>OX382296.1:10000-1260000 GCA_947507805.1 Aporophyla nigra | reverse complement strand
GCTCTCACGTCCCTAGCCGCCGCAGGAGGAGACGCCCCGAGCGTCGGGAGTCGATAGCTGACTCCCGGCCACCGTAGGCGCGAGCTTGCGGGCGGTGAGCAATGTGTAGCTCGCCGCCCGGTAAGGCGCCTCAAAGAGATGTCAGCAGCACTGAAGGGGTCTGTTAGGACCGATACCTGCCAGGGTCACGAGATTGTTCGAAAGAGATACCGTGACCCTGGCACATGGGCAAGTGAAGGAACACGGGTGGGTTTTAGTCAGTAAAACTCTGACACGCCTTCCCGCTCCACCCAGAGCGGGAGAAGTCATTTGAAGATTTCCCATCCAAAAAAAAAAAGCCTGACCTGAACCTATGTAATTGTAGATATTTGACCTTTAGTGAACGTCTGGTATCTATATTTATTTACATACGAGTAAATGTAAATACAATAGGTCGATCAATTGTTTAAATTTTGTGACTCTTACGATTATTTAGCGCCTTGAAATATGTTCTATAAGATAAGACAAATCACAAATACAAAGGCAAGCTCAAAGAAAATTCCTGTATTATCTTTAGTCTAGACAAACGACGCAACTAAGCCGAAATTCAAGAGAATAGAAAAAAAAACCGTTTGATTGTCTGTATTCTGATCGGTGAGCGGTGAGCGCACGCGCATCTATTCCGGGCTCACCGGGACAGTCCGGGGCACCTGTCGCGCCACGATTAACAATGCGTTCTTAAAAACACGGTACTTCGATACGTTGAGACTGGGCTTAAACTGGGATCAAATCGTATTGGGTTTCCTTAGCTGAATGTTTCAGAGGCATGAATGTTTTTAGAAATGCTAACGGGCAGTTGTTTTATTTTAGAAAAACTTGAATACACTTCTATATAACTATATTTTTAGTAGGACTTACCATGTTAAAATTGTTTTGAAAGGACGTATCAATATGCCTTTATCATGACTAGGGTGACCATAGTTATAAGAAAATAAATTAGGCCAGTTTAACTTTTGATATTCCTGGCATGTATTTGATGTTGTTTCGAATATGGTACTTCACCCAATACTAAGCGTTTTTGGGAACTTAAGCTAATGCAGTCCGCTTGTTCTAGTTAGCGAATACCGTTTACAGTTTCCAACGAAAACTTTTTACGGCATTCGGAAACGTTCGTTTTCGCCGAAACTTGCCGAAGTGCGTTACCTCAGTGTCGTATCTAGACACGGGATAGGGGCAATTGCGCGTGAATTACAGCAACTATTACAACGTTTATGAGTGAAATAATCTGGCACACGTGTGCTAGCATATTGATTCCGAATTATAAGCAAATAGCTAGTGAACTTGGCACCTCGCCAGTCGACGTGCCAAACTGTACGGTAACCACGGCGCGAGGTACAAAGTTAATGAACAGGTTAGCTTATGTACGTCGCTAGCAATAACACTATCTCGTTCTAACTTATGACGTCAATTATCGTGGTGCGGATAATTCATGCTTTAATGTGTCATACGTTTTAATTTCGATAAATTTCGTGCATTACTAAACATTTGACTAAAAGCCTTTTGATGTTTGATTTTGTTAATGTTCTAAGCTTGGCTTAATTAAAAGCGACGTGTGTTCGTAAATTGTTCGAGAAGTGTGTGTGGTTTGGTTGTTGAACATCTAAATTAGACGTCACGTGTAGTCACTTCACAGGCACAATCAGTGTAGTTGAAATGCAGGTAATTTGGCTGCCATTTTGTATAAAGCTTCACTTTAGTATTTTAGTTGCATTCTCAGAACAATTATGATAGCCGCAAGCTCTAAACATCAAAGGTTTGCATTCATAAGCTCAAACATATAAATGCCGGCAGCACTAACGTCCCAGTTGTAGTGGTAGCATGGTCACCACAGAAGCACACGACGGTACGGTTTGACCGCAGGCTGTAATTTACAGGTAATGCTGTTGTGATTGTTGCACAACAGCGCTGCAGCGCTGCACCGGCCCGTTCACAGCCAGAGGGTTAAATCTTTATATCGCTCGTTGAGACTTATGCTGTAGTAGTTTTTGCAGAGCACCATTGCAGCGCTGCAGCATCCTTTTCACAGATAGATTACATCGTTGAAAATAATGCTGAGCCATGTTCTTATTGAGATGTACTAGAGTGTGTGAGCTTTTGTGTGATTGCTTTTATTCCAGTTTATGTCGGTTTGTTAATGTAGGCATAGTTTATGTCGTTTATCGTCGACTATCTCGAATTATCAGTCTTATCCAACAGCTACTGTAGTTTTCTAGTCCAGGCTCGTTTTATCATGCTTTTCCCATTAGAAATTTCTTAGTAGCAGCCCGGAGTTTGGAAGTTAGCAATGTGATAACCCCGTGCCACGGAAAGCACGTTAAGCCATTGGCCCTACGCCTGATTTCTCTCCGGTCGTATCGGATTGCTGTCCCATCGGACTACGAGAGTGAGGGAAGAGTGAGTGCTCCTGTGTCTGCACACACACTTGTGCACTATAATATCTCCCGCGCCGATGGGTAGTTTCCGTTGAGATTGGCCGCTGTGGCCGAAATACGGTCTAGAGGACTATATATCATGCTTTTCCGCGAGACAACAAACCAAGTTTTGACCTATCGATGATCTTTTAAACTATAATTATTGTACCTATGTTTACCAAATGTATAAATAACTTATCTTCTTCTTCTTCTTAGCGTGTCGATAGCAATCTTAATACATAATCAGTCCAGAATTTGGCTACGAATTTAGTACTTTCAGAAGCGTCCATCAACTCCTGTAGCGTGCAAACAGCAGGACATGCTGGAAAAAACTATAAAGTGCCGCATTGTTTGTGAGACAGCACCACATCTGCACTTCAGGGCGGAGCCATCTATGAATTTCCACTGGAAAAGGTTCTCTTTACTTCGGCTTGACTTATGAGTTTATGACTTGTAAGACATACAATTATGAAAACATATGCATCACAAAAAAAAGCTAATAAATAAAAATGCTTAACAAAAAAGCTTGTATAAAATTAGCAAATTCTATCAACCTTCGATTCCTTGTTGATCATAAAATAATAAAAACAAAAAGAGAATTAATTTACGTTCGCTACGGAAGTCGCGCTCTCACGGTGGGAGATATTTTAATAATGCTAAACAGCTGACTGTCCTCCTTTCCGTCGCAGTCATGTAGAAACATCGCACACTTTAATATTTGACTAACAGAATTACTTTGTTCTGTAAATAAAGCTTATCTTTACTAGTAAGACCAGCTGAACAGTTCTGTAAAAGTCTTATAGTAACAACTTAAGTGAAGTGAAATTAAGGTGAGCTGCAAATCTCTAACATCAAGTGGAATGGCGGGTTTATAGTTACTTAGCAGTTTAAGTTATATATAACTTACTTATTAGCTAACAGAATAGATTGCAAAATAATTGAATGTGAACTAAGTAATACTGACTGTGATACCTGATGTAAAAAAGAAGGGGAAAAGACAGCTCACTTCACCATAGTCATAGTTATTTATTGACTACCCATATTTGGTTGAAATTTACACACTCACCCAATAGTGCTCAAAATTCCTAACTCTTAAGAATACTAATTCACGTGAGAAGATAAAAATTCAACCCTGCTATCACTCACCAATGGACTAAATCATGTAGGAGTATAGTTTTGTTCGAAATAGAAAGAGCACAATAGGTTTCTACAAAAGCGACGAACAGCATGGTTTGCATTACCCACCGATTTCCTACTTTAGCTGCAACATTTTCCCGCGGGCCTTATTGGAAAATATTCCTACTGCCGTTTCCTTTGCTTTGCTTATTGAAAAAGAAAACAACAAATGAACTCAAAGTGGAATATATTTTGTTAGAAAATTTTCTGTGTTTTTTCTCGTCTCACAGGCAAAGGGTTATTTTGCTTGTAACCGTTATTAGCATTGTATTTAATGATGCATACGTCGATGGACAAAAGTTTTTACTTTCATTTCAGTTTTTAATTCTTTATTGCATTCCATAATGTTGGTAAAACAACAGTTGGTATGCTCAAAATAAAAGAAACAGTTGTGGACCCTATCGGGCACAGAATTTAGATCATACAAAAAACCACCTCTCAATCTAAAAATAACATTCGAAAACACGCAAATAGAAGAAGTTAATACATTTAGCCTACTTGGCATAAATATTGATACACACATTAATTGGAAGTCACACATAGAACATATAAAAACAAAACTCTCCAGTTTCTCTTACGCTCTTTTTCAAATTAAACAAAGCACTAACACACAAACAGCTATGGCTGCTTACTACGCATACGCATACTCATGGCTGCGATATGGCGTTATGCTTTGGGGAAATAGTGTTAACGTAGATGAACTATTCATAATGCAAAAGAAATGTATAAGAATTCTAGCCCAAATAGATAATACGGAGAGCTGCAAACCATACTTCATAAAATATCAGGTTCTAACTCTGCCGTCAATATACATACTTGACATCTGCATATTTGTTTTTAAAAATATCGATAAGTTCACGAAAGTAGAAGATTCTCACAACGTAAGCTCTCGCCATAAAAAGAGGTTATGCGCTCCATCCTCAAGAATTAAAATGTTAAGCAATAGCCCATATTATATGGCAATAAAAATATATAATAAGTTGCCCAACACGTTTAAAAACGAAAAATCTGAAATAATATTCCAAAAAAGGCTAAAACTATACCTAATTCAAAAATGCTTCTACTCAGTTAAAGAATATTTAGAGTCTAGCTTAAAATGACGATTATCTGTTATGTGCTAAATTGGCGATCTGTCCTACACATTCAATTAGAATAAAAATAATAATTATAATTTTTACTACCTACCTGGAAAGAATGACATAAAGATCTTACTTTGACATTGCTGAATAATTGTATTATATTCATAATTATTGACATTTAATTTTACCACAACTATTTTTTTTCAATTTAATTTAATGTACAATAAAATAATCAAGTAAAAATAATGTCTAATGCATGATAATTTATGATGATAAGGGCAGGCGAAATATAATTGCAATGCTTGTAAAAGGCTGCTAAGTCATAAGTACTAATATAATATATAACACCAACATTACGTATACACTTAGTTCGCAATAAACGTTTTTGACTTTTGACTTTTGACAGTATAGTTGGAGAGAGGAAGAAGTTCGGCTACCTCTTTGTTTTTACATTATTTATGTATTCTTGTAATTATATTTTTATTATTACTACATTTTATTGTTCCTCTAATATTTCATTTATTGAAGTATTTTGATAACATTTCAATTCAATATTTCGGCTTTTTCTCTAAAGGTTAAAGATGTGAAGTACAACCGTATCTGTGCATTCAATTTCTACTGTTTAAAAGAGTTCCTATGATAATTTTCAAGAACAATAAAATAATGAATTTTGAAGCAAGAATGTTTGAATATGCTTTTCATGTGGATTTTATTAGTTCAAAAGACGCTGTTTGTGATTCGATTTAAGACTATAATCGCCATCGCTTCTCATTTAGCTGACTTCAACGATATTTGGCACTACAGAACAAGATACCTACCGAATAATTTAACGTAACGCACTTGTCCCACCCACAACGTATCCTTGCCCATTCTCCACACAACCACATGCAGCAATAACGCACTAAAGATCGCTATTTTATTATACATTTAACATCAAAATTTAACGCCACTTCTACATCAAAACGATGATAATGCCTAGAATAACGGAGATGTGCCATAAACTAAAGTTACGGCAATGTTCCCGTCTATTTATTAACAGAACAAGGTACCTGGCAATACAAGCCTGCCCAATACAGTTTTACGAGATGCATCGTACAAACATACCGACGTATTAGAGCGGTTAATGCAGGGATTGTAAACATTCGGGCATTGCTCACTTGTGGAGTGACGTATTTAGGTGTGGATTGTGTAAGGTTTAGTAGTGGGAATCCCATCCTATTATTAGGTAACCCAATCAATCTTTACCATATACATTTTTGATTTAATTTTTGTATGGCGTATATATTTACTTTCTTGTTTTGCCTTATGTATGTCGCTTTGTGATGCAGCGGTTGAAGTCAAAACGTCATCGGCGATCGCTGAAAATCATTCGTTGTGGCTTTCACACGAATGTTGTCACAACTTTACCTATTTTGTGTATGTGCTTTTTCTGTTTGTCAAGTTTACGTATACCTTGCCTTTTACGGTTTAGTTACGGTTTTTAGGTTACCTTTGTTTTAATTAAACGAATTTCCCTTTTTTAAGATGATTGTTTAAGGTAATCACGAGTTGATCAGCACAGGTTGTCATGATCACGAAGTAGCCTAAATAAATTATAGACGTTTGTTACATAACGGATTAAAAGTTCTAAGATACTCAAGTATGAAGCATAGGTAAAAAGGTAACAAATTTCTCAAAAAACATTGCATAAATAAGGTTGATAACCACTGTCGTAATGTGTTAATAATTTGGTATTTCCTAATCTTGTTTACTCTTACAGAATCGTCAAACGTATGAGTTTCGCCAGAAAATGATGCTTATGCAACTGCGTGGAAATTACTTCACAGAAAATAATTTGGCAATACCTAGTATGTTTTCAACGAATGAGGAGATATTTTGTTTTGTTTCTTCAGATTTAATGAAATGAAGATTTCTTGGAGACTGAATGCAGGAATTACGTTTTGAGTTTAAAAATTGCTTTCATTTTTGTTCATGTTTCTACTATAGAATATTTTGTGTTTTCTCGAAACTATCCATTCAAAGTGCATATTAGGGATGCCGAAACTCATTTTAAATGCCGCACATTCAATACGATAATAAAATAAATCAACTTTTTGGACAAAAAAATACAACTTAAAGTGTTAAATAAAATCATAATTAATTATTGATTGATTCTTAGTTAGTCAGTTTCTTTGACACCTAGAAATGCATATTGCCGGTTCTATCACATGTGGATTTAACATAATTTGCGAAATGTGGCTGTACTACACCTCAACTCATCCCTTCGGAGAAACAAGGCGTGATGTTATATAAACACCGAAGTTCAGCTGAAGTTTTTATTTTCATCGAATATTCATCCAGTTCGTATTCGATTTAAACTACGTTCGAGTCATCCCTAGTAACTAAATTATACTTACATATTCAGTTTTTCAGGGTGTTGTGGCGCAACATGGGAATTGCCTATGTCCAACAGTGGACTGCGATAGGCTGAGTTGATGATGAAGATTCAGTATTTTATTCAATTACCATTACGAAAGAAATATGACGAGAATTTTCGTCATATTTCATTCGTAATTGTAATTGTACTTATACCATTTTGTAATTGTAAGTAGGGGAGAGTGTGTATGAAAGAGCCAAGCTTTGAAAGAGCCGATGCGATTATCTTCCACTTAACAAAATCTTACCATAATTCAATTGTACTCTTTGTATGGCAACACTGGACAGCTGCCACCCACAGACATTTGACAGTTCTACAAAATCAAATGGCGTCGTAGGACTGAATTGAAAATTTTGAAGGCAAAATGTAAGTATTTTTGGGTTTACTTAAGTTTTTTTGACAAGAAGTGTAAAGCATAGGTTGACAAAACGAATATGTTGTATTGTTATGCATATAGTTGGCATTATTTTACACAAATATTATTGTTATGATGTTATGGTAAATTGGCTGTAATTTGAGGTTATATTTTTTAATACAAAATGTTTTGAAAGAGCCATTGTCGAGTCTTTGAAAGAGCCGGCTCTTTCATGACACGAAAACTGGCTCTTTCAATATACTACTAGCTTTTAGTTTAACATTGCCCTCTTTTTTATACCTATTTAATACTGTTAATCTTTCAGACTAGAAAAACATGTCTTTGCGAGCCTCAGTACCGAAAAAACGGCAAAGACCCACAACTGCAGTAATAGAAGAGGCTGTACGAGAAGTGATTGCGGAAAATCAATCCATAAATAAAACAGCATTAACATTTGGTATATCAAGAGCCTATTTGGCGAAAATTATTAAGAAGGCTAAGAATTCTGAGGTGGAGTATGTGCATCGCCCAAATATAGGTAACAAACGCATTTTTTCTAAAGTTCAAGAAGACTTATTGGTTTCATATCTTAAAACTGCATCTAAAATGTGTCACGGTTTGACGAAAAAACAAACAAGAGAATTAGCTTTCCAGTATGCAGAGGCAAATGCTATCTGTCCAGAAAAATGGAATAATGACAAAATTGCATCTGTGGAATGGCTCCGAGGCTTCATGTCAAGACACAAAGACTTGTCAGTCAGAAAACCTGAGAGCACTTCTTTATCCAGGGCGACAAGTTTTAATAAGACGAATGTTGGCATATTCTTTGAAAAGCTGACCAGCATTTACGAAAAGTATAATTTCCCACCACACATGATTTTTAATACAGATGAAACAGGATGCAGCACTGTTTCAGCCCCACCTAAAATCATCGCTGAAAAAGGCTCCAAACAAATTGGGCAGGTTACTTCAGCCGAGCGTGGTACGCTCGTAACCACTCTGTTTTTTATTAATGCTGCAGGTGGCACTATACCCCCTGTCTTTATCTTTCCACGTGTGAATTATAAAGACCATATGTTAAATAATGGGCCTTCAGGAGCACTAGGTTTAGCACATGTTTCAGGCTGGATGACTGAGAATAATTTCATGAAGGCTATGGAACATTTTGTGATTCATGTTAAACCATCAGAAGAAAATCCAGCATTGATTTTATTGGATAACCATGCCTCCCATGTTAATCTCCGTGTAATAGAATATGCCAGACAAAATTTTATAAAAATGCTGACTTTTCCACCTCACTGCAGTCATAGGCTACAGCCTCTGGACGTCACGGTATATGGGCCATTCAAAACCAGATATCGAATAGCTATGAATGAGTGGATGCTTTCGAATCCTGGTAAAACTGTTACTATCTACCAAGTTGCGCAGTTTGCTAGAGATGCTTATTTAGCAGCTTTTAGTCTGCAAAATGTGACTCAAGGATTCATCAAAACTGGCATTTATCCTTTGAATTCTAATACATTTTCCGATGATGATTTTCTTGCATCATACGTGACCGACAGACCTAATCCAGTTTCTCTTGATGATTCTACGCCGGAAAACGTGAGACCAAGAACACCAGAGTGCAGCACTTTTCATATTAACACTTCAGAAGCTCCTGGAATTCTAAATGTCGGATCCATACCCACAGATAGTTTGATTGACAACATCCCATTGCTAGAAAGTTTACAGCCATCAACATCAGTATTACAACAAATTGCAAGTCCTGAAGTTGTAAGACCTTTCCTAAAATCAGGACCCAGAAAAAAAACTAAGCCTAACAATCGTAAAATGTCTTCAGCTATAATCACAGATACTCCTGAAAAAAACAAGATAGAAGAAAAAGAAGGTAAAGCCAAATCTAGAAAACCTATTGTTAAGAAAATGACTACAAAACAAAATATAAGAAAACTAAATTCTAAAAAACAGGATGATTCCAGTGACACTAGCATTAACATATCTTTGCACGATGATACATCATTAACAAGCTCAGATGACGAAATAAATTTATTAGAATTCAAGAAACAGAATAATTTACAGCAAGATAAAAATAATTGTATTGTGTGTAATGGACACTATTCTCAGAGCAAAGAAGAATGGTACCAGTGCAAAATATGTGAAGGGTGGACACATGAGTCTTGTGGTCACAAAGGAGTGATTAATTTCTTCTGCCAAAAATGTTTTTAATTGTTTTGTCATAGTTTTATAAAAGTATTATTAATGATTAAGATTATTGTAAGATGATTATTTGAGACTGATCAAAAGCTGTGATTTTTACTTACGTTTAATTATGATTATAATATTTTAATTAAGAGATATTAAAATTGTTAAAAACTAGTTTGTTTGTACAAAGTGGAATCTGGCTCTTTCATAGCACACGGTAGCTCTTTCATTGACAGGCTGTTTTGAAAGAGCCAATTTCCCATTTTTTTTAAAGTAGATATATTTCAGATTTCTTACATTGTTACCATTTTTTTTTAATTTCAGTACCATAACTATTAAACTGATTATTGAAAAAAAGTATTTTTATTTAAAAACAATCAGCCTAAAATGATTTTATTTAATACTTTTTAAAACTGGCTCTTTCATGCACACTCTCCCCTATACCTACGATTAGACCAACCTTAAGTTTCCCAAAGATTTTCCAAGGATTGTTTCGTATCCACACTCACTAGATTTGAAAGAGCAAATAAAAGTAAGTCATGAAACTTGGATTAGAAAACAACATTTTTCACGTTTTCCGACCCATGTTAATCCTCGTACTCTGTTTTCAGACTAAAGGGATTACAGTCATCATCATCATCATTTCAGCCGAAAGACGTCCACTGCTGCACATAGGCCTCCCCAATTTGGGGGGCTACCATAATCGCCACGCTTGATAGGCGGGTGATCGCAGTATGGTGGTAAAATGCATAGAGAACGCTGCTGCCCATTCTCTAGTAAGTCCCTTAGTTGCCTTTTACGACACCCACGGGAAGAAATGGGATGGTGCTATTCTGTACGCCTTGCATCATACAAAACAGGGATTTCAGTATTAATACCAATTCCGGATTAGGTTATAAATACATTTGGTTCTGTTTTTGTAATTTCAAAGGTAAGGTAAGGTAATTTCAGGTATCTACGGTTAGGCAATTGTTCATAGAACGAATTGTATTGAAGCAACACAGCGAACTCATCTATGACCCATTGCTGACCAACAAGCGACGAAAGCACGAGGTATGCACGCGATCACATGAGCCAAAAACATCTTTCATCAAAAGATTCTACTCTGTTGTTGCTCCTCTTCTTTACAATAAAATAAATAAAGGACTTAATATTTACCCGCTCAACAAATCCTTATGTAAAAAGAAGGTACATAACTACCTAATTGCCCTTTCATATGAGGAAACAGAGAACCTGTTTATGATTCAGAGATAGTTTTTGTTATTGACAATTACACCATCTTATTTAATTTTTTCGGTAAGACGTATTTACACTACCCAACACCATTCATTACTATACACTTACACAAAATCACACACATACACACACCAATTTTTGTATTTTGCAATTGATTTATTAATTAAGATAATGATAAGTCATCCATATATTTGCATGTCATTTGGGCTAATATGCTATTGTCAAATTTGAGGGGACTGGCGCTGTATGTCGAGATACAGGACTCGTCCTAGTTCGACAACAGATGCTAACATGTTATGCACCACCAAGTACTAGCCCATAAGTATGTATAATTCATTGTATTTTCTTTTTTCGGTGAAATAAAAAAAAATGTATTAAAAAGAACAGTAGCTGTATTATAATATAAATATTTACCTTTTACCTTTATTTGCCAACTTTTACTTTGAATAAAAAAAAAAATTGAAAAATATTTAATTTAATCTATGGAAAAAAAAAAACAAAATGGGAATTTCAAAGTTTCAGTAGCGCAACTAGCGATTAGAGTATAAACTATATATTACAAAATTAACAGGTCCGAGTATTTCATTGCGTTATAAAGAGTTTTCATTGAACGGAGAGTTAAAGAAAACAGTAGGTATACTTTAACAAAACACGACTAAGAATATAATAAAGTCAAGACAACTCATAGAAATAAGACGATAGTAGGATTAGTACAGTATGGAAACACGTGCTAAACAATTAGAGCTTTTAATAATTAGGGATTAATCAAACAATGAACACTTATCTTTCAGAATTCCATAATGCGTACGAAATATTTACGACATTTCGTTTTCCTCATGATGTATTCACCGTTTTGAGAGCAGTGGTGATGAAATATTTTACATAAAGTGCCTGTTTGGGTTCGAACTCACGACCTACAACTCGTTGTCGCGGCCGTTACCACTGGGCCACCACTGTTCTCCCAATGTAGTGATTTTTATTGAGGTCTAAATAATGACGTATTTTACTGCTATTGTATCGATATATAGTTTTTCAATATATTAGTAACAATTTAAACCAAATTACCCTAAGTAATTTCTACGTTTCAAGAAGTTTTTAATAAGAAAGAAGCTCGCTACTTAAAGTTTACACTATATTCGTTTTTTTATTACAGGTAAAAACTAAACGAGAGATCTGTAAAACCACTTTCCAACCAACTTACAAAGTATATTTTATCAATTCAATAAAACCGTCCCAATAAAAGTGGAATAAAGTGCGGGTGGTCCATTTTACTGGCCATTAACGAGGTTGGACGGCCATCGGCTGCGCGTGCGCCTTTGATTCGATACGTTACGATCTATGCAGTTTACTGATCAGGACAAACAGGCGTTGTGTGGACATCTGTCGGCCTTTATATCTGTGTTACTTGATGGGGGGCAACGAGGAAGAGACTGTATGCTTTTGTTTTTAAGTGGTGTTTAAAGCAATTAAGGGGTGTAGTGTTTTTGGCCAGTTTTCAGTTTTTGCGTAATTTTAGCAGTGATTAAGGGTTGCATGCATGCCACCTGTTGGGACAAGACAGCTCGAAGCTGCAATCGCTCTGTCTTCAAAAGGCCCTTCTAAACATGGCCTCGCATTGTTAGATTCACATAACGTCCTACTAATATAATGTTTAGCCTTTAAGATAGGCCATGATCTCTGAGTTTGTTTCGGCATTTCTTCTCAGAGGTCAGCTAGGAAACATCAGCGCCATCTAGTTTTAAAACACTGACGTGTGAAAGTGCATTTTAAGAGTACTTACAAACTTGTTACTTGTTTATCTTGAAATTAAATGTTTATCACATTTAATTTCAAGATAAACAAGTAATTTCATAAAAGGAAAAAGAAAGAGTAGCAGATAGATATTATTTCATAATGTCCTATATAGAAACAGTACATTCTATAAAAAGTATTGTGATTATTATAAAATAAATAAATAAATATCTTAAGGACAAGCAACACACCGTTATCTGATCCCAAACTAGGCAGAGCCTGTACTATGGTAACCAGACAACTGATAAACATACTTATATATTTCTAAATACATACATATTATAGATAAATTATACCCAGACACAGAACAAATGATCGTGCTCATCACACAAAGATTTGTCCTGGGTGGGAATCGAACCCACGACCTCAGTCTTAACAGTTAGGGTCACTAACCATTAGACTAACAGGCCAGTCATGAACAAGAGGGCTTCGACAAATTGCTGTTCTGTCAGCAATAATGATGATGCACATGCCAGAATCCCATTTCTTCCCGTGAGTGTCGTAAGAGGCGACTAAGGGACTTACTAGATGGGCAGCAGCGTTCTCTATGCATTATACCAACATACTGCGAACCCGCCTGCCAAGCGTGGCGATTAAGGCAAACCCCTCAAATTGGGGGAGGTCTATGTCCAGCTGTGGACGTCTTTCGGCTGAGTTGATGATGATGTTGACAAGCCAAGAATGTATTGTATTGACTTATACTACCAGAAACCTTATGTCAATCCCGTTGAAAGTTGTTGTAGAGGTACGAAAAGATTTGAAAGCGATTGTTACTTTTCCGGATTGCCTTCTACGGGGTAACTGCTTAACACAGTAACAGTAGAAATGGGTTTCTTGTTGACTGTTTAATAACGTACATTGCATTATTTACGTTTTTGAGCGGACAAATTTTTCGAACATATAAAGCAATAAATTAGCAGTATCTTTCAAAATGATTCAGTTTCTAATTGATAGTGTGTTATGAAAATAAGGTGTTCTCATCATCGCATAAGCTGTGAGTTGAGATACCGTTTATAATATGCATAGATTATGAAAAATCTAAGCAGATCATGATGACCGTTTATGAAGTCTCATTAAACAATGCCTGCAATCAGTCAGTCTTGTTGTTAGTCTTCTATGTATCTGTAGGTGGGTCGTTCTACTTTTTTACCGACACCGGTGTGACCCTCGTCTTGTTATGGCATCTCGTTGGTATATACGGTTATATATTGATATTGCGATTATTCAAACAAACGTCCGTATTTTCTTATCTATTAATATTATGTCATTTTTATTTTCTCTAACCAGCATATTTAATACGTCTTTTTCCCGTAGAATGCCGTGACTGAGTGGTAAGCCGACATGTGGTCTCCACAGAAAAAGGCCACTCGGTCACATAATTTTTTTCTAAAACAAACATTTAAAAAAATACTAGCCGGAAAGAAAATTTTAATTAGTCCTAATGAAACCACAGATGCAATTTTTTTTTAAATTCCACACAGAAACCACAATTATGGATAATTCCAAAAACAGAAAAGCTTCGTTTCACTGTCGGTAAAAAAAGAGAACGACCTAGGTGCATCTGACGTACTTTGCACCGTACAAACTCTGTCACTATCTGCACCTCATCTTAATGAAGTTTATGTCATAATAATCGTGTTAGGGCACTAATGAATCACTACATCTCTATTTCCATGTCATTTAATGTCAAAACGAAGGAAATTACTCAACCGCGACCAACCTTAATAATGACATATCCAGAAATATGGGTCGTTATGAAAATACGAGATCCGGAAACGCATCGTCATTCACTGCGGGCATTGCATAACGTTTACAATGTAATGTGTTGATGACTGCGCGATGGAAGTCTGGTCGCTTCCAAGAACCATAAGATCAAGTGCGGAAGGCTGTTAAACGTGATTATAAGACGCACTCAGATGTTTATTGATGCTGGTTTGTAAGAAGGATCACCTTATTATCAACGTAAGAGAAGAGACATATTGCAATGAAAACGATAACATCGTTACGACAATAGGTCACTTATCTCGGGGAGTTCCTTCATTCATAATACAAATTTAGACCAAAAAAATAGCCTAATAAAGAACACTCTAATACTTAGGCCATTTTTTTGGTCTAAATATGTATTATGAATGAATGAAGTTGGTTGAAAAATCAGTTTCTTAAATACTAATTCTTACTACATTTTCATTTGAGAACTTTCGGAGAGGTGTGAGCAAGAATTTCGATGGCTATAAGAGTGGGGGAAGACTAAAAAAACGATGGATAGACTGTGTGTAATATAAAATGGCTAAGAAAGGGGTGACTACCCAGATGATGACTAATTAAGAAGTATGGAACTAATTAGGAACGGCATGTTGTGCCGACTTTAAATGAATTGGGATAAGGACAAGCGAAACTATGAAACTTTCTGAGAGATTGTCCAGTGCAGGTTTAAAAGGAATATCCCATTTAAAGAAATCCGGTAAAAAGACTAGGTGGATTGTTGAAAAACTATCACTACAGTATAAACTTTTTAAAACCTCCGACACAAAAACCTAAGATCCCTTTAAAAAGTAAAAAATAATAAAAAACTCAATCTTAAAGTACCTAAGTATGTATTAATAATTCAAAAAAAAAAAATACGTTACGTTGGGGGACCGCTCTGCGAGGGCAGACGTCGTTGACGGTCGTGTCCTAAATGCAATATTTAGAAGTAATTTTATAAAAGTTTTCTTCAGTTAGGTAATAGACTATTTGTAAGTAAATTGTTAGGTTTGGAGCGGTCCCCCAACGCGACGTGCTTTTTTTTAGGTTTAAAGAAACGTTATTCTCAATAAAAACATAACATGTCGCTTACGCTTATGGCCGGTACGGAGCGAGAGGGCATGGGAAGCCGTCACCTCCTTCTGCGAAGCAGTAATGCTCGCGAAGGAGGAGGCGGGACGTGTGAGGGAGTGGCAGACTCTGCGCCCTCACGTCCCTAGCCACCGCAGAAGGAGACGCCCCGGGCGCCGGGAGTCGATAGCTGACTCCCGGCCACCGTAGGCGCCGGGCGGCGAGCAATGGGTAGCTCGTCGCCCGGTAAGGACCAGGCTCGGGTCGACGGCGCGTAGTGTTCCACGCGCGCCTCAAAGAGATGTCAGCAGCACTGAAGGGTCTACCAGGACCGATGCCTGCTGGGGTCACGAGATTGTTCGAAAGAGATACCGTGACCCTGGCACATGGGCAACTGAAGCAACACGGGTGGGTTTTAATCAGTAAAAGTTTGACACGCCCTCCCGCTCCGCCCAGAGCGGGAGAAGTCATTTGATGGTTTCCCAGCCAAAAAAAAAAAGGGCTAGTTTATGCTTTGGCCAGAGGCAAAGCATTGCCGTATAGCGTGGTAATGCTGACAGTCACGTGAAAAAATTACCAGTCGATAGCGATGCGGATGAATTTTTCGACAATATATTTTAATTTTATAATTTAAAATAAATGTTTGATACCACTACTTTTAAAAATAAGTTTCCTTAACAAAAATCGGCCATATCTTGTTCTCTTTCAAAAACAAATCCATATGTTTCATAGAGCACAACATTCTTAAAGACATACATAAGTCTTCATTACGGCGGGCGGATGAGTGCAGCTTTTCCCAGCATTCTCTAAGATCTCTCATCCGCTACTGTTTCCTAGACGAGCATAGATAATGGATTATTGCTCTCCGGAAGAATCCGACCGACCTTGATGTATCTACCTACGTATTGGAACAATCTGTGCTACCTACACACTAATTTCAATCTCATCTTAAATAGTATTGGGAGGTCCAATTATTTTAATGATGGTTTCCGTTCCTATTCTGGTTATCATTTCCCAAACGTCGAGAAGACCAGGAAGTTTTGAAACCAACTAGGAATTTGTGAATGGGGATCCGTTTGGCGTGGGTGTTTGAAATAATAACGATGACTAAGTGAAAGACTTAGGGTTCTTGTTCCTATGTTCAATCATAGCCACTCCTTGAAAATTTTATCCTGTGGAATTTTGGTAGGTAAAGTCTTTTGTCTCACTAAATGGGCATATTCATTTCGTCAAAATTCACAACAGCCATTCACAATTTCCTATTCTAGATACTTTAATCCTGAAAATCGTCCTCAATACTTGAAAGCAGTTTTAGATCCATTTATAGAAACTCCATCAGATCTAAAACTTGTTGAATGAATCACGAGATGATACGTATGAGTTACTTCTTTGTGTTCCTTTGTGATTATTTGTGATGGCGGCCATCGCAGGTACGGCCAGCGACAGCGGTGACTCAGCGCGTATTTCGGTACACTCGCCGACTTAGGTGAGATCTTTGTCGTTTTGTCTTTGTTTACATTAGGAGTTCTTTTGTGGAGTGGGACAAAAGTTCTTGGTTTGATTTAGGAAATGCGTATAACGCGTGGTTTATCAGTTGAGTAAAGTTTCGTGTATGTCGTTGTGTTGGTTTACATGAATCATATTTTCTTATTTGAATACAACGATAGTTTTCACAAGTTCAAATTTACTTGTTGGTAATAGGTTACCACGATTAGTGAGCATGGTCTTATAGGAGCAGTTCCTCCCCTCAACAACACTACAAGACAAGTTACAAAATAGATTTGCTTTTATAATAATTATGCTAAAAACGAATAAAGTAAGAAGATGTCATTCTTTCTTCAGAGAAAGAATGAGAGAATATTATTTTCATGGTAACATCTTCAACGAATCGTAAAGTACAATATTTGTTTGCATGTTTGAAATTATAGGAAATAAAATATAAACAAATTTCAGATGTTTGGATGACTTCACTGCCGGTTGCAAAGACTGTTTCGTTGAATTCAACACAAACTTAGAAAATAGGTTACATTATAAAGAAATTATTGCATAGGTGATCTGATTTGGAGATCTAATTAAAAAAGTTCGTGGAAAAAATATTTTGTCCATCCACTGATGGATAGAAGTGGGTCTTTTTTGAAAATGACCAAGATAGGATTTCAAATTAATGGTAGGAAGATGTTGGCTATTTCATACTAATAATTTTAGGATATCAACTTTGACTCATAAAAAACTTTTTACAAAAAAATAACAACCCTCTTCCTTAAAAAACACTACAAAGTGAAAAATAACTTTAATTTCGGAGGAGGTCCTCAATTCGACAGTATTTTTTTTAAATGTTTGTTACCTCAGAACTTTTGACTGGGTGAACCGATTTTGATGATTATTTTTTTATTTCAATGCTGGACTGCTGGTGCTTTCCGTGTTGTTCAATTTCAATTTGGTATCATTCTGACAATGGAAACCGTGAGAAAACCATATAAGTCTTTAATTTGCATTAAGTATGTGCGCGACAAATGGACGAATATCGCGATTAGATTAGTTCGGGGTACAAACCATAACTAAAAAGGTAAAAATAAAAGCATTTTACAAAAAAATAACAACCGACTTCCTTAAAAAAAACACTAACTTTAATTTCGGAAGTCGGTGGCAAAAAAAAATTAAATACAAATCCTAAGACACCGACTTCCGAAATTAAAGTTATTTTTCACTTTGTAGTGTTTTTTAAGGAAGTGGGTTGTTATTTTTTTTTGTAAAAAGTTTCTTATGAGTCAAAGTTGAAATCCTAAAATTTCTAATCTAAACTGTATAATTCTGAAGGTGCGATATAAACAGACAAAAAGAAAGGAGTAGAAAAATATTTACGTACAAAGGTAATGTTTATTTCCACAGAAATCTCTTCGAGCGTACCACGGTTTACAGTTTTACTTGGAGAAGCAGCAAACTATTTTAATGTGCACATTTTTTCACATCTGTTGAATTAGTTAAAGAGGACTCTTGTATTACTGCGTCATTTTCCTACACGAACGACACGTGTAATATCTTCTTCGTATCTGCGTAACAACAAAACTCTCAATAAACATGACCTCAGTACCAAAACAAAACGGGCACTTTCATACAAAACACTTTTTTCTCGACACTCTGTTATTATAGAAACATGATTTAGCTCTAATAGCAAGATGTCCACCTGTCATTCTGTGTGCAAGACACACTTCCTCCCTACCACAAAACATGCCAAAACCACAACCTATTTGCGCTGTTCGGAATCCATCACCTGTTCTGTTCTACTATCTAAATATGTGCCTCAAATATAGCCAGCAATGTACGTTGAATATTGCGTTGTTGTAGAATAGTTTGGTGACCAAGTCGCCCTAGCATTAGTATAAATTTTCGCGCGTCTGTCCGTCAGCGCTCGTGACAGCTCGACGATTGTCTTTCCGGAACTCGTTTGCAGTTACGGGGTTCTTGGTTACAGCAGAATACATTTCATAGGTTAACTGGGTCTTTTAACCGGTTTTGTTTACAGTGCATCTGCACTGAAATATTTAGTTACCTAAGTTACAATCATGTGGTATGACTTTCTCTATATTTTTAACCGACGAAAAAAAACGGAGGAGGTTATCTATTTGCCGCGTATAATTTTTTTTGTATTTTTTTTTTATGTATGACCACGCATAACTTTCTACATAGTATTCCGATTGTGATAATTCTTTTTTTATTGGAAAGAGCCCCATATAATTTGGGTGGCCCCATATAATTTTTTCGGTTCAGTTTTATCATGGACTTTATGAAAAACAGACTTTTCTTTGATTTAATTTTGAGTATTCTTGGTGTTCCTGAATAGAACGTCACTACCCAATCCGTTCCGTGTAGTGCCGGATGTAAATAATAGCACCAACCCATTTCTTACCGTGGGTGTCGTAAGAGGCGACTAAGGGACTTACTAGAAAATGGGCAGCGTTCTCCATACATTTTACCACCATACTGCGATCGACAACGTCTGCCAAGCGTGGTGAGTATGGCAAAGCCCCCCAAACTGAGGGAGGCCTATGTCTAGCAGTTAATGTCTTTAGGCTGAAAAGATGATGATGATTTACCAAATCTGGGTAAGTTAATATAAAAAGACCCTGATGGATATACCCTTAAATGAAAATATCTTCGGTAGCACTATAATAATATCATTCAAAATCGAATTTAGTAATTAAATAAATACACCACCGTTAAACCGAAGCACCAGGAATAAGTTGTGACGTCACCACGTCATCCCATCATCATCAAGAATGATGTTTACTCCGTATTTTACGAGTTTTCCACGAACACATCGAGATAGACTAGCGACAGTTCCGCGCTCCAACACTGAACCAAATGAATTACAATTAGTTTTATTATATCGTTAACATATGTAATTTGGACTATAAAGTTGTTTGGCTGTGGACTGATCGTTTATATTGGTATCTTAATAATTAGCAGATCTATTTTGAAATACAGTGGTGTTTTCCAACTACCAAGAACTGGAAAGAAATTTTAAAAGTTTTTTTTATTCCATAGAAAACCTAAAGGGATGTGTAATTTTGATTCATTGGGAAACAGCAAAATGAAAGTGTTGAAAATAGTGAAAGTGGTGATGGATTAGGTACCATTTTCACAACTTTCATTTAGCTATCCTACTAATATTATGAACGCGAAAGTTTGTATGTATGGATGTCTGGATGTATGGATGTGTGGATGTTTGTTCCTCTTTCACGCAAAAACTACTGACCCGATTTAGATGAAATTTGGCACATAGATAGTTTATAACCTGGAATAACACATAGGATACTTTTTATCCCGGTAGTATGTTCCCGCGGGATAATTTACGACCTCCACGCGGGCGAAGCCGCTGGCAAAAGCTAGTTGTCAATAAACTAAAAAGTGTTGAGCAATGGTGACCCAGTGGTAACGGCCCCGACTTTCAAGTTGTAGGTTGCAAGTTCGAACCCAGGCGATGCGTTACTTTGTGTAAATAATTCCATCACCACTGCTCTCAAAACGGTGAAAAACAACATCGTGAGGAAACTGGCATGTCCAAGAATCAAAAACGAAGATATCTAACAACCGGCACAGAGCCCGCGTGACTGTGACCCATTCCCACTGAAAGAGAGGAGGCCTGTGTCCCAGCAGTGGGAATTTTAATTTATATGTTAGTACTTGTGTATGTAATCTACTAACACTAGACGTTAAGAAAAATTGTTACTAACCCTATGGACTCCGGTCTGAAATAAAAATATTCTATTCTATTCTTCTATTCTATACGCTGATTATACAATAAACTATAAACACCCATCCTATGTACTTTTTAAGTTGCTAACTTCACTGTACCCACACTGCCTCACATCACCCAAAATATTTTTTCCAAAACGGAAACGTCATTAAACTTACCTACCACCTCAAGCCACCGCTTCTCGCAGCGTGCAAAGAGCACATAAACATGGCCGCGTATACAGAGCGTACAAACCTCAGTGCACAAAGAATATTTGGCGCACAAGATCAAAGCCGACGGCGGGGGCGTGGCTAATCACATCCCGGTCGTTCTCGGCTCTATCCGGCTGTTTCACGAATTATTTTTAGTGCACAGGTAACAAGAATGCCCCTTTGAAATGCAACACTTCCGCTCGTAACATCGGTGTTGAACGCATAGATGGATGAAGAACGAGGGATAGGTTTCTGCCTACTTGGTCAAGAGTTCAGAGAAGGCGTGTTAGTAAAGTGTTGTTCAGTGAAGGTAGGAAAATGTTTCGGGTAGATATACTCCAGTCTTGTCCTTAGTTTTGTATCCTTGTAGTTTCACATAGGGTGAGCTACGAGCCTAGCTAGGAGCCTCCAAACCGGGTATAATTACCGTGGTCTACTTGTAACACCTTAAAAAAACTTCGTATCCAAGTACGTTGTAGCAAAGACACTTCCACAAATGGGAGTTCATGGGCAGCTCAGACCTCTGCTGGGTATACGGCATCTCTCCACAGACAATGGCTCACCTCCCATTTTTCACCGCATACTGTCACTTGTACACGTGAGAACCTAATGTCTGCATCAGCGAACAGCATTCGCGTTGCTGAATTTTGGACCAAACTAATGAGAAAACTATACATTTACATCATTTTTTTCGTGTTATTTTTGCCATTGACACGCTAAGTAGAAGAAAATAGGAGCTAATCTCTTCGGACGAGAGCATCATATAATTATGACAGAACTTCATATCCTCTTACTAAATAAACCTACAGTAATACCTGTTATAGCACAAATCTAAGGAAACAGAAGATTTTTATCCAAGTTTCTCATATTTCAATCTCTTGTTAAGAAGAGCTGTATTCAAATAATATATTACTACTAGCTGACCCAGTAAACGTTGTTTTGCCGGGTGAAAAAGAGTGAAAATTGAGGATTGTATGTATTTTTGTATGTTGTATCATAAAAAAATAGAAATTAAAAATTTTGTCTAAAAAATAAAAAATAAAATTTAGGGGTGGACTACCCCTAACATTTAGGGGGATGAAAAATAGATGTTGGCAGATTCTCATAGATACCGGATAAGCACAAAAAATTTCATCAAAATCGGTCAAGCCGTTTCGGAGGAGTATGGCAACGAAAACTGTGACACGAGAATTTTATATATTAGATATTTTTTACTAATAGGAATAGATCGAAGTGGCGGTGCTTGGGGGAGGCTTATGTCCAGCAGTGGACGTCTTTCGGCTGAAATGATGATGATGATGATATTTTTTACAGTGCATACGTAGACCATGCGCGTAGGCAATAACCTCAAATCCCGGTATCCTTCTGCGTTTTCCAAATCTATGTCCAACTGTTCAAAAATAACATAATGTAACGCACGTCAATATTTTATACATTTTACACCGTTGCTGATCTTCTCCGGTCTTCTCCGCACTTGTCAGCCAGCATCACGCCCCGACGTTTAGGGGCTGGCGGACAAGATAAAACAGGTAAGTTATTAGCCAGAATAATCATAAAGTATTGAATTAGTGTTGATTGAGACTCCAGTTTTATGATAGGTATTAAACTGTTTATTGGCCAAAGCTGTTATTGGTTTAAATCATTTGTAATTTTGGATATCGTTTAATGGTGTTACTACGTCTGGGGGTACAAGTTATTTGACAGGTTTTATTGTTGTGGAAATAGATATTTTATAGAGTGCTGCGTAATATTGCAGTGCCCTAATTTTCCTGCTTCTGATTAGTGGAACTTTCTTTTAGTTTTGTTTTGGCCATACATTTATTGCCCGATAGGTCTAGTACCCACTACAATTCTTTCATTGTATCGCATTTTTATCGGTTTAATTACAACTAAGAGCGGCTGTCTTTTAAATGTAGAAAAAGTGTGTAGTTTTGACACCACTTAGATTGGCATAAAATTAACAATATCTGTTGAAGACGTATTGGAAGAAGACCGTAGATTATTTTGAACATGACACCCTTATTAGGGTTCCGTTGCCAAATGGCAAAAAACGGAACCCTTATAGATTCGTCATGTCTGTCTGTCTGTCTGTCCGAGTATGTCACAGCCATTTTTTTCCGAAACTATAAGAGCTATGCTGTTGAAACTTGGTAAGTAGATATATTCTGTAAACCGCATTAAGATTTTCACACAAAAATAGAAAAAAAAAACAATAATATTTGGGGTTCCCCATACATAGAACTGAAACTCAAAATTTTTTTTTTTCATCGAACCCATACGTGTGGGTTATCTATGGATAGGTCTTCAAAAATGAGATTGAGGATTCTAATATCATTTTTTTTTTAAACAATAATATTTGGGGTTTTTCTAAACTGAATAGTTTGCGCGAGAGACACTTTCAAAGTGGTAAAATGTGTCCCCCCCCCGTAACTTCTAAAATAAGGGAATGATAAAACTAAAAAAAATATATGATGTACATTACCATGTAATCTTCCACCGAAAATTAGTTTGAACGAGATCTAGTAGGTAGTTTTTTTTTTTAATACGTCATTCATCGTAAACCACAATTTACCTTTCATTCAGTCAACTCAAATATAAAAATTAAAAAAAAAAACATTTAATTTCATAAACGTAAACCTTATGCATAAACCGTGAATTCCTGCAGGTTTGTACGGTACCCTCGGTGCGCGAGTCCGACTCGCACTTGGCCAGTATTTTTTAACCTAACAAACGTTGACCTAAGACACTATTACGTATCAATTATTCGAGCTATATTAGAAGTTATCAGCGTGGTAATTCTCGTTATTATTTTAACCGACTTCAAAAAGGAGGAGGTTCTCAATCCGGATGTTTATATTTTTTTTTTTTTTTATGTATGTTCGGCCATAACTCCGTCATATATAGACAGATTTGCAAAATTATTGTTTTGTTTGTAAGGGATTTATTTCGAAATGGTCCCATATAAATTTCATATTGATCTGATGATGAGTTCCAGAGATAGATACCGGAACTCTTTAAAAAATGACAGCAAATCAAGCGCGATTTCTGCAATCGCATAAATATGCATTGTTTGTTTGGAATTAGTGCGGGGTGGATACCACAACTAAAAATTTAAAAATAATAACATTTTTACAAAAAAAAAACCGACTTCCTTTAAAACACTACAAGTTGAAAAATAACTTTAATTTTGGAAGTCGGTGGCAAAAATACCATAAAAACAGATCCTAAGACACCGACTTCCGAAATTAAAGTTATTTTTCAACTTGTAGTGTTTTTAAGGAAGTCGGTTGTTTTTTTTTTTTTTAAAAAGTTTTTTTTATAACATCGAATTCTTGCAGTCTATACTCAGTCTCAATCTGTCAAAAATACCTCGAGTTTTAATACACTTTCGACAAGTTTTTGACATGTGATCGTCGACGTCTCGAACTGAGCACAACTGGCCTTCAGGTCAGGTAAATGTGAGTTTTATATTTAATTTACTCATTTTACATGGGTGCACAGTCTAGTGAAAAGACAGCTTAACCCAGCATTCCCAACTTGTATATGTCGTAGGATAATTTGATACTTCGAATCTTCGCGAAAATCCTAGGGGTTTTGCGAAAACGCGGATAATTAGACATAGGCGAAAAATTATCAAATCTTACTGGACAAAGTCAGGATTTTTGCGAAAATACTCGTTATTATAGCAATATTGCAAAACGAAACGCTGGCTGTTATGAAATAAGAACGCTGATTGGTCGGTCAGCGCGTTCAATAAGAGATCGTCTCTGATTGGTTGACGTCTTAAATGTCAATCATTTGTTGCCGCACGTTATTTGTTTACGTTTGTGTCTGAGTTAAATTGCAGAAGTGTTTTGTTTTTTATCGTAAATAGTGTACCTACTTGGACTTAAATAAAGTGGTAAATAAAAGTGCTACACGGATGTACATAGTGTCATATATCATAAAAGTCTTAGTCAACCACTCAACAACAACAATGCTTTCGAGATTGGTTTAGCGGTGTTTTGTTTGTCATTGTGTTAAAAGTGGACTATAAAATTGGACTTGAACTAAGAAACGGTGTGAATAGGAGGTTTGGTTTTCATACATACTTGAAGTTAATCATCGGCAAACTAGGAACCAATTAGAAGTCAGCCAGCAAAATTGTAGCCAATCAGTGTTGAGCACATCAAATCTTACTATAGTAACGAGTATTTTCGCAAAAATCCTGACTTTGTCCAGTAAGATTTGATAATTTTTCGCCTATGTCTAATTATCCGCGTTTTCGCAAAACCCCTAGGATTTTCGCGAAGATTCGAAGTATCAAATTATCCTACGACATATACAAGTCAATACCAAACAAGATGTATAAATCAGGTCTGCTTAAAATTCCCGCATTACGTGGAGGCGGCGCCCTCTGGGAGGGAAAGCAAAATAATGAGAGCTCTCAGCTCTTAAATCTTGAGTCGCATCCACTTTTAATGGCATTTAAATTAGCTTTTTATTTGCTCTGGTTTAGTGGTTGTGGGTAGCGGTGTGGCGCATGGCGGGGCGGTTACTGTGGCTTATGTTTGGTGGGACTTTTGATTGAGGACTTGAGGTACTGATGCTAATTTTAAAGCTGTAGTATTATTCAAGAGCAGTTTTAATCATACTGCTTTTGTTGACATCTCTGTGGGAAAGGATTCTAAAATGTTTATAAAACCTAGTCGTTATTTTCATTCATGAGAGTTTATCCTACTGGCTAATGTCATCAACGGGGATCTTTATCTTTTGATAATAATAATTTGTTTATTTTCTGACAAAATCTATGACATTAGGTACATTGAATTTAATGAAAACATAAGATGGCAACATCATTAACACGTAAACTAGAGTCAGCAAA
This sequence comes from Aporophyla nigra, assembly GCA_947507805.1. Classification (NCBI taxonomy): domain Eukaryota; kingdom Metazoa; phylum Arthropoda; class Insecta; order Lepidoptera; family Noctuidae; genus Aporophyla; species Aporophyla nigra. Next base: position 1,234,169 of record OX382296.1, on the reverse strand, counting down.
ATATATTAAACAGCAACTTTTGAAAGTGCCTGTTATGACTCCTCGGTCACTGAAAAATGAAAGGATCATACATACATAGATAAAAACAATACTAATACCATATTAGGAATACCAGTCCTTATTTATGTTTGCTTACCTCTTCCTGGGGCTACAACTCACTCATATAAACAGACAAACATAAATACACATCGTAGAGCCAGCAGAACAAGTAAACACATAAACGTGTCGTTTTGTGCACACATGATATTCTTTCTCATAATCGCTACCAGTCAACTTGTTATTATAGATAACTGTCTAACTATATTGGAATCAGTATCCAAACTGCATCAGATCTATAATATCTACAAATATCTAGCGTTTACTGTACTTAGAAAACTGTTAGTCAGTTTGCAAGGTGATAACGAAATGATTGCCGAGTGAGTACCGGACCGTGGCCGGACATACACTTCGCCACAGGGCCCAAAAAACTATTTGAAGTCATAAGGTTAGAGGTCAAACTTTCGAGTTTTCAAAAGAAAACCCGTAACTAGCTTACCAAAAACTATTTTATGAGTTTGCATTACATAGCTATAGGTGAATCATTATGATGTTGATAGTTATAGGTGAAAAATTATGATGTTAGCAGCTTATAATGTTCCCACTGCTGGGACGCAGGCCTCTATGAGAAGGAATGGGCCGTAATCCATCACGCGGACCCAGACCATGACCCATCGGTTGGTAGATTTCACATATTTTCGGATTTTTTGTTTCCAGAAGTGCTAGTTTCCTCGTGAAATTTTTTGCTTCATCGTTTTGAGAGCAGTGTTAATGAAATGAAACAAATGAAGTAAATTGCCTGCTTGAGTTCGAACTCCCGACCTGCATACAAATCGTAAGTCGACCCGGATACCACTGTGTGACCACTGCTCACATGTGGACGATTTATAACAATTAATATGAAGTAGGTAATACTTCTCAACATAGTATTCGCTTCTGCGATATAGGAGAAAATCATAGTGCCCATGACATTGTGTACATTACATGTGACGAGAGAAAAGAACAGTCACCTGTACCATGGTCTGTACCTTCAATCCGCCTGGTAACTTGGGTGGGCAGCTTTACAACCGGCAGTGAGGTGAGTGAAACATTGCGGCGACTCCCGGAAGAGGGTGAGCAATATCATACGATTTATGTGCCGCTAGTAAAGGATAGTAAATCTGCTCTGTTGATAATAACTTCACTTATGTTAAGAGCAGTGTGTGAAACGGAACGGAGGTGTTTAGTTAAACTTGGAAATAACTTTATCTACCATGTCCTTGTATGGTGAGTTGGGTTATATTGAAGCGGCAGTCTTCAATGCCGATTTTTTAGGAGTCTTTAACATCATATGGGCAGTAGGCATATGTATTATCAAATGACACCACAAGATTAGTTTTTGTAATAATGTTGTGCCAATAATAAAGTATAATTGTAGCAATCCTAGGTAGTCAATAGAGAATTTGCAAGTAATTCAAATAAGGGTCTTTTTATCAACTGCATTTCTGCAGAATTATTTTCCTTTATCAATATTTTTGATTATAATTTTTTTTTGAGCACAAAATTGCAAACTCCAACTGTATTGCTTGAAAATTATGTCTGTATCTATATTTTTATTATAATTTCTGTTTGATCAAGAAATTAAAGTGCAATATGACTGTGGGCAATTCAAGTATTTGAAAATTGACGCCGTGACCAACGAAAAGTCAATGTAAAAGTCTATGACAATAATAAATGTCTATGTATTTTAAAGAATTATTTGCAATTCAGTTCGTTGTCAAAGTCATAGACTATGATCTCACACCGAACGCGCCAAAATGGGCGGCGTTTAAGGTAAGGTAACCGTGTCGGTAGGCTATTTTTGAAGTCCTTTTCTAGAAACAATTATTTAAAAACCGAATAAAAGTCATTTTTTTAATGCATATTCTCGATTAAGTGATTTATTGTTTTTTAAGGCCTTCCAAGACGAAATTTGTCACTATATAGATAACAAAGATTTTGTTTTCTTCTTCTCTTTTAAAAAAAAATGCAGCCAGTAATTTAAAGTATTTCATTGCCCTATTATTTCTACTTGCTTTATTGCATGGGTATATAACATCATAGGAACAATTTAATAATAGTTTTTAAATAGTTTTTTTTTATTTTTACTTATTTAATAAACACTTGCATACTCCAAGTATGGAATAAAATTTAATGACCCAATGTAGGTAGTTAAGTCGTTGTCACAATATCCGGTCACTTCAAACGCTCATTAATTTATGTACGCGGGGTACTCCGGCGCATTCCCACTTTGATCTATGTATAATAATAATAAACTGATAGACGTAATAGCTTCAATGACACTATTGAGAGAATCAAAGGGGGATTGTTCCATAACCAGCCACTTGGATGTCAAAGTTATGTCATATTTAAGTGTTAATGGCACTCCTTGTATTGCCTGTGACTCAATAGACTGATAACTTTTCTCTGGGTATATAATATAAGAAAATTGTGCTATACATTTGCTCGAACATATCTTTATAAAGGTCAATAAGTTGCAAGACTGTTAGCTGCGGGCCGATTACGTAACACACTAACAGTAAGAATGGCTTTCATTTTCATAGTTCAACAACATTCATTGCGTTATTTACGTTGATGAGCAGACACATTTTCGATCATATACAGCATTGGATTAGCAATATTTTTAAAATTATGACTGAATGACAGTGTGTTACGCAATTAGGATGTCGGACTGATTGAACCTGAATAACTCTTAAAGAAACCCGAGAGTTACACTGTTTTAATTTATTAGTAAAATTGCAAATTTATCGGATATATCAACAAAAGCAGCATATAAGGATCGTAGCTGTTGCTTTACGTAGTTGCTGCTTGCCTCCTACTCTCATGGGAAATAGATCCAACCATGCATAACACCGCTGAAAACCATTCAGGTTCCAACAAACGATGAATGTGTAACAAACACATTTCACGTAAAGTACCTAATACCTACAACCTGACCATTACAAATTACGAATGACAGCGACGACTCCATTTTTCAAAATTCGGGGATAGCATGTATCCCGACGCGTTTTACCACTGAGCCTCTCACAAACAAAGATATTTATGTGATCAGGTCAGGCCAAAATACCCCTTTACTTTCTCCAGGCAGGCAATTATTTTATGAAAGAAAGAGGATAGTGAAATATAGAAATAAACTTGCACCATTGCAACGCAAAAAGATTCAATCGTTACACGTTCCGGCCGACCTGAAACAACTAGGTATTTAAAAACCAATGACAGGTGACGGCGACAATGTTCAGTTTTCATAGCACACGTAAACATTAAACATTTAGTATGAATCTCTAACAAATTATTGGCACAAGTGACAGCGGCCTGAGCCAACCAATAAAACCGTTTTGAAGTTAAACGGAGTGCGTTCTGGCCCGTCCTAGAAACTGCCGTATATCATGTTATTACATTTATGTGAGGTAGAAATATTATCTTGGTCGTAGTCTCAGGTTTGTGAGATACTAAAAATGAAGAAATGAGATATATTTTAGTGATAGTCTGAAATATTACCGATCAATTTTGTCAGACTCGTTCAGATGGTTTCTGCTTCTCCGATCATCAACGACATATTTGAACGACGTTATTCCCTAATTATTGGCACAAAATATTCTTCGAAAAAAAAAAACGATATCTCACACACAACTTGTTTTGTTCATATTTGAGAGCAAGACCCTTTCTTCATGAGTCCAGAAACGTTGCTTCCTAATAGGAATAATAATAAAAATGTAGGTGGTAGCTAGGTAGTTACATCCCCACACATATACTCCAGTTCCCACTTTCTTTTACCCGTAATACAAAAATTATCATGCGCGGCATCTATGTGATGTGAAAACCGGAAATTGGGTCAGAGCCGCCCACTTATCCGCCGGAAGTGGACGCCCAGGGGCAACGTATTTCCGGTTCTGACGACTACACACCTCCTCGGACTGATTACCGTGTTTTGGGGGCTTTAACAGTTCACTCATAGTTTTAAATGGATATCTGTTGCGGGCTTTAGGCTCTATTCGCAATTTCCTGAGGTTATATCTGAACAGTTTTTTGTTGGGATTGAACTTTAGAAGATCTTGAAGTTACCAGCACAGTTTTTCTACAATAAATTTGAAGGAATTTTTAAATTCCATGATTCTATGGGCCCTTTATATGGAAAATCCTTTTCTACCTTTTTTGGAAGGTTCCAAGGAAGGTAGAAAAGGATTTAAGAGGACCTAGGTAGGGGGGGCACCTCCTTCAGAACGCGTGCACGGTCATGCCTCTGTTAGTCACACCCCGAAGAGATGTCAATGATTGAAGTCCTGCGCAGACTTTTGACAATTACGTAAACCTATAATCAATTGGCCTAAGTGTTTTGCGAAAACGATATACACCAAAATCCTCCTACTATATAACCAGTGCGACATAACGGATCATAATAACTAGTTACAGTATTCTGTTTCAGTGCTGCTCACCCCCACCATTAGCGGCCACTGTGAGTACTGTGACACGTTCATACATCAACGACGCATGCGCGAGAAGCGCGCGCGCACGTTCTTTGATCTCTACGCCTCTTTGGTCATAGAATAAGTTTTGATGAAAATTCTGAATATTTAAAAAGTGTATTTCGAAAGATGGTTAGGTAAGGTTTAGACGCGCCTTCTATTACATGAGCCTTAAACAAAACGGTAGAAATATGGGTGTATAAATAGGTACTAACCTATACCTCTGCCTAATTCTTTGGGGAAAATAGGCGTGAAGTAATGTGTTATGTGTTTCATATTTAAGAGTCATTATCTCGTCAAAAGCTTATTGAAGTACAAAAGCTGGTAAATGCAATGGAACTGACATTCCTAGAATGATCACTTTTGTGGTCTCAGTCTTTACTTACCATTGTTAAGACTACAGTATTAGCAGTATTCTATCTTAGCCTCAGCAGATAGGAAGTTTTATAAGAATCAATGAAGCCCCTTACTGACTCTGACTATAGATCTGCTACTGGTCATGTCGAGTCAGATCGTTTATTAAGGACGGCTACCACTTCATTTGAGAACAGTGGTGGCCTAGTGGTAACGGCCGTGACTTACGAGTAGTAAGTAGGTCGTGAGTTCGAACTCAAGTAGGCGATGTACATTGTGCAAATTATTTCATCACCACTTCTCTCAAAACGGTGAAGGGAAACATCTTAAGGAAACCGGCATCTCTTAGAACCAAAAGTTCGAAGACATGTGACATCGACCAACCCGCACTGGGCCCGCGTGGTGGATTATGGCCCACTCTCTTTCAGCTAGAGAAGGCCTGTGTCCCAGCAGTGGGAACATTATAGGCTGCTGATGATGATCACTTCATTTAGAATAGTTGCTTCTCAAAGCTTGTCCAATGTCCACTGTCCAGTCTACAGTTTAGTCTATGCTCCTCACCGTGCGATGCTCTAGGTGCCAACCTTGAACGGCGAGTGCCAATTATCTAGTGAGTTTATTGTTCTGCTTCATATTGTTTAATAACTTCACTGTGATCTACCTTTTATTTCTCATCTTGAGGTGGAGTGGAAAGTGAAGTCGGCTTTTGTTTTGTCTAACAGGCTTGATTTGCGGGAAAGCATTGCTCATTATTTTGATTCTTGAATCGTCTAATGTGGTTGCAGTAGACAGTGTTCTGACAACCCAATGAGATTAGTGATAAATTGTAGGTAATTCAGATTCTGTTCTGAGCATTTTGAATAGACAAAATAGACTTATTTATACAGTAATATACTGGATTCTGTGAAACACCTGTAGATTGTCACTCATACTTAATAACATTTAGTGCTTTATAATCTATACGTATATATATAATAGGTTGGGGGAAAAGTTTCTTCGCATTTTTTAAGAAAATTCAAAACATTTTTTAATAAAGTTTATTTACATTTAACTAAAGTATGTAGGTACCATTTTGTTCGATAACTTTTTGCCATCTTGTAGGTAGGGACATGATCCCATTGCTATAGGAATTTTGGGACTTCTGGTCAAAATACCGCGACAAGTGGTTTTGGCAGTCCTCTCGTGATGTTAACCTGACACTGCCTACAGAATTCTGAAGAGACCGAAACTGGTGGAAATCTGAAGGTGCAAGGTCAGGACTATACGGCGGATGCATTAACACCTCCCAGCCAAACTCTCTTAATTTTTGTTGGGTGGCTAAAGATGTGTGAGGTGTAGCGTTATCATGATGAAAAACCACACCCCTTCTGTTGATTAATTCCGGCCGCTTTCTCTCAACTTCTTGCTTTAATCTCATCAGTTGTTCGCAGTAGAGTTCAGAATCGATGGTCCTGCTTGGTGGTAACAGCTCATAATGAATAATGCCCTTCCAATCCCACCACACACACAGCATCACCTTGTTGCGAGTTAACCCGGGTTTCGCCACAGTCTATGAAGCCTGACCGGCCTTTGACCACGACCTTTTTCGCACGTTCTTGTCATACGTGATCCACTTTTCATCACCAGTTATCAGCTTCTTCAAAAATGGCTCGGTTTCATTACGTCGTAATAAAGAATCACAAATGAGTACACGGTTCATTAGGTTTCTTTCAGTGAGCTCGTGAGGTACCCAAATGTCGAGCTTTTTTGTGTACCCAGTTTTTTTCAAATGCGCCAAAACTGTTTTGTGGTCAATTTCCAGTTCTTTAGCTACGTCGTAACTACTGGTATGCCGATCTTGCTCCACTTTTTCAAAAATGGCATCCATTTTATCCGTAATAGGGCGACCAGAGCGACGTGCATTTTTGACATCAAAATTTCCGGATTGAAAACGCTTAAACCAAATTTGTGCTACTCTCACAGACACTACACTAGGTCCATAAACATCGCAAATGTTTTTCGCGGCTTGCGTTGCATTTTTACCTTTTTTGTAGTAAAATTTAAAAATGTATCGAATTTCTTCATTAGATTCACTCATCTTGACGGTACGAAAAACAAATGAAAATCACACATTTTCCTAATTTGAATTTGGAATTATGTTCTTTAAAATTTAAACTTTCAATGATACCAAAACCAGCCAGATACAAATAGTATAGCCAAAGAGATTTTATTACAAGTTCATACATACTATAATGCGAAAAGACTTTTTCCCCAACCTAATATGTATGTTTTATAATAAGGTCTGAGTTGAGCTACACGATTAATGACAAATGCGTGCACTGACTGGACTGGTCCACTCAATCTGTGTGGTTCCTTCTATAAAAGACCATATCAGACACCAATCTACATGGTATTCACATGATGTGACCAAGATTATGTCAGGACTTTTAGTAGAGACTGTGACCTTTGAGTTCATTTCGGCTGTTCTTCCCAGAGTAGTCAGTTAGGAAACACCGACCTCACTTAGTTTTAAAAGATATATGAATGCCGTGTAAAAGTACTTATGCAAATCTACTTACAGAAACAAAATCATTTATCATTTAATTTCATATTTGATCTAGGATCGAGGTGGATGAAAATGAGTTGGGAGAGGCCTTTGCTCAGAAGTCGGACAGTACAGGCCAATTTAAAAAAATCGTTTCATTTTTTTCCTATGAATGTTTGGCACAAGTGTGAGCAAGTAACTCACACATAAAGTGACACTGCTGTTAGTGCGACTTATCTTGATGGCACGGCAACAGTGATTCAACTAATGAAAGTAATTTTACACATTATTTCACGGCTAAATTAACTACTGACAGGCATCTGCAATTCTGACTCTGATTTCGTCTTATTTTACGGTCATTATTGACTTCTATTCGTTCCTCATAATATGCACAATCGGCAATATGAATACCATCATCTGCCTGCCTTTTTCCAACTATGTTGGGGTCGGCTTCCAGTCTAACCAGATGCAGCTGAGTACCAGTATTTTACATGGAGCTACTGTCTATCTGACTTTCCACAACCCAGTTACTGGGTAATACGATACCCCTTGGTAAGACTGGTTGTCAGACTTTCGGGCTTCTAACGACCCGTAACGACTGTCTAAGATCTACGAAAGACAGTCGAGACCAACGGCAATCGACAATATGAATATATTTTCCAATAATTTCCAGTACGTTGACATACAATACATTTATTTATTCACAGTATGACTTATTTGGATAAACCTTCACTGCCCTTAATAACGTGGTAACAAGTTATTATGAGCTCATAATTAACAAACATGAAACATATTGAAATGGATGTGGCATCTCCTACTTGGAGACTCTTAATGGAGGCCTATGGGTAGCTGTGGATGTATATCGGTTGAAATTATGATGGTAATAAGGATCTGCATTTATGTAACATGTATATTATAGTATGTTCCATGTGGTGTAGGACGTAAAGAATAACACTATCAAATTTCTTCCCGTGGTTGTCGTAAGAGGTGACTAAGGGACTTGCTAGAGAATGGCCACTAGCGTTCTCTATGTGTTTTACTACCAGGTTGCGATCGAAAATCCGCCTGCCAAGCGTGGTGATTATGGAAAACCCCCTAAATTGGGGGCGGCCTATGTCCAGTAGAGGACGTTTTTCAGCTGAAGTGATGAAGATTATGACATTTAGGAATCCTTTCTTTTGGTGTGCATACCATTTTAATTATTTTTGTATACTACTTGTAATCTTTTCTTGTCCACTGATGGCAAAATATTTTTTTATGCCACATTATAAATTATTTATTGTGCAGGACCCTTCGCATTTTCCGAGGTGAAAGGTTTCGGAGTAATACCTGACTGATGTCCGCACTCTTCGAAGCCGCAGTAACTCATCGCGATCGCGTAATTAACAGACTAGCTTATTAAACGTACTCATTGGGATACTTCATAGTCAATGTAAATAAGTCCTTCTGAATAATTCCCTAAAAGGCTGCATTGTGTATTTCGGAATTTATACTAATTTTGTTTATCCGTCTGCTAAGTGACGTAAATACGTGAAAACCCCTTTTTTACTGTCACAATTATGTTTATTTTATTTCCTTTTTTTTACCTATACAAACAGAATACCTATACTATTTTTTTCATATCATTACGTTAAGAACAACAACCTTGTTTCTTAATAGATTATAAGTTTACTAACATAGCTATAAGTTATATTTTATTTGTTTACTAACCCTTATGGATGTTTACTTATCTGAATTAAAGATTTTTTATTATTTTATTTGTTACAAAATTTGTATCAAGGTTTGCAGAAATTTCAGTTTTTTATCCTCCTATTTCTTTTCTCTTATTAAGGATACAATTCAAAATCAACCAAACCATTAAAAAGCCATGTTTTTTTTTTAAATAAACTGTAATAATTTTGTCATCATCATCATCATTTCAGCCGTAAGACGTCCACTGCTGGACTTAGGCCTCCCCCAATTTGGGGGGCTTTGCCATAATCGCCACGCTTGGCAGGCGGGTTGGCGATCGCAGTATCGTGGTAAAATGCATAGAGAACGCTGCTGCCCATTCTCTAGTAAGTCCTTTAGTCGCCTTTTACAACACCCAAGGGAAGAAATGGGGTGGTGGTATTCTTTACATCCGGCACCACACGGTACAATTTTGTAGTCCCCACAATTTGAACTGCGGCCAATAAAGGGTTGTTATAATGAGTCTGGCTGCTAATTGTGCGCCCACCGCTAAGCCTGCCCACTCTGTCAGCGTGATAGCGTGATAGAAGATGAAGGATTTTAGTTTATTACGTGACAGACATTTACAAATTATCTATAACACTTTACCAACAAATTGGGTACCTACTATAGACTCATCAAATTATAATTTCTTGCTATAATGCATAATTATTTTTATTGAGATTTAATGGCCTGCATTTTTTTTCAACACGGGCACCTTACAATTTCAAAGATACGCATTATGATGCATGCTAAATCGGCACTAGTGAATTATATTTCAATTCAAAACCGGTAAAATTAAGATTTTCCTATCACACTTTCAACCTGCCAACGATACAAATGTCCAAAGAAGAAACTCAACCCCCCTAGCACCGCACTCGGCCTCATTTGTTCGCCAGGTGTGTCCGCGGGCGGCCGAGGTGTCGCCGCAATCAGCCGCGGCGGCTGACACGTGACAGCGTGACAGTTGACACTGACTGACAACAGGGAAAGTGGATACAAAAGCTCCACTCTGTCATTTTATGTTTGGTTGGAATAATTATGAACTTATCGAAACCATCTTTTGCAAAAAGTGTTTAGTTGTTCATACAGAATGAGGATAAACATCGCAAACCTTTGTTTATTTTATAAATGACTAGCTTCTGCCCGCGACTTCGTCCGCGTTAAATTTCGTGTTCCCCCGACCCTTCCCGTCGCGTCGAATCGCCTACCCGTGCGATTTTCCCCGTTTTTGCAACATTTTTCATTGCTGCTCCGCTCCTTTTGGTTGTAGCGTGATGTTATATAGCCTATGTTACTCGCAGATAATGTAGCTTTCTAATGGTGAAAGAATTTTTAAAATCGGTCCTGTAGTTTTTAAGTTTATCCATTACAAACAAACAAACAAATTTTTCCTCTTTATAATATTAGTGTAGAAATCAACATAACGAACTCACAAAGTAACGGCCTTCATTTTAGAGATAAAACTCTAGTTTATTGTAGCTAGTTCCGTGTTGTGCCTGTGTTTCGTGTGGGGCCAAAAGTAAAGAATAGTACCATCCGATTTCTTCCCATGGCACGTGGGTATCGTTAAAGTTCACTGGGACTTACTAGAGAATGGGTAGCAGCGTTCTGTAATCATTTTACCACCATGCTACGGTTGCCAACCCGCCTGCCAAACGTGGTGATTTTGTCCCCTCAAATTGGGGGAGGCTTATGTCCAGCAGTTGACGTCTTTCGCCTGAGATAATGATGATGATGAGTTCTAGTAGTTTCTACCTACCCCCATTTGAAGAAGGCATGAGGTTATGTATGTACAAAAGTAATTGTAGGTATCGTCAGTGTTACGTCAATTCCTGATGCATTTTCTCTCAGTGTACAATTAAATATCTATCAATCATATGTTTAGTAACCTAGTAGATTTACATACACATAAGATAACAGAGAAAACGAATTCTTCCGTGAGCCTTCTGTGCCCTCCCACTCCGTGTCTGACACGGCCTGACATCGGGTGACAGATTGAGGCGACGCCATTGTTACTTTCCGCTTTTGTTTTAACTGCACACTTTTCCGGTAACGGGGGATTCGGGTGGTGTTCTTTTTTAAAGCTTGTTCGTATTTTGAATTTTGAAATTGTGGTTGTGGTTCATTGTTTGGGATGCTGGCTGATTTGTTTTTGAGTTTCGTCGACACCTCGTCGGGTGGGCTATTGGTCGTGTTAAGGTTAATTATTATGTTTTCCTTAAAACTCAAGTGTCTTCTATCAAAGTAATTCTTGTCTATAAAATTTATTTCTAACTAAAAAATAACTAAAAATAAATTCCTCGATATTAAAAGAGTTAGGTTTATGAACCTCGCATGTTACGGTCACCCATAAGTCTCTAGAACCATTACTTTAATCGCTCCAACAATAATGGCATTTTTCACATTATTGCGAAATAGAGGGAAACCCAAATAAATATCAAAACAGAAAACCACTAAACAGCTGTTGTACCGACAGATTACCTGAGAAATATTGCTTATTTTGCAAAGAAAAAAAAAAAACTAACAGGGTGTGCCAAAAATTTCTGGCACTAACGACTTAAGGTGTTTATACACTACATTCCCTGAAATAGTGTGCAGTCCGCGGTGAAATATTACGATGTTATACCAAATGACAGTTATTACCTTCGAATAAAAGTTTCGTGTAAAAGCTTGCGATTATAATAATTCCTCTTAATTGGTATTAAAATGTTGTTGGTCTGAAACAATTTGTTTCTTCGCTTTACGATCTCCCCGGTAAGACTGGCGTTGATTTGCGACTTTCACTCACTTTTTGCATCTGTCGCGCTGTTAAAATAGTTCGATAGAAATGCAGTAAAATGTGGAGAATGCAAAACACGTTTTATACCCACGAATTGCCCACCGGGATTATTTAAATTGCTCAAACGTCATTGAATGTTTTCGTTATAAAGAAACAAATAATGTTGTGATTATTCCTGGATTACGTACAGACAAATAGAAAGAGTTATTAAGCATAATTCATATTTGAGATAATGTATTATATTATTATTTCAATAGGTTGCCTATTATTATTTAATGTTGCTCTGAAACTGAATGAAAGCCACAAAATTGTTACAGTCGATTTAAGAAAACGGTTTTTTTTTAAGATTTTAGTATTTCTACTTTTTTAAATAGGCGTCTGATAAATTATTGGAGACTATAAAAACGTCTTCAATGACCTACTTACTTGTAAATTCAGACAAACGATGACATTCAGTGCATTGGTAAAAAATTGCAACAAGGAAATTTATTTGTATTTCCTGTGCTATCTTCCATGAAGTGCCAGACACTGGCGCCACGAATCAGGTATGTTCTACTTTCTTAATGAAAAACCACAAAGCTAGGTATGCAAGTTCCTCCTTCATGTTTTCCTTCACTAAAACTAGTACCTAATTAATTAAAAATGTCTATTAAAAGGGGAGTTTATGCGATATTTCCCGACTTCCGAAGTCGAGTGTAAAATAATTAGCTCGAGGGCGAAGTGCCAACCGTGCCAGTAGGTAATTATTATAAACTGCGTGATAAATAAATCAACAAACATTGACACTGATTTTTGAGTTCGACTGAGAAATTGATACCGTTCTATTTTTTGTTAAGGCGCATACACATTTTGTGAAATAAATTGGGCCACGCGCCACGTGTCAAATAAAATGTGCCTAGTTTTGTTTTTATTAATAAGGTTTTTTTAAGGTTTTTTTTTATGTTTATGTAAAATTTTTATCATTTTGAAATTATTCGGTATCGCAGTCATAAAAATAAGGTTTTTTTTTCATTAAACGCAGTAGATGTTATCGCCTTACATTGCAAGGTACCCGTCTCCCCTGGGCGTGATATTTTTTATCAGCGACTCCAATTTTGCCGGTAAATTGCAATCCGATAGGCAGGTTGGGGCGCGGGCGCGCGGGCGCCGCGGGTGACGCAATTAGGATTCCCTTACATCTGCGACTATTTATATGTGGGATATCTCCCTGTAGGTAACGTGTAGGATGTATCAAACGTAAATTACCTATGTGTATTAAAGAAGGTTATTTTATGGTTATTGGAGCTTGATAAGATTTGTGCAGCAAAGGAAACTCCATCACAATGAACTAAGATAAAAATAGGAGATACTACTAGCTCAAAACTAAAAACCGATTTTGGAGTACCTCAAGGATCAGTCCTTGGGCCTACTTTATTCTTAATTTATGTTAATAATTTATGTAATACTGATTAAACTGAACCAAAAATAATTACATTTGCCGACGATACGGTAATTTTATTTCAACATTCAACTTGGTCACAAGTCAAAACATCTGCTGAGAATGGGCTCCGAAAAATAATAAGTTGGCTTGGCTACAATTTACTCACGTTGAATTTAAATAAAACCAAATATATAACTTTTAGCATCAAAAACAATCAACAACCACAACCAGATATCCTTTTGAAGGCGCACTCTTCTAATTGTTCTCTTGCTGTTGGAGATTGTGATTGCCACATTTTAATTGCAAGCAAAAGTACTAAATATCTTGGAATTGAAATTGACAAAAATTTGAATTGGAAACTACATATCAATACTCTTAAATCTAGAATACGTAAACTAATACCTATTTTCAAAAGAATTAGAAACCAAAGAGACAGAAAGACTAGCAGAATGGTCTACCTAGCTTTGTATCAGTCAATCGCTACTTATGGTATCGCCGCTTGGGGTGGTGCACGAAAAAGTTATCTTATAAAAATTGAACGTGCACAGAGGTGTATTTTAAAAATTACTCATTTTAAACCCTTTAGATACCCTACGTCTAAACTATACGAAGAGTTCGAGGTCCTAAATATTCGGCAACTGTATATTAAAAGCATTGTTCTAAGACAACACTTCTACCAAAGACCTACTGATCAATCCATTAGAAGATCACATGAAGTTTATAAAGTTCCTCCATGTAAAACTTCTTTTGCTCAGTGTTTTTCTTACTTCCTGGCCCCGTTACTATACAATCGTATGAGCAAAGTTAAGACTTTAAAAGACATGACGAGTTCTATTTGCAGGAGGGCTCTGGACGAGTTTCTGAGTAGCTTAGATTATGAACGGACTGAAAAATTTATACAAATATGCAAGTAAATTATACATATATGATCTTAATACATTTATAAATAACATATACACATATACCTATATCTCTCATTAATCATACTTATATATTTATTTATATAAGTGTGTGTGTGTGTGTGTGTAATTAATTTACTAGTAGATACAGTTATGAATTGAGCTTCGCTGTGCTGAGTTCATGTCAAATTAGCATATTATTGTCAATGCCATACACTACTTTTGTTTAATATGAACTTATTATTGTATTGATTGAGAACAGCTCAATTACTGTTAAGTAACATAATTTTCTTTTTTTGGTTTAAAAAACTTATAGTAATCATTATGTTTTATTGCGAATCATGTTGTCTGATTTTTTTGCTTATACTACTTGTTTACGCCAAACTCATTAGTCGTTATCGCACTTTTTTATACTTCATTAGAATCATAATCAGTGGATAACTATCCTTATGTTAATTAACTTACAGTTGGTATTTCTGGAGCGAGAATCCTTACCTTGCCGTAACACAGTCTCTGACTAGCGCGGAAGGTAATGAATTTTTTATCTGTATACCGCCAATTAATTTATTTTAATCAAATTAGTTCTAACAGCAGTTTCTTTGTTTACTTTGGAAGTTTAAACAAAACATATCATTTTGGCGTACGAAATGATTGAATTTCTTTTAAGAATGTGTGTTTTGTAAACTTTTAGTACTCATTTTGGTTAATGCTTAGTCTTAAGTTGTGGTATACAATGTTACTTTTACTTTGGATAAATAAAATAAATAAATAAGATATATTTATCAAAACTCCGTTTTTTTTTTTTTTGTACTTTTGTATGTCAAAGTTTATGCCTGGAAGAATTTGGGAAGCTTTTGATCAGCGATCTGAGGTAGTTCCAAAAAAAAAGTTGTGAAGAAAGTTTACATTCCTATGGAACAAATAAAATAGTTTTAAAAATACCAAAGAGTAGGTGTTTAGATCATTCACGAAACCGGGATTTAAGAAATAATAAAACTTACCGGATACCATCATCATAAGAATATTATTTTATTCACAATAAACTGTTCTAATTTAATCCCTCACCACGCACTAAAAAATAAAATAATAGACTGAAAACGAGGCACAATTCTTAATAAAAACGTCTGAAGCTGATTATACCTGAATAACCTAGTCCATAATAGACCATTATCCCTCAAAATGATTCAAATAAGCAATTTAACAAAAATTTATGAGAGGATTAATGAGATGGACCGCGCGTTTCTTATATTCGTGTTTACAGTCAGCTGCATGGCGTAGTGACAGATTGGGTCTGACAGCACCTTTATTTCTTAGTCCTAAGTGCGGTTGTTATAGTTCAAGAGTTACTCCGATGCGCGGTGGACCGTACAATGCGTCCTAAAGGTGCCAAGTCTAAAAACGCGCGATATATCGTCCGCCAAGGTATTCACGCCTGTCACACACACCTTTCAATAAGTGTGTCTCTAGTTTGGTCGTTTTGGCAAATGGCGCCTACCAACAGAGTAGGGACGGGCGCGGTATTGTCGATAGTTTGAGAACATAACTTCTCTCTTCTCTTCACTATCTTCCTAACCTATTAACACTGTGATTTGAAAACATTGTTCAACTCAATTGCTTTAAAAAAAGTAACCGTGGAGATTGTCGCCGGCTCTTCGCCATAGGAAACGACCACCTGGAACCGTGCATCTAGCTCATGTTTCATAAATGCCCACGTAGGTTTAAATGAAATAATAAAAAATATTTCTGATTCTGATTTGCTTCAGTGGATTATACCTATGTTAGTAATGGCTTGCCACTGTTTTCAAATTAAATAATCGCCAATAGTGAAACATTAATTAGATTGTAACTTACGTACGTGACTTAATACCGTTAGGGACCTGCTTCCGCTACTGCTTTAATCGGTTTTTAAGGAAACCGTAAACTTTTAACGCAATAAAGCTACACAGTAAGATACAGCAACAGATCATGGAAAGCCGATTAACGTAGGTAACTGTGTTGTTATCTAAACGTTACATAAGTTATTTATTCTTTATTAGCTTTTGCCAGCGGCTTTGCCCGCGTATATACAAACCTTCCTCATGAATCGTGTATGCTGTGTATATATTGCTGAAAACTGCATTAAAATCCGTTGAGTAGTTTAAAAGATTTAAGAGAACATACAGCGCAAGCGATTTCATTTTATACTATGTAAAGATATGCATTGACACCTTGTATACCTATAGAAATCATCCTCAGTTTTTATGCTTCGTATTAAATTGTTCTCCACCCTTGTCGATAGTTTTATCGATACTTTTCCCTTTTCCATCCCTAGTGCCTAATGAGTAGGGCGCAGCATCCAGGTGAAACGTCCACACATCATTACACGTCGTTATACACCGGATTTCCGCCACGCTACTGCTCAAACAGCGTGTAATGTCGCCCAGATATCTGCTGAAAAACATACTAATACTTGCCAACTCCTCCTGCTTTAATGAGAAAATAAATATGAAAATATAAGTGTTAGGTGACGGAGGAAGTGTTCGTACATCAGCTGTGTCTGAACTGATGCGTTAAATTAGGGCTTCCAGTGGCGCTTGTGATCCTCCGTGGGTTTGGTATGACGTCAGAGCATTTAAAGCAATTACTTTATATTATAATTAATATATCTTACAATTGGTCGAAGAAATTGTAAAGAGACTTTAAAAATCATAGAATTTTATGGGTATTTAAAAATAGACTGACAGCCAGTCTTAATCAAGGGGTTTCGTATTACCAAATAACTGGGTTGTCGACGACAGATTGGCAGTCCTTCATATAAAATACTGGTATTCAGCTGCATCCAGTTAGACTGGTACTACACCCTGACATAGCTGGGAAAATGGCTAGGCAAATGATGGTACTTATTTTAAAAAAATACCACCTGTTTTTGATGAATTATGCTGTTGTGATAGCACAAAGATACATCATCGATAGGTGCATATTGTGCTTCAAGACTGAAGTTATAGCAGCAAAAGGTGTTGCTTCCTTATCGCCGCCTACAGCTCAGGTGTGTAACTCCGCCTTAACATTGATCGTACAGGTGCGCTCGCCTCCCATTGGACGAGAGGTGGTTCGAGACAGGTATCTTACGTATCGACCAATCACAGGCAGGGGTTGTACAGGTGAGATAAAGGAGGCTTTTACCTGTTCAGTAACCTACAGATAAGGTGTAAGTAAACAAAAGTTTATTGGTTACTTTGAAGATGTTTGGTAGATTTATGTTGGGAAAGCAATGGACGTTTTTCTTTTCTTACACAATATGTAACAAAAAGTTAAATTTAAAATTTAGAAAACCCCGACCAAAACTAAACCCATAATAAGTCAATAAAATATACGTATTGGCCCATCAAAATTAGAAATTGTATACAATATTTTGAACAAAGGACCGTCATGTCGAAACGTTAAAACCGATTTTGATAGCATGTGTCTAAAAACCACCCAGAAGTGGTTCTTACTCTACAAGGGTCTTCATTTAAATAAAAGAACCGCGCCAAAATCGGTTCACCCCTTTAAAATCTACGGTATCACAGACAAACACACACGGCGGTCAAACTTATAACACCCCTCTTTTTGCATCGGGGATTTAAATTAAAATATTCAGTAAAAAAAATATCCAAGGGAGAAGTAGATAAATAAGCATTAAATTAACACGCATCGCAGACAAATTCAAAAGTGAGATTTTTGTTCTGCTCTCAAACCAGACTAGTACACCATGTCGAGATAACGTTTTACGACACTCAAAACTCTTACGATTCTTCACCAAAAAGCACTTTGAAGCATAAAAATCTCCTGCCAGGGTTGCGAGACCTGCCAGAGTCGCATGATCTGTTCGAAAAAGTTACCGTGGCCCTGGCATATTGGCAACTGAAGGAACACGGGTGGGTTTTAGTCAGTAAAAGTCTGACACGCTCTTTTGCTCCACCCAGAGGGAGAGACGTAATTTGACGATTTCTTACCCCCAAAATAAAATAAAATAACTTACAAATCTATTTCAATATTCAGTATTAAATAAACCTACCCATAAAACCATAACTATCTATATCTAGTAAGTATGGCCACTAAATTCAAATGCACGAGTACTGCGAACTATTACTGTAACAGACGATTTAATACATCACGTTAGAAATAATTCTCCAGCACGGATTAATTGCAAGGCGGTTATTAATACGAATTTAAAGGTAAATATGTGCAGTGATGGAGGAGCCAATACACGTGTTGGCTACCAGTTTAGATGCAGGTTTTACCACTACGAAATGAAAATAGGCAGAAGTTTCAGTTTGGGCTAACGGAATTATGGGCAGCACTAGTTCCATTGTATACAGAAGCAGGGCTTATTTTAATTAAGATATTTATTAACACAAACTTAAAAGGTCCTTATTACGGTTTATTTATACTGGCTCTTAGTCACTCACCAATAAAAATAAGTAAGGAAGGTGGTTGGTTATGGTTGAAATTTACTAAAAAATGTTTTGAATGGAACTTAATTTGATAAATGAACTGTTTGTTTTATTTAAAAATACCGACCAAGTGCGAGTCGGACTCGCGCACCGAGGGTTCCGTACAAACCTGTAGGTATTCACGGTTTATGCATAAGGTAATATCTTAATAATAATAAATATCTTTGGACAACCAACACACGGTTATCTGATCCCAAACTAGGCAAAGCCTGTACTATGGCAACCAGACAACTGATAAACATACTTATATATTTCTAAATACATACATATTATAGATAAATTACACCCAGACACAGAACAAATGATTGTGCTCATCACACAAAGATTTTTCCTGGGTGGGAATCGAACCCACGACCTCAGTCTTTGCAGTCAGGTCCTCAACCATTTGACTGGCCTGTTAGTCTAGTGGTTAGTGAACCACTAGACTAACAGGCCAGTCAAATGGTTTATGAAATTATTTATTTTTAAATTTTTATGTTTGAGTTGATTGAATGAAAGGTAAATTGCGGTTTACGATTTATGACGTACTAGCTTCTGCCCGCGACTTCGTCCGCGTTAAATTTCTTGCTCCCCGACCCTTCCCGTCGCATCGAATCGCCTACCCGTGCGATTTTCCCCGTTTGTGCAACATTTTTCATTACTGCTCAGCTCCTCTTAGTTGTAGCGTAATGTTATATAGATTATAGTCTTCCTCGATAATACCCGATAATTCTTTTATAATATTAGTATAGATTTAAAAAAAAAAACTACTTACTAGATCTCGTTCAAACCAATTTTCCGTGGAAGTTTATATAGTAATGTACATCATATATTTTTTTTAGTTGTATCATTCTCTTAATTTAGAAGTTACAGGAAGGGGGGACACACATTTTACCACTTTGGAAGTGTCTCTCGCGCAAACTATACAGTTTAGAAAAAAAATGATATTAGAAACCTCAATATCATTTTTGAAGACCTATCCAGGGATACCCCACACGTATGGGTTTGATGAAAAAAATATATATTTGTGTTTCATTTCTATGTACTCCAAAATTTATTGTTTTTTTCTATTTTTGTGTGAAAATCTTAATGCCGTTCACAGAATACATCTACTTACCAAGTTTCAACAGCATAGTTCTTATATATTAGTTTCGGAAAAAAATGGCTGTCAGACAGACATGACGAATCTATAAGGGTACCGTTTTTTGCCAATTGGCAACGGAACCCTAAAAAGACGAAGACATCCAACGGTACCTTACTAAACTTAAACTATATCCGACGACCCCGGTTACTTATCTCTTTTGGTAACTGTATAATTTTCGTATTCTAGGTCAATCTAGTACGAACATTGAAGAATACCTAGTCCATATACCGAGAAGCTATAAAGTATTCGCTCAAATTCAGAAAGTCTCGCGTAACGCAGGGTTCATCATCTCGTGACATGATATTTTTTTCCGTACCTTTATCGCTTATACCTTTTCAACCCGTTTCAATTGCAAGACCTAGTTTAAAAAAATATCTAGTGTGCGTACCTATCCTAGTAAATATGCTACATGACTAGTTAGTACCTTACGCGTTTTAGAGCTAGTCCGCAATACATTTATAACTTTTCTGCGTCAAAAACCCGTTTTACTATGCACTTGACGTTTCGACAACTTATGTTGTGTTTAGCATTTCTTCTAAATAAAGAAAGCGTTTTTAACAAATAAACACTTAGGCCAATACTTCAAATTTATGAAAAAAAAAAAAAAAATCCAAAAAAGAATGAAATACCACTCTCAATCTAACTAAAGCTCATACAAGCTAAACATAGACAAGATATTTGATTATTATACAAGCAAAAACAAAGACAAATAAACGGTATATTAATTTTAGTATTTCCTATGAAAACGTGTAAGGACACTGTGTGCATCAGAGCGCAACTATTCGACGTCGCGCATGCGCACCCGGTGGCGCGAGCGTTTACGGGCCTTTGAAGTGATAGTTTATTGATTGAGATCTTTGTACTACTAGGAACTAATAATAATAGAGAGCACTTAGCAGTTATGCACAGTGGATGGAAACAGAAATTTAGTCTATAATTTCCAGCTCAAATTCCGTAGAAAACCATAATTTTCCGGGTATTTATTTTTTTATTAGGTGTACAACTAAGTTCTACCCGTTTTCAAAAGATGGCGTTATCTCACAGCTGGTTATTAGATCACTATTAATACGCATATGTACATACACAGCAGTTTTTACTCTGTAAATTCATCACGCTCTTAATATATTAATCTTCAATATTTATATGTTTCTATTGAGTTGAAAATGGAAGTAAGTAGTGTGCATATCCGTCATTGTTTTCTATAATGAATTTCATCAAGGAAAAAGTGCTGCTGAAGCTCAAAGAATAATCTGTGCAACTTATGGTGACAGAGCTATTGATGACCAGTACGTGTCGCAGATGGTTCCGGAAATTTACAAATGGAGATTTCAATTCAACTGATGAAGCACGCTCTGGAAAGCCTCCAACAGTCAGTGACGAGGAATTGCAAGAATTACTGGACCAAGACTCTGCGCAAATACAACAACAACTTGCAGAGAAGTTAAACGTCACTCAACAAGCTATTTCTAAAAGATTACATGCTTTAGGTAACACCAAAACGTAATGCATTTGGAAACAAAATATTGCTTTGTATTTGGTGGGATGAATGGGGAGTGCTATATTATGAGTTGCTCAAACCAGGAGAAACTGTTACTGCAGAACGCTACAGTTGTCAATTTAAAAAAATTGCACATAAAATCAATGAAAAAAGACAATTTGTTGGACAAAAACCTCAACCAGTGATACTGCAGCATGATAACGCCAGACCTCATAGAAGTTCAGTCGTCCACCACACTATAAATAATTTACAGGGGGAAGTTTTACCGCACCCAGCGTATTCACCAGACATTGCACCGTATGATTTTCACCTATTCCGATCGATGCAACATTACTTGGCAGGCAGACACTTACAAAACGAAAATCACGTACAAAAAATAATAAATGATTTTATTTTGTCAAAAGATCACGCATTTTATCGCCATGGGATTCACCAGTTGCCTGAGCGTTGGCAACGTGTAGTAGATGCTGGTGGTGATTATATTTATTAAAATTTGTGTAGCATAATTTTTTTTTTAATATATATTTTTTTGCAAAAAACGGGTAGAACTTAGTTGTACACCTAATATTTTTGTCTGAATTTAGTATGAACATTTCATTACAAGGTAGCATGCAAGTGTATTGTCTGTAAGATGTATTAAGTCTTCTCCTCTTCATAATAGTTAATCACTTTAATTAATACAGAAAACAACATTCGCAGAAATTATCGAAAAGTAGTTAGCACTAACGTGCTAACGTTTTAATTATGGAACTTTACGTGTAAAAAACATTAGGTTAACAAAATATGATATTCAGTCTTTTGAGTTAGCAATAACAATTTTATATTTTCAGATGAAAATATTTGAAAGGAATTAATTAAATACTTGTTACACGTAACATAAAATCACTGCTTGTTTCCCCCAAGGGTTGGGCAACGGTGAACCTACAGTTGACCCACATTTCGGCCACATACTACAATGCAACAGCAACATACAGAACAACAATACTTATACTGGATATAACAACGACATTATTTTTCATTTTAAATTCCAATCCCTAACAATGGAACATAACTACAAAATGAAAAAAGAACGAGAGATAAATCCCTCATTTAATTTGCTTATAAAACGCAGACAATTTGATTGCACCCCAACAAGGTGAACACGTGTCAATCAAGCCCCAGGGGGCTACCCCGCCGTCTGGGGCTGACTCGTGAGTCGCACTTAACAGCCAACCAATTGAGTTCTTATTCACCGAGCCACGAATTTATATGGTAATAGGGGCACGTGAGAAGCACGGAGCTACTGGGGACTTGTGTTTCGGAAAATTCTTTCTGCTATTCAGATACCCGGAAGATAAATTAGCATCTTATGTTCTCGATATGGGTTAAATTAAAATAATTACAAGGTAGATAATTTAAAACAGTTCTTTCAAGGTTCATAGGTAATACATAACATACTCGTAAATTAAATATTAAACAAAACTTTTGTTAATAAATATAGCTTGAACTAAGTATGTTAGACTATGTGCTGTCTTGTGCTACTTGATTGTGAAAGCGATGGAACACCAAGCCGTGCGGCCAAAAGTCTTCTGCCATGGTGGCGGGCATTAACAACTGAAGTTGCCGTTACGGTACGAATCCAGTAACTACACCCTCGGCGTGTATCTAGTATTCTGGCGCATATACTCCATGAAGTCTTTAATAGTGTAGAGTAGGCGGAAGATGTAAATACACCGTAGTGTTCGGCAAGCTGACTTCGTGCTGCGTAGGAAGTTTCCCACTTGATTCTGGTTCGTTTGCTATCGGCGCGGGCGCTTCCTTCTGTACACTGTCACTTAACACTTATCACCAGCCTTATTCGGCACTCTTTCTGGCATAGGTTTCATACTTGGAGCGTCTGGGGCACTCGCGGTGACGCTAGCGAAATCCTTTTCAATGGGCCTCGCTTGGCCTGCAGACACTGGCAGCGGGACGGGCGAAGGACTCGGCTGACGCTGCGCTGAAATACAAGGTTGAATTAAAGCAGCTAGCGGAATTTCTAAGATGTTATGGGTATTATGGGTACCTATTCATAAATTACAGGATATAATCTATGCTGTTTTTTTTGGAACGAAGTTCCTTATCGCGCGTTGTGAAAGTTGTCACGACATGTTTTAACCGACTTCAAAAAAAGGACGAGGTTTCTCAATTCGACTGTATATATTTTGTTGTTTGTATTTGTTTGTATATTGTTGTTTTTTTTGTTGTGAAGAGAGAGAGAGAGAGAGAGATGGAGGGTGACACCTCTAAAGTTTTTTATATTTGGTCAAATACCGCTTTTAGCCCAGTAACTTTACTTATGACCTTCGAAAAACACTTTTAGTATAGATATCCATCAAGTTTGTCGAGTTTTGTTTGTAAATGTAATTTGATCCTGTATTCTCCTATGTGTATGAGCTATATACAATAATTCCTTGAAATTGGCAAACCGTACTTGCCTCCAGTAATTTGATTCACTGCTTTCTGTATTTTCTTGATCTAGGCGACTATTTCAACCTGCCAAATTTTCATTTCTTTTGGTGCTCTTATGTCTGAATTCCTAACTGTCTCCGATATTTATACAGCACCATTTCACTAGTTACTTTTTACACATACATTAACAAGATTGTTCTAATTCCTTAGAATTAAATAAATTATCTGTACTAAATAGGCCAAACACAATTTTTGGCGTCTGCAGCCGACAACAGGCAATTAATCTGGTTTCTCTGGTTTATGAAACCAGTCTAATTATTTTAAAACATACTTCTTCGATTCGTCACCGATAATTTAATTTGCCACCGTGTTCTACGAAAATAGGTAAATCCTTTGAAATCAGAGAAAGCCAATCGTTCTAACTTTTAAAATGTTATAACCACCAATGGTTCAGTTTGCTTGAATAAATAGACCCTCGTTTTTATAGACCTCTACAGAAACTCTATCTGGAGTCTATTTTATTTTGATTGTCTTAGTATTTATCACGTAGACATTTATAATGACTTCGAGTTTTTAACACCTGCATTAAAACTTTGCAATAACACAAAGCTCATGAATATTTCACAACTAATATATATAAGTATAATACTTGTATATTTGTACATTCAATTTTAAATAAAAAAATACACACAAATAACTGTTACAAAACAAATCATAAATAAAAAAACAGATACAGAACTAGACAAGCAAATGACATAGCGTTACCTAGAATAAACTACGGCAGGAGAACTATTATGTTTGAAGGTACACAGTTTTGCAAAAAATTGCCTCGGAATGTGAAATATCAAAAATCCATGTATACTTCCAAAAAATCTTACTTTAGCGAATTTATCATTTTAAGCTATCGACGGATGCTGTACTAATCTAAGCATTTTTGTAGTGAAACCGCCGCGTCGGCTAATGTACTTTAATATGTTTTTTTCTCATGTAAGTGAATGTAAATCTTATTGGGAAATATAAATTCTTAAATATCGTGATGAAAATTAAATAGAATGAAATGGTTCTATACAATAATAGCGTACCAAACATAAACAGTAGGTACAAAACAATATTACATTAGCGTTTCAAAATGAATTTCCTACAAATGGTTCGACATTATTACATAGAAGGTAATGGCAAATAACAGTACACTACCTTACCGATGACAAGAAAGAAACGTCAACTTAAACCTATAAAAACAACAATAAACACTATCTAATATAACTAACACATATTTATATGAAAAACCACAACTATTTCCAACTGCATACCTCACCTAGCTGCATCTACCTAGATGACATCAACAATAACTAACATTACATGCAACTTCCTTATATTAATTGCTCACCTGCGACCGTTAAACAATGGTTTCGACTAATTATTTCCTACGGCGATATGGATTATAATTAGCTAGTCTTTCCTTAAAGCCATTGTCCCGAGTATTTTTAGATGAGACACATATGTTCGTCTATGACGGTCAACGTAAGGATGAACACTCACTGGATCGTAACAGGGGGCTTAAGATTTGATTGTTTTGTTAAATTGGGTGTTTGAAACTAACACCAGTGACTAAAAAGTATTGAGTATGTTTGTAGGATGTGTTTTAAAGATGATATCTAATATCATCTTCACTAAGACAACGGATAGGAGACAGGTATGGATAGTTCCTGTGAAGACGGAAAATTGTCAATCCTTTTTTTATTCACTACAATGTAATTTCAAATGTTTTGTGAAAAGATGAGCGTGGTTGCAGAATAGTACCTATAATAATAATGTTTTAAGGCTCGTGCTGATTAGTGCAACGCGAAGTCGCGCGCGATTCGTAGAACAATTTCTATGACCATGTCTCGGCGCGACAGGTTGCCCCTGTGTGAACGTTTGCGTGTGTTGTCATAGAAATTGTTCCACGGATATAAATCGCCGGATCGTGCTAGTTTGAACGAGCCTTTATTCATTCAAAGTACAGGTGGAGCAAGTGCTAGAAATAATAAAATGATACAGAATTGTTTTTCAAAAGTTAAAGACTACAATGACCTATAAAGTATTAACTGGCTTTAAGCATTCATGTTTCTTCGACATAACATTGTCGCAAAGTCCATTGATGACGTTGCGTGAAGTCTTGGAATAAAAAATATAAAAAAATATATAATATCTTCTTCTCAATGATTCGGCCGAAACAATTGCAATTTTCCCTGTGTTGTGATAGGCATGTTTCCAATCTTCTTTTGTTTTCAAAACAACAGATCTGCTTCTTACTAGCTTTGCCTAAATTATCAATATTCTCAACATCTTTGTCAACTGAGTCATGTAAGGCATCATCGAACGCGGATTATAAATTGGATTCTTTTTTTCCTCCCATATCTCGTTTGACGTTCGACCTATGGTTGGCTGTCGCTGCACCTGTTACGCCCCAGTGTACTTAAACCTCTGGCTCGCATCTATTTCTGAGTTGATTTATACCGGCACTTGTAGTCAACGGGCGCCTCCAGCCGCGAATTAATTGTTATCTTTTTTTACTCGCAGATGTTATTCACATTATTAAACATTACTTTTATGATGATAATAAACGATTATTTTTAGGTTTTAATAGTAAATATCTTAGTCTCATGAACTAGGATGCGTTTTTCCTGAAAATAGAGGTAATTTATAATAGCAAAAGGATGGCAGGGATACCGACGCGCAACCTCTTACCATGTATTCTGAACGCCCTGCGATGAAATTCTAAGCCGGTTATTAAAAATTAAATTAGCTGTGCCATCAATTTTGACCACGCAATTCACTTTTGTATAAAGGAGCCGCTTTTTCTTTTGCGATAACGCAGGATATATTTTTTTTTTGCACTAGGATGTCTAAAAGAATCTGCGAATGCATGGTTACAGTTAGCGCATCTATGTCTCTACCATCCTGTATATTCTAGCCAGGCTGCTTTTAGTTTTGATAAAATAATTATAAAAGTTACGTATGGCTTTTCAGTTGTTTGTTAAACTTGCATCTTTTCTTTCTCAGGAATTTAATATTCGCTGCAGGAAAACTGTTTTTTGCCAGTTTCTTTTTAGGATTCCATACCAAAATGGTAAAAAGGAACCCTTACGGTGAGACTCCGTCAGTTTGTCTGTCTGTCTGACACAGCCGGATATCTCAAGAACTACGAATGTTATCAATTTCAAATTTGATTTATTTTTAGATGACATTTGTCCAACAATTTTGCAAATAAGTTTTTTTTTTTTTTTGCAACAGGTTTTGAACGGGCGTCTTATAAAATCGAAGTGGGGCTACTCGAGCATGTGGGGTATCATATCAAAGAGCACTATTTGCATATTCTCAAACATTTTTTTTAGGCTGCATAGTTATCAACTTTTCAAGAAAAATGTAAAGAAATCGTCTCCCCTCATTCCCGAAGTTTGTATACTGATGTGATATAATTATATGATAGAAATGTATGCTACGATTACAGAAAAAATAAAACGATGTCTCTAAATAGCACACTTTTCAGAAAACAAAAATTACATTAGTTCCACTATCAGTCAGGAGATGGCGAGGACCTAAACCTGCAATAATATCTGCAATAATACTATAAAATATTTATTTATGATGGTACGGAACCCTCGTTGCGAAGTCCGATTCACTCTTGTCCGTTTTTTTTTAATAACGAATACATGATGCGTCTGTGAGTTTTATGCCACAGTCAATTGATATTTTCTTGATTTCATTAATGAGCTGCATCTGTTTATACTAAAAGTTCATCAGTCACAATCGCAAAAATGCTAGGATGTTGATATTTAATTGAAAAAATCCACGTGGGTTTGCACAGTATATCAAACTGAGCGCACTAATTTTACAGCGCTGATTCTTAGCTTTATATTTATTATTTACGATTATTTTGTCAGCTAAAATGATGGCCATTACTCCTACATAGTGTTACCATAGAGTATGCAAGTGTAGAAGCTTCACTTCAAAACAACATACATAACAAGCCAACGCTCATAAGAAAGCGAACTGAAAGTTTTTGGTCTTGCTATAACAATCATAGTAATACTACTAGTGGACTCAGAGATCTTTGTGCCGATAGTTATTATATTCAAGGACTAGATAGCCAAGAACCTCGGCCAATACCTGAGGAGGCTCTTCGTTGGGTAGCTGCATCAAGGGCTTGATCCAGAAAGCGGTGATTCTCGACACGGTTAGCATTGTAAGGAGGTTCCCCTCTCTGGATCCTAACTACTTTTATGACCTGCCCCGTTGGTCTCGTGGTCGCAAGCGCGACCGCTGAGCTGGGTCCTGGGTTCGATTCCCGGGTCGGGACTGGGTTTTTCCATTAGGAATTTCTTAGTAGCAGTCCGGAGTTTGGAAGTTGGCGGTGTGATACCCCCGTGCCACGGAAAGCACGTTAAGCCGTTGGTCCTACGCCTAATCTCTCTTCGGTTGTGTCGGATTGCCGTCCCATCGGACTATGAGAGTGAGGGAAGAGTGAGTGCTCTTGTGTCTGCGCACACACTTGAGCACTATAATATCTCCCGCGCCGATGGCTAGTCTCCGTTGAGATTGGCCGCCGTGGCCGAAATTCGGTCTGGAGGACTATATACTTTTATGACCATTCTTTTCCTATGTATTTTTAAATGCACATAATATATATTCTATTATTTAAAAATAAAATTTAAATCTATTTATTAAGCGAAATATAGGAGATAATAATACTTAAGATTATAAAAAGCTATGATCCGTTTACCATCGTGGTATTTTGTAAGCTATCAAGTACGTTTAAAAAATACAATAGTTCTCATCACGTCGTAAGTGGTGCAAGTTAGTACACTTCGACAGAACAGCTACTAACCTTGTAGCTGTTCTGTCGAAGTGTACTAACTTTGCTATCCGTCGTCGTCTTCGGTAAGGCATATATTTCGAACTCCACAGTCTTTCTCGCGACTTCACCTTGTGCCCTAAGTTGGTTTCAAAGAACCCTCTAACTGTCTGAAATTTTATAGACTTTCTTTGGTACTCTGTTTTTTATCACATCTTTCATAAAGTAAGCCTTCTGATATTTTTATTCTGTGGTTGTATGTTAGGCCCAGCAACTCGTGCGCAAGTTAACACTACAGTTATTACCGTTATAAATAATTGAAACATTATTATAACTCAGGTAGGGATTATATTATTATTTGTAATTTAACGTTAGTTATTGAGTTGTTTCTGTCAAATGATGGTGATTATAAAAATATATGGAATTGTAATGGAGTCATTTTGGATGAGATAAATGAAGAGAAAAAGTGTTGTTTTTGATGTTTCCGTAATACATCATCGTATTTAAAAACAAGACTGTTGATAGCTTTGCTAATCAAAATTTTTACTGGTATCTTGAAGACAGTTTAAAGAAACCTGGTACAGATTATCTAAGAACAGTACAAAAGAAGTGCCATTTTCCCAAAATAAACTTTCCAGTTTCTATGCACTTAGAATAGAAACTAGAAAGTTTTATTAATGCTAGCTATTTTCTAAATAGTCCCTATAAATTGGAAGGTGTAAGCCGAACATTACAGCTCTCCCGGAATGTGAGCAATTTAGATTCTAGCATTAACACTAGACTAATTGCCTAGACTTTTAATCTTTCGCACGAGGAGCGTAAGATTACGACCCACTCAGATAGTGGTCGGCGACAGCTAGTTTTCGTATATTTGGCAGCTAGTGGCCCTAAAATTATGTAGAAACCTCCAAAAGCACGTTGTGGTGGCATTTTCACCTAAGTCGTGGTATGGTAGAAAATAAAAGAGGCATATACCAGACAGTAGGTAATCCTCATCATCATCATTTCAGCTGGCAGACGTCCACTGCTGGCCTCCCCGAATTTGGGAGGGCTTGCCATTATCGCCACGCTTGGCAGGCGTGTTGGCGATCGCAGTATGGTGGTAAAATGAATAGAGAACGCTGCTGCCCATTCTCTAGTAAGTCTCTTAGTCGCCTCTTACGACACCCACGGAAGAAATGTAATGGTGCTATTCTTTGCCTTCGGCACCACACGGAACAGTCGGTATTCCTGGTAATGTGTGAAAATATTCCTGCACACTTGGCCATGGTCGTTAGTGGTTCGTGGACAGAGAGCGTAAGTCGCAAAACATTATATCGAAACACCCACTCTATAATACAGTCGTCAGGTAGATTTTAGACGTGCGTGATCCGTTCAAAGATCGCGAAAAATTCAGGTGTTCAACCGCCAATGATATTTTACGGTGTAACGGGTATAAAAACAGGGTAATCACCTACAGTTAGGCGACAAGCCAACACATTACGGATTACGATTTATGTTGTATATTTTAGTGTAGTCGATTGTACTCAGCGGAATTTGAGTTATTTAGCTACAAAGGTAGAAACTTTATGATTTGAATTCGACTGTGAATAAGCTTATTTTTTATGTAGGTTTCCCGTACCTACCTATAAAACACTTTTTATTTGTTTGAATTCCGCTAGACATTGTTAGGTTGTATGATTTTATAAAGCATGCCATTTTTATCAATGTATGTATGGTGTCCCTGTAGAAAAAGAAGTTGTTTTATACACAGCCTTTAAAGTCAAAACGTTTCGACTGTTACATTATATTTCGAAATCAGAAAATCTGTGTTAAGAAAACACAGTATATTATTTCTTTAAAAGATTTTCGAAAACTACGTAAACTAACATTTAACAAACGTCCGATTGAAATAGTTACAGTGACATGCTGTGTCCTTGTCGGCTCGTCAGATTGAGCGCAGGTGATGTCGGTCAGTTTTCACACAATTTCTACTAAACTATTTGACATTGTTCTAGCGTGAATTATTACGTTGAGAGTTTAACACGACAAGGCTATTTGTTTCGTTGATAGACATTTCTTTTCTATATTTTGGTCGCCATTTTGTTTCGAACAGCTGCGTTCATATTTAAAAGAGACAAATTAAATTGCTGCGGTTTTTTCGTGTGCTTAGAAAATTATTTTGTTTTTATTTAAAAAAAGTAATGCGGTAATGTAGGTAAAATAATAATTAGATTCTGTTAAATTATACTAGTATGACACTGCCAGTATGCACACACATAATATATATAATATACCATAGAAGCTTGTTACTTATTATAATAAAAACCGGCCAAGTGCGAGTCGGACTCGCTCACCGAGGGTTTCGTACAAACCTGCAGGTATTCACGGTTTATGCATAAGGTTTATGTTTATGAAAGTAAATGTTTTTTTTTTTTTTTTGAATTTTTATATTTAATTTGACTGAATGAAAGGTAAATTGTGGTTTACGATTTATGACGTATTAAAAAAAAACTATTAATTAGATCTCGTTCAAACCAATTTACGGTGGAAGTTTACATGGTAATGTACATCATATATTTTTTTAGTTTTATCATTCCCATTTAGAAGTTACGGGGGGGGGGGGAGACACATTTTACCACTTTGGAAGTGTCTTTCGCGCAAACTATTTAGTTTAGAAAAAAAATGATATTAGAAACCTCAATATCATTTTTGAAGACCTATCCATAGATACCCCACACGTAAGGGTTTGATGAAAAAAAATTTTTGAGTTTCAGTTCTATGTATGGGGAACCCCAAATATAATTATTTTTTTTCTATTTTTGTGTAAAAATCTTAATGCGGTTCACAGAATACATCTACTCACCAAGTTTCAACAGCATAGCTCTTATAGTTTCGGAAAAAGTGGCTGTTACATACACGGACAGACATGACGAATCTATAAGGGTTCCGTTTTTTGCCATTTGGCAACGCAACCCTAAAAATGAGGTGTAGAAAATGAACAGTAAAAATACAAGCAATGACTTTTAATATCCATAATATACGCCAGAAGAAAGAAATGCAGAGTGACGACAAGCAAATAAAATGGATTGTAATACCACTTCTAGGTAGAAGACAATGTGGAAATGAGACGTTGTCTATCTGTTTTAATGTTGTTAAAATATTTATAATACTGATTGCAGAGTTTCCCATCGTGTAACTTGAATATTTGGTTTTGGCATGGAAAGTGAACATGCAACATAAAAAAAACGAATGCATTCGGAGAAAATATTTACAAAATACCTAACGTTCCTGAAACATTAATCGCATTTCAACACTAAATCCTATAAACTATTCAACGTCTTCTAACTCGTTACGTATAATGACTGTAATGTATTTCAAAACGATAGCAGGTGACAATTTCCTCTGCAACTGAAGAAATACGCAATAGATCTGAGATTACATTTGAATTTACTACCAGCGTGTGGGTAAAATGTTTTGTTTTCATTTTATTTTAGCACATATTTGACCGGTCATTCTGAAAATATTTCGAGGTGAATCTTTTTCACGTGGATAATTGAGATTTTTTTTCAGGTTTGAGGTAAAAGTTGCGATACAAAAACTTTTGTAAAGACAAAATTAATTTCGATAATCAAATGAGCAATACATCTTTACTAAAATACTTAATCCATCTATTTCGAGAGGATGAATGAAGGGCGGCTAACAAAAGGTATTTACAAGGCAGATGTGACTGAACACGCCGGAACAGGACGCCCTAGGAGAACATTATATGTATGTTCTTTAACCTTATTGGTGAAGTTCTCCTGAAGGGTCAGGTGCGTAGTACTGGTAACCGGCATCCGTGTATGACCAGATGTATGAACATAATAAAATATCTAAATATCTTAGGACAACCAACAACCCGTTATCTGATCCCAAACTAGGCAGAGCCTGTACTATGGCAACCAGACAACTGATAAACATACTTATATATTTCTAAATACATACATATTATAGAAAAAAATACACCCAGACACAGAACAAATGATCGTGCTCATCAAACAAAGATTTGTCCTGGATGGGAATCGAACCCACGACCTCAGTCTTAGCAGTCAGGGTCACTAACCACTAGACTAACAGGCCAGGCCAGGCGGTAATGATGTATTAACTTAACTTCTGACGCAAAAGGAGTATGTAAGGATCGTAGCAGGTGGCGTTCTGTAGTTTCTGCCTACCCCCATAGGAAAAAGGCGTGTGTTTGTTGAGTATGTTCTGGGAAATAAAGATTCTTAGGGTAGCTTCGAATTAGTCCTGTACTGCAAATAAAAAGTATATTATTCACCAAGAGGATGAAGCAGTCCCTCTAGTCATGGTTGCTAAGACGAATCACAAGCCCAAGTTCACTCGGATCTCAGAGATACTCGTGACTTCTGAGTGAAACTAGAATCCTGAGTGAAGCAAAAAACAAACTTCCTCCATGGCGAAGATACCTATATTTCTGAAGAGAATACTTTACTTTTCATATTTTCAGCGAGATATCATAAAGCAGTTCGATTTGAGAATAAGTAGTTTTATTTCCCAAATAAATTCAAATGATTGACATGGACATTATAGTTAATTGTAACAATATTGCCAGGCTGGACCATAGGGCTTCTATAGGGACATTATCGAGCTGGTAGTATAATTTTATTTTTACTAGTCACAAAGTAGTCATGACTAAGGCACCAGCAATCCATGAGAAATCTTATCATTATGACAAGTGCGAAGCTAGCCGTGACTAGACCGAAGCTTAGTCCATACCCATTATTTGTGGGTTTTGTGAACACGAGGTTAATAATCGAACTGAATCATAGGTAGGTGCAATCTACATCATATTTAAACGTTAGAACCATTAATTTACGAAACTAAACCAAAATTAACCTATAATATTAAACTATCTATAAAAATGTAGGTTACAAGATCCGCGCAAAGCAAACTGCCACGTTTACTAAAAGTTACGACCCGGGAAGCAAACCTGGGCCATCGAGCACGCTCCTTGTATAAACATCATGATGGTCTTAGTTTTCTAATCCTATGCTTTATTATATTTTGAATACGGTCGCTATAAAAATTGATTGTACTATAGGTTCGTAGCCGATTTCAAAATAGATTATTTATGTATTTGGTAGATTACTTCAGTAGGTCAGTGGGGGAATGGGGGATTTGGGAAGATTACATAAAGAACGTATTTCGTTCAAACTGAACGATTTACCTTTATTATCCTTGAGATTTACTAGTAACATCATTATTTCGTGGAGGCATAATCTTAGCCGTTTGCAGTAAATAAATAGATAAAGAGATACATATTCTTTTAATTCTGCTTTTTATTCATTGATTCTATCCCACAGCAGTACCTCTGTGGTAGTAGGTACTAGAAACTATAAGGTTGTTTTAAAAAACTATTACTTTTAGTAGGTGTCATGGCACAAAAGCTTCTCGTAATTTTCAAAGTGCAAAAACCAGTCGAATTTAAAAGGAAACATGTTTATAGACCGAGTTTACTTAAATTATCCTCTTTAATAATGCCTAGCTCCTGAAATAACACCATTTTCGTTTATTTTTCTCCTGAATCCTGTCATCTACTTAAGGACACCATCAGTCAAAGAGACATCTATCACTCAGACAACTAGGTTTATCATATTGTAAATCATACGACGCACTTTTAATTCACCAACTTTTATTTACACCTCAGCTGATTTAAATTCAACCTTGTGTAAATGAAGATAGAGGTATGGTTGATGGTTGTGATAAAGTTGTAGATGGATACTCAGAAACTTCAAAGGGCCGATTATGACATCTGTTTTATAGTGTATCCGTCTGTTCTCACAAGGTGACCCATTATAAATATTTTATAGTAAGTGTAATGTGTACATTCATTCGGATGCTTTGGATTCCGCCGCGTGGAATCGTTTGCCAATGTTGGGATGTTTGTGTCGGCAAGATGTTAGGAACTGTATAAATTACGGTTTATACTGTATCTGAGTAGATATCTACTGTATATACCTACCTTCATTAATACAGTTTATAACATCTTTCCTAGGTTTCAGCTCGGTAATTGCGTAATTCATTGCTTCTTATGTTCGAAAAAAAATCTGCTCAACAACGTAAATAACGCAATGAATGTCTTTGAACTGTCAACATGAAAGCGATTCCTACTGTTACTATATTGTGCACACCACAACCGGCACATTCAGCCACTCTGTGAACCGAGATCTGTAAACCTAGGAGAAACTTAGATAGGCCCCACCTAGGTTTATGCTCAGGAGCTAGGAATTTGATTTTGGTTACGGAATAATAAGACTTATTTTTAGTATTAGAATAACTGTTTCTCACCTCAATGCATGAAATTAAATATCTGACAAATAAATATATTTTAGATAACATACCTAATAACTTTTCGTGGAATATTTAAGTAATGAATGCCCAGGTGAAACTAATTAATTGGATACAGGAACCATTAAGAATACGATGTTCTAACAAACAGTAAATTAATGTCCTCCATTTAATCTATAATCACAACAGTATAACATATTATCCAGTATATCAATCGTCCAAAACTATTTTCACGTCCATAAGTGCATACGGCAGCCCTTAATCACAGCAGTAATAAGCATATATTACCTCCACAAAAAACGCAGAAATACACTAAAAGAATTTACTATGTTGATAACATTTTGTTTATAAAAATACGGCACGGAACGTGGACCGTGTCAACCTATTTGTCACTTTGACAAACTACTTCCTAGATGTCATAGCGTATACGGTGACCGGGGGCAGTTGATTTACTGACTAACGCCTGCACTGTGCCATTAAATCATTGTGTGATTCTTTTTGATTTTTTGATAATTTCGTGTTTTTGCTTATAAGCTATTTTATGGGAGTGATTTGTGGCGTTTTGAGTAGGATATCTATTGCATTTGATGAGGTTCATAAATAGGTACTAATTGCATAGAGGCATTCAGAAATACAGCTAGGAACACAGCTTAACTAAAAATTGATTTCAGGCTGGTTCAGCGTCAGCACATGGTGACAGAATATCCTAAACCGCCGTCACTCCTCAACAGGTGTTAGCTGAACATTATGAGTTATCCCAAACACTTTTGTCACCCTTTCAGACTTATCCATATGGTCTGTTATGTGGCTGCTAACTTCAGGTCATGTGATGGCAGGTCAGCAATTGATGTCCCTCTTTTATATTTTTAATCCCAATAGCAATAACACTGGCATTGGTCATTCAGAAATGATACAAATTGTTGTAATAGAATATAGTTAAAAACTAAAGAAAGCTTCTTTTGAACATAAGCCAGTTGACAAATAGCAATGTCTCCTTTGTCCTCAGATCAAAAGCCATATCAAATTGTAAGCAAAAATTGGGTCACTCTAAAGACTCTCTCTAATCTTGCTCTCCAGAATCTTGTACAAGATCAAAATACAATATCTACCGGAACAGCGGCCACAGACAATTTGTCATCTGTCAACCTGTACTTTAATTACGGGCGTCTCCTCTCCCCCCACCTTGCCGTTACCCCCCGGACACCTTGATTAAACGCGGGGCTATATATAAAGTACGTGGAAATTGGTCATACTTGTCATTTTTGGATTGACGTCCGCTGCAAGGTGACGTCCGCTAGATTAATTCGGGTTTTGGGCTGGAACTGGTGGTTCAGAATCTTGGAATATTATGAAGTGTAGCACTGAATTTGAAGTTAATTTCACGGGCTTTTCAGCTTACCAGGTATTGTGGAACGTCCGAGAAATGTATCCAGGTTAATAAGGTTTACTGTATTATTTCGTACTAAGAAAAACCTAGTTGTTGGAAAAACAAATCATGTAGCAACAAACTCTTTCGTCAGCGTCTTTCACAAGCGAAGCTTTTGAACTAATTGCAAACACAGTGTTCAGCTGAAGTAAAAAAAGTAGTCTGGCGTAATTATTCTTTTAAAAATCAGCTCTACCTCAAAATATCTAATCGAAATGTTCGCTACTTCGCTCACCATTACCGCAAAACAAAAGCAGTTGACATTTTCGCTTAGAAACAAAAGCGCGATGAAACAAATAGTGGCATCGATCATGGAGCGATACAAATGCCGCTATTGGCTGCCGTGACAGCGCGATGGGTAGATGGGTACACGATTGTCATCAGAAATAACATTTGTTGTAACACTTTGTATCTGTTAGACAATAAATAGTGGAGTTGGCTTTAAAAAGATTGTGTGTGTATTGTTGTGATTAATATGACAGTGTCAATATTCATTGGCTTGTTTTTCTCGGTTGAACACGGCTGCAGAGAGTTTATAGGTAAAAAGGTGAGATTATTAACAACAACCAACTCGAGAAGGCAAAAAATACATTAAAAAATGCAAGGTTTAGTGTATTCATAAAATCGCGTTTAGGGCTTGGACCAGTTTTACTGCCGGTCGGTAGATTTTCATGATATCAGAAGTAAGCGTTCACAGTTTTGTTCCAATTCGCAAGATAGCAGTACCTAACTATAATTTAATGTGTTGCTAGATTGTTGTCTGATATACTATACCTTAGGCTGTATCAATATCTACCTTATTACTCTAAATAAAAAATCGGACTTTTTAGGTTTTGCATGCCATCATTTCAGAAGGCGCAAGATCTCCTTAAGTTGCTATATTCAAAAAATTAAAAATTTAAAAAACCCCCGACACCAAAACCTAAGATCCCTTTAAAAAGTAAAAAATAATAAAAAACTCAATCTTAAAGTACCTAAATATGTATTAATAATTTTTTTAAAATACGTCGCGTTGGGGGACCGCTCCAAACCTAACAATTTCATTACAAATAGTCTATTACCTAACTGAAGAAAACTTTTATAAAATTACTTCTAAATATTGCATTTAGGATACGACCGTCAACGACGTCTGCCCTCGCAGAGCGGTCCTCCAACGCGATGTATTTTTTTTTTAATTATTAATACATACTTAGGTACTTTAAGATTGAGTTTTTTATTATTTTTTACTTTTTAAAGGGATCTTAGGTTTTTGTGTCGGGGGTTTTTTAAATTTTTAATTAAATTTTTTATTTTATACTTTTTATAGGTATACTTATTATAATGTAGATTTTGTTAAGTTATAAATACATAGAACTTCGCCGTGGCCAACAGGATGATGGGAAGCTTCCAAAAACAATATCAATTCAATTTGATGATGCCACTATCGGCCGGAGTTGTGTTGACGAGGATGGATGTATTCTGATAAGGCCACATAATGTAACTTTTCAAGGTCTTAGAGGATATGGAAATATTGAAAGAACAATGTTTCCTATCATTTTATATTGGGCGATATCATTATATGTTGGGCAATTACGGCATATAAGTTGCAAGGGACGACAGTTGAAAAAGCTGTGGTTTACTTAGGTAAAAGTACTTTCGCAAAAGGCCAAGCCTATGTAGCCTTAAGTAGAGTATTTTTACTCTGCTTAAGGCTACATAGGCTTGGCCTTTTCCTTGGATGGTGTAGCAATTTGTGAGCTCGACCAAAGAAAACGATTTAATAACCCACATGATAAATCATCTTAAGCAGAATTGCAAAGACTGAGATGTAGTCATTGATACTCTCACGTGACAATCGGATTTCCATGTCCCAATTTTCCCACCACCAATTTACTCATCAAACGAAGCTAAGAACATCATTCTCTTTCAGTGCGCTTTTATTTGAGACCCCACTCGAGTATATTTGTAGACATTCGGTTATCCTCCCCACTTTCACCCCCCACAACTGTTAAACAGATTTTCATCAAACATGTCTAAGAACACTCGCACATAAGTCGCCTTTAATACAAAAAATAATAATTGAAATCGCTTCATCCGTTCGGGAGCTATGATGCCACAGACAGACAGACACACAGACAGACAGACAGACAGACAGACACGTCAAACTTATAACACCCCTCTTTTTCCGTCGGGGGTTAAAAACTGGCCAAGTGCGAGTCGGACTCGCGCACCGAGGGTTCCGTACAAACCTGCAGGTATTCACGGTTTATGCATAAGGTTTATGTTTATGAAATAAAATGTTTTTTAGGGTTCCGTTGCCAAATGGCAAAAAACGGAACCCTTATAGATTCGTCATGTCTGTCTGTCTGTCTGTCTATCCGAGTGTGTCACAGCCACTTTTTGCCGAAACTATAAGAGCTATGATGTTGAAACTTGGTAAGTAGATGTATTCTGTGAACTGCATTAAGATTTTCACACAAAAATAGAAAAAAAAAAACAATAATATTTGGGGTTCCCCATACATAGAACGGAAACTCAAAAAAAAAATTCATCAAACCCATACGTGTGGGGTATCTATGGATAGGTCATAAATCGTAAACCACAATTTACCTTTCATTCAATCAACACAAACATAAAAATTAAAAAAAAAATTAAAATAATCATAAACGTAAACCTTATGCATAAACCGTGAATACCTGCAGGTTTGTATGGAACACTCGGTGCGCGAGTCTGACTCGCACTTGGCCAGTTTAAAAAAAAAATATGTTTGAGTTGACTGAATGAAAGGTAAACTGAGGTTTACGATTTATGACGTATTAAAAAAAAACTACTCACTAGATTTCGTTCAAACCAATTTTCGGTGGAAGTTTACATGGTAATGTACATCATATATTTTTTTTAGTTTTATCATTCCCTTATTTTAGAAGTTACGGGGGGGGGGGGGGGGGGACGACGACACACATTTTACCACTTTGGAAGTGTCTCTCGCGCAAACTATTCAGTTTAGAAAAAAATGATATTAGAAACCTCAATATCATTTTTGAAGACCTATCTATAGATACCCCACACGTATGGGTTTGATGAAAAAAAATTTTTTGAGTTTCAGTTCTATGTATGGGGAACCCCAAATACTATTGTTTTTTTTCTATTTTTGTGTAAAAATCTTAATGCGGTTTACAGAATACATCTACTTACCAAGTTTCAACATCATAGCTCTTATAGTTTCGGCAAAAAGTGGCTGTGACATACTCGGACAGACAGACAGACATGACGAATCTATAAGGGGTGGAGCGGGTATAACATTGTTATTAACTATCGAGAGAGCTCAGAGAGCGATACTCAAAGTCTCTACTTCCCGCCCTTTCCTTTTCCCTACTAACCTATTATACAAATCTTGTGAAGTATTAACAGTTCGACAGCTATTTATAATGGGCATTGTATTAAAACAACACGCAGCTCTACCCTACAGCACTGAATTTACTAATAAAAGACGTAAAGATATAGTCTGTCCACAAAATAGAACAAAACATGCTTTTATATCCAAATTTTATCTGTACCTCGGCCCTCTCCTCTATAATAGGTTAAACTCTATAGCAAAAATTTTTTCACTGAACTATGCAAATTGTAAGAGAACTCTCAATGACGCTCTCCAAAGTATGTCTTACGAAGAAACAGAGAATTTACTAACTGTGTTAAAGTAAGTATTCACCTACGTTAAGTATTTAATTCTATAAAATTTTAGAAACTATTTTATAAGCTACTCGACATTTATACAATAATTTGTCTATTCACAACTTTTGGTTATTTATTTATTTTATAAGACTATTTAGGCTCTTCTTGCCTGAAACACAGGATTACC
Source organism: Aporophyla nigra (assembly GCA_947507805.1). Classification (NCBI taxonomy): domain Eukaryota; kingdom Metazoa; phylum Arthropoda; class Insecta; order Lepidoptera; family Noctuidae; genus Aporophyla; species Aporophyla nigra. The sequence continues at coordinate 1,193,985 of OX382296.1, read as the reverse complement.
TAGTTCAGGCACGTAAATATTAGAATATAATTTACATATAAGCAAACTGTACATATTTTTAAGCCTTTTATTTTTTGAATAAATATTATGTTATGTTATGTTATAAGGGTTACGTTTTTTGCCATTTGGCAACGGAACCCTAAAAAAGACTAATCCAGTATTCGAACTTGTCAGAGGTAAGTACCCTCTTCGTGTAATTTATCTAAACTTATCATCTTCAATGTCACAACAAGAATACTGGATCCATTCATATCTTAACCAGCTCACTGAAAGGCAGCTGTCACAAACATTGCGGTACCACTATAATCACTCAATTCCCACATTTAGCTATTAGCCGCCGTACCTTGCCGTGCGGCGCGTGCGCAAGCAAGACTAATTATTTTCTAAACGCCGCCTGACGTTACGGCTAAATACACAGTGCACTGTACTAAATTTATTTCACGGCACGTCAATTAACCTGAGCTAGGAATATAAATCATTCGTGTTCGTTCGTTCCCGTTTGGGTGACGAAATAAGGATTTGCAAAAGGTTTACGCGACGTCCTGCGTGAGCGATCTAGACGCGAACGCGAAGAGGCGCGGCGTGGCGCGAAAATAACAAACAGTCGAAACCTATTGAAGTGTCCTACGCACATGCGTGTGTTGTATTAAGCAGTATATAACTATAACTGGATATATATATATATATATATATATCCATTATCAAGCTTTGAATGTCAGAATGATAACGGCCTCTTTACTGTGTATAGGAAAGGGTTTCAATAAGTAAAGCACAGATAGACAAGACTACACGTATATTTCAATTAGGCTTGTCAGTATTAATCAGCAAGCTAGTCGTCCGTTCCAAAACTAGGTCTTCATGGAGAAGAAGGACAAGAAACTCCATGGAAACAGTACTGAAGTATTATATCAACACATTTCTTACATTGCCATACATTATCATTATCTTAAATACATTAATACTACCTCTTGGACCAACATAATCATAATAACAACAATATCTAGAAAAGAATATGAATATTCCATTTATATGACTTAAAACATTAGCAATATGGCAACACTATAACCAGTACAACCACATTATCATAATAGGCAATAATTAGGATATAATATCAATTACTTAACTTACGTGACCTCTGGTCGATCCTTTTCACACAATAACAGCACTAGAACTAACCAACTCGACATCTGTCAAGCAACTGACTGTTTCACTGTGGCTCCGGCCTTTTATACCCGTTAACAAACTACTATGATTCAAAAAGTGACCGTTGAGTCAAATCAGTGTTTGATTTAAGAAAAATAAGTTTGTTATACAAATCATTTAGTAAATTTAACAATTAAATATTAGATACATAATAACTACATATAATAATTACATATATCACGGCCATACTGACAAGTACTTCGCTCTCGAAGTACCTACATTAGATACCTTTTTGTACAGTTTTTTTTTTCTCCTTTTGTTTTCCTCCTTTTATTTTTACTCATTTTGTTTTTCTTTTTTTGTTTTTCTCCTTTTGTTTTTTTTTTCTCCTTTTGTTTTGCCAAGTGCCTAGACGTGCCAAGTCCCCTCCACCCGCTGCTAGTGGGATAGACTTGCACCAAGCAAATGACCGACCAGCGGAAACAAATTTTATCGGTTACCTCGTCATGCAAGTCCCATTCACCCGCTGCTGGTGAGATAGACAAGCACCAAGTAAACGATTGCCCAGCGATCTTTACTTTGTTTCATTTGTACTTTTCGTTTTGTTTCTCATTTCAGGTTCTCTAGGCTTAATAAAACTTATCTACCTATGTATCGAAACTCTTCTTTTTTTTTTTCTTTACCTTCATAATAGAAACTGGTTAAGTACTTTAACAATTTTGACAAATAATGAATCGTTTATCGCTATAATTTAGTTAACAAAACAATTGTTATAGAAATAATTCAAAAAGCCGTTCCTATTCAAGAACCATTGTATCAAAACACTAGCCAGTGATCATGAAAATGATTCGAATAATTTATCGCTCGGTCAATCTGACAATATTACCGAAAACCGTATTCAATAAACATTTACTAGTTTTTCACAAATTTTTGACATGGTCACTCCGACGAATAGCTCACTTTGGAAGCAATAACTGTAAATAATACCAAGGTAAAAACAATTATTTCGTAGAGATTAATCTTGAGAAAAGCTATTTATTTTCCGTACTATTTGATGCTCATTACTTTGGAAAAAATAAGAACAAATCCAAGTAAAAGCAGCCACATCCTCAAATTAATTTCAATAGGTGGTGTTAGCTACTTTGGAACAGAGTCAATGGAGCTTGACTGTCCGCTTAAATGAGTCCAGTGACCACGGTCGCCAGCAACGAAAGACCGATTGAAGAAGAGATAAAGGACCATACCGAAGTATACGTAGTACGAATATTTGAATTTCACTGGGAGGATAATTAATAGTTCATTGTTCTCTGTATTTTAATTTTTTTTCTATTTTTATGTTAACTGCATGTGTAAATATTCAACACAATGTAAATTGTTTATGAATAAATGAAATGAAATGAAATATAAATTCAATTTCCAGGACGTTAAACAAACTACTAACTATTTATTCCGAATATTTATACTTTGTGTTGTTTTCTTCGTTAAAATTGTCTCCGAAATAATTTATAAACGTCAGAACCTAAAACAAGTAATATTAAATTACCCTGAACATTTGATTGGCATTTAAATATCTCTCAAATAACATCGTTTTTATAGTACTTGTACAGTCAGATCGAAAATATGTTCCACAGTTTCACCGACTCAACAGTTTGTAAATGTTTGTAACGTCAATTACCACAGAATGACATTCAGCTATCATCTTAAAATGTCAAACCGAATCAATAGGGTGACACTAACAGCATCATTATTTTCTCTTGTTTTTAATTTATTCGTTTTTCATAAAATTGTCAGGCCATTGATAATGAAAGATTTGGGTTGATTTATCGGTAATTTCTGTAATAGTTTTTTTTTTTTAATGTGATAATCTGCTCAGTATCGTACCTTAAGGAGGTGAGTTTGATTAGGGAAATAATTTGAGAACTGAAGAAGATATAAAGGATCAGACTATAACTTTAAAAAAAAAATGGTTAACGCCCATTAAAACTGTTATACATCATGTTATTACATCAGTATTCACAATACCTTTTTCTTAATCTTACAAAATAATTATCCAATAAATCATAATAAATCGAATCTTTGTCAATGTATCGTTTGAACGTTTGGTTCCATTGAAATGGACAAAAATGCTTATAATTTGAAAATAACCTTTCTCGGCCATGCCGAACTGTACGTCATCTCGAAGTACAAGTGTCAAAAGCGATAAGAGACCCGTTTATATTGTTTTCATTGGTCTATGACCCAAGTGATGTTATGGCTCCACCCACTGCACGTGAGTCCCCTAACACCAGGCTTATGACCCCAGCGGTAAATTTTCATTTATTTCACAATTAAATTAACCTCGAATTGTGTAACTTAATCATTTCTGACATCAATTCCCGTTTCTTTTATTTGTATTGTTTTATAAATCCGGTCGTTTCAGTTTAACCAAACCTAAATAATAAGGTTTTGTCTCAAGCCTCATCCCTGTGAGCACTGGTAATTCCAACCCAATTCATCATACAATTTCATCATTACCTATGTCCCTATGATAAAAAGCTCACAAGCTAATTCTAAATATCTTATAATAGTATAACCCTCAAAAGAAATAAAACTACAATTACATTAAGTACTGAGATCTGCATAACCACTTTTATAATTAGACAAAGTGTTATCTATGAATTCTGCGTTTACTACCACCTCAAATATTTTTTCATACTTACTCTGTTACTTGATTGATTTCAAAATGCTAGAACTACCTTGGGCATACACCGCCCGTGACATGTTCCGAAGCTAATGAACAAACTGTGCTGAATAAGCTATGAATATCTATAGTGTATTAAAAATCCTAATATCAAATTGATGTTATAGCAACTTGAATATCTATTTAGCTTTACGTTTAGGTATTAAGATTATTATTTTTGAACTAATTTGTTTACATGTTTTTAAAATTAAGTAGCAAACGCAGATTAAGACAACATTCAAAATGCAGAAAACAATTAGTCAACATTATGACGTGTTTAGCATCTTATTTTTTTTTTTTTTTTTCTAAAAGTCATTTCATGTATTTATTTATTTGTAACCTAATCAACGGTTTCTCTATATACTTTTCTAATGCTTTGGTAAATAATAAAATACATGACCAGCCAAGTGTGTACTACGGCTCTAACGTAACGATTTCTTGTTGTTAATACGTGTATCACAAAAACAAATTAAAACTTTAACAAAACCAGATTCACTTTACAATTTTTTTAACCGTCTTCAAAAAGAGGAGGAGGTTCTCAATTCAACTGTTTTTTTTATGTTTGTTACATCACAATTTTTGACTAAGTGAACCGATTTTGATGGTTCTTTTTGTTTTTAATTGAAAGTTGGTGCTTTTTGTGTGACGCCATTTGAATTTTATTGACTTTGCTTTGGTAGTTTTTGCGTTAGCTTCGATAATACGAATTTAATCCACTTTGTTTATCATGATGATATTCTAATAGTCCTGTCACTGCTATTCATGTGGCCAGCAATGGTGTAGAAGATAGATACCATAATTATTAACAGTTAAAAATAAAAAACCGTTTCAAAAAAACAACAACCGACCTCCTTAATTTTTTTTTTTTTAATTTATGGTTTTTGTTAAAAGTGGCTAGGTAGTTAGTCTAAAGATATTTTTTTTAAACTTTGACATCCGTAACCGGTACCTCTTTCTGTACAAATTAATACTTTCTAAACATCTCATATCGCGCAGTTTCACTTTTGTGAACACCTGCATCATATAATATTTGAAAGAAACCGGTTCAATGACTATTAAGTAGTTAACATATCCACAATAATCCTTGTACTTGTACATACTAGTACTTGATTATCTATTGAATAATGATGTAAAAGTGAATGGCAATACTTAATTCCTCAATTTAATCATTTTATCCCTTTGTATTTCATTTTAATGTAATAGAGCCTCTAAGGATTTCATTTACTACTTATTTCCGGAAAACTTCCTGATATTATTACAAAAAGTCAAGTTTCCGCAGTTTCAAACCTCATACAACAAGTTGCAGTACCGCAGCTCTGATGTCAAAGGCAACACAATGCCATTTTCAAGGTGCGAGTGAAGTTAGCGACCCGCCAACCAACGGTTCCATAAGTCGTTAGTAGCTCCACCATCGAACATGAAAATAACAAAATAAAATCCATTAGTAAGCGGTTTTAAAAGGAGAGGGAACAATCCCACTTCTGATGTTGTATTAAGCAGTATATAACTATAACTGGATATATATATATATATATATATATCCATTATCAAGCTTTGAATGTCAGAATGATAACGGCCTCTTTACTGTGTATAGGAAAGGGTTTCAATAAGTAAAGCACAGATAGACAAGACTACACGTATATTTCAATTAGGCTTGTCAGTATTAATCAGCAAGCTAGTCGTCCGTTCCAAAACTAGGTCTTCATGGAGAAGAAGGACAAGAAACTCCATGGAAACAGTACTGAAGTATTATATCAACACATTTCTTACATTGCCATACATTATCATTATCTTAAATACATTAATACTACCTCTTGGACCAACATAATCATAATAACAACAATATCTAGAAAAGAATATGAATATTCCATTTATATGACTTAAAACATTAGCAATATGGCAACACTATAACCAGTACAACCACATTATCATAATAGGCAATAATTAGGATATAATATCAATTACTTAACTTACGTGACCTCTGGTCGATCCTTTTCACACAATAACAGCACTAGAACTAACCAACTCGACATCTGTCAAGCAACTGACTGTTTCACTGTGGCTCCGGCCTTTTATACCCGTTAACAAACTACTATGATTCAAAAAGTGACCGTTGAGTCAAATCAGTGTTTGATTTAAGAAAAATAAGTTTGTTATACAAATCATTTAGTAAATTTAACAATTAAATATTAGATACATAATAACTACATATAATAATTACATATATCACGTGCGGTGCGGAGCGGCGCGAAGCGAAGCGAACGCGATCAGTTGGCTTGATATTTTCGCGCGAACTGGATGCGGTGCCGTCGTGTTTTTGTTTATATAATGTCGGAAATAGAAATTTTAATTATTGCTATCCAAGAACGTCCTATATTATGGGATAAAAGGAATAAAAAATATCACAACCGATTAGTATCGTACCGCGAATGGGAGGATTTGGCCAAATTAACTGGGACTTGTGCGAGACGATTCGCGTGCACGTAGGACATGCCGTCGCGTCGCACCGCATCGCGTTGAATTCGCGTGGCACCGCTTCGTAATCGCGTTCGCGTTGAATCGCCTACGTAGGACGTAGCGTTAGTTGGCATGAAAAAGCGACATTTGAACCTCAATTGGTTGCTACATTACACACTTCAATCAGTCTGTTCCTACAGCTGGGGCGAAGGCCTCCTCTTTATGAGGGAGCCATAATCTTCCAGCACGCGTAGCATGACCACCGTAGAAATGGGTTTTGTCGACGGAAGAATAGACAAAATTACAGATTGTAGAAAGATTAAAGACAGAATTAAAGATTGTAGAAAGATTTGTACCGTTTTATGCGGGCGTAGCATGACAATTCTATCTCTATTCTATCAAGAATAGACAAAACCCATTTCTACGGTGGACATGCTACGCATGCTGGTGGTGCCAGTGTAGTCACAAATCATCAGCATTCTCCTGCCCTTGTCACAATTTATTTTGGTTCGGCGCAACATTTCTCGGTGGCGGTCACATATACCTATTTGATTATTTTCTTAGACATGCCATCCAAGTCCTTGTTATAGTCTATTGGAATCCCGAGGTTTATTGTATCATTAATATGACATTTTTTTCAAAAAATCCACACCAAAATCGGTTCACCCGTTTAAGACCTACGGTGCCATAGACAGACACACTTAGCGGTCAAACTTTTAACACCCCTTTTAGCGTCGGGGGTTAGTAGTCCGACTATAATAGATCAAGAATGAAATAGTAGATTGTTGATAACGTCAGGTACCATTTACAATGTTAGAGATTCAAAACAGTTTGACACATTCCTAACTGTTATAATTGTGCATGTTTATTTAAGTAAGCTTTGACGTACACCTTCTGAAGATTCTGGCTTCATGGTATAAACTCATACGCAACTTTGTCACGATATCGCGTCACGCCGACCAAACTTTTGATTTACCGACGCTATAGTAAAAACATTAGTGAGAACTATATTTAAATTGATTTCGTTCGTTCAATTTTGTGCTGAGATATGATGCCAGTGCCATTTGTTCAGCTTATACCACAAATTGCACTTTCTTGTATGCATCTGGTACCTGTAAGAATAAACATGATTATCACGCTGTCATAAAATGAAAAGCCGGTCAGCAAGTTGTAGGCAGAGCTCAGCATTTAAGTTTTGCCTCATCAAGACTATTGAAACGAACATGGACGCCAAGCGGCGAAATTGATGCAAAAAAAATGAACGGAAATGGTTATGTTTGTTAAAATTACCGTGTAATTGAAGAGTTTTCTCCTCGTGACCAAAATACCGTATTTGTACTGCAATGTAGGTAATCGTCATTACAAAGTAAAGTAATAAGTAGATACTTACTGACTTTGTAGTAGTTTCACCTCGGATTGCTGGCACGCCATACTTCTTAATTCTAGCATTCATGACGCCGTTGCCAATGTATAGATAAATATTAGTCCATTGCTAATCATTAAATACCCCAAATAAGGGATTAAAATTTTTGACAATCTAAATCTGCGTTCGTGTGCTTATCATTTGGAAGTTCGCTAACAAAGTTTTTAAGATCTGTTTATTTTTTTGGATAAATTGAAGTCCATATTAAGTTTCTAGTAGTCTTCTATTAGTTGACTCACTCAAAATATCCCTCATTTTTCATTTTGTCCAATATAAATATGAAAACGTACACTAAGAACTTCTTTAATCCACGTCTTTCATCTCGACATCATCTTTAACATCTCATAAACCGCTCCCTCACCATCACCTGATCGACAATACTTTTCTGCTAAACGCTTTAAGCGCTTTATAATTTACAGCACTCGTAAACTCATGTCTGCTTTTAAGTCTATATGAAATAGTGTAGTTTTGACGTAGGAAAGCGCTGCAGCGGCCATCATTCAGCTAGCAACATCAAAGGACGAGTGTTCATTGCTCGTATGATTGTTTATTTTGTATACTTTGTTGCGTTGACGGAGCAATGGAGTTGAAATGAGGTGTTATTGAAAATTTTGTATTATAAGGTGCGTTGAAAAGAAGTGTGAGAAAAAATGAGTTATGTTTTTAAATTTGTGCTCATTTTTCTTAACTTTGGTATTAGGGAAACATATGAACAGTAAGCAGGCTTTGCATGTCTACGTAAGAAGTTTCGTAACGACGAATACTTGTACCTACATCTGTTGAAAGAATGAGTACGAATAAAGTAAATTTTTGTTACTTTATACTTTGCTAAGACCAATACAAATAAAAACCCCTTGATTTTCAAACTATTCTTTATTACCTATTTGTTAATATAGTAGCAATAGAAATAAAAACGCTGTAAAAATTTCAACTATCTACCTCTTACGGTTCATTAGATATAGCCCACTGACAGACAGGTGGACGGATGTACGGACAGACAGTAGAGGCTTAGTGATAGGGTCCCGTGGGCACCCTTTTGGTACGAAACCCTAAAAACCAATGACAAAAAAGCATTTAATCAGTTTTAAGTCGCACAAAGTCAACATTTGGGCATACAATGTAAGTTTCTTCAAAATCACAAAACATGTTAACATTACCTCCAAACAAAAACTTCTCAGAACTCCTTACTAGTTCCAAGTAACCTCATCTACAGTTCCTACTCCACGGATTTATTTTCACTCAGAATATTTCAGTCACCTGCCGTCTTAAACAAGACTTACCGCGAAGACAGATTACTCACTTGCTCAGTCCCCGGAGTCCACAGTTCCTAGGAATGTCCCACACCTGGCCGTCTTGTAACAGCCGGTAAATCTTTCAGGAATAAATTGTGTCTGAATCTGAATGCTCGTAAACGGATTATACTTTGAAGTGTTAAATGTTTGTGTTGGACACTACCGAGATGTTTTGACAAAAGAAATATGTATGCGTGGTGGACTGTGTGTTAGTTGAATGAGACGTAGTTGTTGGGGTGACGTGTTGAGAAAGAATGGAGTCACAATGTAGCAAAACTAATTTCAGGTCAGCTGCTTTGTTCTATTTGTATTTCTTTAGTATTAACCCGTTTTAAAACTTTGCAGCTTGCAACTTTGTTTTGCAACCATAATCAGGGGGAGGAAACACCTTTTGCCATAACCAATTGATTCATGGTTACTCAATCTTTCTATACCTGCCACGGTCTGGCATTATAACTCAAAATATCTCATCGAAAAGTACAAATCCCTGCACACAACCTCCGTATAACACCAAAATCCTTACCAATGTTTCCACCATTCGAACCCAACACCTCAGAAGGTATTCACGCTCCCCCGAATCAAGCACAGGCAGGGTGTCTGCCTATCCCCTATCCCCTGGTAGCGCTATATGACGCAGATTGTCAGAATAACAATGGAGCAGGACAATGCGCCGGTGGGCGAAACAACCGGACTCTTTGTGGTGAGGCATAGAGTAGTGAACAGATGTGGCGGAAAATTGATTTTCCGTAGCAATTTCCTGTTTTCTGTTTCATATTAGAACTTTAAAAGTGTTTGGGCTATAATGAAAGCATGGGTTTTTAAGTTCGTGTGAGATAGTGCCTCCTGCTTAGTTTAGGACTGGCCTGTTAGTCTAGTGGTTAGTGACCCTGACTGCTAAGACAGGTCGTGGGTTCGATTCCCATCCAGGACAAATATTGTGTGATGAGCACAATCATTTGTTCTGTGTCCAGACACAGAACAAATGATTGTGCTCATCACACAATATTTGTCCAATATTATAGATAAATTACACCTGGGTGTATAATATGTATGTATTTAGAAATATATATCTCTGCCTAGTTTGGGATCAGATAACGTTGTGTTGGTTGTCCTAAGATATATTATGGTTATTCAGTCGATGTTCACTGGTGTACATTCATGTTTAGCTTCATAGCTACATAAGAAGTATGCGGTGTAATTATAAAAGAAAAATCAACTGACATAGTATCATGTTATTTTTTAGGTATTTGGCACCTCCAAGAGGCACCACAAATGTAGGCATAATACCAGCGACCTAAATCAAATACCCACAATACTTCATCCCTAATGTTTAGACGGGCATAGTTGAAAGGTGGTGGAATACCTTCACAGATACAATGCGAACGGTTTAATACGGCGATTTAGCCCTCCCTCCCATTGTTGTGCTAAATGTTATTCTTAAATTAATCGACCACTAGTATTTCGGGTTTTAGTGTCTTAACACTAAGGTCTACATTCCAATGTCTCGTGATGACAGTACGTCTACAGAAGGTAGCCATTTTTCTTGTGTTGGAATTGTTATTAAAGTAAATGTGCTTTCCTTTGTGTTTGATCTGGCTTGTGAAAAGACACATTATTTTCTTTAAAAACCAAATATGAGAAAATCTGAATGGTTCCTTTCCATACTTTTGATATTTTCTCAATGTCCACGAATTTTTGTTTCAGTACAATATTGATGACCTATGCAGCGTTTTAGTCACTTTGTACCGTTTCGAATGAGTTACAAGCTGTACCAGGGAACCATGTGTTTACATAGGTGTGCTGCGTAAAATATCGACTTTACAACTAATAAATATAAGGTATGTGATATTACAGCATAAATATTTTTATTGCAACGTTCATTTGATTTATTGACAAGGTGCAGATGAAGTTAGGGTTCTGTGACGAAATTAGGTCACACGAAAATGATTAAATATTTATTTTCTAAAGTAAATGAAACTTCGGGGTTTCTTTTCACAACAGCAGTTTTCCTAACATATTTTTGGCTATTTGGCTGTCGAAAATAAATGTAAAGCTGTAGGTATGCGTAAAAGAAAGCATTGGTCTTATTTACTTTTCTTTGAATGGGTTAGTGATTGATAAATTAACTTACCATAAAAATAAAATGTCAAAAATGGATTAGTGATTTCCTATAAAATGATCCAAATTCTGATTGATTTTGTGTGACGGGTGATGACTGGGGTGGTGGTGTAGATATCATATTATAGTAGATGAAAAAAATAAAAAATAAACAATTTTGTGTATTAAGTCAAACATTATCTCACTATCACTAACGGACGGATAAGTAATCTTGTGCATCCAGAAATCTCCTACAGGAAATTCACGTCAAAAGAAAAACTCACAAGATTTCAGTAGCTGTTTCTCGTCATCCATCAAGCACTCAAATACTTTTTCTATTAGCAACAATCTTTCTTTCAGCACTATATTCATACGGAACCATCGGCTATTTAAACATCGAACACGTAATTACGGCTCACATAATTCGACGCTAGATCAACAAACAGTGCTGCGCGGGCGCCGGATTATTTGTTGGTTTAACATTTTTTTATTTAGCACACGTGTGGAAGTAAGCCGACATCATCCGATATTTAGGTGTTTAGGTTTCGCGAATTTTTCAAACAATTTTGGTGTGAACTTTTATTTGAATTTTAATATGAAAGAAGTACAATCTTGATTTAGTATGATGAGGAGTAAGATTGATGAATGATGACGAAATCAGAAGAAAGGCACCGATGTTAACATAATTTTTTACTTATAAACTCTACATTGTGTTCCAAAAACAAATGAGAGGAAGAGAGAAAAAAAATGTGAGCACGCACTGTTCTATCTGCTCCTACAGAATGATGCAGAATATAGGCCTGCACTGTGTCTTAGATATACGAAACATAACTGGCTATTAGAGAAAGAAAATGTTTGCTCGCACCTCTCCCTCGTGTCCCTACAGTAATATGCGAAACGTAACTCTCTCTCTCTTTCTATCTTCACTCACTTAAATCTCCCTCTCAACTTCCGTTCGCCTCGTCCGATCACACTTTTCGTAACGCATTTACCAAGTCAAGCGTGCGTAAAGAAGTTTTACTTCAAATATAATATTAGTAGAATTCTAGTGGTCTTAAGAATATTTACGAATCGAAACGCTATGTCGTCTTATGTCCAAGGAAATACTATTAAAAAAATATTTAAAAGAAATCTAAAGCTTTTCTCCCCGTCAGTACCGGTGAGAAGTGAAAGTATATTACGGCGAGAGCGGGGGCTCTCCGGGACGGGCGGGGAGAGGCGCGCCAATTGCGCTGATTGCTTCAATTGCTACCAATAAGCGCGGGCGCACGCTAGAGGTAACGCTTCGCACCATGACCTGCCTTATTGAATGTTGATAACGATGCATTGTTTACTTTCCTTGTCAAGTTATGTATGAGCAGATTATGTAAAAATAAAATATCATCATCATATCAGCCGTAAGACATCCACTGCTGGACACAGGTCTCCCCCAATTTGGGGGATTTGCCATAATCACCACGCTTTACAGGCGGCTTGGTGATCGGGGTATGGTGGTAAAATGCATAGAAAACGCTGCTGCCCACTATCTAGTAAGTTCTTTAGTCGCATTTTACGACACTCATGGGAAGAAATTGTTTTTTTTTTTTGTGGGTGGAAAATCATCAAGTTACGTCTCTCGCTATGGGTGGAGCGGCGTATCAGACTTTTTCTGACTAGAACCTACCCGTGTTCCTTCAGTTGCCCATATGCCAGGGCCAAGGTATGTCTTTCAAACAAATCTCGTGACCCTGGCAGGAAAGAAATAGGATGGAGCTATTCTTTACGTCTGTGGTGCCAGAAGAAAAATATAGTGAAAAAAAGGGTGTTCAGTTAATATGGAAATCCTCAAGGCTTTCTACGCAGAATACAAAGAATTGACTTCATCTTAGTATACAATCAAGTGTTCTTATATGATTCAACGCAGTTTTGGAAAAAACCAATGAACCAATCTATGATAGATTCCAAGAATAGTCTGTTATTTTGCAAAAGTTTCTTAGTACTTCACTGGCATTCTTATTATAATGTAATTTGAATACAGAATGCCTCCAACATGAAATACTAATGATAAGCGATGGAAAACTATCCGCTGTTGTGAGTGATATATCATTTGCATCACTATTTTCTATCGTATACTTTACCGGTAGTAACGAGGGGGTAGAACTTCACATTACCTCATTAAAATTGTTCTAATAATGATAGATGCATAGAAGATAAATGATTTATTTCCAAAATACATAGATTTGTGCAAACACTTTTACATGTGAATGATATTTTTTTAAACTAGATGAAGTCGGCGTTTCCTGACTACCTACTCTGAGAAGAAAGGCCAAAACAAACTCAGCGGTTACAGTCTCTTTTAAAGTCCAATTATAATCTTGGTCCCATTATGTGAAGACCTGTGTAGATTGGTGACTGAAATGGTATTTTGAAGAAAGAAACAAGAAGAAGATGAACTGCATATGATAACCTACTCATGCACACCCATTACATTTTTTTTTTTTTAATGTGTCAAACAAATAAGGTAAATAAATCCTTCCAAGAGACCCTCAGATTCCCACCATTGATTCCATACCGCTTTTGAAACGGTCCAGTGCACCCACTGCTACATAACCCGACCTCGACACATAGGTACCTTCGTATGCGACTCCTGCGCAGGGTCGTCGACCTCGCAACGGACATCCCAATTGCTGCACAATAAAGGTGCGTTTGCCTCGTGACCTGCCTTGAACTTCGATGGTACCTTCATCGGAATAGGAGGGGGAGATAGGTATATGTATACCATTATTTTGTATAGAATCAAGTTCTTTTAATTGAACAGAAAGCTGTACTACTGGGGTGTTCGTTGCGGTAATTCTTCCCACCTTAAGCACTAGGAGGTGGTAAAAGGCGGGCAGTCTGGGAGACTGTCCAGGTATCGTTTGACGTTCAATAAAAGCTGATTTTCCTCCTAGTTTTAATAAATTACTTTTAATTTTGATATTTTTTATATTTTTAATACTGGTATTTCGTGCTCTCCGCGCATAAGTAGATACGTTTTCATAGTAATGGTTTACTGCTGAAATTAATGAAGTGATGACAAAATTATAAATATTTTAACTCATTTGTGAATAGTTTTAAAATGTTTTTCACGTCAATACTAATTATTTTTAAACTAGATGAGTTTCCCATACTACTTCAAGAAGAAACACGGAAAATAGCTCAGAGGTCTATTAAAACACAAACATGCACATTACTGGCTGAGCTACCAAATAGATTTGATTGGACCTGTCCAACAGGTGCATGCATTTGTCAGTAATTGATATTTGGAAGATGAAAATATTTGAGAATAAAGCAAGCTTTAAGCTACATCAGACACACAAGAAGTTTATGTATCTTTAAAAATGCAATAGCACCAAAAACAAAATTTATTTATTCAAACTAGGCTGCGAATCAGCAATTTTTGAACGTCAAAGTTACATAAGACACTTCCCCAAAAAACTCTCCCTTCTCCACCTCTTGGTGCATTAGCTGGATAGAAGAAGTGGCGCAACAAACTCCCCAGCATCACGGCTATTTGTTAAGTTCGAACAGCACCTGTCTCCGTAAATAGAATCTTAATCGTAATGATCTTAGATTCAATGAAAACTATTCACTTAGCCAAATCCACTACATTTTTAGAACGGGTCTAAAATAAAATGAGATGGTAGAGGAAAACTATGAGGTTTTCTCGTTATGGGTAAGTTTCCGCCGATTGAACCTTTTTACTAGTAGCATAAGTTTTATATTTCATATAAATAGAGGAAAACGAGAAGATTTTTCAAAAAAAAAAGATTTAGTTATAAAACAGTACATTACCATAAAGACGTAAGTGCAGTACAAAATAAAATAGAAAGCTCTGTGTGCTCGACTGTACCGATCAATGAGTCAGGTCTTCCACCTTTTATTGTCGCTTTCATATCGCGGTGTCCGGTTGCCATCCGGGACAATTGGACTGATAGACAGAAAGACTTATATGTTGCCAAGGGATATTGGACTCTCTCATCATCAGTCATGGTTGTGTTTCAATTGGAGGAGTGAAGAAAGGTCTAATCGAGGGAATTTATGTGTGGTTAGGTACCTTTGTTTTGTGTTGGCATGTAGTGATGAACTTTGATGAATGACTATATAGGTACTACTGAGATGAGTAGGCTCATAGTACTGGTATGACGTAGCTAATACTTTTAAAATATTTTAATTGAACAATATAAAGTCAAAAATTAATAAGTATGGAACAAGAAAATATTCTCTTAAGAAATCCGTGGTTGTGTGTCACTTTGCCAATTCTTATGATCGCTTACTTTTGTTAAAATATATTGCCTTGTTAATGTAAGTGTTATGCAGCCAAAATATTTTTTGTTGTAAACTTTTAGAGCGTGATTTGTCATTATTCGGGTTTTAGTTTTGAACTTACTTTTTATTTAAATTTATTTTTGGGTAGTTAACAACAAATAAATATTTTTGCATGGTGCTAACTAAGCCCGTTCTTTCTATATAACATTGTCCATTAGGGCATCCTTTTTTTAAGTTCATAGGTTTATGTTTTCTAGAGGGTGCCATATCCAATGTAATGTGATATCATTGTCCTATAACCAGTAGACAGTCAAGACACACCCGACGATATCTTACTTGTCATAAGTAAAAATAAAAACGTTAAAAGCTTATTTCACAAAAAGCATTCACAAGAATTTGATGTCATAATAGGTTGGGGAAAAAGTTTCTTCGCATTTTTTAAGAAAATTCAAAACATTTTTTAATAAAGTTTATTTACATTTAACTAAAGTATGTAGGTACCATTTTGTTCGATAACTTTTTGCCATCTTGTAGGTAGGGACATGATCCCATTGCTATAGAAATTTTGGGACTTCTGGTCAAAATACCGCGACAAGTGGTTTTGGCAGTCCTCTCGTGATGTTAACCTGACACTGCCTAAAGAATTCTGAAGAGACCGAAACAGGTGGAAATCTGAAGGTGCAAGGTCAGGACTATACGGCGGATGCATTAACACCTCCCAGCCAAACTCTCTTAATTTTTGTTGGGTGGCTAAAGATGTGTGAGGTCTAGCATTATCATGATGAAAAACCACACCCCTTCTGTTGATTAATTCCGGCCGCTTTCTCTCAACTTCTTGCTTTAATCTCATCAGTTGTTCGCAGTAGAGTTCAGAATCGATGGTCCTGCCTGGTGGTAACAGCTCATAATGAATAATGCCCTTCCAATCCCACCACACACACAGCATCACCTTGTTGCGAGTTAACCCGGGTTTCGCCACAGTCTGTGAAGCCTGACCGGCCTTTGACCACGACCTTTTTCGCACGTTCTTGTCATACGTGATCCACTTTTCATCACCAGTTATCAGCTTCTTCAAAAATGGTTCGGTTTCATTACGTCGTAATAAAGAATCACAAATGAGTACACGGTTCATTAGGTTTATTTCAGTAAGCTCGTGAGGTACCCAAATGTCGAGCTTTTTTGTGTACCCAGTTTTTTTCAAATGCGCCAAAACTGTATTGTGGTCAATTTCCAGTTCTTCAGCTACGTCGTAACTACTGGTATGCCGATCTTGCTCCACTTTTTCAAAAATGGCATCCATTTTATCCGTAATAGGGCGACCAGAGCGACATGCATCTTTGACATCAAAATTTCCGGATTGAAAACGCTTAAACCAAATTTGTGCTACTCTCACAGACACTACACTAGGTCCATAAACATCGCAATTTTTTTTCGCGGCTTGCGTTGCATTTTAGTCTTTTTTGTAGTAAAATTTTAAAACGTATCGAATTTCTTCATTAGATTCACTCATCTTGACGGTACGAAAAACAAATGAAAATTCCTAATTTGAATTTGGAATTATGTTCTTTAAAATTTAAACTTTCAATGATACCAAAACCAGCCAGATAGAAATAGTATAGCCAAAGAGATTTTATTACAAGTTCATACATACTATAATGCGAAAAGACTTTTTCCCCAACCTAATATAATATTCATGTATGTTTACATTAGGTACTGAAACTGATACCCAAACTAAGGGCTTATACATATTTTGGGAGTCAATCCTCAAACGTGGAGCATTTTATTAAAATCGTGTCAACCTGAATGGCGTGACGTAAATTATTAGTAGTTTAGAAGTTATGAGGGAAGTGATAAACACACATACATACCGATCAGAAACATAACCCTCCTTTTTGTTTCGCCGAAGCTGGGTAAAAAGAGTACTGCTTAGATACAACTAATTTCTTTTAGAAATAAGATTATAATCATGGCTACCACGTGCATAATGACGAGAATCGGTCGAAATATAACGGAAAATGCTCTGAAAGCTATTTTATACATATTTTGCCACATTAAACCTTAAAATGTAGTATGTTTAGATGTGACAAACCAACCTACCACCAACCAACATATTTGAACAAACCTCGAATCAATGACACGATTATAACTGCAAAAAATAAACTCATTTTCATTGCAAACAGCCATATAACTCAAATACTTGACCACTCTAACGTAATACACTAACTTTTATCTGACCACCTAAAACTGCTTACAAAAAATATGAACGCCATTTCATTGTTCAACATACATTACAACTCCAAAGCGCAGTGTTACGGACCTGCTTCCAACGTAAGCGGCAATGGATTTCGAATTCAAGTAAAAGTCGATGGGGGGGAGACTGGGGTAAAAAGGTAGGGGTGCGGTAATAGTCAAAGTTAGTTTTTCATAGGCCCACTAATGTTCACGTTTGATGGACGATCGCAAAGTGACCACATTACCGTTACACTACAATTTACGTATATTACAGTTTACGTGAAATTTTTGTAAGAGAAAAGTTTTTGTTAAGTAGCTTAAAGTACTAAGTAACCTAGTGTTAGTAGAAAGTTAGTATTATCTTAGTTATGACTTAGAAAATGACCACACTGTTCTTTATTTTTCTTTCAGAAAATTGGACTAATGTACAAATATTAATAGGTGATTCAAGTGATATATTAAGAAGATTAAAGGCACATTCTTTAAATGATATATCGGTAATAATTAGTATCAAAAGAGAACACGGTGAGAGACTAATGGCTAATGATTCAGATGAACACTTTGATGAGCACCGAGAGGAGGCCTGTGTCCCAGCAGTTGGAACATTATAGGCACCCGTAACATTACATATCCATCAAAAGTGCCACCTGCTATCCATCTATTTACTTAGACCGTAATATTCCACTGCTGGGCAAAGGTCTACCTCTCCCTGTTCCACACACGTCTGTCCATTGATATTGCGGGTCAGTTCTTTCAGCTATGGCTAGTTAAATCTTTACTGCAGCATCAGACCATTTTTTTTTTCTGTACTAAGTTTAAATTATTTTACTGATGTAACAGATCATATTAGTCTAACCCAAGTCAGTTACGGACAGAACAAAGTTACTCGAAGAAAAACACACCTTCCCGAGCTACCCCTACGTAAGTGAACACAACCCTATATCTTGCCAATATCGGGCCATCTCGTTATAATAACGAAGAGTCGTCCAATACAGCGGGTGTCCTTTTACGAGGAACCCTAATCTCACGGAACCCACCTTGATATCGCCTTAATAAAGACGTCACGTGGACACCCATCGTAAAAATCATCTGACGCGATAGAGGAACTACCTATGTGGAAGTGGACAGTGGGGAGGTTGATGTGTGTGTGTATTTAAAGGTATGAAGATTCGAGCTTATTGCATTATCTCAAAGATCAGTTTTATATTGTTGTTTATTAATTAGAAGCTTAGTAGTTTACTGCTGACAAAGTTTCTCTGAAGTCGCGACGATTTTTAGGGTTCCGCACCTCAAAAGGAAAAAGCGGAACCCTTATAGGATCACTTTTTTGTCGTCCGTCCATCCGTCCGTCCGTCCATCCGTCTGTCAAGACCCTTTTTCTCAGGAACGCGTGAAGGTATCAAGCTGAAATTTATATCAAATACTCAAGTCTGTCCCTTAGAGCTGCGAAAAAATCAAACTTCTAAGCTAACGCAATCAAAAGATATAGCCGTTTATGCCGCAAATTTCCACAAATTTTCGAAACCCGCAAGGGAATCAAAACCTAAAGGGTACTTCCAGTCGATCTAGAATTTTGAAATTTGGTACGAAGCAATATCTTATAGCACAGATAAAGGAAAAATTACGAAAACCATAAATTTTTAATTACATCATATAATAAAAATATTTTTAATAATTTAAAGGTACTACAACGTTTTTACGGAACCATCGGTGCGCGAGTCTGACTCGCACTTGGCCGGTTTTTTTAGATTTTCTAAGGTTTAGGTAGGATAAAAACCATATCAAATCCTACGAAGACATACGTTTATCAGAACCCATTTAATTAATTTCAGATCCTAAACTTACATCATCATCATCATTTCAGCAGAAAGTCGTCCACTGCTGAACATAAGCCTCCTCGAACTTGAAGAGGTTTTGCCATAATCGCCAAGTTTGGCAGGCGGGTCGGCGATCGCTGTTAGGTGATAAAATTCATAGAGAACGCTGCTGCCCACCATTCTCTAATAAGTCCCTTAGACGCCTCTTACGACACCCACGGGAAGAAATGGGTTGGTGTTCTTTATGTCCAGCAACACAAACAGACAAAATTAAATAATTACGTAATACTGGTACCATTAGCCTCTAAAAGTATAGGTACACTAGTAAAGGTGACAAGTAGGAGTTGTAAACAACAATATTTTTAGTCTAGCAACACTAAAATCGATGAGCATTCATGTAGAGAAAACAGTACCGGTATAAGTGTATGTTTTTCTTAATATCGTAAATTCCAGCTCAACTTGAACTAGCAAAACACAGCTTGGAATAAATACGCAATCAAATCAGAGGAGAGGAAGGTGGGTAAGTTTGGACAACAAAAATAAAAGTAATAAAAAGCAGACGGACGCCGCGATGACCGTCCGGGGCGACATGTGGCTGGCCACTTGCATTTTTTAAAAATAAAATTTGCATACGTTTAGGGTCCCGCACGCTTTTCATGGCGGGCTAGGAGACATTTTTAAACAATATTACGAAGGCTAAGGAGTTTATAAAGCGGTTTATACTGCGGTAAGTTCGGGGATCGTCTAATGAAATTGTTTTTGGCTATACGCTCCGCTGTAAAGTTTTATTGGAATGGAATTCTGTTTTGGTAGAAACGTTTTTTGGTGATCAGAATTCGGGTAGAGTTAGAAAATAATCCGAGATAAACGTGCGTCTATGTGCGCGAAAATCCTGAATACGGGTACCTATTTGAATAAAAAAGTAAATATCGAGCAGAGCTTATTGAAGCTAAATTACTTAACCCATTTTTATAAAAGGTTTCATCCTGAAAAAGTGGCTAGCCCAATTTTTTGTAACTTAGCAAAACTATAACGTCTGTGATACTCCTTAAGTATCCGAACTTTATGAAACACAATTTACTCTGTTTCTATGATTCGGTTACTTGAGTGACTAATAAAGTGTATTGAGATAACCCATTTCTAAAAAAAAAAAAGTGAAAACTTGATTATTAACGTTGAGCATGTTTGATATTTTGGAATGGTTAGGGAATAATTTGTTGTTCAATTTCCATATTTTAAGCACTTTATATTCACGAATTTTACGAATACACAACAATGTGATCACTACACAGACGGTCGAGCCATCAGCTGTCACCATCCATGGATGCGCGTGGCACGCTGTAACATAGACGAACATTCGCGCAAGCGCCCTGCGCCGCCTAAACGAAACAGTAGGCCCAGGCATACATTTTCGCCGCGCCGTAGAGAGGGGATAGCTGTCTACTCTCCATCCGTCCTACGCTTTTTCGATCAGGTCACGTGTCCTGACGCGAGTTTAAGATTTTATACCCATTACAGAAAAAGTGCTCAACGCCGCTAAAGAAGTTTTCACTTCAAAAACAATCTGATATTCCTCCATTATTTCAGCTGAGCATCAGCTAATGTACATCTCTCAAGTCTCACATATCCAAATGGTCTTCTCATCAATTCCCCTTCCCGCACAGCCCATTCGGAACTACTTAACAGCTTATTTTCAGATCTCCCTTTAATTACCGAATTAAAAGCCACTGGCCTGTGAAAGTGCCACCATTCAGTTCTCACGTCAGTCACTCGGTATCGTTAAAAACAAAACCACCTCAATGTGACATAGGGAAATCATATGACTGAACTTGACACTACAATTTCAACCTTATTACCTAAGTGATAAGGTGTGAGATAGTAGGTGTCATAACGTGTAATGTGTCTCCCACGGTGTTGGATCTATTTACGTATGTGTTGGTCTTGGAGTGTATCGAGAAGAGGTTGTTGCATGCGTTTGTAGTTTTGAACGGTGTGGCTGATCGTTTAATTGGTTTATATTAAATTACTAAGTAGTTACATAATTAAACATTTTATCAATAAAACGTATAAGTAGTAAAAATGCCGGTCAGTTACAGTAATCTTAAACAAAGCAATGTTTTGAAATGAAAGAGGAAAGTTTACATTTTCTAGTGCATATATGCACTTAAGTAATAAATAACTTGGAATAATTTGCATTTTAAATAATATATAAGAAAAAACACAGAAAAACACACTTAATGAACAGCTTTTCAGTCATTCAGTTCCTTTTTTCGCACATCCTTCACCGACTGACAGGTCGCCGCACTACAAGCAGAATTAAGTCGTATCAATCGACAAGAGCCCGCACATCATCGCACGACCGTTCACCTCGCCGCCCGCCGCGCCGCCGCGGTCGACGGGCATCGCGTTTTTTTAATTATATTTTTATTTCAATTTCGCAGGCGGTCCACATGTGGCGCCTCTACCCTTCCCACGTCAATGAACTTCTACAGGTATTTCAGACTTTATTTTAGAAGTCTTAAGGTTGGGTTTGGTTTGGTTTTCGTGTGTAGATGTTTGCTTGTAAGTTAGTAAGCGTTAAATGAACACAAGTAAAGCGTGGACACGTTTATGGTAGAACGCTGGGAACACCTGGAACGGTTCTTGTAACATATTTATACGAATTCTCGGAACAAACGTTTGTTTTGGCACATTCAGATCGTGTTTTGTTATTAATTTATAATTAATGTGGTGAGAAAATGTATGACTTGTTTCGGCCGAAATTCTCGAGATTCGAGGTAGGAATTGTAAATCATTGGTATAGAACGAGGTGGGCAAGTGATGCGAAACATTTTGGTGTAGAAAAAACCATTCGGAAACGCATCCACACAAAACAAAATATTTACATACTTAGCCCTAATATCTTGATAATGATACGATTCGTAGTTTTGAAACGTCTTACTTCCAATATGTTAACTTGCTGAACCAAAGTTCATTGCGATAATTTCTTTATCATGACCGTATGTAAGAACGTTAATACGTGACTTCTATTAGCGTGGTTAGCCTGCTGAACCATAGTGCATTGCTATACTTCCTTTGGAACTTCAGGTTGACCCTTAAAGGAAATCATGACATTTGGTTTACCTAATACAGACCTCTTATCAATGTAACCCTGCATGTCCTTCGCAACCCGCTCTCCTGTCAAACCCATCACTCCACATTACTCACACAAAAACAGATGATGTCTAGCTACGAGTATGTTTTCTCAGGCGACTGCGCCTGTTAACGTCATTAGCCGGGTGTCATCGCGGCGCGACTCCTGATTAATTGTCTCAACTACGCACTGACAGACAAAATCACTGGCTGTGTCTTATTAGATCATTTCATTATGTTTTTTTTTTACTAATGCTGAATTAGTTAGGAGATTTGATATAGAAGGACAAGGCAGATGATGGACGGTTTTGAAATAGGTGGGTAGGTAATGGTTCTGAAGGTATAGGTTGAAAGGAAACAGCTAAATGACATCTAAGTTAACTCTAGTTCACACTGCAGTTAGAAAAGCCATTGTTTTTCCATAAAACGATAGAAAAAATGTTTTCTTTATCACTGCCACCAACTTCATCCACTTGACAGTCCGGACTACTGAGAGTAGTTTCACTTTGGCAACTACGGTTGCCAAGGACTGGCAAGTGGTTATTAACTTTCTAAGCTGCCCTTTTCAACGTACCTTAAAAAAAACGAAGTATCTCTATATCTCATATCTGAGTTAATAATAAATTACTAATTTTCTCGGCAAGTCTTCCAATTCCTGCTATTCTGTCTCCACATCCACACACCTTAAGAACAAGTTTATTTTCGTTGCAAGAGACATCTTACCAAAATATTTCCCGCACATAAAGATTCCGGAGCTCCACACTACGGCTCACTGCTCAGCTAATCCAAATACGTTTGTCCACAAAAATGCGTTCAACCTTTATTTTAGGAAAACACGACTATTTCGATGGCGGACGCGACAGGTGTCGCGACTTTAGGGTTGCCAGGGAAACGAAATCTGTTCAGTGCTTTTACAATTTCATGGAATAGGAAACTATCGTGTTCTGAATGGTCTATATGGTTTAACTGCAAAATTTTAAAAGAAAGCAACGGAATGCATTGTCCCTTTGAATACTAGTCTAACCATCTTTGTTTCAGATATTTGATTTAGTATAGGAGAGAAGTGGTGGCCCAGTGGTAACGGCCGCGGCTTGCAAGTGGTGGGTCGTGATTTTAAACCCAGACAGGTGCTACTTTGTTATTTCATCACCACTGCTTTAGAAACAGTGAAGGTAAACATCGCGAGGAATCCGGCATGTCCTAGAACCAAACATTCGAACACATATGACATCTACCAACATGCATTGGAACCGTATGGTAGCCACTTTTTCTCACTGTGTCCCAGCAGTGGGAATATTATTTGCTGGATATGTTTTAGTTAGATTTAAAGTAATCTTTGTAAAATCCTATATGAATCAATATTTTTCTATAATTCGATTTTAGCAAATATTACTATGGAATCTGTCATGACGTGAAGGTCTAACTTGAGATTTAAGCTTGAGCATCATACATCATTCTAATGAAGCCATCTGTAAAAATGCGTTGATATTTCAATCGTATTTACCTACACGTATGTGGCAGCCCTGCCCTACAGGCGCAGGCGCCGTGTCGCGGTCGAGCGCGACATTCGTCATTGTCGCGCCATACGCTGAAAACGTCGCCGCGTTTTCCACCAAACCTAACGTTTACACGTCCCTCCGACGTAGGCGTACAAACAAATACCTGCGACTCTCATAAATCTCGCGACATTAACCTTCTGACACCAAATAATTTATAGTTTTGACGGCAGACTGCACGGTCTAATAAAAAATCATAAATCATTTTTTGTATGTTTATTTAGCTTTCAATTCTAATATTTGTGTAGGTTTATACTGAGTGAGTTATGAAGCTTGTACCGGATGTGGCGAAAATATGTCCTCCTTCTTTGTGTCTTGTAGAAGGTGCATGAAACATAAAAAAGAGAAACGCCACAGTTATTTACCATCCTATATTTTTGGCTCATGAACCAAAGAAAAGCTAGTCAAATTCGTAATTACCAAAACAATGTTCAAAGCGCGCTACAAACTACTGAAGTTCATCATAAAACTGCCCAATTCCACGTCCCAGAAACACATCAAATAATTTCACTTTCGATTGTTTTCGTAACGTCAGTTATTAAAAGTGGGTAGGATGGGTCAAAGCAACAGAGTATTGGCGGGGAGCCAAAGCTTGCGGGCATTAATCAAACGAGTAGAGGATCACTCAAAAATCGCTTCGTACGCTCGACAGACGTATCGATAAGTTTGACGATCTTGTAAACACTAACGTTTTTTCAACGTGGGTGTAGATTAGTGTAAGGTACAGAGAAATTAGTGTTGTTTGTTGTAGTTTTTTGTGCAACAACCGAGAAGAATTTACAAGTTTTCTTTTCTTGGCTACGCAATGGGAGTTGCTTGGGAATCCCACGCTCGTTTTGTTATTGAAAACAAATGTTTGTTTTGAGCAGAGCTACGATGAGTTTCTAATACTAAATAACAAGCTGTGACAGTGACAGATAACAGCGAAAAGAAATATCAATGTTAAAGGTAAAAAAAAAAAACTTTCAGGGATGTTCTTGAGATCTCAATAATATAGTAGGTACCTACGTAGTAAATGAGTTAATCACGCAAAAAAGGATTTCCATGCATCCTCTTTTCTCCTTGTCCCACCACTAAGACATATGCTAAAAGTACCTAATCTCACACTACTCTGTACCCAAGGTAAACAGGGAGCGTTCACACTGGCCGTCAGCGGCGCGCATTAGCCCGTCATCGCGCGTGTGAACCGCCTTTATCAACAGCCAGCCGACTATGATCTCATAACTGAAGCATAGAGGTGTGATCTCATTGCGGCGAGTGGTAAAAAAATATGTGTAACGGTAAATAATCTCCGACATTGTGGGATTAGGTGGAAACTTGACGTCCGTAGAGTTAATGCGATCGTGCGTATTTTTAAACTAATTCCCACTAGGAAAATGCAACTTTAATTTTGAAAAGTGCTCGTATTCTAATTAATTTTATGTTAACTTTAATTTATGTGTAATAAATCTTGCTTTAGAAAACATATTTTATTTTTAATTTACTGTGTATCAGGTGCAGTAATGCTTCGTTACGATCTTTAGTTTTATCAGTGTGAATTACAAACTGTTATACTGCTGAAAAGTGATTTAAAATTTATCATAAAAGTGCACATACATAATATTGTTATATTTCTATCTCCATGGTTACCCGAGTTCTTTCAAGAACAGAACGTGCATTCGTGAATTTCCCGGTTTCTGGAAACCGATTCAATTGTTTTTATTTATTATCTTTTGCATTAAGAAAACTTCCTGGCGCCATCATATTTTAAACAGTCAAATTATACCTATAATATACTGAAAACAATGCAATTCTCAAAAGTTATGATCACTCGTGAAAATTGATAAATCGATCGCTCAGTATGATTTGATAAATGTTGGGTAAATAAATATTGTAAGCATAGAAAACGCAATATCATGCTAAATAGCTTAAAATGGTTAGTACACTACTGGTTTTAGCTTCCCAGTCATACGTATGTAGGTACAGAAACCATGTGCTGGTTTCTGTACAAAGCTACAACAATCAGTCAAATTTCTGTAATAGATTTTCAACTTTATTACTAAAGTATCAAGTTTAAGATAATTGATTGGGACAATTTCTGTAATAGATTTTCAACTTTATTACTAAAGTATCAAGTTTAAGATTGATTGGGACAATTTGACAGTTTTGGGTATCTTGATTTGCTGGCGTCTGTACGTTATGAAAGGAACCATGTCAGTTCTAGTCACTAAATTAATTGGTAGAAGGTACCTATTGTACGTTGGTTTGCTAGCCAGGTGAATACTGTGGGCTCATTCACGATGCGCTTTCTCTTTGTTTGATCTAACCGGTATAAGCCAGTAATAATAGTGACAGGGTACGAGATCAAGACTGACCCGAAAAAGTGGTTGCAGTCACCAGCACTCTAATGGCCAAATACACTGTCAGTCAGACTCTGAATAGTTGTAAAGAGCGTATCCATTGCTTCATATGTTCGAAAACTTTGTCTGTTCAACAACGTAAATAACGCAATGAATGTTGTTGAACTAACAAAATGAAAGCTATTCTTACTGTTAGTGTGTAGCGTAATTACTCATCAGATTTGAGCGTTAAGTGTATGGACAACGAGTTATAGTCATGAGAAAGTTTAGATAGACCCAGTAGGAAAACCAAGGTAACCGATATAGCCCGAAAAATTGCGAAACTTAAGTGGCAGTGGGCAGGGCACAGTGCTCGTAGAACAGATGGCCGATGGGGTCGGAAGATTCTGGAGTGGCGACCGCCTACCGGAAGACGTAGCGTTGGAAGGCCTCCCACAAGATGGACCAATGAACTGGTGAAGGCCGCAGGAATACGTTGGATGCGAGAAGCACAGAACAGGTCGAAGTGGCGGTGCTTGGGGGAGGCCTATGTCCAGCAGTGGATGTCTTTTGGCTAAAATGATGAGATAGACCCAAATATTGAGATACAACGTTTACAAAGCCAGAAGAAACCAGATATCACCACACTATCATAATCAAATGTCACTTCACTATCATAGTTAAATGTCACCTCACTATTTTAGTAAAATAATTCGTAATTTTTAGTTATTATTCCCCATTTTCCAATACAAAAGAATTCGTAAAACCATATTGCCATGAATATGTTGTGGGCTAATACATTATATACGATGTTATCCGGTCGGCAGCGTGTATGGCGAATTAACCAGCGCTTCAGAACATAGCTATATTTTACAATAATAAATGTATGCCCCCGGCACACGATATATGTATTTTTACACGCCTCTCACTGATACCAAAGAATAAATTAAAGAGTAGGTTCATTGGAAAGTTCTGGAAAAATTACAAACCAACGTTTAGATCGCAACTTACTTTAAGAGGCTCGAACAATGTCTCCCACGGGTGAACGTGTGTAAATATTATTAAAAAAAACATTAAAATATGTTACCAGTAAACGAAACTCCTATAGTCCTTAGATTCGTAATTCTTGGTAATTCTTGGTCAATCAGCTACCAAAGTGTCGTCACTTTTTCTACCATTTGCACGGAATGAGCCTACTGCATTCCCCTACACTTCACAGTGTACCGCGCTAAAAAGATTTATATCTCCTTAGCGTTTATTAGCTGATATATTTATCACAAATACTCAGAGATATTGCTCTGCTAACCCTCTCCGATGGTGTGCAGAAAAAATCGTCTAAATATCGTAAATCATAAGCTAGGTGTCTAGCCCGCAATCTAGCTAATAGGCTGAAAAAATGTAGCCGAGAAAATATACAATACAGAGTAACAATAAAATATTATACAATGCAATCTGTCTTTATTATCATAGCTTATTATTATAATCCTGAGAAATTGAAGTGATATAAAGTGGTTGAAACATAACACCTAGTATTTATTTTGTTTGCTGTTTTAAAAGCGTAGTGGCGATTGGCGCAATATTTAACAATATGATTGTAATTTATCTAGGTAGTTTATCAATTGCTTTAAAAGTAATTTTAGAAAATAATTATATAGCGATATATGATGTACCTAGTAGTGCTCTGTAAAAATATTTTGTCAATAATTTTGTGAGTCTAAAAAGTAGTTACTTGCCTAGGTACATATTGCGACCGTCAACATTTTTAGAATTAAAATTAAACAACCAACACGTTAACTTTCATAATTTTCCATCATATTTCACACTGCAACATATCCACGTGTTTACCTACCTATTTATGTCCGATCAAAGCTTAAATGAAATAAAATAATTTATAAAATATATCCTTCTTTTGATTGCACATAATCTTCAAACGTAACTCAAAGTCCGCAGCAATCTTATATACCTCACATTACCCTCATAAAAATTATGAAAATATTCAATAAAAAACATTATAAACGTAGGAAAGAATTACACGAGAGTTTCCGAAAGTGCGTCTTTACAAGATCAGTAATAAATTATAGAAAAAATGTGTCTTTTCTGCCAAGTGCAATGTCGGGCTAATGAGAGAGCTGTTTCATGTCGCAATGATGAGCTGTGCGGGAGCTGTTCCATATTAAAGTGATCATCATTAATATTTAAAATGACGTTGTCTGAGGTGTTTCATTGTGTAGGTAGAACTTAAAACAAAGGAATTGCGTGTTTTGTAAAAAATCTCATATTTTTTTCTTAATTATATAGTGTTCTTGTCCGGACTATTGACCGTCACTGTTTTTAAATCCATTGCTAATAAGCTTACCTGGATCTATGTAAAGACTTGCTTTTGGTTTTCAGTAAACTCAACGTTTCGTTTTGTAGGTAGTTTATTTATCCCCTTGAATAATAGAAGGTGATAAATAAATAAACTCAGTTTACAGCAACTATGTGTCCGATAACAGCTGCATTCGTATAATACTGTGTCGCAGTTATTAACACCCACCTCCACAAAGTAGAGACAAAAGCACAACTAATAAACTACAAAAAATTAACTTAAAATTATAACTAGTAGTATAACTAGTAGTAGTTTTGTATGAGATTGTGTTATTTAACGGTGTGTGTGTGCATGTGTGGAAATAGGTCTCCGTTTGCGCAGGGGGTGTTTGTTGGGATACCTTGGTTTTCCTTTAAAATAATAATAATAATAAGCCTGTAGTACTTGACACCAATGACCGCATGGAGGTATGGCAAAGTAAGGAGCTCCACGGACGCTTTTTCCGGGCCCTACACGGACCCGACGTAGATTTTCTAGCGTCCGTAGCCTGGCTGCGTTTCGGTGATCTCTTTGGGGAAACCGAAGGTTTTGTTTGTGCAATTATGGACGAAGTTATGATGACGAACAATTACCGGAGATTTATTGTGAAAGACGGCACGGTGGACATATGTCGGGCATGCCACCGTCCCGGGGAATCAATTAGACACATTATCTCTGGGTGTTCTCGTCTAGCTAACGAAGAGTACTTGCATAGACACAATCTTGTAGCCAGGATTATCCACCAGCAACTTGCTCTGAAATACTGCCTTGTGGAATCAGAAGTGCCGTACTACAGGTATGTGCCCGACCCAGTTCTCGAAAACGGCCATATCACACTGTACTGGGATCGATCCATCATCACTGACAGGACTGTTGTTGCAAATAAGCCTGATATAGTGGTGGTGGATCGACTAGAAAGGCGCACAATGATTGTTGACATAACGGTTCCGCATGACGAGAACCTCGTGAAAGCCGAGAAAGATAAACAAATCCAGTATCTTGACTTGGCTCGCGAGGTTGTCGACATGTGGGATGTGGACTCAGCGATCATTGTGCCGATAGTCGTCACAGCCAATGGGTTGATAGCCAAGAGCCTCGACCAACACCTGAAGAGGCTCTCGTTAAGCAGTTGGGTCAAGGGCTTGATTCAGAAAGCGGTACTTCTGGACACGGCTCGCATTGTCAGGAGGTTCCTCTCTCTGGAGCCCTGACCGCCGGTAGCTTGGACCCTGTTCCCGATACCGGTGGGCTACTATTTTTTATATTTTTAAATGTTTTTATTTTATATTCTAATATTTAAAAATATAATTTATAAGTTTTTAAAATGAATAAAGGAAATAATAATAATAAAATGCTTTATTGATATGAAATAGTTTGACAACATCAATTGAAGCCCTGACTCCTGAGCTAGGTGGTACCTGTGTTACAGGAGTAAAATTAGACCACAATACAAATTACTACCTAATTCACGAGTATTGCGCAATATTATATACTAGAAACAGATTTGTACTACTGACTCAGCCAGATCATTCACAAATGAGGCGTACAGCACCTACATTAATACGTCACCACAAAAATATGATATAATTCGTCACCCTATATTCTGAATTAGCCCAATCAATTCACACATTTCAAAGTTATGATCCCTTTGAGTTATAAAGACAATTGATAAATGAATACAAATGAAGAAGATTTTTTCAAATGAACTGTAACATTGCCTACTTATTTGTAATATGTGGCATTAATAACTTTATCCTAATCTTAATCCATCATCTGTTTAGTTATAGTGTGGGATGTCTCCTGGGTGTTTCATCAAGGTTTGATTAAGCTGTGGAAGGTGGGACGAAGTATTTGGGTCAAAACAGTGATTTGGAATTGGTCAAAATATTCTGAATCACTTGCAATGTGTATAGGTGTGGTGTGGTTTCATTTTGTAAACTCACTTCTAGGACCTGTGTTGTTTTTAAATATATAGTAGTCAATTTCGCATCTCGGAAATCATTAAAAGTCTTACTAAAACATTATATATATAGCGAGGGCCACAAATCCTACGAAAGGTCACTCTTTCTTTCTGCCTGTTCTGTTAGTTACTTCATTTCAAAACAGTTGAAAGTTTAGTGCATTTCAAATTAGTTGCATACTTATTTCATTGCAATTCGATCTTTGATTAGACTGACAAATGAACTTTCTACATCTTAATGAGTCAGGTACCAAACAGAATGTATCGTTCATAATTTATAGCAGCAAAAATACCACACATTCCGTAGCAAAAGAAAATAAAATTGGCATTGTTCACCAGGTATAATAAATAGCGCTAACACCGATGTTTACCTTAGGGGACGAACTATTCCTGGCTTGCCGCATGCCGACACGGCACGGCACACTTTGTTCACGATTTTATAAATAATACCTTTTTTTTTTTTTTTTTTTTTTTTTTTTTTTTTTTTTTTTTTTTTTGGATGGGAAATCATCAAATGACTTCTCCCGCTCTGGGCGGAGCGGGAGGGCGTGTCAGACTTTTACTGACTAAAACCCACCCGTGTTCCTTCAGTTGCCCATGTGCCAGGGTCACGGTATCTCTTTTGAACAATCACGCGACCCCGGCAGGCATCGGTCCTAGCAGACCCCTTCAATAAAGCTGACATCTCTTTGAGGCGCGCGTGGAACACTACGCGCCGTCGACCCGAGCCTGGTCCTTACCGGGCGGCGAGCTACCCATTGCTCGCCACCCGCAAGCTCGCGCCTACGGTGGCCGGGAGTCCGCAATCGACTCCCGGCGCCCGGGGCGTCTCCTCCTGCGGCGGCTAGGGACGTGAGGGCGCAGAGACTGCCACTCCCTCACGCGCCCCGCCTCCTCCTTCGCGAGCATTACTGCTTCATAAATAATACCTTCACAATGTAGGTAGGCTAACATATATGTGGGTAAATAGGGTTAAAAAGTATGTTGGGTTATGTGTTACCTGGGTCAATGGGTTCTAGGAGTACAACGCCGTTGTGTATCGTTACAAAGGGCTGTTTTCAGAGCAAAGAAAGTTTCAGCGGTGGTCTTCTCATGTCTTCATTTGAGTATCGAAAAGGGACGTATTACGAGCTTTGCTATGGTTCGCTTCATCATCATCATCAACTTCCGGTCGACCCCTCAGCCACTGCTGGGCATACTCCTCTCTTCTCTTGTGCCATTTTCGACCCTCCGGCGCCAGCCTCATCAAGGTTCTACTTAATTCGAATCAAACACGTTACACAATTTTTTACTTCGCCGTATGGTCTTTTCTTTCTCTCTTAAATCTTATTATTTTGTTGAGTAACCACAAAATTCAGAAATCTAGTTATATTCGTTTCAGTCCACCTCTTTTCCATTAAGACACCAGTCTCGACGAGTCTACGTAAACAAATTGATTGCTTCTTATTCCGGGATATTTAATATTTTTCTTCATGAACGATGGAAATTTTTAAATGTACTTCTATAGCTAGGTGTATGTAATATTTATCGAGTTGCCCACCTACGTGACTTCTTTCAATCCATCACATCTCTTAGCACTCCACACTTGCATCCAAACACATCGGCTCCACTCTAAGAGACCATCGTCTGAATAAATGTGAGAGCATTAGTTGTGGCGTCTATCCCCATTAGTTACGAGACCAGCCGCTCCATCATCCAACATCCTCGAGCTATTAAAAATATACTTCATGAATCTGTTTGCTTTCTGTTCGGGCACTTTTTAATGTAATGGGTTATTATGTCACTCTGCTAGTGTGGGTAGGTATGCTGTTTAAGATCGCTAATGTGGTGATCTGTAAGTAATACTATGAAGTATAAAAAATTAAGATTAGAATGTATTATGATCTCATCACAATTATCGTTTTTTTTTTTTTTTTTGAAATCTTGCCTTACATTTTCCATAGATTATTTACCATTTTGCGACATATTAGGCATAAGTAAAAGCATTTTCCTCATTTCCTAGTATTTACCTGGTAACTGTTTTCAACACTAAATCTACCTTGCACATAACCGATCGAAGTGGCAATTCTTGGTAGGCCCATGTCTAGCAGTGGACGTATTTTGGCTAAAACTATGAGGATGATGATGAATCTACCTTGCTGTGCCACCGAGAATATTTATAGAAAAAATAATTTTAGCAAATCGACTTTTAATGCATCCGTATTTTAGATCACTCTTATTTTACCGACATCAGCAGCATCATCTAAATAGAACATACGGTATGAGCTTCCCGGCATAACAGCTTTAATATCAGTTAATAACACATCGAATATCAGCTCCATTTTGATAGTAGTTGCATCTAACTCGTAATAAGCAGGCGTGAACGTCACTCACCTCAAAAGCGAATTATATCGCGGCGGTCAGACAGAGGCTCTTTCATGCGCGCCCGTCCGCCGGTCATCCGGCGGCCGGATGCGCGCATCCTGACATCCACACCGCGGGTCAGGTTACTTAGTGGCCCATAATCACCAAATGTGATGGATGAAAATATGGGTAGATGTTAATAAGATTAAATAAGACGTACCTTGATAAAAAGCTTGTAAAGTTCTTTATTGACATTTATATATTAAACTAGCTACTGCTCGCGACTTCGTCCGCGTTAAATTTTTTGCTCCCCCGACCCATCCCGTCGCATTGAATCGCCTGCCCGTGCGAGGTTTTCATATTTGTGACTTTTTATTTGCCTTCCTCGATGAATGGGCTACTCCACACTAAAAGATTTTTTCAATTCAATCCAGGAGTTCCTGAGATCAAAGCGTTCAACCATTCAAACAAACAAATACACTCTTCAGCTTTATAATATTAGATAGATTGTGACTAACTCACAACAGCGTATCACTTTCTTGCCAATAGTACCATACTAAGAAAAAAAAAACCCCACCAACCACCAACCACCAACCACCATGGTTGCAACTGTTATGTACCAGTTGCAATCTTATTAATTTTAAGATCAATTTCCCATTAAATACAAAGTTGTAGACAATAACTAATGCCCCAATTACACAATGCATATTAATTTTCCTGTGGCATACCTACAATAAATGTTGATACTAATGTCGGTACCCCTCTCCAAGCTCTTGAATAGAACTCAATAGAAACTACAATGGCGCCTAATCCCGAATCCTTGTCCATTCAAAGTTATACTATACCAAATATGTCAGTTGTAGCAACACAAAAATAAGTTTTTTTTTTAAATATATTTCGTGACTTAGTAGCATTGTAGAGTTGTTGTACAGGTAAGATAGGCGCTCGTTCCGTGTAAAATAATACTTAACTGTTCAACTGCATCCAGTTATATGCCCCTTACGCAGTTGGGAAAAGGCTAGGCAGATGATAAATGAATTCATTACATCCAAAACATTACGTCTTTCTTTTAATAACGTCGTAAAAGATCGTTATGGATACAATGATCGATCACTGTAAAATGTAGGTATGGGAAAGTCTAACTTTTTAAATTTTATTTGGTTCAATGTTTTTCAATCTTTATACGAAACTGCATCGATTGGCA
The DNA here is from genome assembly GCA_947507805.1 of Aporophyla nigra. Taxonomy (NCBI): domain Eukaryota; kingdom Metazoa; phylum Arthropoda; class Insecta; order Lepidoptera; family Noctuidae; genus Aporophyla; species Aporophyla nigra. The sequence goes on along the minus strand of OX382296.1, from coordinate 1,159,658 downwards.
TCGTAAAAATAAAACATAAGAATTACATAACGAGTCAGCTAGACTACCATAATTCCAAAATCTATGAATACGGTTTTCCCTTACTGAAGAACTTAAGCATAGTCTCCTAAGAACGTTTTTCTGTAGCTACAACGGTAGGTAGCTTCCCTTACTGCCTAGTCTCAACTTCCACCCAGTATTGCTTAGATCGGACAAGTGATCAAGACGAGGTTTATTGAAATACTTACTAAATCTTAATACCTTTCTAATGGTATATAAATTACTATTGGAGCGGGTACCAGCTTTCATACATTTTTTAGCCTCATCCTTTGTAGCAATGCTTTGCAGCATCTAAACACTCTTTTATTGTTGCTTAAAGGAATGGTATGCCACAAGCAACTAAATCGCACCCTGTTAATCAAGCTTAAGAAATATTTAGACTTCGAACAAAATATACCTTTTTTCAGGTCAGAACAAACAAAGATACTAAATAATTCCTAGTCACAACAGTCATCGGGACTAAAAACTAGAATCCTATTAGCTCCTGTTATCCGTTTTGAATGAGTGAGTCAGTCGGATGTCGATCCCAATACGGACTCAAATAGCCGATCACGTCTAATATTAACCGAGGACACCTCACCGGTGAGACGAACACGTGTCGAGACGAACTCAACTAGTCGGTAGGTACGCAGTTCGAGGAAACGGGAATATTTTGATGCTACGGTACTAGGTTTTCCTTTTTGAATGGCATGCGGTAATGATTTATTAAGTCGTTATACTATAAATAGGTAATGAGTGTATTTTCTTAAAACAATAATTAATTCTTGATTCTTGAAATATAAAAGATTTTTTATTAATTCGCCATTAAACCTACACTTTTTTTCACATTACATAAACAGTATACTAAACGAGAAAATCAGTTAAGTGCAAATGTGTACATATCCAAATTTAGTAAACAATGGAGGCTGACACCAGAAAGCCTACTTCGAACTGAGAAAAATAAAAACAACAGTCTGAAAAATCTAAACAGGAAATTCAAAAGCCTTCTTATTCTCAAATTAAACTGAAAATCCTTATAAAAAGCGTTTAAAATTCATAACATGTTATTACCATAAAAATGAACAGTGCAGGTTTTTTAGTTGAGTATTTGGTACGGCGAAAGCAGCGCAAACTAAGAATTGAATGAGAACAATAATCAAATAAAAGAACTAGATAGAGACGAAAACTAATCCAAAATGATTAAATGTTATCTGAGAAACCAAAACTATGAAATTGCAATGACGATTACAGAACACCATTTACCTACGATAACCAACCAATACGTCATGACATCGCAATAGGTACTGTTGTTGGCAAGCCACTCAATTAACAGGTAGAGGCGCCATTCCGTTCATATTCTTTGGCGAAATAAATCCCGGCGCGTCGGCCGTGTCATTCAACGTCGCGGTCATTTGGCACGCGCCTGCTATGTATGTAGGTAGCTCCACGTTCCCCACTACCTCAGCTATTTCATTATCAATTTGGTATCGTCAATTGTCAACGTTCTTAGGATCACTTACATTGTGTTCGGAAATAAATGTGTGTGGCTACTTGTAGTTACCGGTATCTCCACTGGGATGACACGGGAGTTCGTTCCTACTTCGGTCATAACATTATTTTGGTACAAAAAAATATATACACAAAACTCACACGAATTGAAGCCACATAAAAAATAGTCTTAGGTACTAAAATCGTGATTAGTAATTTCAAGCGTATCATCATCATTTCAGTCGTGAGACGTCCACTGCTGGACACAGGCTTCCCCCAATTTGGGTGATTTGCTATAATCGCCACGCTTGGCAGGCGGGTTGGCGATCGCAGTATGGTGGTAAAATGCATAGAGAGCGGTGCTGTCCATTCTCTAGTAAGTCCCTTAGTCGTCTCTCACGACACCCACGGCAAGTCTTTACAGCCTGTAAAATAACAAAAACGCATTTAGAACAAACGGCGCTACATGCTAGTCCACATCGAATAAATGTTTCATATTGATAATAATTTCTAATGAGAGCGGTTCTAATTAGTTTATTGGCACTTAGTCAACATTACAGGTGTATTGTCTTGTAGCAGCCAGTTTGTGATGAAGCATTTATTTAACGGTGTTCAGGCATTAGTAACTGATAAATTGCATTACAACTAATTTATTGGATAGATATTAATATTTTGTAATGTTAATAGGTGATAAATTTACCCAGAGGTTAATTTAAGATGTCAGCTATGAAGTTAAAGTATTAAAAAAATTAAGTTTTGTTAATTGCCTAATGGACACTATTTAGGTAGGTTATGTATTTATATATTGTAACAAAAACAAAATTAAGAAAACAATAATTTAATATAGACTCTCAAAACGAAAATCTTATTGGAAAGGAAAACCCAAAGCTAATACTTAGGTACATGTACAACGGCTGATTACTATTTAGATAAAATAATATTACTGCATTAAAAAAATATTGTACATAAGAAGACATAAACACAAACCGATTTGCAACTAAAAAACAGTGTTGTTTCACGAGTTGGCGCGCGGACTGTGTTTAGTGATTCTACTAGCCGCTAGATGGCGTTAGTAGTCGTTTAAGTTTGAACGAGAGTTGAGAGATTTTATTCAAAAGAATATTATTGATTTGTTTGTAAATATTTTCGTATTATATGTTTTTATTGGTTAGTGTTAAATGACGATTTTTTTCAGATCTGTTACTATAGTTTACTGTTATTTAGATTTTTCATTAGAATAGAATAGAATAGAATAATATTTATTTGCTATAAAACATGGTATAAAACATGGTAAAAAATAAATAAAAAGAGCATACATGTTTTTGCACAGTTATAAGCGTACAAATTCACACAAACATATTTAACATTTATAATCTAAAAATTATTTTACAGTATAAAAACTATGACTACACCAACCATTCATGCAGTTTATTTTTGAATAATCTCATATTAGGGAGCAGTGGTGGCCCAGTGGCGGCCACTTACGAGTTGCAGGTCCTGGTTTCGAACCCAGGCGGGCACTTTAGATTATAGCCCAGTCCATCTCGAAGAGAGGTCTCTATCCCACCAGTGGGAAAATTATAGGCTGTTATGAATTCAGTCCATTTCAGTACCCACTCGAACATTAGGCGCTACGAAGACCCATGACAACTATTAGATGATTACTATTGTTTCATACCACATTACCACAAAATGTTTTAGATATTTTATTGCACCTAATTGTAAAAGTAAGTTTTAGACGGCACTCGTTATAAAATAATTCTTGTTATTTGTTTTGTACATGGAGGACTTACGGCTAATCAAAACAGTCAAAAAAGGCATCCGAAAGCCATTCAATTACAAATCCTCATGTATGGAATTATAATAATAATTTGTCATGTGATTACAAAAATAAAAACTCATCACATTAATTAAAGTAAAAAGCTATATACATACTTGGTTAGCAGTTACTTGGTTAGTGACTGAAATGTTCATTTTAAATAATATGCATTGAATTTTCTGAACACTGAACATAATCTAAGTAGATGCATATGTACCTAACTTCCAATACAATATTATTGATTCCAAATAATTACCCTGTATCTTATCATAATTTATAAAACCTTCTGAATTCTTATTTAGCTCGATACTCAATTATGGTGGATGCGCTAAAGTAGCACATGAAATCCATTTTTTTTTTCATTTTAAATCTTAAGTAGGTACATGTTTATAGTATATTAAATTGAATCTGTAAATGTTTTATGAAAATGAAGTTTATTTATTATTATATTTATTTATTTAATAAAAACGTTAACGAAAAGTACATTTAGCCAACAGTAGTAAATTTCCCATAAAATTAAATACAAAATAAAAAACTTTTTACAAGTGCAGGTAATGAATATGGTACTGAATTACAATGTTAGGTATTGACCCGCCTGATCTAGGTTAATTCTAAACTTTATTTCAAGCCATCACTTTAAATTTCAACAAATTGTGTATTGGCACGTTATCTTATTTAAAAAAAAAAACTTATAGGTACAGACCTTGATATAATAATCTAAAACTACCGGAAACATAGGCCAGACAAACTAACTCACATACAAGGTAAATGTGTAGATAATAAAAATTGCCTCGATTTCTGTGAACCGACACATCGTACCTTGTCTCACAATCGCTAATTATTCGCTTCTCAGAACCACATGTGTGTAGGACAAAGGTCGCTTTTTATACGCTTTTTGTGATCACCTACTCTACACGACCATTCAATTTGAAACTCTAACCTACAAACATACAGACCCATTTCCAACAACTTTAATTATAGACCTTATACAATTTGTCAAACGGTTCTGAATCTTATTTCGTTGCAATAAGGAGTGGTTGTAAAGGTAAGTATAATGTTACCTGCGCAAGGTGGGGCCATGTGTGGGCGTTTGTGTTACAATAATGGCGGTCCTTTTGACCCGAACCGGAAAAAAAATGGTCGTATTTGATAACATTTTGGGTACTTAGGAGCCGTCGGAAGGTAGACATGTTCCAAACTTCGAAATTAAAAAAACTCAAAAAAAATTGAGACATGAGAAATATTAGATTACCTTATAATGAGTTAGTGGTATATGCTACTGATAAAAAACATCTAAATGCTGAGAAAGAGCCCGTGTCATTTGACATTTGACTTTGACATTGCGCTGCAAAAATGGCCATCAATCAAAATCAATTGATCCGCTTACGGCGAGACTGAAACAATTATTATGACACTTAAGTAGGACCAAGAGTCATCTAACTAAAGTGGGCTGGCACACCTAAAGAAGATAGAGTTATTAAGTACTTCAATAAGCTGAATATAAAAATATCAAGAGCTTCTTTTAAGAGACTCGATGGCAAATAAGCAGGTCGTTGAGCAAGATCAAATACACGTACGTTTGGCCCAAAAGTCAGCCACGCGAACTCCATACGCTGACACAGTCATAAGGTCTTGATGATCTACTAACTTTGTCAGTGTATGCGTGTGGTAGCTGACAGTGCAAAATGAAAGGTAGATTCTGACAGGTGTGTAAATGTGTGAGATTATCTTAGTTGAAATAAACTTTGCAAGACTTTAAATTGAGCTTAAATTATAAATCAATAAATTCGGGACACAAGAACAGTTATTCTGGACCTCTCTATCCAAATCTCCCAGTACAATAATAATTACCTAATTAACAGATAGAATACCAACAGCGCCATTGCGTCATAGCCGCGGTGAAGACGCATGTACTACCTCAGATAACACCTGACTCCTGACCCCACTTCCTTGGAACTAGCCTTATCAGTAGGTAAGTACCCATTACCCGTGTAAATAGATTGAGAAACTAGTGGCCATCGGTATGAAGTTGGATTCGATTTCTTCGTCTATCTTTCTTCCTCTCTATTCCACCCATCTAGTGGTGGGCACTTGTCAATGCAGCTATTTAACTCTGTAACATATTAAGTTACCAGCACGTTTCTAAGAAAGAACATTTGTTTTTTCCTTAAGTTGATACACGTATTTACTTATTTATTTATTTATTTTATTTTAAAGAAGGCTTACAGACTAACAAAACAATGATATAAAAAAGTTATATAAAAAAAATTGCTAATAACAAGCCTCCACATATAGATAGCAAAATGTCGATAAAAAAGTACATAATTTAATGTTAATTAGTTAACTATCTAAGAAAAATGACTGTGCCACACTCGTGCAGAACAAGTCAACATTAAGGTTTATAGGAAGCCTATTGAAACTAGCTGCACTTCTTATTGAGAAAACATTCCGCCTATAATTAGTCATTGCGAAAGGTACATTTAATATTGGCCGCTGACGTAATCCCATCAGATTTGTGCGTAATGACAGATTAGCAACGAGTTCAGGACAGTCTATGTGGCCATTTGCGATACTCAACAGTAAACTCATATCTCCAATACAACGTCTCATCTCTAGAGGAAGGAAGTGGTACCGTTTGCAGCGGTGCTCGTAGTCAACTGAGTATTGCTGCGCCCTATAATCTAGATAGCGTAGGAATTTTTTTTGGACTCCCTCAATACGGGACTTATAAGTCTCATACTGCGGGTTCCAAACCTGAGACGCGTATTCCAAATGGCTGCGCACGAAAGAACAATACAAGATTTTAACCGGTTTAAGAGATCGAAAACAGGCCGTGGTGCGTAGTATAAATCCAAGCGCTTTGGATGCTTTTGTAACTATGCTATTTACATGTTGATCAAACAGAAGCTTACTGTCTATGATTACCCCTAAATCTCTTATGCTATTTTGCCTGCAAATGATCTGATCGTTCAAGGTGTAACTAAAATTTATCAAAGAAGTACAACGTGAGAATGTTAGGAGAAAGCATTTAGAGACATTTAATTGGAGTTTGTTACGGATGCAATATATTTCAAACCTTTTCAGGTCTTCTTGCAACTGATATGCATCAGACATGTCTCGCACAACTTTATGAATCTTCATGTCATCAGCATAAAGTAAAATATACGAATGACGAAAGCATTGTTTGATATCAGCAATGAACAATATAAATAACAGTGGACCCAAAATTGAGCCTTGAGGTACACCTGAAGGGACAGAACTCCAACCAGAGGTGTAGCCCTGAAGCACGACAGCCTGTGTTCTGTTCTCTATGTAGGAGGAGAACCACCGATACAGATCACCGTGTATTCCGGCGAGAAACAGCTTCTTTAGCAGCATGCAATGTTGCTTGTCTGTTTTCCCCTTTCTTCTCTGTTACTGTAAATAGGCACTGTGATAAGTTTCGGCCACGTTTAAACGATTCTAATCTAATACGGTCATTGATGTAATAGAGCACCCTTGTCTAGATTTTTTTCAACTTATGATTTAATGACTCCAAGATTTTATACTATGGTATTTCCGTAAATTGAATTCAATTCAATTTATTTGTTTCAGAGAAAATCTCCATAAATGAACATAAACAAACAGAAAAGCAAAAAAAAAATAAACCTTAAAATTATGAGTCGGCGCTTTGAGTGATCTTTGTTCATTGATTTTTCAGCACCGGCTCAAAATTTTAAGGTTTATTATTTTTTGCTTTTCTGTTTTTTCGGCGGTTTAATTTTTTGTTAAAAAGTTTTTATTTTGTCATTTTTTGTAGCTTTAATGTACTAATAATACTTGGCAAGGTATACCCTATCCAATGAAAAAAGAATTATCAAAATCGGACTACTCTGTACAAAATTATGCGTGGTTATACATTACAATCAATGAGTGAACATTCAATCATCCCCTGTTTTCCGACCCTTAGGGTTCGATTTTGTTTTCCTTTATATGGAACCACCCTCGGAGTATATCCTTTCAGAATTATCACAATCGGACTACTATGTAAAAAGTTATGCGTGGTCATACATAAAAAAATAAAATAAAAACAAACAAAAAATAAAATATCCGCGTCGAATTAATAACCTCCTCCGTTTTTTTTCGTCGGTTAAAAATGATAAAAATGTTACAAAATCATAAAAAGTTATTGTGTTAGAACAAAAATTGGACTTAAAATTATATTAGTATTGTTAGAACCTATACCTAACTGATGCCAATGGCTGTCCTTATCCAATGATTTTGCAAAGGACAGTCAAAACGGACAGTAATCACATTTAAGATGCTGTTTCTGCTACTTCGTAGACGCAGCAGCAAAGAGTTTGCTTTCTTGCGCATGATGGCTTGAAAGCCATCCATACGCGCTTCAGGAAACATGCCGGATGCACTGTAGCGCCACGGCAGTCCCAACAGCATCCTAAAAGTGTTGTTATATTGGGTGCGCAGGGCTGTGTAGGTTCGCTGCGTATGCTTCACCTACAAGGCCGCTCGAGTAAAATGACTGGCCAAAGGTAAAGCTCATGATAATTATGTTCATATGAATCAACCATCCCTTATGGCTATACGTTGTATAGAGTTTCATTTTCAGCAGTGGAATCCTACCTATACCTACCTACCCAAATGATGCAATTTCCCTACAATCTGCCGTATTATATACGTTAGATGGTATGCGTTGCCGACGGTACTAAGTCGTTACTGACACAAGGTCGTATTTCAATATAAAGAGGTATCTAAGTAACTGCGCACGTTATTCATAATGATGTAGCTATTTCTAATTATATTACGTCTCTGTCAAAGCAGTGATTTGAACATTTATCATAGCTTCTAATTCGTTTTGAGTATCGTTTACACTGACTTGATAATTTTGATTTCTTAGTGTCAATAATATATTAATTTTCACTTGTCTACTTAGTACATACAGAAGTGTATCTTGAGACGCTGACTGATTAAAGTAATATCAGCTTATTACGAGCCCATCGCTGGGCGAAGGTTTATTCTGACTATGCAAAAAAGATTGACCGCCATATTTGCTCTCCGCGATTCAAGTTTCAACTATTAAAATGTCTGAAATTAATTCAGTAGACGATTCTGGATCATCTGCTTTCAGGTGGTGTTTTAATACTGCCGTGGGTTGTAAGTATCTTTCTTAGTAAACAAACGATGTATTAACTAATAAAATAAGTAAACAGTGCAGCTTGGAACTGTAACCTATAAGAGAAATAGGGCGAGAATGGAAGTGGGTCGATGAAATAGGTTATCTGTGCGCGCTAAACTAACTACATATTGTGAATTTCTACGTATTTAGGTATATATTTCGCACTTGCTACTGTTATCGAAGAGATGACTAGTCTCTATAATATACTGCTTTTTATCGGTGACTTTTACCCTGTTTCCTAATGATTCATCATTTTGTAACGTTAAACTTTTAATTCTACGTAATTACCTTGTAATATTTTAAAATATTGGGCAACTGCTTGACGTGGAATAATTCTATCTATATTATTACTTTTTAGTTTTATTTTTACAAACTATTAAATACCTTACTTCATTCAATACATCCTCTATCACATACCTATACAATAAGTATAAACAATAAAGGTGTTTTATCGTGTCCTCACCCCGCACTATCTGGGGTCAATCCTTAACTAAAATTGTACGTCGTGGCGATGATAAAGAGCCCAGTGACGTAGATATATCGTTTGGAAACTTAGGTATTATAACTGATAAAGGTGGTGAGTGACCCCATTTGAGATTACCTACTGAAACACACTCGTTTTTGACAAGTATAAATTGAGTGCTCTGCTATCTATTTCACCTTATCTCTTTTCAATGAAAATCGTTTAATTATCTATGGACTATTAATATTTTGTATGGACTCCTCGTCCTTATATTGCCGTACCATAATCAAATATAACATTATTGTAGTTTAGAAATTATGTTTTTATACATTTATATAATGACATACACTTGTCAGCTCTTTAGCTAACCACTCATTCTTTTTCTAATATTCATGATATGAAAAACAACCTACCTTTTCATAAAAATTGCGTGATACAACCATGCTGGTCTAGAAAGTCTCTGCTCCACTAAAATTACCGATGTGATCTAAACATCGATTCTGTGAAGTATGAACATTTGGAATTGGATTTCCAAACATAAGATGTGATGCATGCAAGTGCAAATCAATTCTGAGTGATTATAACAGAATTGTCTCTCCTGGCGTAAAATCTATAATTAATAGACATAAATATTTCTTCATCAGCCTCTAATCATCCATATGAGCTTTAGTGTTTTTTCTTAATTTTACTCCTCCCCTCCTACTTAATTTATCAGCATAATTTACTTTTTATTGGAACTATTCCAGACGTGTTCACGCAGTGGTAAGGTGGTCTTCATACGGATTCAGTCAATCAAATGATTGACTCGGAAAATACCTGATTAGATGTACTGGGGTATGGCTTCACCGTTGGTAACTATTTATTTTAATTCTATATTTAGTACATACCTGGTAGTACGTGGGTCAATTTTTGCTTGAACCCAGGCATAGGTGGGTTTACAAATGACCTTGCGGAGGTCTTCAGTTTTCACCTTGTAACAAAATCCAATATGAATACCAGAGGCACTCCTTTTCAATGTTACGATAGGCAAGATAAAATCCTTTTCAAGTATGATTCTATAAGACGCCTTTTGTTTTATTAAGTTTCTGAAATTACGAGATCTGCGTCGCGTGTCGATGGCAGTATAACTAGAGTCGGCGCAGAATTTGGTTGCAGTTGAGCTAAGAATTAGTTACGTCTATATCAATGAAGCGTTTAAATGTCTTGGTTCAAATGTAACCGCCATTCCTTAATTACCTAACCTAACAGTGATAAACTCAGCATCCGCCTACAGTGTACAGCTCTCTTACTGCAATCTCTTATCAGGCCATATCTTGAACCATTTCAGTTTAACGATGTATTAACAGCTAAAACACAGGGTTACTTTGTTGTCAAATACTACAGTTAATTGCCAAGGAAATAGAGATTTTAAAACCAGGTTTTACGATGGAAGAAATAAATTATGTTAGGCTGTAAAGTTAGAGGAGGTACTTCGAAAAAAATGTAGGAGAAGTGAGCGGATACAATGTGTAACCTATTCGTCATCAGAGTGTAACTTCTAGTTTATTCTTTACGAGTTTTTTTTTTCTGTTATTTTAGGCGTAACCGTTTTATAAGCTGACCCGAAACTGAACTGTTTCTTTCAGTCTTTTATTTCCGAATTGAAAGTACATAATTAGGTAAGTTTACTAGGTAAATTATCTGTCGCCTGGTTTCCCCAACGGTAAAAACGAAGGCATTCGTCTCACAAGGCTTCAAACTAGAAACAAGCCATGCCATTCCTTGAAGTGTATAAAAACTCTAGACATGGAAATGGTCCCAGTTATTTGTAATTTAATTAGACATTCATTGTTCATACTTTAGCTGTTATTATTGAGATACTCGTGTAGCTTAGAAACTAATTAATATTTCCTCAATTCCTAGGCCATCCAACACATGTTTCTTTCACAACAAAAAACACAACATTTAACCGTACAGCCATAACTTATAGTTACAATAATCTGTCTACTGTAATATCTCACACACACACACACACACAGACACACCTACACTACACTCATTATATTGCAAGTACACACACATCAAACAATGTTCAAAATAATAACACCTACTTACTCACACACACATGTGTAGCGATGACGTCATCCGACAACCTGTCGCCCGCGCCGTGTAATTAAACCCGTCCAAGGGTGGTAGGGAGGGGACGACGTCGATTTGTGTTTATTGTCGATTAATGATGACACCTACTACGATATAACCTGAAATTATTAAACAAGGTTTTGAAGTAAGAAAAGTTAGATAAATAAAAAAATTGTAAGTATGGACCTAATTTAAACTAATGTTATGTCGATGTTGCCTTGCTTCTTGCCATTGCTTGTAATCTACAAAAAATGTTACAGAATATTCTTGAACAAAATATCTCTATTCTTACCCCTCCTTAGTCATATTCCTATTCAAGTATTCAAGAAATATGTTTCTTCGTACAAAAACACAACAACAACAATTTATTCTGATTGGGCCAATGGGTAACATATGAGATTACAAATGATTCATTTCAATAAAATTACTCTAATGCGTTGTCTATATTCGATTAGGTAAGACAAGTCCTGCCTAACTTCTACGAACTTTCGTCAGCACAATTTCAAGATAGATTTCCTCAATAATAGGATAACAAAACGATATATAAGCTTCTATATTTTGCGTTTCCTTTTACATTCATAGGTATAAAGTAGTTTCGTCCATTTGGAACATATCTTGCGGTGTCTTCTCTTGGCGATAATTGACTGTAGTACCTGGAGCAGTACTCGGTAATCAGTATTTAGCTACAAGTAAAGCATTATCAGTAGGTGAGTCCATAACTTCCTTTAAGATGTAGGACCTGATGTTAAGTGTCCCATTACTGAAACAATTTTATTAAATACATGTCACCGAGTTATCGAGTAAGGTGTACGTCCCTATTGTCGACCCCCGCGGCACGTCGTTTTATTAAGGCGCGTTTTTTGTGCGGCCACACGTGCGGCCCATACCTCGGCCGTCTTGTCCGACACGATATTGTGTGCTGTTCCCGCTGTACCTATGTACACAATGCTTATTATTTTATTCTAGTGTTAGGTTGTTAAATAAAAAAGTGGTTGAAGCAATGGGTGGTATATTTGTTATAAAGAGAAATGGATATTGAGCTGGTTGTTAATAAAAAAGATGGGACTATGTCGAAGATTTCAACAATATTGAGTCTGAATCTTTGTAGATGCTCTATTAAGATCAAGGACAGAATGGACATGTTGTATACTATTTTAACACAGAAATTACGTAATTAGTATATTTAATAAGAGGGATAAAGTCAAAAATGTATATAGAAATAAAACAAAAATAACGATAAACTTTCAAAATGACGATAAAGCTGGTCTGCATTTTAAAATAAGCGATCAGCGAGCATTTTATCTAAAGGCACAAAAATATTATTTCTTTGATCATATCGATGTCTCAATGAATACTATGAAAATCGAGAAAAAATTATGCAAACACAAGGTCTGAAGATTGCAACAGAGTATAAATAGTTTGCGCGTACTACACGCGCTAGATAAGACATACCAACATACATAATACTTTGTGTCTATACTTGCTGTTGACATCAGTAGGTGTATGACGTACTTCATGTGCCCGTAACGTATCAGTTTTCACCGAGAAAGGTCACGATAACGCCCACAGGAGTGACAAGTTTATACTTAGATGGAGGACATATTTAGGCGTTGATATCTTGGGAATAACTTGAGTATAGCTTACGCTAATTCAAGAACGTACCGATAATGATAATTAAATTTATTGACAATAAACTTCTACTTCGTAATGATGAGTATCTATACACATTTCAATCTGTTTATAAGAATAAAAGGAGACTTAATTATCTTCGTTGTGTCAAATAATATGGATAACTTTATTTTACGTTTCACTAGAATGAATATACGATCCATCTCCGCAATGAGTTAAATAAAAATGAAGTAAACTTACAACGAACTGTAAAGACACTCAACAATCAAGTCGTACCTAAACATAAAACATTCCCCAAAGAATAATCCACTATTCAATATTCCCACAATGTTTACGACGACACTAGAAAACTGAAACTCTTTCAACATAGTCGTCTAACTGAGTTATTCTATTTTCTACGGTGTAAGATTGCAGGCTGCAGTAAAATAGTTAGAAAATAATATGACAGAGTCGGCCGCGGGAGATTGGAAAACTTCGAGCAAGTATCCGTTTATGGCTTGCGAAGTTCGTGTAGACGTTGGATTTGTCGCCTTACCTAGCCGTGATGGCGGGTAATGATCATAATGTTGTCCACAACTTTTGTTACGTTTGGCAAAAATTGGCGTTTGTGTTCGATAAATGTATTTTTCGGATGGACGATAGTTGGGGATTCTACGTTAGGGACACCTGTGTTCTTGTTTTCTGTGGCTTTGATGAGTTTGTGAGTGACGTAACTATAATTAATAATATTTTCTGGTTTCAGTTAGTTTGCATGACAGTGTATGGACTGCGTTGATGGCTAAAAGGTTTTGGCGATCGACGCTATCGGCAATTTTAATCATATTTTTTTTGTAAACTTCGAAAATGATTTGCTATCGAGGCAGCCGCATTGGTAAGATTCTGTCATACTCGATTCTCAAAATAATAATTTGCCATAGCACTTAACTTGAATGCAGACTAAGCAGTATTTACAATAATATAAAAAATACCGTGTTGGGCGCCAAACCAACATTTTGGCGCCCAACAGAGACACCTTATTTCCTTCCCTTTTTCTACAAAAATAAACTCCAAAGGTCTAGAACAAAGCCCAACATACCGCGATCCTTCTAACTAGATTGTGCTTGTGAGCTACGAGTGTGTTAGCATATAAATTGTTACCTAGTTATAGTCCAGGAGTTATAGCATAGTATAAGAGTGTTGTTTGTTTGTTACGGTATGTGCGGAGGGAAGAGGGGGGAAAAATATTTGCATGAGACAATTTGCTAAGTGATAACTTGTGAAGTGTGTCAGGTTAGGAGCATTTTGGAGTTAGGTGAAAAATTGGTATGTATCACAAAACTACAAAAAATTGTTTGATCCATGTGAAGAAGCATAATTGAAACAATACCAACAAAGGTGTAATAGGGACCGAAGTACTCGTGTGTAGATCATCAGACATATTTAAGTAGCAGTCATAAGGGGCAACAGATAAGTTCAAATGCCAAAGCGTAACATGCATAAGATTTGCGAAGAAATACTTGAAGAGATACGGTACAGTGAAACCCCTTGATATATTAGCTACCACTAACAACATTAACTACAGTACTACAAAGGTATCACAAACTAAAAGGCACAAACCTACATAAGGCACATTAACAATTCACCAAACAGAATATCTACGTAGAACAAGAACTAAGTACATCACACTACCGTCCAAAACCACTAAATAATGCAGCGCCATCTGGCGGCACGAGACACGTCACGGCCTATTACGTCACAGGACACGTCATTAGCCCAACTTTGATGACGTCACGCCGCGTTAGCCCAGCACAAAGCACGGCCCACTTTAGGCTTTATTTAGATGAACGAGAGTGGGTCAAGAGCCTGTATTCTAGTTATTTAGGTACCTAATAGGGTTTTGGATATGGAAATGGACTTTTATTTAAAATTATTATGTATAATGCTAATCTGGGATGCTAATGATACCCGGCGTGCGGTTTCTATGTCAAGAGGGAAAAATATTTAGAGCACCAATATCACTCTCGTCATGGAGTACTTACAATGCAAACTTTTAATGGATAAAAGCACGAACTTAAAAAAAGATGGACGTAACCTCGTCTTATCATGAGTGAAACATGCAAATGACCGCCCATTTATATGTGTGCGTGCTTTGAGTTGCCATATAAATTATCAATTTGCACACTTTTAAGATCCAGCACAATTAAATCATGTTAGCATTTATGTAACTACTACCTACTTAACCTTAGGCATTGGGTTCAATTGTGTCAAAATTTGGTTTTATATATAAAATAGAAATATATATTCAATAGAAATTGCTTTAGTTTTTCCGTAATCTATGACTCAATACTTAACAACACTAGTAAAATTAAAATTTTAGCTCGACAATTTTTTTTAAATTTTAAGCTCGAAGATCACTGGTAGAGTCATTTTATGTATATTACATTCTTTTCTTTTAGAGGAACGGAACCCTAAAAACGTAGGAAACCTAATCTGGCTGAGTCTCAAATGCAGCAAATACAGATTTTGCCGGTATCGAACCTAGTGTATCAGTCATGTCCAACAACCGATATCGTAGCACCGTATATGCTTTAAATGTTCTTGTGACATATCACGTCCGTGTTTCTTTTAGGTCCGTGGGAACAAGGTCTTTTAAAAAGACTCAAATATATTTGAAGAAAACCAATCCTAAATTCATTATTTGGAGTGCGTTTCATAATTTAGCATAAACAAGTTGACTGCATTATCCACTAGAAAATCTTCACATCTTGTAAATATAAACACAGATTTATATGACAAGAACCTCTCTATAAAACATAAACCCCCACAGCATATCGTCCACATAAATCCATCCTCAGTTACCTACATAGTACAGCGAGCGTCCCACGGGGGGCGAACAATCTACGCGGGCAAAACCGGAAAATTAGACATAGCGACACGGACATGTTTTAATAAGCTCGGTGCATCGCATGCCACCGCTTTTTGTAGGTACTATATAGAACTGGTGCAATTAACTATACAGAATTCTGTGCTTGAATTAATTCTAAAGGTTTATTTAGAGTTAAAAAAAAGTAGAAGTTTAGCGAATGGGATCTTTGGAAAAAGAAGTGTTTTTTTGAGGAGGGTGATGTTATTTCGTGTTAAATTAGTAATTAAGGAAACATTCCAACTGAGGCGAAATTGAAGTAAGAGTGAGTATCGAGACTCAGTAGGTATGTATTTTCTTAAGAAACCGTGTGAACGTAGTGAACAGCATGCCAGTCTTAGTGCTTTCCGGATTGCGTTAGAACAAAACTCGCAATTTATAAGAAACGTTTATTAGATATGTCTACTACATCCTTCAAGTGTATGATGCAGTTCGATTTTTTTAAGTGTCTATCGTAGCGTTTTTGTCATAGTAAAGCATTCTGTAAATTACTAATCCAGCAATTTAGGTGACAGCAACTTATTCACTTTTCAGGAATTAACAGTGGCTCGGTCTAGTTGTAAAATTGTTAAAATCATCGCTTATAATGTCATAAAGCTAAACAATTGAGCGATAACATCATCTAACTACCCTCAACTCACGTAAGCCATCTGGCGGTGATCACGGCGGTCACCTCACAAGCTCCACTTTTTCCGGCGGCGCCGCGTGCGTGAATTCATTTCAACTTGCTCTAAAAACTCGCGCTTTTTTCCCATGCCCCAACTGAATATGAAATACGAACACGAGAAAGTTATGGAAAAATACAAGGTTTCGCACACACATATGTAAATACGTGTATAGGACAGTTTTTCACGACATTTTGCAGAATTTTGTTGTTTGTTTGATCCTGGGTTGAACTAAAATATTTATTATTAAACTAGCTTTTGCCAGCGGCTTTGCCCACGTATTATATATATGTAAACCTTCCACTTGAATCACTCTTAGTCTAATGATGAAAACCGTATTAAAATCCGTTGCGTAGTTTAAAAGATATAAGCGTACAGACGCAGGAATCGACTTTGTTTTATACTGTGTAGAGATACCTATGAAAATAACGAAAGCTTTCTCTGATTGACATCACCAATTGGCAGAGAACAAACATAGCAATTAATGCTGGTCGTGTTTTATTTCATCGAAAAGGCTTTCGCGTTTCAACGCGATGTTCAGTCTGTACTTAGTCCATTTCAATGGACTAAGTACAGACTGATTTAAACATAGTAAGTAGTGTAATAGGGTATTTTCCACTTTTTTAAAAACTATTTAATTTTGAAGACTGTGAAGGAATATTTAACAGAAAAATATTTTTTTTGTAATTAATCTCCATTTTCTGCATTAGAAGTGATTAAAATCTAATTTATTTTCAATGGTTTTAAATTTACCGCCAAAACGCTCCGTACGATAACGTGACGTCATCTTTGTGTAAACAAGTTGTAAACAGTATTTCGATCAAGTAATTTCGTATCACAAATGGATAGAAAATGTTATTACTGTTGTGTGGTGCCTCTGTGTACAAATACTTTTAAAAATGCGCCACATAAACTATTTATACCTACTCCGTAGCACAAAAATCGGGGTTGTTTGCAAAGAAATTTCCAACTATAAAAACATCTACTGTGGGCAGATTTGCACTATCGGCTTTTATAAAACCAGCTTCCATTGTATTTCCATTAATCCATTCCAAAAATCCTAAATATATCCTAAATCCACTCCGAGATTTACAGATCGAGCACAGATCACATACCTAAGTCAAAATTCAATACACACAAAAGTGACGTCACACGGTAAACGTCAGCGCACCGAGCGTTTTGGCGGTAAATTCAAAACCATTAAAACAAATTAGATTTTTTTCACTTCTAACGCGTAAAATGGACATTGATAAGATAAATTTTATTTTTCTGTTGAATATTTCTTCCCAGTCTTCAAAAAGAAACTGTTTTAAAAAAAACGGAAAATACCCTATTGTATCAAGAACATTATTGACAGCATTTTTCCTCAAAATTATCATCATTCATAATTTCAGGTCTTCCCTAATTTTGGAGGGTTTACCATAATCGTGTCGCTTGGCAGGCGGGTTGGCGATCGCTATATCTTGGTAAAACACATAAAAACTCTGCTGTCCATTCTCTAGAAAGTCCCTTAGTCACGTCTTACGACACCCACAGAAATAAATGGGATAGTGCTATTGTTTAAGTCCACACAGAAGAAGAGTTTTCCACAACAATTAGAAATATTTAATTTTAATACGTACGCTACAAAATACAAGAAGGTACGAGTACAATAATCACAGCGCGGTACAGTCGGAAGCGAGAACTTATAACGAGTGGCGGCCGCAGAAGTTGTGGCGCAACTTGTACAACTTCACCTAGTGCAGGGAGTCGGTACGACTGGGGCGAGGTGCGGCACCGCCTGGGAATATGTAGCTTTATATTTTTCAAGAAAATTGTAAAAAAAACTGCTACTAGTTTACTGGGTTTCAAGATAATTGATTTGTGGCATCTTAAGGTACCGTGTGGTGCCGGACGTAAAAAATAACACCACTCCATTTCTTCCTGTGGGTGTCGTAAAAGGCGACTAAGGGACTTATTAGAGAATGGGCAGCAGCGTTCTCTATGCATTTTACCACCATACTGCGATCGCCAATCCGCCTGTCAAGCGTGATGATTATGGCAAAGCCCCCCAAATTGGGGGACGCCTAAGTCCAGCAGTGGACGTCTTACGGCTGAAATGATGATGTTGATCTTAATAAGACCTATCGTTGATCATTAATTCAGCCAAATAACGTCTATTGCTAGACATAGGCCTTTCCCAAGTAGGGAAAGTAAGTAGGGTAGAGAGGGTAGGTTTACCATAATCACCACGCTTGGCAGGCGGGTTGGCGATCGCAGTATAGTGGTAAAATGCAAAAAAAAAATGCTGCTGCACATTCTCTAGTAAGTCCCTTAGTCGCATTTTTCGGAAATCACGGGAAGAAATGAGAAGATGCTATTCTTTACGTCCGGCACCACACGGGACATCGTTGATCATCAGATTTTAAATATTCAACTCTGATTAAACCGAGAATCTGAGGGGTGATTACGGCAGCAGCACTGAAGGGGTCTGCTAGGACCGATGCTGGCCAGGGTCGTGAGATTGTTCGAAAGGGATACCGTGACCCTGGCACATGGGCAACTGAAGTAACACGGGTGGGTTTTAGTCAGGGGTGATTGCGTACTTCACTATCAGTAGGGATCGCTTTCATTTTGAAAGTTCCACGAAATTCATGGCGTTGGTTACGTTGCTCAGTGGATTAGCGATAACCTTTAAAATGCCTCAGATTATGATCAATAGTGTTACGCTATTAGCTGATTGAGTATCGTTTCTTACCTTTTTGAATTGAGCGGCCGTTAAAACCTCATTAAGGATACCAGCCAAAGCTCTTCTGATATTTACCAAAGACCTACCTACCCAACATTAGGTCATTAAGTGGTAGACGAAAACCAAGACCTTATCCAGCTGGCATCACTAATACAACCTTACAGCCTCCTCATATACATACTCCGCAAGGCCTCAACACAAAGGTCACAGTTCCATTAAAAAAAATATCTCCATTATTTATATTTAAAGGCTGTGGCGGGTGGTGGGGTACAATTTTTCCACCTCTCTCCCCCCTCCCTCCACACAATTTGTCTTCAAACTTGCTCGACCTGGGAGAAACCCCCCCCGTGTAATCAGTCGCCCCCCCCCCCACCCCCCCCGTGCCGCCTTAGGTAGACTTGAAGGTGTAGGTATATAGACCTACCTAGGTATCTGTTTATATTGTATATTTCATGATTTACTGTTAGTTGTGAAGGGCTAAATAAAGTAGGGCCTCTTTGTCAAAGCTCTTCGGTTGTATGAAAGCTTCTGTTTTCAGTTCATCCACATTCTCATTTGGTGCAGTCATTGTAGTTTTACCAAATCAGTAGTACGTACCTTTAAGTTAACTGCTACTCGAATACTACATCTACAAAAGCCTTTACAATCGTTTCATTGGACTACTTAGTTGGAATAGTTTTATGTACCTATACGATCACTTTTTAAGTACAAGATATATTCCGAAATAATTTTAAAAAGCTACTACAATAAAGATATCAACCAGAATCCTCCGTTTAAGCAGTCACAAGAAGCCACATTCACAAACACGCTTAGGTGTCTTATTCCACCACTAAATCTCCGTGAGCGGAAGCCAAACAAAGACTATAATTTAAGTTTAAAACAGTAGGAGCATACGGCGTCCTCGGCAGTACGGCAGTACGTACATAAAGAGAGCGCACATAGCGTTGACCCAGTTCCCGCGACCCACTTCGCCCGACCAATACCTGGCGCCTCACCTACGCAATCGCACCTCTCAGGTAACCCGCCACTGCCGTCCCATTGGAAGACTCACGACCAACCCGCAAACACCTACACCTGCCTCATAACACTGCAGGTGCTCACAGGTACAATTCCACCGCCTCTGCACAAACCCCGCCCCTTTTTATCGAGCTGCGCAGGTAACCTGCGCGCTGATTGGTCGACGCAAGGTGTGGACAGGTATACCTGTCAATACAGGTGTATTTCGTATTACGAATGCGGCTCTCAGTACTGCGGCTGTTACCGGAGTGGTGTGACGGTTTTTGTGCGGTTACGTTGCGGTGGGAAATGAAAAATTGTGCGCATGTGTTGGTGCGATTGATGTTTCCTTGAGGTGTGTTAAATTTAGTACTTAGGTGGGCGCGGCGCGTCCTTGGAAAGGTCAGGCGGGGTTGCGGCCGGTACGTACTACGATACAGTCGATATCTAAGACCTTTGTTACTGAGTTTGTTGAACTTAGTGTATTAAATATTAATGGAGATTATAGCGAAAAGTAATTTAAATTCTGTAGAGGTAACTCTCGAGGCTATAAATAAGTTTTTTGTTTAAAAATCTCTAAAAAGACCGACTGAAAACTTAGTTCATACCTATCTATAATTTGTGTGTTTTCAATATCCATGCTAAATCTGAATTTTAAGCAGATGTTTTTACCATGTTCTGTAACATACGCAAAATGTAGTAACACGAGTGATGCTACGTTTTCGTTTCAGATGCTTACGATGATACAACCATTTGAAATTCGTTATTATCTTAACTTTCCTTTATGTAGTCTATCATGCAGTTGTGAAATATGATATTTTATGCAACTTTTTCAACGAACATAATCCTATTGTCCTCAATAAAAGCTACTACGGGTTTTTAGAAACTGCGAAAAGTAGGGTAAGTATAAGATTATATTTAAAGCTTCGTTCAACATTTTATGAAATAAGTAGATATCTATCTATAAACAGACTATGAAGCTGATAGATACTTATTTATTCTTGTTTTAAAATTTTGTGCTATCTCCATAGTATAGGTAATTAGGTACTTACCACAATGGTTATAATAATGTTATATGAAATTATATATTATATAAACCTACATACTTTCCCATACTCACTTATTATAGCTACCTAAGACAAAACTAATCAAATTGTTTTAAATACATCTGATGACGCAATTCCCAACACATCTCTCCTTGAGAACGAACAAAAACTGCCAATTACCTACCTCTCCCCCCTTCAAGGTGGGGTACATAACGAGTCTAGTAAACCTATGCGCAGGTCCTAGGTAATGACACCACGCAGTTCATGCAGTAGAACCACCCGGCTCAAGACACATAGGTTCCAGCAAAATAGGCTTCTTGAAACCACAAGAACACATTTAGTTCTGTCTTCATTGTATTTACATAGTCTGCCAACAGTGAATACACCAAAAACCTACGAGTCAATGATGCCTTGAAAGTTGCAAAAAGCAAGAAAATATTCCTGTTCGTCTCATTGCTACTGTCACCCTGGTGGGACAAACGGGAATACACGGAAATGAATTACAAACATATTAGATAGTAGCAAACAAGTCTCGAGTCGTACCACGATTCTTGATTTTGGGTTGTTTTATGTGTGTAAGGAGAATGAAAGAAGTAAGCGTGAATGTTATTATCGTAACACCTGTAGGTACCTACCACTTTAACCGATTCATCATTATAAATATTTCAAGAGTGTCCTATACATGAGCGTCACCGACCGTGGTTAATCACCATTTCGTAAGTAGGCACCTATATATCGGAAGAGTCAAGAGTACTGGATGTCAGTTGACAACAAAACGCTTCGACAGAGTCTAGACGTTCGTCTGAGCCGATGAGAGCACCACCACCACCACCAACAAGCGTCTAGAAACTGTCCAACGTTTCCTTAGGCAAGTTCAAATATAACCCAAAATTCAGTAATCAACTTTAGAGTTGTGCTTCTCAGCCGCAACACACATCTATGCCCAGTAAAATGTTCAACTGTGAAGAAACCAGCTCCAATCGGCCTTTTGTCCCGACATATATATTAACCCTTTGCTCGGTTGTATGTAGAAAATGTTCTTGAGCTGAACATCCACTTAAGGAAGATGAGGTCGATAGGCAACCCCTCGTTATTTTCCTCTTATCCTCTGGTACGTTTGGCGGTAACTTCGCTGGACCTTCTGCCCCTCTATTTCATGACAATAAGGCACCGGGTGGTGGGGTGCTCGAGGGGGTGAGGCGGGGTACTGAGGTAAAAGCCACTTTAATTATGAAAGAAGATTGAGCGGTAGGTAATATGATGCTGGGAGAGAGGCAGTGGGGGGAGGGGTATAAGACCTAGCTAGGTATTAGGAAGACGCCATGTTTTAATAGTGTAGTTCATTCTCAACGCTTTGTTTAGCTTGTTAATGAAGCTTCAAGTATTAAGGTTAGGGTATAAGTAACTTTAGAAGTAGGTAAGTTGAAGTGAATGCTTCTAAAATATTTGGGAACATCTAATTAGTGAAGTACTGCTTGAAATCAGAATGTTCCACGTCTTTTTATTGCAGTTCATACATTCAGATCAATCTTCTGTCAACTTTGTTTGGCTATCGTATATTCTGTCTTTGTTCCACCATTCGTGAATCTTTGTCAGAAGCTTGATAGTTCAGTAACCAGTCTTACCCGGTAAGTTGGTTGTGGCCATCACATAGGCAGTCGCTCCATGAAAAATATTTATATTCTGCTGCAATTGGTTAGACTGGACCTCAACATAGTAGGCAAAGTGAGAGACATCAACAGATGTCTTAGCACGTTCTGGATTTAATTATATAATTAAATGACCAAAACTAAATTAATCATGAAATTTTTATACAACGAAGTCTAGAGTTAAACTTTTATTCTGATGGTTCTCGCTTGAAAGCACGTAAATTACGAACGATAATTAAAACTAACGATAATTAACTGTTTAAAGAAATAACAACAAAGACGTATATAGACTTACCTTATACCTTTCACTTCAACTCTTCAAAATCAAAAACCCAATTTTATTCCTGTTAAGAATGAACCCCACGTCTAAAGTTAAATAGTAACATTGTAGTGCGTAATAAACTCTCGGAGACGACTCTACTATAAAGTCACCTCAATTGAATTGAAACTAGACTGGTTATACTCTCGTTACAATTGAAACACTGCAGGGGAAGGAAGGTAGGTGAGCAGAGAGGCAGTTAAAGGATTTTGCACCAAAACAAATTAATGCTAGTTAAAAAGCCTATTTACTGGAGTATTTGACAGACTAAAAAATATTTTGGTGCATAAAGCATTTAACAGTTTATTTTGTAATGAAAGTAAAAAAAAGTGCTTAAAATAACAAAACTTCAACGAATTTGCCAAGTTCGATGATTTTTTTTATATGACTTGCTATTTTTTTTCTTACTATTTTAAAATAGATGTAAAGGTAGATACCTAAACTGCACATAAACACAATAACATGACGTCAATAAATACTTTGAATTTCAAAAAATGTTCTAAACTTTAGCCACCTCCTTTGTTATCACACGATAACAAATTTGCAAATGGCCAAGAATCATTGATTGTTATCGCAAAGGGACACTTAAAACCAGGTTGTGAGTACCTATAGGTACCCGTAGCCTGGTGAAAGGTGTGTCCAAAAATACTATAGGTATCTACAGCCATCCATTATTTTGAACTGCCTCATGTGCATCTTCACGACAATTTCCAAAATATTTTCAGTCGTCTACATATGAAGCCGTACCTCATAAAATACATGCTCAGACCAATAAAATGTTCGTTTGGCAGCCAAAGTAAAAGAAACGCTGGAGGAACTTAATGTTGACAGAGGCCATACGAAGTCACCTAAGCAGTAACGATAACTCATGTGCATCGTCCGTACTATCACTAGCGGCTCGTAAAACCTCCGCGGGAGCGGACATGGTGACACGCGGAGCGGGGAATGGGACTTTTTTAAGATCTAGAGTGCTACAAACTTGAGAAATAAACATAACTGGCGAAATGTGGGTGTCACTTTACATTTCTGCTCGACACTGCTGGGGATAGGCTGTTCAGCCTATCGCCTGAACAGAGACTCTCTCTGAATAACTGTTCTAGACATTTAAAAAGATTTCCTTTGGAAACTGGTTTTGTTCTTATCACCTTTTATATGTACAGCTATCCTTATGTTTACAGTGTAGGTATTCTAATTGTAATCAGACCAATGAGATTGTACAGACGCCAGCCTATCAAGCTCCCCGAAACTGTAAAATTTTCCCAATGAATCATGAACTTAATATTTTGGCGATAAAGTTGAAAATCTATCAAATAAATTTGACAGATCTAGAGAGACAATTTGTAGCTTTATGTGCTCGCGTCTGTACCTGCTGATCTTTACTCTCAACTGGACATACCCCTGAGAGGCAGCCTAGTACAGCTTCGTTGGGGATGCACGTGTTATGTTTGGTTTCAAGTGTTTCTGTCCGCTTTCCGCCGTCTCTTGTCAGCATACCAGCAGCCCAGTCACGTCAGCGGCTCCAACTCTCTAACTCATTTTATACAGTGAATACTGTCCAATTTGGAACACGCACATACGGAAAATATAATGTGATTTTATCTGCACTACACTCGCGACAAACTAACTAGAATAAAATGAATAGGTGGCCTACATAGTGTGAGACGAGATTTTTAATTCAGTTTGGTGTTTGGAGCTCATTCTGGACTCTATTTAATATTCTGGGAAAACGCATGGCAATTTGTTCTAGCTAAAGGGCCTTACGTAATGTTTGAATTAATGTTGGTTTATCCCTTCTATATCTTAATCAATGACTCAGGTTTGTGGTGTGCCATTCACTTGACCTTACTGATAAAAAGTGTTTTCTGTTTCCGTATAATGAAAAATATGTCGGAATTAATCAAGCTGAAATTCAAACAATTGAAAGTCTTTCTTTTACGCTCGCTTCATCTCTCTATTGTAGAAGAAAACAAATGTATCGAAATAATCCCAACACCACACGTTTGTTTTGATACAATTAAATTCCGTTAAATAACTGGTCTATTTACAGTATACCACCACAATATAATACAAGCTCCAACAAATACTTTAACTAAATTACAGTCCAGTTTAAAAACCCACACGTCCCGATGGCAGCTCTGTGTGCGGCTCTCCCTTGTTTGTTCTGCTAAAATGTTTGCCTCGCCGAGTGCACTCCATGACCTAGAAATATGGTGTATGTTGTACCTGAGATTAATGGGATTTTATATATAGGTGCCTATATTTATCATCTCTTTATTTTATTTATAAAAAACACGATCACATTTTGGACAGGTCATCATCGGATTTGTCAGTTTTCAATCAATCAGAATAATGCACCATTAGAAAGGCAATTCCAGTGTTTTCAAGAACGTTTGTAATCTAATCTTTACAATTTATAAATAGTTGTATAGCTTATGACTAGCTTGAGATTACGACTAGATTATACAAGTTTTTAAAAACGGGAATTCGTTTTCTGAACACTATAGCCCAGTTTATGTGAAGAATGCAATTTAAGGGTAACACAGAGTGTTTCCATTGTGAGGATCGTCTGGAGGACACGGTGGAGCATACGGTGGAGGTCTGCCCTGCCTGGGCGGAGCACCGCCGTGTCCTCGTGGAGGCGAACGGCGGCGGCGACCTCTCGCGTCCGGCCCTGGTGCGAGCCATGGTACGGAGCGAGAGGGCATGGGAAGCCATCACCTCCTTCTGCGAAGCAGTTTTGCTCGCGAAGGAGGAGGCGGGGCGCGTGAGGGAGTGGCAGTCTCTGCGCCCTCACGTCCCTAGCCGCCGCAGGAGGAGACGCCCCGGGCGTCGGGAGTCGATAGCGGACTCCCGGCCACCGAAGGCGCGAGCTTGCGGGTGGCAAGCAATGGGTAGCTCGCCGCCCGGTTAGGACCAGGCTCGGGTCGACGGCGCGTAGTATTCCACGCGCGCCTCAAAGAGATGTCAGCAGCAATGTAGGGGTCTGCTAGGACCGATGCCTGCCAGGGTCGCGAAATTGTTCGAAAGAGATACCGTGACTCTGGCACATGGGCAACTGAAGGAACACGGGTGGGTTTTAGTCAGTAAAAGTCTGACACGCCCTCCCGCTCCGCCCAGAGCGGGAGAAGTCATTAGATGATTTCCCATCCAAAAAAAATAAATAAAAAAAAGGGTAACACAGAGTGCCAGAACTTCGTGGTGTAGCTTTTTCTAACATCGAGAAGACACTTTCCTTCCATCTCTTCTTTTACTCTCTCGATTTTATAACATTCGTATCCGGTTACAACGTTGTTGATACTTTACTCTGTAAATGATAAAAAGCCTCCAGTTATTTCTTGGAATGGAGTTAATCATAGAGAGATAGGTAATTATTTCTATCCCGATTATCATAACCAGCTGACCGACACAGTGTTACGCGATTATGTTACGATTTGAACGCAAAAACTCAAGGAAATAATTGACCAATTTGCTGTAACTCTTACACATGTATGAGTTTCTGTGGTCACACTATCAGCGACTTCGGAAATTAAGTTGAATACGTTTTAATTTAGAGAGTGCTGAACCTGAACAGCTTTGGTTTGCTAATCGCTTTGAGGTGCAGGAATTGATGTTGAATGGAATTTCAGAAAAGGAAGTTCTAGACGAATGAGCACTTATTTAATTTCGTATACAGTTATATTTATAGTATCATTATCAAAACACGTTATTATGGGAAAGGCGAGTAAGCTAAAAAATATTATGAATTAGTCTGAACTACCCGTTAACACAGGAACCGCGCTCAAATGTTAATATGGGCTACATTAGCGCTCACTCAGCTCGGAAAAATCCAGCGATTATAGCTTTATTATACACTACAATTAGTGTAATCGTCACTGTTGGCTACACTGACAGATTGGTTGCGAGTTGAGATGCTGAGATCGATGGGATTACTGGGAGAACCAGTGTACCTACTTGTATTCTAAATCTTTAGAGTCCTTAGGTGAGACGTATAGGTACTGCTATTCACGGTAAGCGAATAGTTTAGTAGATGGTTACTGATAGCCGGTTTTAAAGTAATTGATAAGTAACATCAGTTATTCATAAGTTCACCCAGGAGTCAGTCCTCAAGTATCAATAGAATTGGTAAATTCTATTCAATAGTCCACCATCTATGACTGCATATCGCTTACCATGTGATGAGATAATCATCAAATGAGAAACTACTTTAAAAAATAACCAAGATATTATCAACATTCACATACCTACTTATCAAAATTAAACTTCACATCACGTGAAATGCCTTCAATACTTCTCAGTATGTACTTAATAAATAGATGAGGAGCACCATATGACACAGGTTTCAAACCACAAACTTTCATATCCGAACTCCTCTTCAAGGTGGTTATAAAAAACCTGCCCTCCCGGCGACATTACCCTCTTTATTATATTCCGAGCTCTCAATATGTCGGCCGTTTTTGCCTGGCCCGTAATGTCCAGAGTAATAACTCGTTTGAGGGCGAAGTAACTGTCTGCCCCACCGCCCCTGAGCGTGCTAACAGCCTGCCCCACGTTATTTGTGAACTGATTGGGTTCAGGAGGACATCGTAAGGTAGCGGTGGACTGATTGGAAGATCTTTGTAAGTAGGTTGTTTGCTGACCTGCTTAAAAACCACATTACTAGCAAGAGAGCTGAATGATAAGGAAATAGGAAAGCAAAGGTATAAGACTTAAAATTCACAAAAATATAGCTGTAGTACATCTGTTTAAAAAACCCTACTTACCTCATTAAATCAATTGAGTCAGCATTTTCCATTCCTCTCTAATGAACAGCACCCAATGAGACTACATAAAATAAATTATTCAAGTTAACCTAGTCAACCTACGTCATCATCGATCTTTCTAGAATGCAAAAAACTCTAGAAATCGAAAAGCCGCAAGACTAGACATGTTTGCAATCATAACATGTTTCCGTCGAATCTTCTCCACATATAATAACTGGTATATATAAAACAAGGCGAGTCCGTCTGTCTGTCGCGACATACGTAAAATATCATATCCGCTGCTTTGATCAGATGCTGCTAATTGTGAAGATTTTCACACGAATGTAGGTGGAATAGAATTTACTAGTTTACGCATTCGGGAAAGTATTAAAGGAGCTGTCAGAATCTTTTAACGTCGTAAAGTGTTTTTTGTGTAATGGAAATTTTAGGGCACAGCTATTTGGAGTGGGGCTAGAATTTGTACGTTTTGTTTGGGAAGTATGCAGAGATATTTGAAGACTTTTAGAGGCTCTACAACAGGCAGCTTTAAAGATCGTTAGACCTCGGGACGATATATTTAATTTCTCATACTGTGTATTTAGAGGTCGATTTATCAGTCCATATAATTAGTAACGAAAACTATCTATAATCTATATATGCTATCTTAATTTTAATGGTCAATGTTAGAAGCAGTGCACAGATTTATCGTCTTAGTAGGATATTTACCTAAATATGAAATGTATGGATTCATTATCTTAATACAAGTTTAGCGTAGGATCTCTAGCTTTGTAATCTGTGCACCTACACCATCAACATACAATACAAATATCTATTAGTATTGACATATCTCACTCAATTAGTATCAACGACCATAAATACCTCACCTCCGGAGTAACATATAACTAACACACCTAACAATATTTACGATCGGACATCATCACTAATTTGCTGGCAACACTACAGGATGTCACAGCCATACACAAACGTACATTTTGTCAAATTCAACGAGTTACTATGAGTTATGACCGCTTTTTATTACAGAAGTCGTTAAAATTATTCAAAACAGGTATATGTGTTAAATATATCAGGTTTTAGTAAAAAAAATACTCATAATTATATTTCTGTGAGTGAATTTTTCAAGGAAAGTGTGTATAAAATGGTCAGGAAGCTGATGGTATGCTAAAGTTATAAAACATAATTGCATAACTCTGGCTACAAGAAGAATTCGTAGATATGAAATTTAAAAATTTGCTGAGTAGGTAAGTGTTCTGTTCCGCCTAGCGAGTATCTAAAAAAAATATGTAGACTGTTGACTTTCCCTTGTCAAAATACGTGGTGTTCAAGAAGATTCCAACTAAAAAACCTCTTTGTTCAATGCATGAGGAAGTGTACTGAATAAATTGACACTTTCCACCCATGAAATTTTACTTTCTGTGTCAAAATATGTGGCCCATCATAATATCTGATTCATCGATCCTCAGTTTTGGTCAAATTACAAGTTTTTTTTTTTAATGATCATCGTCATCTATCCTCGGATGGGTCATTAGTATCAAATTCTGTTCATTGAGATTTACAAATGTCTCGGGATCTGATACACTTTGTGTTATTTCCATTAGACATTGATCGATTGAAATATTGCGTCAACTAGAAATCTTAGTATCTGAATCACAAATGTATTGAGTTTCATTTTTGATCTTCTTATTAATTCAGGTTATTTTAATATTATTTTCCTCGAACCAGATCACCAGCGTTGTGTCATACGGAAATGCTTTTTGTTTGCTACGTAGACGTGTCGTTGTGAAATCCTTCTTCGCCTTCTGTTTTGGCCTTTCTTCTCAGAGTAGTCAGATAGAAAACGCCGACATCATCTAGCTTTAAAAAATATTATTGACGTGTAAAAATGTTTGTACGAACGTACTTGCAAAAATAAAGTCATTTAACACGGTTTATGTGATGTTTACGAGCTACGTAGGATTCTATCCTAAGTATTTTCAGTTGAACGGCCCAAAACCTTCTAAGACACAATTTCGTAGGTAGGCTTAAGTGTTGGCATGAAGAAGCATTCCAGATCGGAAGGTAGAAATAATCGTACTATCTATAAAGCTACTGCATTTCCGACCGCATGCTGGAAAACACATTCCAAAAATATATTTAGAAGACATGACCAGCTAGTTTTGTAAAATCTCAAAAGGAATGAATGTCGTTATTACAAAATCAGTACTTCTATTCAAAATGGCCTCAGAGCATAATATAAGTAGCCATAATAACGTTACAGAAGTGCGTAATGTGAGGTGAGCGGAGTAAGATAATCTACACACCACGGGCCCACACCAAGGGCCCACACCACGGGCTCACACCACGGGCCCACACTGCACCACGGCCGCATGATTAGCTCGCACTGCGTTATAAAAGCCTTAAAAGGTGCCGATGTACGGGGCAAAGATTAGGTTAGTTGTAGAAAATAAAGATCTTTCACGAAACAATGAAGTACATTTCGATTTTGAAAGATAGATGTACTGTGACTCTTCTGTTAGTGCATCTCACCAGAAACTGTTCTGTGTCATTAGAAGTGACGGCAAAAGAAAGTATCTAGATTAGAAAAGATACCAAAATGGCAAAGAAAGAAAATAAAAAAGGAATAAATTACATGACTTACACTATTAGAAACGATTATTTTACTACAAAAAGTGAAAACAGAGGTCAAGGTTAAAGGAGAAAGACCAAAAGACTTTGCACTTAGTAAAGTCCAACTTGAAAAAGGATATGCTACGCCAATAAATGTGCAGCAGTAAGATGCTGAGCGAGATTGGAGAGATGTTTTTTTAGATTATTTGATAATTAGTTACTTCTCTTCTATTTTATAAAGAATAGGTTTTGTAGGTACACTTATTGACCCAACTCTGAAGACAAGCTAGGACTGACTTACTCTAGGAGAATACAAACGAGAAGGTAGGTTTCCGTTCCATGTTCCGAGTGTCGCTGATCTGTGGCGGGTGAGTGGGGCTCATTACTCGGCGCTAATGAATGCTCGCGCACGATGCAGAAGCTTTGTGAACGGCAACCTGTGTTCAAAGACACGCTGTGTAATATAATACGAGGTATTTTTTGTGCTACAGTTATATTCAAAGAATCGTGAGGTTTTTAAAACAGTTACTATAACTTGGAATCATAAGAAAGACTTACTGAACATTCTCAACATTAGTTTTAGGTCGTTACGAAGAGAAACCCTATTTAGATTATATATGGTGATCAGAGGGGTAATTGCGAAACTTTTTATCGGTAGGAATTGGTTTAATATTCATAGTTAAACAACATTCATTGCGTTATTTACGTTGCTGAGCCGACAATTTATTCGAACAAATGACGCAATGGTTTAGAAATAATCTTCAATCCCATTCAGATTCTGATAAATTGCGCATTTCGCAATTAGGGGGCAGGTGCTGATCCAGTTCTTAATACTCCGTTACAAATCGATAATGTTTTTGCTTCTGAAAGTTTTACTTCTAACCCTTTGACTCACGATGAATATTTATCATTGAAATCATAAAACTCCGAAGAACTAATATATAGGTAGGTACAGAAAATATCTAATATCACACAGAGATAAACCTTCCCCTTTCAATATATTCTATGCATCACGACGGATTACGTCACAAATAACCGCCACACAATAATAACACATAAAGCAACGTTCTAATTACAAAATTTAAAATCTTTTGATCGTGACGTCGGACCTTCATCAGGCCTCAAAAGATCTTTATTGAAACCCCGCCTTCAATTAACTGACCACCCCCTGTATAATGTCATGTTTGGTGATGTCTGTTTGTTGCAAAATAATTACAGATTTTTATCTTGCGCTTTAAAAGCTATAATCAACCGATACACTTTTTTGGTGTTTGTAACGTTCTCGAACTCTGAACTTATGTAGATGACAAAGATGTCATAGCAGTATTGGATAATGAAACAAATGCATTTGAAATAGATTCAGCATCTTTATTTCTTTCATTCATTATACCAATTTTTTTAAAACGCTTCCTCCGATTACCATAATAACTTGAGCTAAAACAATCACATCATCATGTAAATTAACTGAAATATGAATAAAACGGAAGGAACCGCGGGTAAAAGCTAGCACTTAATAAAGAGGCACGTTTAGGGTTTTCATTACACCATGTATAATGGCGCGTACAAATATTTTTAATCCGCTGCCTCATACATCTTCCGCAGTTCATTTTGCTGGACATACTCTTGCTAACATATTTTCAATGCACACAATTTCCAACTTTACCCTTCGAATATTAAGTCCATTTTTCAACAAATCTCAATTTAGAACATATGGAAAATTTTCACACGGGAAAATACAGCATGTACACAAACTCATAAGGTTAAAAATACTTTGTAAGCAGAGAGATATATCAAAAACTGAATAGGTGGCCGGCACTGGGGATTTTTTTTTAATGTGTGGATATT
This sequence comes from Aporophyla nigra, assembly GCA_947507805.1. Lineage (NCBI taxonomy): Eukaryota > Metazoa > Arthropoda > Insecta > Lepidoptera > Noctuidae > Aporophyla > Aporophyla nigra. The sequence continues at coordinate 1,127,436 of OX382296.1, read as the reverse complement.
GCATCGACGTGTCCGGACGTATTTATGGACAGGTAAATATTTTCGTAGCGAATATAGAGGTTATAAATGTTTACTTTGATATGGGTGGAGTGAGGTATCGTCAAGAACTGATCTGGAAATATATCCAATAGGTGCTGAATATTTTGATGAAACTTTTATAAATGTCGGAAACCTTACACTGATGTGACTGTGATCTTCTGCCGTGAATAGAATATACCACCTTTCATATAATGCATGTTCGAAGTCGATCGTTTATTGCATAAAAATGATGGATATATTAATCCATCATCCAAGCCTTGTCGTGAAGCACCTATATTAGGTTTAGCTTCTAGACTAACCAAAAGTGCTTTAAAATCAGTATTGAAATGTCTTTCTACTAACAAGCGCAATAGATTTATGAATAGGTTAAAATAAACTAAGATACATCATACAAAAAATGATTTTAATACAGCACTATAATATCACTAGAATGCCTTAATTTTTGGTCCAATTTGACTGTCCGGAATTGCGCTTCACCTACTCATATTCATTCACAATTGTTAATCCCTTACCGAAAACAATTGGCTGTACGTATATAGTTACTAGAGAGGTACCGAATTATTTCTACCCTCGAAGCCACGTGGCGGTTGATAGTCACAATTAGCCACAGCATTCAAACAAAGTCACGTAAGGGAAGAGCCGTGTGCGGGACGAGAAGGCCGCGTGCGAGAACTGAGCCACATTCGCAACACTACCGCTACACTGACACTCAATTGAAGAATTAATTGTTTAAATATTGTGAGAGAGATGGGTCAGTGGATGTTCTCAGTACTGCAGCTGACGTTTGATGTTGCTCATTGATTTAGAAACCATTGGAATTAATTTGAAAAGTGTATCGAATGATTTTACGTAAATCACCTTTACAAAGGGTCACTGCACAAATCAGAAAATCAGAATCAGATCAGAAAAATATTTCTTATGCAAATGTTATGTCCTTTTAAAACAATATTTTTTTAGTAATATCCTGACATAGTTTCAAGGGCTGATACTGCCAAAACTGTAAACATGACATGACATCTACTTCGACACCAAACAACTCCTCTAATAAGCCAGTGAAACTAAAAACAAAAACATAAAAATCACGATACAAAGCCTCTATCCCGAACCAATTGGATGTAAAAATATTCTCACAGAACACATCTAAGAGAAGGTAATGACGCGGACTCGATATGAATCTATACATAATGCTTATAAATAACGCACTATATGTACACGGACTATTAGGAAATGTGTATGGGCATAATAATAAATATTCATCAGGTCTTCTGTTTGTGCCTATAAAAACATATGTGGGGGGAATAGGGGTGCTAGTGAATGGTTAGCGGAGTTTAATGAAGAAATACCAATCTTTATTATGGTTGCATTTGGAAAGCTAAGAGTAAAATGGTCTTCAATCTGATGTTTGGGTTTTAATGACTTAGTAATAATGAAATTAACTTTAGAGTAAGTAATTAGTGAAAGTAATAACAAAGTGTTTAGCTGAAGTAATTTAAAGAAAAAATCTACTTCCTTAGACTTTAGAAATGTCAGAGATAAAGATTTTTGTAAGACTCACTAAATATACACTTGCAGAAAGCAAAATTATTTCACCGTGCATCAAAAAAAGTAATCTACACTCTTGATACAAAACGGCATGCACGAATGCATGTGACGCTTATTAATGTGCAACATTACCACAGAACAGTCACTCCGCCACCGTGACCACTAAGTGAATTCGTGTGTCCACGCCACCTCCAATTTAGTGGCGCGAACCAATCATCATTACCCGAGGGTCAACCGCGATCAAAATAAACACAACACCGAACGCACCTTTATTTAGAAAGAGACCAAATTATACCCTACACTACAGAGTAAAAAGGAAAGAGCAATAAGTGGGCCAGAGATCGTAAACAATTGTGCAAATGAAAGATTATGTTTATAGAGTTAAGGTGTATAGTCTAATAAAATTACGTCTTTATCCCCCGGCCTGGAGATAAGTTCTGATTCTCTTATATTGTTGCCGTTTTCATTACGATCTCGAAAATATTTTGTGATGAAATTTCTTTTTTTGGGTAGGTGTATTTTTGCTTGTTCGCTGGTATTCCAAGATAGATAATAATGTCTTGAATATAGGAAACTTAAAATATTCAAATGATGTTTTAAAGACGGTGAGCTTTTATTTTATGTTTTCCTAAGTAATGAAATGAAAATATTATTTCTTTTGGCGATTGTGCTTAAAAAGTAGATATTAAAAGCATTGAAAGACAAATTGCTTAAGGATTGACATTCATTTAACTTCGGTAATAACATAAATCTTGCACCTAAAGTTACAAAAGGATTAATAAATCATAAAGTTACTGCTTCTGCGACATTTACTAAATACAATTTCGTATGTATATTTGCTCATAAAATGTAGCGAGATAATCCAACTCATAGCGCTTTCTTTCATTTTATAAATTTAATTCGTCCGTCACGGGAAGAGTGACCTTTTACCACGTGAGACTGCCCATTACATACAAAAACATCACATATGCTACGTTACATCACTGTAAATTGACCTTTACACTTCAATTCCAAAGTACAATTTCGTGTGCTCATCTTGACGCGTCTTATTCCAGAAAGATTTACGTTACAAGACAATGCAATCTATTCTCCCAGGCAGCAGCCCAAAGAAAATGAAAACGTAGACTTTGGAGAATTGAGTTGAAATTCGAATGGGAACAGCGTGGAAAAACTAAAGGAGCTCTCACATTTCACTGAAAAATGTGTAAGAAGTAAGGCAGGGAAAGCCACGGGATCCGTTATAAAGACATATTATTCTTTTGAGCGCGGGACGGTTGTCGAGTCGCAATAAGTCGCAGTAATCCGCGGAAGGTATAGTGCGCGAGATTCAATTGTCATTGTTTGGCTCGGCCCTAATGAAAAATATTTCGCTGTACTTTTTTTAAAAGTGTTTTGAGCTCTTTCAGTTTATTCTTTGCGAGAAAGGCTTTGTGTTGCTTCAAAGTTTTCTTTAGGCAGACTATTGTGAGGTATTCTAGGTGTTTTAGTAACAGACACGTACCTAGCTTGTGGTAAATGGTTTCTCTTTTTTGGGTGAGACTTTTGCAAATTCTAGTTTGTTTTATATTCGGTGAAACGTAAAATCCGTGTGCCATGTGTTTTTAGGCTTCGGAATAAGTCGATGTTTTTCATATACGGACACGTAAAAATTGCAAATAAGTTTTGTGACCTAACCTACTTGCTCATGTTAACCATGAAAAAAGGCCTTTATTAAAAATAGAACAACTTTCTAGACGTTAGTCTAGCAAGTTATTTCGTTCCATTATAACGTAACGGAAGTGAAGATCAAAAGTTTTACATATTGATGGTAAAACTAGCTTTTTTGTAATAGAAAACCCACGCACGCATGTTGTCACATTCTTGTATCTGCAAGTTAGGATTTTCAACTTGTTCGCGAGTCGGATTGGGAAAAAAAGCATGTCCAGATTTTCCGAAAGTGTCGAAAGCATTTTGGCGCGGACACAGTGGACACAGTGGCCCAAACAAATTCAAAACAACCATAAATCAGGAAGGCACAAATAAAAAACTAAGGTAAGCGCTCCTGTTGTCGGTCGCGCCGAACCGGGCCACTTCCGTTCGCGGCGGAAGCGACTCTATTGGCGTAAAAAAGCTGCGAGTCAACTGGCCAGTTTGTTAGAGGTTTATTGAAAAGCGAACATTGATAAAAGTGTTCGACGACTCGTCGTGCTGTCCATGTTTGAATGTAGCACTTTTGTGTAAACGTTAGGGATTTACGGACGTTTTTCGGTTCTGGCAAAGTATTTTTTTCGCGTAACTTTTTTGCTTAGATTTACCAAAAAAATTAACATCCTAAAACTTCGTAGACACAGTACATTTCATTCATTGAAAAGTACAACACTACTTACTTAAATGATTTCGAAAATATGCTTTGCATATAAACCTACGGTATCTCATAACAAACCATATTTTCATTCCCACACAGCATCCCCTCCACGCGAGCGCACGCGCCGCCATTCGGCACGCACGTGTAGCGCAAATTAAAAACGTTTCTGCCGCGAGTGCGATTATTAATTACCGATAAGTCGTGCGCTCACCCTAGCCCGTGAGAGAGGTGCAATTAACGTGCATTGTTCAAGATCATCTTGGTCTTTTTGCTTTCGAGTTTTTAAAACGATTTTGGTTAGATGATTGACAACAAATGTGGTAATATTCCTGGTTGAGTCCATCAAAAGTTTTCATTCATTATTTTATTTTTATTTTGTTTTTTTAGCTTGTTGTTGTGGACTTGTAAAATGACCAAAATTAAATTTTCATCACCTAATGGACTAGATGAATGTGGAGTGGCGCTGTTTTTGAGTAGAATTGAATTGATTCCTACTCTTTTTCTCCTTACTCTGAACTCATATTAGGTATATCCTTAACATACGCGCTTTGGCGTGGAGTGGCGGACACCAATCCGTTTTACTTATTACCAATCCTTAACAGAAACTGAACAGTTTTTCGAAGACTAATAGATACTACTAATATTGTAAATGTCAAATGATCAAAGTTTGTATGTTTATTATAATATCCTGCAAAAACAGCTTTATGGATTTGGTGAAATATGGCGCACAGGTAGTTTGTAACCTTGATTAACACATAGAATACTTTTTATAATTTCCGACATCAAAGCGGACGAAACGGCTGGCAAAAGCTAGTAAAAATAATTACATATAAAGCCTTAGACACTTCAATTTCTTTTATGCTTTGCTAACGAGCTTCAAAGTAAGTACCTCCATGAACAATCTCCCACAGAACACATAATCTCATTGAAGTGTGGCACACATCGGGAGGCTGTCCACGTGGCGTTTTTAAGATCCGCCGCCAGATAACCTTAATGAAAAGATCCTTTCGGATGATAGCTGCCGCCGTGGAATGGACGGTGGGTACTGGGTAGGCAGTCGTAAACAAGGAATACATTGATACTACTGTAGAGAAATATAGTTTATTTTATTTATTTATTCGCATTTGTTTTTTATTCTTTATCATCATCATTTCAGCTGAAAAGTATCCACTGGGTACTAGTTTCCCCCAAAATTGAGAGGATTTACCATAATCGCCCCGCTTGGTAGGCACGTTGGCGATATGCTCACGTGCTTTCACTCTAAACGATGACCGACTGGTTGTCGTCCGTGCTGGTACATTCTGATGCAGATAAAATGATGAGGACAATGGTGATGGGCATCAAGAAGTACAAATGTTGTATCAATTTCAGAATTTGCAATAATTACATTGATGTTTTGGGTAATTAGCCATTAAGATAAAATAGGTGCCTACACTAACTTACACAACTTAACCTTTCAGAATCACAAAAACCTCTTACAGACACAAAGGGTGATCTTGAAAAGGTTCTGTTTTCTTTAGCTGAAAATTCTTATGACTAAGCTGCTTGAAAAATTTTAATTTAAAAATGCAATTTTTTGAATTCCAGAAGCTTCAAATACCTTCTATTGTTAAATTCTTCACGGGAGCGAGGAGCTGCTGACCCCACTGTGTGCGATGGCACACAGTGGGTTCAGCAGCTCCTCACACGACAGGTACCCGACGGGCGATGCCGCAGACAGATGCGCGCCGATAGTACGCGAATAGCTTCTAAATTACTTCGCGATAACATCTTAATGCCACCTAATGTTATTGCACTTTGATAATGATCGAAAGTACACTCTCTTGATGGATGTTTGTTGACGTCAAACATTCTAGTTAGTTTCTGAGCCATAGGTTTTGAGATAGACACGAGATATGTGGATATTACGACTTATAAATCTGATATTTTAGAAGTTTATTTAAATATATAAAATGGTTCAAATTGATTAGTATCTACCATGTTTTCAGATAAGCAAGCCAGCAAGCCGGGTAACGAAGCGTGGTCCATCAACATCATTATTACAGCCGAAAGACGTCCAGAGCGAGAGGAGACGTCATTTGATGATTTCCCATCCAAAAAAAAATAATTTAAAAAAATTGACATAGGGTTCACACAATCTCTGCCACTTCGATCGGTTCCGCGCGTTCCGCATCCAGTGGATTCCTGCGGCTTTCACAAGGTCACCGGTTTACCTTGTACAAGGCCTTTCAATCTTCGTCTTTCGGTTCGTGGTCGCCGTTCCAGAAGCTTTCGGCCCCATCAGCCATCCGTACGACTGGAGGCCACTTTCCTAAGTTTGGCTATTATTCGGGATATGTCGAAGCTATGCGTTGTTGTCGCTGAAAGTTCGAAATCAACGGTTGGTACACCGTCCCCTACTTCAGTATCCTTCTTTCATCCTTTAAAAAATCTTTTTAATAAAAACATACTCTAGATTTCCTTTGTCCAACTAAAAAAAAAAAAACACTTTTTCAATATTGTTTCCAAACTTTTAATAACATTTTCTTTTACAACACAAACATATTTAAAACTTACTGACTCTTTTAATCGCCAGCCATGTGAAAAAGCAACAGCGCATTATTAATAAAGCCGTGCACAGAGCTGCGATTGTGTGCGAGTGAAAAGGCGATTAGTCGCGGCGCGTCCCCTACACCCTCACCTATTGTTTGTCGCGGACGTACCTACGCACTATTTATACTTATTTAAATCTCTATAGATTGAGAGGAATGGGTACGGAGAGAAAGGGCTTAAATGAGATTGATTGTTTACGTGAACGTTATTTAAAATGCTAGCTCACTATTGTCACAATTATAATAACTACAAATAACTGTTTCCAAAACGATTGATATATTTTATTAGAATTTTGGAATTCGAAAGATGCGGTTTCAACATACTGTTTACAGTAATATTATGTCCTTGTATTTTTTTTATGTTATGGCTCTTATACTGATTCGTAAAATACGTATCATTAAGTACATATTCAAGCAAAGCATTTGCACCGCACGTTGATATAACCAATATTTTCATAATTTTTTGCGCAAAACCCAAATGTTACTCTTACGCCTTTTCAACTCTGCACCACCTCAGATCGGTTCTAAAGCTGGGTCCACACTGTTGCGAACTGCTCGCGCGTGCGAATTCCCGTCACCCGCCATTGTCGACGTCCGACTAATACGTCGACGTCACGGAGGGAGCTAAGCCGCTGTCGAATCGCGGGCGATTAAAAACTCTTGTTTTCTCTGATGGATGGATTTGAATATTGTTAATTTGATTTCGTTTTGTTAAATTGTTATGATTGTATTTACATTTTTGAAAAGAATTATTATTACTTTTTAGGAACAGTCTATTAGGAGGTAGTACATTTATTTATCGGTGAGACGATTAGTACCTATTCTTTTTATTAGAAAGACGTTATGGAAATGTAAAACAGTCATCTCAGCTTTATTTGTATTAAGTAGTAAGGTACTATTTACACAATCTTACTGATTATACACACACTGTTATATCTTGGCCCCAATAACTTACTTACTTGTAGTAAATATGCCGTTTTTGGAAGTTTTAATAAAGGTTTCTCAACTTTATAAAAATAAACACGTTTTTGTGATTTCTAGTCACTATAAGAAATTGTCATATGTATATCAAAAAATTTGTAATGTGACAAAATATAACCCACAATCCTTTTCTTCGCACGCAAATCATATTGCAAAAAATCATACATAGAATAATAATAAAAAATAATGAAGCACATTTGATGAGGTATAATTTAATTCCTTTATACCCCGTTCGAAACACTATAATTTTTTTGTAGTACACAAAAAACAAAATATACTATCTGCCTCCATAAAAAGAAGACCGTTAGTCGTTACGTTTAGGTAATAATAGTAATACAGCAATCCCTCCACCTATACACACGTACATAATTAACATAAAAATAAATTCATAATCACATGAAATATTGCAGTCGTAACTAACAATAAGTGCAATTTTCCACGCGATAAATCTTTTAATAATAATATTTAATGTCGTTGACGCGAGCGAGGGCGACGGACACAATGCGACGTGCGACATTCGACGCGACACAATAGTCGGGAGATTTGACGCGGGCGATCGTGTGCACCTTGCCTTTGTCCTAGTCCCCCTGGATTGATGCGATGAGGTGAGGGCCCTCGGTTTGAATCGGGATTTGATCAGTAACGGTCATAGTTTTGTTACTGAACGTCGCGTGGGTCGCCTTTATGTTGAGTCTGGCTGACTGATGCGGTTATGATAAATGGTTTGACTCTTCAATCCCTATGATAAAGCGTCTGTTACTATCTTGTTGTTTAATTATAATTCTGCACTTCGAAGTTTAACACCTTCGCCTTCAACAGAGGGTTATAGAAGCGTATACCGTACATGGCTTCCATGCTTAGATTGATTGTCTTTGCCGTCGATCTTATATATTAATAGCTGATTTAATAACGAGATAAAATTTTAAAGTCACTAAATGCTTGAATTTCTGAGAAGTTTTCATAGAAACTGTTCTATTAAAGTCGCACTGTCGCGTCGCGCCTGTTTCTAGGAGCCTTACTGCTTGACAATGACGGCGTTTAGCAAATTTTAATTTAGATGAACTTACAACTGGCTCGAAATACTTAACAACCCTCAGTTATTTCTTTGGATCTTAACTTCAACCGATATTCTGTAATAATCTCGGTTGCCAACAAGCTTTATCAAATTCCGTTTGTCACAACATAAACATCACTAATCGAATTTATCCAAAAATTAAAATTAAGATGAAATCATCAGTAGGTACGGTGGCGCACTCTCTCAGCTACCCTTCCTCACCGTTACTCACATGTCCAGGGGAGCAGGGGACATAATGCAGGGTGCAGGGGAGCGAGACAAGGGCGCAGTCCGCTGCAGCACTGATTGTTAATTCTACTAAAATCGATCTGCATTATCAACATACATGTGTAGGAAGATAGAATTTTTAGGTACTTATTATATCGTATGCTTTTAAAACATACATTTTGAAGTATACACATGTAGTTGTCAAGATTCTAAATATTTTTATTTCAATTATCAACCAACTTAACTGCTCCCGAGTGACCATGTACATTTTGTATTCAAGTTTTTCAGTTTTTACATTCTTTCACATTTACTCATTTTTGAAATTGTATACCTACAATTGTACATTGTACTCTTTAATATTAGTTGTCATGGCAATAATGACATTTGGTTTAAATAGTGTAATATGTCTCATTTATGAAATAATATTATTTATGTAGATTATTTTATACTTTGTGAATGTGAGAACGTTGTAGGCCTTGTAGACTGTATACAATTTTCTATCTTATTCAGTACCTGGTACTTGATAGGCCTACACCGTCCTCCCATACTATTAACACTGTAATTTGAAACAATTGTAAAAACGAATTAGTATTTTTAAAAGAGTAACCGTGGAGTTTCTTGCCGGCTCTTCTCCATAGGAACCAACTATTTGGAACCGTGCACCTAGCTTCTGACGTTTCATAAGTGCCCATGTAGGTTTATATGAAATAAAAATATTTTGATTTGATTGATAACATGTTCTGTGTGGTGCCGGACATAAAGAATAGCACCATCGCATTTCTTACCGTGTGTCGTAAGAGGTGATTAAGAAACTTACTAATGAACGGTCAGCAGCGTTCTCTATGCGTCTTACCACCATGCTGCGATTGCGTGGCGACTATGGCAAACCCCTCAAATTGCCCTCAAATTGTATCTTGTGATTATTACTAACCAGCATCAAACTTGAGAAACGTCAGAAGCTAGGTGCACGGTTCCAGTGGGTCGTTTTCTATGGATGAAACTCTATATTTACTTTTTTTTTTGTATTAGTTCCCCTTTACATGAAAACCGGATTCTCCACGTGTTTAATAGCAAATAATTAGTGTTACTTCATCTCATTGGTTTTGGTTTCCCTTATTATTTCTTTACTAGCGAGCTCCTTCGTCCGCGTGGAGGTTGAAAATTATCCAACGGAAACGTAATACCTGGATAAAAGTATCCTATCTGTTAATCTGTCTGTGTGCCAAATTTCATCAAAATCCGTTCTTTAACATTTATAATAAGTACTACCTAATAGAATTTTATTGACATCTAGATTAAGCGTGATTCATTCAGATTTAAATTAGGTGTTAATTCCACGTCGAACGGTTTTGACAATAAGTCTTTAATGCTAAATCTCAACATTAGTAACACAACTATATTTATTATCATAACACACATTTACATCAACCAAACAGCACGTGAAGTCGTTTTCACTTTCTATAAAATCAACCATTACTAACGTGTTCACCCCATTCACGAGACTACCCTCCAAAATATAATATTAAATTAACATAAACCCGTGAGCACAACAGCGAGTCAAAACGAGAACTTCACGGATATCGTTAATTTGCGTCAGCCAGCTCCTTCAGGGCCAGGGGAAGGTAACGATGTTACTGCTTCAATGGAGGTAACTGTGTTAGCAGCTTTTGTGTGTTTCTTAAGATCTGTTGTTGTTGCTATGGTTACCGGACACCTTGTGCATTGAGTGGAACGAAGGATTAATTTAATTATAGGTGCTAGCTTTGCTTCAAGTTATTCAAGGTTTTCGATAAAGTTAGTATAGTCTACACGAAAAAGTTAAGGCTACACTAACTGGTTTTCAATATCCATTAAAATAGTAGATAGAATGGCAGTATAACAGTCGCAGCTATTGCTGTCCTTTTTAACCCATGGTCTGTTTGTTCAGGTGTTTTATTTTCCAGTACCTATATTTGCTCAAATGTTATCTGTATCCTTGCGACACCACTTAAAATCCCTTTTTATGACTGTGAATGTTGGTTATGACTCTATTATTTTTATGTCGCATAACCAAAATTAATTTCCCCCATTTTATCATTAATAAAAAATCATACAGCCATCAAAAATGGACATGAATCTCCTCTCAAACGTAAACACTCATAAACGTATCTAAATGGTGTTGTCTACAACAAAGTGACGAATATTGCTATTTTATGCACGAGGTAATGATTCCAAGGTGGTTTATGAGCACTTTGACCATAACCTTTGATTGGTCTTCATAAAGTACTAGTTACTTTAGCAGTCAGGGTCTTTTTTATTGGGTGTCATTGCCGTTACCTTGTTACCTGACCTTTGGTGGGTAATGTGAGTGTGCAATAACAAATCAATCATTGTCATAATGTTTCCGTATTAATAAGTGTGGAGTGCGAGGTCCAGAATACATTGTAAGTGTTCGATTGCCATTCAATTAAAAACGACAGCATGCAGACTTATTGAGTGTCTGTTAAGTGGTGAGATGTGTTAACCAGCGATATATTCTGTAGGTACTTTGGAACTGCAACTATTGAATTATTCTTGGTGAATAGAAATGCGTTCCTTGCGATGCATGTGTGGTATGTGGTAACGGAAAGATAAAGAAGATGTAGTGACATAATTTGAAAAGAGTATGCTTTTTTTTTTTTGGATGAGAAATCATCAAATGACTTCTCCCGCTCTGGGCGGAGCGGGAGGGCGTGTCAGACTTTTACTGACTAAAACCCACACGTGTTCCTTCAGTTGCCCATGTGCCAGGGTCACGGTATCTGTTTCGAACAATCACGCGACCCCGGCAGGCATCGGTCCTAGCAGACCCCTTCAGTGTTGCTGACATCTCTTTGAGGCCTTTCAATTAAAAACGACAGCATGCAGACTTATGGAGTGTCTGTTAAGTGGTGAGATGTGTTGACCAGCGAGATATTCTGTAGGTACTTTGGAACTGCAATTATGTAATTATTCTTAGTGAATAGAAATGCCCTCCTTGCGATGCATGTGTGGTATGTGGTAACGGAAAGATAAAGAAGATGTAGTGACATTAATTGAAAAGAGTATGCTTAGATGGTTTGGTCATGTTGAGGGGATGAATGAAGATCGCCTAACAAGGTAAATGTGAGTGGAATCACCGGAAGGGGACCCCCTAAGAGAACCTATAATGACCTTATTGGTGATGTTCTTCAGAATGGTCAGATGCTTAGTACTCGCAACTGGCGTGCGTATATGAATAGACGTATGAACATAGACGAGGCAAAATGAGTATGTTAGGATCAGAGCAGGTCTGTAGTTTCTGCTTACCCCCATGGGATAATGGCAAGAGTTTATGTATGTGTATGTATGAATAGAAATCACAAAACAAAGTTTATTTCCTTTACCTTCTCAAATGAGTGAAAAACGGTTAAAACATCCAAATATTGCATAATTACTGCAATTATCTATGTTATTGTCGCCAAAGTATAACAGTGATCTCTATTGATCTTGGTACGAATACATAATAAAAATTGAACATGACCAACTAAAATATATTAATAGAAAATAAATCAGTGACTCATGTCATGTTAGTCCACCTCGCATTTCATCTCCAATACCTTCACAACCCCTCAATGACATTGCAACAAACAAAATAGTCAAATCGATCTTTATTGATGAAATAAAAGTGCATATAAATTTTATGAAGTATAAACGGGACATTTCTAAAAGTTTATGGGCCGAACACTCGTGGGGGACTAAGTACCTAAACCTAAGTCAACGCACAGTGGAGCATGTCGAAACTTATGAGAAAATAGTGATAACTGCAACATCCATCACCACTTTTCATAGAAAAGAAGTTACAAGTTCTTGAACGTAAGCAGCAATGTATAGCTTGCTTGGAATTTGATCGAGGTAGGGTTGTACCAATTCATAGTAAAAGAGTTACGGTGACCATAAATTCAAGTTAAATTGGAGACATATCTTTTAATGTGCGTTTATTGAAGTGTTTATGTGGAGGTCTTCAAAGTCGCGCCTCTTCTATTTAATGGACCAACGAGATGAATTTGCGTCTCACGTCTTAACGAAACTCACTCACTGTGACGGTTCAAAACTTTCTAATACGATTATGTACTAAAATTATTATTTCGGTAATAGTTTGATGATGAGGTGAATGGAGTTACTTCAGAGCTCTTTGAAGTAACTTTTGATTTTATTGTATAAATTGATTTAGTTTTAGTTTGGAGTACTTTTGTTTAAATAATGACGGGATGTGATAAAATTAAGCTTGACGATATAGCGTATCAAAGGGGACTTAAAAATATTGGATTGGAGCTTAAAGATCATACTTACTTAATTTTAATCTACATGTGAGGTCACAATTACGATACCGATAATGTTATGGTTAACAACATCGAGCCTCTTCAGCAAAACAAACGCAACATTTTCTTTGACCCTATCCCACAATACTCTTGACCTTCCTATTCGTTTCATCATCATCATTTCAGCCGTAAGACGTCCACTGCTGGACTTAGGCCTCCCCCAATTTGGGGGGCTTTGCTATACTTGCCACGCTTGGCAGGCGGGTTGGCGATTGCAGTATGGTGGTAAAATGCATAGAAATCGCTGCTGCCCATTCTCTAGTAAGTCCCTTAGTCGCCTTTTACGACACCCACGGGAAGAAATGGGGTGGTGTTATTCTTTACGACCGGCACCACACGGTACTCTATTCGTTTACCTTTACATATCATATTTTCTCGCCTGCGGGGCGACCACGGCCTCTGTGGTAGGCTTGAGTCACGCATTTTATCACTGTTTTTGCTTCCAAACTGTGATAAAAATATATGAGTCAAGCGTATCACAAAGGCCATAGTTGCTCCGCTGCAGTGTTGCGTAGTGTAAACTGTAAACCCAAACATAATCATATCTACTTTTCCAGAACAGTAACATCATTATGAGTCACTGTCCAAAGGGGCGATTGCCGATTTTTTTAAAACGTTTACATTGTAATCTGGGATCATAAGGAAGTTATGAAAAGCAGTCTTCTCATACAAATTAAAAGAAAACTTATCGACATAGACATCATGCCCGTATCAACATACACACAAAGTTGATCACTTATTGAACAACAGATGTCCAAACTCAAGATTTGCCAACGGACAATGGAGAACATACTGAGTTAGAAACACCACCTTTCACCTTGCTCTCCATAACTCATGTTGAGGATGTTGGAGAAATAACAGCCAGCCTGAGATGAGAGTGAGCTGGACACGTTGCGTGAATGCATCCGGAGAGATGCGCAAAGATCAGATATCTTCACTGTCTGAACGCCAGAGGGAGGACATCGCCGTCGAGGTAGGCCACAGCGAAGGTGGTGTGACAATCTGATAAGGTTTGCAGGGCCAACGTGGCCTGAGAGCGCACAAGGCAGGGAGATTGGAAGGGGTGGCCTTTGTCTAGCAGTTGAATATAATATAGGATAACAAAAAGAAAGTTTACCTTCATTTCGGACATACATTGATGGTGAAATGAAATTGAGACTTAACTTTTTTTAAATATTTGTCTTTAGGTTCCATGTTAGTACACCTTTCTCAGTCAAACCCCGTGAAGAGTCCCGACGTCTCGGCCACCCATCATTACCAGCACATAGGCTCGTCACAACACGGACGCAGGGGCAGCGGGTCTGCTTCGGACGCGGCGCATTAGGCCCGTGACAAACGAGGATTTTATGCAAACGCGCGCTGCCGCCGACACACTCCTTTACCGGTGAGGGAAGGGATAGTGTGGTATCGATAGTTTTAGTGCAACCAACTTTAAAACTAAAATCATTGACTATGAAAAAACTGAATATTTACTTTAAATATTTTGAGAAAACAGCTCAACATTAAATACAAATAGTTTAATACTTCTGAAACAAAATAATACAGTATTTTCAACTTCAACTATCAAAGCCAACTACGTTTGTTGTATATCTCTCGAGGGTTGCCCCATTGTTTGCAAACCTGCTGCTTTTTAGCATAGAAGCACCGGAATATTTGACCTCCTGGTGGGACGTATGAATATTGCCGCCGTGATGGTGATATCATCCCCGTGTACCCACACCAGGACTCAATGCATTCACGTTTCAGTTCGATGACGTAAGAGTTTGTCTTAAGTAGCACATTATCATCGAATTTCATCACCTTTTTCATCTTTAATCCGTCCTCAAAAGGTACGAAGGGGTTGAGGTCACATTGAACATTCTTTGCTTCGTCTTCCTCACAAATGAACTCATCCTGTGATAGCACATTTGTCTCGTTCGGTCTCACCAGAGTCCCGATATCCACGAGCTTAGCGTGAGATGCGTGTGACGCTACATCTTCCTTCCTATGGCACACTCGGCCTCCATCTGAGTAAATTAAACAATCGACCAAGTAAAATGATTTGTTACTTATAGTCTTAGACAAGAACAGTAACTTGTCGATATTTTTGAAGTAATTATATCTTATAGTTTCACAAGCATAATCGTCTTCTTTGGTTATTTCTATGTAGCATGATTTCAGGAATAATGTTGGTGAAGTGAGTTCTGTCATGGAGGTGAATGTGACCGGTGTGCATATTGTGGAACAGTTATACAGAATGGTGTCGTTCCTGGGTATGTAGGGATCGTGAGATGGTTCTATAGTGTTGGAAGAGGTTCTGCGTCTCACTCTTGGTGCCACTTTGCACACTGGTACTTGGCCCTGAAATATCAAAATAATACCTTAGAATTTTCACATTGACTTTGCACGTAACACACGTTATGGAAGAGGACGTTATTCGTTGGTTTTAAAGAACTAATTACAAGTAGTGTTGATTGACTATAAAGAAAGGACTATAAGGAAAGAGTCTATCTTTTTTTCAAGAGGATAGAGTCGGGAGCTCAGCCAGTATCTACCTACGAACCGAAAATAAATGAGTACGACTTACCTCATCTATAACACAAGTAACATCCTTATTGTAAACCTGAAAATATTCTAAATTGTAAGTAAGTAATTTCATAATTCACTTAGAAAGACATGGAAACATTCAAAATCTAATAATATTGTCAACGAGTAATCTTACCGCCTCAACTTCATACAAACACACATATTGAATAACGGATAAACATATAAAAATAACATTCATGTCTGTATTATAACATTGTGCATCTACGAAAAACATAGAAAAAGTCATATAGCGATAAAATATTAAGTGCATTCCGGTCCATTACACAATAATGGATTAAGTAATTGGAAACTTCTTGATAAGAAACACCAATATGTTGAAAGAACAACTTGAAAAAATATTCCTCAATAATACACATATGTATGTACAGACAGAAGCACATCAAGGTACCCGAAACAGTCAAATTCTCCCAATCAACCTTAAACCTTATGCTTTATCGATGAACTTGTAAATCTATTAAACAAATTCGACAAATTGTAGTAGCTCGATGTGCTAGCGTCTGTACATTCGAAAATTGTGTGTCTTCCAAAGCAATATCGATAAATTATGACAGTTTCACATCACTGTGCATATTCAAATGACTAGTTTAGGCGTAGTAGGTAAATAGCGTTGCGTATAATTCGTTCAACCACAGAGCAGTGTTAAACAGTATATTCGCAATTTAAGTCGCGATCATATAGGATTCTGCTTTTTAACAGCTTATAAACAAAATTCCATAGTTAATTTAAAACATAATAAGTAATACCCCCTCACTGAGAGGAGGCCTGTGTCCCAGCAGTGGGAACATTATAGGCTGCTGATGAAGTGAAACTAAATAAACGTTTGTAAAAACATTTAACGTTTCTTAACATCAAAAACTTATTTGCTTAAAGAAATAACTAACTTCGAAAAAAACGCTACTTACAAAGTGAAAAATAACTTTAACGTCTGAATTTGGTGTCTTTGGATATTTTAAATCAAAGTCAATAAATTTATATAAGACCACCCCTGAAGCATAAAATATCTATAAAAAATAAATATTTAAATCGACGCACAATTGCCGGAGATACCACGGAACATATACACAAACCAAAAACACACGAATTGAGAATCTCCTTCTTTTTGAAGTCGGTTAAAAATATATTATTTCTCTATCTCTCCCTTTCTTTTTTTCTTTTTTTATCTGTTTAAACAGAAACTTAATATTTTTAGTCTACAGACGGATTGACTCTACTATTTTAAGTAATTTGGTCTTTCTAAATCTTTAATATTTATTTTCCTAACCAACTTCCTTCGCCTACACTACGACGTACATTCGCGACAGTGACAGCGATTGACTACTGAGTAAGTAAGTAGTAAGTTGTCGTAAAAGCCTCCTATTGGATAACGCAGTCGCTACAGCCACTGACGCATGGGTAGTAAAGTAGTAGGCCCACAGTGCTTTGTTGAGCCGATATATCTGATTACCCACCCAAAAAGGGCTGCAGGTATATAATACAATTATTTTTGTAGCAGGAAATCAACGCTTAATCAATTTATCATAATTACGGAGTGTAATCTCTTTCATATTCACGTACAGCTTTATTCTCGTGACTGTACGAGTTGGCATCACTTTCTAGTCCAGTCCCACTAAAAGCGGCGGAATATTAGTTAATACCTCATCATCATCATCATCATCATCATTGCAGCCGAAAGACGTCCACTGCTGGACATAGGCCTCCCCCAAGCACCGCCACTTCGACCTGTTCTGTGCTTCTCGCATCCAACGTATTCCTGCGGTCTTCACCAGGTCATCGGTCCATCTTGTGGGAGACCTTTCAACGCTCCGTCTTCCAGTACGCGGTCGCCACTCCAGAACCTTCCGGCCCCATCGGCCATCTGTTCTGCGAGCGAATGGAATACCTCAATAAACAATATTATTACCCAATACAAATCCCATAATACGAGTATTCAGAGTATTGAAACAACTACATGTGACTATTGCAGTCGTCAATACATCCCCGTACGGGCCCACGGGGAGGTGTTACTATACGGGACCACGGGGAGGTGCCGTCGTACAGGGCCTTTACACCTCGTAAACGTTGTCAATTGAGCTTTATCGATAGTCTACTGTCGTTGCAATGAATTTTTATTTACCTTTAGAAGTTTATTGTCTTTTATTTTCGAATAATAGGTAGATATTGCATTCTTTGTTATCTAATGCAGAATTTCTATTAACTTAATCGATTGATTGAACTGCTCAGGTATAATTATAATATTCGTGTCAACTCACTACGGTTTTTATTATTATGGCCAATCGTTTATAATTATCAGTTTATCACACAATCATGATCAGCTACAAGCACTGCTAGTGCACTACGTCTTCATCATCTGCCTAGCCTTTTCCAAACTATGTTGGGCTTGGGTCCCAGTTTAACCGGGTGCAGCTGTATAACCAGTATTTTACACGGGGCGACTGCCTGTCCCGTGTGGTGCCGGACATAAAGAATAGCATCACCCCATTTCTTCCCGTGGGAGTCGTAAAAGGCGACTAAGGGATTTACTAGAGAATGGGCACCAGCGTTCTCTATGCATTTTACCACCATACTGCGATCGCCAACCCGTTTGCCAAGCGTGGCGATTATGGCAAAGCCCCCCAAATAGGGGGAGCCCCATGTACAGCAGTGGACGTCTTGCGGCTGAGATGGTGGTGGTGGTGGTGGACTGCCTATCTAACCTCCACAACTCAATTACTGGGTAACGCGATACCCCTTGGTAAGACTGGTTGTCAGACTTTCGAGCTTCTGGTGACGTAATGACTGTCAAAGATCCACAATAGCCTGGACCAAAGGCTTAACTTGCTTTCCGAAGCAATGATGGATCTTGGTATATAAAGATGGTCGCCCATCCACAGACCAACGCATATCAAACAATTTAATGCTGGCGTCCAATACGATATTATTAAACGAAACTATTGTATATTATGAGTGAAGTAGATATGTAATGCAGTGACCATGATGATACCCAAACATATCAGCAACTAACTCGATTACATTTTCAATTTTATAAAACTGGGCGGCAAGTGTCATGAGTACGGCCATAATATTAATCAGAGTAGGGTAACAAGATTTGGAGCACGTAATCGGACGGTCTCAGCGGGGCGCAGGACACTTTATTAGATTGTCGCCCCAACCTGCCAGCGAACGAGAAGAAACGGACGATGGGAAACATTCGCGTATGAGTTTGTTGCCAAATGTTTGGAGGTGTGGATGCGCTGTCATACGTATATTTTTTTAATTCAAAATACTTCGTGTAAAATAGATTTAGGTCAGGGATTTGGTGTTAAAAGAAATCTGATTATCGAGTATCTCAGTATTATATCAGATAACGTCAAATTAAATTGCAATTAATGTGATCAATGAACTGGAAAACTGACTCGTTTATTCAAATCAAAATAATAATAAGCTATGTAATTCATTAGAATTTTTTTTGTGACATAATAACCTAAACAATCTAAAAAAACTATAATCCAATTTCTCTTACCCAAATGCACAACCGATCAAAACATGTCCCATCAACACCACCAATAATATAATCGACATTTCAGTATCTAATACTAACACAGCATCATACAGCGGCGTCACACGCAGATGAAACAATCGAATGACGCGCAATGACGTCTGCACGCGGGAGGGTGACAAAGCCACCGATTTTAACCGGAATCCGACCGGCACACAATAGTTCACAAAAAGTTGCCCTCACCTTCCCGCGCCCCCCACCTACAATAAATTACTCTCCCAATGATATTTAGTCCGTGCGACACATTCGCATGATTTATAACGGGTGCGAACAATACTAACCGGTTACGGTATAAATCTGTGAGCATTGGGGGTGTTACTGAAAAGCTTGTTGTTTCCAATGTACGAATAGTAATTATTGTTGAACATATGGGCTAAATGTAATTTTTAAATCATTTCTGGGAGTGAATGACTAAGTTGGAAGTAACTTCAAAATAACCGTTACAAAACTTTTTTAGTGGCAATAAAAATAACAGAAACTCTATTTTATTTATTTATTATATTGATAGAAAGAAACAGTTGTTGAAATGTGTCTATAATGAAAACTTCATGGGCTTTCAAGGCTTATAAATGCCATGTTTCATCCACGGTAGAAATATTTCCTCTATACATCAGCTCTTTGAATAGGTACTCCACGAGACTACTTCTTGTACTCAACTAACAAGTACCTTAACTCAGAAAGTTTCATCTCAACTTTGTTTAATAAAAATCTTAATAACATATACACAAATAAATCTTCAGGAATGGTAATTTACGTTTTCTCAATCATAAACATTCTGATATACGACTCTTAAGCATATCTTCGAAAACAGAAACATTGATATTTACGTCACCGTTATTCGAAACGGTATAAAAACAAGCACGGCGCGATTGAAAACAAGAACATTTTTTTCCTCTACAGATAAGAAATCATCATTACCGTCAAATGGCAGGGGATTCCGAAATCCATTCTCGTCATTACTCTCGCGACATTGACTGCTCAGCACGCATCGCCAATAAAAACACGTCGGGACACGGCGGGACCTCCTGCCAGCATGTTTATTTTGTCACACCGCTCCCTACTCGCGCACCCTTTGCCAAGGTATTATAATTAAGCTCATTTGTTATTTTTGCTCTATTCAGCGGACGCTGTGGCGCGCAGGCGCGATAAGCCTGCCTGTATAGGTGCGTCATTAAAGCAAGTTTTTGATGCGCACGCGACTCCGACCCGCATTATCTTTTTATCGTTGCACCCCATGTGCAGGGATTAACGTGTGGGACAGAGGTTGGGAAACTTGGTTGAATATTTGGTAAAGTTTAGTTTAGTATTAACTTTTGGTAACTTACTTAAGTATAAACCAATGTCTCAAATAATAAATTAATTCAATGATTTAAAAAACCTATTCTTATTATACCAAAAAAAAACCCTAAGGGGTGAATACTTTTAATTTTAAAATATTTTCATATCTGCGTAAACCTATCCTTTAAAAAACCGTTAAAATATTATACGCAAACCAGTTTTATCAATACCACTATTCACAATAATAACCCTATTATTGGGATTCTAAAAAACTGAACATCAGTGCGTTACCTCTGGCTATAGGTGCACAATAGAGTGCGCGCGTGTCACCCGTGTGTCACCGAACAAATATTGTATTACCCGCGTCCCCCGCGCTTCCCGCGTCCCGCACGACACGCGCCGTGTGTCGTGAGAGTCCATTGTTTCGTCCCCTGCACCGCTCGCGGCTTGGACACCCTACTCGCTAATCCCACGGAAATTGCATCGTAAGTGGCACTGATATTTTTTACCGTTAATTTTTGTTATGTTTACTTTTTGGTTTGTTATTGATTTCCTCATCTCACTTTTTCGTTTATACGTTACCCTATACCCACCAAATAATAATGTAAATGTTTCTACATTAGTAAAGATGGTGAAAAATGTTCATCAATATTCAAGTAATTGGTTAGAGTTTCTAGCAAAACATGTTGTATAAACTATGAAAATATAATATGTCGGTCTGGACCACAATCTATCTTGATGTATGATTTGCCGTTGCATTCGTCTAAGAAACTGCCATCTGTTGCCTCAACTCAAGGGATGCTACGTGACAGCGTGATTGATGTTATTCATCCACCAAATCTGCCTCTTACGACACGTGCAATAGCTATCATCGCTATCATCTTAGGGCATAACTATAGCAAAATCTTCACTTGGAGGAGTTGTCTTAAAATACTCCATACACTTTTTGCCATACATGATCACACACGACCTTTAATGTGATAAAAGTAACGAAGAGATTCATATACCTATAACGACAGCAGATAAATTTAATGGTGATCATTAATTCGTACCTCAAAGCCATTCTATTATTAAAATCAAAAGACCTAAAATGGACTACACCATTTGTACGTTAAATATCAAAAATTCCTGCCGTCCAAAGAAATAACATTGAATTAGAAAACAAAAGGTCTAAGGGTGGCTATCGCGGCCGCCATCAGAGCATGCGGGTAAGGAAATTATTAATTTGGACCTATTAACGTTACCTACACCAATTGAGGACAAAAAGGTCCCCTTCCTACCTCGGAATACCTTTTTAATAAAGGGATATGGTAAGCTGTTATGTCTTTGACAATGAATGATGAGTTTTGGGAGGTCAGAGGTTGTGAGGAGGTACTGAGGGTTTCAGTATTGATGGAGGTAAACGAGTTGAGAAAATATGTGCAAATAAAGTCGGAGATGGAAAAGGAAAACATTATTTCTCATTCTTTTATCACGGTGGCGAAAACAAGCGTAATGAACACGCTTGAAATACGCAAGAAAAGCCGAAAAATGCTCCAAGATAGCCTTTAATTTGTTACTCAGTCACTAACCTTCACATTATCACTTTAAGATGGGAAAGATGATTCGGATTGTACTGTAATAAAACCCAATTTCAATTTAGAATTTCAAGAAATCAGAACAGCTGCTGGCTCGATACGAACTGATTCAATCAACAATGCAAATGTGACTCGAACTGATCGTCATTTATTCATTGACTAGCCGGGCCCGCGGCTACGCCCGGGATGTTGGAAATGGTCCCACCGGACCCTGCTACCTGAAAGAAGCTAGTTACAGTCCTGTCAAAATCGGTAAAGCCGTTTCTTAGATTAGCCGGAACAAATCGGCCTTTTTCGTGTAAGTACCGTGTATCTATGCATTTATTGTTTTTATTTTTTGTATAGATTCTAAATTTGATTGCGCCAATTCCATAGACTAATAATATTCCTCGAAGCATTTCCGTAAATTTTACTGAAACATTATCCAGTGAAAAACTCAAATGACTGAACAAAATAATCCCTCTGAAATCCAACACCTCAACTCTACCACATAAAACACCTCAAACTCATGATATAAGGGTTCAATTGTTACCTTTTGATGTGCACTAAAAACGCTTAAAACTATCTCGGAGGGTTCCGTATGCGGGCTCTCTATTAGCTGGAGTTCGGACTCGCCCTTAGACTGTGCGGGCGACACCTTTATAAAGTGCGGCCTTTATTTAATTTCTCACTACGTTTTATGCTACAAAGGGATTTTAAGGGATAACTAGTTTAGTTAGGGTTGATGCTCGTATGTTGAACATGTGGAAGAATGGATTGTAAAGCTGCGGTAAGTGGTGCTAATGGTCTAAGGTGGCTACTACGGTAATTGTTTATTCAGTGAAACGATCGTAAACAGCGGAATTCATTAGGCCCCTGTAATACGTAACCTACCTATGTTATTGTTGAAATAGGTGACGATTGATGGAAGTAAGAGTAGCTTCTAGCCGTAGTTTTCTGATCATTTTAATGCGTCAATTGAGAGAAATTTGAAGTTCTAATAAAACACGTGACAGCGAGTAATCTTTACTAATACTAGGAATAAAACTAAACAGTTTTTAAGTATGTGCTAATCTCTGGGACTTTATCAGTCGGATTTGAAAAAGATTGTTTGCCTTAGATAGCCCAATTTTTGCTAAAGGTTTAACGTCAAACTATGGCCCTTAGAAACCGAGAAAAAACGAAAGAAAGTCAGAAAGAAGTCTAGCGAAAATTAAGTAAAAGCACAGGCAGGCGATGCAATGCGACGGTGTGGGTAAAGGCTAATCCAGTAATACAAAGGCAGTCATCGGTATTATGAACCCGGAATCTCCCAACGTCCTCAAACCATATAGTATATATAGAAACAATTGATAAATCTCCTAATAGTATAATAGTTTAACGAGGAGAGCCGACCATGTCCCGTCAGCTGACTGCAATCAACTCGTCTGATATACAAGTAGTGGAGGCACCTACAGACACGTACCTGAAGCACCTCAGCCAATTGGCGCAAATGTGTCAGTTGGATTAGGATAGAGTGTCTCTTAAGATTGTAGTTATTGGATAGAGTCGTTTTTGTTTTGAGTTTTTTTTCCATAGTTATTTAATCTGAACGAATTAATTAATCAGCTGATAAAGTAGCCTTTAAAAAAATACATCAGAAAAATGGTAACTTCAATATTTTAAACATTTTAAGGGGCTTGAGGAAATCAAATATTATGTTCGTTTGATTTCACCTCGTGACTAGGAATCTATCAAAAATCACGCTACAATCACGCTCATATACAAATTAATCAAAACTGTATCTGAAAAAGTAGGGTATTCACCCAACTTCAAAGCAACGGTCTCGTACAAACCAGAAACGATGCGTTAACACTGGTTCAAGGTACTTGAGACAATAACCTCTAGATTGCACATACTCGTGCGCACGGGCACCCTACGCGACGCCCGTACCTGACGGCACCTAAACTGACTCAATTGGTCTACATGTGGGTCAGTAGAACAGAGTGTGGGGTGGAGTACAATGTTGGAAAACTGTTTACAGAAAGCTCCAATGGTATCTGTTTTAGTGTACCATCGGGTCAGATATTAGGCCCAACAAGGTGATGGAGAAGAATTTCATGGTTATCCATTTTGTCTTGCTCAACACACGTTCTTCCCACTTTCTTCAACATAATGACTTTGGGATTTACCTATGAGTTAGAAGAACTAAGCTTATGTCATGCCGTCTGTCTCTAGCTAGAGCATAAAAAAGCTAAATGCAGCTTAAACCAAGATAATAGGATGTTGATGTTGTGATGTATTATACAGTAACTGGTTTGTGGAAGTCAGATAGGCAGTTGCTCCATGTAAAATACTGGTACTCAGCTGCATCCCGTTAGACTGGAAGCCGACCCCAACATAGTTGGGAAAAGGCAGGCAGATGATGATGAATAAATAAATAAATATCTTAGGACAACCAACACAACGTTATCTGATCCCAAACTAGGCAGAGCCTGTACTATGGTAACCAGACAACTGATAAACATACTTATATATTTGTAAATACATACATATTATAGATAAATTACACCCAGACACAGAACAAATGATTATGCTCATCACATAAAGATTTATCCTGGGTGGGAATGGAACCCACGACCTCAGTCTTTGCAGTCAGGGTCACTAACCACTAGACTAACAAAAATCAACAAAGTTGGCAGTAAGGCTTTATTTATCAGGTTGTGCTTGGGTTCGTTGGACATCCCTGATTTTCCGTGCACCTGCAAAAGAGACAGAAAGCACAATAAATAACACAACTTCGAAAAAGAAATGATGTAGTATATTGATAATATAGTCAAATTCTTCTTCTATCGCCAGAAACGTTTAACACGTGAACATAAAGATTCACAAACAATACAGTATGAAGTCACTTCCACGGCACGCCCTGTGCTCACGTGGACCCTATTAGCTAAATGGTTGTTTGAGTCAGCGGCCACCTGGCGGGCGATCACCTTAAATGTCGCTCAATTGACCGTCATCATCTGTATCATGTGCCGTTATGGCGTATATTTAGATCTAGTTATGTAATATTTGATAGCGGTTTATTGATATAAATGTGTGACTAAGTAATGTGTTTAGGGACTACAAAGTCTGTTTACCTGTCAAAGCAAATGATGATGAGGTTCAAATGAAAGCTTTTTCATACTCGAGTTAGCTATAAGTTCTGATGTTTATCTGCTATCTAATTCAGCCAAAATGTTATAGACTAGGACTTCCAAAGATCTGCGTCTGTTTCTTCGTCTCCACTCAAAGAAGTGTTAACTTTAGCTTGGACCGGTAGCGGTGGTATAAACTTATATATATTTTGTAAATTGGTTTTATCAAATATGTCAAACCATTTTTAAGAACTAGAAGAGGATGGTGAGACGATGTGAGAAGCATTAATTTGGAATACCTATAACAAGAAGAAATACAATCTTACATAGTTATAGATATTTCTGTCTGTACAAGTAATAGTATTTCTAACAAAAAATAAAAATATCGATCATTTTCAAGAATTACAACAATTCACGACCGGTAATTGATTCGACCTCTACCTTCGCGGACAAAATCATAATAACCCTGACCAATAAAAAAACATTAAAACAGTAATTTGCAAAGCAATTAAAAGCTCTCATCATCACCTTATCTTCCGATCTCTGCCCGCATCGTACTGACCGGGCGTGTACCGGGCATGTACCGGGCAGACGGCGGGCAATTGAGCCGAATGAGGGACCAGACGGTGGGCACTTAATGCTACACCAATTACAAATGCTGTGGTATCGGTGTTGAAAGTCATTATGTGTAATTAGCTACTATTTTTGTTACGTCATACTTAACATAAAAACTTAAAAAGACGAACTTTGTGGAGAAGCCTGTCACTTTTCTATGTAAACAGACTCAATAGTTGTAATTACGAATATTAGTAATTTTCCTTGTAGTAACCTAGAATATCTTAGATATCTTTCTAGTTTTTTTTTACATAATTTTCACTAGAAAACGTACTCTGGCTCAATTCCAGTCGATATTTTTCAACCCACTGAGGCATTACAATCAATCTTTTTGAGATGTCAAAACTTTTTTCCACAGCTTCTGCGAATCTAATCTATCCACGATAGCTAAAACATGCATTTTACTACCCTAAATGAAAACGAAACAATAGTTCTATTCTGTCTACCTAAATACAGTCTACTGTACACACTACAACTTTAATTTACCCCTTACAAAAGCGTAATAACATATTAATGTGTCCGCCAGGGCTGCTATCGATCGCTTCATCGCGGTGTAACTCGATACTCGTTACCGAACAAAAGAGCGCCAGGTGTTCAACCCTAGCTCACTGATGGTCGAATCTCTCTTGCAATAATATAGGGGTAAAGATGACTCGAAATTGAAATGCTAATGTTTTGATAGGACCAAAATTTAAAAGTGAACGTTTTTTTTGCATTTGTACTGGATTTTGTCGTGGATTGAATTTGGGGAAGGATATTTTTTTATTCACCTGATATGTCTGTATTATGTTGAACTTGTTCAATTCTATTCTGTTCATTATTATTATCATTATAATACGGGTAACTTACCGATGTTTTGCACAAATAATTATTTTAGTCAACGAAACTAAAAATCGAAATGACAATAAACAATGTTACATTGTAAATTTATTGCAACTTGAATACTAAAAATACACCTTAAAAGAGTTAGGCTAGAGCAAACAATTTTTTCGTCTTGTTTACTTCTACGTCAGAGTTAGGTACTCGTAGTGGTCTAGCTAGGCTATTCAATCATAATTTAGAGAAACTGTCACCAAGATTCAAGAGGCTGGCTCAAAATAGGCTCCATGATAAACAACGTGAATGGCTTCATCTGAAAAATAGTTTTAGATTCTCGACCGACGAAGTAAAAATATATCCGAGATTCCAAACACTAAAACACTTTTTGTAAAGTGAAATATTTATTTATCTCTCAAAAGAGAAACAACAAATGAGATTTTTTTTTTTCGTCTGGGAAATTTGCAATAATAATGCCTACCTGTCGTGTTAAGGATACCGATAGTATATTATTTACTATAGAATTTAGATGTATGATGTTTTACAACATAATACCTAAATATAAGAAGATAGCCTTACCTTTGTGGTGTTATCATTAGTTTCTTCACCCGTTCCAGATACACGTCTCAGAGTTAGTCATCTGTACATACTTTTACTTAGGTACACCTTCTCACACAATACACAAACATTGACCACAACAACAAAAACTAAACAATTAATCTAAATTCACATAACTAGGTACTGCAATCATCATTTCAGCCGACAGACAACCACTGCTGGACATAGACCTTCTTCAACTTTGGCGGCATTGTCATAATCGCCACGCTTGGCAGGCGGGTTGGCGATCGCAGTATGGTGGTATAATGCATAGAGAACACTGCTGGCCATTCTCTAGTAAATACCTTAGTCATCTCTTTCGACACCCGCGGGAAGCAATGGGAACTACTGTAATACAAAATATATTGCGTAATTTGTGTAACACTGACAGGATGGGTAATCAAGCTATTTTTGGTCAAATTCAAACTAAAAAAGTCGTTTCTTAACTTTTTAATGTTATATCCCTGCGTGTCCGCTAATGACAGTGCAACTGCTCTGCCATTTTACATGTTTTGCTTTATACAATTATCATTTCCTTTTTTTTTCTTTCAGCAGTCGCTGAAATTCAGCTTCTTGACTTGGCTTCGCACAAAAGTCGTAGCATGGTGCTGAATGATGGCCGTTTTGCATGGATGTGACGCAAATTATCCTCATTCGACATTCTGGGGCACCATAGCCGGTCCTACTGCAGGAGCGCAGACCGCATAGCACGGTACGCCAGAATTAACGATATTATTTGCCGAGATCTTGTCACCGCCCGCGTAGCAGTGGTATTAGAACCACACGGATAGGTACGTAACGATGGGAAGAGACCAGATGATATGACGTTGTTGCCTTGGAAGGCGGGTAGGCCTCTGGTGTGGGACGCAACCTGTGTTGACACTTTTGCGTCATCTCATGTTCCTAGCACGACGGGCTGTGCTGGAGCTGCTGCTGTGGCTGCTGAGACCCTCAAGCGGCACAAATGCCTTATAGGTAACTACAGTTTTGAGCCGTTTTGAGTTGAAACACTCGGGTCATGGGGCCCAAGTGCGCGTCTCTCTTTTAAGGAAATTTCTCAAATTTCCTTAACTTGACCAGAGGGCTGGGTCAATCTTTGGCTAAAGAATTGGCATTGCCATTCAACGTGGCAATGCTGCCAGTCTTCTGGATACGTTTCCGGATGACAGTGAAGCGGACGTGTACTTCGAAGCCTAAGTGTCCTTTTATTTTTGTATTTATTTCTATGGTTAGTAATTTATTAAATAAAAAATCACATTAATATTATTATAATATTATTGGCATTTTTAATTTTGTACGTCATATTAGGCGCAAATAAACTTATTTTATTTTCTTTCTATTCGTCTTGCCTATATTTCTCGATAAACTTTACGTCACTTTACGTTGCATTTACCTTATTTCGCATTATCTTTATTTTCTGAAAGATCAACAGATGGAGCCTTATTATGCACGTATTTCGACTGTTTCTCATTACACTAAATCGATATCCTCCCAGCTTCCGCTCACCTCCGGGTACAATAAACCCCAACATACTGAAACCGTTTAATTATCGTTCACAAACCATAATCCACAAACATAATCCGTTGACCCAGTACAAGTCAAACAGACAAAATTTATTAATCGCCGGGTCTTCGAGGCCCGTGCAAACATTGCAGGGTTACGCTTAAGTAATTACCGTGGGCCTGGGAGCGCGTTCTCATAACTTGCCATCGACACTCGATTGTTTAGTGTGTGTGTTAGGTTAATTTGGGGGTGGTTTAAGATAATTTAGGTTATTTATCAGGTTGGGAAACCAGTTCTGAAGCCTACTTTTACAGCACCTATTTAGCACTACTGTTCGGTGTATTGCCGGTCGTAAAGAATAACACCATCCTATTTCATCTCGTGGATGTCGTAGGAGGTGATCGGGGGACTTACCAGATAATGGACAGCAGTGTTCTCTATGGCATTTTACCATCATACTGCGTTCGGATCGTTCAATCGGATGCCTGCAAGCGTGGCGATTATGGCGAACCCCCCCTTTGGGGTAGCCTTATATCCAACAGTGGACGTCTTTTGACTGAAATGATAATGATGATATAGCTAATAATAGATAAATAAAAACGGGAAAAACATTTTATGTAAATACTTGCCTGAAAAGGAACTGAAACTAACCTGAACTGAAACTATGTTCATGGTACTCCCTGCCAGAGTATGTTTGTCTCGCTAGATAAGTAGGTATTGTATAACCTAGGAGTTTTCAAGTGTTAAGTGGAAAGGTAAACCCTAGGAACAAAGTGGTGAAACATGCTAATAGCATAATTTTCCTATGATTAGATCATTTGTAATTTAACTACGTTCGACCGTTATTTCTAAGCACTGCACTGGGAAAACTAACAACAGCAACGATTTATAGAGTCACTTTATATCACGATTTATGTGCCCAGCTCCTTTAGTAGGATAATATTACAATAAGGAAAGAATTCTCTTATAAGGTATGCATTTAAATATTCTATATGGAAATTCTTTCCTATGATAATACGTGGACGGAGGAAAACAAAGAGTATCTAATATCAAATTCCATAATTTGTAATAGCTACGAGGAAATGCATTATTAAAATGTCCGTACACTTGTTAAAGGTTATATTGTACCTAATAATAGGTATATGTTTAAGGGTTTTTAAGTAAGTATTATCTATAAAGATAAATAAAATAAACTTTATTTTTTCGTTTTATAATGTTCGTAATAGTCCGAATTAGGTTTTGAAGAAAAGGTAAAAACGGAAAGCCCTTTTTACACGCTTTATATTAGCTTCACTTGTATGTTTGTATATTTGTATGTTTGTATATTTGTATGTTTGTTTGTAACCGACTCCTTATAGCGCGATTTTGACCCACTTTAAACGACCAGATTTCATTCAAACTTTGCACACCTGTCAAGGACCGATGACAATGCAATAATTTCATAAATTTGTGCTATTATCCTTGCCAGGGTTACCAGGACAGCAAAAAAAACTGTCACAAACTACGCTGACATACGTCTCAAAATTCGAAATACCCTAAAAAATAGAAAATAAATAATAGTTTAAAAAAACTAAAAAACACGCTTCCATTGAAAACCAAACTAAAAAGTACAAAATAATGGAAAAAAAGCGTGGGGTGCCGGATATCATTTAAAAAATACATTAAAAAGCACCCCACGCTTTTTTTCCATTATTTTGTACTTTTTAGTTTGGTTTTCAATGGAAGCGTGTTTTTTAGTTTTTTTAAACTATTATTTATTTCTATGGAATTTTTATATGAACTATTGCTTGGACAGAGCGTCTATCGAGTCAGCTAGTATTAAGTATGCTTTTATCGTGTCTACACAATGTTTATTTACTTTTTGTACTATTTAAATAGGGCCTGATATAGTTTTGATTTTTGAGACGTCAAGTTTATTTAGTTTATTTTAGATTCAAAGTTAGGTTAAGTAGGTACAGAATGTTCCAAAAATTATTGTGTAAATCAAAATGTAATTTAAGAACAATGTGCTTAGGTAGCCCGCGAAATTTTTACGTTTCTTGCAATTTGCAGGTTAATGTCAGTTTGTATGTGATTCGCGACTGTAACAAATATGGCTTCACTGGCGCTTCCCCCTTAACTGGAATGGTCTTGGTGGCCTATACTTTTTTTTTACAACCAGCATTCAAATTAAATATAATTATTATGAAGATACCTACCGATACCCACATATTACCGACAAGGTTTTAATTACAGCACCAAACACACAGCATATGATGGGAGGGTTCATGGCAATCTCAATCCATTGTTTGGTGCGCAAACAAAGCGTCTTACCCCCAGGTGAAACTAATAACTGTTACCACCACCCTGTACAAACATGTACAGTATGATCATATTTTGTGTACCTACTCGTAGTGTTGGATAGTCTGATTGAGTGTTGTCGATGAGATGTTTCTTTGTTTTGGCAAACTAATTTGGTCATTGTTGGATTCAAGTCACATTTTATGTCGTGGTGACTATGATATTTTACTCCGAAGTCCAGAGAGCACACTTTCTACGAAAGTCAGAAAGCTGTAAAACTCAAATCAGTGAAAGATTTCCAAGAACTAAGAGTACAGTAAGAAACTTACATGATATAATCAGCCTTTAATGTTCCCACTGCTGGTACACAGGCCTCCACTCGGCAAGAGGGAGTGGGCCGTAATCTACCACGCGGGTCCAGGACGGGTTGGTAGATGTCACATGTTTTTGAATTTTTGGTCTTAGAACATCCTTCTGTTTTGAGAGCAGTGGTGATAAAATTATTTACACGAAGTAAAGCGCCTGTCTGGGTTCGAACCTTCGACTCGTAAGTCGCAGTCGTTACCACTGGACCACCGCCACTCTTCCCTTAGTAAGAAATTAAATAAAATTCAACTAAATTAGTTACAAAAACATATTACGTTTTATAATTTAAAAGTCTCACTTTAACCCATAAAGGTATATGGACTGGCCTGTTAGTCTAGTAGTTAGTGACCCTGACTGCTAAGACTAAGGTCATGGGTTCGATTCCCACCCAGGACAAATCTTGTGTGATGAGCACAATCATTTGTTCTGTGTCAGGGTGGCGTATTTCCATTCTGTACAAGGCCAAAACGCAACCATAGGAATCTGCTCGCGTATATTTAGTAATGCATTTTTAAAATTTGTGATTACAATGTATACACGAATTTTGCGTACTACTCGTATATAGTTTGTAACGTAGACGCGCACGTGCATCTTTCCAATTTATACAAGGCCAGAATGCCACCATAGGAATTTGGTAGGACTTCTGATTGCCGGGCTCCGATTTAAGGGGTGTTACGGGAGGACGGGGGAGGTGTATAGCCTCTCCTGTGAAGGAAAAGTTTCGAACCCCCCCCCCCCTCCCCATTTTTGAGAAATATGTTTGTTAATATTCTAACCTAACTTTCGAATTTTCGTGTATCGATATCGATTTAAAGGCCGGAAGAGGTGTGGGGTTGACGAATAAAATGAAGGGGAAGTAGCAACGCTCGACAGGACACTTCGCTGACAGGGCTCGTCAACAGAATCAAGGCGTTTCCATAGGAGGTCGCAGTTTTAACCTAACCTAAACTCCCCAAACCATGTCGTTTCTGACACTCGTCGGCCGCTCGTCTATACCTACAGGTTTAGTTTGCATGCGGAGTAGCACTGTATATTATGGAACAATTTAGTAACTTTGGCCACTACAAAGTATACACGAGTATTTGCGTACTACTCTTGTATAGATTGGAAGACCTTGATTAAAAAGTGATTTCCAATCTATACGCGACTAGTTTCACACCCTTGCGTTCTAGCCTTGTACAGATTGGAAATACGCGTCAGGGTGTAATTTATCTATAATATGTATGTATTTAGAAATATATAAGTATGTTTATCAGTTATCTGGTTACCATAGTACAGGCTCTGCCTAGTTTGGGATCAGGTAACGTTGTGTTGGTTGTCCTAAGATATTATTATTATTATTATTTATTATTTATAAAGTGAGGCATATTCAAAAGTTCAATCACAAAATACCAACGAGTTTAATACTTATAGTCAGAAAACAAAATTACATACCTTCTGTGAACTACAATTGATCAGACATTTTCCAACCAATTTCATAATCATCAATGTTTTAAAAATCCTGTGATATCACTGAGAAATAATGTGGTGTCTTCTGCTTGTTTGCCTTTTCAGCGAAATCCTGGTAACATATTATTATTCACCTACCTAATAACAATAAAATGTAATACTGTGAGAGATAGGTTTGTAGCATGTTGTACTAAAGAATTATTCATTACACACGTGTGGGGGGCCGAGGCATAGCCGCGCAGTTATTGCGTATGTAAGTAGCGGCACGTGTGCGCGAGGCCTTATGAATTGTCTGCTTTGTAATGTTTACCTCTTCGACTGGTATTTGTGAAGTTGCAACTCGAGTCGATACGAGTAATGAAGTATTTTCGGGTTTCTTTGACGTACTCTCTTTATTAAAAAGCTTAGTTTTTTTTTTTGTATTTTTACCAAAACATTTTCAGTCATAACAATAGTATGTCTTGGCTAATTTGACTGACCTTAAACAATAAGTGTTCCGTGTGGCACCACATGGAACATTTATTGTTTTTGGTTTTTATTGTTCACGATGTAAAGAATATCACCATCCCATTTCTTCCCGTGGGTAGTCGTACAAGGCGAGTAAGGGACTTACTAGAGAATGAGCAGCAGCGTTCTCTCGTTCACGTTGCATTTTTCCACCATAATGCGATCGCCTACCCGCCTGCCAAGCGTGGCGATTACTGCATATCACTTATATGGATGTATACGTGTAAAGATAGATTTATTTTAAGCAAGTCAATACAACATGTAACATAATTAACGCAATAACTCAATCATCTCAATTAAAGTATTGAGTTAAAAGTATAACACTTACCAGAACTTATTTTTTACATTTTGGCTCAATCGGCGGTAGGTATTGCAAAATGCATAAAATACTTGAAGAACAATACTATAATATATATATAATACGAGGAAAATCATATACAAGGTGTAACAGACTAAACGCAGTTACATCTTGTATAGTTTTTTCATAATAGAACCTAGGCGATATGCAATGACACGACGGAAAGGTACCTATTGCAGATACTAACATTTATACCAGTGGCTAAGAACAAACGTTGTATTTCTTCTCGCGGTCACAAACAACGGCAAAACCTCTTTATTCCTTTCAGTATACGGTTGAATTGATCCATCGTTTAATTTATGAACAGTGATTGTTATTAAATAATATCTATCCTTTGTAGAGCACTCCTGTTACTCGGTGCACCGCAGTTCCCCAAAACCTGGTTATTGTTCGTAAGGCGGGGCACACGGTCGTACTAGCGCCGGCTGCGAATATTTGAACAATGTTATTAATTCAGGTGGCAGGCAATATTGTCTGTGACTAGCTGAGCCACCTATTGCATAGTCAATTAAGCGTTCATGTTCCACGTGAACTGTTGTTTAGGAAATTTAGACGATATAGATACAAATATTTGTTCAATGTGATGAAAATAAATGTTTTCACAGAACAATAAAAATGTGGTTTTCAAATCAAATCAAATGAATTTATTTCGGGCTACAAAGACCCATATCATAAATACAAATAAAAACAATGCCAACATAAAACTATTGTACACGAAGTGACGGCGTCGTGTTGCGCTGCGTGGTGTCGCGTAGCCTTCGCGGAATCGCCGATACACGACACCCTTCGGCCAAAACTCTTCTCCTCTTGAGGTAGGTCTCGATTTGATGAGTTGGAACTCGCACCACGAATGACTTGAAGTTCGTGTTGTGGCGCGGTTCCAACTTCTCGACCCTCAAGGTCCAGTTGGTCTTCACACGTACATACTACACGATCTCCTCAACCTTCATGTTGTAATGTAGACGGGACACAGAGCTGCGTCGTTGTCATTGCGTCATTATGAACCGTCACCAAAATATGTGCAAAACAGTTTTTATTTTTAAATATTGTCATCGTCATATGAATTGATTGATGCTCATGAATAAATCAAACTACGCTTGCCGCGGTTGGTCCGTAGATGGGTGACCATCTTTACATACCAAGCCCCGTCCGTGCCTCGGAAAGCACGTTCAGCCGTTGGTTCTGGCTGTAATTTTTAAATCATTGACAGTTGCTCCGGGTTGTCAGAAGTCAATACGTCTGACCACTAGTCTTACCAAGGGGTATCGGTATTGCCCAGTTACTGGGTTATGGAGCTTACATAGGCAGTCGCTTCATTTAAAATAGTGATGCTCAGCTGCATCCAGTAAGACAGGAAGCCGATCCCAACATATTTGAGAAAAGGTTAGGCAATAGAGATGCTGATGAATGAACCAAACTAAGAATCTTTAGACTACCAAAGAGCTTAACTTGATTGGCACAAAACACAAAATTATAGTAGGTACTTGATACGTCTGGTTCTTCTCAATACTCTCTTATACCCAGAACTTACAATGGTAGAGGTAGTTGTAGTTATATAATAATATTAAACTGCCACATTTTATCTGTCCTGTAGATTGAGTGGCGTCCGCAGGGAGGCGCGGTAGTCTCCGGTCACACCGGAGGAGTGGCGGCGCCGCTATTCTGGACACAGCTTTAGTTAAGATTAGTAAGCTGTAAGTTATACTTTGTAGGTAATAACTTTTATTAAGATTAATTTATCAAACAAGAGTCTCCATCATGTAAGTTTTGATGATCAGCAGTGGACGTAATCGGGCTGAATATGATGATACGATACTGACTTAGATCACATTTCTTATCCAGATTTAAGGAAACCACTTAGAGTAACTGCAACAAGCCAACCAAAGCAAGATCATAAAACTTAAGAGAGGATTCCTTCCTGACTAACCGAGTCTACCGTCATTGTTATAATGACCAAATATTTCATAGTAGCAGTAAGTCCACCAGAATACAGCCGCTTGTCCGTGCAAGGGTTGGGCCCTTCGCTGCATTCAATTATCTGACACGAAGCAGCATTGATGGGAAAAATCACACCATAATAGAAAACAACGGTGCGACTCACCGCGCACTAATCGCGTTATCTACGTCATATCCTATTATTAGACAGCGCGGACATCGTGTTGTTCTTAGCTGGCTAGGGGAAGGGGTGAAATATGTATTTTGATATTCGCCATACAGTTTATACAGGCTAAAAAAAATAGTGTTACCATTGCTTACATATCAGAAAGTTATCGTAATACACATAACGCCTTCTTTCCCCGAAGCGTTGGGCAGACGTGTACCTATATTACTCTGACATTTCGCCAATTATGTTTAATTCCTATGTGGTGGAGGTGAATCGATTGCCATCAGCCAGGCACAAAACTAGACTATGGGCTACTACTGAAAACAGCCCAAAAAGAAAACCCTAATAACATTTTATCCGACCTGGGAATCAAACCCAGAACCTTATGCTTCGCTGGGGCGCTTGTAACCGCTAGACCAACGAGACAGTCCAAAGAAAGTTAAAGACATATCTGCGAAAAATAAAACTATGTTCTCATTTGCACAACGTAAAAGATATGTAATTTTTTTGCAACGTTTTTGCTTACTAAGAAGAGAGTGATAATATTAAAAAATAATCAAGATAGTATACCTAGACAATTTCTGTAAGAAATTCTTTAATCCTTTGAGATAACGTACCAGGGACACAGCAGTATCTAAGAGGTAGCAGTAAGTAGTAACATAGCGTCTTTATTCGTTACATCGCGTCGAACCCTCCCGCGCTATGCGAATACCTTGACGGAACTTAATATCGGATGGAGGCCTGTGTGTGGAGCCACAAAATTGGCTACTGGTATTTAAGACCACCAAGCAATGGGTTGTTATATCTACAGTTACCTACCTATACCAATTTTTTTTTTATTGTTAATTTAACCCTAAAACCACCAATCACCCAGAAAGGTAGCAAAATGCTATTTCGTATGAACACTTACTACCTAACGCTACCTATTCTAAATTAACGGATGCAAACTGACTCGCAACAAGCAGGTAGTGTCTTCATTTCTTGCTGGTCTCTTCAGTGACGCTCTAAGCCAGGGTTCGTACCCCACAGGAAGTACCCTTAGCGTGTAATCACTTAGTTTTTACGTCTGGCTGAAGACCTTAATTTATTAAATTAAACACAAGTTCGATTTTACCGTGGCCCTGGCACAGGCAACTGAAGGAACACGGGTAGGTTTTAGTCAGTAAAAGTCTTATACGCCCTCCCGCTCCGCTCAGAGACGTCATTTGATGATTTTCCAAGAGAAAAACACAAATCCGATTTAGCAGCCGATAACCTCATTGGTTGAACTGCGAGATGACATTCTTAAAAAAAAAAAACAAGTCTAGTGTCACTTGTGACATGTGAATAAGGAACCTCGTCCTTTTCAAGTGGGTTAACTAAATTGGACTCAATATTGAGAATGAAAGTTTCAGCAAAGGTAAAAGATTATATTTGTGATCTGAGGCGAATATCATATATTACCTACCGTCCTTAGCGTTACGTTTCATGGCCAAACGCTAAGAAACTCGTGTTCGCATAGTTGTAGAACGTTTAATTGTTCGCTCAAGGTCCGGCCTCGATTTATGAGCTGGAGGTGCGACGCCTCACATTCCGGCGTCACCCGCGTTTGCCCTATTTCTTCTACTGCCCCACACAACTTCTCACCAGTTTACTGCTCAAGTTATTTGGGCAGCTCTTGAATACCGGGGGATTGTGGAAGACATTACTTTTTTAGAACTTTGTTCTTATTAATCTTTGCTTTACTATGGACTCCCATCTTACAGATACAACTGCTTATAATTAAGTGATGCGCGTAGAAATATTCCATCAGTTTACTTAGGACATTGATCAGATTGCCACGAATTATTTTGTAAAATGAACAAGTCAAATGCAAATCTATTTTCTGAACACTCGATGGATAATAAACTTACCTACTTTCCGTCGCTATCGGCTAAAATACACCAATAAGTGTCCTTGCAAATATGCTCAGTTATCAAAGCCAAAACTTTATCAAAACCTCGCAACTGATAGCTCGTCCTCATTAATTACCGTCACGTCTGCCTACCTCGTAAGGTACGTCCCCACCACGTCGCCGCCGCGTCGTCGCGTCGCACCGCAACACGGAGCTCCCTCATTAAACTAACTTCGTTTCCAATCTCCGCCGCGTGCCGCGAGTCGGAGCTATGACGCGATTGATAGTCGCTGCTTCAGAACGGTTTACTGAACTTTCTAATGCCGTGTGTTTTGGTGCTATTAATTAGATGTGTTGAGGTGTAGACAACAGTAAACATTACCACACCATGAGTACACTGAACTCGATTTTTCTTCTTTTCTTATCAAATTCTGGTTGCAAATTGGTTAGGTATAGCCTCTTGTCCGAGGCTGCCCCCTGCACAATTGCCAAAGACTTATACTTATCATAAATGGTTTTTTCTATTGCCACATACTTAATTATTACTGTTTCATCTACCCGTTTTAGCCGAAAGACGTCCACTTCTGGATATAGGCCCCCCCTAATTTGGGGGGTTAGCTATACTCGGTACACATGGCAGGCGGGTTGGCGATCGTAGTCATCATCTGCCTGCCTTTTTCCAACTATGTTGGGGTCGGCTTCCAGTCTAACCAGATGCAGCTGAGTACCAGGATTTTACATGGAGCGACTACCTATCTGACCTTCAAAACCCAGTTAATAGGTAATACGATACCCCTTGGTAAGACTGGTTGTCAGACTTTCGGGCTTCTGGCGACCCGTAACGACTGTCTATGATCTACGAAAGACATCCGAGATCAACGGCTTAACGTGCTTGTTATATCGTCTTGGTATGTAAAGATGGTCACCCATCCACGGACCAACCGCGGCAAGCGTAGCTTAACCTGAACAATCAATCCGTGCGGCTGTTATAACTTAGCCACAAACCCCTGGGTTGGCGATCGCAGTATGGTGGTAAAATGCATACAGAACGCTGCTGCCCATTCTTTAATAGGTCCCTTAGTCGCCTATTACGACACCCATGGGATGAAATGGGATGATGAAATTCTTTACGTCCGGCAGAACACAGAAGTATTACGATTACTGTTTATACTTCTTAAATCTCAAGATCTTGATGTTCAGTTTGAACTTCTTTAAGATACATCATACTTATGTTCACCTTATGATCCTTATGATCTTAGCTTTGGATACAATATCATCTATAAGAAGTCTTATTTTTTAACATCTAAGCTCCAAAGTCAAACACAAAGCTAAGTGAATAACTTCGTAGCCTAAAAGTTAATGATATCTTCTGGCTGGCGACTTGCCGTGACGTCACGGTGACGTAGCGAGCGCCGGGTGACACAATAAACACGTCCGCCAGATCGTTAATCAACGACTACTCACCTTACCAGCCGCCGCGCGCCGGCCGGGCAGCACGGCGGAACTGGGCTTAATCGTTGTTTAGTTTGAAGATTAAGCCGCAGTTAAGGAGTAGATTGGAGTAAGTGAGTTTAAGTAATGGTTAACACATCAAGGGAAAGAGTACAAAGGTAATTATGTAAGACCACCGTTTATTCGAATTAAGAAAAATCTTCTCATTTCTTTTCTTAAACATACTCCATAATTATGGTTTCGCAAACGGCGACATAGGTTGGATATTATGCCTTAATTGGCATTGTTCTAGTGATGCAGGTCCACACGGCTACACATCAAGCTATATATTTCCAGTTTTAGCTGACCTCGCATTGTATACGATTTTCGTACAGTGAGAAGTCAGTTTATAATGGAAAAATATAATTTGACCAGTGGCCATGCGTACGTTACAATGGTAATTTACTTTAAATTTAGCCAAGTGGCTTCTGGAAAGAAGGGTCTTCCGAAAGGTAGATAATAACATTATGGACGCTATTTAATCAAAGACCTTGTTAATTTTCCCCTGTTCGTTTTAGGATTCGCTTATCGAAATCGTCACTTTGGCCACTTCTAACAAAAATCCTCATACCTAATCTCTGCAGAATCTAATCTCTGGTTACCACAGTGCCAACAGCCCGTCTAGAAACAATAGAATCACCTTGACACAACACGGTTACTTCAGACAACAGGAGCAGTGACAGGGGGTGACCCTGGAGGGTGGCCAGGGGGTGTGGGGTGATAATTAATGACGTCACTCTGGCAGGTGCACAATGACTGGAACTGCTCTGAAGGTGACGAGGCAGGTTTTTTTATCTGTGCTGGCGTCATACGCAGTGAAGTGAAAGTTTCGGTGCCAGGGGGTTCATGGGCGAAGTTAGGTGTAATGTCTTGTTTTATGTAGTTTTGGGATATTAACACTGTAGAGATGAGAAGGTGTGTATTTTGATTTGAAGAAACTCAATACTTTCCGTAATGAAATGAAGAAAGCCTTATTTTTAATACCGACTTCTCATTAAAAAAAAAATCATATCCATTACTAAGTAACTGGGTTTAATTACCTATAACGAGTTGTTATCCAAGAATGTTAATACTTCACAACAAACACTCAAAACGGAATCTCAATATCAGCATAATACATTACCTCAAAATAAATGAATCGAATTTACAACGCGGACAATAACGTGCGAAACAATGGCGGAATATCCGTATCCGCACATCCGCGGCGGCTACAATCTGGCGGACGCTTTACCTGAAAATCCGCATTAATTCATATTCCGACGCGAAAACAATGCGGACAGCGGAAACCTGTCCGCGGTCTCACCAACGGATTTTACACGCGGATGTACACCTCTAGTAACTCTAAAAGCACTCCAAAATCTGCTCTAACAACAAAATAATAAAGCGGAAATCCCACTGGACTTGCAATTTGATCGCATTGACTGCAATCCATTTTATAAACAACCTAAACATGTAAGTGATAAAGTTGAAATCAGTTCGCAGCACAATCACTGGGCATCGGGATGATCTCTCAACCGTTTTGAAAATGGAATAGCAATTCTTGTCACCTGCGATTGGTGTACATTCGAAATACAAGCTTAATTCGATATGTTTATGTTCGGTTTTGCTTTGATATACGTTTCTGAAGTGGTGATTGAAAGCTAAGACCTATTTGCAAACGAAATGGAACCCCAATTTCTGCGCTATAGGGTTTATTTTCCCGTGCGTGTGCAATAAGTGGACACTGACAGGTGCAACAGTGTGGAAGGCTCGACAAACGGCTGATTTCGCATACAGTATGGCGGTCCATCCGTTTCCGCAGCGATTATGAGGTGGGGTGTGAATCATGTGTAGATAAACCGAAGGCTTAATTGATATTTTTGAACAATGCATTAAGTTCAGCTTTCAGCAGCATTATCTGTGTTCAACAGATTTCGAATAAACTGGCATTGCTACTAAAATTACGAAATTGCGTTCAGTTAATTTCTGTCCCACTTTAATTTGTTACGTCCACGTATAGGTATTACCTAAGAACCTTAATAATTATTTTATAAAGACCTTCAAGAAAATAACTGTAATAAAAGGTTAGCTGAACTTTAATCTTTGGAAACAGTACTTGGTATTAGAGACGACTGTACCGTTCAAACCAATTATCTCAAGGAACACAGGCGCTAGAATACCAACATTCCTTCGTCCCAGTTGTGAGCAGTCCCAATTGTGCACGTCATCAGCTAATCCGTAACAAGCCGGCCAATTAAATGATTTGTCGCGCCGCCAACGAATTGATCCAGTTAACAGATAGCCAACGTTGGCCACGCTACTTCGATATGGATGCTAATACTGTGGGACTGTGTTCTTAATTTGAAATATTGGTCGGGTTGCCTAGATTGGCGATTAAGCAGGATTTGGAATTAGCCAAGTACACGTTTGTCTTTGTCGTACCAGAGAGTTTGCTATCCTTGTTTGTCAGATGTGAAAAATACGGTACAAGATTACTCTCATTCTGATGCTTGGTAAGCCGGCAGACTAAGTATGATCTCTTAAATGAAACTTTATACCTGAATATGTATTTCACACAAGGCATAATTATTCAACATAGATTTCTTTTTGCTAAACGTAGGTATTCTATTCTTAATTCGATTTTAATTTTTTATTATTTGAAATTTCTATATTTTAACATAAACAAAACATAGAAATGACACTCAGACCTTATTCTATAGTATTAACCATTGGGATTGAATGTGTTGTGCACACTGTAGCGCCTAAATAAAATATTTAAAAATACATTAATTATGATATTGATTGATTTACACAAATAAAAGCTGGATCATAAATTTCATACATCAGCATAGTTGGAACCACTACATCACACTTCCAAACCGATCCATCTCCTGACCAGACACACGCATCAAAACTAATCCTTCAAAAACAAAGGTACACAACTAGGATCTATTCGCGGAGAGGACACGCTTGATTTACGGCTGCGCGTGCGCCGTTCACGGAAACCACGAGCTAATCACGGACACAGCCGATGAGCTTGTATGAGACAATATTTGTATGTTTAGCGCAGTAGTCAATCTTCAGTTAGGTTCAAATGGATGTAATGTTTCATTGGGGCAGTGCCAGCGATTGTGGTATGAAGGAATTCTATCAGGTGTTCTTCGCAGAATAGAACTTAGACTGGCCTGTTAGTCTAGTGGTTAGTGACCCTGACTACTAAGACTGAGGTCGTGGGTTCGATTCCCACCCAGGACAAATCTTTGTGTGATGAGCACAATCATTTGTTCTGTGTCTGGGTGTAAATTACCTATAATATGTATGTATTTAGAAATATATAAGTATATTTATCAGTTGTCTGGTTGCCATAGTACAGGCTCTGCCTAGTTTGGGATCAGATAACGTTGTGTTGGTTGTCCTAAGATATTATTTATTATTATTTATTAAATATGTAGGTTCAGTGTGGTGCCGGAAGTCAAAATAACACCATGCCATTTCTTCCCATGGGTGTCGTAAGAGGCGACGGAGGGACTTACTATAGCATAGGCAGCAGCGTTCGTTATGCATTTTACCACCATACTGCGATCGCCAACCTGCCTGCCAAGCGTGGCGATTATGGAAATCCCCCCAAATTGAGGGAGACCTATGTTCAGCATTGAACGTGTTTCGGCTGAAGTGATGATGATGTTTAAATATGTCTCCTATTCTATTAAGAGATCTAAAAAAGAGAATATTGTCAAAAGATCCACACATATTATGTATTTTGGTCTTAGCGGGAATACAATCAGACATTCTTAGATGCAGCAAAGTGTACACGACTTCATGTGAAAAATATTTTTTCGTTCCAATTCCTTGGCGCATAAGCAGTGTTTTCTTTATTCAATCACCGATACTAACACACGTAAACAGGTGTAAACCAACAAACTGCCAGTTATTCTGATCTCCGAACCTTTGGCCACCACTGAAATATTAATAGCACGTCACGGACGTAATATATGATAATAGATAGAGCAAATAATCGGCCACTTAGCGCCTCGCCGAGGTGAAAGATGGATAAATCATAGCGCTTCCTGGCGGGACGAGCACTGAGAAATATGTACGAGGCAATTAGGTGGCAGTTTTAATTCTAGAAGCGGCTGTAAATTATCTGGGTGTGGACTATGACGGCCGGTTTGGGGCTTTTGAAAGTAAAGTGTGATTTGAGGTTATTTTTATGACTCAAGGTACACGGAACACTTTAGCAGAAAAAATTAACAGCAGTTATCTAAGTTTCCGAAAAAAATGTCAGCACAATGCATTCAAAACCGGTGCGTAGTCTTTATCTAAAAATGAGGCGGCTTTCATAATCAGAGGAATAGTTCCTTTTATAATCATAATCAGCCTATAATGTTCCCACTGCTGGGATGTAGGCTTCCTCTCTATGAGGGAGTGGATAGCAATCCATCAGCAGAAGGAAACGCAACCCTGGTGCGGGTTGGTGTATGTCACATACCTTGGAATTTTTGGTTCTAGGATATGCCGATTTCTTCACGATGTTTTTCTTCACCATTTTGAAAGCATTAGTGATGAATTTACACAAAGTAAAGTGCCTGCTTGTGTTCGAACCCACGACGTAAGTCGCGGCCGTTACCACTGGACCACCACTGCACCTTTTACAATAATTATGACCACTGAGATGTTCAACCACAGCTGAAATTCAACCAGCATTATTGCAGA
Source organism: Aporophyla nigra (assembly GCA_947507805.1). NCBI lineage: Eukaryota > Metazoa > Arthropoda > Insecta > Lepidoptera > Noctuidae > Aporophyla > Aporophyla nigra. The sequence continues at coordinate 1,083,577 of OX382296.1, read as the reverse complement.
AGATGCTTGATAGCATAACGTCATAACCACGCTTTGAAGCGGAGAAACCAGTTACCAATTTTTTGCCAAGCATTATCTTTATTCACCTTTGTTAACCCACTAGAAGAAAGGGGCTAATGTATTCTACGAAACAACAAAGTACATGCATGTTTCACTATATTCACAGCTACTCCGTCTGTCGTTTGTCTGTCCGATACTACTCAGTAGGCACTGAAGCTAAAGAAACAAAACCGTTTAATGGAACATTAGAGACATCAAACACTCATCGAGGACATTACACTGATGCACTATTGTCTCATGTATGAAGTGAATGGCTATACATCTGTCAAACGCAGCACAATTATCATGTCTGAGAGATGGGAGCGAAAAACAAGTTTAATTATGCAATCAGAGCCAGTATGTGAACCTTTTCGTCTTCTAAGGTCATAGATACTTTGTTTGATAAAATAATTATATCGATAGCGTGCCAATTGGGATTGATTAGAGCAATGCGCCATAAGCGATGCTTTGAAAATATCTGCTGAGTATTATTATCCACGTTTTATTTAGGTATATCATTTTTAATAATTGAAACGTTATGAATGAAATGTAATTATACGTGCCATCGAATATTCTAGACCTGCATAAATAGCTAAGACCTACCGTAGTTTATGACCGCGTTAATGATTCCTGAAACAAAAGCAAATGCAGACAAAATATTTAAAGCGACAAAGCGAGAAAGTAGCTTTAAATATTAATGATATGATTTTATGCATGGTAAGTGTGTAGGTACATAACACAATAATTCCAATTGGCATACCTTCCCAGTAACTAGCCATCCCTCACGGCTGCCTACCCCTCAGGGTCTAATTGACATGGTCACGTGGCGCACATCTCACACCGGAAGTGCGCGCTCTCGGTGACTTATGCGTGTTTCCTTCCGGTTCCCGCGGCGCACGCGACTACGCCTGCGTTTTTTGCAAAATCATGTCTAGGCATTACTTTTTTATCTGGAAGAAAATGGTCGGTGCTTTGTGTCTCAGCAGGTGTCGGATGGTGTTGTAGACGTTATATTTCAGGAGAAAAGCTGTTTTCTTGAAATCTGTTTCAGTAACCGAATAACTAACTAACAAGGAGCTACAAATAAATAACCGTTGCAATTTTTTTTATTTTTTATTTACATCGTATCATACCTGGCTGAAACTTGAAAATTGTCTTTATAGTTCTTACGCAAAACGTGAGTTTCCTTCTATGGGACCTTACTGTAAAAGACAACCAATGCGTTTAAATTGTCACATTCATGAACATGACTTTTCTGCACTATCGATTAGACCGATTATGATGACATTTCTGACAAAAAGGGTCCACTGAGCGTAAAAATCATTTTTGCGCCCCACACGACAAAGTCACGTGTGATTTCATCTCTATGTGACAATGATGGTGCATTTTGTTAAGCATTAGTTAGAACAAGTTAGATGAGTCGTATGTGGGGGATTTAGGGTTGATGTTTGCTTGTTCCATCTTAAAGGGACGGTTTTCTATGCGCTTTTTGATGCGAAATGCGTGAACGATTTGCTGTATTACGTGTTTATAAGGCATAGGCGTAAGCATAGCATTATATTATACGTGTTGAGAGAAAACACAATATCGATTCCTGTAAACATGTCTAAGATTGTGCTTGTTAAAAACATCTATAGCAAATATAAAGGAAAATTGTTGAAAACTAAAATAATGTCACAGGTTTAAAAAGTTGTTTGTATTTTAGGTGAATATCTTCCAAGGAAAACAAAATATAGATCTAATACTTAAAACTAAGAAGAGATCCAGATAACCACAATAAAAAGCATCTAAAACAGTGACAGTTCCTATCGAGACACGTAATGGAAATCCTCACAGCCCCGGTAGCAGTGGCGTGCGTCGGACGGAGAGACGCGTGTCGTTTCCGAATCACCGACGGTTCTGTTTAATTGATGGCTGCGGGCAGGGGACGCTCGGCGGGTAGTTTGATATGACAGCCGTGAAACGTCACATTTGGAACAAGACACGTAAAAAATATTGATTTATTTTAGCACATTTTCTTGGCTATCTAACATATAGCAAAGAAAATGTGATATCTACTAATCAAGGTACACAGAAAAGTGGTATTCGTACAAAAATTCCAGTTGATGGGAGGAATATATGGCGCAAGGTTTGGTGAACTGCTCCATACGTGACGTTTGTGAAGGGACGCCGTCAAAAAGACCGGTCTTCTCTTAGCTGCCACGGCTTATTTTAATTTCTGAATTGATATTTTGTTTTCGTTTTAATTGCGGACGTTTTTAATGTGCACGTATGTTTACATCGTTCTCAAATTTACAATTTCAACATAAATGATGTAACCAACTTTTTGTAACAAAATGTTTGATTGAAAAGAGTGTCCATGCAGTTTCTTGCCGGTTCTTCTCATCTACTACGCTTTTAAATGCGCAACTAGCTTCTTCTCTCTGACTCACCGTCCCTTGGCAATTCAAAAGTGCCTGTAATTGGTTCATTTGAAATAATTGCTTTAAGTTTGAGCATTCAAGATTGAAGGGTTTTTTAAGCCACATAAAACGAAAAGATCACAATGAAGATTGAGCTCGCAGAGGAACAAAAATAACATACTTTCGAATATCATAGCATGCTTTCGAAAGCCATTAAAAGATGATGTAGCAATCTATACAATTATAGTACTTCTCTATATTATACTGTCGGAGCATTCACATCGGATCTGCGGAGGCGGATGCATGCGTCGGACATAGTCGCGTGTCGTTTCCGAGTCACTGAGTGTCGCTTTTAATTGATACAACCGGTAGCCGGTGGGGAGCATCAACTTTGTCGTCCATCGTGAAGCTTTATGCAAGTTGTAATATTAAAAGGAGAACTAAGTGCTCAGCAAAATTTTGATATTTTGAACGAGTTTTATAAAACAGGTTTGTTGATCCTATATAAGGTGACCTATAAAATATCTAACTTAACACTACAATCTGGTGATAGCCAGCATCATCAGTTATGAGTAGTTGCCTATTCACCGTCCTGCTTTTTGAGTACTTTCTCAAATTACAATTTATTTTTTACTAGAAAAGGTTACAATATGAATTCCTATTACTATATACGAGTGCGTATAGTAGCTAGTGTTACGATCACCGACTACCTACTGTTTACCTCCCCTTCCGCTGAAGGTCTAAGTCCACTTATATTCAGGACTACCCTCGAAACAGTGAGTGAACAAGTGAAGTGCATGCAGTGGCGATGACACGCGCATCTGATTCACACACCACTGACGCTCGACCTATGTCTAATCATTGGCATAGTCTGATGTCAGCGGTAGAGGTGGCAGGATTCATAGATATGGATGATGTATTATGACTTAGTAAAAAGCATGAGCAGCTTGACTTCTAGCATTACTACCGTATCGTGTTTTATTTGTTTGATTGTAAGGTTCAGTTGGTCAAAGAGAATCCATCATCATCCATTGCAGCCGAAAGACGTCCACTGCAGGACATAGGTATTTTCCTCCTGCTGCAAATAAAAGTGGCACCTAACACTTTTATATTATGTCTTGGCGGAATCGAAAAAACGGTTCAGATCATGTTTGACCTCTAACTTTTACTTGCAGTGCGAGTAAATTCCCACTAACATCTAATACGGTTTCATCTCTCTCATATTCTAATGAAGCTATTTCTAGTTTACACAATTAATATTAACCAAATCCTACAAAATGTTAGCAACTTACCAACCTTACTTCAGTTAGTTACGTGTTCTAAACGTAACAAACTTGGGCCGGCTCTAGCAACTCGTGGCTCTGACCCCCGGCGGCCGGACACGGCTCGTGTCAGGCACAGCGCACGACTTTCCGACTGGAAACTGTCGCGTGCTACCGACAACTGAAGCCCAACCATCTAGACATGATTCTTCCTACACTTCATTAAGATTCAAATGCCATTGGTTTTAGAAGTTATGAAATCTGTGAAGTTGCTTGACTGTAGCTTTTAATGCTTAACAAAATATGCATCAAGTCAGCTTGCGCTTTCTGGTCATGAGTCTGTTTGACGAAATATTTAACAGATAGTAAAAAAAAGAAAGATAGAAAACATGTTTATTTGTGGTAAACATGGCGCAGAAAAATAACACCTTGGGAGAAAATATGCCTCACATCCACGCAAAACGGTCATCGCCCAGCATACGCTACGGCCCTATATGATACAGAGCCCCAGCGCTGGTCTATGTATGTTTTTTTTTAACTATTTGTACCTAACTCAATACCATAATCATTCATCGTTTAGTAAGTTGCGTTATCTCACTTCCATCTCCTTAACACCACAAGACATAAAAACAAACTCTTTAAAAAAAACACCATGAGAGTTCCTCCAAGCATCTGTTGGGGCCAATCATGCTCCCCTTCGGAACACTTGCATACAATTACTTAATTTGCCACTTTATTCAGAGAGACTCTCACATCTGAGGTAGCTCCCAACCATTGAGATAATGCTACAGACTCCCGCAATCATTTTATTTAACACGACGACGGTTTTGAAATGAAAATTGGAATTTGAGTGGAGTTGGAGGGCTTTGTTTGTAATAAGGGAGTAAAAAGAAATGGGATTGCAGATATAGCTTTTCAATGTTCAAAGGATAATCAACCTGTATTTTGACTCTTTTATTTTGATTCTAGTGAAGAAACAAACGGCTAATTTCAAGTTTGTGAATCCTTTTATTGAGTAAGAGTACAAAAAGAAAAGATTCATGGTAGAGATATCATTAGCCAGCAAATTTCATCAAAAATCTGTAAAAAAATATAATTGATTTAAGCTTGTGCTCAGAAGCTCAAAAAGAGAAACAATTCCCAACGTAATACCTAACAAGGTCACTTACTGACTAGTGCGCAAATGCTCCTTAGCACAAATACATGTTATATATTCAAAGTGCGGATGAGTATGATGGTGTCACTCGTCGTGATTACACTTGCACAGTTATGGTGGCAGTATTTATGGGGTATTTATATAATTTGGAGGAGGCACCGGCTCGGCGAGTGCGGAGGGACGTGCGCGGCCTACTACGGACCTCTTTACTTCTGTCAAGGACTAGAGGGACGGACTACGCTGTTAGTGAATATAAGAAAAGACGCATATTTATTAGCCTGTTTATTTTGGTATGGTAATCTTGTACAGAGATATGGATGGTATTGGCTGATTAAAATTGGCTGGGAGTGGGGCGAATTTAAAAGATCAATTTTTTTTTCATTTTTATATATCTTTTTACGGTAATACGTAGTATTTCTTTACATTTGGGTTGTATAGTATTATTTTCTCATACCTCGTGCGTCATTCAATTGAATTCTAGTTTCACATTAAATATCCTTATCATAAGAATTGTATTGGAATTTAATGAACTGAGCCAAATAACGGTCATATTAATACAAAATTATATTTGACTTGTATTTTGTAAATAGGCAATTTTCCGTAGAGTTCAAGATACTTTACTGAAAGTTTCAGCCGAGTGCGTGCCTGCGCACAGCACCTCGACTCTTTCATTTCGTTCCATTCATTCCGGCGGATAAACGTAATGAATATCATCAGATCCGATGATACAATGCGACGCCGTGGAGCCTCGGAGTCCTGGAACTCTAGAGTGCGACACGATTATGAAAACAGGAACTGTGCAAAAAAGTAGGTACAGAGTAGGCTAAGATTGATTTAGATTATTTTGCTTTTTGAGATATAATGATAAATATTGCGTATCTACAACTAAGTAAAATTTTACATGAAATTCCAACATTCATGTCATGTTTTTTATTTTCCAGACGATATCAATATCAGGCTCGAATCAACCTAACTCCAACAATTTTATTTTGTTTTAATCTTCCAGTCACAGCAATCGACTGTGTTACTACGTATTACAAAATTCAATCTGTAAGTTTGGCGACATGCCCAACAAGTTTAAAACACCTGTAAAGGTTGTATAAATATTAATAAAACTTCTTTCTCAATTTCGAAATACTTGAAGCTAAATTGCAATTCAATTTATAAAAGTTCCAAAGTGCAACCTGTCACTTGACTCGCCACTCTTTTAATTCCCTTTCACGAAATCTTGGACGGCTTCCAAATATATCCACCTGCGAATCCCCACTTACAATCTATGATTATTCAAATCCTTTTAGATTCGTACGCAAACATCTATATGCAAATGGTGACAAACAACCGAGCGTTTACAAACGCACAATATACTTTTATGGTTCAGGAAAAGCCGATTCTTTACCACTTTAACTTTAACGATGAACCTTGAAATTTTCAACTCTATTTGCTCGGAAATAGGGATTTGTGAAGTGTTTTCTAAAGTTGGCTTTCCATGGTGCGTTCAAGATATTGTTTCACGTGTTTTATGAGGTGGGTTAAGATTTCACGGCGCTTTTGTCAGGGGCATTTTTGAGTGTTCCCTCCGCCTTGTATAGATGTTTATTTGTGAGGGGAAGTTATGTCCGATTGAGTGTAATTCATGTCTAGTGTTTGTAAAAAATGAAGCAGGTTGGATTCGTTGTTAGATATGTACGTGTTCTCATTTACGAACTAAGATTAGGTATGCAAAGTTAGCAATAAGGCTCGATGTGTACATTTTCGGGCAATACGAAGTTGATGTAGTGTAGATACATTATCAACTGAAACTGTTGTCGAAAAACAAAGCACATCTTATATTAAAACTAGACACATATGAACAGAATTGAATAACAAATAGTTGGTATGAAAGCAAAAAATATAAAAAAGCTTACATGAAAAATGAATGAATCTCCAAAAAGAAAAATACGTAAATAGCCAAACATTACCCAACAAAAGGGTTCAGAAAGACACTTTGAAATCAAAACAGAATAAAATGCAGGACAGTCTCGTTGTTTACCTACGAACCTGAAACAGTTATGACAACCTTATGTAATCACACTGGTATTTTTTCCCTCGTGTTTACAATGACAACATCCATTAGACGAGGGCACGGTAGTGTCCGACTGCCCGGCTACTGTCGCACAGCGTGGGACACACACACGCGCTATTGCCGCCCAACATGGGACACACACAAGTGACCATTTCTTCAAAACGTTATTAGTATGTGATGCTCAAAGTTGTTCCTTTTATTTTGGAACAAAAACAATTCAATAAAACAAAATTTGGAAACATAATATGTTAAATAATATTGCAGGTTCAAAAAAATTGAGTTGCAATTAAAGAAAACCATCGTTTTTCCAAAAAGATCAGTAATCTCTCTGATCTCACTTGGGACATGCAATTCCGTCACTTGGAAACGGTAGTTGTATGATAATACGACGTCTGTCCGTATTTGTGGGATCAGTAGCTTAACGGGAGCGGTTTATATATGAACTGCTAATGCGTGGCTTACTAGATTTTTTTTCTATTTAAGCGCACTCACCAAGTAGCAACAGCCACGCTGCGGAATATCGTGAAAATTCCTAGATACCTAGTGCACGGTCTCCAATAAGACATTACTTATACTTATTGTTCATTATTTCACTTTGTTATTATGTGTGAATGTTTCAACATTTTATATCTTACAGATAGATGTTACTTTGTTGTTACTGGACCAAAAATACCGAGAAAAAATGTAAGACCAAACTTTGACAACCCCAACCTTACTCCTTGGTCCATCGCAAATTTCCCTGGCAAGGAATAACGCAAAATAAACAAAGTGTTATTGTAGCTTATTTTCATAAGTTAATAGGCGGCCGAGCGATAACCCTGCCCAGACGGACGGCGCTTTTTGTTTATAGCTTGTACACACCCTGTATGTATACACCCCGTATATGCACAATATGAGGAAATATTTTAAGAGTGGCTGGACATACTGGCTCCCTAGTGTTTAACTTATCTTGTCCCTAAAATACGATTTTCCATGTTCGTTGATTTAAAATCTAAACGATAATACAGTTTGATGTTCTTATTGGTAGATACAGTTGAATCAATTAACCAATTTTTTATTCCATGACTGGGCGAGAAAAGTTGCTCCATGGTTGATAATTTTGCAGTTCTTCATAAATTGCATTATTAACCAATGTAGTTATTTTCAAAAGCAAAAAAATGTCATAAGAATAGTGTCAAATCAAAATACAACAAAAAGTACGAATTTATGCAGCTAACTTCCTCTATATAAAGAAATCTAACGAAACGGTAATATTTGTCCCTTCACGCAGCGATCTCCATTCGTTTGAATGTTCCTAAACCGCGATACCTCAAGCGGCGTACCACTTAACAAATACGTCATAATCTTTGATTTATCGTATCGACTCCGATATATTATCGTATTTGGTTGCAATAAGCATTTCAACTGTCTACTTGTTTGTGTGTTTATTGTAAACAAATGATTTGCATCAGTATGTTGTTATATAGCGTGTTATTAATATAGTAATTACAGGTTAGAGAACATAATGTTGGGAGTTTGTTGCGCCACTTTTTCTTCCCAGCTAAAGCACTAGGAAGTGTCGAAGGGCGGGCGTTTTGAGGGGACTGTCTCATGTAACTTTGACGTTCAAAAAGTGCTGACTCTCAGCCTAGTTTGAATAAATGACTTTTGATTTTGATAATAGTAATTAAGAACTCATGACTTTGGATTCAATGTAAAAATCGATTTGAAAACTACGGTCTAAAATTGAATAGTTGCTAATGGCACAATAGTGGCTTGATATCATTTTCTTTAATAGAGTAAAATGGAATGACTTCAATGAGAGAGATAGTTCATAGAAATAACTAAGATCACTATCGGAATTAGCTTCTTATGTTCAATGAGATTGACGACTCTAATTAGGCTGATCAGACATTCAAGTAGAATTTCAAGAGCGTTAAGGGCAGGACTCTCATTATTACCATTTCGAAATTCCAATTCGAAATGAATCGTCAACACACTTAACTTCAACGAAAAAAGTACACAAGATACTTTTATTGAGGCCTTTAAGGTGGATGAATATAAAGTGGATTTATAAGGATTATGTGGGGATGGTCTGCGTGGGTGACAGGGGGACGGGGGGATAGGTCGTTCGGGAGGTGGATATACAGCCTTAATCTTTGCGAATGCCGTGAGCCTCGGAATTGAATTGGTTCTTATATGTAAATTGTCGCATGCGAGTAAATAAATAAACGGATACGTGATTTAAAAGTATTCGCAGTTGGATAAGCTAGGTGAAGACGTTTGTACAAATATGATAGCTTCTCCAAAGGGATCATTCAACAATTACGTGATCACCGAAGGGGGGGGGGGGGGTCGGGTGCTTGTATATACATCTGGATTATTTGGGGGGGGGGGGGAGAGAATCCATGATTACGTCATCATTTATATAGCTAAATATTTAAATATTTACGTCCAATTTTGAAGTCTATACTGGTAACACTAACTATTAGATAGATGGAACGGGATTTCCTCTGCTATAGACAAACTGTGGAACAGTGTGACCAGATTCAGTATTTTTATACTTTTTCGGCATATTTTATCGACTTTTCCAAGCATCAGTATTTTTATAGGTATATTGGATTAAGTAAGTATTTTGGATATATTTTAGGTAAAAAGTTATCAAAACTGTAGCGATCGTGCCCGCGAATATTGACGTTCAGCAGATTTAGAAACTATCTATTTTATTTATTTTACTTTATAGTTCTTACCTTTTGCATTTTGACAAATGACACACCCTCTTCCCAAATTTAGGTCATTTAAGACCCATAGAAACATGACATACGTGTCAGTGCTAATAAAACAGCAAACATTAAGCACGGACGAAGATTACGTAATCAAGGCGAGGGGGGGGGGGGGTTAAAACAAAAGATTACGCTGTGATCACATAGGGGGGGGGGGGGTTAAAAAAACGGCCAAAAATGATCACGTAATTGTTGAACGATCCCAAACTATTTGGAGATCCTGCAAGATTCTGATTGCGAGGATTAGGGAGTGAATCGGTATTTTTTTCGATAAATGATCATAATGTAGATACCTATACTGTTTCATTTAAATAGTACAACGACTTCTTTCTGAAGTAAGTTAAGATTCTTTGTTGAAGATTTCGCATTGTAGGTAATAAAGTCTTATCACAGAGTTGCATTTTCTTGAAAACCAATTTAAAGATAAATATTATTTATAAACTTTATATTAACAAAAAAAAAGCTTGTATATTTCACCGCCATAGCAAACATCGGTTCTCACAATATTTACACATTTACACCTAGAGCACCGTTACATTTCAAGCAATAAATACAACATTTAAAGCAATAAAATACAACATTTTAGCAATAATAAATACAACATGAATAGCTAATAGTCACAATAATGCGCTGTTAAGGAACGGCGCACACTGCACGAATACATTACAGGCGAACGATTCGGATACCGAAAGTTATTTACGATCGCACTTTTACGCAACGATACGTACGTTTTATTGACTTTTTAATATATTCATTTGAATCATATTTCCTTAGGTATAGAGTGGAAAAAAAACGTGGAATTTATCTAACTACTTATTTTACATAAAAAGGACAGGAAAAATATGATTATTTTCTGTAATTAAATGTAAGTATTGACTTACTTTAATGTCTGCGGTAATCCACAAGGCCAGCGTAATCAATACCTTATTGAGGAAATTTTCTGCCTTTCTTGTATTGGTAAGTCCAGCAACGCCTGTAACATATACAAAATAATAGTTTAAGACGTGGTTAAAAAAATAATAAGCACACAAATGTTTATAATCCACGGCTAACAATAAATTGCTGCAACGATATTTACCTAATCATTCGCCCAATCGTTTACCTTGAACGACGCCATAACTTGGTATAATAATTTTTCAATTTATTTCATAGTATTTTTATTATGGCGTAAACTCGATGCGTCGTCGTGACGGTTATATCCGCACATATCCGTACTCTTGTATCCGCACGGTTATATCCGCATGTTTATATCGCCGTGTGTGTGTGTGTTACTTAAAAAACTGTTTTTACGCTGCTGCAAAAAGTTGGGCATTTCCTTAGGTAGCCAAACGTTTAAATTGCAATGATGGTGAATGTGTGCTATACATAACTGGTTAAGGTGAATGCTCCAACCAGCCCGCGAAATTCAAATTTTCTTACGTTTTTTGCAATTTGCAGGCCAGTGCTAGGACTTGGAGGGATGTATTGATGATTTTGATGATTATAATTCTGTAACTGCATACGTCTTACAGTCGTGAATAATATTTTAATCAACATACAACCTAGCACTGGCCTGCAAATTACAAAAAACGCAAGAAATTTTTAATTTTGCGGGCTGGTTAGAGCTTTCACCTTAATGCACGAGAGGTTTAGGTAAGTAATAAGAGCTCTATAATTGACTGGTGCAGTACGGGATAAAAAATTAACCAGTGTGAAAACTGTAACCATGAATATGATTCTAGACCCTTAGCGTATAAATTACTTTTCGATTATTTAAAAATAAAAAGTACCTATATGCTGTTACATAAAAAGTGCAATCAAACTTAAGCGGTTAAAATGTCGTCATCGTCACCATCCTTTCAGCCAATCGACGTTCACTGCTGAACAGAGACCTCTGGTTAAAGTTTAATACTGAACTAGTTTCTGTCCCCGACTTCGTCTGCGTGAAATTTTTTGTTTAAACCAGGCCATAAAATTTGTCTGAAAATATATGTGCCTAGCATGCCTTTAGTATTATAATGAAGAAATAATCTACTTTGTGATGATTAAACGAATCTGAATTATGAAAGGTGGCTCGTATTTTATTTAGTTTTACAGTATGTAGGTTTCCCAAATCAAGTCTTATCTCTTATCTCCTTTATGGTAGCCGTTTTCAATGAAATAGTTAAAACTTTTATGACTGTTGATAAGCAACATGTCCACGTTTATCTTCTACTAGCAATAAAATATTTGGTAGATAGTGACAGATTTACGACGGCACCGAGGTAAAAAAACTGTTCCATAAATAAACAACTATGACAAAATACCAAAATACATAGTTTCAGGATTTCCCTATTCGTTTACATACAAACATAAACTTATATCTTTTGTACCATTCTTTTCTCCGTCCGTAAAATAGACAATCAGTCAACCTTTTTCAATAAGAAGTATGGACCTAATATTATGTTAGCTGGTTATCTAATCAAAGCCGGTTAATTGAAACATAATTTGAAACCACTGCTTCCACTTCTATCCCCAACCTTAAACAATCATCGCTTCTTTAATTAAGATATTTATTTACAGTTAGGGTGACCCCTCCACTTAAGCCGCCTTTACACTCAGCAATTTGGCACTTTTATAAGCAATCATTTTCGGCCTTAATATTCAATTAGGTATAATTGCTGGGCAGATGAGGAGTGATATCTAAGACGAGATTAACGACGCTACACATAATTCATTACCGTAATGGACCAAGTTATGGTTGGCTGTAAACTTTTTACAATAGCGCAGTGTGTAAGCGGCATTATTGGCTGGCTGTGTGGCCAAAATCTGGGATCGGAGAAGTATAAGACAAAACTGTGCATGATAAGAGCTCTGGGTTTATTGATAATACATAATAATAGGCAAAAAAGTTTCCGGGCTCAAATGGAATAGGGCGGGTCACATTCGCTGTATGCAAGATGACCTCTGGGTGGGACACAATGGGTGCCTGAAGATGGACATCGCCGCTGCGGACCTAGACGCGTGCCGCGACGGCTGGTTCGAGGTGGCGCGGGAAAAAAATACCTGGACGAACTTGGGGAGGCCTTTGCCAAGCTGTGGGACAGTATAGGCTTAACAAAATGGATAACACCGAAATGGCTACCAAAACATTTGTTTTAATATATTCACAAAATAAAAAAGCTATGTTTCCGCCCGGGATCGAACCGGGGGCCTTCTGCGTGTTAGGCAGATGTGATAACCGCTACACCACGGAAACTTGAATGTTAAACTTACAAACAAGGTAGGTACCAAGAGTAAAGTGAAAGTTGCACCTATCTATCAACAGTGGACAATTGTGGCCACCTCGAGCTGATCTACTTTCCAGCTAAAGTCACTTAAAGATAGCTTGTAGAGATAATGTAGAGGTTAAGAAGTGACTGTTCCAAAAATTTTTATGCTCTTCAGGTCATGGATCATGCATGGCGTTCCTTGAACATAAGTAACTTTGCAGATAATTATTTGACATATTATGACTAGTAGCTATGCGTGTAACTTAAATTAAAACATTAGTATATAACATTTTTTTTTTTTACTGAAATTGTTACATTTTTAACGTTAAAAAATATTTGAATGAAACTCATGAAAATAAAATCTAAAAAGGTATGTTTCCGCCCGGGATCGAACCGGGGGCCTTCTGCGTGTTAGGCAGATGTGATAACCGCTACACCACGGAAACTTGAACACAGACCACAAATTATGTAAGTACCTACCGCAAATAAAGAGAAAGTTGATCATCAACATTGAACCATCAAAAATGGACCTCGCTCCAGCTCGACGAGGTGAAAGTATCTTATGGCATTTTATAGCATTTCAGTGAAATTCTATAGAGATTAGATTGGAGGTTCTGAGTGTTGCCAGATGTAAAGAATAGCATCAGCCCATATCTTTTCGTGGGTGTCGTAGAAGTCGACTAAGGAACTTACTAGAGAATAGACAGCAGCGTTCTCTATCCCTCACCACCGTACTGCTTTCGCCAACCCGCCTGACAAGCATGGTTATCATGGGAAACCCCTCCTTTGAAAGAGACGTATGTCCGCCAGTGGACATCTTTCGGTTGAAATGATGATGGTAAATTAATGAGAGAGAAGATAAAAATGATGTGATACTGATTCACTGCATCTATATGTATACTGTATCCTTGACATTCTTTATGTCTTTCAGAAGCCAAAATAAAATATCTTACTCTGCAAGTCCATGTTTTGATGTTCAGCTGTCCGATCCAAAGAGTTGATAAAAGAGATCTTACCACAGCAGTCTACCGCACACCACAGCAGCAGTAGATATCACAGTGGACTTGTAACAGTTGTTGTTTGCGGTGTTGATGGTAACAAAAAGCTATGTTTCCGCCCGGGATCGAACCGGGGGCCTTCTGCGTGTTAGGCAGATGTGATAACCGCTACACCACGGAAACTATGCATAACACAACCAAATACGATATTTATTTTTAAATATTAATAACAAAGTCTAGATCAACGAGGTCAAAATGTTATCGACTTGTTTATTTTATTTTATTACACCTGCATCAATATTAATCTTTGTCATAAATTATTGTTACTACCAATAGTAGCCTATTTATCGAATGAAACGATTATCATGTAAACATCGTCAGTTTATTTCATAATGTTCAACACTTTATTCTAAGGTATTTTCGATAAGCAAAAAATTATTTCAAACCTGTTACGTACAGTTACCAAAAGAGATAAGTTGCCGGTGAAACTGAATTTGATTATGGGACAGTCCAAGTTAAATTTTATTCGAAAGGACCCATCAATTTCTTTCTACACTTCAATGATGTATATGCGACGACCCTGGTTACTTTACTTAGTTGGTGAATATATACCTATGCTCCTGCTCATTTTCATCATCATTAGAATCAGTTCCTGTGTCATTCCCACCACATGGCGACACTTTTCTTTAACAGCTGTCACTAAAGTGTTTGATTGGCACTTTTTATTATTTTGCCTGTTTTATGTCCTGACTGTTTCCGGGGGACGTATATTAGCGTTAATCTATCAGGGGAGAATCGATAGAATTACCGTGACATCATCTCTTAATGTATCGTCAGTAATTGTGTCTCTAACACATTTGTTCCCACTTTCACTATCTCCAAATCCCAAATTATTTCTAAAGCCCATTTCAGTAGATGGGCCAACTCAGAATATTTGACCTGTAAATATAACACAACATGTGGGCAAAAACTACATGGCTCTGAAAAACTCTTTTATGAAGCAGAAGTTCCACAAATCAACATGCCATTATCACATACCAAATACGTACACAATTAAGATGACACTATAGGGTCTAAATAAATTAGCTGGCAATACTTTACCAACTACTATACAATCCAACGTATTGGGTATCAATATCGAAAACTAAAAAAAATCTTCTTCTTCAGTTTTATTGAAAACTTATGATAACACTGTAAAAAGTAGGTACATTGAGGTAACCAAGCGACTATGTGGTTAGTTTTTGAAAATTCGTATAAAATATCTAAATTCCACAAAAAATTACAAAAACAGCTGACTAATAACGATCATTCGGCCATCGGCTGCTGAGAAAAAAAAATGTTTCATTCTTTTTCAATTTCGATACCCAACACATGGATAAAGTATTGTCAGCTAATTTTAACCTTGTAACCAAAAAATTTAACCCTGTATTAGTAATTGTGTGACAAAGTATCCACAAAATAGGCAGGTACATATCTTCATATCATACTGTAATCGTATTACGTACGATCTATCGGCAGCAACAAGGTACGCTGAGATAACTTCGCACCGCTCGGCGCCGCACGCCGCACGCCGCACGCCCGCCGCATTAGCAGTATTAGCGGCGTATTATGTTTACTGCGGATTACGGCATCATTACCAAGCGTGGCAATTAATGCACATTAGTTAGACCTACATTGAGGACAAGTGGATTACACAGTGTGGTATGGAGTAACAGATATTGAGTTACAAGGTAGTTTTGATACAGGAATGAAGGTTGTGTCACCAAAAAGGTTTTGAGATGAAACTGGGTAGCTGTTCGAGGTAGAATAAATAAAGGCGGAGGAATGCGTGCTGAAGATGATTTGACTGCAAAGAGATAAAACGCTGAAATAACCTGTAAATAAATAAATAAATATCTTAGGACAACCAACACACCGTTATCTGATCCCAAACTAGGCAGAGCCTGTACTATGGCAACCAGACAACTGATAAACATACTTATATATTTCTAAATACATACATATTTTTTTTTTGTAAAAAACAAAAAAAAATCGTGCTACCAATCCTAAATAGATTGTGAGAAGGACGAAAGAAAACCGTGTAAAAGAGGAAACATGGAGTTTCTTTTCGCTCTTCTCCATAGGAAATGACCATTGCAACAGAACACCTAGCTCCTGCCGTTTCATAAGTGCCCATGTATGTTTATGTGACATAAAATATTTTGAATTTATCGTTTACAATAATTAAAGCAAAAAAACAAATGCGACAGTATCTATACAGTTAAACGAAGTTGGGTGGTGGGAAATAAGATCTCAAATTTGTTTCAAGAAGCTTATTATGTTTATCAATTGTCGCATTTGATAGATAGATAAAGGTTTTATTTATTTCAATAGTTCAAAGATTTAAATTAATTAAGAAACAAAATTACAACCTAAATTAACTAAAACTGCCATCCCATCTTCCTGGCACGGCGTGCTGTGCTGGTGCTGCTGCTGCGGCTGCGGAAAACCTCAAGCGGCGCTCAAGCTGACCTTATTGGTCATTATATTTTTGAGCCGTTTGGGGTTGAAACGCTCGGGTCGTGGAGTCCAAGTGCTTTTGGCCTATTTAAACAAATCTCTAAACGGCTGGTGGACACTTCCCGTGACCCAAGAGCTGGTTTTTACCTTGGCCAGAGGCGAAGCATTGCCATACAACGTGGTAATACCGCCAGTCTCTTGGGTACACTACCAGTCGACAGCGATGCGGATGATTTTTCGACGCAATTTTTTAATTTGTAAATAGTTTTAGTTAATTTAGATAGATAAATAGATAGATAGTTTGAAATACTCTTGTATAGTTTCCGTGGTTGTCCACTGTTGATGGATAGGTGCAACTTTCACTTTACTCTTGGTACCTACCTTGTTTGTAAGTTGAACATTCAAGTTTCCGTGGTGTAGCGGTTATCACATCTGCCTAACACGCAGAAGGCCCCCGGTTCGATCCCGGGCGGAAACATAGCTTTTTTACTTTTTTGTGACATCATGTCAGAAAGTAAACCCTCAGGAAAATATTAGAAGCAGTAGCTACTTATTTATTTGAAATTAAAATTATATTTACATAAATAACAAAAAATGATACCCTAACTTAACTTAAAATATTCTCAAACTTAAAAATGGTGTTCAAAAATTCATGCACATCACTGTCAACTTGTGGATTATGAACCAAAGAAACTGGCGAGATTGCCACGGTGAATGGCAATGGCCTCTGGCCAAAGTTAAAGCCAGCCCTTCTCAACTTGTTAATCAACTTCCTCTTTATTTGTGTAAGCTACTTACATATTTTATCAGTACTCTTCAAGTGTCCGTGGAGTAGCGATTATCACATCTGCCTAATACGCAGAAGGCTCCTGGTTCGATCACGGGCGGAAACATGGCTATTTATTTTATTTTAATGAGCTTCTGTCAAATCATTTTCGGTAAAGTAACTTCTAAACCATGAAATTATCTATAAGTTATCTCAAAGTTCCTTTACCTGGAAAGTAGATGGTAAACACAGGTAACAAATGTCCAAGTCACGGGAACTGTCAACGTGCCGTTTCTAGATTCCCTCAAAGAGACCATGAGCACACGGACCCTACGGCTCGAAGGTTTCAACCTCAAACAGCTCGATAACTCTATAATTACCAATAAGGTACTTGCAGCGATTAAAGTTTCCCGAAGCCACAGCAGCAGCGCCAGCACTGTACGCCGAACCAGGAAGAATAAGTAGTGGGAAGACGAAAGATTATTGACACACGTTACATCCCCCACTAAAGGCCTTACCCACCTTGAATAAAGTCAGTAGATAGGTAGATACGATCTCCATAACCAAAGCCCCGTGATCAATCCATCAAAGCTAATTCAACCTCAAACTCGCTAACTCGATCACTCGCATCGATGCTAGGTATCGATTAGACCGTTGTATCGAATGGATATCGCCATGGTCTTAGACTAACGTAGTTAAGGCACGAGTTATTCCGATCTTGTTAGCGTCTGTGACGCTTGTAAACAATCGAGTTATGGTGCTGGTGAGTTTCATGTGGCCTCGGTTAGGAGACCACCTCCTAAGATATTCTTGCACTTGGTAAAGGGATTTGATAATAAAAATGGATGGATGGCATAAAATCATAGTTTAGTTTAAAAGCGCAGGTCAAGCCATGTCCTTCTAGAATAGAATAGAATAGGATAGGTCTTTATTTGCTTAGAATGTAGGTGCATACATATAAGTTGTTACATTAAATAATAGGATCCATGTACATTCTGCCTTAATCTAGCATCTACCATGTACATTCTGCCTTAACCTTCCTATGTGGAATTGTTGTTTATTTTTGTTAAATGCTTTTTACATACTTTTTGGATTTGTTTATTAAAATAAGTAATTAATTGCGTCTGAAATTTATTTTTTCTATTAAGTTGGTCCGAATTGTATTTAATCATTTCTTTAAATATAATGAATTTATGAATGTGACATAGGATAAGCCCAATGGTTACATTTCTGGGCACGTACATATATATTTAATAAGACCTTACTATATCTATTACCAAAAATTAAGCTAAGAAATTAATTGATTTGATGTAAATGTGCCCGTATAGGTATACCTTTCAGTCTCTTTAAAAAATGTTTCTTGTAATCTATAAGAATGTTCCTTCTCTCTATTTCATAATACAATGCATTTCGCAACATTTCGAATAAAGTTCTTACTATAAACATGTTTCAATTCCACTTTTGTATTCCCTCAGAGCAGTGAACACAAGTTATTCGGTAGTCACAAAGAGCTGCGGTGAACAAAGATAACGATGTTTTGAATGCCACTCAACTCATTACGTGCCGATATCTTTCCTCAGGAAGCTCTTCACCTAGACTTTACTCAGGACCTAACTGTGGACACACCCTCAAACAAAACTCAACGCTGTTTCAAAGGCACAAGATTGAAACTTCTTCGCTAATGATTCCACAATAGCACTAAGTACCTAATGAGCGTACACCAGCCGCCGTGAATAGGAAACGTCTTAATATAGAACTCTGCAATCCAATCCAAACATTGTCAGTTGGTTATAAGGTTGATATTGGATTGAAGGTAGAGTGTAGCCGGTAATACAAGTGGTATAGTGTAAAGGAGGGATTGTACAAGCGTAATTAGTCATTAGTGCGACAGCGCAGTGGGCAGGAAGAGGCCGCGATTGATCGGACGTGAGAAAGTGGCTTACGTGAGGCAATCACGAGCTATTTGTACTGATAATGTATGTGGTGAGCTCCGATACGTATCTATTGGCTATCATGTCGTTAGGGCAAGTCACACGATACAAGGATTGGAACCTGTTATGTGACTTAATAGATATAAGTTTGTCGACATATGATCTTATCAGAGTTCGAGTGAAAGGTGTTGAATGGTTAGGCGAGCGTCGTACCAAACGACATACGTGGTTATTATTTAATTAGCGCTTGAATACCTCTGTTCCGTGTGGTGTCGGATGTAAAGAATAGCACCATCCCATTTCTTACCGTGGGTGTCGTAAGAGGCGACTATGGGACTTACTAGAGAATGGGCAGCAGTGCTTTTTATGTATTTTGCCACCATGCTGCGATCGCCAGCCGGCTTGCCAGGCGTGGCGAATATGGCAAACCCCCCTTAATTGGAGGAGGTCTGTGTCCAGCAGTGGACGTCTCTCGGCTGAAATGATGAATACCTCTACTGTAATTATCTGCCGCAGTTTGCAACAATAACCAGAATCTACCCTAACCCTCATTACCAAACATAAAATGAAATAAAATTAAGATTTTAACAACCCAATGAGAGTAATGTAATATCCGGCCAATCCCATTACATTGAGAGCCATCATCCAAAGAGATAAATGATTAATTAGTTCATAAAATAACGATCATTAACGTAATCATATTGGAGGGTCAGGGAGGGAAGAATATGGCGAGAATAAAAAGTTCTTTATTGATATAGCTCACTTCGACAAATTGATACTTTGGGACCTCGGCATGTGCACTGAAGCTACGTAATGTACGAAGATACGTAAATTTTATAGTTTGTGGACGACGAAAAGATGGACTCTTTCCGAATTATTGGCTGGGTCCACTACCGGGGAATCTCATTTTGGAAAAAACGTGAGTGATCTTTTCAGTATTAACGAACGTACATAATTACTTATTGAAATGCCAATCACTATGAGATGTGAAGTTATGAACTGTGGTAGATTACTGGCGGTAGAAAAAAAAAATGAAAATAAGGTAGCATTTCTTTACCGTAACTACATAGATAAAATGATTGTTTGCCAATAACAGAGTGTGACATAACAGCCACTTTCCGGATACGACAGCAATCTAATCAACCATAACTGGAGCCCGTAAATGGAACATTTAGCACAAAAACAGTCATAAGCCCACCTCTGCCCCTCAGCGAACTTGCGAACTGCCATAAACGCAATCATAAAAACAAATCAATCAGCAGTCGGGAGCCGTTACCTCCACCTTATCCTGCTGCCCTGGTACTCCGGCAGCCAGGAGTGTCGTAAATGAACCGATTAACTTCCACGCTCGTAACGACAACTTTGATATTATTCGTGTTTTTCTTTCATTTCTCGTCACAGGAGTTAAGTGATATTTTTTCTTAGGTATAACTTCGATTGACATAGGGCACTAATATTGCGTTAAGCCAATTGTTAATTTGGCGAAAACATAAATCTAATTTGATAACCGTAGTGTATCTATTTAATAGATAAGTAAGCACTATCTCATGCATATTTCAGTTATCTGTCACTAATTTTAATTGTCATTTCACCGCGAATGGCGGAAAACTGTTGAAAAGTGAAGCGTGCCTGCACAGAAGGTCGGTGTGGGGATGAGCCAGTGTAGTAATGTAATCAGTTAAATTCAAATTCAACAGGGTTATACAATAACGATTGATAAATGGAATGGCACAACAGTCAAGTGTGTTTCTTCACAGTCATAAAATTAATTTGTATAAAGAAAAATCTTTGGAATGAAGTTAATTAGTTTGTTTTAGAGTATTCTTACTTCTCCTAACTATATATTGAGGTTGGCTTGGCTGCCAGTCTAACTGGTACAACTAAGTACCAGTATTTTACATGGAGCGACTGCCTATGTGACCTCCACAATCCAGTGACTGGGTAACACAATCCTCTGAGTGAGTTTTAACAGTACAATACTATACATTAAAAATGTATTTCTCTTCCATGAAGGCACCCTAAAAATTATGAAAATTACTACATCTGATAAACCCATTCTGGATTCTGAAGACCCCCCTGTTCTGATTCCTCCCACCCCCCTGCCATTTATTTTGTGTATTAATCTTAAAAAACAAATAATTAACCATTTACGCCCCGCAGTATCACCCGCTGAAGTCTCTATCCCTTAGGTATCACGTGACAAAAAAGTAAACTTTATCCTAATCCAGGTCATGTTTTATCCCCCCTAAATTTCATCCAAATCCGTTCAGCCATTTTAGCGTGTAAGCATAAAAAAGAACAACACTAACATATTTTTTTCTTAATAATATTAGTTTAGATAAATTTGCATTTTTTCGGAGAACACAGTAAACAAGAATGCACAAACAAATGACCAAACCCAACAACAGGTTGTGAACATTTAGAATGCTTTTTACTGAGCTTAACCAAAGCTTTCAAAACAGATGTACAGTTAAGCCTCCGGAAAGTGTTCATGTCCACAAATATAATTTTATTTCATGCCTATTGCTGTCACCTACGCTGGCCAGGAAAACATCGGCCATCAATATGCCGCGTCACGTTCCGCACAGTTTTTTGCGCCCCCTGTAGCTTGGACAGGGCTGCTACTTGAACACACAAGTGGACAGATATTTTAAGGCGCCGTTAATCCTTGCAATCCTCGAAATTATCTCCTTATGCATACACACGATCTACTGCAATTCAAATACTTGCTGGATTCAGATGATTATTTCCGTCTTAAAAAAAAACTTCAATGTAATATTATGTTGATCTCATTTTTGAGATTAAAGCTTTGTTCACTAAAAATATCTTTATTTGTGAGTCTTATCTAATAGTAAAAGGTTGATTTTTTTGAAGTGAAAACTTCTTTAGCGGCGTTGAGCACTTTTTCTGTAATGGGTATAAAATCTTAAACTCGCGTCAGGACACGTGACCTGATCGAAAAAGCGTAGGACGGATGGAGAGTAGACAGCTATCCCCTCTCTACGGCGCGGCGAAAATGTATGCCTGGGCCTACTGTTTCGTTTAGGCGGCGCAGGGCGCTTGCGCGAATGTTCGTCTATGTTACAGCGTGCCACGCGCATCCATGGATGGTGACAGCTGATGGCTCGACCGTCTGTGTAGTGATCACATTGTTGTGTATTCGTAAAATTCGTGAATATAAAGTGCTTAAAATATGGAAATTGAACAACAAATTATTCCCTAACCATTCCAAAATATCAAACATGCTCAACGTTAATAATCAAGTTTTCACTTCTGCCGGCACTCCCGGAGTGCAATTTTTTTTTAAATTAAGTTTGTGTGACTTCTTAGTTAGTTTTAGTGGGTGTAAAAAAGCGTTGTTCAAAAATCAAATACATTCGTATCAGTCACAGCAACTTACATAATATAATAGTTTCATTATTTTTGCACACTGGATAAAATACTTTATTTGATCATTGATTTATGAATGGAAGTATTGTGTACGCTTAGTTTTTTTTTTTATTTGGGTATAGTTACTTATTGTGCAATATTTAAATGATATATAGGCTAACAGACATAAAATAATATGTACATGTATATAATAACAGAGAGAAAAGAATCACAGGACATCAAAAAACTCGTCCACATCGCTGTCAATGGGAAAAGTTCCCAAAAAGCTGGCAGCATTGCTAGCAGGTTGAATGGCGATGCTGATTCTTTGGCCAAAAATCAGGCCAGTCCTCTGGTCACGTGAAGCATCGACCAGCCGCTTGGCGATGTCTTAAAAAACCAAGTAGGCACTTCAATTTTTAAATTACTTGAAATTACTGACTTGTTTTTTTTTTTAAATCTTAGTTTTTCAACATAACCTTTCTTCTATATATGTATCAATTTTGATAAAAAGTAATGCAGTTAAGTGCAAGTGCAAACTGGTGTAGGTGCAAATAGCGTCAATATGATATAGTTGATAATATTTTTAGTTTTCAAAATCCAAAGCAGTTTCGTGTAAAAAGATTGCATCCTCGCATAAGTTTCAGTGAAACTTGTTGCGAATCAATTCTAAATTTATTTGAAAAGTCCGTTTCAGTCACAAGCAAAACTCTCAACTCTACTTTTCAATCAAATCTTAAATAAATTTGCTTAAATTATTTTTGCTTTTCTTATAAACAACTTAAAAAGTAGACCATAATGTTGATGCCGATTTCGTGCACGGCGCCTTTATACAGTTTAGAGAAATCAGAAATTCGATAATGTCTTAAAATGAAATCGCCTTAACTCCCTCTGGTATGTCTTATTACTAGATGCTTTCTGATAGATCTAGTTCATTCAACACCTTGTCCTGGCCATGTGTGGCAACCCTGCTCTAGGTGTGATACACAGGGTGTGCAGATAATCCGTATTGATAACTATAGCGTGTCGTTAGACCGTCTGTGTGTCAGTTCCGTTGCACGGCGGGAGATTAGGGGAATACACTCACACGGGTTTTATGAAGGAATTTATAGCGGAAAAACAATACATAAATATTTTTTTGTGAGAAAACCAAGATTTTCTTCTTGGTTTTGACGAAAAATAGCCATGAAAAGGGTTATTTTTTTAACCATAAATGTGTTGCATTTTGGCTGTGCCTGGTACTGATGGTTTGACGTTCGTTGTATTTCGTAGCAATACTCGAATCTATAATATAATAGTATTATTATTTCAGCCAAAAAACGAACACTGCTGGACATAAACCTCTCCCAATTTGGAGGGTTTTGCCATAATCGCCACGCTTGGCAGACGGGTTGGCGATATAATAACATACCGAGCACAAACTCACCTTACATGCATGTCATCATCTGCGTGGCCTTTTCTCAACCATGTTTGGGATAGCTTCCATTCTATTATATTATTTAGCTGTAATTATTCAGCCATGGGCCTTTGACAGTATCTATAACGTATAATAACAGTATATAACCCAATATTTATATTATACTTCAGCATAATACATTTCATTTCAATAACACAATACACAGTAGTAGGTAAGACAAGTAAATATTAGTTATCTGAACTAGTATTCTCCCGCGAGCCGTTTCAGTTTCTTAGCGCGGTAACTCAATTACACAGGACAGGTCGACGCGATATATATGCGTTTTGGTTACCGCAGACGTGTAAGTGACGAGAGGTCGCGGGAGTCATGTCGCTTAAGAGTGCCCAACCTGCTATAATTCCCATACAAATGCGTGTACGTGATTATGGCGATATAACAAATTTTCCTGTACATATTTTCCAGTACATTGGTGTGTTTTACATTTATGTTTATTAAAAGTAGACTTTTTAAACAAATTCAGTATAGACGCCTGAAAATCAACTCATTTGCAGAAATTTGATTTCAAGTTTGGCCGTTCATAATGTTTTCTTACATTGAAAAAGTGAAGTTAACATCTTCATAGAAACCTCGTACACGTAATGGAGATTGTAAATTATAAACATTTTAATAAAAAATTAAAAACATCACGCGCAGCGTTTCGTGTGTTGTTATTGCGTTCTCATTCGCATGCATTTCGTTGGGTGAAACAACAAGCCTTTCAATCGTGCTCACGTTGACGATAAAAGGGAAGACCGGGAAGGGCCCTCTTAAAAGTTGAATACAGTCAACAAACGTTATAGGTGACCAAAGATTTTAACACCAGTCTTCGCACTATGTATATGCATGCATATATACAAAACATACTAAGATTAAACAGAATTCGGTTACTTGCCACTTTGGTTGACAGTTGGTAGGTGACCGTCTTTGGTTTATTATATGTGCATAGACATAACTATTATATCTGGATTAAGAACTTATTGTGTTGTTGCTAACGTAGATTTTTAGGACTGGTCAGCTTACAGTTTTAAAGCTTCATCAGTCTTTTTCCCTGTAAGTATTATAAGAGCATTTATCTATAACATATTCCATTACACTTCGCGAGGATCAGCGTAGCTATTAACAAACATTCGACAGGCTATCGAATGGAAAATGACACACTCCCATAGCCAAATTTGCCTTGGCCCCTACAGTAGACAGCTGTCTGAACAATAGCGGTCTATTTGGCTACTTGATTTAAACTGGCAAAATTTTCGGGTTTTGTATTTCGGACCAACGTTTATGGGACTCCTACGATAACATTGATTTAAGTTCGATTCGATATGGGAGCGTATAGAATTGTAAATAGCTATGCAGGTTTCTGAATTTTCTAAAGACACTCTTTTTAACATATCCTGCGTTTATGAACTTCTCTCACACCAGCACATTCATGGTCAGCCTCTCAACAAGACCCACGTCTCGAATCCGCTGTCTCGTATGACATGCGCCTCAGTCCGCAGGGCGTGCGGTCGACATAACTCATAGGCGCGCACCTCGCACTCCGTTAACTTGCAAACTTTGATATATCACCTCCCGCCCCACCTGAAGCAAGCCAACTTCACGCGCCCCGCATAGCTCGACACACTTACTGACAATTATCATACCATTCATTGTTGTCATTTATGTTAATTGTACTGCTGAAACTGCGAAGATATTCCAAAGTAATTTTCCTTAGTAACACCAATCGACATTTATTTTCCCAACTAAATTATGGACGTTATTTTTACGTTAAAAATAAAATAAAACCTTTAAAAAAGCTCTGATGCAATGACTTAAAAAAGCAAAAATTATGTTTCCGCCCGGGATCGAACCGGGGACCTTCTGCGTGTTAGGCAGATGTGATAACCGCTACACCACGGAAACCGATACTGGCGTTATCAAAGTAGACTACAACACTATGCGATTTATTTATAAAAGCAAAGATTAAAATCGACTGAACATGTTTTTGTAACTTTCTATTAAACGTCTCTCAAACTTAAGGTGAAAGTTCCAAGGTAGATAAATTTTCTTACTTTTATTACACTTTTCAGGTCAATGTCAAGCTTTATGTTGAACAAAATAAGATTGGCGACCATAATAAACATGACTTTACATAATTATAATCATTTATTTAATTCCATTGACTTTTTTTGACTAAGTAATTCAATGGAATTAAATTAAGTTAGAGGTTTGTACTGTATTGATGATATTTTTAAATATAATCCTATAAATAAATATGTATTACGGTTGTAAATCATATTTTAATCGACATGACACCCAGCACAGACCTGCACCCTAATTGCGAAACGCACTATTTATCAGAATCTGAATGGGATTAAAGATTATTTCTAAATCATTGCGTCATTTGTTCGAATAAATTGTCGGCTCAGTAACGTAAGTAACGCAATGAATGTTGTTTAACTATCAATATGAAACCAATTCCTACTGATAGCAAGTTACGCAATTGCTCCTCTGCACTCTAGTGGTGTCGTTTTTAAGATTATTTCTAATCCATTACGTCATATGTTTGAGATTTTCTGCTCAACCACGTAAATGACGCAATGAAAGTTGTTGAACTGTCAAAATGAAAGCGATTCCTCCTGGTAGCCCTTTCGAAGATAGGAGGCCTGTGTCCCAGCAGTGGAGACATAATAGGTAGATTATGTCAACCATCGAACTATTTACGATGCAAAAGAAATTTGTTCGTATCGCAGTAAACATACAACAAATAGATAGCTGCAAACCCCATTTTGTAAGGCTTAATATTTTAACTCTACCATGCATATATATAATATACTCGAAATTTGCAAATTTTCTTATAAACACCAAGACTTTTACACTTAACGAAAAGACATACAAACACAATACACACTTAGATACAAAACACGACTAAACATACCAACATCCGGCCTAAAAATACACTCATCAAGCCCTCTGGTTATGTCGATAAAAATATACAATAAGTTACCAGAATCCATAAGAACAGAGAAAAAAGCCATCTATTCACTAGTAAATTAAAAAAGCTTTTATTAAGTAAATGCTACTATTGTGTCAACGAATATTTAAATGATAAATCCCTGAAACTAGTTTAGAAAACTCCAAAGCATGTATTTAATTTATAATATTTTTAATTACTATTTTAGAATAAGTTACATTATAAGATAATCAATAGGTCCTCATCTCTACCTACTGTATTTTTTTTTTGCTGTGCCCGACAGGGTCCACGATTGTTTCTAAATAAAATGTTTTACCACCTAAGCATATACATTGTGGAATGCAATGAAGTATTGAGTATTTTCCCGTCCACTTGTCGCGGAGTGCGGGGGGGGGGGGGGGATCTTACGATATATTAAGAAATATTATCATATTATTAGCGTGAGACTGTAGTGAGGGCTAGAGTTACAGATTATTATTTGATTTCAGGTATAGTTCGTATAGAAATTTGATTTATTATGCAAGGAAATCGTTTATTGTCGAGATATAATTACATACATCAAACTTAAAATAAATATATTTATACTAGCTTTTGCCAGTGGCTTCGCCCGCGTTGGGTTCGGAAATTATCCCGCGGGAACATACTACCGGGATAAAAAGTACCCTATGTGTTATTCCAGGTTATAAACTATCTGTGTGCCAAATTTCATCTTAATCCGTTCTGAGGTTTTTGCGTGAAACAGTAACAAACATCCACACATACAAACTTTCGCGTTTATAATATTTGTAGGATAATAAGTTAACACTTGGGTAACGCAACAAACAATTAGTAATTTCACTTAAGTACGTACAATACAACATTAGATAGGAAATAAAACTTGATGCAGGTCGGTAGCTCTGATAAGGTCAAGTTGAAGCGATTATCTCTAAATAAGATGTTATATTTTAACTATTAAATTATTCCATAATTTCGGAACAATCAGCGGCAACCATTCATCTGGAAAATGTTCTCGTTCCGACTTCTCCCTTGAGGAAGTTCCAAGAACCTTTTCCAAGACGTCGTACTTACACAAAACAATTTCAATAAGCGCCACCGTTATCACGGCAGAACAACATGGCCGCTCAAAATTAAAAATAAATGACTCAGAAAAATACACTACACAGTCCATGATTTGATTAAATTAAGGGGAAAATACCTCAGCCCTCTCACAGGGAAAATACGACGGCCTCTCTGCTTTCTTGTTATTATTAAAAGCTTTTTTTTTTGTTGTTAAAGGACTTCATTTTGCAAATACGTCGATTTGCATGAATTTACTTTGTTCTGCTTCAATGGAGCTCACAAATATTTGAATAATGTCTAGCAATTGCTCTGATGCGGAGATGAAGCCTACCATCAAGTTTATTTTCAGTCGTTTGAATCATATAATACCTACAAATAATAGCACGTACGGTAATAATGCTGATTAGAACCACAACAATTAATATTTACCTAATAATATTATTGTTGTGGTTCCCACATTACAAAAAATTGCAACAATTTAAATGAATATTTACTTACGTATTTGTTGCGAAATTATTTTTAATTACCTATTAGCAATTAATAAGAACAAAAGGTTTTGTCTACACCAGGTTTATCCGGTGATATTAGTCATTATTTCAAGTAAACAAACAGAAAGTAACCGTGGTAGGTACCTACATGATAAACAACTTGTAACTAAATATGATACATTATTATTCATAAACACGTAAATTATAATAAGCGGCAGTCCATTACAAGCGAGATCCCAAAACGATAATTCTTACGACACCAAACTACACATATGGCGGACAATTTAAACTTAAATCGCGATAACCCGAAACTGCCGGCCGGCAATAAAACTTAGCCGCTAACGGTTAATTAGAGACAGTGTCCGATAGATGCACGATTTATAACACAATTTGGGGCAAGACTGGGACGGCTGGTCACACTATCGGATCGGATGACTGATAAAGGAGTGTGGTCACCCTCGCCCGAGGCGCTCTATTGCTCCCCGGAGGACACTTTCTTGCTGGACAATGTTGGCTAATAAAGCTATGGAGACGTTGCTTTAGTTTATTGTGGCTTTAGACATTAGTGGTCGAATTACCATGTGGCATAAAACATATTCATTAGCTAAATAAACCTTCATTTCAATTTTGTTCCTTTTACTGTTGCATCATAAAAGCATTCCAATGTAATAGCAGTAGTATTTGTTGTAAAATACAATTAGAAAGTAGGTACATTAACTGTTTTCAGTTTCTGAAACCGCAAAGTATTCAAAACTAAAATTTGAATGATACTTTCGACAACAATGATAATTTTCAGAGTAATAAAATACATTTTAGTTCTCAAAAATTATATAAACCGTCTCGCAGTGTTCCCCTGTGCGCTGATTACAGAAACATGTAGAACAATCGTGTATCGTCGCCGGATCGTATTGCTCTTCGTAAGTATAACGTATAAATCTTGGCGATCGGATCGCAACTAGCGAACACGCCGCGGCCGGGTCGCAGCGACCGACGCCCGCGGGCTAAGGGTTAAGTTCTGAAGGACCTTTCTTTGGAAATTAGCCTAAAGCGTACCTAAGTATTGAGTTGATACGAGGGTTTTACCTTAATTTAGTTTCAGATTGAATTGAGAACTTTCATTTTAAAATCCAAATGTGAGTATTAAACATCTGTATTTTTTTAAACACAAAGTTTTCGGCGCTCATTGACAGCCAAAATGTTTACGTGACAGCATACAAAAAGATTAATTTATGCATTAGGCTTTATTGTATGACAATACAGAAAAATGAAGGAAAATAGCACTGAACACAAAGTGAGTATTGTCAAAACAAGGTAACCCGACCTCACACGACAGGGAGGCTGCCTCGCCGCGCTGCACTCATCCGATACTTAATAGACTTGTTCCATTTAATTACACTATAAACTATGGCGTGCATTCTTACCTAATACATTTAAAAACAAACCTTGACAGTACCTTATAAGATTAAAGTTCCAACGTGTCGTGTCGACATCCTATGTGTACTAAGTAAACGAATGATTTAGTCGTTGTTAATCAGGTCAAACGCACGAAATTGGAAAGTCTCAAGTTTTAATGCTTCAGGACATTTTATGGGCTTCACGTATGCTTGGGGTACCGTGGACTACCTTTAACTTTTAATTTCTAAACTACAGAACAAATACAAGACTGTTGCTGGCTGATGAATTCTTGCTTACCATCTTTTGGTAAGCAAGAATTCATCAGAAAATAAATATTTGTATTTTTTTTTTATTCACGTCTAACGCATGGATCGATCGATCAGGTAAGCAATGCTTGCCGTGATTGGTCCGTGACTGGGTGACCATCTTTACTTACCGAAACCCCTCCGTACCTAGCTGTCATACGTGGATATTTGACAGTCGTTACGGGTCGTCAGAAACCCGAAAATCTGACACCAGTCTTACAAAGAAATATTGTATTACCCATTAACCGGGTTGTGGAGGTCACAGAGGCAGTCGCTCCATTCAAAATATTCAAATTCAGCTGGATCCGGTTAGATTGGAAGCCGACCCAATATAGTTGTAAAAACGCTAGGCAGATGATGATTTGATTTGCAGGTTTTTACTGAAAGCACATTGTAGTAAAGGACTGAAAGCTGTAACTGCAGATAGCGTTTATCATTTCATCCACGGTGGCCTGTGAATTAACAAATCAAATAGTTTATTTAACAGATCATAAAATCCAATTTTCCAGAATTTTGACCAACCAGAAAACTTCTTTAATTTTCATAGATTAACATCTGGATGTGGATACGTGAATTAAAGAATATTCACGTAAAGAGAGACTGCGAGACAATGTGACTGATGAATGAACAAATCCTCCCCGCGCGCCTTCCGTGCGCCATCTTTGAATAAACCAGTGCGTTGTCAACCAGCTATCGTTTCACTTGTCCGTACCTATCATCGACCCACCTTAATACTTAACAGAAACCTACTGAACCTTGCTCTCACCAAGACATCACGTCGTCGTGTATTTTTTGTGCGCTGTCTCCCGTCATCAATGGGCCCTCTGACGGACAGCATGTGATTTACACTCGCTACGTATTAAATTTTTACAATGCACTTAATTGCTTCCGCGCCGATGACGTCGTAAACTTCAACAAAATGGCTGACGTTTAGTGGAGCATGCACCTTTTCTTTCAACAACAAGTGTGTGAAAAACGAGTCAAAATGTTTTATTATAGAGTCTGTATTTTATAGTCAATTTTGATGGTTTTAGAGATATTGTGTAAACAAACTCTTCAGAACTTATTTTCTGAACAGTTGAAGATAGCTTTGACATTGATTATGAAAAGCTGAGCTGGAAGCAAAACCATTTGAGGTATGGTCTTCGTTCCATGGTAAGCCCTCTGACAGTGCCAATGCATAGAACTACAGCTTTCAGGGGGTGTTTCAAATTTGCGGCCACGCGCTGTTGGAATGATCTCCCACCACCAATGCGACGACGCCTGGAATCAATACAATCTTTTTTTTTTTTACCATCAAAACTTTTTATTCTGTAATGTCAAGAGTATTCCGTCAACAAACTTTAACAAGATGCTTAGTGATACGGATGACGATAAGACAAGAACTTACATCGAGACTCGAGAGTTCAATAAACAACACTATCAGTAGACTTAAAATAAATATAAAATATGAAAAAAAAAACAAATTGGTTTCACCAGTAACTAAATAGGGTTTCACCAGTAACTAAATGTGGTTTCACCAGTAACTAAATGGACATTGCTGACTACACGATTTATAACTCCCACGGTGGAACTATATTTCAACTTAGTAACGGAAAAGTGTTTGTGATAAAGCCTATGTTCACAGGAACGGACGACATCAACGTATTACCTATTTACACCACCACCAGTTTAACTTATCTAATGTTTAATTAAGCCATGTAAAAATCTTATATAGAAAAAAATAAAGAAAATGGCGCGTTGTCACTGCACGGGGCTCATCCAGAGCTGCGTCAGTCGCGCAGGCCAGAGGCGCGGGCGGGCGACGTCGGCCCACTGTGTGCGACGTCGGCGACCGCGGCACCGGGCGCGCCGGGCCCTGCTGCGGTTGCCAGGACCGGCTGATACGGTTCCTGCCATACTGCTGCAGGTCACGGTATTTGCGGGTACCCTGGCTCAGTTCCGCTGCGACACCCGAATGCTTTCAAATTTCAACACAAAAAGCTACTTATGCATAAGCAAATTTCACTGAACTCCTAACAATAAAATCTAAGTGTTGTTTCATACCTCAGATATCATGGCCCGCAGGCTCTGGTTTGGGATCATCTATAGAGTCGGCTGTGTGGCTTAGCATTTCGCTCTTCTGAAAGTGGAACTGTTTGTTTGTCTAACTTCTTCTTTTATCCCTTGTCCCTGTAATTTAAATATACAATTTATATAACATACATTTAAATTAGTCCTAATTTATTTAATTAATCATCCAGTATAATTTGCGTTTTAATAATAATATTCATTTATTTTGTATCACATGACGTATTTACAATTAAGTGCTTATCTAATGCATTTGTGCCTAACTAATTCTATTTTGTAATTTTACTTACCATTTTGTTACCGATCCGTGTTCGATCTCCTAGTTTTAATTCACCGAGTCAGTGATCTACACCATCCCACACTATCATACACATCTTTTCCACAATCAATAACACTTAACAATTTCCTAAGATAGCATAGTATAGCATTCTCGAATCAATATTGCTAATTATGTAATGCCTGATAAGCGCCGCCATGATGTTTTTATTATTATGTAACCACAGTCAAAATAAACAAACACTATGCATGGTCTCTGTCAAGAATGGCACAGATAAATAATATCTGGCGGCGCGTGCGTCATATTGCTGTTGCAACGAAATGTTGCCACTTTATAATAATGTGTTTTTTATTGTTTAAGTTTTAAAATTGTATCTCTTTTACTCTTTAATATTTTGTTATTTATTTTTTTTAATTTAGTATTGTTACTTCTTTTTAGTCATGACTTGCTGTACCGTCCGACGTCACACGTCAGCGCCGGCTGTAGCTAAAAACCAGCGCTGGGGCTCTGTCTCGCAATGAGTCGCAGTATTATGCTGAGCGATGGCCATTTTGCGTGGATTTGACGCATATTTTCCCCAGCTATTTTTTTTAAATATTTGTGTTGTGTTTAGTTTGTCTTTGCGTCATATTTACCGCAAATAAACGTATTTTCTTTCTTTTTCTTACATTCATGTATCGTATCAAATCCAAGATTACCAAATTTTTTTTTTTTTTTTTGGTGTAAAGTGCACTGTAGAAGCTGAACCAACTCAGATAACATAGGATTTTTCTGATAGTGTTTATATGCCTGCGGCTACGCCCGCGTGGATGTCAGAAACTTTGTTGCGTAAGTTTCTAACCAGGTGCCTAAATAATATGTAAATTTAATAATGATCACTTCGGAAATGAAGGATTTTCCACACAACTTCATGCCCCTTTTCAGCTCTTCAGGAGTAAAATTATCTAACACGTTGAGATAGGCCCACCTACTTATAAAACTGACAGACTGTCATAAAAAACTTCCACCCCCTATTTCACCCCTTTACGGGGGCGTCTCCTAAAATCCTTTCCTAGCTTACGACTCCTACTCATATTCTACCTTTTCTTCAAATGTTATCTTAGTTTTTCTTAGCTTTTAAGAGCACACATTCACATATACATATAAAAGAGTGACTATTCGCGTTTATTTTATAATCATTTAGGTAGGGCTATACCAGTTTGTAGATAAAGACATACAAATATTCGATCACACATGCGATGTGTTACCAGATTTGTTGGAGCATTTACCTTCTACTTGCTTCGAAAAATAATTTTAAGATTGACCATTTAACTGATTCCAGAGTACGTGACGATACAATCGCACTATAATTTATATTAACGAGGTGCTCTAAGGGGCAGGCAATTAGCCCCGTAAGATCTGAGCCCCTTGAGTACTGACTGGTGACTGATAACGCGCAGCCAACCTTAATGGGCGAATATGGCAATCATTGTACCTATTTAAGGAAATTACTCCGTAAATGGTAATGGTTAAAACTAATCGGATGAGCATCTGATACATGTGGGGAATGTAAGGTTTCAGATATGGTTCACCACGACTATTATATCTTGGACATGAGCAGATACCGGCAAGTTGTAAAATGTCAATTTCAACGTCCTCCCAACACAGAGGAATGTAGAAAATAATAGAAGAAAATGACGACATTCTTAGCGACATTCAGGGATATACTTTTTGTGAGGCTATTGTAGTTTTGCTTTAGATTTTCTTTTATTGGGTATCTAATTACTATCTACGTATAATAAAAAGAAAACCATCCCTCTACCAGCGCACCCTGCGACTTCAGTGCCGTAAACCAATGTTCGGTGCTCCCCAAGTTTTTAATCTTTTAAGCAAAGCAGCCCCGACCGAGCCACTTACTGCAGGTTTATCTCACTACATTTAACTGAACACCGGTATTTTATTCAGACGTTCAGTTTTTTGACGGAGGTAAGCTTGAAGGGAAGTAATTTGAAGAGATCTGTTGTGATTCAGAAGTATTGGGATCCTGAAGTGTGAGTAGTGTCAGTTTAGGGTCATGCCAAGATTTGATTGTTTATGTATGAAAAACAAGACATTAGCTCTTGAAAGTCACGTTTATTTGAGAGACTTAATTACATTTTAATTATTACTCTGTAAATAATGATGTTGTAATTTCGAAGGCTTTCATTCTAATTAAAATTATAATTGATTACAATCTCAATAGAACTCCCTCCGAATACAATAATTCTTCAGAACAATCGTCAACCCTTCACCTATCCGAGAAACAGCAGATAGCATTAAATAACAGCAGATATACGCCGCGGTCGCAATATCGGTCGCTCAAAAAACTGAAGCGATCGCCAAAAGCAAGTTAATGAGCTCGCCGAACAAACGGCGAGATCAGTGCGCGGATTATCTGTGCCGCCTCCGACTTAATTAAACATGAAATTCAATTAATAGAGAACGCGGCGAGTTATCGCGTAAGGAATAAAGGGATCCCTTCCTCCTAATTAAAATGTATTGCCTTATTTAACTCATTTTCCACTTACAATGACATCGCGCGACCGACTCGAACTTTTTAATCTTGCTCGCGTCTTACTCCGCCTTAAGTAGTAGCACGTTTTCACTGGAAATTCAACTCCGGCTTCCAGTACTCAAGGTTTAAACTCATCTGTGTCAAAAATCCTGAAGAAAACTCCGTGTAGCCAGGTCTGGGCGCGGCGGCAGCGCGGGTATCGTTCGGAGTCACAAAGAGGTATTTGCGGCGGACTTAAGGCTGAACATTAGTTTTTAAGGGTCTTATTTTGTTGTGCGCTATTAAACCGGCGGAGTCTTTGATAGAATTAGCCGGGCCAATAAAATTAATCGGTTCCCCCTTAGAAACAAAAGCGAGCGAAACGATGAATATTTTGCTTTAGTACATAAGCTTTGTGGAGCTTATTGAGTAAATAAAAAGATTGAACTTGGAAAACCAATTACGATAAGACTTTATTAGATTTGAAAGAGAAAAGTGTGGCTGAAAGGAAAATTATTAAACTTTTAAAACTTGATCAGACATAGGCACGTAGGTAGGTACCTATCGCAGTATATTTGCAAAAGCATCACAAGATAGAAATGATTTACGATTACACTCTGCTGCATTTCAATGAGTTATTGAACTATAACTCACGTAGAATAACTAGCCAGCTATATTTTTCCTTTATTTTCATAGCAGCGATTTAAACTGTATACAACGGACCTAAATAACTCAAAGACTAGAAACAGAAGCTCAGGTCCTTAGGTGCTTTGGACTCCAAGGCCCAGTCTAACTTATGAGACAAAACTCATTTTATCAATTGTATTTAGAAGAATCGATTTACTGAAAAAAAAAAAAAAAATTAACTAAAATAATTATGTATTAATCGGTAAGTCCGTTTGTCGTAGGTAAGTATTAAATACGGTTACTAGAGACGAAATCTCCACGTTTCCGATTTCTGACAGTTGATGTAACAGTTGCTGGAGATGCGTTCCTGCAACTTGAACTTACTTAGTCCAATTTGTTTGTCGATGTATTGCTTGAAACTTTGTGCGTAGTGTAGTTTCTGAGTTACTTTCTGCAGTGTCCAGACCGCCTCCTGTTTCAGCAACACTTGTGACCTGATCTCCTGCTGAGGACTCCTCGGTATATTTCTCACAGTTATCCTCCGTAGAGTTTTTCAGCGACACTTTACAACTGCGTTAAACTTACTACTGTGTGTACTTGCACTGCTGTGTTGAATGCTTGTGCGTGTTACAATTTTAATTAAAATTATTCCTTTGACGTTCCATTGGCATTGGACCTGCAAGAGCGTCGTACATGCTTTTATAGGTTATTCGTATGATACACAATACTGATTTTTTATTTTGAAAAATTCTTCATTATTTAATGACAAACCCCCAGAGGGACAATTGCTCGCATTCTTATCTCAGCATCAATCTACCATTATACCTCTAATTTTCCTACATTATGGACCTTGATTACCGCTGAGATGAAATTGCAATTCAATTTTAAACTTTTTTACAACCGGGATTTTACGGAAATTGACCTTTGCTATTTCTCGCAATAATGCCTAAGAATTTAGGTTGCTATTCAACCTGGTATCTGGGTTGGTATTTTTCTTTATAAACTTGTGAACCTAACTCTGCGGGAGTCGTCACAGCCTGTGTGTGTGTCAGCCCACGCCGCTGTACCACTGCCAAGCCTACTTAGCTGTGCTACTTAATTCTGTGCGCTGTGGCACTGAAATTTATGGAGTCTCGTAACTCGACGCGTTACGTAACTACTGTCTTTAGCTTTATAATCAAGTTTGTGAGAAAGGAGAAGCCGTCAAAAGATTTACTTTCAAATTTACAGGGAGAGCTGTTTGCTAAAATTTCTTGGAACACCCGGGAAAATTCGTGATTATTTTGCGCCTTTGATTATTTTGTAGTAAAAATAAGTTGAGTGAGATGGTTGTCAGGGCTAATGTTGTAGTTTTAGGCCGGAGTGGAAATTATTCTTAAAAAACTTGGTGTGCCCACAAATTTTGGTTCTATTATATACCAATGCAACATTTTACGGCATTCCTATGAGACGCAAATTCTACTTGAACTTAATATAGGTACAACCGCAATATCGCTGTCATCATGGTACCTACCGTTTTCGAAAAGACAATAATGGTTTTGAAATCGGCATTAAAGCCTTCCGAACTAACAAGTACCAAGTCTGTTTTGTACCACCATCGCTATGCAGATCGGAAGATAATAATGCACTCTTTTCATTGCTCTCTTGAATCTGCTGGAAGACAAACAATACAAATAACACGAACCACATAAATAAACATAAGATCATAACGATGCGTCATCCGTACAGGCTAACGCAATAAAGGTCGCACTAATAGTCACTGTGAAAGAGAACTAAATAGCCCGCGCCGACCTCCCTGGCTACTCTTGAAAGCTTACCCTTGGCCATATCTGCGCCAGTATAGCCTGAACCGCCATATCTCATATAACTCCCCCGAAGGTGGTCGGTTAGTTCTAAGTAAGAAGAGGTCGGGAGGTCAGGATAAGATGGTGGATGGAACGACAATTATAAATAAGTAGGTTGGAGCAATAACGGGCGGCGACGTGCCTTATATCAAGCAAACTGCCTGCGATGCAACGCCACCTAAGAGATGCGTCCTACAGACCAGCCACTGAAGATGTGACAGCTCGATGAGTGTCAGCAGATAATTAGAAGGAGCACTTACCGATTGTCAAAATGTGCGAGTTTGTTGATGCCCATATAATTCACATTAACCGAGGCATTAAGTGAGGCGTCAACACAATGTGTCTTTTAAGTCTCGGTGGCAATAAAATAAAATAAATAAACTTTATTCGCACTGCATTTTTGAAACACGGGGATTGTGTGTCAGCCGTGTTTGTGAGTCATATTTACTTTTGTTTAGTTTCACAGCCGAAATACCTTTTAAATAAATTTGATCACACTCCAACTCCGTCCGAGAAATCCGTCAACTTTATGAACCAAATGTTTTTTTTTTTTTTTTCAAATATCTCACCTTGTGTAACTGTCACCAAGCCCAGTGTCTCGTCTGCACTAATAACACATGCCTGTTCTGTGCGCGGCGCGTTGGAGCTCATAGGCCATTCATAACCGGCGCTGCATCCTCCACACCAGACGTTTTTATTTGCCGAACCAACGACACTAACATAAAAACAACACTCAAATATCAAATAAACAGCGCTTTAAAGCGCAGTTTCGTACGGCTTAAGCCCGTATTAGGTAGTTAAATTTACATTTTACATTTGATATTTTCAGCCGTGAAAGTTATTTCTTGTTTGTGCTGCAGCAGATTTATTGTTCGGATCCGGCGGGCACTCCAGCGACATCTCTTTGTTGCGAATCGTTTACGTGTATTTATGGGGTAATTTAAACGATCCGAAATACAAAATACTTTAGTACGATTTACTAAAATACAATGCAGTGATTATAAAAGGATTTATTGTCGGCTGTTGTGTTCTACTTTGTGATGCTCGTACCTTTCTGTAATTCGTGTGTTTATTTATATGTTACGTGGAGATTTAAGGTGTGAGCAGAATAACGTGTGCTCTCGTATATTCACAGTCACGGAGAGCTATAATGTGTTGACTTCAAACATCGCAGTTGTGCTCACAATATGTAACATCGCTGTTAGCCCATCGTTTGTAACTGGAGTCCTGAAACATTTATTTAAAAGGAAACCAGACCTCGTTAAGACTGAACTTTTGCGTTTTCAATAAAATGTTATCTGACTACCTTGCCTTTAAAAACAACGACTTGCATCACCTCTCCCACAAAAAAGTATAACTATACGATTTTGAAACTGTCTCAGCAAATGCATATAACATATCACAGCAAATCTATTATTGCTGAACTACAGGTACATCTACAGAATTGAAAAAACCTACAAATTCACCTGACAAAATCCCTCTATTGCGACTCCACCAAAAAGATTTCTCTAGCACAGACTAGCGAAGTACTAACAAAATATACAAAGTAAGACTTCCCTAAAATAACCTCCTTGCACAGCTCCGCAATATAAAGCGGTTGTAAACACGCGGCGCTTGCAATTCAATTGTTACCTGCCAGTGTGCACCGACAGTGTGCACTATGCACGGAGCTGCTTGAATACAGGGTGAGACAGTAATGTATCGTTCTAGATTTATTGTTCTTTACGTTTGTCTGAACAAAATGTGAGGGTAGTAAATACTTGATTTATAAATAGTGAAATTTAGTATGTAACTGTAATTGGCTTATTTGTAACAAACTTGCATTGAGTAATAGGATATGTAAATAATTTACTTTGCATAGAGAGGTCCAATGAAAAATGTTATTTTTATACCAATTACTAGTCCTATTTGGTTTCTAATTAAAATGATTGTTAATTTCGTTGAGCAGAAGTAAGACATCTGGGTAAGCACTTTTCAGCTTGTGTGCAGTGATAGACCCAGTGGTAACAGCCGCGACCAAAGAATTTTAGGCGGTATGTTCGAACCCAGCTGACGCTTTACTTTGAGTAAATTATTTCATCACCACTGCTCTCAAAACAGTGAAAAAAAACATCGTGAGGAAAACGAAATGTCCTAGAGCCAAACATTCAAAGACATGCGACATCTACCAACCCACACTGGGCCTGCGTGGTAGATAACGGTCCACTACAAAGAGAAGCCCTGTGTCCCAGCAATGAGAATATTATTGGCTGATTATGATAATGGTCATCACTTTACAGCTTATCATTTTGGAAAATGGGTGTCTTTTTTTACAAATTTTCATTTTAAAGATTGTCATACTGTAATTACAGTCACAGAACAAATAATAGC
This sequence comes from Aporophyla nigra, assembly GCA_947507805.1. Lineage (NCBI taxonomy): Eukaryota > Metazoa > Arthropoda > Insecta > Lepidoptera > Noctuidae > Aporophyla > Aporophyla nigra. Next base: position 1,043,748 of record OX382296.1, on the reverse strand, counting down.
GTGTTCGTACAATGCTCGGTTCGTAACTTGTCTAACATATTTGCCCTTCCAAACGTTTATCATACAAACAGTATCTCATCTAATTTTTTAGAAACATAAAATGTCTCATAAAACTTAGGTTCAAGGCATCGAGGAGTAAGTACTAAATATTCAGAATTTTAAAGGACTACATTACTGTGAGTGTGGAGCAAATGAGCCGATTTGTATTCAGCCTCTATATGTTAATATGTTTTATCATCGGAATATTATTCATGACAGACTACTTTTATTTTCAAGAGGTATTTTAATATATCATGTGCACCTAACTTATTAAAATACTAGCTTAGGAACGCGGCTCCGTCCCAGACGTTGTTTTGTTTTTCTTTGAGAAATTTTTGCCATTTATGCCTTTGAGCAAAGTAAATATGTAGTGAGGAAAAAGAATGGTTTTCCTTTCTTATCATAGCTCTTGCAAAATAGCTAAGTTCATGAGAAGTGATTTTTTCTATTGTTGCGATTGCACTCGCAAGAGCTTCGTGGAGACGTGAATAACATTTAAATTACTGATCAAATGGAATATTGGCGTGCTTACCTAATTAGTGGTAAGCGGTAGTAATTATCAGGATGATCAGTATCACAATGAATCATTCTATAAAAGGACTCATTCAGTCGCCTTACCGAACGTCCATAGAAAATCCAAGATGACTAGATTAATTGACGCCTAGCCTACCACACCGCCTCAGCGTGTCCAGCGAGGCATACAAGAAAGCCCCCCATTGTCTCAACACTTACAAAAACCACATTCAGTATCCGTCAACCGTGAACAACTCTCGATAAACGACAATGACGTCATCAAGAAAACAATTACAACACAACAGATTAAAAATGAAAAATGTTCGCGATCGTCTTTAGTGGTGACAAACAAAACATCCTAATTGCTTTTTCTTTTATTGTTGGCTGAATGTCGAGGCATTGTCGCCGATATTGTTTCTTAAAAAAATACAACCCCTGTTGTGCTAATCTTTTGGCCAAGCAAAGGATTAGTGGTGAAAAATTGGTGCTCGTAAACAAATGAAAGACGCGATAAAATTGTACATTTTTCTTTGGATGACAGTGAAGAGCGTGAGGTATTAAGATTTTAATTTTTGTCGCCAAAATAGTCACCCTTTCCTCTGCGTTTCTTTTGATATTCGCTGATACCTTTGATTATTATTAGCTGTATTATCCAAAGAAAATAGAATCAGCCCTATCACAAAAAGCAACAACCTATTAAAATCAATCTACATATATTATGTGCTCCATGAAATTAGATCTTATAACATACCGAGCGTGGCGTGGAGATTATTTTTTTGAGGATTCTGGAAAAAAAATACAAAACAGCATTTTCTCTGAAAAGGTGACTTTTGTTGTGACTATGGGCCTCGTATCACCTACACCAACAAATAGTAATGACACGACATCGTCACCGTTTCTTAATATTCAATTTGCATGTATTGTATTGTTTACAGCCCACCTCGGGCTCAGACCCGTCTAATCTCAACGGTTATTGTCTAAGTTGCGCCGTTTCCTCAGGCACTATCACGACACCGTAACTATAGAAGGTCCACTCCATACAATAGTGGAAGATCCAGAGCGAAATGCTCCGTGAAGCAAAACAGTAACTGACCCTATCCATAAATCTAAATCACTATCCATGAAACACAACTTGACTGATACTGAAGTTACCCTTGCATTAAAATCACTTTTGCCTTTGGTCTGCGTACATAAGCATTGCTCAGTTATTCATTCTGATACGCACTGTAGCTCAGCCTGTAGCTTTAAATTCGTTAAAAAATAATAATCACTTAGGTCCTACCCCTTTCTTGCTGCCCTCTACCAGCTACGCCCTAAACCGAGGTCCGTAGCTATAGTTTTTAAGTTTTTTAGCCTTGGCCTCCAGCCATAATATATTAAGGAATTCGCAGGCAAACCCGGTTAAGTAGTTACGACCTCTCGAGGTCAACTACGAGATGTCATTAAGAAATACTCATCCTGATAACTTTAAACACCCTTGGTATTTATAAAGGACAGTCTGTGTTTATATAAGCGCAATGGGTATTCTCAAATCAAAAACAAAAATATACTAAAAAATGCTAGATATCCTAACTTTTTATTGATCCTTCTGTACTCTGTTGGTAGATGGCGCGACGACTTGCGATCGACTGGTTACGACGGTGAGAGTATCCGAATTAAGTGATATTTATAGCGAGTGTAGGTGAGCCCGAATAACTTCGCAACTAGTTTCGCCTTACAAATAGAAACAGATAGACATGTGAATACGGAACGAGCTACACAAGAATGAAAATGGACGCTGGGAATTTACCTTTTTAAGGATTGCCATGATGCTGAATGTTATGGAACTCATTTTTTTAAATCAAGGGCTCATAGTAAGGTACTGACATTCCATTACTTTTATACAGGCTTATATGCTGCTGCTTAGATTTTTCTATCTTATTAATTAGACTTTGTACATAGCTTGCCTATTAATTATGTAGACACGATCTTTTAAATAACTGGAAATATTACTATCAGATATTATTGTAGTCCGTGGGATGTCACATATTTTTGCAATTTGATTTGTTTTACATTCATTTATAAATAGAAGAAACCGACACGAAACATTATCAGTTAGATATTTATGCTGCCTAAGTAATGGTAGATATTTTTGACCACATGGCCTTCTTCTGAATTAAACTGAGTATGCAGATATTCATAACGCACGACATGTCCAAAATTATTGTATTCTTAGATAGGATATATATTTTTTAAGGCAATGCAGCATCTTATATGTTGACATAGCGTGCCTCGTCTAATAGTTTTGTCACCTCGTCTAATAGTTTTGTCACCTCGTCCTACATATTGGAGCTATCACTTATATACGCTTTCCACAAATGATCACATACATTTGACGACAGATATTAATGAATGAATCATGAAATCAGATATTATAACCAAGCCGTCCGTGGTAATATGTTATAGGTCGTGACTGTACACACATCTCCTTATACGATGCTTTTCCTAGTCTAAATAACATATCTAGACTAAGCTTGTGCCCTCTATTTGTTCTTTTGTCTACTGTAAGACGTTAGCGTGGTCCGAGGAGTCCCACTTGGGCACAGTTCCGTGCGTTTCCGGCACACGCAGGATACCACCTCCTCCCTCCCCCATCCTGATGGGTGGGTGAACATCCGTCCCCCGAAACATTAGGGTATCATTATAACTATTAGAGCGAGCTTGTTAAGTTTACTTCTAAGGTGTACTGGGGCTAGCAATGGCGAAGTCGTTGTGATACTGTTTTGTATTAAAGGTTGCTTGTTGTAATGATTATGAAAGTCTGTTGGTCTATTAGATTTGTTACTGAAATGTCTCGACGACTTTTACGAGGCTCAATATATAACCCTACACTCTTCAGATTGTTTTGTGCCTAGCTTCCAGAATTATAACATGCTTGGTCCTAATTTTTTTTCTAGCATTTTTCTGATCATTTTTGTTTTGAATACATATACGGTGCCTACTGAAATCATCTGAAAAATGCACAAATCATTTTCAAATTAATTGACTGTAACACTACGCTCAAACTAATCACCAATGTTCCCTTATATTTCCCTTTCTAACAACATTCTTTCTACAATAACTACCCTACAATAAAAAGCAACTTCTTACCCCCGAGTACATCATAATGACTTGCGCGGCTCTAACTAATTTATTACCCCCACTGTTCAACACAATTGATATAGTCATGCCTGAAAAAATATTATAACTGAGGCATAATAGAAATAAAAAAATCATTTCATTTCATGCATATTTTTTTATAAAATTTCATTTTTTTAACGTTTTGAGATGTTTTGTGTGTGTTAATATAATGTAATGGGTTCAGTTCTCGCTATCATTCTCGTTTCCATTAATAATCAATTAATAATTTCCACAACACCTTTTCGTTTGTTTTAAGTCTCCGTTTTAAAATAAATATTTATTTATTTTTAATTATTATAATACCAAAAAGGTATCGTATTGTATTTAAAATATTATATTATAAATAGATAGTAACAATAGTAACAGAAGTTAAATAGTAATTAAATTTTAGCGTATAGTCTCAAGTAGTGAGGGTGAAGATCTCCTCCAGAGGTCACCAGCGGCAGCGTTCTCGGTCTTTGGCTTCTATAAACCAGTTTTTACTGAAACAAATTATTTTAAATTAAATAAATATTGTCTGTTTGAAGACGTTATTAAGAAATGATGCTTCTTATTTTCTTAGTATAAGTCTGTTTATCAATTTCTATGGCACATACGTAGTGTATGTGTCACTGAAGTCGACCCAGGGCTTGGATGCAACTAAAACAGTTCTCCACTCTAAGGTCCTTTAAAACAAAAACCATGTATCGAAAGGCTCACTCTCCTCGCATGTAAAGTTACTTGTAGAGTAGCCCTGGGCAGTGCTGTCCTGTACTTAACCGAACTTAACCCAAGACTACAGAGAGTCGCAATAAACTTGCACTAACTGGCGACTAAGTGTGTTATTTAAGAGGCCACTCCATGTGCATATTACGAATTTTGGTGGTAACTGAATTAAGAAATATGAAATACCTATCTACTCGAATAAATATCACTGATGTCTATTCCGTGTGGTCCTGGAGAAGAATAGCACCGTCCCATTTCTTCCCGTGGGTGTTTTAGAAACTGACTAAGGGACTTACTCGAGAATGGGCAACAGTGTTCTCTATGCATTTTACCACCATACTGCGATTGCCAACCCGCCTGCCAAGCGTGGCGATTTTCGGTGTGAGTGGACGACTTTTAGCTGAAATAAAACAGCAGTTATTAAACTGATGTCTTAATTTAAACAGCTACTGAAATGCTGCGACTCGATCAAACTCTTAGTAGGTACCTGTTTTTGACTACCCTTTTACTTAATCACAAATTGATTTTTTATTGATTGATAAGTGATAGTATGGGCTATGATAACACTTATTTGTTCCAAAAAGAAGTATGACCTACAATTGTCAGCATGCAAGATGTTACAAATAAAACAGCTAACTGATCATGTGTACTATACACAGTGGAGCGATTTAAAGATGTGTAGTGAATGACCTAAACTTGGATCTGCATGAACCAAAGATGGTGAAAATGTTTCAATGCCATCCTAGTTCGAAATCGATCAACACAGTCTTCATGTAATGAACTAGTTACTATTTCCGGATCTAATCAAAATGGTTCACAGAGCACACGTACAGTTGTAAAAGTTCCCGTGTGGTTGTTTTCTGCAATAAAAAAGGACGTCAAACATATGAGTTTCATCCACAAACCCAATATCCCTCGTCGCCTATTCTAGTGGAATCCCGCACTTACCTTCACCAGCAATTATTTTCACACATACCATATAAAGCAACAGTAACCTGTACGCGTGTTATCTGCGGGCCGGACGTCCGGCGACCGTCCGGCGGCCGTCCGATACCAGTGACACAGTTCACTCGTTATGTGTTAGTGATTACAATTGTTTTGTTCTACGCACCTAGATAGTAGGTGTGTCAGACATAATTGCGCACATAGATAATAGTGTCTGTACGTTATACTAAAAATTTTGCTCGACGACCTTATGGCGATACGAGTCGTATCACTATTTCGCATCTTTATTTTATTTCATCTTAGCTGTATCGGCAAATAAGACTAGAAGTATTGTTGTTTGTAAAAATAACACAAATGCCAAAGACCTTTGCCAGAATGGTTGAAATAAGGAAGCTAGATAGGTACCTATATTTTGGAAAACTGTTGCAAATGAAAAATTGTGAGATAAATCTTTCACAGACTATCATTATTATTTGGTGAGCTATAACTCCTTTTCAGGTAGTCGAATTTAGGTACCTAACCAATTATTATTTAGGTTTTATTTATGTATTAAAACAGTATGTACAAGAAATAAAATACCGTCCAAGTGTGGGCTTAATGCCTGGGGCATTTTCTACCAGGCACCCTTAGGACAGGCTTATGGGTGGCGACGGTCATAAGTTTGAATAAATAAACAAGTTGATAATAATTAAGTTGTGAAAGCTAACAATATCAACACATTATCTAAACACTATTTTTACTAGTACTAGTTCAACAAGATGCCAATACACACAAAAGGAAAACATAAGTAGGTACTTAAAGAAATAAAGTGACACTATTCAACAAAGTGTTGTTTATCTCAAGGTTGCACGAACTGGGAGTCCAGCTCGGCATGTGTCAAACAAATATTCTTTACGCTGATATTCTGCTGGGTCGCTGCAATGAAATACAGACATCGAGTAAACGAGATAATTTAGTGTTGTGACAAATTATTTTGTGCAGAGTGAAATTACTCGCATCTTAAATTAAGTTTTGAGCTGAGCTGCACGATAAGTGACAAATGCGTGAACTGATTGGACAGGTCCACTGTGTGATTTTTAACCTCAAAAGACCATTTCAGACAACTATATAGTCCTCCAGACCGAATTTCGGCCACGGCGGCCAATCTCAACGGAGACTAGCCATCGGCGCGGGAGATATTATAGTGCTCAAGTGTGTGCGCAGACACAGGAGCACTCACTCTTTCCTCACTCTCATAGTCCGATGGGACGGCAATCCGACACGACCGGAGAGAGATCAGGCGTAGGACCAACGGCTTAACGTGCTTTCCGAGGCACGGGGGGTATCACACCGCCAACTTCCAAACTCCGGGCTGCTACTAAGAAATTCCTAATGGAAAAACCCAGTAACACTTTGCCCGACCCGGGAATCGAACCCAGGACCCCACGCTCAGCGGTCGCGCTTGCGACCACGAGACCAACGGGGCAGTTAAGTCAGACAACTATCTAGGTCTTCACATGACGTGAGCAAGATTATGTCTGGACTTTAAAAGAAACTGTGACCTCTGAGTTTGTTTCGGCCTTTCTTCTCAGATAAGCCAAATAGGAAACGCCGATCTAAAAGCGTTTGTACAAACCTATTTACTACTACTTAGAAATATAATCATTTAATTATGTATTCTAAAGTAAACTTTTCATTGGGAAACGATTTTATTCATTGATTGTGTTTTGTTTAGATATGTTCACGTGCCGTCACTTTAAAAGATAACCGACTGGTTGCCGTTATGATGTTGAGCGCATTCAAAAGAAAGACCTTATGGACAAAGAAAGAAGAGTGAATGAAACCAAAGCGACGAGGACATCGTAGAAGACGATTGCTGGTGGAACGAAGATTATGAGTAGAACATTGATTATGGGAATGCAGATAAGAAGAAGAGAGTGAACAACTTAGACAGAGTCCTCACCTCTTGCGCTGACAAATGGTTGCTAACAAATAGTTACTGAAATAGTCCGTGCGCGGATTTATGGTGTTAGGAAGATTGAAATCGAAATTCAAAATCAATTATTAAGAAGGCGGTCATGTTTATTGAGATCTGTCAGGAGACTGTACAAGAATTGCTTTTATGTGTGATGGGAGAAGATTTTCAACCGATAGGTAGAGTAATAATTCATTACCCGTCGTAATTTTGTTATTAACAGTTGTGACCTGCTTTCTGTTATGTCTACTGTCACGAAAATTTCAATCACGAAACTATATTACCATTTATTTAATCTATAGGCCCTGCTCAGTTCCTAAGAGTTACGAGATACCTACGTACATAGGTTCCCCACAGTCTCACCGCATGAAACTTAGCACGGAGCTAAAACGCGGTGGACGGGCGAAGTTAGCACTTTTTTATTTACCACTAACTCGCCTAACACAAGATTGCCATTTAACTGGCTCGCCACACGCCGCCATTTGTTGCCATTGCCATATTATATGGCTACATGTCTTATTGTGAGTACCTTGCTGGAGTGGACACTTGAGGGGCTTGCCAAAGTGAGCATAACCACTTTAAGGCCGAAAAATAAGCTGGGTACTCTAATTTTTATTTTGGAGTTTATTTTTATTTACGAACTTGTGCAAAATGAATTTATTTCTTCAAAGAGAAGTCATCTTTACAACACCATATTTTTTTTTTTTTGCAAAATATTGAGACTGAAATGGTGACCAAAGAAAGTAAAATAACATGTATCACATAAAAGACTTATGTCAATGTACAGAATAGATTTTATAAAACCACTAGAAGACACTTACGCTATTAACCAAAACCCACTCCATCAACAAGCCTTCGACTTAGCAGTGCATCAAAACACGAGCATACCCAACACAAACAATGAATATTAGCACGATATCATACCCACACCTACTTTACCTATAGTACAGTATGCTCCGTTATCTAAATAAGCGAAGTTATACCTGTGGGGCTGAGCTGTGAGCTCGATAAATCAATATCTTGGGCTTGTTAAGTAACTTTATCCCGAGATGCTCTGGTATCGTATGCACATTGACTAACGCACAGTGTGCCAATGGTTTCAATTTTATGGACAAAATCGAAGTTAAAATATAAGTTTAAATATCAGGAGGAAAAAGAATGCTGTCAGTTTCTTAGAAAAGAAGTGCATTGATTAATGTTTAATTATATCTCTTAATCTATAGGTATTTTCCTTTGATCTTAAAATAACGTAAGGTGTGTTAGTCTTGTTTTCTTTTTTCATATTTCCGGTCAAAACTATAGATCTTATGTAAAACCAAATCAAATAGTAATGTTGCCACATATAACATAATCTATATATCAATATGTGAACTTTGTTGTTGCCCCTTTTTACGAAAATTACGCGGATGGAGGAGAATGTTTGGCTCATTTAAACTTTATATAGAGATAAAGTGCAGAAAGCTAAAATTTTAGATTTCAATGAATTAGGTTTGGTCTTAATTTGACTACTGGGCGACCTCTAATATGAAGTAAAAGCAAATGAAAGCAATAGCTTTTTGCACACGTAATTAGTTATTTGTATTTATACTTGCAATAAAAGAACACTACAAACTTTTTTTGCATACAGAAAAACTCATTTTTCTTTTTAACAATTTTAATACTTTTCTAATGTTGATATTAGTCCACGTGCACTATAGTGGTAGCGCTGTGCGGCTCGCGTGTATCCGCCGGGCGCCCCGGGCCTCGAGCCTCAACCTAATTTGTATTGATTAAAAATATTCAGCATAGTTGGAAGCTGCGGAATGCGCCCACTCCACGGCTCCTGCAGATTATTGGCCCTACAACTCATTTGATTTTCTTACAAAAATATTTACTACTCCACAAGTTAATTCGGATTTTTGTGTTTGGCGGGGTCAAGTCGTTTTCGAGGGTCGTCTGTTTTTAGGAGCTTTAGAACTGAAAATTAAATCTTGACTAAAATATGGTTACTATCAGAATTACTTCCGTCAATGTTTAAACAGAAATATTTGGTATTCTTTTACTTTTCGCGTCGATTATTAAATTATTATTCATTAATTGCAGCGTCAGTGGCATTCTTTAGGTCATACGAGGTAGTAGGTCAGCACCCTAATTGCGAAACGCACAATTTATCAGAATCTGAATGGGATTGAAGATTATTTCTAAGCCATTGCTTCATTTGTTCGAATAAATTGTCAGCTCAGCAACGTAAATAACGCAATGAATGTTGTTTAACTATGAATATTAAACCAATTCCTACCGATAAAAAGTTCCACAAGTACCCCTCAGATCTTTGGTTATCTTTAATTATGTAAAAAGCTTTTAAAACGATCGACTTGCTAGTTGTAATAAAGGTCACATAGCCCTTAACTTCTAGCAAGCCTAATGAGTAACTACTTTCTAACTAATCTTTATTAGAAACCGCTGCAATATTTTGCTATCACGTTTTATCTGTTGACTCAAAACTATTTAGGTATATTCTACATTTGATAGTACACCTCTGCCTAACCCTTCGGAAATGATAGGCGCGATGTTATGTTGGGTGTTATGTTATTTGATGGTAACTTCAATAAATAGAGTAAAATTCCTACAAGACCCAAGCACGTTCATTTTCCTTTTCCCACTATTTTTTAATACTAGACCACCGTGCATATACCTACTCATCTAGTGAAACGCACGTCCTCCATTATGATCCAATATGAATTCCAACTAGGCACTGGTGTCGGGACACAAGTCTCGCAGTGTCCTGAATAATGCCGGAGCGATACATTTTTATTGGCGCCGCGTCGTGAGGTAAACACGGTGTTTTGTTGTCCCCTCAACGATTATTATTTATGTAACGACTGTTGTTCTGTTGTGATTGTGGAGTTAGAGTGGCAAGATGTGGCTGGGTAGGTATGGTTGAACAAAATCTGGTCCTTATTTTTGATGGTATAAAAGATTACATTATAAATTATTTATACTTATCTTAGTTATGTAAAAAAAAATAAAGACAAAATGTCTTTCTTATTTTGCTGTAATACAAAAACATAAAAATAAACTTATAAAAAAACAATAAACACACTTCTGTACTATAATTATAATAATCTAGATCACCTAAATAATGCAGGGTAAAAAGAAGTAGCAAAAAATATAATCCTGACACCATATAACTAAATACCTAACTACATTCGCTTCGCTTTAATAACAAGAAGAGAATTAATAAGGTATAATATTACCACGATCCACTCATAACATTTTCGTTCGTACGCTCCCGCCTCTTCTAGAAGCCCACAGGTCTTTGTATTCAGGTAACTCGCCACTTATGCTAAGTGACTTCTAGATGTTGCTTCATATCACTTAAGGAACTCACAAACTGTGCAGCATGAAATAGCTGAAAACTATCCTCGCTGACGGCTTACAGCACTTTTGTTTTCATACACTTGTTTTTAGTTTCGATACAAATGCCTACGCGTTTTGTTTTCCTTGGTTTTTCTTTTCTTTTCTTAGTATTGAATTGGATAGATAACTATACGTCTATTATGAAGTTACGTGGCGTGAGCAAAAACCCCGACTGAAATGTTATTAAAATTTGAGGCTTGAGTTTATATTTGTACTACCAATAAAGAAAAATTCTTACCAAACGACTAAAACTAGAACAATACTTGTTCAACATCAGAACTCGGAAAAGTTCAAATATTTAGCAATAAGCTAAAATCCGACCAATTAAAAATAAAACAGCCTTCTTACTAAAATCTTTGACGTGTGCAACAGAACTAACTAATGCTGGCAGACCAATTACAAACATTAAAGCCATATATGCGTACCATGATCAATAATTAAAATTATAAATTGAAGCCCACCACTAAAATTAATAGTGTCATGTCCGGCCACGCCACCCGTGTCCGAGTGTTTGCACGACGGTGGGCCACCCTACCGCGTGTTGTCCACGGACAGGGGACACGGACGGGACAACTAACAACATTCCGGATTAATCTTAGGCCGGATTTTAGACCAAGACAAATATGGCCGGCTCACAACTAAATGGTTGGAAATTATTAAATTAAGGAGATGTATGCGTTAAGGTTTAAACTTCAGGGATCCGAATTAGTTGCTCTGTGCGCGTAAATCGTGTGTAGAATTTAAGATAAACGATTTTTTTTTTGTTGTGTTATTATTGAAGTACTTGTGTTTCAAAATAGCTAGGTAATACAGAGATTAAAAATACAGAATGGGCAGCAGCATTTTCTTTACATTTTACCACAATACTGTGAACGCCACCCGCCTGCCAAGCGTGGCGATTATCGCATACCCCTCCAAATTGGAGGAGGTCTTTGTCCAGCAGTGGAAATCAAATAAATCAAATAGCCTTTCAACCGTCAATGTCATTTGGCCAGGCGTCGGGAAAAGACAACATTAATAACACTACAAAAATATTGCATATTTAATGCCGCAACTCGACAGCAACTTTGAAATTGAATCATTAAATGTGCAAAAGACAATAATTTCAAGCAACCTGAAGGAACGAACCCACAATGTTCCAAACTTGAGACAAAGGCAACAAACAGACTGCACACACATCAGCACACTGTTCCGAGAACAATTAATACAAAACAAATCAACGTTTTTAAACAAACATCAAACAATAGCCTGAGACGTTTCGGACTATTTACATGTTGTAATTTTAATTAGGATTCCGTAGACCACAGGGCAAGACGGCCGGGGTAGAGGCTGGCACAATGGCGCGGCGCCCTACGGGGCCCTCGAATAGTTGTACCTAATGTTAATTTAATCTAAGACGGCACAGTCCGGCGGCGAAAAGTTGTGACTTCGCCTTCTTGTGTTGTTGTTGATCATGTTCGGATTAGGGGATCTGTTTTTGAGGCAATAAACAACACTCACTTACTTTCATTCATTTTTTCAATATGCTGGTAATTTTATGACAAATGAGGAAGAAAAATGAGGACAATAATGAAGTTTTTGTGGACAAACAGCAACATAAAACTTTCAATTACTTTGAGTATTATCAAATTTTCCTTTCAAAGTACTTACGTAGATCTTTTAGATATTGTAGTTAATTTTCACAATCATGAAACCAAAGTAGGTACTTAATATTTCAATTAAAACATTCGTCTCCAATCCAAGTCCCCCAGTCGGCACTAGCTGACCAGCCACGTGTTAAGTCGCCGCTGTATAATTACGTCGAATAATTCACGGGGCCCACTTAACCGGACCTCTGGCACCCGGGGGCCCGAACCCAACCTGTCGCCACCTTCCGCCTGCTGGACCGACCCCGCTAAGAAATTGCCAAGATTTCTATGTAGAATGTTTAAATTGAATGCGAAAGGCAAATGTTTCTTGTTTACCTTCATGTTTCAGGTAAGTACGGAACCTTTTGTCTTTATATGAGTGGTTTTCAGTTAAGAGAGTTTTCCCTTGCCAACATAAATTATTAAAAGACTCGAAGATCATAGGTACCTACTTGTTTTGAAACAGATCATTAGATTTTGACGTTTTTGGAAAACAAATGTAGAGTAAAGAGGCAGTGCAGTCGAATTGCACTAAAATATTCTGGTTTTGCTACTGAAATTAGACGAGTACTAAGAGCTTCTTCTAATTTAGTGATACAGCCACAATATACAAGTAACTTTAACGACTGGAAAAATCTAGAGTGAAATAAATCATTTTCATTTTCACATTCAACAAATAAATAGCTACAAACGTGTCAAAATAGTCTACTCCCCGCGCAATATGTATTGCTCCTGTCATCAAGTGCTATCAAAATATTTTAGTGAAATTGATGATGTCTCGTGAAGAATTGCTCGAATATTGTGCGATATAAAACAAGCGAATTTTGAGGAGAGAGGACACACGAAATATGTTTATAAGGAGCAACACTCTGATTTATTGCGATCCGTAGATATAACGCGGTGGGCACAGTGTAAAGTGTTAGCGAAAGCGGGTGTGAAAATCATAAAAGAAATTTGACAGTTATGAGCATTATAGAGCTGTATGTTCATTGCGTAATTGGTACATGAGGGCAAAGACAAATCTTGTATTATTTGAAATAGGCACATTGATGGCACTTTGGAACGTCAAAATTTACAATAAAATAAATTTTATTCTAGTCGCCGTTTTCAAAAGGTATTTTCGTATAACTTATGGTACATGAGTGTTACGTTTGATATGCAAATTCTGATAAAGAAGGTAGGTACCTATGTGAAACGAGTTTAATATTTAAAGCTTCAAAGTTAATTGGAGTCCACCCATAATAAATTAAAAGCAAGCAGAATCCATATTACGTGCAGTATTATTTTAAAATGTAACAGAATCTAATCTCCCATTTAAAACGCTAATCACTCTGCATTTGGACAGTGACGCAAATGTCTAAAGTCGAGATTTAGGTATCTCATGTAGGTTCGAACTGATGAGGTGCTAAATGGAGATCCCACATGAACATACTTACTTTTTAATGTAACATACAAACTATCAAGTTTTGAACGCGCTACCGTGTAAAAAGGTTCATTCTGCATTTTCGCTTTTTTCGTAAATACATAAATTTTCTTCCAATTTGTCAACATACAACGTCTTCATGTCTCCCTCCAAGTATCCAAGCAATACAAAATAATAAAAGCTCAACACAAGCACGTTACACTTACCGCAACATAAAAATATGCTCAATCTCCAACCCCATGTAGAACAGTTTCCATGGAGAGATTAATCTGCAAAAACCGTGGGGTTAGGCGCCATAAGTCATGGTTTGTGGCCGCACACCTTGCCGCATATTTATGGCACACCCTGGCGACGACATGGCGACTAAATCTACCGTTACTTTTAAAGGGGAAGCAAGGATTTAAAATATGTATGAGTTTTATTGAAGTGTTGAGCTAAAAGAGTAAAGAAACAGGTATCTATATACGGCTTTTTAAACCAAGAAATTATACATTCACAGATCTAAGCAGCGTTTGTTGATCACTCAAACCACCTTATATGACTACTTTCTAGTTTCGGTTAATTAATAACACAAATAATGACACAAAAATACTTTAACAAAGAAATTTCGTTTCTATACTTTTAAGACCAACCCTACCTGCAAGTCACAAACGTTTTGTCCACTCAATACTTTACGAGTTTATATATGTTTTAAAATTACAATAAACGTAATGTATTCTTTAATAACTATAATAAAAGCTCTAAGCGCCTCGCCCCACGTAATATTTTTTTAACAGCACACTTTCATGAGGAGCAGGCGGCCATGCAAATGTCCCACCGTTCCTTACACCACTATTAAATATTATTTGTTGCTCAAATTAAAACATTAAAACAGAAATAAAAAGGTTTCTCTCCCAACAGACAATTGTGATGCAAAATACGTGGTGCTTACAGTGCAAGCCAAAAAAACGGGCGCGCGAAATGTCCGTTTTCTTACGTCTTCACTAGTAATAAAAATGTAATGGGAGCTTTGTATCTTTTTGTTGTTATTAAAAATTCGGACTTCCTTTTAAATGAGATTGTTAAATGAGAGATTCCTGAAATTTTCCTTTACGACGATATTTCCTATTGAACGCCCATTATTATCTGAAAATTGTTGTTAGGCTTAAGTACTAATTTTCATACTAAAGGCCAGTCAAGGTAACTAAAGCTTTTACCAGAATATAATTTAATAATTTATTTAACATAACCATGTTAAGCTATCTTTTCTGAAGTACTTAATTAAAATTACAGTAGTTTTTCACAGAACCTACTGAAAAAAGAACGATTCTTTTTTATTATTTTATTTACGGTTACATCCAAGATTGTTTGCAATTCAAAAATATGAAAATGACTCCAAAACAATAAACGGCAAGCATCGCCGCGACACGTAATCCAAGTTTTATAAAACACTTTTTTATTTGGAGTTAAGTGTTGTGCGGCTATAAAGGGCACGCCAAATGACGCAATATCAGGGCAGGGGCGCGGTGACGACGTTATTATTTATGTTAATTCCGAACGCTAAATGACGTCTTACGTGTTCCCGCCACCTTTTACTCACCCTGTATAGGGCTGCCGGTTGCATAGCAATAAAACTGAATTTATTGATGCTGGGTACACTTTTTGGGCGCAAGTGTTAGTTTGGAAATTATGTCACTCGTGTTTTTTACCCCTACATATGGGATTGGTGAAGAAAGTGATATCTATATCGCTACTTAGGTGGAGTGGTTGAATATTAAACATACAGTGACAATTTACGTTTCATTTTAATGAATTTGGCAAAGCAGACACAAACTGTGTTTGCCAAACTTCCCACTACACGTAACCGTAAAATTAACAGCAAATTATTTGTTTTGTTTACACAAATTGCCATTAGCTCTCACTTTTCAAATGCCATTCAGAAACATTCAGGAATCACAGTCGGCATCCCTGGCACAGATCTTAGCTCCACTCAGCAGCACACAACTTTTTCACAAGTCACCACGGTAATTGTGGCACTTTACATAATGTCTATTTTAGTACCGGGAGCATTTTTCAAAACGCGCGCTCCTAATGATTCGTGAAGAGCGCCCTGATGTCCCGTAATGCATCGGGCACCTCTCATTTACCGAACGTTTGCACGCCGCGAGATTTATTGCACGCGCTAAGTGAGCGCGATCGCCTTCGACATCCACCAGCATCCACGTCGGAGCCCTGCCCCGCGCCGTGCCGCTGCCGTGGATATTAGAGGGTTCAGAGTAATGGTTGTACATTTAATTTTTGCGTACGCAAATTTGCTTCGAATGCTGTCATAAAGCTGGTGATTTTTCTTCTTGACTCTTAAAAGGTTTTGAGATTCACGTGCGAGGGGGATCTTAAAGTGAACGGTAATGTTGTTAACAAATCGAAACATCAATAGCACTTCAGCAGAGCATTTCAAACTGTAGCCGATTAATCTTTTGTGACTGCTTCGAGAGCTTCGAACCTTTGTTAATTAGAGAGATGCATAACTCGTATCTAATGAAAGCTCTTCTTTGTAGAAACACCTTTATCGAGCAGTAGGTAGATTACGAAGGACTGTGTCAAAATAGCGAGTGTCTAAACAAGCTTTCACCCACCAAACTCTAAACACCCTGTCTAAGCCAATTTCCGGCGCACACTACATCCTCGAACCTCAAATCCGGCGCAGTCTACGCTAACCCCACTTTAAGGTAGTTCCAAGTTCACCCAAAACATGTATTTATAATTTGAAAGCAAAAGAGGTGCGTTTCGACCATAAATATCAGTTATGTTGAGTCCGGCGCGCGCGTCGGCTTAGGCCTGCCGACGACGTCGCGTATGACGCGAATTGTAAATGCGCAATTTACGAACTTCGCACTCCTCCGTACTCCTCCGTAAGGAGATTTATGTGCGCTCGCGAAGGATTTCGCCGACACCTTGTCTTATCCAAGTCTGTTCGATAAGCCCAGTCTTCATTACGAGTTTCTGAGAGGTTTATTGTCGGCCAAACATGTAGGCGACTCGTTAGTGTTGCGAAAGAATTGTGTCTGTAAGATGATGGCTTGGATAAGAATTCCAACTTTTAAGTACAAACACAAGCATAATGACATTGACTGGCCTGTTAGTCTAGTGGTTAGTGAGCCTGACTGCTAAGACTGAGGTCGTGGGTTCGATTCCCACCCAGGAAAAATCTTCGTGTGATGAGCACGATCGTTTGTTCTGTGTCTGGGAGTGATTTATCTATAACATGTACGTATTTAGAAATATATAAGTATGTTTACCAGTTGTCTGGTTACCATAGGCTCTGCCTAGTTTCGGATCAGATAACGGTGTGTTGGTTGTCCTAAGATAAGATAAGATAATATTAACTTTCATAGTTAATCCATTCAATTAAATCTGATTTAATTGAATGGATTATTTAAGAACCGTCCACAGTATTAAAATTAATTATGGTAGCAAATGTCCATAGGATTTTTTATACAGAAACGCGTATCATCTTTATATTAACATTTTGTTTCCGTCTTGATATAAATGCAGGTAAGTCCTCTGAATTTCCAAATGCTACGTAACATCTTCACTATTACTGCGCCCAATTTTTCAAACTCAAATCTTCGTAAGCTATTTTAACCCTGCCCTTGCACATCCGTGGAAGGTGTAAGATGTTAGTGCTAGTCATAAAAGAGGCGTAAACAGCCGGTTCCGGCTGCGTGCGTCCACCTGGCGGACAGAGGGTTTGTTTGTACGAACCGGAGTGTTTGGTGCGGCGTCAGAGGTGAGCCGTGCAGCCCGGCCCGAGCGTGTAAACACTTCCTAATGTGAGGACTTGCAATGTGGAATGACTTGCTTTAGTGCCTGTTTACGTTTACGGCTTAGGTAAGTATTTCGTTATTGAATATTAAGATGTTTCCTAGTTTAGCTCATTATTATAGCTTACTAAGAATAGGGGCTGTTGTTGTCTAGTTGAAAGAGATTTACAAACACAGTAACTCGCTTGTTTTCCTCTTAGGGTTAATAAGTACACCGTCATTTTACCAGCCATGTCTAAGTCCCATGTTTTGGGGGCGAGTCTTCTATGTACTTACTAGTACGTATGTGTTCTTTTTATTCCTTTCCTTTAGTGACCACCTCCACTTAGAGACTCGTGCCTGGAAATTAATTCTCTAAAAAATCTGTCTTAATGTATTTCTAATAAATAAAATTGACCTACATACTCGTCCTAAGTAAATAATCACAAAGGCAACCAAGCACGCGGCATGTATCGACTTCTGTTGAATTGTCACAATATTTACTTACTTCGGCAACAAATGTGAGTTTCCCAAAAAAGCTACGCAAACAGTCTTCATAAACACGAGGGCGACCTTCCATCACCTTGTCTGTTTGTTTGTCCCACCGCGTTCTCGGGACATGCCGGGCCCTTCGCAGAACGACCGGTGAAAGCGGTACTTGTTTATATCTAGCATATGGTGCCAAAAAACTGGGTCGCAAGATGTTTGGGTTATCAGTACGGATGAAACAAATAAAGCATTCAATAGTTTGTTTATGACAAGACTCATAACTAGACAAGAAAAATATACAACCAAATACATCTTTAGTCTTGAAAATCATCATAGCTGAACTTTTTCAATAAGTACTACCAATTATGGTTAATATAGGACGAGCAATAACAATTCATCAAGAGGCCGTATACGGAATTTTGTCAATTTCTCTGATTTCGTTGATTTCACAGATGTACTTTTACGGTTTATAACTGCATTTAAAAAAAAATGTAAATTTTATGCACAACATAAAAGATTGTTTTAATTGTTATCTTATGAATGTAATCTCCTCTTTTATTTTTTTCCAACCAAAATCTCGCACAATAATAAACATAATCTCTCATATAATTCCCGACAGAAAAAAAAAATACGTCATTAATTAGATCATAACTGAAATGATCTTACATGTGGTGCATTATTATAGAAATACAGTATTTTAAATGTAAAATCCCGTAAATCAGCGAATTTGGCAAAAAACGTACTCAGATAATCATAGCAACACGAACAAAGCAGACTACATTAAAATGTACCCATCTCACGAAGTCTTACAGAATCACTCAGACCATAAAGGATGAAATAAAGACATGAATTTCAAACAATAGTCGCCGTTAAAAAAACACTTCTTACAAAAAGTTGATCTTATTCAAACGTCAGCCGAGCGCGGCCGGGCGACACCACTAGTCGTTACATAATTCATGGGAAACGAGGTACGGAGTGAAAGGACCTGAGGTTAATAGATATGTTTTAATGGTGTTTATGTTATTTCTGGAAGAATGGACGAAAGAATTGGTAAAATATTAAAAAAGAATGAAAACGAGGGACATCAAGTATTAAAATAAGCGATAGGAATACTCTGGTTTTAATCCGATGCTCGCGCATTACCTATTTCTAGAATACATCCCAACATCATCAGTCTATAGCAGACCACTGCTGGACATAGGCGTCTCCAATACATCCCATACGTAGACTAAACTACGTCTTAGGTCAAGACATTGTCTTAATTGACATGCTATTCTCAAGCGGACTACCTACAGCTAGGAGCAAACTATGGGCAATCCGTACCGAACTACCGACTTCCTTTGGCTTGCTTGCTTGAACAATAGGACTTCCTAAGCAAGGGCTTGATTGATCTTGCCAATGTGCAAGTGTACACACGACCCACGCAGGTAATAGGCACCTATAGAAACATTAGAAATGGAGACGGTATCAAATAGGTAATGATGAAAGAAACACAGATAAAAGTTAAGTACAGGTTTGGGAAAATTGACAAACAAAGTGGGCTTTGTAATTAAATACATTTAAATATTGATTGATTGTAGTGGGACACCCCTGTGGTATTGGGCCCAACTTACGAGTCCAGCAGTGGGTTTGAACTCAGGCAGGTGCTTAGCTTAGTGTAAATAATATTATCACCATCGCTCTCAAGACGGTGAAGGAAAGCATCGTGAGGAAACCCGCATGTCTCCTAGAACCAAAAATTTGAAGACATGTGACATCTACCAAGCCCCACTGGGCCCGCGTGGTGGATTAAGGCCCACTCCCTCTCACCGAGAGGAGGCCTGTGTCCCAGCAGTGGGAACAATATACGCTGATTATGCTTGATTAGAACTAATTTTATCAGGAAGCTTTAATCTGATTACTATTACTTCATTATGTACTCTATGGTCACCCCTAAACACAGAAGAAAGTGTTTTTTTTTTACAATCCAATAATCCAGCGATATAATGTAAGTGGTACCTGCCTACTGGCCACGCCGTGTTCAATAATACTAGGTAGGCAAAACAAATTGCCCGAATACATCAATCTCAAGAGGCCACTGTTTACAAAGTATCTCCCAATCAACAAGCGGTATAATCCCACCGAGACAGCGCATGCATGGGATATCCGCGGGGCAATATATTATGCTGTCATCATATTTACATAGCATATTTTGCGGGCGAGCAATATGGCGCCCGGAGTATGTTGTCCGGTGGATAAATCAGCTATCGATAGAGAGGAGGCAGGCGGGTATTGTTGTGGTTGGAATAAATTGAATCTTGTTTCAGGTATACAGTATGTCTGGACATGGACTAGCGATATTCTTAATACTTAAATATAAACTATTCAAAGTACAATTACATTTTAATATTGGTAAAAACATTAAATAAAACTTAATATGAATGTTATGTGTTTTTAATGATTTCCTGTTTAGGATTCCGAGAATGGCCTTTAGTGCTTGCGCATACGATATGTTCAAACAACAATAATTCTTAAAGTATTAGACATACAGTTGTAAATTTTATGTTGTATTGTAGCTTAGCTCAAAATCTGTCAATCTAGTAGAAATAATTAAAAAGTTGTTGGGGTGTTTTTGGAGTAATCAACAATTATTGATTGAATTCCATAATTATTTGTTATTTTTTTCGACTTTCACAATGATTTTCAAAAGTTATGGAATTGTGAACACATTGCTTTGTAATGCAAACGGCAGACAATTATTGTATTTTGTTCTTGTGTTTTTAGAAGCTTATTTTCATCTTAGTATGGCTAAAACTTTGAGAGATATGATTTTTTTGTACTCGCATGGAAAATATTTAAAAAAAAAACTTTTTAATAAAAACTTAAACCGCGGAAAAAACAGAAAAGCAAAAAATAATAAACCTTAAAATTATGATTCGGTGCTTTGAGTGATCTTTGTTCATTGATTTTTCAGTGCCGACTCAAAATTTTAAGGTTTATTATTTTTTGCTTTTCTGTTTTTTCCGCGGTTTAAGTTTTTGTTAAAAAGTTTTTATTTTATAATTTTTTTGTGGCTTTAATGTACTAATAATACTTGGCAAGGTATATCCTATCCAATGAAAAAATAATTATCAAAATCTGACTACTCTGTACAAAGTTATGCGTGGTTATACATTACAACCAGTGAGTGAACAATCAATCATCCCCTGTTTTCTGACCCTTAGGGTTCGATTTTGTTTTCCAAATTTATATGGGACCACCCTCGGAGTATACCCTTTCCAATAAAAAAAGAATGATTACAATCGGACTACTATGTAAAAAGTTATGCGTGGTCATACATAAAAAAAAAAACAAACAAAAAAAAAAACACGCGTCGAATTGATAACTTCCTCCGTTTTTTTTCGTCGGTTAAAAAACCAAATGGTTGCCACATAGCGGGTTAGTGTATTGGACCCAAGCTCAGAGTGTAATTGTACTTTAAAAAACTTTTTTACAAAAAAAAACAACCGACTTCCTTAAAAACACTACAAAGTGACAAATAACTTTAATTTCGGAAATCGGTGTCTTAGGATCTGTATTTATGGATTTTTTGCCACCGACTTCCAAAATTAAAGTTATTTTTCACTTTGTAGTGTTTTTAAGGAAGTCGGTTGTTTTTTTTTTGTAAAAAAGTTGTTATTTTTAAATTTTTAGTTGTGGTATTCACCCCGCACTAATTCCAAACAAACAATGCATATTTATGCGATAGCAGAAATCGCGGTTGATTTGCTGTCATTTTTTAAAGAGTTCCGGTGTCTGTCTCCCGAACTCATCATCAGATCTATATGAAATTTACATGGGACCATTTCGGAATAAACCCCTTTCGAACAAAAAAAGAATTTTACAAATCCGTCTATATATGACGGAGTTATGGCCGAACATACATAAAAAAAAAAACATATAAACATCCGAATTGAGAACCTCCTCCTTTTCGAAGTCGGTTAAAAATAGTTTATATTTAAGTATTTAGAATATCGCTACTCCATGTCCGGACACACTGTATAGTATATTATTATATTGCGAGGCATTCTGGACTGAGTGTGTGTCATGCCCTAAGTCTTAGAGCCTAAGAGGTGATTCGCCCCCGATGGTATTGTAACAAAAGGTATAAATAAATTGCGTGTAATTATGTATCAAGGCCTGATAAATTTAAAAGTATTTTACTGCCTGCCTATTCTTTCATTACAATTTGAAGCTTCACGAATTAGGAAAAATAAAAATAGGGAAACTTACATCAGCTACGAGTAACTATAGGTATTATTATATATATTTTGGTAGGCTCACAAAAAACTTACAGCTAGCGATATTCCTCAAGCTCCTCCCAGCTCTATATTTATGAATAGTGAACACCAATATCGGATACACGTACTATATTATTGATGGCGTTGATTCCGCTCTTTCAATCAAAAGTTTCTTCAGAGAGGTGGCTCCCATTGTTCGCGATATATTCTTAGACACACGAACAGGCCTCCGCCCACTGCGCACCGGATCACTCAGGGGAATATAATGCAAGGTTTAGTTTATCATTTATTTTCAGCTTCCGTTGGGAAACCGCAAAGAATTTTGTACTGAGTCATGGTCTGTATTTGATATTTCATTATTATTGTGGAGTACACTAATCACACTACGCGTAATCGTATGCATTGTTTATTTATGAGAATAGGACAACAGAATTATAAAAAAAAAAATATTACAGATTGCTATGTCGTATTCTAACGTCGTAACACTTACTAGTCGGGCGAATCGTCACTTTTAAATAATATAATATTTTTTATGTGCAACTTGCTTGGGGTTAATTTATTTGTGGCCGAATCGACAATCCCAGATATAGGTACGTTTACTAGAAGGAAACAAAAGGTTAAAGAAAGAGTACGCTAACTTTAATACATAAAATACAAAACGTGCCAATTACCTAATACGTATTTCTGAAATTGTCAACTCACCCACATACGTCGTGCGACTCGTCTATAGAAACAGTGAATGAGCCATAATCGACCGGCGGATGTCACATGTTTTTAAAATTTTAGTTATAGGGCACGCCAGATTCTTCAAGATGTTTTTCTTCACCTTTATGGAGCGGTGTTGATGAAATGAAAAAGTGCCTGCTTGGATTCCTACCCACGGCACACTCCGCGTAAGTCATGGCCGATACCACTGGGTCACTATTTCTCTTCACGTAAGCATAAGGTTCCTGGAAAAACAAATTTATAATAACAAGGTTTTGCCCGCAATGTTCCAATTACATATTTAACAGTTACAAACAGTTAGCTAAAAGATAAACTTATCTCTGCCCAATAACATCGCGGTTACCACAGCCACAAACACAAGTGGCTCGCCAGAAATCAGAAACTTTTTTAAACGTTGCAAGTTGTGTGTGGCCACGAAAGTTGCGGCCGACAGTCGCAGGCCGCCTTAGTTGCCGTCTGCACGACTTGCTCTCAATTAAAATTATTTCATCCCGGCTGAACCCGGCGAGGACTCTCCAGCCGCCGCGATACTGCGCGACAGACAGACTAAAATTATGAAAACTTTTTGTCTGGCTTTCAAGTTGTCATAATTTTTTTTGGCGCCTAAGATGGCGCTTTATCAACTTGATGCGGTGAAAGTCCTGCCTGGGTCGCGAGATTGTTCAAACGAGATACCGTGGCCCTGGCATATGGGTAATTGAAGGAACATGGGTGGGTTATAGTCAGTAAAAGTCTGACACGCCCTCCCGCTCCGCTCAGAGCGGGAGAAGTCATTTGATGATGTCCCATCCAAAAAAAATGAGGTGAAAGTTATCTTAAAGGAAAGTATTATAAACTCCTATGTAAAAAACCCAGTCCGCTTTTCATAAACATTAAACGTTTTTGTTCATAGTAACACAGAGGAACAATTTTATTTACAGCTCATCCATTTCAGTAATCTCTTCGACTCATTTAACGACGCCCACGCAAAAATATGAGGATGTCTATTCATAGCCGGCAACGGCTAAAATTAGATATCTATTAGAAAATAATGTAATAAAACAAGATCTTTGAAAGTTTTCCATTATAAGATGAAGTAGAATTTTACGAATATTTAAAAACAACATATGTATAGGTTGTCAGGAAAATGTATTGTTTCGAGATTAGCACACCAAACTTTGATGTATTAAAACAATTTCATACAAGTGACAAAGAACGGCAGTTGTGTTCAATTTAAGAAGACAGTCAGATATCTGAACAGTATATTTCCCTGACTGTACAAACACAATTTAATAAAATGATCACATACCTTTATTAGAGCGTCATCTTAAGCCGCGAAGCTGTCGGTCAAGCCAATTAGCGAGTCAATTGAAGGGGCTGCTTTGATCTGCTTTGCCCAGCCACGCGCGACGTAATGACCTGCCGACTACCTTCTACCTGGTGATGATCAGGCTAATTATTTCCAGAGAGGGTTGTCAAAGGTGACCACTTGAATACTGGAGGAGTCCTTTTTGTCTGGTTCTAACTGAAATTAAAGAGGATAATTATTGAAGAGTTTTTGAAACTGGTTTCAGTTCAAGTGTGCGGAAACAATTAAGTGTCTATAAAAGGTAGATCATACTGTCCCTTGCATTTGAAGAGGTTTAAATAACATGTTTACATAAAAAAATACTTTAGGTAAAGACATCGTGCAAGCAACACTAATGTAAATATTAACATACGACACAGTGGACATTAAGCAGTTTGTACATGAAACGCGCCCCTTAAGAGCTAACCCTCCAACGACAAGGCGGGCCTTTCCGACCAAAGACATCGTTCGTGACACAGTGCGGAAATGCGCACGCCGCGCGGTCAGCTTCCGGCCCTTTGACCTGTCTTTTGTGCCCGCTCGCTCTAATTACAACATTACTACAAACCGTTACCACATCTTACACTTAAGACCAATCTTATCAACATTCAAATAAGGCATATTTTCAGTTGTTCCAGGTCCGAGCGTGTGTTTCGCCTGGGGTAGTATGATCCTCGCGTTACTCGCAGGAAATCGCCTAAGACGTACCAGTTTTAGGTGACATCAACATAGCAGTGCGGACGATGAACTGGCCAGTGTAAGTTAATCATGACTTCAGTTTAAGTTTATTTTAATTACACAAACATAATGAAGGAACTTTGTGCAGAGACAAACAGGACTGAGCTCTGAGTAATGCTATGGTCAAGATGTTCTCCAATGTGTGTAACATTTTCCTTAAAGTAAGTAGGTATTATGTAATTCTACTGTCAAAATTTTAAGAACAGGACTTTTTACTTAATCTTATTTAAATTGGTACTTTATGACACGTCTAAGTTGTACTGTGCTGTTATTGTAACTACTATACATAGCTGTTTAAAAATAAACTTCCGTTATCTTCCGCAGGCAAACTTAGGTAGCCATTGTTATTGTGTAAAGGGTCATTAGTTCATTGGGTCAAGGTTGGTTCAAGGGTCATTAGTGCACTCTCAATGGTTACCGATTGGTTTACGGCAAATAACCTAGTTCTCAATGCCAAGAAAACCAAATGTGTAAAGTTCGCCTTACCGAATGTTAGAAATCTAGGTCCCAACATCGTCTTAGATAAAGAGGTGCTTAAAACTGTAGACTCGGCAGTTTTTCTGGGCATAACAGTGGATGGCAAACTTCAGTGGGGCCCTCATATTTCAAGCCTAGCGGGAAGGCTCAGTTCAGCTGCCTACGCCGTCAGAAAAGTAAGACAATATACTGACGTTGATACAGCTCGGTTAGTCTATTTTAGTTATTTCCACAGCGTTATGTCTTACGGTATTCTACTGTGGGGTACAGCAGCTGATATTCAAAATATTTTTGTCCTTCAGAAACGAGCTGTTCGAGCAATTTACCAGTTAGGTGCCAGAGTTTCCCTAAGGGACTTTTTTAAAGATATTGGTATTCTTACGGTGTCATCACAATTCATTTTCGCCAACATCTTATATATTAGGCAAAATATACACTTATACGCTAAAAACAGTGATATTCACACTGTTAACACTAGAAGTAAGGACAAACTACGTGTTCCCTTTCACCGGCTTCATAAGGTGCATAACTCATTTGTTGGGCTTGGTATAACATTTTACAACAAGCTACCACCTTCTTTACTAGAATTACCTTTTAATGCGTTTAAAGCTCAAGTAAAATCCAACCTTTGTCAAAAGGCGTACTATTCCATCAACGATTATTTAAATGATAAGAATAGTTGGTCGCTGTGATTAACTCAAGACAATGTTTATGTTCTTTCTCCAGTATTAGCGTACCTAGTGATAGGTTTAATATAATTGTTTCCATATTTTTTTCCTGTTTATGCCAATTTTATTTTATTAGTATTGCATAATGTGGTTAGCTAGCGACCTCGACAAGTAATCATTCAATTCTTGCTTGAGCAACCGGCAGCAAGTTCGTCATGCTCCCTTAGATGTCAATGCTTGCGGTAGCGTCGGGGGTCGGGTTGCCCCCTTCCCTCAAATATGGCGAGGGGGGCAATGGCTGATCTTTGCGTTATGCTCGTGAACGGGTGCTGCTTGTGGTGACTGGTCGTCTTGCTGACTTTGATGTTGATATTATTATAATATTACTTACCTGTTTAATTTATTTTACGTCGATGGTCCTAGTTTATCATTTGTGGCCTCGAGTTGTAACTCAGGTCGTAACAGCTATGTGAACATTCAGCATTGCATATGAAAGCTGTCACGCCCTTTATGCCAGTTTTTTTATTTTTGCAGCCATGTTTCTATATACATATTTTTTTTTTGCTTATGCTTGAGTATAGTTTTCATTTTATTTGTTGGTATATTGGGTTGGCTAGCTGGCATATAGCAAATCATTTAATTTGATTTGTGTCTCTTAATGTTTTACTATATACCATTGTATAGAATCAAGTTCTTCTAACTGGACAGACAGCTGTGCTGCTGGGGAGTTTGTTGGCCACTTCTTCTTCCCAGCTAAAGCACTAGGAAGTGCGCGACGGGTGGGCGTTTTGGGGGGACTGTCTTTTGTAATTTTGACGTTCGAAAAGTGCTGATCCTCAGCCTAATTTGAATAAATGACTTTTGATTTTGATTTTGATTACAAAACAACTACTGCCTAAGTAGTTTTTACGCTAAACAGGAAATTCAAATTATATAAATACTTTTTAGATATTTGTTTACTGCGGTTTTAATTTAAATGTTTTAAGCAAAATGGTCATAACAACTACCTCGTTTCTTAAATGTAATGATGTTTTCCATATTTTTACAGAATCAACACCGGAAACAAACAATACGTGTCGCATGTCTACAGGCAGTGGGCGGCCGGAAGTGACGTGCGCGCCAGGTCCCGCAGACCACTTCCGGAGCTTTGACAAACAGCCCCCAAGGTCGGTGATGGAGGGTTAAAAGGCCCATGACAATGGACCCTTCGTGCGCAAAGATTTTTAAAACCTGTGCTGTTTTTGTGACTTGGGACTCAATAAAATATCTAAAATTATGCGCTACCAAATTCATTATTTATAAAAATAAATACTTTATGCCTGTTATAACTCTTTAGAAATATGTTTATTTATAATCGAAACTCTATACTTACTATGCTATGAAAACTGACTAGCCTATTTAGCATAAGAAAAGACGAGAGACTAGTGATTACTGAAGACAGTCTGTAAGACATTAGGGTACCGGGAAAAAGCCAAGTAGATACTAAGACTTGATGAAAAGTTAAATAAGGGACGTCCCAAATCAATGACTAAGGTGTAGTCATTAACTTGGGAAGATCCTTATTTCACTTAAGCTTCCTCCATAAACACAAACATTCATACGACTGCCTCCTCTGCAACTATCAAGCACTAACGACACCCACCCTTAAGACGCTGCACATTCGAAAAGTCTTAACCACTCATTCCTACCCCTCGTCCACCTACCCGGGTACAAACACTGACCGGTGTAAATTTGACACTAATTCGCGCCACGGCTGCCCCGCGCCGACTTATGGACTATTAAGGAATTGTTCTCACTCGGACCTCGGGGGCCAGGGGAGGCAGGGGGGGGTTATTTGCGTAAAGTTTCAAGCGCCGTGTGTGCCGCCACCCTTAAGGGGATTGCTGAATTATATACAGGCCGAGTTTCTGTTTATTTGGAGTGGACTTTGCTTGTTGTGTTCGGCGTTAACGTTTTACATTTGTCATTAATGTGTGGAAACATCAATGTGCCATAAGGTTTAACTGTAAAAAAAAATCGAATCTTTTATGTGAAAATAAGAATAAGATCTGAACCGATAACCAATCGAAATCGAATTTTACGAAACCAATTAATTTTTATTTTTTTATTGTGGTTACTTTTGATCCGAAAAGGGATGCACATCTTAACTTAATTACTCGCATCAAAATCATGAAAGTAATATCACACTCTCAGAACCCCCTGTATACCCAAGTTATACTAGATGTGCAGTAACATTGGTAAGTCAGGGCGGCCGAGGTGTTTAAACTCCGCGGCTCGTCTTAGGTGAGCGAGTGACCACCCCCAACCCCTCCGCCCCCACCGGCCCCTGCCACCCCCCGGCCCCCCACTTGACAGTAATCAACAAATCCCAACACAAATATCGTACGGCTGGCTTTTAAGAGAAGTTTTATGTTTGTTGAATTGAAATATAGGAGTCGAAAAGGTGGGCAGCTGACTCACGCTATGGTTTGGTTCTGATTGATATTTATAATATTAACCTAGTTATTAGAAGGTGAGTGCTGTGTCTAACAGTGTAATTTAGGTACTCATTAGTTTAGCCCATTCTTAGTCTGTATAAACTGTGTATATGGTGCTAGAAATAAATAAATTACTTTTAATAGATGGTCTATTTACATATTTTTTCCTTAGTTTTAACATAACCGTTACCGTTACATCAGACAAAAATAAATCCAGAAGTGCACGAGTATTCAAAAATGGTATGTCTATACTAGGCACAAGGTAGGCAAGAAACAAAATATCCGACCAAAAACAAATCAGCACTACCAAAACAACCCATCCAGACAGTAAATCCCATAAAACAATAACAACGATCCGAAGCTGGAATTAATTCTCACCTCAATACTAAACACGGGCGAGAGCTCAAGCGTCCGATAATAGCAGCACTACAAATCCTAGGGGCTGATAAAATCCGCGTAGTTTACGATGCGCAGGATTAGCGCCGACGCAAATACATCGCACAGTTGCCGCTAAGTTCTACTTCAGAAGCGGTTGCGGGCTCCGCAAGTCCGCAACTATCCGCTGTGTTTGCCCTTTGACCGGCGGACGCACTGGGCTAGAAAACGGTGCGGTGCGAAAGCTCTGTGGCTGAAAAACAACAGGTGAAACGTGTCAAAATACGAATAGTAATTTAGTATGACAGTGGGATCTGAAGTATCATTAATTGGTAGTAGGTAATGGTACACGAAACCATAAAACCAGATGATTAATGTATTTGGTAAGGTAATTTGTCCGCTTTTGTAAAATAACACACAAAAATAAAGGACATTCAAGTTACTGTTTTGATTACCTCAACAGCGACGTATTATGTCATCAACGAGGTATAATATACGGCTGTAAATGTCGTAATAATCTCATGTTTGTTTTGCAAATTTTATTAGGATTTTCCTTGTGAAATTAGTAACTATTTAATTCTATATTTGTGTGTCGTAATATGTTATTCAATGTATATAATAATACCCATCATGGTTAGCAGTAGGTACCTGTAACACAGTGATTATGTCAGGCATTGTCTGTATTGAGGAAGTTCGGGGATGCCCCATTAATGCCGTTTATTCATATACCTACACACCTTCCATTGTAAAAGATTTAATACCATAAACAAATCCTAGCAATTTATTGACATGTACATCGTGGCGTTTAGCACAGTTAGAACAATATTAATTTACTATCTTAAAATTTGAGAGTGAGTACATTTGAAGATAATAATAAACTACAGAGAGGATCGATCCCACTGACCACCACGCAACACCTTATTTACTTCTTTTATCTACCAAAATTCAACTTGCTATCAGTATGATGCATGTCTAATAAATCACAACAATTAAGCCGCAGAGTTTCCACCACCCAGTACGTTCGAAGGAGCCAACAAACTTGGGTAAGTTGGGTTTCTATTTCCAAAGCATCGGTCGAAGGCAAGTTAGTAGGGAAGCCGGCCTGTTCCAATCAACTAATCGTACGCAAATAGATACAGCGGTTTAGCCTGTGCGATCATTGTTCGAACGTTTACATTCAATTTAAAGTTGCCTGTACGGTTACGGAATTCTATTAAGGGTTGCTGATATAGTTCCCTTCTTTGATAGAGGTCAATTGTTTCGCTTTTACTTAGCATGGGTGGAAGAAGGTAAAAATATTTGGGAGAGTATAATTTATAACTAATTGATAGGTACACACTATATTACAACCGAGGGCTATGCTTAGAGATTCCTTAAATAATCGAAACAGAAATTAAGAGATCCGCAGGATAACCAAGGTCACCGACATAGCCCGAAGAATATGCCAAACTGAAGTGGGCACATTGCTCGCAAAACAGATAGCCGATGCGGCCGAAAGGATCTAGAGTGGCGATAGCGTACTGGAAGACGTAGAGTTGGAAGGCCTTCCAAAAAGTGGACTGATGACCTTGTGAAGGCTGCAGGAATGCGCTGCATGCGGGAAAAACAGAACCGGTGAAGTGACGAACCTTAGGGGAACCCTATGTCGAGCAGTGAACGTCTTTTGGCTGAAATAATGATAGTTAGATCGACCTGTGCTTGGCAAAAATGTATCTTATTTCAATTATTTAGCACCTCTGTTCAGTATACCTAGATTATCTTCATTTTTTATTCCGTGATAGACATTGTATATTTCCTCATTCAAACAGCTTGGCGCCTCAATTTGACAACCCTTCCCCAATGTTGCCAACACCTAACATATTTTACATAAATCAAACAATGATTTATTTTATTTATTCTTTAGGCACAAAACATTGCTGGTATCTTAGATCACTATGGCATGACAAAGAAGGTTATCAATGATGCCTATTAAAATAAAAATATCCTGTAAATACTTTTGCTGAGCTAAAAATGCAAAATTCAAAAGGAAACGTAATTGTGTGCATTTTTTTTAAGACATATGATGAAACTATGTTGGTACTGGAACACCGTAGACGACCCGCCGGAACAATTCAATTTTGTAAACATCAAATCTAATTTTCAATGTAATTCAAAACACTGCAGGTTAAGATCCAGTGTTTACATGTGTGTGTGAAGAGAATTTAATTAATCCTCGCCGTTACGGGCGAGCGGTCATGGTAACCACCTTTGTACGGAACCAAATGTTGAGTCGTAAGATTTGAAGGGTCTTCTAATAGCCAAGTATGGCCAAACGACTACCTTTGTTCATAGCTGAAGAAACACGGCTCAATATTGGGGTGGAGAAATAGTTGCCAAATTGAAATGACCGAGTAGACACAACAAGTACCTACCTTTTAAGAGTTGGTATTTGCATTATAGAACCTACCTCCTACTGTCTAGTCTAAGGCAAAGGTAAGGTATGTAAGGTATCTTAGACAGACTCACTGGGATTTCATTCGACAGTTTTATCTATACAGGGTTATTTGTAAAACACCGGCAACCTCTCAGGACTATGTTACTAACATCATAAGCAACAACTTTTGTTCTATGACTTTTAAAAATTCATCATATTTTAGTGCATCAGATTTTCAAACAAAAATAAAAATATTTAAATTGAACGCTCTAAATGTTACGGAGTCTATGCGAAGCAAAAGAAAGCGATAGTATATTAGCAAGGGGAGCGGGGTTAGGGCGGCGGGGGCGCTTGAACTTGACTTATTTACAGGCAGCCGATTTTTGTATGAAAATCTGATGCACTAAAATATGATGAATTTTTAAAAGTCATAGAACAAAAGTTGTTTATTATGATGTTAATAACATAGACCTGAGAGGTTGCCGGTGTTTTACAAATAACCCTGTATAGTTAAGCGAATTACTTCTCAAACTAATTGTTCAGAAACAGATTAAATCTAGTTAAAGATCTCGCCAACTCTTTTTACACGCTTTATATTAGCTTCACTTGTATGTTTGTATATTTGTATGTTTGTATATTTGTATGTTTGTTTGTAACCGACTCCTTATAGTGCGATTTTGACCCACTTTAAACGACCAGATTTCATTCAAACTTTGCACACCTGTCAAGGACTGATGACAATGCAATAATTTCATAAATTTGTGCCATTATCCTTGCCAGGGTTACCAGGACAGCAAAAAACTGTCACAAACTACGCTGACATACGTCACAAAATTCGAAATACCCTAAAAAATAGAAAATAAATAATAGTTTAAAAAAACTAAAAAACACGCTTCCATGGAAAACCAAACTAAAAAGTACAAAATAATGGAAAAAAAGCGTGGGGTGCCTGATATCAATAAAAAAATACCTTAAAAGCACCCCACGCTTTTTTTCCATTATTTTGTACTTTTTAGTTTGGTTTTCCATGGAAGCGTGTTTTTTAGTTTTTTTAAACTATTATTTATTTATATGTGCATTTATATGAATGTAGTGGTTGCCATAATCGCCATGATTGGCACGCGGGTTAGCGATTGCAGTATGATAGTAAACTGCATAGAGAACGCTGCTGCCTAAATCCCTTAGTTGCCTTTTACGACACTCACGGGAAGAAATGGGATGGTGATATTTTTTAAGTAAGTTCCGTGTGGTGCCTAAGAATAGCACCACAGTTTTTCTGGGAAAAAACGATTTTAATTTTACTTATCTTGTACAAAATTACTAATATCAAAATACGTGGATAACGCCAATAATTACGGTTAAATATATTTATTTTCTCAAAAGAATATACATTCACTTATAGAGAAAATGTAAACGTAAGTTTCAAATAATGTTATCCGCCAGTAAGCGTAGATAATAACGGAACATAAATACGAAAACTTAAGAAAAAACTAACATTACACGAATACTTCGTCTAGCAAACTTAAAAACTAATATAACGCTAATACAAAATAAACAAATCAAAACAAGGTAGGCTACACACAAGACCAATAGTTGAGCGATGAGGATAGGGTGCAATATAATAGCTCATTATTTATTGATATTTGTGAAGCTTCCTCAGGATTGACCTAAAGAAAATTCGCAAATATCACACAGACTGCTTTGAAACAATATAATATTGTGAGTCAAAGCTTCTGTGGTTTTTGTATTTGTTTTAAGTAATCGGGGGGCTTAGTAGAAAAAAAAAAATGATGCTAGTTAGGCAGGACGAAAGAATTGTGGCAGTGGAAATTCAGACTTCAAATTAATGTAAAATAACTACATTAATTTGAAGTTCTGATATAATCACTGATGGAATTAAATAACGACTTTTATAATTAACGGTTACAGGAAAAATTACAAAAACTTGTTGTTTTATACCAGACACCAGGACGCTAGCTATCCTTAATCACTTTTACCACAGTCCTTGGCCTCTTTAGGAACCTACAATCTAAAGTCGTATTATTAATTATTATATTTAACAGGTAAACATGAATATTTATGTATCCGTAATTTCATTTAGGTCCATAATTTTGTTCTAAATAAGTTTACTTTTGAAGCGGATTCCAACATAATTGGGAAGTGGCTAGGCGGATGATGATGACTCCTGTACCTGCATCTGAAAAGTCCAAGGTTAATTGTGCATATAAGAATCATTGTATGCTCCTAGAAAGGACAATAAGATACAATAAAAAATAAGGGCTAATACAAAAACGGGAAAATAGCGAGACGGTCGCGGTAGAACACGTAGGAGATCACGGAACGACCTGGATGACTTCCTTAAGAATCGGTACGAAGTGAATTTTGGCCAGTACAACCTGAATATACTAATACTTAATTTTCCATACGTATCCGCGCTTTGTCTTTTTTTGTGTTTTCAACATCATTTAGAGAATTTATTTTAGAAGATTATATGTACATTCACCAAAAGAGATACTAAGTAGGTAATCGATTAATGTTTAAGAATAAAATTTAATTGAATTAATAGAAAACAAACAGTTAATGTAAAAAACTTAAATTTCATTTGAAAACATCCATTGGTTTCTTATTAAACTTAACTATATCAGACGACCCTGGTTCCTTATCTCTTATCAAAATTAAACTTGTCGATGTTTTGTTAAGACCGCGAAGCCGAGGCGGGGCGCTAGTTAACTAAAACTGAATACATACATTGTCACCATATTCATCATCCTTTCAGTCGATAGACGTCCACTGTTGGGCATTGGCCTCCATAATCGCCACGCTTGGCAGGTGGGTTAGCGATCGCAGCATTATGGTAAAATGCATTGAGGACGCTGCTGCCAATTCTCTAGTCACTCGTCAAAATCCCTTCTTAGTCGCCTCTTATAACACCCACGGGAAGCAATGAGATGATGCTATTCTTTACGTGCGGCACCACACGAAACATATTAACCTAACAAATAATTTCCACACTAACTAGTAAGCAGGTCTGCTCACCCTCAATGCCTCAACCTCGTGTGTACTTGTAGTCGATCCAATTGATTAAGGAGCGACTCAAACTTTGATTGAACGTATTCATACTAGTCCAAACTTCGCCCTCGGCTACGGGTGACTGGCAAATGGCTTAGCTAAGATTTTTAGTAGGGAGGTTGTAATTAGTTTTAACAACATTAATTCACCTGTACTTCACAAAAGGGTAGACTGAAATGGTTTATTATGGTCACCTGCATGTTGCCAGTTAACTTTAAATAAATAAATTGTTTTGTTGAAGAAAAGTCTACATACTAATATTATTATATTATATAATTAAGAGGCTTATGCTATACACAATGCATTGAAACCCTAATCTCCAAACTAGGGGGGGTTCCTGGTAGCCAGGGTCGCGGATTCGTTTGAAACAGTTACCGTGGCCGCCAGGGCCATAGGTAACTGAAGGAACACGGGTGGGTTTTAGTCAGTAAAAGTCTGACACGCTCTTCCGTTCCACCCAAAGCGGAAGCAGCCATTTGATGATGATCCAACCACAAAAATAACACAAAGGTGTCAAAATCAAAATCAAAAGTTATTTATTCAAACTAGGCTGAGAGTCAGCACTTTTTGAATGTCAAAGTTACATAAGACAGTCCCCCCAAAACGCCCGCCCTTCGACACTTCCTAGTGCTTTAGCTGGGAAGAAGTGGCGGAACAAACTCCCCAGCAGCACTGCTGTCTGTTAAGTTAGAAGAACTTGATTCTATACAATATTGTATAAGTTATTAATATAATAAAACAAAACATACATTATTCGCCATATGTCAGCTAGCACACGCCATTATACCAACAAAACATTGAAAACTAAACTCAAGCTGAAATAAATAATGAAACAAAATCGTAAACAGAACTTAAAACCTTACTAAAGCCTCTGTGTCCCTGTAGCTCATGTTAGGGACCTAAGGGTGCAACCAGACCGCGGAGGATTGCCTTCGATGCACTGACTGTGATCAATAGCTAAGTAGGCTAGATTGTAATGTGAATTAAGTATCAACTTATGTGATACTTATAACATTCTTAAGTGTTTTATTGCTTTTTATTGTGAATCACGCCTCGATCTTCCATCATGAAAAGTGTTGGATGAGGTCTCTGATATGACGAGCGTAACCAGATGAGGTCTGCTCTTGATGGCAGACAAGATAAAAGAGGAAGGGATCACAGACGCTGGCTGTTTAGAAAGCTGTGACTGAACTAAATATTATTGTATGGCATACGTGATAGATTTTTGTACACGGTCATGGAACGCAACATAACCAGATAACTATCGAGGTTTTATTTAATGACGTTCAGTCGTAACACCTTGTATGGCTGATGACGCCATATGGGTATAAGTAGGGGCGAAACCTAATTAACCTACTTTTAAATGAAACTGAAAGAAATAGTTATATATTATAAGACATACAAAAACAATAACTGACTTTGGCGTAAAATCTGTTTCACACGGCGCCGACGACGCCACCTTTGCGCTCCGCAACCTCTGGACTAGATCGCGCGGAAAATACGCGCGTTGGTGCGAGGATGTGAATAATGCCTTACTTTCATATGTGATGCCTACGCGCATGCGGTGAACTACCTAGAAATACGCTCATATTTGGAATTAACATAAACTTGTTATTTTGAACAAATAAAACGAGTGTTTTGAATTCTACGAAGTCGTTCCCATAAAGTTGTTTATTTTCCCCGCTAATGGTGTGGTTTAGGAAGAAGGCCCTTAAATACCTTATTATTAAATTACAACAAAGATAAAATTAAGTGCCAATAACATCTAATAAAAATAAAATTCATTAACAATAATAGTTTTGTGTAACATCTGTGGTGTGTCGGTAAGGTAGATCAGATCTCTGATAACTTTTTCAATTGAGGCTGTTGTCGGCTACAAGTATTCGTTTACTTCAAAAACTAACTGCCACCACCAGCACAGATATATTGATACCGCCAGAAACCGACGAGCAAGTGCCTTGTAAACAAAATACGCTGAAACAGAACTACTATAAAAACACCGTCATAAAAACAAAGTCACCGAATACAAATGAGTGTACTTAGCAACAAGGCACGATCGTTTAATGACAAAACCTTGTTTTAACGAATGATCTAACCACATTGGGTGTCGGCGGCGGCGCCGGTGAGCGGCGCACGCGCAGGCGCCGGTGACTCAGGAGATACAAGTGCTCTTTGTCCCAAGTGTCGTTACGACACACGGGACACTTCGCGAACCAATCTACACGGAGGTATTTTTAAAGCTTTGTAATATCTTTGTTTGTACTTCAATTGCAAAGTATTTTCCACTAGACATGCATACTTTTGAATCCATCCTCATCATCAACATTTCAGCGGAAAGACGTCCACTGCTGGACATAAGCCTCCCCCAATTTGGAGGGGTTTGCCGTAATTGACACGGTTGGCAGGTGGGTTGGCGATCGCAGTATGGTGGTAAAATGCATAGAGAACGCTGCTGCCCATTCTCTATGGGTCCCTTAGTTGCATCTTACGACACTCATGGGAAGAAATGGGATGGTGACAATATTTGCGTCCGGAACCACACGGAATCCATCCTCACAAAAATAAAATATGTTTAGCTAAAGTTAACGCAGCATAGCATGTTCTGCGGTCTGCTCCAAAACCATCTGATACCACACCCACCAAAAATTAGTAAGGAACACATTCTTCTGTTTTAAGAAGTTTTTAACTTTTTATCACTTCACTCTTTTCAACAGTGTTCGTTAGAAATCCCTGATTAAATTGCAATAGACCAAAATAATGTACAACTGAGGTAATGAAAATTAGCCCCAATTATCCAAAGAAAAATTCTAAGCTGATTTAAAATTAGAATTTCGTTTTTATTTACAACTAGCTTTTGCCAGCGGCTTCGCCCGCGTGGAGGTCAGAAAATATCCCGCGGGAACGTACTACCGGGATAAAAAGTAGCCTATGTCCTTTCTCAGGCTCTAAACTATCTGTGTGCCAAATTTCATTTAAATCGGTTCAGTAGTTTTAGCAGGAAAGCGAGCCAGACAGACAGACAGACAGATAGACAGAGTTACTTTTGCATTTATAATATTAGTGTGGATTAGAATTTCGTTTTCGAATCATCGAATCAAAGTTCTCAATTCGTAAATATAAATTGATATCCACAAATTTACATTTTCATCACTTTTGTTCTGAACAAACTTTAGGTAGGTAGGTATTTGTATATACCACAATTTAAGCAGACAGTGTTAACCCGGTTAACTTAACCGCAAAAAAGATAGTCAGAATGATGAAACAAGAACCAATCACATAAGATTTAAAAATGTGTCTGGCTTTTAAATCTTTCGGTGGAGGATAAAACCCTCCCTATCTTCTGCCTCCCGGGCATATACCACAGTCTTGCAGATTGCAACAATACCAGTATACTTCGATTTGATGGCACACAACGCTTTCCCCGTGTTCACGATATTGGATGGGTTTATAAATATAAGTTCATAAACAGCCAATCAATCTGAGTTTAGTTTAGTCCATTACATTACTCATCGTGAACGTAGGTAGTTGTCTCAGTAGGTACTCATCTCAAAGCAAGCCGCGATTATTTCCTATGAGAGTGCATAACCATTCCATTTTTGTTGGGACACCTCATCGGACATTGCTATAAATAATTGCGGTTTGTAAACGAGGTAAACACTAATACATCCATTTTTGAAGTTCGGAGAATTTATTCTAAGACTACTTGAGGTTTTATTGTTTTGTATTTGCTTTAGTTGGTACCTAGGTACATACAGAGTACAGGTACAAACTAGGCACATACAGGCGGAGACATCGACGCGCAAACTAATACCAGGTAGTCAGGCCTATATTCAGCACATGGTTCCAGGGGATTCCCCTAAGCGTAGAAATATTAGCGCCCTTGTGTATCATCGTCTAGCTAGACCTTGTTAAGGGTTCCATACCTTATCAATGCCAATGAAAATCTGTTACTACGGCTACGTTATCCGTCCGCCCGTCTGTCTGTCAGCGAGTTGTATATCATGTACCGTAATAGGTAGACAGTTGAAATGTTTACAGAGTGTGTATTTCTATTTTCCGCTGTAACCACAAATAATAACTTTAATATTCACGAAACGTGTTCTTTTTAAT
Organism: Aporophyla nigra; assembly: GCA_947507805.1. NCBI lineage: Eukaryota > Metazoa > Arthropoda > Insecta > Lepidoptera > Noctuidae > Aporophyla > Aporophyla nigra. Next base: position 1,005,073 of record OX382296.1, on the reverse strand, counting down.
ACTTAGTGTTAGAGAATATGGTATAGGATCCCATCGTATCCGACAAGCACTTAGCCAGTTTTTAATAAATTAAATATGCAGCAGAAATCTTTGCATAAAAATGCTTGCTCTTAAATCTGCCTAACTTCGTACACACATTTTTAGGAAATGTTTACATTAAAATAATATAATTTACATTAATATAATTACTACTAGAGAATGGGCAGCAGCGTTCTCTGTACATTTTACCACCATATTGCGATCGCCAACCCGCCTGCCAAGCGTGGCGATTATGGCAAAGCCCCCCAAATTGAGGCCTCCCCCAAGTCCAGCAATGGACGTCTTACGGCTGAAATGATGATGAGCTATGGGGTCATGCTCTGGGGTAACAGTACAGACTCACAAACCATATTTATTTTACAAAAGAAGTTAATTCGAATAATAACAAACATGGAACAAACAGATAGCTGCAAACCACACTTCCAAAAGCATAAATACTCACACTTCCCTGTTTATATATTTTAGAATTATGTAAATTTGTCAAAAAACATCAAGATTTCTACACTACTTGCGAAGAGACACAAAAAAGATACACTTTTAGACACAACAAAAACAAAATAAACAAACCCCAATCCCGAATCAAAATGCACTCAACCAGCCCTTTAATTATGTCCATCAAAATTTACAACAAATTACCAAATAATATTAGAGAAGAAAACAAAACAAATATATTTATTAATAAATAGAAAAGATTTCTTGAATCCAAGGCATACTACACCGTAAAGGAGTTTCTAGATGACAAATCTATTGAAAAATAAAATACTCTCTCTGATACAAAACATTATAAAATAAAATAAATATTAATAAAATAAATAGGTAGATAAAATATTAAATTAAATATTAAATTAAATATTGAATACAGATAATCAAGTAAAGAATATAAAAATATGAATACTTAAATAATTTTCATAATTTATTAAAATAAATGTATATGGTATAAATACTTATAATAATTAATCTAGTTGAGTACATAATAAAAGCGAAAACGTGTAAAAATTTAATAGTAATAATGAAATCTTTGACTTGAATGCGGTTTTGCTGGATAAACTCGACAGATTGCTCAATAATTGTATCCGATTCATATTTAATCTCAGGAAGTATGACCATGTGTCGAGCTATAGGTCTGAGCTCAAATGGATGTCTATTCGCCAAAGAAGAAGTTTACGCGCTTTGACTACGCTTTTCTCCCTTCTCAATTCTCCTAATCCTCCTTCTTATCTTATGTCTAACTTCCAATATCTATGTTCTTCTCACACTAAGAATCTGCGTTCATCTATCAATCTTCTTCTACTTTGTCCTTCTCATTCTTCTGACTTTGTTCATTCTTCCTTTCATATTCAGTCCATTCTTCTTTGAAATGCGCTTCCTCTCGATATTAGGACGGCAACCAGTCGGTTTGCATTCAAGCGGAAATTGCAGAGTTATTTTCATAACAAATAGCGTAGAGTCATCTTAACACTTCTCTATTTGTATCTGTAGATTTATATATGTATATATATATATATATTATAAGTATGTATTATAGCAAATATGTATGTATGTGTATAATTAGTTTATAACCTATTTTAGTACTAGTGTTTTTCTCTTATTTATAATTCATTATTATACATTTTTCACTATTGTTCCTCTCAAACAAAGCACCTGCCATGTAATCTCTTCACCACCCTTGGTTGACTGGTAGAGAATGCCTAAGGCATTAAGTCCGCCTTTGTACCTTTTTTTTGTGTGCGAAAAGTTTAAATAAATAAATAAATAAATCTCGTGCAAATATATATAATAACAACTGATATGCACAAACATAATAATAATAATTATAATACAATATAATTATATACCAAATGAAAGACAGTAAATGAGAATATTGATTTAATTAAATTGTAACTCAGCTCTCTTCCTCTCTCCTAATTTTTTTGGGTGCCCGACAGGGTCCATATTTTGATCTTGTACCATTTTTATTTTTTACCATCTTTGTAACATATGGAATGCAATAAAGAATTGAGTATTGAGTATTGATAAAAATAATATCGGGACAGTAAAAAATGCCAAGGAACATAATCAACTGAAACACGCTACCTACCTCAAAAGTATTACTACCACGTCTCACAAACACATCTGCCATCATACATGACAACACTTAAGCAACGCTACACACGTTTCAACCGCTAACTACCATTTACTGCAGTACAAAGAAGATACAAACAATCAACAGCATATCTTGATACGAAAGCTCACTCCAACATTAAGTATTGAATGAAACAGAGTCTAACAAAGTAAGAGAAGACGTAGTTTACATTCCATCACTGTGCAATTAGATAAACTCATAGCTTCAGTTGACACCATGTCAGTTTGCCGCTATGTTATAAACATTTTATGTAACTGTCAAAGACTGACAGTTGATTTGATAATATATAGACAATCTAAAAGGGTAGTTAGCTTTTCGTTCTGGCGTACCCTAGGCAGTCAGCTTTGCTGCCAACCTCGCTGACAGCCTGTTTAATGGCTTAATACTGTTTATACGAATCATACTATAAAAAATGTACCTATGTTCATTCATTCTTAATCAGCCTATATTGTTCCCACTGCTGGGACACACGCCTCCTCTCGGTACCTATATACTTCCCTAAATTATTTGAGCTCAAACTACTGTGCACAGTTATAATTAGTTAGTCCATAATTTGATTGAGCTTTGTTCTGAGCCTTGCATAGAGTGGCCCTTCTGCACCCAAATGTTTAGTGCATGTACCTACATGATGTAGAGGTAATTAAAAAGTATGTGCGCCAATAAGAGTGTGTACGACACATGCGCGGCGTTCTCACGAGTGTGCCGCAGTGATGAGACGAGCTTTACTGTTGCAGATGAGACATTTAGCTCACGGTTATCTGTACATTTACAAATCGAAATATTTAGCTGAAGAGTGTAACTTATTCCATTTTCTATTCAAAATTAATGTTAAATAATTTATTTCAAATACTTAAGCGCATAAAAGGCACATTGAACGACAAAATTGATTCTACTGCCTCTTTCTGAATATAGTTTTGTATGGAAAAGAATGGGCAAGAAACTTTACCGTTAGGTACCCTTTTTAAGTGTTTCGCAATATGTTGGAAACATTAATTATAGCATTATATTATACAGTAGGCGATGACGTGTGACTATTATGGTCTTATTCCAATCCGGAAAATTTCACTGCTTTCTTTGGTCAGTCATTGACTCTTCCGTTTGTGTCTTTAATTTCTTAGCGCTTACTAGTTTTCAGTGGTATCTATCTTATTACAGGATACAGAGTAGTTGTGGTGCGCCTTGTTGTAGACGAATGTAATGAGTTTGAATGTAATTAGGTGGCATCTACGTGTAAGTCAATCTACTAAGAGAGCGTACCACTGCTGTTCTACAGGTAATCGTCGGGTCTGTGTAGGATATTTTGACATTGTACCGAGTAGGTCAGTGTCTCCTCTGCACATAAGGCGAATGCTCCTTAGTCTGTGGCGCGGTATCGAGGCCGCACATGCGTCGCCGCCTGTGAATCACATCACACGCTCATTAGCGATAGGTGCCTCACATCTGTAACACTCAGATCGCTTTACTAGAGTACTTATCTGAAGGTAGGTATCAGTTGTGGGTCTCCAACTATATGTGTAAGTATGTGGGAATAGTGAAACTTCAGGCTTATTACTTGACTCTTACGAATAATCTCGCCGAATCGGACAAATCGTGTCTTTAAAATAATAATATCTTTTCTATAGGCTACTCACAGCAAGTTAATTTATTTGTGGGTGAATAGACAATCCCAAATGTAAATATTAGGCAATTGGTACATTTTGAATAAAACGTTAAGAAAATAACGAAAAGTTAAGGAAAAGGTACACTGAGTTTATTACATAAAATACAAAACATGAAACTTGAATGTAACAATTCGCACGATTCGGGTGAGTTTACTTGTACGAGTCGAGTAATAAACTAAACAGTTTACGAATACAGAGTTTTGTGATAGTAACTTTATAATTGTGGCTGCTGTAACAAAGAAAAGTGATGCACGTTATAATTGTGATAATTGCTAGAATGCTGTTAGCAACTGATGTTCTTCAGAAGGGTCACGTAGTGCCTACTGGTAACCGGCGTGCGTGTATGACCAGCTTAAACGAGGCAAAAGGAGTATGTAAGCATCGTAGCAGGTGGCGCGTGGCGGTGTGTAGTTTCTGCCTACACCCATGCGAAAAAGGCGTGATTTGTATGTATGTATGCTGTTGGAATGACTTTAGAGTCCATGCTCTTAATTGGACTTTTGAATACTAACGACTTTTGGTTCCAGTTGCCTCACAGCTTATATACACCCAGAGTAATACCTAGAGTATAAGAGATACAGCTGGTAACTTATATTTACCATTTAAAGAATAAAAAATATAAGTTTGTCTAGCCAAGCATTACTTACCAGGTGCACCTACTGTAACAAAATCTATTGTTAATCGTGACTCGCTTTAATCAAATAATTCAGGCCACACACAATTTCACTCTATCCTTTCAATTGAAAAAAGTCATCGGTCATTGCATTCCAGGCGGCCGGCAGTTCACATAAAACGTCGCACACACTCACACGCCCCCATGTTTATGATCACAAACTCACGCACACACACACATCGGCCATGTTAATGATCTAAACACGGCCGCATTAGATGCTAAGCAATAAAGACGGGTACACACGCGACTCGTTAAGATGACACCCACTTGAGCTGGACTCAATTGAGACAACGACCGCGCACCTTGCGACGTGACCGCTGATTGATGCTCAGGAAAGTGTGGTAAGAGCTGTGTGTTAATAATGGTAAGACTGAGATAATTGTATGAAAAACGTTCAAGTAGATTTGTATCCTCATCGCAATCAGCCTACACAGTTATCAAATTAATTTTGGCCATTATTCACAAAATACGTTAATCATTCAACCAACACAACCTTCTTCCGAAAAAAACACTACAAAGTGAAAAATAACTAAAACAAAACACTAACAAAATATTTATAGAGAGAGAGAGACGAAACAAACCAACGACACGGACTTCAAAAATAAAAATAATTGTTAATTTTTTTGTATTTTTTCCGAAGTCTGTTGTTAAAAGTCTGACACGCCCTCCCGCTTCGCCCAAGAGCGGGAGACATCATTTGATGATTTCCCACCCACAAAAAAAGTCTGTTGTTTTTAATTTTTGTAGACGCCATTGTGGATACTAAACTGTAATCAAATATAAGTTCGCGGAAACCAAATAGACTTCCTGGATTAGTTCTAGGCATAGTTTAATTCACTAATCGAAATCAAACAAGGTTAATTTAAAGGCTCCACTCCTATTAGACTATCTACCACAAAACAAACATACATAACTGTAGCTACTAATGAACAGTGTACCATAAGGAGTGACTCACTAACACTCCTGTTTTCGCCGACAAGTGCTATCGAAGGCGTGGAGTGGACAACGCACTTTGAACGAACTATAATAAAACAGATTGCTTATAAATAGTTTTCAATACACCGCTATTAGTAGGTTAATTTAAAAGGACAATGAGTGTACCTTCGAACATGATTGTTTTGAGTGGCGTAGGTACGACCTTCCTATTTCTACAATAGTTTGGAGCGTGGTATAGTGATATGAAAAGCTGCTTTCATGCGATTGTTGTGTCAAATTTTTGGTCTAATTAAAAACGAACAGATAGATGAAATAAAGCCAGGAAAAAGTGAACAAATATGCAGTGCAAAGTTAGCAAATTTGGCATTTATAAATAATTTACTACTTACTTTTACATTGTAACTTGAAAGCTCTACGTCAATGATTATGCAGGTTTCACATAGGTCAACATTATACTTATCGGCAAATAAGGACTTGATTCGATTGAATCAGTGGAATTTTTCATTATTTTCTATGTAGGTAGATAGTCCTAGAAAAGAAAATACAATTACGTATACAGCACATATCTATTTACGTTAATTTTCTCACAGAAGGAGTGAGTCTACGGGAAAATGTGAATAGTTGATAGACAAGCAGCCACAACTACTTATGTGCTAATATGATCTCACATCCCCCCACCAGGTCACGTAGGTTCATGTTTGTTAACGTTCCCGATTACGTGGTGAGTAAAAACCTTACGCCGTAAAAGGAAGTAAAACAGCAGATGAGTATGCGACTGCACTCACGCGCATTTGTTTGTGCTTACTTGACTAGTTGGGTAATGATCTCACCGCGTGATATGAGCTTCTGTTAAGGACACAGTACGTCAGAAATCTTCAGTAGGTCTTATTATGGGGATAACCTTCGTGGACAACTCTGAATTCGAACCTGAAACGTGCACATTTTCTCTGAAAGTCTTCTAGTTATTAAGATTCTTAGAAATATGTGGGTAGGTGGTACCCAGAAAATACGCATATACACAAACATAACACCACACCTGTTATCCCCAATAGGACGGGGTTTTTTTTATCAAAAATAGAGTCCCATTACCTACTTGTACGATCCAAAATAAAGTAGGGTAGTTCCCTAGTTATGTCATGTACAACAAGTATAAATACATACAATAACAAACTAACAAATTTTAAATAAACATAATAGGTACCTACCTATCCATGAAGGGGAATACCTTTTCCCTGCTACACATACAAGAAAACAAATCCAAATGTAAATAAATATTATGCGAAAGTAATTCTGTCCGTCGGTCTGTTTCCTTTTCACACTTCATGGCTGATTTCGATCAAATTATATGGCACATAGGTGGGATATGTAGTATAGTACCTATAGTTCCCGTGGGATGGTGTTTGACCTACGCGCAGGCGAACCCGCAATGTAAGTAATAATAACGCAATAACAACTTTTACTCTAAGTTAACAACCTAAAAAAAAAAAAACCTTAAAATTATGAGTCAGCGCTAAGAGTGATCTTTGTTCATTGATTTTTTCAGCGCCGACTCAAAATTTTAAGGTTTATTATTTTTTGCTTTTCAGTTTTTTCGGCGGTTTAATTTTTTGTTAAAAAGATTTTTTTTTATGGCTTTAATATACTAATAATACTTGGCAAGGTATACCCTATCCAATGAAAAAAGAATTATCAAAATCGGACTACTCTGTACAAAGTTATGCGTGGTTATACAGTACAATCAGTGAGTGAACAATCAATCATCCCCTGTTTTCCGACCCTTAGGGTTCGAGTTTTTTCCAAATTTATATGACCACCTTCGGAGTATACCCTTTCCAATAAAAAAAAGAATTATCACAATCGGACTACTATGTAAAAAGTTATGCGTGGTCATACATAAAAAAAAACAACAAAAAAAAATATACGCGTCGAATTGATAACCTCCTCCGTTTTTTTCGTCGGTTAAAAAACGAAGGTTCCTAATATTGTCTCATCCACCTAAATTCCGGGCTCCTGGCCGTTCCAAACAAAGCCACAAATGATTGAGCGTCGTCTCCTCGGCATCAGTTAGGTGGAAGACAATTAACGGGTCGCGGGTCAAGCGAGCCGGCGTCGCATACCGGTCAATTCCACCAATTGGCGCGCGCAGACGTGGGAACGGCGCGCGCGCATGATTCACCTCCCAACTCCTTACACATACTATTTATAGTTAGCAATAACTGTAGGGTTGGCTGGGAGAAGGTTTATAAGATTGTCTCCAAATGTGCAGGTAATATTAATTAAGTAGGAACTAAATCATACATAAATAAATACCATACTTAAAATCAGAATCAACGTCATCATCTTTTAACCCACTATATTTTACTTATTTTTTTACCGATTTTCAGGCTATTTCGATATACTTGGTTGATTCAGTTTATTTAAATGATTGAACTTCGTAACTACGATTATATCAATATTTTTTATGAATATTAAAACTTTATTACAGACATATACATACCTATACCTATTTTAACCGAGTTCAAAAAAAGGAGGAGGTTCTCAATTTGACTGTCATTTTTTATTTTTTATGTTTGTTACCTCATAACTTTTGATTGAGTGAACCGACTTTGATGATTCTTTTTTTATTTGAAAACTGGTGCTTCCCGTGTGGTCCCATTTTAATATAGTTCTATTCTGGCAATGGAATCCATAGGAAAACCATATAAGTCTTAAATTTGCATTAAGTATGTGCGCAACAAATGGACGAATAACGCGATTAGATAAGTGCGGGGTACATACCATAACTAAAAAGTTAAAAAAAAATAACAACCGACTTCCTTAAAAAAAAACACTACAAAGTGAAAATTAACTTTTACTTCGGAAGTCGGTGGTAAAAAACCTTATATACAGATCCTAAAAAACCGACTTCCGAGATTAAAGTTTTTTTTCACTTTGGAGTGTTTTTATACCAGTTATAAGACCGTAGGTCACGTCATATCGTCTATTTGAAACGTTTCGTTTGTGTCATACTGCGCTTCGCCTGGTTTTTTTTTGGATGGGAAATCTTCAAATGACTTCTCCCGCTCTGGGCGAAGCGGGAGGGCATGTCAGACTTTTACCTACTAAAACCCACCCGTGTTCCTTCAGTTGCCCATGTGCCAGGGTCACGGTATCTCTTTCGAACAATCTCGCGACCCTGGCAGGCATCAGTCCTACCAGACCCTTCAGTGCTGCTGACATCTCTTTGACGCGCGCGTGGAATACTACGCGCCGTCAACCCGAGCTTGGTCCTTACCGGGCGGCGAGCTACCCATTGCTCACCGCCCGCAAGCTCGCGCCTACGGTGGCCAGGAGTCAGCTATCGACTCCCGACGCCCGGGGCGTCTCCTCCTGCGGCGGCTAGGGACGCGAGGACGCAGAGACTGCCACTCCCTCACGCACCCCGCCTCCTCCTTCGCGAGCATTACTGCTTCGCAGAAGGAGGTGATGGCTTCCCATGCCCTCTCGCTCCGTACCATGGCTCGCACCAGGGCCGGACGCGAGAGGTCGCCGCCGCCGATCGCCTCCACGAGGACACGGCGGTGTTCCGCCCAGGCAGGGCACACTTCCACCGTATGCTCTACCGTGTCCTCTAGACGATCCTCACAATGGAAACACCCGGGCGTATCCTCCCGCTTTATCCTGAACAGGAACCCACCGAAGCAACCATGCCCGGTGAGAACCTGCGTCAGGCGGAAGGTGAGGACGCCGTGACGCCTCTCTATCCACTCCTCAAAGAGGGGACTTACTAATTGTGGCTTCGCCTGGTACTTAATCGAATAGGTATGTGAGGTGGGTAGTCAAGTACTGAGGTAAACAGAATGAATAACAACACGGTAATGGGTAAATTGTGATATTTCCGTTTTGTGCAAATAATGTAATTAAATATTATCAAAAGGTAAAATCATACTGATAACAGAAATGAAATATATTTAAACGTGTAATTAGTTATGCACAGGTAAAGGTAAAATATAGCAAAATAATATAAAGACCTGTATGGGTATAAACTTCCTAATTTTAACTACTAATACTAATGAAAATTAAAAGGTAACCATATACGTTTTAATGATATTTCCTGTCCATTTCAATCACAGAAACGCATTATTTGCACTATAGGAACTTGGTTCATTACAGTATTTTTGATTTAGGCAGACGTATTTATTTCATATTTATTATTACATGACTTCAATAAACTCTATTACTAAATTTTGGGACTATATTTTTTTAAAGGGACTGTAATCATTTAAAAATTTATTTGAAATTAATAAAACTACCTTTTGCCAGCGGCTTCGCCCGCGTGGATGTAGAAAATTATCCCACGGAAACGTATTACCGGGATAAAAAATATTCTATCTGTTAATCCAGGTTACAAACTATCTGTGTGCTAAATTTATCCATTCTGGTCACTCGTGTTTGCGTGACTGAGTAGCAACCATCCAAACGTCTAAAAGATTTTTAGACGTTTGGATGGTTGCTTTCAGATTTTTATTATTAGTAGGATACATAGGTACATTCATAAATATATACAATTAAAAAAAACATTTATATAAAAGTACCTACTTTTAAATAAATGTTTTTTTAAATTGTCTACATACTTAGTACCTAAACCTAATACAATGAAAGACAATATTATAAATACAAAAATAAGCGGATTATATCGCTCAAATGGGCGCACTCTTCAAACAAATGAGTGCGATCCCCTTAGGAACTTCGCTAAAAATTCAAACAAATCGCCCGCCTCAGCCTCGGCAATCAGGCAGGTATTCCCGACAAATTGGCCTTAATAAAATACTCCTTCTAATTAACGAGCCACCCCCACTCTCCCCGCTCACAGTACAGGGTAAGTTGGACGAAAGGTCAAGTCGAACAAACCTAGGGAAAGAAATCAAATAACTTGGCATTGGTAAACATAAAATAAAAACCAACTTCTTTAAAAAAAAACACTAAAAAGTCAAAAAATACTTTAATTTCGGAATTCGGTGTCTTAGGATATGTATTTAAGGTTTTTTTGCCACAAATATTTTTTCAAATATTTTTTGTAAAAAGTTTTTATTTTTAACTTTTTAGTTATGGTATACCCCGCACTAATCTAATCGCCTTATTCGTTCATTTGTCGCGCCAATACTTAATGCAAATATAAGACGTATATGGTTTTCACATGGGATCCATGTGAAAACCAACACACCACTGTTCGAATGGAACCAAATTAAAATGGGACCATTCAGGAAACACCATCAAATAAAAAAAAAAACATCGAAATCGGTTCACCTAGTCAAAAATTATGAGCTAACAAACATTAAAAAAAAATACCGACGAATTGATAACCTCCTCCTTTTTTTGAAGTCGATTAAAAATACGCTAAATCCTGCTAGAATGGGAAGACCAAATTATTCTCGATTCATCTACTATAAATAAAAAATATTAATAAATTTAATTCAATCTAGTTTTCAGTGCGTTTGGTTTTCAATCAAAGATTTATACCCCATAATAAACCAACAAAACTTAGAAAGTTAGAACACATCGACATTGTCGCATGTTACTCATCTACATTTTAATATAGCGGAAACGTTGGGCCTTCTGCGTTCCCCGCCATGTGACTCCTTGTACGGCTTCTGGCTCCCTAGCCCGACGGAGGACAAAGCCAAGGGAAAAATAACAAGAAACGCCTTCTTAGATGGAAAGTGATCTGCTCCTAATTGTGCTGTGAGCGTCCGGGTTGAAGCCGTGATGCCTTGGAACGGATTTCATATAATTATATTGTTCAACAGATTGAATTTTGTAATAGAAGTTCTTACGTTCATGACTTCCTTTGTCTTTTTTTAATTTCGCAGGTTTTACTTTTAGTAATGCTAAAATTGTGTGTAATATGTTAGGGTGTATGATGGGTTGTATTTGATTTTAAAGTTGAACTTTAGTGCATGTAAGTACATATGCTACGTGACTTCGATAGTAAATCGTCCTGTAATACGTACGTATTAGATAAGGAACCTGTAACATTGTTTTTCTCAAAGCATATCGAGCCTACAAAGGTATCAGATAATTATCCACCGGTGCGTCCACCATCCTGTGTCCGTCCTGTGTCCGCCCTCCCTCCACCGACATACATCACACGCACTGACTGATAACTGTTCTTAGTGAGGACAACGTGCAAGACACAGGCACGGAGCGGGACGGCGTGTTTATTGACACATCGGCTGCCTCATTTCATAGTCGACTGATTGTTTTTCAGCGGATAAATGACGTAGGTACGCAGCAATATTTTCAGTTAAATAATCTTCCTGTCTCGTTATCTAAGTAATCACCAATTATTATACAATGAACATCGGAGAAACGAGAGGAAATTGATAAACAACCCTAATGTGGTTGCGGTGAGCTCAACAGCGCTAAAGGGCAAAGACAAGGAAAAAAACAAATAGTTTATGTTACCCACTTTTCTACTATCAGTGTTACCATAATATTTCCAAATATAATTTCCATAAAAGGTAGTTTTCTATTCCGCTTTCCGTGCGTAACAAACAGGTAAAATCCCAAGGGTATTGCCACAAACTAAACATACGTTCCGTGTGGTGCCAGACTTAAAGAATAGCATCACCTCATTTCTTCCCGTGGGTATCGTAAAAGGCGACTGAGGGAATTACTAGAGATTAGGCAGCAGCGTTCGCTATGCATTTTACCATCATACTGCGATTGGATCGATACGGAGACCTATGACTTTTGTCTGAAATGATGATGATGGTGAAACACACGTTGATAACTTTAATTATACATACCTTACATGGCACCTGCTGTACCCGTTTACTCGCCGCTCGCTTACGTCTTGCGTCTCTCAGCTCCGGCCTAAGGGTCCTTGGAAAAACTCCCTCTTTACCTTCCACTAAAACTAGTAAATAGTAGGATTAACTGTTCGCATAAATCACGGCGACCACCGGCCGGTGATACACATCGCGGGACCGAACCTGCGCTCTGCCAGTCACTTGATAACTGAGCCTATCTGATTGAAAGTTTTCTTATTAGTGGCGCTGCGGTGGCTGAAAGTATTTTAATAGTTGCTCCTTTTAATACGTGGGTAGGTGATAATAGAAACTGTTTGTTTGCAAACAGGTGAACAGCACACCGAATGTAGTTACAAAGTTTAAGGTAGTGCTTACTCAAGTGATCGACCTGAAATACCACGGGAAGTCTTATCTATACTAGTATACTTTGTATTTTAATATTATATACAATCTACAATAATTAATATTATAAAGCTGAAGAGTTTGTTTGATTGAACGCTAATCTCAAGAACCACTGGTCCGAAACCAAAAATATTTTAGTGTTTGGTAGCCCATTTATTGAGGAAAGATATATGCTATATAACATCACGCTGGAATCAATAGGATCGGAGTAACAGTGAAGACGTTGCAAAAACGCGTAAACTCGCTGCGTAAACGGTTAAAGTAACGCAACAATCATGTATGACGGAATTGTTCCTCTTAAAAAGTAAACAAAGTCCAGGATAGCATGTCTGTTTTTAAGGTTGCCTCACTATACCGTTTTAATTGTAGTGAAATCTAAATATTATAAATCTGAAGAGTTTGGTTGAACGTACTTATCTCAGAAACTACGTTAAGTGTTGGATAGTTTATTCAGGTATCTAAGAAGGCTTTAGACTATATAACATAACGGTACGATCTTTAGGACCCGAGCAAAAAGAAAAAGTTACGAATACGAAGTTACCCGCACGGGCAGGCGATTCGATGCAACGAGGTGGGTCTGGGGAGCAAGAAATTTAACAGAAGCTAGTAATAATAAAAATGGCAATTCTTCTTCTTCTACCTTACCTTGTCCCACGTTACTTGAGGTCAGCGTAACACATTTTCTCTTGGTTAATATTTTTATGGCTCCGATACATTATCCCCAAAGTTACGCTGTACGTTGGTCCCCAAACAAATTTTATCTGAAACACTAAAACACGTACACGGTCCGATGACACGACGATGTGCGTTAGTTAGAGAATTAGTGTGGAGACAGTCGTTTGATAAATTGATTATTAACTACTTTGATGGCCCCTAATAAATTAAACGAACTATGAACGCTCGAGTGTCCAGCTGACTCTGTGCTGGCTAACCGTTTATCCCCATAACCTGAGAACACGCAGGAGTCAATGACTGCTCTAATATTTTAAAGCGGAACGCGTGCTGTTGTAGAGGAACTTGAAAACCTACATTTTTTTAATGAAACTTCTTAGGTGGCGATTCCATAACTTAATTACATCCAGTAGATACCTATTCAAAAGTTACGGTTTACTGGATGTAATGAACAAGTTCTGATAGGTCAATTCACTGGGCAGAATTAGGCAATATTTTATTTGAGTGAATTCAAAGCACTAGTAAACTTCGTGAATAAATAAAGCTCTCTGAAATATATTTATAATGAGCTGATGAAGTCATATTATATTTATTTATTAAATAAAAATAATAATATGTTTAAATCATTATCCATACGTGTCGTCATGACCTGCTGGCCGTACTCGACGTCTCACAAATGAGCATCGTTTGTATGCGGCTGACGGAATATGTCTTTATTTGATCCACTGCCGGACGGTGGATATCATCACCCTGGAGTTAACAGAGATGGCGCAATAGTACCTAAGGGTGAAATTGAGGTAAAGTAATTTAAAGACAAAACATATTTGAAAAATGTAAATTGTATTTACATTTTGTTTATTTGCAGGAAAATTATCGTTTTTAGAAACTTATTTATTCATTGTTGAAAACTTTGTAATCCTCATAACTTCAATAAAAAATAACAGAATACCAAAAACTCACCGAGGGTTTTAAAGCTGACCCAGAAAGATGCTACGCGTTACGGTCTACGAGGACTACAGCGTAGGCCGGGTGTAGGTCTCGAATGTAGCAAAAAAATTTCAAAATGTAGTCGCAGTCCACCTGCGTGACAACTGAATGTCAAAAACGTAACGTAACGTTGTTATGTATTGTTTTTATGGGCCTTAGTTGCCTAAAATAAAGGATTGTATTGTATTATAAAAACTTGTCAAAAATGTATGCAAACTCGAGGTATTTTTGACATATGGAGACTGAGATCAAACTATGAGCGAGAATTGCCCCTCACTCTTAGTCGGCTAGTATTGAACGATCCTTCTGTCCTCACCTATTCTCTGTCTACCTAGTTCGGAAGTGTGAGTGTCGTGAGGAGTGGATTGTCCTCTCATACATCTGGTGGCGAGCACATTGCGATGAGCGGCGCGTTCGCTCGCGGCTCGCCGGCGACCCGACGCCATCAACTTATGAATAATTGTGAGGTGACGGGGGTATGCAGATTTAACACATCATAGAATTCTTTAATCAAACGTTATTTGATAACTACGACAGTCTGTCTCAGTTAGCAAATAACATTTGCTGAAAGGAGAAAACTCTTGTGTGTACACAACAGAGTCTAAACAGCATTGTGTTGTGTCAAAACACGTTTTCAGTAACATATAACTTTCAATATGATATTACTGAAAGCAGGCTGGACCCTAAAAGAAAAATCATAATTTCGCAAACAAATTGGAGTCGATAAGGTGTCAAATGTGCGTCATACGTATTTAACCGAGTAGTGACGTCAAAGAAACATAAGTACCTAGTGTGATAACTATAGAGCGGATATGACGAGAACAGGAAGTCGAAGTATTCGGTAAAACCATAATAATAATATTGCAAAACAAGTCTTAATCCTATACGTTTTGTGTCCACATTGAGAACTGTTGACGTGAACCTAGGCAGGTAGCTATGTTTAGTGCTTCTGTAGGTACCACTTAATAAAGACCTAACATTATGAAAATAAACATTACAAGCAATGAAACAGTTTACTGAGAATTGAGCTGAAACCGCTTTTGCGTGAAGTGTCGATGGACGCGTCATAAACATGCACTTGATTTGCAACATATCTATCTGAGCATTAGATCAGAGTAGATGTATGTGCGGCATATGGTTGGTAAAAAATAATCGCCTCGTGTAAGTAATACTTAACAACTCGTGACGATACTGGGAAAAATTGCGATAGTGTTTTGATGTATACGTACTTTCCTGTCTTAAGTGAATTTCGCAGAACGTTATTGAAAAAAAAGGCACTGTAGAAATTTCCTAATTATGATAAATTATTCTGTAAGCATCACTGCTAACATGAACACTAATTACCGCAACTATTAAAAACCAAGTAATAAATCCATGGACCTGCCGCCTTACATCGGTGGCGACCGTAGTAAACCGTTATCACCTGCGGCGGAGCTTATTCGTCCGCAGGTCCATACATACTCGACCTGGTGGAAAAGTACCAGGGGATAATAAAGCCGTAGCGCTGTCGGCTTACCTCGGTCGACGTCGTCATCTGCTCATATGTCCGCACAGTGCTCAATAAATCACTCGCCAACTTCAGTATTGCGCTCGATATGAAAACTGCTCCTCGTTTCTCGAGACACACTGGGAGAATGTACCTTAGAAGGCATAAGGGCCTATGTGACAGTTTTTAAAGATGATGAACATGATTTATTTTCCATTAGATACCTATCAAGATTGAAAAAATACTGTCAAGCCATAAATTCTTAAACTCCTCCTACTTATTGTGTTAATTAAGATTTATGACTACACCGCCTTATCTAAAATCAGATTCAAAGAGACCAATTAAACATTACTAATACCTACTAAGGAGCACAAAAATTACTCTGTATCACTCATTAGGAAACAAAAAACAGTTGTTCATTATTTGGGACATAGATTCTTAGACGCCATGTTGTTATAGCATTATATCACTAAGATTTTTCAGCTAGTAATTGCTTATATTCAATACATTCCCTTCTCTTCAGATTGCTCATTTACTGACCTAGAAAATAATTTCACAAATTTGAGCATTCGCTCCTTGTACATCACCCTCCGAAAGCAGTTATCAGTGCGCTGCGATTTTACTGCGGTTTGATTGCGTGCGGCGGGCGGCTGGCGGCTATTCGCACTTACACTCGATTCCGTTATATTAAGCCATTTCACATCGCATGCAACTCGCCACGTTGCGCGGACGCGAGCTCCTAAATTGTAGACTTGCAAGATGAACTTATTGCTGCACTGAACATCATATTTTGTAAGAGAAGTTTTCGTTGAGAGATTACTAAACTGCGGTTTTTGAGGTATGAATTGTGTAAGATAAACTTTTTTTTATAAATTTAAAATCAGGGACAGCTTAAAAAGAAAAACATTTTGACTTGTATTGTGGGAAAACAGTGGTCAATATTATAAAGGTCATCACATTTTCCTGTAGATACGATAAGGCTATACAATTCAATACAGTTCAATTATCTATGAAGCTAAAACATTTTTCCTTCACATTGTAAAGCAGACATTTTGGACAACGATCGAGAGTTATCAATAATAGGACACGATGTTAACACAAAGCGAGGGGAGAGTGGGGCGATGTGAAAGGAGGTGAGATTAATTACTGAGCAATCGAAACTGACGCGGGGAGAGTGGGCCTCGGCGGGTAATATGCTACTATTTGCATAGTAGGTGCTAGTCATCTGTGTAGAGGAACGAACGGAAAAAAATATGACAATATTTAAATTAGAAATAACGTCTATTTTTGTGAAAAAAAAGAATCAACTTTTTCGTCGATAATGTTTAGATTTTTTCGAAATGTTTCAAAGAAAAAAAATGGATATGTAACAGGAAAGAAATAAACGTGAACAAATTATTTCCTTAAATTGAAAAATGGTGTTTAATACCAGTATCCACTGACATAGCTTTTGATAGTTGTTTTCATCAAATTACGAACAATTAAGGAAACAAACACAATTCAAATAAAAAAAAATAACAACGTAGATATTTTTCGTCAAATCGCATAGGAATTTAAATAAGTAACATAATGCATATGCTTCGTTTGTCCACCTGAGCGGCGCCGGCTCGTCGCCTCCCCTGTTGCCCTCTGGTGGCGCAGGGCCCACATTAATTACTGTCCGCTCCAGGTACATGACGGACAAACTCGGAGGGACGACGCACAGAAGGACAGCTCCTTTCGACTTTAATTAATTAATAGGAAAATTAAGGGGAAGTACACACTATGGAACGCTCCGAAAAAGGCAGTCATCTATGAAAAATAGGGTTTTTGTTGCCCAAAAAAAGTGTATTCGTGCCATATATGGGCTTCAACCTGATGAAACTTGCCGGCCAATATTTAAAGAACTTGGTTTATTACCGCTACCTTCCCTCTATATCTATGAAGTATGTATGTTTGTTAAGAAGCATAAAGACCTATTCAAAAAGGCAGAGGTGAGTATGTCCTCGAAACCGGCGAGATCCGCATAGGCTTGTTTTATGTGACTTACCGAGACTAGCTAAATATAGTAAAAGCTGTTTAGCCATGTGTATTCTAATTTATCATAAAATTCCAAGTTATTTTAAACATTTGGATCTCAGATTATTTAAAAAAAACATTACTTGAATGGTTGAAAACTAAAAATTTTTACAGTATCAATGAATTTACTGACCAGAAACATTTTTAAAGGTCACCAATAATATTTGCATGCTATAATACATATAAGCTAAACATGTATGCTCTATATTTTGTTACCTTACACCTGTATATACCATGTTTATGCAAATAAATATTATTTCTATTTCTATTTCAAAAAAACCTCTACTGAACAATTTACTTAAACATAGTGACATCCGGTAAATTTCGGCACCAAATAGAAGGTACAAGGATCTGATATATTTGACACTATCTTACTGTTGATAGTTCAGAAATAGGTTTGGCTTTTGAAGAAGTTGTTACCTACATACGGATCTATCCACGGGTCTACTAAAAGGGTCATATTCAGCAATGCATTTTATTGAACTGGTTTTATATTATTATTGTTTGGATCGCGTTAGATCACGTACTCACCTAATGGTAAGCGATGATATGGTGGACGATAGAACACGTAGATGTAGGTAACCTATAACCTGTTTAAAAAATAAAAGCAATAGCCTTTCTGCTTGTGAGAAGAATAGTAGATTCTTCTTTCATCTAGAGAGTAGTGGTGAGTAGCGCGTGTGATACCTGCAATCCCACACCTTTTGAACTTTTAGATGTAAGTATGAAACAACGTAGAACCTCCCTTATCCTTCCAAAGAAAAGGGAAGATATTCCGACAACATGGATGTTGTTTCTAGTTAATGTCAGGATCTCGCATATATGCTAGTCACGTGGATAACACTCCTGCACGAGTTAAGATTTGTGAGTCGTCAGGTTTTTAATAGATCGCAAGTAGCGTTGTAGCTTCCGCCACAAAATGAAGCTTCTGTGTCATTATCTACTCGGCGGCACATGCAGCCAGACGTCCTGATTTAGTGTCCCATGCTGACTGCGGCCGATAGGCTCCAGGTAGCGTCAGTCGCGTGATTAGACAATGACGGAGTGCATTCGTCTGCTGACTGTAATTTACCGTGTTGGGACCTTGTGGGCCAGGCTCTCGTGATGAACTGGGGATGTCTCACGTATTGAGTTAATGGTTCTATTGTGGAAGACACAGAATGACTTTGAGTTCATTGATAATCTTTCAGGGGATAACTGCTCATACGAACGACTTTATCAATGGAACTAACTCTGAAATACCAAAATTAAGCATCTTTTTCACAAATTTTCACTGTCTAAACTCAACGAGAGTCAAGTCAAGAGTTGTAATCGCCATAAAATAATGTTGTCTAGCGAAATACTGGAGATTTTTTTTTTTTTTTCAAATACGTCGTTGTACCAAGACAAACTTGATTAACTTACCACAGCCACCTTGGTGCTCTAAAAATAAGTCCACCGGATTTAACTCATTTACCAAAATCAAATCGTGTAAAATATCAATGACCACCCTCTGATCACTAGCCCGCCAGCTCACCACCGCGCACCGCCCCGTCAGACGTCATGACGTCACCGACTCAGCAAAAAGGCAGTCGCCTCAATTTGGGCGCACGTTATATTAATTACGGCCGGTGATGCTCTAAGTAATGACCCTTGTATATTTGACAGCCCACGCCGACAGGTACCCACTGGACATAGAGGAGCTGGAAGAGCTGTGAAGAACTTCGTCAGCAGCTCTTTCGATGGACATATAATCATAGTAGATATATAATAACAGAGATATAATAGAGGTATATCACTATGCAATGTTTTCCGCAAGGATGTCACAGAGCGCAGTAATGAGAAATCATCAGGGCAGCTAATCTCGCCACCAAGTAGGATTAACGCAGGGTTTCATAAATGATCTAGACTAGGATGTAGCGGACATTGAGGTCGCAGCTAAATGTGGCAGATCTAGATCATTTAGTATCTGAAAATTAAATAACAACCGACTTCCTTAAAATCACTACAAAGTGAAAAATAACTTTAATTTTGGAAAAAAAAATTAAAGTCGGTTCTTATTTTTTTGAAAAAAGGTTTTATTTTTAACTTTTTAGTTATGGTATGTACCCCGCACTAATCCAATCGCGTTATTCGTTCATTTGTGGCGCACATACTTAATGCAAATTTAAGACTTATATGGTTTTCTAATAGATACCATTGTCAGAACTGAACCAAAATGAAATAGGACCACACGGAAGCATCAGCTTTCAAATAAAAAAGAATCATCGAAATCGGTTCACCCAGTCAAAAGTTCTGAGGTAACAAACATTTTAAAAAATACAGTCGAATTGAGAACGTCCTCCCTTTTTTGAAGTCGGTTAAAAAATAGATTACGCAAGTAGCGAAATTTAAAAAATTATGTGAGTTCCAAAATCTATCGGGTTCATGGAAATCGAACTCATCCAGAATCTGTACATCATTCTGCAAGCGGTAGAGGTGTATGTAGGTGTACGAGTGGCGGCCGGCGGCCTGACGAACTGGCGGCCAAGCGGACTGGCGCGATGGCGGACTGGCGGCCATTAGCGAGATATGAAAGAACAGGTCAGCGCGGCCCTAATCGACGCCGCAATCCATCACCCACGTGAATAGGTGAGCCGGGACCGTCAGCAGCCGACGCTGAGGTGAATATTTATTACAATTATTATTTATATGTTAGTTGCAAAACAAAAGATTATGAATGAAACAACTATTAGTTCTGCTCAAATGATTGAATGCTTAATTTTCGTTGCTGTTGTCACCTGTTATGAAACACATTTGTTTTAATTGCCCGTTTGTAGATGAACTTATAAAGCCCCTCTTGTCTAGTAGGTTCTAAAATTCGGCATTAAATTCGAAATAGCTTTATTAGTTACCTATGCTATACCAGCAATTTTGACTTGAACAAAAATATAAATGTATTTAAAAATGCTTTAAGTGACAAGCACGTTGTACGAATAGAAAGACATTTTACCTTTTTACCAAACTTTATTGAAGTACTTAAACTTTTCGGTGATTTGGAAATGGTAATTTATATAAGTGAATATTTGATTGTGTTGCGGACGCTACGTCGCAGTGAGTGACGGGACACACGCGTGCAATTACATCAAGCTGCCTCGCACCAAACGTTACCATCGATAAATTATTATTATATTTTAGGAGGGCCGTTAGTGCCTACCTACGTATGGCCATGGAGGGATACTCTTCATTCAATCGTTGCTGCAAAGAAAATTCGTGGTATTAAAGTTTATCATGGCCAAAGTATTTAAAACATTTTCCTTATGCGTTCATTTAAGACATTGAACTAGTTGAAATTGCTTTGACTTTCATTTAAACTTTCTCTATCTGGTAAACAATACATTTCATGTAGTTGCTCGTGCTCTACCTCCACCTTAGACATATTCAGAAAGGAAAACTATGAGCAAGATGTTTAGTAACAGCACGCGTAGCATGACCACCATAGAAAGAACTTTGTCTATTCTTGGTAGAATAGAGATAGAATTGTCATGCTACGCTAGCATAAAAAGGTACAAATCTTTCTACAATCTTTAATTCTGTCTTTAATCTTTCTACAATCTGTAATTTGTCTATTCTTCCGTCGACAAAACCCATTTCTACGGTGGTCATGCTACGCGTGCAGGTCTGGATATAAGAATTATCTATAAATATTATTTATAGTAAGAACCAATCATCGTATACTCGTACAATGATACTATGTGTTACCTGCAGAATAGCGAGAGCGCGAATAATCACTTACGGATATTTGTTTATCAGCAACATACTAACTCATAAATACTGTTCCTCCAAATCGAACCATTACCTGTACGATGTACATACGTACAGCATTAGAGACACAACACTTAAAATAGCAGCATAAAAAAGTGCATTAAAAGGGTTAGCACCTGCGGCGTCGATTGCTTCGACCTCGACACATATCTTCACAATCATACACTTGATCGCTGGCTAGGTCACTCATCGTGTGCTGTATCCAAGCTGACACCAATGCATAATACTGAATAGTGCTCAGCGCATATTGTTCTGGTCCTGCACGCATCTTACGTAGGTTGAGGTAGGTTACTGCCGCAGTAATTGGTACCTATGGCACATATTTTTCAAATATGGTGGTACTTTCGACAGTCGCTTTGCTGTTGGAGATTAGTTTATACCGCCATTACAAGGTTGATAGATTTCTGTCTATTTATAATATCAGACGAGTGAGTGGAGCTCGTAATACTACCGTGCTCTACCCTCTTTTATTCACATTCTAACAGATGCGAATGTAAATTAGTTTTTAACGTGATATTTTCACGGCATATGTCTGTAAAAAGATCTCACACTCAGTTTCAATCTGCCGGTAAACATATTACGCGTCAGCCACGGATCCAACCGAGGCGCATCTGCACATTCTGATTGCGCGCCATAAGGCGGCGGGCTCATCTGCTAATCCATTAGGCACCTCGGCCCATATTTAATTGTGAACCCTCTGTGCGCTGCACCTAAGCGATTGTCCGCGGACGCACATGTCGTGCCCTAACGTATAAAATTTGATAAATCTCACTGCCAACATGTGAACTACCCTCTTAGCTTAAACGGCCCGTATTTCGTAACCATTGCTGAATTGATTTGCGAATATGAAACTTATACCTCCAGCATTAGATTTAATTTTCGATTGGTCAACAGAAAAGATAAGTTATCACCGTTTAGGTACGCACGTTTAGATGTAGATGTCCAATTTTGAATTATAAAATATGTCAAACTTATAAGGTTGCTTTTGGGACAGCGCCAGGAAGATAATTGTAAGGTTTGACGGGTGGAATGGCAAATGCACTATAGTGAATGCAGTAACTGATTTCACGAGGGATGTAGGTAAGATAATGCAGATGTTTGAGGGCCCGAGGTAGCCCCTCCGAAGAGGGCCTCACATTGATGACAGAAGCAATTTCCAGTCACATTTTCGATTAATATAAATGTATTACATTACCTTTGCTTATGAAATGGCATAATGCACTGAAGCGGATGAAAGATATATGTAGATAAATCAAAATTAACAGTGAATAAGTACCATCGAATACCTCCTTGCATGTTTGAATAAATTTGATTGTTTTGTTTTAGTAGTGCTCAAAATAAATAAAAAGACTGCCGCAGCAATATTTAAGATTACAACCACAACAATAACATAAAAAAGCTCTGTTTCCATCCAGATTCCAAATTGAAGTACCAAAATATTACGCTTCTGTCCATAAAAATTGAATTTGTAAACTTGGAGCATTCGAATTTGGAACGAATAAAAACGATCCATCAATTGTGAATCGTCCGCGCACCGCTAAACTTTCGCCGTGAGCGAATCGATACTAAATTAGCTAATGGAAACTTGATAGCGAGCAAAAAACCGAATCCCCGTAAACCCCCATAAGCGCATTTTGCAACGATAAATCTCTGCATTGTCTCGTTTGACGACAGATGGCGCTTTATGCCACCCTCTACAGGTAACTTAATACTCTCAATTGTGTACATGAGCCATAAAGCGCTTCACGAACTGCTGCATAATGTACGTAGTTAAGAATGTAGCGGTGGAAGCGCTAATGTGTAAGGTAAAAGCATTAGACACGTACAATAGAATATTCAATTATGTAAATGCGCGAGGCGCGGGGCATGTGTGCGTAGTGCGCGCGCGCCACCCGCCATTTTTGTGTGGATTACCGACGCGTTTGAATTGTAACGGCCGGATTATTGGCGCACCACTATTTTAATGTGCGCTGCGATGAATGTTGAATAAATGTCATCGATTTAAGTATTCTAGCTTTGTGATTTTGAGCACATTGGCGCGGGCAGTATTTGTTGTTTGTTTGAAGTAACTCTAGTAGGTAGGTTTTCAAGGTAGTTTAAATAATATAAGTACATATAAAACATTTGAGTACCGTATTTAGTGCAAATAACAGAATATTAGCAAAACACAAAATCAGAAACATTTTAAAGAAAGAAAGTTACAGTTAAAGACACTTACTTAACTGAAATTCAAATAAGGAACACACAGAATCTTCTATCCCGGTATTACGTTCACATGATAAACAGCATCGACGTGTACACCCGCGAGCGTGAGCTACAAGTTCATAATCTACCTAATCACTTATCGTGATGCTCGTTATGCAACCAGAACCTTTTAATCTACATCAACATGTGCAAACAGGATAGCATACAATCTATACATACAATTTAAATCATAATTATACATTACATTATCCCTATTGATATAAAATCTGCAACAATCCCACTTCACGGTGCACAGCGGACCAATAACTTTCCGCTCAAAGACATTACTTTAATTATGAGCACATAATTATTAGGGACAATTCGTTAAAAGTGCGCCAGATCAAATTTCAATTAAAACTTTACGCATTAAGTGTTAAGGGGAAGCAGGAATGATAAAAATATGCGCGGGGACGACGTGCTCTAATGACACTTAAGTTTTAACTCCGGGATTACACGCGACTGTGGCGGCTCCACGAGTGATCACTGCCGAGAGGGCGACATCCCTTCCTGTTGTCTATGAAGCACAGTAAGTGATGTTACTTCTGGGATTATGATGACCATTAAGAGTATGGTGTGTTTTTTGATAATGGTCGACGATTAACTATGTGGAAGTTACATTTACAGCAGTTTTTGATTTGATTTCTCTACGAGAGATATATATATACATACATAGAATAATTATGATGCACACAATAAACACTTCTTCGGCATCTAAAGGCCTCAAAACTATGCTAGAAGCACCATGATTGTACCATCTATTTCCTATTTGGTATGTTTTCCTACACAAACCTTTTAGTGTCCAATTATAGCAGCTTTATTCTAACACATCTACCTTATCGGTAATTATTATTTGTTGTATTATTTTAGCAATCAGACGAGTCATTACCGCTCATTACGGGGTAAACAGCGACGTGTAACGTACGTGACGTCGGCGAGGAGCCGCAGATCATACGCTGATAACATCGGGAGAGCCTGACTGTCTGCCGAGCACCTCAGGGACTGTTATAATTAGTGACATTGTATTAGATATTACAGGAAATACTAAGCAGTTGCGATTTAGATAAAAGCTAGAGGTAGCAAAAGTTGAATGTCTCACATAGAAAAAGCAAAGCAATGCTCTAATGTAACTAATACCAACATAAGACAGCATTTACTCAACTTTTCACATAGGAAATTTTGAAATAGTCTAAATATTGTGAAATCATTATCCCACAAAAACCCGTTTCGCTAAATTCTAAACACGGACCTAATACACGCTCAATCAACAAGCGAATTTAGCGCATTGAAAATGTGGAAGCGGCCACGAGTGCCAGAGCCGCACTCAGAGAGCTCTAGTGCTGTGCAAAACTAGTGACGCACCGACCTGACTGTGTACGCGCACAGAGACCGGTAGAGACTTCCTTATCAAATGTGCGGCTGACTCGACAAGCTAAGCGCAACGACTGAGATGCTAACGTTGGACTAAGCTGGCAGTGAAAAACCACAGCTAAAAGAGTGTTTATTACTATATTTTTGTGCGATAGTATTCCTATTCAGAGAGCATAAAAGGACAATAAAACTCGAAAAACAAACAAACAAACATCAAACTTCGTTAATTAAGGTACATTTTCATAAAACCAAACAAAAAACGCATTATAACCAATTCACCATTTTGGAGACACAATGCCACCAGACAGACACATATACCTACAGCCAAACATCCAGATAACAAAGGTATCTTCTACTCAATGAAAATATAAAATTCACTTCAAAATTCATTCACTAACAGACAACGCTCTGCCCAAACCGCCTGGGTAAAAAAAATACAATCGTGGACATGAGTTCCTTTGATGATGAAGGTGGTTAAAGGGAAAGATGTTAAATGGGATGAAAATATTATATGTACGTAAGCTCGTAATTACACAGGGGAGATGTCTGTATTGTAAAACGATTGTACACAAAACTTTTTGTATGGTCAGCTCCACAGCTCGCTCTGTGATGCAGTTCAGCTCGCGACCGCACCTTGTCAGCTCACAAATTGACGTGGATTGTTGTCGGCGGATCTTTGTCACGCGCGTAATCAACGAGACCGGCCCGTGGCGACACGCTGCATGCACGCTGGAAGGGACAGCTAGAAAATATAAGCGTGAAAAAAAAATGAATAACACCCTTCATAATAAATTTGATAGAATACATAAAAAATTAAGAACAGATTTTTTCCAAAAGCTTGTTTTGGCGTTTCAGACGGGAGTGTTCAAATATAACTGGATCTTCAAAATACAGGCATAACTGATTTTCTTGGCTGAATAACATTTCAAGGTGCACATAGGCGTACTGTATAGCGATTGTACTCATGTGAAGTTACCAAAAAGCGTGTTTCAATCTTTTAAATAATTAAATTGTCCTGATCGCATCCAGCTCCTCAACATCTGGTGCAGCCGATATTTCCCCGTGCGATCACACCGCACGCCGACCGTTCGATTTGCGCCTAATCTCTAATTATGACCGCCATTCATTTGTCATACACCAGCACCGCTCGACATTAGCGTCGGCGTGTCGCACCTCTGTCCACACGCTTATACAATGTTCTCATCGAATTATGTAGAAGAGGCAGGTTTATAGTGAAAGTTGGAACTTTATTTTATTTTTTCATAAGGACAGAAGATTTGACGCCGTTCCCAAAACTACAGGAAATTTGGAAGAACTAGCATAAAGAAGGCATGCTCTAAGTTCCTCTCGATTCTCTCTAAGCTATTCTCGTTCTGAAGAGTTGGATTAGGTCACGGTGTAGATACACCTTACTGAAAACTACACGAGAATTAAACAGCAATTACATTTAGAGTCAACAACAGGGAGTCCTTACAAACAGACGTAAACTCGAGTACTAACAAAAGCAGTTTACCAAGAAGGTAGATTGTAGATCCGTCCAAAACACAGTTGGGACAGAAGTTCAACTCTATGTAGGCAATCTGTTATGATTAGATGTAACCATTTCAATGGCGGTCTGACTCGTCTGAGTGAAGAAATATTTATCTTATCTTAAGTCAGTCATCTCAGCTGCCTCTTAAGACCATCAGAAGTAAACCCGGAACTCACTTTTATTGACAGCGTCAAAATGGACATTAGGTTAATATATAATAATATAATAATAATATAATTAATACCCTCAAGACGTGGGCCGATGTAAGTGAGCCTTCTATACTCATTCCGTGCTAACAAGGTGCAGCAATTGTAATAACACCTCTAATGCAATGCCGGCGGGAGGTGATAATTGCTTTCTTCAGACGGCTCTTACGTGCGCGGCTCAGGGGTGCCACCGAGCCGCTTTGTCATGGAGATGCGAAGAATTGGAAGGTGTTCCATTGTACACCTCTTGACAGGGGCTGTGGTTCAATTAATTGAATGACACTTCCTGGCGGAGACATTTTTGTAATGTACATGTCAATGACTAAACATCAAAAAGAAAATTTCATTGAAAAAAACCTCTATAATTCTATAAGCTCTTTATTGTCATCAACAGAAACTTGGTTGAAATGAGTCAGTAAATACTAGTTAGTAATAATTGTGCGTGTGCGTAAGAAATGTATGAAAGTTTATAATTTTTTTAACAAACGCGTGACAGTTAATGAAATTATACTTTATGGTTTTCCCACTTATTTAAATATTTTGTTCTCAAATCTTATATCTTTAAACGAGCAATTCTTGTATATATATATAAAAAAAAACGAATCTCGGAATCGGCTCCAACGATTTTCATTAAATTTAGTATACAGAGGGTTTCGGGGGCGATAAATCGATCTAGCTAGGATTAATTTTTTGAAAATGTCGTTTTATTCGTGTTTTCAATAATCAATTGTATCGACGAAAAAACATAAACTTATGTTTTTATTTTTTTTATTTGAACAAAAATAACAAAATGTTAATTGTATTTAAATATAATTTCTATAAAACCCAATTTATAAAAAAAAATTACCGAGCAAACCTCGGTCATCCAGGTACTGAATACATAAATGATCACAACAATACATAAATTATCTGTCTGTTACTACAGGAAAAGTCGTCACTGCCATAAAACATGGTACAGCATTACGTGGGTCCATTCATTGATTTGTAGAAAAGTAATAAAACCTCATAGGCACTAGTAGTATTTAATTAAACAACTTGTAGATAAAACTGGCGTCTGTGAGGTGGTGTGTTATTTTAATGGTTTTGCGGTTTGCCCGATGTTCAAAAATGAATTTTTGTCATTAATTTATTGTTACTCACATATGACGTGGTTGTATAAAGGAACTTTATTTAATAATATTTTTGTCATGACTTTCGAGTAGTAGGTCGTGAGTTCAAACCTAAGCAGGCGCTTTGCTTTGTGTACAATATTTCATCACCACTGCTCTCAAAACGGTGAAGGAAAACATCGTAAGGAAACCGGCATGTCTTAGAACCAAAAATTCGAAGACATGTGACATCTACTAACCCGCACTGGGCCCGCGTGGTAGATTATGGCCCACTCCCTCTCACCGAGAGAAGGCCTGTGTCCCAGCAGTAGGAACATTAAAGGCTGCTGATGATGATAATATATGTATGTAGCCTTGAAAGAGCATGAGTTGAGAGTATGCTCAGTTTGAAGTCTTACTGATGTTGTCACGTGTGTTGTATCATTCGGTTTCCAAAAAAATGGTTGGTTGACGGTGCTGATCCACTCGCTATGTTCGTGAACACGCGCTGTCGGCTGAGACTGGTCATCTCTCAACTGTCACGTCTTACTTTTTATCTTTATATTTCACTTGTTTTTTAATTTGATTTTTCTTTTTATTTTGTTCTCACAAATACAATAGAAACAACAAGAATTATGTATTTAGGATTCTGCAGTATCTTGATTTAAAAGAAAGTTTCTTGTCCGTTCTACTCCATAGAGATTTACGTTTTAGGCTGGGCAACTAGGTTAAACTTTTTGACTAACCAACTCTGAAAATTCAAAAGTGCTTGTAAATGAGTTAATTGAAGTAAATATTTTGATCATAAGATTGAAATGGTAAAATGAAGCAAATGCAAGTTGAAAAATAATAATTTGAGCAACTTCTTAGCGGCGGGTCTGGGGTACAGCTCCCAGCGTGTTCCCACAGCCCTGTTCACTAATAGCTGGAGGTGAATGCGTCGATTTGCATACATGGGTGATAAACCGCGCCTCGTTACGCCTCACTTACGCCGCGCCTCCACTGCACACTGCACTGGTACACTGCGAACACTTATCGCGCCACACACGCTTAGCTTTAGGTGCCTAGATTTATTGCCTCTTAGAAACTTAGCCTTCATTTGGGTGAATAAGTCGTTTGTAGCATCTTGAAGGAAATGAGATACCTATAGACTGCCTACCTTGTGTGGATATGAAACAGGTTATTGTTATGGTGTTTTTTTTTTTTTTTTGTTATTATATTGGTTAGGTGAAACTATATAATGCTGCCAAAGCAGTAGGTGCCTTTTTGTCAATATACCCCTTTTAAAAATATGCAAATTGTTATAGGACAGTCTCAGTATACTCTCAGAAGGAGTTCGAACTAGCCTCATATAATTTAATATAACCACGAACATGGACATTCTGCTGCTTCAGACGTTGAAGACTGGGACAAACGACCGCACGGATCCATTCCACGATACACAAGCAATAATCCGTTTACTTTTATCTCTCAACCCCTTGTACAATTGACAAATTAACGAGTCCACTCTTCAACATCCTTATCTTAAAGGTATAAGGTTGAATATTAGTAGTGATGCTGATAGGGTTGGTTGGCAGTGTTTGTCCGTCAAAGAGGTTATTACCTGAAGCACATAAAGCGATCTGGCCGGAGTCCGCAGTACGGCGTACGGCGAGGACGCCCCGGGCGAATAAAATGCAAATATTGTGTAGTGTAGAGCGACCAAAGGAGACGTACGATGCCCGGCTACAAGACGGTAGAGATGGACCGGTGTGACTGTGTCGATATGCCTCGGAAAAATTGCAGAGGAAAAAATATACATATTACATTACAACAGCACAATTAAAACGAGGCTAACGATAAATCTATTCAGGTAACGTTTGCAACATTGGACAGCTGGGGTACATTGATTTCGAATATTACAGTAGTTATAATCAGACCATAACGACCCCACTGCTGAGACACAGGCCTCCTCTCTGTGAGAGGGCCTTAATCTACCATGCGGGCCAGTCCAGGTTGGCGGGTGTCACATGTCAGCATATTTTTGGTTATATGTAGGTTTCCTGACGATGTTTTCCTTTTATCGTTTTGAGAGCAGTGGTGATCAAACAATTTATACAAAGTGCCTAGTTTGGTCCGAACCCACGACCTACAACTCGTGACGGGGCAATTACAACTGTGACACCACCGCTCTATTCACTCTACTCATTATAACACTAGTAATATCCTAAAGTAAAAGCGGAAAGTGATTCAAATCGAGTGTTGTCCATCGACGTGTCCCATCACTGGACGCAAACCGCTGATTCGGTGCGTCGTGTCGCGTCGTTTACGAGGGTAGCTGTAAACTGTAAAAAGCGCAAAGTGTTTGTTTATGCGGCCGCGGTGGGCGGCGCGGACTCGAACCCACTGCCCGCCCGCACATAAACCGGCCTGCACATTTACTGCCAAACAATCGTTTTTTCATTTAAAACGGAGCGGTTTATGTCTTTACTTGATTTTAGAAACCACTTCAGACTTACTTATTTGTTTGTTGAGTTTCAATCTGCTGCTGTAAAGTGAAACAGATTCAATCGATCATAAAGAAAGCGCATCCATTTGAATTTAAGTTTAATCAAAGTGTGGTTATAGGCAGAATAACTTCACGTCTCTTTCACATCTCTTCTATATGGTTTTCATAAAAACTCTCTAGTTACTACTTCTGACTTGCAAAATATATCGCGAGCTATTTCCCAAACGTTACTCTTGCACGGAGCAGAAGGTGGTTACTATGAACAATTGTTATAGTTATACATAAGGTGTTCCTGCTACTGGCACTGGCACGAATAAATACATTCTGTTCAAGTAATAAAATGCGATAACGGCTAAACACGAAGGAAGGTAGTATAAATGAAAAACAATTCTGTATTGGTAAGAAATACAAAAGTTACTTGTCAAGCCGAAAATTTATTGAATTAACTTGAAAAGTTGCGTTTCTTAGGTGAAGTTACAAATAAGCGAGACGTGCTGTAAAAACATGAAATATATTAGCTAATTAATGCTAAAGAGTGCACAATCCTTTGACATATGGAAGAACAAATAATGTGCAATCCTATGGCCAAAATAGGCTCCTCGCAGCCGCTTCGCTCACATTGAGCAGTTTATTAAAAGAACAATAAAGTATATAGCGAGATAAGCGCGATGGCTATCACGCAGTTATGATGAGCTATAAACTGTAACAACACTAGCAGTTCGAGTGCCCATTGTAGGGTAAGCAGCACTTACTGCCTGCCTACCAGTAGTGATGGGGCTACGACTACACGAGTGGGTGAGACTAGGAAGAGACGAGACAATCCCGGAATATAGTACGGCGATACTTTGATATAACTGAATATGTGTCTAATGTCAATTAGAATAGTGAGTTGTAGTTTATCTACGTTGGTAACTCTACTGTAAGGCACTCGTTATGTGGAACCATGACAACCATAATATTTTTAACGAAGTTTCGATTTATTAATGTCTTCGTTAAAACTATGTGAATGCGGGATATGATCATTTTGCCCGGAAAAATTTAATTTTCTTTGACACAGAAACCATGTGCTTAAACACCGTAATTAAACTTTAAAACATTCTTATTGTTGTTTAACGATATGTCCCGCTCATATCGGAAGATCCCGCGAAAACCGTGACCATAAACTAGTGACAGCACTATTGAGGCGTAAATATTGTATTGTTTTACGTTCGTTTTATAGTATTGGCGTAATGGAGGCTCTGGAGTCACCGCATACGAATTGTGCACATTGACATGACTTATTGCTGTGTTCCTTTCGCGTAAAAAAAATTGATTTCAATTTGTTTGTCGAACAGTTACAGACTTTTCAGAAGTGAGAGCGATTACAAGGCAATAATAATTTTGGGAAGATACATTCATGTAAGTAGGTTCCTACTGTCCTTATCAAATAAGTAGTACTAAACTAGAAGTTTCAGTGAAATTTTCAGTTGAAAACCTAATAGGTACATAGTCAGGAAAAAACATTTTTAATATTTCTCAGATAGTGTGCAAAGTATAGGTGAATTCTCGAATACGCTGTTTTACATAACCATTAGCCGCTTTACAAAACAACTGTTATGTAAAATAGCTGAGCGACGATCGGCTGAATTGTCATTGTGTTACGTTTAACAAAACTGCCACCCACGTTTAGGCGTAGTGTCGAATGGTATATCATCTGCAGTCACTATAAGCGTATCGGTCGATATAACTAAGCGTGGGCACCCTGACCTTAGGTTAGAACTGTGACGAATCGCGCGCGAGACAAGTGTGCGGTGCCGCGGCAGCAGCCGGCGAGCGCTACTCGCAAGTTGGTCGCAGTAACATGGGTATTAGGTATTTTTAGGACGGACTTTAATAAAACTCGTCAATCAGCTGTCTTTCGTAGATCTTAGACAGACGTTACGAGTCGTCAGATGCCCGAAAGTCTGACAACCAGACTTACCAAAGGGTAAGATTTGTATTAAGGTGGATTTTGTATTACGCAGTAACTGGGTTGTAGAGGTCAGATTGTCAGTCGCTCCATGTAAAATATTGGTACTTAGCTGCATCCGGTTAAACTCGAAGCCGACTCTAACATAGTTGAGAAAAGGCAGGCAGATGATGACTTTAATAAAACTCTAATAGGTACCTACTGTATGTTAAATTGTCCTTAAAAGCAACACGTTTCACTTGTTCCAATTATTTCTGTTTAGGACGCTATTATTGCTCTTAAGACACACAAAGCCACAAGTGTCAAATGAACTAACTATTTAGATCTGAATCTACAATCGAACGTTTAATTTCCCGCTGATTGTATAACCTGTAATCGTTTACCTGGTGCATTGATAAACGCCAATAAACGTTTATGCAATTATAAGAATCTCTAAACGTCAGTCAGCTGTTTTACATAATGGAGCTTTTTTGTAAAACTCTGCAACCTGTGCATATCATAGAGTTTTACAAAACCAGCTCCTGTTACAGGATAATACAAAATATTTCACGTTATTTTGTAATAAACTAACGTTCCAAACCATTTTATATTCAATAAGTAGGTAAACCAAAGCAGCACTCACAATCACAAAATTGGATCGTGACCGCACTTTTATTCAAATTGTTTCGCCCTTTTTAATGCCCACACTTTTATTCCTACGCGTTCATAATACCATCCCATCATCTTCGCAACACCACAGTACAACAACCGTTTTATGAACAAAATTATTCTACTGAAGTTTCAGTGAGTAGTTTTCTACATTTTTTTTAGGCTGTGGTTTGAAGAATATTCGGTTGTAAAGAACTGTAAATGTTGTACAGTTTACGATCGTCCAAAACTGACGTTTACTCATGTTTTGATTTATGAAACCGCTACAGAGGATCTCCTTTGTCTGTTGATTATTTGATGGCGCTGTATCGAGTCAGTAGGAGGCTAAACTCCGCTTTTTTATTCCCTTAACGTTATTTGCCAACGATCTTTTATCTGGTCGTCTTTGGAATGAATTTTCTTTATGTTTTCCACGAATACCGAATGGCTTCGGACAATAAAATCGTAAAAGTTTGAGTCTAATTTACGTCTAGACGGTGATGGAATTGATTTTGTTTTATAATTTATTGTCCAGCCTATAAAGTTACTTTTAAACAGATTAGTAAAAACAAAGCAAGAAATTTTAAAACCAACGGAAATATTCGGAGGCATCCAAAAATTATAACTATATATGTCGATATGCACATTAAACGTAGGTATATAGGTACGAAGATTTATCTACACGGCTGTAAGAGGGACCCATATCAATTTCAAGAGCATACAGCCACCAGTGTCAATAAAACCACATACACTTGACACCGCCACATCTTGAGATTGCAATAGACATTTAATTGTAGCAACAACTGTCGAGTGTGTCTGAAGTCTCGCGCGGTCGCCGCTGATTTATTGTAATCAACGACAGATACGCGCGGCACGATGTGACCCTCCGTACGACACGAGGAGTACAGCCAACAGTGGAGAAATTGGTTAACAACAATTAATTGACTGTGCTATTGGAAAGACACTTGAGAAAGGACTTTGTATTGCTTCAATATGTTCCTTCTTACTTTATTCATTTATATACAAAGGTAGGCGGAATATAGTCTAAAGTATTTGGTATGAGTTTAATTTTTCAAATACATAGGTAAGTGAAATGTGGTCGACAAGAAAAAAGATATGAAAAAATAAGATTAGAGAACGTAATTATGCACATATTTTGTCTTAAATTACAATTTCTAATCATAATTTATGCTCAATAATTACCACGAAACCAAAGACCACTCTTCAATTTTTGTTTAGGATCGAGAATGTCGGTCGTATATTCCAAAATGACCCACTTAGGATACGACTGTAATGTTTGTAAATCGCGCAGGAAGAAAAACAGCCAATCCACGTGAACTACATTTTTATCACCAGATCAATATGTAAAACTAGTTCCTAAAACCACAGAATTTATTATCACTACTTTTATTCCTGTCCTTTATAGGTCAATGAAAAGGGAAGAATAAAAATTTTATTTGTCCATTGCGGAGTAATCGCGGCGTATCGCGAGTTTATCGCGGGCGACACGTGGGGCATAGCGGGCGTACCGCGGGAGTATCGCGTCTGTGTGTGTCGTATGTGCTGCTAATTGGGACTCGATGAAATTGTGCGGCCGCCGACGATACCGCGCGGACGCACTGTCACTTGTGTCTTTGTGTACGATTAATAATAAGCCGATTCATGCTATGGACGCGGCAGTTTTGATTCAAAGAAAATATTAATTTCTAGTCACAAATCCAATTTCCACGACGATAGGACTATTTTCTTCAGCCACTCCTTTGACGGCGGTGACAGTGTTAGTATCGCATCTTGGAAATGGTGACCCGGTCATACTGTGAATTTTTCATAGTCGATTTTCTGAGATGTACATGGTTCCAAATACGTATGTTAAACTATTATCTACATGATTAAATCTCGAAAGAACGACAATCGTAAACGAAGCAAAAGGAGTATACCTACACCGCGACATTATAGCCGTCTGACAAAGGTTGTCCACTCAATGTATCCGACATAATATACCTTTACGAGTGATTAAAAATTTTTACCATTAATTAAGATGATAGGTATTAAGAAAAATAAATAATCGATTAGAATTATGAAACATCCTGTTAATAATGTTTACGTATCATACGGTAGAGAACATACCTACCCAGTGCACGAGTCAGCTAGATGGAATGATCTCCATTTTCCGTGAGACAAAATATCAAATTTAAACCACGTCTTGCGTCATCATAATGAATAATATTTTTATTTTTTAGTTATTCAAATGTTAATTTTTTTCTTATGGATGTGTAGTAGTCATTGGTTAAATGAAGTGGACCGCCGTTGTAAGACTACTAAAATGTCACGGTGTATAAGGATTGTATCAGGTGGTGTTCTGCAGTTTCTTCTGGGAACAAGGCATGAGTTTTATGTAAGTATGTGCACTTTTTGGGGAACTATGGTTTCTCTCTTTAAAGCGGTCCCAAGAGCTGTAGCTACCACATCCACATCCTCTGACATCGTGGTCACGTATCGCCAAGTCAGCGCCATAAATAACTTATAGCGCTAATCCGATACGCGGTGATTTGTTGCTTATTTACTTATTTCGGCCTATTTACTAGCTT
This sequence comes from Aporophyla nigra, assembly GCA_947507805.1. Lineage (NCBI taxonomy): Eukaryota > Metazoa > Arthropoda > Insecta > Lepidoptera > Noctuidae > Aporophyla > Aporophyla nigra. Next base: position 969,375 of record OX382296.1, on the reverse strand, counting down.
AACCCACTTGTTAACGCACACTCGTGCTCACTGTATCTCCTTTAACAAATGGCTTTATATCAATTGGAAGAAAAAAGAAAATTGCGCCTGCCATTTACTGCTTCAGGGTTTTGGAAAAGTTCAACCTTCTTGGCGAGACCGCCTAATTGTTTCATTTGAGTGCGAAATCTATTTCGCTCTGTGTACATTTTCCAACAAGTTACGTATCTTTTCTAACATTATTCTAACAAAGGTATTATAACGAACTACTTACCTTCTTATTATTTAGTTACTGCAGTAATGTTAGTTTCCGTCTAAAGTTAACTAAATTAAGAATTAATTAACATCTCCACTAACTAAGCTGCGTTTTATTTGCGAGTGAACGAAGAGGGAGCCGTCGCCGAGTGGCCTACATTCACTGCACATGGCTCGATATCCCATCTCTTTTTAACGCCGATAAACAGCACACATAAATTTCTTATTTATAATATAATAAAATTTATAACCGCCATAATCCCCGACAAAGCTCACAGTAAGACAATCTCTTATTAACAATTCCCTAACAGCACGTCTCGGCTTCATGTTTTTTCGTCAACCTGGCTTAAGTAACCCAAATAATTTGATGGAAATATCGCCTTTTGCGGTATGTAAATAAGAATGAGATTCGTTTAACTTTTTAGGGTGAAAGTAAATAGTAATGCTCAATAACCATCGGCATAAATAGTATTAACAACAATTGATTTACATACAAATTGCTTTAGACAATATTGCTGACAGAATGGCGCGCGTGACGCGTTCCACACATTCTGCGAGGCCACTGCACCGGCGACGAGTGGGAACGGGCGCCTTAGGACTACCTACAGCCCTTTAAATATACGTCTAAGGAAATCATCGTACGGTAGCTCCTTGAAACTTACACCTATAACATGCTCTTGCTCCTACCGGTACGCATCAGAAGCTATGGCAAGCTGTGCCAATTTCAATTAGCTACAAAGCTTTTCAGTATCTTAGTCACGTACAGAATTAACTTCCTACATTCATTTGTCTTAATCTACGTCAATACTGATATCTACAGTAACCAAATCAAATCAAATCAAAATATTTTTATTTCATATAAACCTACATGGGCACTTATGAAACGTCAGAAGCTAGGTGCACGGTTCCAAATAGTTGGTTCCTATGGAGAAGAGCCGGCAAGAAACTCCACGGTTACTCTTTTAAAAATAATTCGTTTTTACAATTTTTCCAAATTACAGTGTTAATGGGTATGGGAGGACGGTGTAGGCCTGTCAACAAGTACCAGGTACTGAATAAGATAGAAAATTGCACACACCAATAACCCGTTTCTTTAGCTCCAATAAGGGCTTTTCAGCGAACCTGTTCACGAAACCGTTAAAGACACGCCATTTTCGTAGCTTCGTCACAAAGAGCGCAGTAACTCGAAGCATACGTGAGGGTGTCGTGTGTATGAGCTTGTTTGAGTATGTGTGCGTGTGTATGTATGTATGGGGGTGTGAGTGTGTGTTGTACGGCAATGTGTGAGAATAAGAGCACCTGATTGCGCGTCTGATTGAGACGGCGACTGTTTATTTTTATTGGAATAGTGAGCGCGACTGAATTACCTTCATACAATCTTCAGAGGGGAATGTATGCTTCATAAGTTCAATTTACTTAAGTAATGTATTGGAAAATACGGCACGAGCCGGCGATTTAATTTATTAAGTTTGAAATGGAACGCTCCGGAATATTGCTCTAAGCTTGTCTATTGAGCGCTATACAGAGGCGCTATCAGCTTAGTTAGAAGTAAAGTTGTGTTGCTTCAATAGTTTTACCATCACCCAAGATACTTTTTCCATAACTTTCGGGATTTGGTCAGACTGAGTGAGATAGCGCATTATCGATATTGCTGAAGTCTGTATGGATACGATTACAATTCGGAACATAAATAGGAATCTTATCCATCGATCAGTAGTCACAATAATAAACCACACACCCATTCAATGTCGGTGACTTTGATATATTCATTGACGAGCTATAAGTCACTTATCACCATAACTCGACAATTTATGAAGATTTCTTCAAGCAAGCGGCTACTTGAACCAATAACTGTGTTTAGAGTACACAGACATACTTACATATGAGGCGACCACGAGAGGAGGCTGTCTCTATGCAAATATAATAGGCTTTATCTAAGCTCTCATTTCGAATAGGTACGATGCGATACACGGATGAGACCGCGGCTGTAGCGATTGCAAAACAAATTATAGCTTAGAAAATTTAATGAGTAATTTTATTATATTTAAATTAAAGTTCGTTTTGCAGTTGATTATAGATCTGGAAGTAATTAAAAGATACCTGACAAAGAATCTCTAGTGGTAATGTATAATGATCAAAAAAGTACCTATATCTGAAATTAATATGGACAGTTTAGATTCTAGCTAAATTCAAAAAGTCTTTTAAAAAGCATTTGAGACATGTTTTACAAATTATTTAACATCAAAGATAATTGTCACGTTCTAGGTCTTAAATTAAATACCTAAGAATGCAAAAACAAAAGGACTTCAATATCTAATTGTGCGGCTTAATAAGTCACCTCACTCACTTCTCGTCAGTCACTTTTAAATAAAAAATAATATAACGTATTCTATAGTCGACTCGCACGAATTTAATTTATTTGTGGGCGAATCGACAGTTCCAGAAATACGTATAAGTCTATTGGCACATTTTGAATAAAACGTTAAGCAAAACACGAAAAGTCAAAAAGAAAAGGTACACTAACGATATTACATAAAGCACAAATTATGCCAATTGCCTAATACATGTACGTATTTTTGGAATTGTCGATTCGCCCACGAATAAATTAAAGCCGCGCGATTTTATTTCTAGCTGTTACCAGAGTTTCGTGCGCATGGAGGTCAAAACTTATCCCACGTACTACCGGGATCAAAATCAAAAGTATCCTATATCTTAATTCAGGATATGAACCATCTGTGAGCCAAATTTCATCCAAATCTGTTCGTCCGTTTGCGTAATTAAGTGACAAGACTCCAAACATCTAACATACCAACTTTCACATTTATCATATAAGTTGGATTTAAAAGTGACGGTTCGCTCGCTCCGAGTGAGTTAATTCGTACGAGTCCACTAATAAGCCGTTGCATAATAAACAAAATTATTAAAAGGTACATGAACGGTTAGACAACGAAAACAACCATTTTCTCTAGTCATACTCATAACGTCTACAGCCACATAAATACAAATATGCTAGACAGCAACCAAGTAATTTCCTCTGCTGTCGCTACCGGCTATCTTCCCAAAAAAATATGAACATTCATTTTTTCATACATATTACGTCTGGGTACATACAGTCTGTAGGTACGGCTAATAAAAACTTACGACTACCCGCCATTTGCGCATGATACACGACTATTGTGGTTTAGTCAAATTCTCCTAATCAACAATATGTTACCGTGTAATAGTCTATATCTTGTGCGACAGATCGCTGTGCTATGGAAATAGTAACAACTTGCTCCTCGGAGCCATTCCACGGCCATCATACACCAGTTAGTCCCCTATAAATAATACTATTATTAGGCCCCGCATATTGTGAGTCTGTACTTTATTATAAATATGTGGAGGAAGAATTGCTTTGAGTCTATGATCGTGGTATTTGTTTCTTGGAAGATCATAAACTCCAAATAGGCATAATTCTATGGCAAGAAAAAACTTTATTTAAAGAACTAATATTATTTCTAAGTAAGGTTTAATACAGAAATCTTGGTTTTTATTCCATTTAATTTTCCTCTCGAAAAAAAATTATAAATCATTTTCCTTCTTTCGCAGAAGTCTTAAGTGTAGGTAAGTATTTGTATATTATTAGCATAACACAGCTTCCTGCGATAGGTGCGTGGGGTCGTAAAAAACAAAGCTCTTTCCTCCCCATTTCCCCCTTCACCCCCTTTCGCCCCCTCCTTTTTTCTCGTCACAAATCAAGCGGATCGCGTTTATTTAATATTTGCCCCCAATTAATTTACATAATCCTTGTCAACTACAGGTCTCGTCGCCACTTCCATGAAATATTGACTTCTTCGTCTACGCTCCAATCGTGGAGTTTTTTCATTTTTCGAAAGGTTAAGTACAAAACTTATCTTGGCTAAGTTCTTTGAAAATCATAAACAAAAACGTCTTGAAATACTGAACTCCAAGACGTTTAACAAAATGTATATTTAAATTGATTCATTCATTTTAGAGAAATCTCCATGATCATCATCTGCCTGCCGTTTCCCAACTATGTTGGGGTCGGCTTCTAGTCTAACCGGATGCAGCTAAATACCAGTATTTAAGATGTAGCGACTGCCTGTCTGACCTCCACAATCCAGTTACTAGGTAATACGATACCCCTAGGTAAGACTGGTTGTCGGACTTTCGGGCTTCTGACGACTCGTAACGACGAGAGGGAAAAAAGGTTAGTCGGTTAGTAACAAATTGTACGTAAAATTGTACCTAACTGATACCTATGGTTGACCTTATTCAATGATGTTGGAAACGACAATAAAAAACGAGCAGCTATCACATTTTGGATGCTGTTGCTGCTGCTTCAAAGACGCAGCAGTAGGCGAAACGATAAATAATATAATTTGGAAAAGCTTGAAATTAACCTACAGGCGATGCGTCAACACAAATTTATGTTTTTCACAACGATACCAACTTCAGTTCACAGATATTTAGATTCTACTTAAACCAGCATTAGAAGAGCAAGTAAAAAACCTAATTTCACAAAAAATTAACCATGATACCAGTTTGCAAAAAAAAAAAACTATTTAAAACAAAAATAAAAATGATCAACCACTACAGTTACAGGTATGAACGTGGATAAACAAAACGGACTTTTGTTCGTCCGACATGAATATTAACGGACGCAGCGGCGTGTGAACCTAACCCCTCTTCCACCCCCACTCACCCCCAACTCGTGTAAATCTACATAATTCACTTTTTATCGATATCGCAGGATATTATCGAGGTGGGTAGGTATTCAAATTACTGTTTGATTTATTCATAAAAATATTGTTGTTCGAAGGTACTTCTATTGGTTTTGTTCAATTGTTCTGGACAGGACACTTTTCTTAAAAAATATAGGAAGTTATGTGACGTGATTAAGAATACTTTCGGCACGGATTTCTTTCGTCTTTTAACCGACTTCAAAAAAGGTAGAGATTCTCAATTCAACGGTATTTTTTTTAGAATAGAATAGTACATTTTATTGTTACCTCAGAACTTATGACTGGGTGAACCCAGATTTTGAAGATTCTTTTTTTATTTAAAAGCTGATGCTTCCCATGTGGTCCCTTTTTAATTTGGTCCAGTTCTGACAGTGGCATCCATGAGAAAACCATATAAGTCTTAAATTTGCATTAAGTATGTACGCGACAAATGGACGAATAACTAAAAAACGTTTCAAAAAGTTTATAAATGTCATCTTAGAAATTATCTTTATAATTTTGACTGGCCTGTTAGTCTAGTGGTTAGTGACCCGGACTGCTGAGACTGAGGTCGTGGGTTCGATTTCTACCCAGGACAAATCTTTATGTGATGAGCACGATCATTTGTTCTGTGTCTGGGTGTAATTTATCTATAACATGTATGTATTTAGAAATATATAAGTATGTTTATCAGTTGTCTGGTTGCCATAGTACAGGCTCTGCCAAGTTTGGGATCAGATAACGGTGTGTTGGTTGTCCTAAGATATTTATTTATTTATCTACGTCCAGAATTAAAATATCTTCTGCCTCAAAAAACTTTTTGCAGTAAAAGGTTCCATTTTTAATATTTAAACAGTATAAATGTTAATGAAACGACATTAAACTTGGAATAAGTGTTTCCATTAATCGCTGGTAGCTGGACGACTATAAATTAGTGTGGGGCCATAAATCCCGCGACGGTGACGCGCCGCTGTCCGCCCCCCGCTCCGCTCGTGCGACTGCTCACAGCTAGAACACTGAACGGCACATTAATTCATTACGCCTTGTTTTGTAAGTGCGCTAAGAATGCAAAACGTTTTTGGAGATTTTATAAATAAATGAATTTATAGGTTTTAGCTACGAATTTTACGGATTTGGTTTGATTTTCTCCTGTTATTATAGGATGATCAATGATTTATAGCGAGTCTACTGATTGCATCATTGTCTAGCCTTTACATCAGTGTTGAGAAAACATCAGTGTTGTGTGTTTTAAAGTTCTATAATGAGTATTTTTTTTTCTTCACAAATCCTTATCGCACCTTTCACACATGGATTTTCGTAATAAACTAAACTTTCTACAGCCCAATAGTCAATGAGGCTATTAAGTTTAGTAAGGTTAGTTTATCACGAAAATTCATCTGCCAGATACCCAGTTCTGTTCGAATGCAGCGTCTTAGAAGGTTTTAATATTAATGGCTGTCCAGTTCCTCGGGCAGACCTCCATGTTTGCTGTCAATTTGCCTACAATCAGACGTGAGCGTCACGCATGGCTCCGCGGCCACAAACGACTTCTTTTTGCAGCAGTGCGCTCGTTTGGCTCCGTTTTAGATTCCCTCATTAAATCTTGGCTTAAGGTTTACTTAGGGAGTTACTTAGCTAATTTATTGGTTTGGACATAGCTTTACTTTTGCTGCAGTTGCAATTATACAGGCTTTCTAAGAGCTTATTGGTAAAGGTAATTTTGCGTAGAAATAAAACACGTGATGCCACTAAGAATGCTTTATGAACTTTCAATGCTTCTTTTACACACAATAAATTTTACATGAGCAGGTGGAAACGGAAGTTTGGTCAAAAGTAAAATGATAAACTCAAAATAATGTGGCACACGTGCTAGCAAGTTCAACCCTAATTTCTAAAGCAAAACTTAGAAAGAGCCATTGGTTAGTGATCCACGAGTGTGCCCCGCAGGAAGGCTGCACTACACACGACGCTGCATGTTCCTGCGCTGTGTTATATAAATTACACGGAACACAACCCTAGTGACACCGTGCCGGCTCGCGACTACTATGGACCTCACTCCTTCAGAGAAGTTTTTAACGAGTCAAAAGTGAAATAACGAGGAGGAACGATGACAGATACAACTATCATCGGTTGGAGCTTACTTCACTTTGTGGTCCACGCAGCTACGTACCTACTATACCTGTTATCTTTAATGGTGACTGCGATGGAATGGTAGATTTGGATAATTCATTGAGTTGTATAGATTCAGTCCAAATATAGATTTTTGAGTACAAATCTCAGTCTAAAATACATTTTTAAGATGTGAATTATTCGTAGTAAGTTAATTATGAACTCAAAAGTCAGATAGTCATTCTTTAAAAGATAAGAGATTAATCAAAAGTGTAGAGAAAGCCCGAAGTTCGTGCTCGTAGTAGTATCCCGTGCGAGAGGTCCACCGAAGCCGAAATAACCCGATGTGAAAATTAAAACTGCATTGTGCAGTCTTTGTTATTCCGCGCTCGGTTATATTCGTACAACTAACCGCCCGATGTACTCGCTCTCCTCCGACGTAAGAAAACGCAGAAAACCAACTCCTCACATGGAAAATTGCTGCTGGGGAGTTTGTTGCACCATTTCTCCTTCTCAGCTAAAGTACTGGTAAGTGGTGAAAGGCGTTTTGGGGGACTGTCTTATAAATAATAATAATAATGTCTTAGGACAACCAACACAACGTTATCTGATCCCAAACTAGGCAGAGCCTGTACTATGGTAACCAGACAACTGACAAACATACTTATATATTTCTAAATACATACATATTATAGATAATTTACACCCAGACACAGAACAAATGATCGTGCTCATCACACAAAGATTTGTCCTGGGTGGGAATCGAACCCACGACCTCAGTCTTAGCAGGCAGGGTCACTAACCACTAGACTAACAGGCCAGTCAGTTATGTTATTTTGACGTTCGAAAACTTTTGATTTTGGTTTTTTGATTTTGAAAAGAAATTTCTATTTGACAAGTCAATATAGGTTTACGGTAAAACAAAACGGTACGTACCAATGGCGATGCACCACCAATTTGTGCTTCACAAGCTATCAAGTGGTCGCCCCGATCAAGTTTATATTGCCATTGAGCCTTTTGTAATTCTGTAGAAAATTCGAAAGCCGTCAAACATAACGTAGATACATACTTTCTTCGCGTATCAATAATAGTTTCACCATCAAAGTTAGCCCTTAAGATTGGCTTCCTATCGAGCGGACCTTTTGTAACATTTGTTATGCGCCACTGTTCCTTCTGTCTCCATGCATTCCATGACCCATGTTTATTTAGAGACAACTTTGTACCAGCTTGGCCGTTATAGATAAATTAAAGTGTTCTGGTTAACGATTAGCCGCTGTAGTCTTTGTGGAACGTGTACTTAAATTTTATGTTTAAGACTTGTTCTGCTACACAGTATACGAGTCATCTGCTTACGGCGAACACTAGAATGTTAAATAGTTAGGTGTTATACTTGGTCCTTGGATGAAAATACATGATCCAAATAGATGCGGAATTCCAGAGAAGTGAATTTGAAGTTGTATTAAGCTTAATATTCTATCATTTTGATGTGACTATCCGTAGCGACCGAATTTTAAATATTATAGCCAAATCCAATACAAATTTGAGGCAAATGAATATTTAGATCTCCCAAAATTGCGCTAATATCTAGGCTATAACGAAACCTACTACTCTAAAGGCGTGCGTTTTAGAACCTTCTAAGCATAACAAAATTATTTAATTCCATCCACCACAAAAAACAAAAACGAAAAGTACACAATAATCAATGAATTCCGCTCCTAGATTTACATTGTAAATCCTAATGTACTTCAATTGCGTTGTTTTGTTGCATAGCCGGCGCCCGGTCCGCACGCCGCACGCCGCCGTCCGCATGACACGACGCGGCGCGGCGCGATCAGACGCGGTGCGGGTCGGACCGTAGCTTTACTTAATTTATTTGCCGCGATCGTGTCGTGTCGCCTCTTACTTCCACCGCGTCGCGTCGCCACGTACTCTTGCTTATTTTTTAGCTAAACCCACTCGTAATGTTTTAATTATAGTTTTAATCTAAATCAATTTGTTTGGTATACCATGAGTTACATTTAATTATGAGTTTTTTGAGCCACTGCTGGTTTTAATTATACAACATATGATACAGAAAAAAAGCCTGCATATTGTTTGGTCTTTCGATTCAAGCTCCTAACGTAAAAGATCGTTATTGGGTTCACTTTTGAAAATAAAACTGTTGTAATATTCGTCCGAGCCTCAACGTGTACATGTATTTAGTAGCACAAACTTCTTTGCATCTTAAGCCTTAATACTAACAGACTTAAGACGGGAAAATGTACGTTACCAATTAACAGCAGCAGGTAGAACGGACACTGCCCCTAATTGTAATTTATGCAAAGACCAAATGAAGCAAAGTCCCGAATCAAAGACTGTCCGGATCCTGTTCAAACAAGTGAGCAACTAACTGCTGCGGCAATTTGACTAATTGGCGACCTCTTAACAACTCTAAGAAAGTTCCCTTAGGCCGGGGGTACAGAGGAAAGCTCGCACGGTTCGATGTTGTAATATATTAGTTCTGAAACCTTAATAATAATTCAAAAACAATTAAGCAGAGAATAACTAATATTTTGGGTATTTTTATACGAAAATAGAGTCGATTAACTGCTGAACAGTGCGCTGTCGTTTCTTGTGCCAATACCCACGCTCCTTGTACCCATGCTTGTTCTAATGTATGTTTTGTGTAAAATGAACAACAAATCGACTAAGAGCGGCCCGGAACACGCACAATTAAAGATTCCGTGACTGGGATAAAATCCCAAAAACTAACTTTACATTGTAGTTAAAATACATGATCTCCCGAAAATGATTTACTACACAGTCAATTCTTCTACTGGAAATGAAAGTTTGTAATAGCAAAAAAAAAGACAAAACTACATATTAAAGATTTTCGGACTTTTTCCTTTACACGTGCTGTAGGGCTTCGCTTCTTGCCAAATTAGATGATTTTAGGTCAACGGGAAGTAAAGATTTTGATTTATTTGCGAGTATCAAAACAAAAGGTATTTACAAGGCAGATGTGAGTGGAAACACCGAGAGGGGACGCCCTAGGAGGACATATAGGGACCTTATTGGTGATGTTCTTCAGAAAGGTCAGGTGCGTAGTACTCGCAACCGGCGTGTGTGTATGACCAATTGTATGAACCTAAACGAGGCAAAAGAAGTGTGTAGAGATCGTAGCAGGTGGCGTTCCGTGGTTTCTGCCTACCCCCATGGGAAAAAGGCGTGATTCTATGTATGTATGTATGTATGTATCAAAACATTTTCGCATAAATAGCCGTATTTTTATAATACGTAGATTTAGAAGCTTGATTTTTTAGAGCTCTAAGGGACCATAGATAGACCTGCGTATTAAATATTTTAGTATTTCTACTAGATACCTACACGTGTGACAATAACTTCCTCAATCAGTAATGTATCAATTTTAAAAGAGTGCAGGATTTCGTTTTGATTTATTTTGCGGTAGCAACACTGAATGAAAATGAGTGCACATTAAGAAACAGTGAACGAATGAAAAATGAGTTGTTGTGTTTGAATATTTTTCAAAAATGCTGACGTGTTTTTGATAAAAATATTTAAAATAATTGGTAAAGGAATTCGGGCACCTCTGTACCTTATGTTATCATGATTAAAAAAACTGGGGGTTCGCGAATCGAACTTTTAACTAAGTCCCAATAATGTAGGTTCAATTGAATAATGATAGAATAAGTTAGAAACATACATATTGTTGTATCAAACAGCATTTCACAAATTTTATTTTGCCTGTTTCTTTTCGCGGCCGATCGTAATGGTCATGATTTTCTAAACTTCTGTTTTCTATTTTCCATAATAAGTATTGGCCAAAAGACCAAATTTCTAATGATTATCTAACCTTAGCGTTCCCGGTGTGCCCCAGCTTGTCGGCGTTACGGTGAGTGAGCAAGTTGCGAGTTGAGCACAATTAGTGACAAGTACCGCCGAGAGGAGTCCAGTCAGAGGTCCGAGTCTCCACAAGTCCACTCTCATGTATTTGCATACGTGCCAACTTTGGCTTACATCTCAAGAAAATTAAACTCCAGGACAAATTTACAAATCGATATAGATAGACGAATAAATGTAAAAGCTTCCTCTTCTGTCACTGCACATAGGTAGGTCCTATGTCAATAAAATCAGCTATTGTCTATGGGCAAATATTAGCCAGTATGCAATCAGGTACTACTTAGATTTGTCGTAGCTTACAGCCCACCCTCTCTCACCGAGACTTGGCCTGTATCCCAGCAGTGGGAACACTATGGGCTGATTATGGTTGTGCTAGCTTTGTCGTGGATGAAATTTTACTGCTCCTTAAGTTGTAATTACCTACTAAAGTTGAACCATTTGAATAATTTTCTTTTATGAACCATTACTATTTAACATGATAAACAACTTGCACAACTCTTGTCCTTCAAATATGTAAAACCGCATATTCCCATATTTCCTAAAGCAGGTCACACAACTAGTGAGTTTAATCTGCGAAGCAATCAAAGTTGTCTCATCCATATGTATCAGCGGACACCAGCACTTCAGCACAAGTGAACACCTACACACACCAACTTGATGTTCTGCGCTCCTAGTACACGTGGGGAAATGTTCTCATGTGTTGTGCTAGTTTTAATTGATAGCTATTTATAGGAGGTAGTTGAAACTACGACCTGAAAGACATTACTAAGGAAACTCTTGTGATGATTTTTGGATTAAAATACCTATTACGACTTTTGTAACAAAACAATTTTATTTTGAAATGCTGGGTAAGAAAGAAAATTATATGATAACGTTAAATTTTATACTTTTCGACCGTGACTTCGTCCGCGTTAAATTTCTTGATCCCCGACCCTTCCCGTCGTACCGAATCGCCTACCCGTGCGATTTTTCCCGTTTTTCCAACTTTTTTCATTACTGCTCCGCTCCTCTTAGTTGTAGCGTGATGTTATATAGCCTACAGCCTTTCTCAATAAATAGGCTACCCAACACAAAAAGATTTATTCAATTCGGACCAGTAGTTCCTGAGATTAACGCGTTCAAACAAACAAACTCTTCAGCTTTATAATATTAGTATAGATTTGGGGGAGGTCTTTGCTCAGCAGCAGGACAGTGTAAGACAAGTAAAAAAAATTTAGAAATGTTTTTTTTTTTTCACAGCTTGGTACCGCATTAATCTCAATATTTTGCAATGTATTAAAGATTCGATTTATTTTGAATTAATCCAGTCATACCAAGACGGTGATAATAACCTATGTCTTGCAGAAGCCTAGTGTGAGCTTTTAACCATCTCGAATTTACGCATCGACCGCGTTCGGCGCTCCGATCGGCCCTGATTTGTGAAGTGCGTGGGTGCAACGAATATCAATATCAAATTATACAATGACTAACGTAGGTGAGCACGTCATCCTGCAGAATTACCTTCAGTAATACAACCATTACCGCAGACCTATAGACGACTCTAATTCGCGAACTACATAATTATAACGTGACTGACATAGCTACGTAAGCACCTAATGAGCCATCATGAAGTGCGTGCACGAGTGTGACTGACGACCCACATATTCAAATGACGTGGAGTACGCTCATTTGTAGCACATGTAGAGACGTTATGTCCCGCGATGTGCTTGAAGATGCCACCTTTATAACACCATACTTGTAAATGGTCTAAGGCTTGTGGCTAAGTAATAACAGCCGCACGGGTTGATCGTTCAGGTTAAGCTACGCATGCCACCGTTGGTCCGTGGATGGGTAACCATCTTTACATACCAAAACCCTTCCGTGCCTCGGAAAACACGTTAAGCCGTTGGTACCGGTTGTCTTTCGTAGATCTTAGACAGTCGTTACGGGACGCCAGAAGCCCGAAAGTCTGACAACCAGTCTTACCAAGGGGTATCGTATTACCCAGTAACTGGATTGTGGAACTCAGATAGGCAGACAGACAGGCGCTTCATATAAAATACTGGTACCCAGCTACATCCGGTTGGCCTGGACGCCGACCCCAAATATAGTTGGGAGAAGGCTCGACAGATGATGACTTGTAAATTGTCAAGGCTTCGGTGAGTTCATCAGATAGTTGCCTTATCCGGTATACCTAAGATCAGGCAAGAGCTTCGAGGTTACTGAGACCCTAAGTAACCTATAAACCTCTCAGCTATATGTTTGCCAATTAACGGTATTTGACGTTAATTGACTTTAAAATAGTCACCAACAATATATGCACGTTTACCGGCTTATCATTAAATACACATTTATTTAGAACGGATAAATGATATTTCCTGAAAAGGTATTTAGTAAAACATTGCCTAATTTTAATTGCACGGATAAATTACATCAAAATCCTTATTTAGGTACATTTACATGGAGCACAAACAACAATTATTTCTTCTTGTTTAGGTATTAAAGTTAGACTGCACTTTGGTTTACGTACGCCTTCCATCCTTAATCAGTAATGGCGCTTGAACACCGCAAACGGCATAAGTATCAATCCCCATACTACGCCCACACAATAACCTGAATATACTCAATATCTACATATTTGACATACCTCTCTTCAACACACATACTTTAAAGCGAGCCACTAATTAGCAGAGCTACGACTTTCAAAAGGGAGTCCATGACGGATTCATTGCTAAAACGGGTCCCACTATTATTTAAACACCTAAGTGTTATTTATAACCTTACGATTTCATGACGGATTCATTGCTAAAACGGGTCCCACTATTATTTAAATACCTAAGTGTTATTTATAACCTTACGATTTACGAACACCGGTGATCTAAAGCCTTTATCTCAGCGACTCACACCTCGAAACCATTGACTACAAACAATCACAACCATACAAACACTCGTGTCACTCGTACCGGCGCGAGTACTATCAGAGCGGGTTACGACCGCACACTTTTTAATCCTCGGAGCAGGGAGGGCAACTTTTAATTCGTGCCGTGTGGGACTCGGCACAAAAACGGAAAGTCACAAGGACAACATTTTTTGAGGTGAAACTTTGAGTAAACAGTTTATTTTAGATGTGTTTTTAAATGAGGAAAGCAAGCTAATTATGAGTGTTTATAGTTTTGATATATTCGTATCACCTAAACGGACATTTCCTGTGAGGAAAACCACTGTTTCAAAATTGTATTAGTTAGGTAAACGTTATCATAAACGCTTAGCTACTAGGTACAATAGTGGCTATTTTAACGGTGATCATCGTTATTGTAGAAATATTGTGTACCACACCAACATTCTCCTTTTCCTATTTATTATTGTATCCTCCTACGTTGGAAATGTTGCTTAGTTGGAGTTCAACTAAAACTTTCAATTTTCATTTGGCAGGAATCCCCACGGACACTCTTTTAAACCAAAATACTGGTACAACTAATTACATACCTCATTAAAGCTGAAACCTGTGATCAATAATAATGTAGAGAGACGAGCATGCTAAACCCATCAAAAGAAAACAATACCAATATGTTTTTAGGGTTCCGCACCTCAAAAGGAAAAAGCGGAACCCTTATAGGATCACTTTGTTGTCCGTCCGTCCGTCCGTCCGTCCGTCCGTCCGTCCGTCCGTCTGTCAAGACCCTTTTTCTCAGGAACGCGTGGAAGTATCAAGCTGAAATTTATATCAAATACTCAAGTCTACTGTCCCTTGAAGCTGTGAAAAAATCCAACCTCTAAGCTAACGCAATCAAAAGATATAGCCGTTTATGCCGCAAATTTCAGCAAATTTTCGAAACTCGCAAGCGAATCAAAACCTATAGGGTACTTCCAGTCGATCTAGAATTTTGAAATTTGGTACGAAGCAACGTCATATAGCACAGATAAAGGAAAAATTGCGAAAACTGTAAATTTTTAGTTACATCATGTAATAAAAATATTTTTTTAAATTTAAAACTTTATACCTACAGGTTTGTACGGAACCCTCGGTGCGCGAGTCCGACTCGCACTTGGCCGGTTTTTTTTTAAATCATGGCTGTCAAGAGATGACCAGTCCCAACCGACAGCGCCCATTCACGCACACGACGCATTGAGCAGCACGACTTCGCTCAACCATTTTAAAGGGAACCGAATGATCCACAATCTACTTTTTCCTTGAAAACACCCGTCCTGTCCCGGGGCACGGAGCGTTAGTCTCGACTGTCCCGAGCCACCGTCCCGCGTCCCGCAGCGTCCCAGTTCCTGAACACAATCGTTTTTAATCTAACGCCCGGCGCGCATTAGCGTGCAACTACTTTTCACTTTTCTACACACATGTATGTACCTACACAAAACCGGATTTTAAAGCTGTTGCTGATATACCTTGCACGTTTGTTTTTGAGGGACAACCAGAATACTTAGTTCGAAATTGGTGTTGAAACCTGGGGACAGAATAAAATTAAAGTAATGAAAGATAAGTCTTCATCCGTCATACACTCTACTAGTTGAGTAGCTCTATCCATCATTCATTCCAAAAAGAAAAAAAAATGTTACAAAATTAACCCAGAAGTTTCGTAAGAATCAAAGATACAAACTAAAGAAAGAATATTGAATAAGTATTATATTTACTTTTTATTTGGGATTGTGCTTACGTCAAACAACGTCCCAGACTTAATCCGTACAAAAACTTAAATATAGCGTGGATCAAACATAAACGTAAGACACACATCATTATACATTGCAAACTTTAAACAACATCGCACACTTCACTTTCACGCTCCATTTTTAGCATACTCAAAATAATCTCATAGCACAGTTTTCGTCGTTCCAGGTACTTATCACCAATTTTATCTTATATGTACTAATTATTCATTTATATTATGTGTGTTTTGCTGTGGCCACATTGTCATCATAAGGTGAACGCATCGCTTGACGTCTCGCTGTGTAACAGAGAGTGTGTAGCAAAACAGGCAAGATTCCTATTTACCCAAAGTACCAATGAATTGTCTCTGTATCAAAACTATTAATGCTAATTTCATTATTTTCATTCGGCGTCGGCGTCGGCGGTGATAGGCGCTGCCTATGTGCGTGCGTGCTAGTTCTGGGAGCGCGGTTCAAGGGCGAGGTGTACACGCGCGCCGCTATCACTCCTCATCAGTGTCATTGCCTTATTGTCGCCTCGTGTACCTTGCGGCGTGTGGGTCGGTGGCGCGAGCCAGTCGTACTACGTATGTGCTCATTATTTTCCGTTTACAATAATTCGTGGGTTCTGTAGAGTAAGCACTACGTCAAAGACTATCGTGCCATGTTCGGCAATAATAAGGTTGAGCCTTTACACGTGGGCGTAAATTATATTTAAATGTATGTACTGTAGATAAGTTTGACTATTTTAATTGTCTTGTTGTGTTTATAGTCGCTAACACTGTATGTGTTAGCAACTATAGACAACAAACGTACCAATCTATACTTACTTACATTAATTCATTTTTTTTTATAGTTCCGCCGTATTATTTATTTATTTATTCTTCCACCGATATTATATCTAGCTGGTTCTTATTTGTTTTTTCCTCCAAGATTATCGAACGAAGTTTTAGATTCGGTGCCCTTTTGTTTTAATAACTGTTGTAGTTAACTGTTATTACATTTTTCAACTACACCCACTAGAAGTCCCTGAACACAATTTAAATTGGATCAACAACAACTTATATTATTTCTATAAACTTCGTCCCCCACGTTAACACCCAAAAGAAAATTAAAAAGTGGCGATGACTTGTTTACCAACACGGCGCGCGGCGCGGTACATTCGCCGCGGCGTCTTGGGACGAACAAATCAAGTGTTTCTATTACACAACAAGCGTATAATGGGCTGTAAAGCGCTCATAAAAACCCGAGGACAGCGCGTCAAGCACAACACCAACTTTTAGCCGCTAACAACTTCGCGGAGGCCGAGGAATTTGCAAAGCTGGATATGATAAGAGTAACGGAAAAAAGATGACAATGGAAAAAAAAAACTACTCTTGAACTAATCGATTAAAATTTAATATTAAGAGCCGAATATAACAAACTCAATAATGATTTCATGTATTGTAATGGCTAGTTTACTATAGTGTTTAATGGCAATTGGAAACAAGCAGTCAGGAAACAGATCCACCCGAAAATTCAAGAACTCTTTTCTCATCCTGCGTTGACACAGTCTAAGCAGTCAGTAGTAAATAAAGAAGGTTGGAAGGGTAATTGAAGGGAGTTATAGCATCGCGCGCGCAATAGTACAAATAATAAAAATATTAACACATGTAACTGTCTCGTCGCGCAGTAACCGAGCGACACGACGCGCACTCGTAAACGTCGTATCGTGCGTATCTCATACATATACATCGGATGATTCCGTCGATTTCAGTCTGCGTGGAGGTGTGTGCTGCTGTGAAATACGACGTCTGGGCTCCGTGTGGTCCAGTTCTGTTAATAACTAAAATAAACTTATTATAAATCAGATATTTTAGTATCTCATTATAACGACTAAGCTAGCGTCAATTGTTGGTTACGCCAATTTCTTTAAATCGTAGTTCAATAAAGTTATACAGCACTCACATAGGTCGCATGCTCCTGTTCACCGATTTTGAGACGTGCATCAGTATCAATGCCTCCACAGATTATTCAATTACTTTCGCTGTTAGGGATGTCAGGCCCCACCATTGCAGTGTTGAAACTTCTAACTACAAACATAGTCGTCCTTTAGAAATAACCGTAAATGGAATAGTGTTGTTGTATCTAATAATATGGTTGTTACAGAGTATGCTATGGGAGGAAAACGCTGACTATCGTATTTACAAATATTGGGATGAGAAAGATGTTGACTATCGTCATGCGGAAACAGAATAAAATTCACTTTTAACACGATGTACACTAATAGTTACATAATAAGGATAAATCCGGAAAAGAACTAGATTTAACTGACTTGCTGAATAAGCAGATTGAAGTGGCAGTGCACTGACCATGTTTGTCGAAGGACCGATGGCCGTTGGAGCGAGTCCTGAAATGGAGACCGTGTATCTGTAAGGGTAGTGTGGGACGCCTCCGAGCTAGATGGAGCGTCGACCGGAGGACAGGGTGTAGTGGCGCAGCATGGGAGAGGCCGATGTTCAGCAGTGGACTGCGATGTGATAGAGCTGATTAAGGATAAATAGGCATTATTTTAAGCGTTCGCGTTCATTCGTTGTGAAGGGAAAATATTTTTCAAATTTATTAGGTACTTTCTCCTATTTATAAATTGTGTGTTATTTTCCTGGCAGCCCTACAGTGCGCGCACGGTTCCGCGCTCACAAGTAGCCGGTCGCTGACCACTGCGCTCGGATTATGTCGGTAATCGCTGCGATTAACTGACAATTTGCAATATCCGCGACTACAGATATACATCGCTATTGGATAATAGTGCGGGTTTATATCACATCCGTCAAGTACGTTCCTACAGTGGATGGTTTTTTTTTTATCTTAACTTGAATTTGGTTGGTGCAAGAAAACCTAGAACAGTTCTATGTGAACTACCTTAATACGCATCGCATCACATCGATGCGGTGAACTAGATCAAATGCAAATGAATTAAAAGAAAAACTAAAAATATTTTAAAATTTACTTACATTGTAACACAATTTAGTTTTTTTTTTTAGTACTAACTGCTTCATTCATCATCATCATCATCATTTCAGCCATAAGACTTCCACTGCTGAACTTAGGCCTCCCCCAATTTGAGGGGCTTTGCCATAATCGGCAGGCGAGTTGGCGATCACAGTATGGTGGTAAAATGCATAGAGAACGCTGCTGCCCATTTTCTAGTAAGCTGCTTCACTGCTTCATTATTTCAGCCGAAAGACGTCCACTGCTGGACATAGGCCTCCCGCAAGCACCGCCACTTCGACCTGTTCTGTGCGTCTCGCATCCAACTTATTCTCCGCCTTATTCGCCTTCCAACGCTTCGTCTTCCAGTACGCGGTCGCCACTCCAGAACCTTCCGACCCTATCAGCCATCTGTTCTGCGAACAATGTTATTCTACCTAATTATTTATGACTAATTTATGACTAACTTCTTATTCCAACGATTTCATTCAAAAAAATAAAACGCAAAAGCATGCAAGAAGATTGAGCATACAAAGAGAAGAGATCCGATTTTTACAACATTTTTGGCCGGTAGATATATTGAAATCATCAAACAAATAAAAAAGTAATTTGATTGGAGCACACGCAGAAGAAATTGATCCGATCACAGCATCTTGGGCTGGCAGGGGGAGCGGTGCAAATATTTGGCGCGCGTAATAAAATCATATCGGATACCTGCCGGAGTGCCGGAGGACGGCGCGCGGCGGAGGAACACTGACTACATTTATTAGATGTGTAGGGGAGAGTGCGCATCAGGAGTTGCTGAGATTTAGTTGTTAGAACTCAGGTTGATATAATAGAAAATGTTTGAGTTTGTGGAGAGTTTGGATGGAGAGAAATTAAAAGACGTTGGGAGGTAACAATCATAAAAACATGTAGCTTCTAGTCATGAAGAGACTAAGCTTCAAAAGATAATGTTCTTATCTATCCGTCGTTTTGTCTTGATAATAAGGTACATTACACGTTGACCAAGCTTACACTTAAAACAAAGCTTACTAGCTGGTTGTAGAATTTATACAGAAAATATTATAACGACCACCTCATGGGAACTTTTCATTACTGAGTCACTTTAACCTGATTGCATTTAACTTAATAAAGTCTAAGAGTAATTTTGGCTCTTGAGATACAAGTATCGCCAGCTGTTCAACCTCCTGCGGGACCACTGCTTGTAGAATGTTTAGTGTATATTTCGGTATACACTAAATATTCTACAAGCAGTGGGTTAAGGTTGGCCTTCTGTGTTTTTCTTTGTACAATAAATTCATTATTTATTGATTTATTTATCTCCTTAAACCTAAACTCTTCAATTCTGTTTCTTCTATAAAAAGCTCTAAGCTATGCGCGTATTTTTTTAATTCCAACTTCAACTTGTTACTTTTACGCCTTAAACCGACATTCACAAACACCTGACTTTGCATTACAAATGGAATCGTGAAAACCAATTTACATACAAACACTTACACAAACATCATTCAATTACAATAGCACCTCCAATCGCTACGAATTGCTACGCGCTGCTACGAGCTGCTACGAATCGCTACGAGATGCTACGAGTCGCAGTGAGTCGGTCGTATTCGTGCTAACAAAGTGTACGGGTGATTGTGCCGGAACCTCGCGCAATTTATGTATGCTCATCTTGAGGTGTGCGCTGTTTCTTACTACCCTTGTACACAGTGAATATAGTTACAGTATAACAAAAGTATAGCTTCCCACGCCATTTGATTTAAGTTCACTGTAACTCGTAAATCACCGAAAGTGGGCTCAGTATTAATAAATCTATTTATGCTATAAAGCAATACTTTGTTACTCTTCAATGTTTCCCCTTTAGGTGAACCCCAACACAAATTGGAAAGTTAGTGCTTACTTCGTACGCATAGTTTATCTACGTTTTCCTAATAATCTATGAATAGCATCTTCTTTACTTTTTGACGATTAAATCAAATCGCAGTTATGTTACTGTTCTCCTGCTACTGTGGTGCGGGGGAGCACCGGCACGCAGTGAAAATGAATCAATTTACACTTCAATCCAGGTTCTTGCTCGCGGCCATTTTTGTACAATAAGCCGCTCGTTACGTCACTCCCACGGCGCTGTGTCGCTGATTGGAATCGCGGTGAAAGTACCCCTCTCCCCACGCATGCAGCAATGAACTTTCATTAAAGCGCACATTAAAATTATACAGAATTACAATGTTATAAATGTACGTTGCAATGCGGAAGATCAATGATTTTGCCCAAGATTTGTTAATCACTCTGTAACATAACAGTCCGTTTACGTGTAGGTCCTGAACACAAGTCTGAAACGGGTATTGTTATTAACATTACACTTAACAAAGATAAATAACTATAATAAGCCTGCGACGTTCATGAAACTTTTCTGTAACGGTAAATAAGTAAACATACAGATAAAGATTTGTATTTTTGTTGTTAGAGACGCTGATAAACTAGCGTTTTAATTTTAAATACAATTAGGTTAAGTTTAGTTATTTTCTTTAACGTTATCATAAACACACTTGACACTCCACTACACTACGTTTATCTCCTTATTTATTTAATCGACCATTTGTCTATTTTTAGACGCATTCAACACAAACTATACCAGCTATTTCAATAAATAAACCCTTCTAAGAAGATATCTCACAGAGAACCCAACAAACAAAAATTGCTCTTGTAGTGGCTTATATTGCCAAAAATAATATTCTTATAGGAGCCGTATTATCGCTAATAAGGGTGCGTTTGGGCACAATTTATAAAGACAATAACCTTATACCTCCCTTTTAGTTGCTTTATTGTCCGCTTTTTTTCCTTATACGTGTTTTACTATGGTTCGATACAAGGGAGTTAAATTCATTGCGGCAAATCAAAGGCTCTTAAAAAGCTATAGGCCCTTATAGCCGTCTGTTTATGATTCTGCAATAAGTCTTTTTCTTAGTGATTTACATTTTCGTAAAAGTTTCGCGAATAAAGAGAAACGTCAACCATTTTATTAAAAAGTGAATGGTAAGTTATTATTTTATGTAGTTTATTTACCTGATTTATGTGCTCGTTTATAGTGAAAAGTGTATGGGAATTCAAATGCATGATAAAATGTGGTACGCAGTGTCTTATAGTATCAACCCGCCCTTGAATTTTAGCTGTTTTTGTGCTACAAACGTTATTAATTATTTAGTCATGTTATAAACAGTGCTATTATGAGAGCAAAACGATTCGCACATCGTCTACAAGGAGTCTATAAGAGTGAAGACTTTATAATGGCATCATTTCCTGTTTATGCTATCGCCATTTTACATATCGTTAGGGTTCCTTTCTCACGAACGAAATCCTGTACCTAGCTAGTCTTGTTCCCATACATATAAAATTTATGTTTCACTATGGTTGGGTTGGCTGGAAGAGATCTCTTTATAGGGATAAGCTTGCTTTTGTGCACTAGTTTTAAGTTTGAAATTTAATTATAATTGTAAGTACACAATAAAGAATATAATTATAAATATAATATGTTTGTCCGCAGATATTGCATTGGTTTCAGTAATGCATATTACTACTTTATTTGTTTTGAGCAATGTACGCGCATCCAATGGCATTTTGTTTGGCATTACATGATGTAATATTTTTAATAGGTCACTTAAAGCGATATGGGAAATGTTGAATTTCACTGCCCATTCTCTGATATCACTACGAATATCAATATTCTTCAACTCTTCATTTAAAAATATTATCATTGTCATTATATTATTATTGCCTATATCAATATCGCTACAATTATATTCTTCTTCACTGGTTTCCTTTTCATTCTTATTTTCTATAAAAAAATCCTCTGCGGAACAACTGGCTGATTCGTTAGTATCTGCTTGGTCTTTTTGTAGTATCATAGGAGTAGAGGTGTTGGTTGTAATGTTCAAAACCATGTTTTCGTAGACTTTTTTTTTACTTTTCTTCTGTAACCACCACTCCTTTTTAACTTCTTCCAGTCTTTTGAATCCATTTTTTTAATGTAAATTCCCCTCCGTAATAAATTCACACAATGTGTTGTACTTCAAAATGGCGAATCTAGTTATGTAAAACATTTTAATGTGACCATATAGAGAATAATATCTTTATAATCACTGTATAAGGGAATACGGATTGCTTTCACCCTTGTAAATATCACATAAAATGTTAAAATTTGTTTGTTGGATAGACCTCTTATCAAATGCTCCTATAAGTTAAAAAGCATCATAATTACCTTGTGCATTACTTTTCTAAGAATAATTGACCATATTAAAAGCCTTTACATGACTTTGAATATTATATGGCTAAAAAGCAATGTAACTAGTCTCTATATGAAGAACACATTTTGAACCCTTATTGTAGCCATATTAATTGTATTTATTAACGTTTACCCAGCCAAATTATAAGAATAAAGGTAATATTAGCCAAATCTTCTAATAATGTGCTACTATAAGGAACATTGACATAATAAATGCTCTTTTATAACAAGTATAAGAGTTTAGACCTTATAGACTTAATTTTATAAGCTTAGTTTGTTTGTTGGGAAGCGACTCCATTAATGGACATAATACGTTTTTATAAACTAACCCTCTAGCGCACGTCTCTAGAGGTGACGAACACTCCCGCGCACCTGTTCCCATTAAAATTTCAATTACGTGGCGTCGTGTGTGGAACACAAAACAGAAGGTTAACACTTATGTGTTATTACAGAAGCTTGCGAACATTAAACCATCAAACAAATAAAATGAAAACATTAATAATAATAATTTTGAGATAATTTTCGTTAAAGGATATTTTGTCGTTCTCCCTAAAATGTCAGTTATTTGGACACTTACGATGGATACAAAAAAAAATATCCTGTGGAAGTGAATCAATGACTGTTAATTGGGCCGACTGTTTTTATTGATAGGTAAAATCAGATAGGCTCGTGGTACGGAAGATTTGGAGCCTCGTGATCAGTAAAAAAATTGCCAACCTAGACCTATTCTTTTATTCAAATCTTTTAGACGTATACTTGTTTTCATTGTACCCTAGGACTGGTCCTTCTGCTACACCTCGTGAGGTGCTGGTGCCGTGGGATTAGTTGGCAAACATTACTCGTGACGTATTTATGTGCGGTCTCGTTTTGTTTGCTTTACATCACCGCTCCACAGAGGTACACTCCCCCGCGCCACGCAACGCATCCAGCAAACGATGTTTACTTTTATTGTTTTTCTGTTTGTACTGAAGTTCTTTGTTCATGTAATTAAGGTGACATATTGAGAAAACCGTGCTTTTTCTTTTAAGTGTACCTTGCTTACCATATGATAGCCGAACTTAATATTTAAGTGCATGTTTTTTGACTATATGATCTAGTATCCTGTAAAAGGAATACACGATACGATAAAATTTTCTCGATACAAAAAAATCGCAAAGTTCCATCCATGTTTATGACTTTTTTAGCCTCAAGGCGCAATGCGTTAGATTTATTAAACAAAGTTTACTTTAAAACATTGATAATAATCTTATCTAAGTTTTTGTAAAACAGTTTTCGTTTTAATCATCCTTTTCATTCATAAAAGACGGCGATTCGTTTTGGCACATACGTTATTTTATTCCAAGCGCATACACATTATCGCCATCTCTTTTTTTGCCTATAATAAGTAGTGTCATCACTCTCGTTCGTTCATAAATCAGTCGCCCAGTAGGGCTCATCGACGACGGATCTATGTCACTTTTTTACAAATCGGTGCGATCAAAATTACGTTTTTTAAATATTTATGTCCACAGAAAAAGGTAGTAGTGAAATATTTTGCTGTAATTATTTAATATAATAAGTGTTGGCTTTCCAAAAACTTTATATTTAGACTGTATATGTGTCTATTTTAGTGACTGTGAATAATATAACATTCTTTTTCTATTACTATTTAGTGACGACCTAAATTATGTATGATAATGGGAAGAACCATAAACCAAAATTGAACAGTACCTTCAAGGTTAGGAGTACCTGCACAGGGCAATTAATTCATTCATTTTACGGGAATTCAATACCAATAAGATGATGATAACAGTAAGAGGAATTCACCACCTTCACTAAAGCATTACAGCAACAATCTATTCTCACTTTGTAAAGTAATATTGAGTTGACACCCTATTTTCTAGAGAAGAACCCAATTTATCCCAAAAACTTATAATAATCGTTCATTTAGAAATAAATTAAAATATATGATTAGTTTTTAGATTTGAAGTACGTGAACAATATATTTATGTCAAGTACTGACACTATAAATACAAGAGCACAACGAAGGAATGGAGTAGCATTACAATAGTGAAAAAGGTGAGGTTTTAAATCTGACTGCGGCCCAAAGGAGGGTAATGATTTTACCAAGCAAATGTATGGTGATCGGTGAAACGAAGTTGGAGTTTATCAATCTCTTATGTATCAACATTCATTTTTTTCATATACCTCTAGAAGATTGTCGTAAATAACAAAGGTATGCAAAATGTACCTTTTTGAAAATTACAAACAAAGCTACTACTTACACATTTAGATTTTCATTACGATTAGCACTAACCTGACAAAATAAACTGTTCTATTCTATGTTCATGTCGACTATTCTGCCAATGTCTAAAGTCAATTGAGATAACATGAGTGCGTGCTTAAATAAAAAAATAACGATTATAATCTTCGATGAAATAAACTGTTATAAATCCTTGTAATACCTTATTTGCTTGTCACTGAAGCTTCTTTGTCATATTTGTCATTAAACATTTTCATTTTTAACCGACTTCAAAAAGGAGGAGGAGGTTCTCAATTCGGATGTCTATATGTTTTTTTTTTATGTGTGTTCGGCCATAACTCCGTCATATATAAACGGATTTGCAAAATTCTTTTTTTGTTCGAAAGGAGTTTTTTTTAAATGGTCCCATGTCATTTCATAAAGATCTGATGATCAGTTCCGGAGACAGACACCGGAACTCTTTAAAAAATGACAGCAAATCAACCACGATTTCTGCTATCGCATAAATATGCATTGTTTGTTTGGAATTAGTGCAGGGTGAATACCACAACTAAAAATTTAAAAATAAAAACTTTTTTACAAAAAAAAAAAACAACCGACTTCCTTAAAAACACTACATATCTATACTATGGAAAAGTAGTGCCCGTAGCCAATTGTTAAAAAAAGTTCTGCTGTCATTTTAGAAAGATCTTATTTACGCACCAAGTTATTTAATTGTGGTTGTGCAAATAGCGGTGGCTCGGTTTTGTCGATAGAGAGATCAATCAGTCGACAGTCAATCACATTTACTAGATATTTTTAATAACTACCAACAAGTAAAATGACAGTCGAAAATAATAATTGTTCATCATCTGCCTAGCCTTTTCCCAACTATATTGGGGTCGGCTTCCAGTCTCACCGGATGCAGCTGAGTACCAGTATTTTACATGGAGCGACTGCCTATCTAACCTCCACAACCCAGTTACTGGGTAATACGATACCCCTTGGTAAGACTGGTTGTCAGACTTTCGGGCTTCTGACGACCCGTAACGACTGTGTAAGATCTACGAAAGACAGCCGGGACCAACAACTTTTTTTTTTTGGATGGTATATCATCAAATGACGTCTCCCGCTCTGGGTGGAGCAGAAGGGCGTGTCAGACTTTTACTGACTAAAACCCTTCAGTTGCCCATATGCCAGGACCACGGTACCTCGTTCAAACTAGTCTCGCGACCCTGGCAGGGGGACCAACGGCTTAACGTGCTTTCTGAGGCACGGAAAGATCTTGGTTTGTAAAGATGGTCAACCATCCACGGGCCAACCGCGGCAAGCGTAGCTTAACCTGAACGACCGACCCGTGCAGCTGTTGTAACTTAGCCAGAAGCCCTTCCGAAAATAATAATTGTTATCATATCATATTTGTACTATGGTAGCATTTATGAAGATTTTTACAAAATCTTACGTGATGGAATTTTTTCTTTATTTTTCCGTTAATCAGGAATTCAAATTCTATAACAAACCATTATTCGATTTCAATTAATTTTATTTTTTTTACCCAT
This sequence comes from Aporophyla nigra, assembly GCA_947507805.1. Classification (NCBI taxonomy): domain Eukaryota; kingdom Metazoa; phylum Arthropoda; class Insecta; order Lepidoptera; family Noctuidae; genus Aporophyla; species Aporophyla nigra. The sequence continues at coordinate 942,741 of OX382296.1, read as the reverse complement.
GCATACCATTAATCAAAATTTAAGTTTAAGGTTTTTAAATATTTTGTATTAGTTGTCTACTCCATAGTTTACTATGCGCAAAAAATTCAAAGACCGAGACAAATTAACGTCACTTGGCATGCACATTTTTCTTAAATATGTTGCCGTCTTTATCTTGCACTTGTATTTTAACAGTTGTGCGACGGTGACACGAATAATGCTTAGCAAAAGGCCATGCTAAGTAACGTTTTTAAATTTCGGTCAGTGATAATTCCTTCGTTCCACTTTTGGCCATTGGTAAAATAAGTCAATAAAGTTTGTGGCAATGACGTGTCGACCGACCACTGAAGATAGATCCGCCACTCCCCGCGTGCGGGGGACACAATCCAACTATCATTTATTGTCGAGGTGGGGTCAAGCAAAATAAGAGGCTTTATTAGAATAAGGAGCGTGCAATCGCCACTACTGCGATGGTTCCTGTAAGTTGTTGTCTTTCTTAATCCGTAAATAGTGTTGTCAATCCGTAAATATATATACTGTTTAGACGAAACATTTATTAAGCCTGTTTATAAACAACATGTCCAAGAAGGCCCACACTCATGGTGTTTGTTTTGCTGATGATACAACATTATTTACTTCAAGTAAAGACAGCGATACAATATTTGAACGCCTACAGTTATTACCTATAGCTTCTAGTTTCATATTTTACCCAATAGAAATTAAGCCAGCTAGATGGACCGACGACCTTAGGAAAGTGGCTGGGGTAGACTGGATGCGGAAGGCAGAGGACAGGATGTTGTGGCGCAACATGGGAGAGGCCTATGTTCAGCAGTGGACTGCGATAGGCTGAGTTGATTGATTGATTAGAAATTAAAAGTACATTCCACAAAACTGAAGTGATAATGTTCACATAAAAGCGATCATTCCCTAAAAAATTTATAAGACCACGTTTGCACGGACGTAAAAATACGGGCGTAATTTTTTCGCGCACCTATCTACCAATCATTGATCATGCTATTAGAATAAATTCTGAATGTCATCTGTGATGTTACTTAATATAAAAAAAATCCAAATCAAAAATCAAATTTATCCGTAAATATGTTCACGTCCTGTTACATGGGAGTTAAACATAACTGGCAAAATCTTGGTGTACTTTCAACCACACATACGCACGCCATACTCAACAAACAGCGTGTCACATTAGGAGTATTTAGGAGGTCGTCGATATGATCACGTCATGGTTGTGTTTGCACTGGAGTCCCATCAAGTCTCACCAGATGAGGAGTAAAACGTCATGTGCTCATGTTACATAGTTTGTTCAGGGCTACATTAGTAGCACGCACGTGCCCTGCTCGCTGTGTGGCCAGGTGTGAACCCTTTACTTGTTAAGTATGATAATGACAGATCATCCATAAATAAATCGTTTCAATCCATATCGGCAAATTTCTCCTGAACTTTTGTTAGTTATTCGAGATAGTGACAAAAATTCTGTTGTTAAAACTTTCTCTTTCTCGAAACACGTTCTCCAGCGGTTTAGTGCTTCGCTCCAAAAGGAGTTCAAATTCAAATGTCCGTATTTATGCAACAGCAATACAATCGGGAGGGGATTGTGAACAAAAAGTGTATGTGTCAATTATGCTAAGCGTGTTGGGACCGCGGTGTCGGCCGAATGGTCCTCGTGTCGCGAAAAACTGAGACAACACACACCGACCACGGACTGCTCCTGATTCGACCTTTAGGGTCTGGAACTGTCGGAAATATAAGTTTGTTAAAACGAATCAGTTAACAAGGCTTTGATCTCGTTTGTTTTTTTTTATCCTCTCTAAGACTGTCCGGATCTCTATAGATCAAAATAGATAGAATACTTCATCGAAACAGATGTCTTAACTGGTATTTTGATGGTAGAACTATCAAGCTTCGGTCGTCTATTGCGGAACTGCTGACTGTACGAAAGGTTTAAGAATCTGATGGAGGAAAGAACTTAAGAAAATAAAAATATATTCGGAACCAGATCTCTTCTGCCACCTGCCTCCCTGAATACTACTACCTGTAATTTTGAGTATTGCATATCCATAAAATTGCACAGTCAGTAACACGCCGCATCAACGGCGTGCGAGCACAGAGGTCAACCCTTCTGGCTCGCGTGCCTAAGACGGCACCTCCTTTTCCGTGTCGCGCACCCACCGCCGCCGCCGCCGCCACGCGGTTAAGAGCACAAAAAATGTATGCGATGCGAAGGTGACACCCATAGCGGTCGCGGGGTTGAGTGCGGCCACTTGGACCAGTGCGTAGAGGTGCTCAGTATATCGATCGGGTTGAATAGGAGATAAAGCGTTAAATTGTGTCTAGTGCGTTACCTCCTGATAGATGAGGCTTTAGTATAGGTAAGATTGAACACTTTTTTATGATTTAAAGCTATCCAAGTTTGATTAAATAATATACCTATATAATCAAAGTATTAAGTGTACTTTGGGTACATTGATAAGGGCAGGCGAATGCTTGTAAAAGGCTGCAAAATCATAAGTACTTACATAGCATAACACCAACCCTGTGCACTTAGTTCGCAATAAACGTTTTTCACTTGGACTTTAACATGTAGATTTAACCTAGAACACCATCTACAATTGGGCAGGAACATAAAATAAAAATTTTCGTTCTACACATACTTACCTACATACATAAACTGACGCCTTCTTCCTATGGAGGCAGAAACTACAGTACGGCATACCATACATTTACCCATTATAATGGTAACAGGAGGAAAAGTGTTCACTTTCCTTTCTTTTGTTTGATTTTTAGGGTTCCGCACCTCAAAAGGAAAAAGCGGAACCCTTATAGGATCACTTTGTTGTCCGTCCGTCCGTCCGTCCGTCCGTCCGTCCGTCCGTCTGTCAAGACCCTTTTTCTCAGGATCGCGTGGAGGTATCAAGCTGAAATTCATATCAAATACTCAAGTCTACTGTCTCTTGGAGCTGTGAAAAAATCAAACTTCTAAGCTAACGCAATCAAAAGATATAGCCGTTTATGCTGCAAATTTCCGCAAATTTTCGAAACTCGCAAGGGAATCAAAACCTAAAGGGTACTTCCAGTCGATCTAGAATTTTGAAATTTGGTACGAAGCAACGTCTTATAGCACAGATAAAGCAAAAATTGCGAAAACCGTAAATTTTTAGTTACATCATATAATAAAATAAAAATATTAAATTTTAAACTTTATACCTACAGGTTTGTACGGAACCCTCGGTGCGCGAGTCTGACTCGCACTTGGCCGGTTTTTTTATTACCTCCCCGAAATGAAAGACAACAAGTAGGTAGAATAGCAATAACCAGGTCAATTCTAACCCAGCACAAACGTATTTAGTAAACAGGTTCAACACTCGTCACTCACACCACTTTTTCTCATCGCATCATTATTCAAAAGATAAAGTAAATGAACACAGAAAGATAAGCCTTCCTTATTTACCTGTGTACATAGCCCTATGTACCTGGCGGGCGGTGTCGCCGGTGAGGCCCAGGTAGCAGGTGGGAGGGCAGGTGCGGTGGGCGTGGCGCGCGGCCCACCTGCCGCCACGCCCACCTCACCTGCACAACAGGTGACTACAGGTACCTACACAGTGAAATTTTTTGGAGAAAGCATTATTAAAAATGCAAACATTACATGCATTTAGGTGTTAATTAGCTACATTTGATCGCAATAAACAAATTGGCTTTCTTAAAAAGTAGCATTGCATCAAGATCGTCTGATTGATTCATAATTGATGCAGTGACGATTGTGACGAACACCTATTTACATTTTAGCTTAGAAACATTGTTTCCAAGTAGGTGACTTTATTTTTAATTTTAGAATACATATCTATAAAACTATGAAGTAGATCCAACATCGAATTTTAGGAATACTTTGACTTTCTAGAGTGACTTCACTCTACAAAGTCGAAGTGTTCATAAAATTGTCGACTCGATTTACCTGTAGTATATATTAACAGTCGTATACGTATGGTGCCTACTCGACAAATAATTAATGTCTTAAGGATTTAATTTTTAATTATACGTGTATAATTAGTGCTATAAATGAAATAGGTACTGAATTCTGTTTATTTTGCCGTTAACGGCGTAAGTAGGTACAAGTATCGAAAAGGTTTACAAAATAACATATTTGTACGTAGTAACAAAATTTAGTTAAAATTAAATAACAGGCTCCTATAAACGCGTAGGAAGCCTTGGGATGATCTTAAGGATGCATCTTATTTGGATATTCCTTGGACCCCAATCAATAACGTTACGTACCTACTTATTTTTGACAAACGTTCTTAATTACATGAATCACGTTTTTCAAACATTAAGATACCTACTATTAAAATTGTGTTTGAACTAAAACTAATAGCCTATTTTGACACAATTAACGTTTTGTTTGCAATCATTAACCTCAACCTAACCTAACCTAACGCTGGGAGGTACTCTCTTACTTTCCTGATTGACTTTCCTCCACCCATTAGAGTGACAATAATATCCGTAAAGTATATATTTTTTTTAAATAAAAATTGTGTGTGTGTGTCTGATAAATTTAAAAGCAGATAAATGTGAGTCTAGTAAGTGGTTTATGTTGTATGTGGGCCTGTCTCGGTTCTGGTGCAGCTGAGCGAGGTTCTTGAAATAACACGACTTCTTGAAATATAATCATATCTTTAATTAGGTCCAGCGTCCATCTTGCAGTCGGACAATCAAAGAAATACCTATAGACCAAAAAAATTAAACATTATTATTACATTCGTATGTCCATAGACTAAATATCCCACAGTTTGCATAGCAGTTCAGTATTTAGTTGGCTGTACCTACATAAGCTACATTAGAAAGAGTGGGTGTGTGTCTGCCAGCCATCAGCCAATGAATGGACGTCATGTCATTCTCGCAGGTCACAGGTAACTGCACACATTACCTCTAGGTATACCTAACAGTTCGACTCACGCGATGCCCGGCAACAGCCGACTTTCATTGTCCACGTAGTCTTTAATGCACGGTATAGTTCATTGCTACCTATTTGCTCGCCTAGATTTCAATAGCAATGCCTATTCACAACTCGTTTACCTAATTAAGCTCACAATAACACCCTACTGGCATTGTATTTACCGACCAATATCCCTGATTACAACGCCAATTTTATCATTTCCTTAATCAACCAGTTTTCCTTCCACCTAACATACTTTTTCCCAAAACTAGGAACTAGGTACAATACGGATAAACATTCGCTGTGTACGAGAGTGTCGGTAGGTGGGTGAGCAGGGAAGTAGGCGGCACTCTCGGTAATTAGCTGCCGGAGCAAGAAGTAAGTATAAACAGCACAAATTGGATTAAGTCCCGCACTAATTACCTTAATGGCGAGGTGGCCATTGTTTACTGATTATCTGACACGTGAAGAGAGCTACGAGTACACTGGCGCTGTCGCTGTCGCCACAAATGGTTTGTTTGTTCAAGATACGGACGTTCTTACTTCTAGGAATGTGTAGCGCGTGTTGTGTTTATTGTTTATACATTAGGTAAGCTATGTTATCAACTGTTATAAGTACCTACCTAATTTACTTATCTGCATTTCTTCACCTTTTATTACTAATCATAAATAACTAATTTAACTAAGTTAATAAATAAATATTTATTTCTTTAATTATATTAAATTGTATGAAAGGATGGCCCCTTTAAAATGAAATAACGCAGCACTAACAACCCGCGAAAGGGAACTTAAAAATCAAAAATTAATTAAAGAAAACAAATTCCATCTTCAAACTCAAGGAAACCAAGGGTTGAATCTTGAGCTCCCCAAAAATAAATAAAAATTGGCATCCCGGTGGCGAGCAGCACCGGCGGCGAGTCGTAATGACGGCGGCATCTGGTCGCACCTCAACCCTTCCGATATTATATAATAATAAAACGACTAATTACTCGAGAAATTCCGCCAATAAAGCCAACGCGGCGGCGGCCGGCGAAAAATAATAAAATTAATTAATTAAAAACAAGAGCCAGACTTCACCTCAAGAACGTTCGCAGCTAGTTGATAACTATCACAATTACTCTATCTCACTCTCTCTTGAACTTTTCTGAGACGCATAAAGGGGACAGCCGAAGGATTATATCAAACTTCGATTGGTCCGCGAGTAATCTTTGTATCGCGAGCGCGACAATCGCGAGTTCTCAATAAATATTTGCAAAAGATTTTCATCTTCCTCTCGATATAATTAGTTGAAAACGAGAAAAGTTTTTCAATTTGAACACAATGCGAGCCGAGTTAGAGACGGTCGCAGGATTAGTAAAGATCTTAATTAAATAATCTTTGATATTCATGACGAAACAAATCGTGGCTCATCGAACAATAAGGCTGGATACTGAAATAATAGTGGCGTTCACCGAAGAGAACTAAACTGACATCAATTTTCTTCCAACTAAGCACATTATAATTTAGACACAAGACAAATAAATAGGTACTATTATGAACAGTGTCTTATTTTCAAATAAAACCTGCTCATAACCAAAGCAACAATTTCATATCCCGCCAATGAAATTCTTTAACGAAAGCTGATGATTTCGAAAGGGTGGCCAAACCGTAATTTGATTTAAAAGAAATCGCGTCGACTAGGCCGACAACTAGGGGAGATAATCCCAATTGTAAATTCAATAAAATCTTAAACAATAACCGACTTAAACCAGTTAATACAACATCAGCATTGAGATGCGAAAGAATTTGTTAGCAGGATGAAGAAAATAGCTCAATACGAGATGTAGTACGTAGCTCGTACAGAGAAGAAGAACTCTTCTGCAATCATATAATTAATCAGTATTATGACTACAGTAACCACATTCGGTGCATTATAATTATTAATTCACCTGATTTTTTTAGTGCGGTTTTACAGTTTCGGACCAATTATAGCCGTATTTAGCTTAAACGCATTGATAGTATTAGCAGTATAATTATTAAGGTAAACAGGAACATAATTACTTTGTCGTTATTTTTAATTAAAATGATGTATCGACTAGCGTGCAAATCGTAGAGAAATTAGGTACAAATACAAAGTGAGGTGACTATTATTGTATGACATTATTCGTTATAGTTATGTAGTTATATCGCTGTCTGTCGGCTGCTCGTTGCTCTTTTTGCAGAGAGACCTTTGTCTGGAGGTGTTCCTTAGTCTTACACTTGTTAACTCGCCTTTAGTCTCGCCTGCTAATGCTATGGATACCTCCATCTGTCTACGTCTGCCTTTTAAGAGATTCTCTTTCGCTTTCTTACACTTTGCAAAACACATATGAATGGCTATATTTTCTTTTAAGTTCCGTACCATTGGAATCATAATCCATTGCTTCAATTTTATCTATATTGACACGGCTAATTTAATCAGAACACGAAGCTCAACAAGCAAGTTGAAGTCTATCGGATCCTTCACAAAACTGTTCAATTAAAAACAAAAACCGTTTAACAATCCCCTCTGAAGACATACAAAAACTTCTCAGCAAGATCAATAATCTGGAATAGAATGAGCAACCTGTCTGTAAAGGCAATTAACGGACTTATCTTGCGAAATAACGCGATCAAACGGGACGGAGCAGGCCCCGCAGGGGGGCTGGGCCGAGGTGAGGGAGGCTCGTAGAAGTTTTAGTTAGTCCGACGAGAAAGAGAAATCAATCTTTGAACCGAACCTGCCGGACGGTGGCCGGCTTTGCACCGTACGACACGACTACGTGTTGATTTTCACGATTTTGTAATGGCTTACCTACTACTATTCATTAGAGAAGTATACCTACGACTCATTTTCGACAGTCAATAAGGAAACTATGAAAACAAATAATAAAAGTTTAATCTAAGTTTTTTCTACACCATTACTCTCATCTTTGATAATCTATTGAATATAATATCTCAAATCTATACCACTCCTTGTGTTCATTATGATTCCAATGCGCTGATATAAGTATATTAAATATTAGGACAATCAAAATCGTAGGGTGTAAGACGTCTCCAGCGATCGCCAACGGCGGGACTCATTTAAATATCAAAACTAATTTGTGGAGAGTGGCGGCAGTTTGATTGTGTGCTGAATTACGTGCACCACCGGCGGAAGGGTGACAGGAAAAATACTGAGACAATTATAACTAGAGGCTGAGACATTACGGGGATGACGACAATTGATGCACTTTTATAGGTAGCTCGACCAGCATTACAGTCCAGATATAAGTTTCTACTTCGGGCGGAACTATTGCATATACCATGAGCGCATAAGCTGCTGCAGCAAGTTAACTGTTACGTTGCTTTTAATAAAAAAAAATATACGTTTAAATATAAATAATGATTCTTGTACTGAACTTATCGGAAAACGAATGACTGATATAGAAGCGCTGAGCGCTCGTCCCATTGCATGGATTATATTATTAAATGCAATCAGAATGAATTCCTAACGCACAATACTACGCTATCTAATCAAAGGTTAATTAATTAAATAAGACTCGCTTGAGATCAGCGCGGGCGCAGATAGTCGGCGCCAGGCCAATGTTATTAACACCAGATAGCAGGAAAACTTATTGATACAAACTGTAGAAAGGTCATTCATTAACACACAAAGGAAAATGCAGTAAAACACACTGCGATGTATAAAAACTACACTGGCAACATAAGTTAACACCATTATTATTAAATTTAATCAAAAATAATTATTCCAATCAAACTGCTGACCAAAAAAGTGTCGAGGCAATAAAAGCATGAAAGTGATCATTTGGTAGCTCCCTCACCTCGGCGCGCTACACCGATAGCACCCCTTTTTACAAAAAATCGCGCGACATTTCATCCGACCTGTCAAACTTCCGGATGCCATTATACAAATGGCCGCCGGAAGCCTCCGTCCTTCGTCTACAGTTAATTTGTTTTCGTACAAATGGCAGCGGTAAAAGGTACGTAATGATCTGATAAATTAGTTTCACGATGCATTCTGAACGCACAATAGGGATCGCTGGTTTTGTTTGTTAACTTAACCTATAAATACTAACCCGAAATGTATCAGACGGGACTATTTATAAGAATTCTATCTTATCTTTACACCTACATTAAGAGTAACTAGATGATTTCTAATAATATTGTACACTTACCAGTCATTATTTTATCACTAAGTAGCGATAAGTAAGCTTATCAGAAAATGTAAATAAGTTGCTGATTAGAATGCACTGTTTTCTTAAAACTCCATATCAACGCTTCAAATACCTACTCTAGGACCATGGGGTCCGAGTGCTCGCTTAGCTTTTCGAGACATTGCCAACCGGCTAGTCGACTCTTCACGAGACCAGAGGGCTGACCTATTTTTTGGCCAAAGAATCAAGACTGGACTTTTCCGGACGAATTTTTGATGTTTTGGTGAAGGTTTCACCTCCCATCTTAAATACTTGAACATATCATTATTAAATTATGTAAGCATTTTACTTTTTCATAGTAAAGATGTCAAGTTTAGTAATCATGTAGTTCCAAAACATCTTAACAGTAGAATTCAAAGAATAACTAAACTTCCAGTAATGAATAGCTCATAATGAAAATGAAGGTGTTTATAACGAAACTCCGTTTAATTTGTGAAATGAACGAATTGAGCTGATCGTTATTAAATTATCGAATTTATAGCAATGGCCGGCACTCGGCAGCGCCACTCGGTTCCCGTCCCGCGCACAACAACAGTTTCAACTACTTTCACTCTCAAATAATTGATTGAACTTGGACTAACTTGTGCCAGTTACTGACTTATATTTGGTAAACACTTTCCAATGCTTTCCGTAACTTCATGGTAGAGTCAATATTTTCACTTGGAATACTGACTTTAATGGAACTTCACTTAAGCTTTAGATATTTAATAATAACACTAAAGCCTCAATTAGCCACTTTCAGAACACTTACATTTGCTTCCAGATATTAGGCGAATATGATGATCTGAATTAAGGGAATTTACTAACAAAAGAAAAAGTTTCTTGAACTCCTTACTAAGTTACCACACAGTTTCTTATAACAATCTCAATCGTCCACTCTGTTCTGAATGTCTACGTACCTGACTTTAAACAATGTAGCAAGACAAGCTAATTCCTTCCTTATAGTCCAAACACTGCACACTGCGGTCTTGAGCAAACGTTTAAAAACTCGGTCAAACAGAATAATTCATCGTTGATTCAATGAAATCTGTTTCACCCTTCAAAGTGAATCTTAAGACTGCTACACTGAGATTTTTCCTGGACGTGTTTGTGTGGTGCGAGGCATAGGCGGTAGCGAGAACTATTGTTATCTTGGAAATACATAGTAAAATAATGTTGTCAGACTATGAGGGCAACCAAATGGATAAGAAAAAAAAAGGAGCATGAATTACTGAAAAAATTAACAAATCAAAACCAAAAGTGAAATTACTAATTATTGCAATGTGAGTCACTAAAATTTAAATTGCCATAAAACTATTTTTTTTTTTCAAAAAAGGCTTAAGGTAAATTTTTGGCCAAGATGAGATAGGTGTTGAACAATATTCCGCTTATTGCTTGTCCCATTTTCTGATTTATATTTGAAACGGTGGAGCGGCAATTACTCGCCGAACTGGAATCATTGCCTCTGCCCTCCACTAATTAATTCCGCCCCTCTTTTAATGTTCAAAAATCGCGGCGTCTAATTAGGTTTTAATTCGTTTTATTGGGCAAAGTAATGAAATAATGGCCTCTCCGCAGTTCTAAAGTCGCGCGTCGGTCGGGCGCCGCGCGCCGTCCGTCGCCACTGCGTAACGCACAGCACTGTTTTATTACTCTAGAACCTTTTAAAGTTTACTTTGTAACTGGCAGCTCGGTCAGAGGGAATAATACCCAATTTATGAATAAAATTTGCCTGCTACTCAAAATCGTTATTTGCAGATCATGGTATTCATATTTGACTGATTTCTGCTAATAACATCAAACGTCACTACTTGTCGAATACAGCAAGCTGATGGAGAATATCTGTGATCACACACAAATACTTTATTGACCATCTAAAGACACATTGAACCAACAGTTCCACAAGTGACCTCTTCACCTGAATTCTTCTCGGCTGGTGTTTTGTTCGCTAACGACATTTTTCGCGCCATTACCCTCGACGTAAAAAACAAAGCGTGGCTTTCCTAATGACTTCGCCGATTACCAATCACTAGGAAAAAATCGACTCGTCGGCCGCCCACCGCAACGCTCTACAGTCTCCAGCGAACAAATGACCGACTGAATCAACTGCTTTTGAACGAAAATAATCTGAGCATTACTTTGGTTACCATTATTATGTGATCATCAATGAGTTTTGCTGGTTGCTATTAGCGTTTTTTGGTAATTTGAATTTTTCCATAATTTCCTAAAGCAAGCGTACAAACATCAGATTTTCCAATCTGAAAACGCATTTCATGAAAGTTCAAAGCAGCTAACTTCACAGATTGTTGATAAACTGCAAACGAATCAGTTCCAAAAACAACAGCGTTAATGAACATTCAACACGCCGTGGTATGTATCGCCTCCGCCGCAACTCGCTAATTAGATATAATATTTTGATGTGCAACGTTTAAAGTAGCGGCTCTCCGTGCAGCGGCGAGGTTAACTAGTTAGTCGCGCAGGCCTCGCCGCACACAACCACTTTAATATTCGCCACTGGACGTCTACAATTAACGCTTGAACAATTTCATAACTCGGCTCCGCCTTTGAGCGCTCACAAACTCCGCGAAAAATATAAACAAAAAAATATATCAGCTCGCGAGGCAAAGGAAATAAACAAACGACGCTCGGCCGCGCCGCGCCGCACAAAGAGACGGTGGAGCCGTAATTAGATTAGTGGAGCCGGGATCTCGATTGAATCGTGGAATACTCTTATCGAACTTCTTTATAATCTGTTGAGGAGCCCTTTTGACAACTAAGGTCCAAGTTATTATTATTTCGTTCATTACCGCGAGGTTTTTCTTGAGTTTTCTCGATTAGTCCCATTCATTTCCATATTTGGCAATCAAGAGAGTTGCCAATGTTCGTTATTGTTGGCGGAATTTGTTTTTGTTTATTTATTTTATTTTATTGGATAATTCTTTAACACCGCAATTTAATTAAGAGAAAAGCCTTAACAAAAAAAAAAGATTTTTATCAATTTTTTTATGCGTTACTCTTTTTACCTACCAAATTGTTCAAATCCTCGTAATTATATCTTATACCTAACGTGGTATCGTATCATGTTGGTACCTTCTCATCCATTAAATGTTATGGTCCCATGAAAGTTAAGTGTTAAATCTATCAGTGCGCTGTACTCGTGAGAGGACGTCAAACGATCAACAGATAGACGGCGGTCGTCAACCCGGAGTGATCCCAGGCGGGCGGCTATCTCTGGAGATCTCACGAGCCCCGCAGGCCCGCGCCCCCAGGCCCCAAGCTCCTATCGAACCACATCTACAACACACGTGAACAACCTATTACTTTTCCACGATATTTTCGTCAATTTCCAACCATCTAGATTGCTGCATGCAATCAACTCGCAAATCCTTTATAAGTCATTCACGAAGCTCGATACCCAAACATATTGTTTGTATTCATGCGACGAAATTGTGAGACGATACGTACTCGTACGTCCCGCAAGCGCCATTCGATGGAATATGTCGGGGCTGCGATAAGATTGAGTTTTTGTGTAAGGACGCACCTCGCGGCGACCGTTCGACTCTCGCGTTTTATGTTCGCCGGGGGCTAGCGGGAGATTTGAAAATTTCGCTGTCACCAGTTTTTTTCGCCCGACGAAGTAATCTTCAAATCTAACTGGCCGTAAAGACAAAATAAGTTTTTGCAGAACGATATTATTTTATGCGGGTGCTGAAGGTGTCAGTGCACTACTTTGTCTACAACATGTTAGTGCAGAGCGAGGTTCTTTACATAGATAGAGTAATAGAAGTTCGTTAGCATTCACTTACAGAATGTTTAAAACCAAAAGAACATATTTTTAAAGTTTATTTTGATGGCATAATTCTTTGCTGCGTTCCCGTATTTTACTCTTAGACTGTCAATAAAAATAAAAATAAGTTTTCTTTTATAACACGCTTTTATCACCTTCACCTGTATCTATCTGTCAATGTACCGGAATCATTGAACGTGATTTTCACCCAGTTTAAAAAGTTAAATCACATTGATCAAGGACCGATGACAGTACAATAATTTAATAACCTTGTCGCATTATCCTGAACATTTCTTAAATTTAAATGTTTACCGAAGATTATTTTCTACTTTTCTTTCTAAGTTTCTCAAACTATTATAGGTTCTTAAGTTTAGATGCTTGGAGTTGTTACATCACATCTCACATGTCAGTAAACTGAAACATGTGGGGTTTACAACCCAAAATTCTGATTGCTTTCAGTAACTTATTCAAAATTACCCGTAGGCGGCGCTCATTCTCGAATATGAAATGATGTATCTACACCATCTACCTACATCGTCTATGAATGAATTATACCTATTAGATAACATTAAGTCTATTAGATAACAGGGCCATGTGATTAAGTGTTAAATTCGGATTTTATCCGCAATTATGACTCCAATAGATTCCTAGTACCTATACCTACACTGACGACTCACGGCACGACACGTAAGTCTAAATCAGTATGATGATAATCCACCCGAGAACTTGGCTAACCTACTTAAATTGGTATTGTCTAAGGGAGGCAAAAAAATGGTATGCTACTACCCATTAATCCACAGTCACCACAACAGCCGACCTACAAAATTGTTGTTCACGTAGATACATCAGAGCGCGTACCAATGACCGCCGCCGCAGCCGCGCGTACGCACGTAAATAATCGGGTGAAACAAACACGCGCTGATTACACGAGACGCGAATTCAGATGGAACGGGAAACAATTAAATTAGTAAACGTCACTCTGCGGCCTCTTATTGACCATAGAATAGAACAATTCTTAATTAAACCTTATAGTAGGTACTTACATATACTATGACACAACTTGATTATGACTAGGTATATGCCTAAAGCCTGATGTACACTGTGCGATGTAACTGCCAGTGGCTCATTTCTTGCTTCAATTTCCAGTAGGGCACGAATTCTCCTTCCTACACATTCTAGGTAACAGCAGGAGTTCAGATTAGAAAAACAATTTTACCGGCTTCGAATGAAGGAATTTCCAGGGATGTGGTTTTAAAACCACAGGGGCTTACAATAACATCTGCATAATCACAAATTATGTTCACTAAAAATAACTGTGCTAAATATACTTAGCCCACGAATTAACCTCATGTTTACACATATATATAGGTACATTTACACTTGTATATAGGTACATACTTGCGTATGAAAATAATAATGGGCTCATTGCATCCACGAAACTGATTTATTGTCATTAGCAGATGGTAAAACTGATTAATTATTTAATCTTAAACGGCCATTTAAACCATATGTATAAAATTATCTTTATGCTAACCTACTCGGATAGTAACGGGTACTTTCCGAGTACAAAGATCATTACTAACTTATTAAGTAATGAACTTTATACTAATCTCTATACTAACTGCTACTATTTGTATTTATAAAGATCGTTACTTTTTTTAAGTGAGGCTGAATGTACCGGCTGTGGTGTCATAACTTTTGTATTTGTGCGGGTCTAAAAGTGTAGCAAAATCCATTGAATTAAAAAAAATAAGAATGAGCAAGTAAAGTACTCGTATTTGAATTTTCAAATTTTATATTTACAATCTACGCACTCGAAATGCCGTCTAGTACCTGGTGATAGTTTAGATTAGATATTTTCATCGTAGGTATAGTATGAAGCACTATGTGACACTCGAAAGATTCCCAACACGTGTATAATAAGGCCCTCCGCAGAGCCTCAGGCCTCAAACTATACCCTCGCTAATAATTGGTCACTTTCTCCCCTCAGTCAACAATGTACTATTTCTCAATTTAAAACTAGATTTAGCATAGATAAGCACCATGGTATGGTCATATATTTGATTCGAGATTCATGCTACAGCGTGACTCTAACTTCTTATGATATAATTAAACGTACGAATTATAACATATTGCTCATAGCTAGCACCTACATTGATAACATCGGAATTACGTCAAGCGTCTGTACAAACATGTTTATGGTCGACTCACGACTCGTGAGTATCGTGACCCGAGCAGCCGAGCTGCGGCTCGGGAGCGGTGAGCGCGCTATCACAGATAACGTATTTGTTAATTACGTTTTAATATAATAATAATAATAATATTCCACAACTATCACACAACGCCATCTAGTCCCAAGCTAAGCAGAGCTTGTGTTATGGGTACTAGACAACTGATAAACATACTTATATATTTCTAAATACATACATATTATAGATAAATTACACCCAGACGCAGAACAAATGATCGTGCTCATCACACAAACATTTGTCCTGGGTGGGAATCGAACCCACGACCTCCGGCATAGCAGTCAGGGTCGCTAACCACTAGACCAACAGGTCGGTCTGTTTAATAAATATAGTGTAGTTAGTTTACGTTATATTACGTTAGTACCGTGTGTTTCCGGACGTAAAGATTAGCACCAACCCATTTCTTCGCGTGGGTGTCGTAAGAGGCGACTAAAGACTTACTAGAGAATAGACAGCAGCGTTCTCTATGCATTATACCACCGTACTGTGGTCGCCAACCCGCCTGCCAATATTGGTGATTATGGCTAACCCCTCAAATTGAGGAAGGCCTATGTCCAGCAGTAGCCGTCTTACGGCTGAAATGATGATGATGATGATGATGACCGAGTTTGTTTACCTAGATCAAAAAATCTTAGTAACGTACACATACTAACGCAGGGTAGTTCCATGCCGAAGATGCCTCACTCGCTCTCAGTTCAGCTCACTGCCTCGATGTCACCTCTATGCAGAACAACTGCATGCTAGTGCACCTCATAGACATTTACGATGATAAGGATATCTCACTGTGATAGGTATATCATAGACTGCTTGGGGTTTACCTCGATGTCTGCGTGAAAAACAAATATTTTGTTTTTACATTGCGATCGACTAATGATCAATATGATCTGGCTCTTGAGTTCACTACAGCTTATTGTATCTGCTTCACTGTCGTGCCACTTCCACTTTGTGTGAATTGGATTATGGATAAGGAAGTGATAGTTTATTTGTTTTTAATATTCCTACTTTGTGGCAAACGCGAGAGAAAAATCACCACTACAGGTATGTTTTAGCCAAAGAATAGAAGAAAGTTGCTTTGAAATGACCTGACATGAATTCATTGTCACAGTCACTATCGGTATTGCAAACATCTTCAGCGTGTAATTATTATCTATTAATTACCTTTTACATGCCGAAGATGTTCGTTACCGCGATCGCAGGCATTAAGGTAACCCCCTAAACAGCCCGAAATGTATCGCAGTGAGGTAAATATAGTTGGGTATGTGTGTGCGGTCTATTAACAGGCAATTGCAAACTACCCCCAGCCACACCTCTAGCCAAGTTGATAATCTGCAATCGTTAACGCTAGTCGAAAACTAATCAAATGCATGGAAATGAAATCATCTCAACGTTAAGTCACATGGTTAAAACAAACGTATAGAAAATTCGTAGCCATGTTCACATCGTTCAATATGAATGAATGAAAAAAAAAAAGAAATAAAATGAATTGTTATCGTTTCTACAATGTTCAACGCTACATCCTTTGTTATCATGTATAAATGGTAGCCAAGTTACATGCTACCAACTTATCGTTTTCTACAATTGCTGACACCGCGGCATTACCGAATGGAAAACGGAATTCGACACGAAACGGTTGTAACTTGGCTAGGGGGGCTGATAAGCTAACGGCAATTAACCCGGTGGTGAGTCTTCTCCGACTTGAAGAAAAAAGTGCCCTTAGAAAAAGTGTAATCCTTATTAAATCAAGGTGACCAGATCTCATAATCCAACGTAAGTATTTCCGCCAAATCTTCAAAATTACTTGCGATATCCGCAATCCTTTTGCCTTGTAAACTGCATGGCGGCCGTCGGCCGGTGCCATCACACGGCTATCGTCGTAAGTGGCGCGCCTATCGGCTCATTCGGCTCCCTTGGCGCGCGGCCGCCGGCTCACCTCCCCGCGCGAATAAAACTTATCGCGTGCTTGTCTTACCTACCTCCGTGATACAACACCGACTTACTTACCACACCAACATATACCTTACGCCGCACGTCACACGAATCACTTTGGAAAGATTCAAGTTAAAAAATAAGTTGGTTTTGCCACAAATTCGAGGACACATGGGCAGCTGAGATGATCTAAATAGGCGGATTCAGTTTTATGACGGCTGATTGTGAGAAATTTCTTTTAGTTTCCATCGGGATGACGCGCCTCAGGACCTGCCTTATGGCACCTAAGGGATGGGTTTATATTGCAGTCAACCTACCTTCTATAGATACGTAGGTAGATACTTCTATAGTTTGTCAAAGATTTTATATAAATTCTACACTTTGAAGTTACATATAAACCGCAATAAAAAAGTATATAATTCGTCTGTCATTTATTTATTTAAAAGCTTACCGACTAGATCCATTCCAACACAGCTCCAACCCGCTATCATTGTATTTATAGATCTAGCATGTATAACAAAACAAAACCGTAATGCTAATTTTCAGGCACTTACCAATTTCTCTCAGGCAGATTGGACCCCTCAGGTTAGACGTATGAGTGGTGGGCGCGTGTTCTCGCAAGGATAAGATAAATGCGTCCGCACACTGTCGGATGCGGCGCGGCGCAGGTGTGCGCCATATCTCATAGGCGGTCAGGGCGCACGCCTAATTGCTGCCCAAATGACGCAGGAATTGACTTTTCGGATGCGAGCGGGAATATTGTTACAGGATTATTTTCTTCAGAAATGTTGTTTAAACTTATCGTTTCTGGATTCTCCCACTTAATGCAACTGCTTCATTTTCAAAAACATTGGGTCCATTGACGTAGAATCATTAGAGTAATGCGTCACGAACGTCCGGTTAAATTACTAAAATGTTATAACTAAAAAATAACGTAGTTATCGTTTTCAGTGACCAAATACGGTTATCTTATACATAGGGAAACCTAGCCACAAACAAACGAAAACAAATTAAATTAAAACCGTTTTCCAACAAAAATCACATAAACAAGGACAATAAATTGGCAACACATGTAGCTTGCGTCCGGCGACAACGAGCAAGGCACGGCAGGACGCGCGGGCGACACGACACGCGGCGGCACGACGCGCGGGCGACGCGACAACTTTGTCAACCGCGCTAATTGTTGTTCTAATTTGTTCGGAGCACCGCGACACGCAAGGTGATATTTTAACGTGCCCGAATTTATATGTAAATGTGCAAACTTCCAGCGGAGTTTTGACGGCTACCTACGCACATAATTTTCGTTTGTCCAAGTTATAAATTACTCGCCCCCAACGACTGCCCTCGTGTGATTTGAATATTATTAAATCTGCATTTGGAGTCTTGTCGTGTTGTGAGTGAGTTTCTACTTGTATAGGTTCGAGATATTCGTCGTTAGTTTGTTCCAGTCTGTTTTAATCGTGATAATAAAGTCTAATCCAGAATCATCACAATTACGGTAGGTTGGTAGGTACTACCAAAGTAGCAATAAAAAACTTGATATAACTGGCGAAATACGAGTGTCCCTACTATAGATACACCTCTCGCTAACCGTTCGGGGAGCAACAGACCTGGCTTTTGTTTATGTAACACTTGAGTATCATATCGTACAATTTAGATTCGATATTTCCCATTTAAAATATCAGAGTGTCTAGGAACAAACTTAGAAACTTGATATTATCCAGAACTAGGACATACACACGAACATTATTTAGCGTATTCGGCACCAGAGGTAGGGTCCTTAATAGCCATTGAAACTGAACAGAAACGTGAGTGGACAAATTGGAGCGGCCTGGGTCACGATAAGGGCGCCGACCACCGCGCCCAAGGAAAGGGAACCGTCCATAAACAACAGGCGACTCGCTCCCAATTAATAAAGCAGCCAACACTGAAGTAGTGCAATTAATTCTGTGCCTTCGGAGATTTTAATAGTTCACATAAATCAGAGCGACGCAAGCGGCCGGTGGGTTAATCGCCGTTTAATATGCCGGACGGTCCGATCGGCCACCGGCGCTATCTCATAACAAATGTAGCTCACTATCAACTGATAAGGCACGATACGTGAACCCCAAGTTAGTCTATTACTTATTTCAGAGACGTTACTTTTCATTTGGTTCAGTAGGTACAAGTGTAACGTGCGAGCCTGGTTAGACGTTACAGTTATCGCGGGTTTACTCACAAGTGCCTACAGTGCCCACTAAATGCAGTTGCAACTGTTCGTTATTGACTCTTGACGTCATTCTCAAAGGAGTAGGTATCGAACAAATACGTTTTCCTGGTTTTGATATTCTAAAAATGAATCTATCAAACTCCCACTAAAACACAGTGGAATGTGTTGTTTTGCAATAAAATAGTACGAGAATGCATATAGGTACCTAAAATTATCTAAATATTTTAGTGCATGGCGGGTAGTTTGGAAATTCAATTCGAGCCAGACTTCACTTCTCGTTAAGTGGTTATATCCCCTTTAACAGTGGACAGAGGAGGGCTAGTGGACACTAAACACAAGGTGCAAGGGGAGTGCGAGGGGTGCGGGAGGCGCGCGGGTGGGGGGGGGGACGGTGGAGATTCGACGACACCTCTGGATATTGAATTTGCGGCGGCAAGCGACTCTCAATTGTTATCTGCCGCTGCAAGGTCGCCCCCAGTAGCCCCGGACAGGTACTACAGCCCTTTCTTTTACAATAGGGTTGCCTCTGTAACAAGTGCAAATATTCGTTTTGTATAAACTATGCATCAGCCATCATGAAGGTTATCTTGTCACATGTGGTCCAGCTTTTAATAAGAATATGTCTTACTTCGCCGAACTGCTATGAAGAAAATAAGTGACTCGCAGGAAAATATATTTGAATGTCAAGTAAGGTAAACAATATCGTGGCAATACACAGGAATGAATAATATCGAGTGGGATCATAAATCACTCGATGACATGAACATTCGATACTTACAGAACTCATTGTACTGTCGGCAAGTAATCATTTATATCTTATGTACGTCAAACAATGTAATGTCTGCCCTAGATTGAATACAATGGAACTCGGAGCAAACTGAAATCATTTAAATAAAAAATGTATACGCGTGATTAAGTCGGAATAACAATCAAGGAAACACATATGTATGAGAATAATGAGGGAACCACTTCACTCATGTGAACAATCTAGCAAAAAATCTCTAATTATGACGACTGGAGTGTAGTGGCTTCGACAGTTTAAAGAATTGATCACAACTAGCAGTAGTTACGAGTGCGCCAGCCCTGGCCCGTCGGCGGCTCGCAACAGTAGTGAGGAGTGCGCCAGCCCTGGCCCGTCGGCGGCTCACAACAGTAGTGAGGAGTGCGCCAGCCCTGGCCCGTCGGCGGCTCACAACAGTAGTGAGGAGTGCGCCAGCCCTGGCCCGTCGGCGGCTCGCAACAGTAGTGAGGAGTGCGCCAGCCCTGGCCCGTCGGCGGCTCGCAACAGTAGTGAGGAGTGCGCCAGCCCTGGCCCGTCGGCGGCTCACAACAGTAGTGAGGAGTGCGCCAGCCCTGGCCCGTCGGCGGCTCACAACAGTAGTGAGGAGTGCGCCAGCCCTGGCCCGTCGGCGGCTCACAACAGTAGTGAGGAGTGCGCCAGCCCTGGCCCGTCGGCGGCTCGCAACAGCGGTCATTGGTCAATTTATTTCTTGCGCCTGCCGGGGACCGCAGTTATCATGATTGAATTAAGTAACTCCGCTCTGAATTGCACCCGAGCCTCCCGTGATTTAGGGACAGACCGCTTTGTACCCAACACACCTCCAACGGAAATTGCCGGCAAAAAGGGAATTTGGAATTTTAATCGTGGGAAATGTACAGAACCGGAGCGTTTGTCCGAGCGGCTGAGTTTATTTAAGGTTAATTTGGACGAGTTGATTTGAGCGGTCAGTTTTAGTTCGCGACCGATCGGGGTCAACCTCCCCTCGCCAGTTCACCGAAGCAGTTCGATTCGAAAACACTGATTTAGTTTTGATTTGTTTGAACTGAAATTCAGTGTTGTGATAATGCGCGAAACTTTTAGTTCCCACTCCCGTTAAAATAATGTTCGTTTTGAAAATGTATCATGAACCATAACCATATAATATAGGTAGGCTTTTTTTAAACGTAAAACAAAATCAAATGAACATATTTATATTTCAGTTGCATACAACGAAAACGATTGGCAAAAATAATTAAGTTAATGAACCTAACTAAAATCCAATTTTCCAAACGTTCAAAGGTAAATCGTAGCAGTGTACTTCCCGATCACGTAGCACCGCGCGCCGTAGCGGCTCACCGTCGTAACTCGTAGCCGCGTAGCTAAGCACCGTAGCAAGTTCGTAGCTGTCACGTGCTACGGAGGCTGTTAATTGAATCGCACCGGCCGCTGAGAGGTGGCTTAACTTACTAATGCGCTGTAGTTACAAACTTTTCACTTAAATAACTTTGATGTAAGTTCATGCTGGACCCACGGTAATGTTATTATAAAAGTATTGCCACACTCATTTAAGGCAAGCAGTTCCACTACGACAGATGTGTTTAGTTTTTAAATTAACTTTTGATTTAATTAATAATAAAAAATAATAGATTTTGCTGTATGAAAGTATATACGTTCAGATGCCTACATTATATAGTTACCTTTTCTTCTGAGTTAGGTATGTGTATGAGTCATTGACATGGCATACATGCAAGTGTAAACAAACCCTACACGATTGTAGTGCAAACGTTTCATCACATCAACATAATTAATAATATCTATAGTAATTTCGTTTGGTTGCGGTCACAACCATATATTTTGACGTGCAATAATATTATAATTTATGAAGGTTGTAAACAGCATACCGCAATATACAGGAGCACAAAAATGACTGAAACAACATTACACATACTGTGACGTAATACAGACAGTTCGCGAGAGCCGTGCCTATGAGACGCTGTTAAGATAATGTTACAGGCTCCGCATTACTATTCAGGATCAGGCTATATTTATTGCGAACTATAAGCACCTATAAATAAGTGGGTTATTTATGACGCTGAAGAGGATCTGCAGTCGAAGCCTCCTCGTAAAACTGTAGCTTGCCGTCGCACCGCGTCGCGTCGATGGCAGCCTCACGTCAAATTATTCCATTCTATTTTAGACGAAATGTATACAGAGCAAACATGAAAGAGAACAAAATTAAGCATTAGCGCTCGACGCAAGCCATGGGCGGTAGCGATTCTATTACGATTCTATTAGAAGTCCGGTCTAACTGGCGATTCTAATATGTTTCTTGTTATAAATTCTTTATTTAATTATAATCACAACTAAGATGAAACTAATCTTATTAGAGGTAGTTCGTTGTCGGTTTAGGTACCTAAACCGAGAACAAACTACCTCTAATAAGATACCTACATTATGGAGATTTAAAACTTAAGTAGTCGCCTTATTTTAAGTAGGTAAGTTAGTGAGTGTGAAAAAAATTATTGTAACTACAACTTAAAAAGGCAACAAAAAATATCATATTCAGTATGGGTACGTACAGAGGTGCCTCTGACCTGCTCTCCACAACCTCTTCCTCTTATCCACATGTGTCGGTTCCCTGTGATCGGGCAGGGCGCAGGGGGCGCGGGGAGGCGCGGGGGGCACGCGGGGGGGCGACATCAATAATCCTCCTTGTTATTCTTATGCAAATGCCCACGGTACGATAATAAGTGGAACGCGAATCACCAGACGTTACACAGATTGGAAGAATTCGCTGACAGCCGGCCCGATACACACGACGCGAACTTTTGCTTAGTACGCAGAAAACCATTACCAGCAAAAGATAGAAGCATCGAGCCATTTTTGACATACGAACATTCTTCCAATGTGTATTTTAATTGAATATTGCCGTTGTCGGAATAAGTTAGTTTTTGGAAACTAACGTTAAAACTGAGCCTCGTTGCCAATTTCGTTTTAAGATTTTTACATTGCCTTTATTTCAGATCACTAATCTAGTACCTACCGCGTGATCTTATGAGATTATGGTTGGAATACATTATATTAGAATTAGTTTTTCTTTCAAGAACACTCAATAAACAGCTACCAGCTTATTTTAGATACATCCATAATAATAAACCCACGCGTCCTTTATCTGGAAGAGGCAGACATTACAGAAAGCCACCTGCTACGATTCTATTATCATATTTATCTATTATCATATTTCTACTATACACGCACGCCAGTTGCGAGCACTACGCACCTGACCTTTCTGAAAAACATCATCAATAAGGTCAATATAATTATGTCCTTCCCAATAAGGTCACTATATTTCATCTTATATAAGAGAGAAAGTTAGCTACCTGCTTTTATTAAACTTTTTCCAAGAACCACTCCGTGTGTTCGCACAGCGCGCGGGCGTGCGTACAGAATGTAGTGAGTGCGTAATGTACGAGCGATACTTATTTGTTTAATCAGTGCACGTCATTGTGACGAGCCTCGGCAGTATTTCTTGTTCGACGCTCAAGTATTGTAACCTACGAGCCGAGCAAGCCGAGGGAACATCGCGGTAATACCGACAATACGCTTCGGTACCTACCTATATTACCAACTGTAAATTGGTATCGACCAAGTCAATGTAATGGTAAATGATGTTTAAAAATTAAACCGACGAAAATAGAAAATCAAAATAATAAAAAAATAACCTTTCAATCTACCTAAGCTCTAATGTAAATGACTAATTTTGAGTTGACATCAAACAAAAGTAAAGGCGCGAAGTAAAATTAATAATGGGACGAACCTCATTTTCTAATAAATAAAGATTTCAAATTTCAATTGAATGACTCGATAAAAAGTTATGTGTGGTCAGAAATATTAATATGCCAATGAAGATTACCGAATAAAACCTTATACAACTGATTTAAAAAAGACGAAGAATTTATGAATGATGAGGAAGAGAACACATCTAACGACATCGCACCTGATCGCCCAATTCATTCATATTCAACAGTAAAGTACAACTGAGGTCATAACAACACTACAGTCTTTCTGCTGTATTATTACTAAAACGTGTTAACTATGTAATAAATGTATGAAACAAACACGTGTCTTATATTAAAAAAACAAAAAATTACAAACACTGATCGACATGAATAAAAAGTAAGTAATTTTTCTGCTTGCATTCTACATAATATTTGTTCACTTATAAATAGCCACATAATGTGCGAGGTATACGGCGGACGCGTGCAACTCACACAGACGCACACACACACACACACACGCATGCGCGCGCAGGTCGCGTTATCTGCGCACGATACGCGCGGTCAGGGGCCAGGGGCGCGCTGTAGCCATGAGTTTGTACATCCCTCACCTTACAGAAACTGCTAGAATATACTGCAAATATATATATCTAATAATGTTCCAGCGCTCAATCTACAGATCGTTTTTAAAGATGACAGCTAGACGAATACTTTAGGTACGTTATCTGTTGGACAGTTCTGCGTGAGATTCTTGCTGCTGGAAAAATGGACGACCGGTTAATGTTAAAATGATAATCATCCCATTATATTTTTCCAAAAAACCACTAATAATGGTGAACCGATCTATGAATGGCACCGCTAGCGCGCTGCGCGTACGCAAATGCACCGATATGCCGCACCGATATGCCACACCGATACGTCGTGCGTTGTATGAATGAGTGCGGCAGATAACACACACACAGCGGCGCCATGTAGGGACACGCGCGTGCACACACACATGCGTGGCGGACGGACGGCGTGCGTTATCTGAAGTGACGGGAATTTTACCTTATTGCGCCGATAACAGATCCCATCCCACTGCTGATTGGCTCACCGACCGTTAACACAATGTTAGCACATAAGAAGTTATATCAGCCGCTAATTGGAATAAAGTCTAAACTGGATTGACGTAAGTAAGCACCTTACGTGACACCGAAGTAAATACCTCCCTACATGAGAGCTGTTCTAGAATGGTCACACGTGTTACAACGGATAAAGACAAAAGATTCACTGTGACGACGATAGCAGATAATACTTGTATGACATGAATGAAGTTCAATCACAATCTACGAATATAATACTTACTATATATTTACGTTGCTTACTTGGAGACAGAATATTGATACTTAAAGTCATAATATTCTTATAAAATCGATACATGAAGTAACAAAAATACTTGTTGTTGTTAATGGTACTAAATCAATAAATGCTTATCAAAAATAGCCTACCTGCAGCACTTTCTGCATTTTTTCAATAGAGAAAGTATTAACATGTACCTTCTTAAGGTTTTAGCAGTTTCGATTGTTTCATAAATCATAAAATAATATAATGTCATGTAACTATTCGCCGCCAGCCGTTAAAATGCACGCTCTGAGTAAAATACGTCATATTCAAAAAGTAGGTAATTAGAAGAGAACGATAAGAAATAAAAGCAAAACAAATATTTGGACATCATTAAACGGTTGCTATTTGAATTAAATATCGTAAAGACTATCTGGAAGGCATAGTTCCGCGGGTACTATACCGCGAACATTATGATACCTTGGCGAGGCCCGTTGCACCTGTTTCAGTAAATTTGTCTAAAAATAAGGGACATTCACGTAAAAAGCTTTTTATACTAGTTGAATGTTTGAATAAAGCTGTCACAACGACGTGTTTATAGAGAGCTTGTCACTGCGCCTCACAGGGGCGGACTCTGGAGCGGTGTCAGAGTTCTGTTGTTTTGAAATGATATACTATCAATTTCTTAAAAATAATATAAATAGGTAATGATCAAGGCTCTTTTAGCGTTGTATGTTTTATTGAATTTAAATTTTTATGTGTAGTAATTTGAATTTGGTACCTATAATTTAGTTAGGTAGGTATATTAATTACTTCAACATGCCTGGAATAAAAATGACTAATTCTCGAATCGAAAATCTGGTCTAAATAATGAATTTTCTCATTTACCGAGGATTTCTTGATCGTTCTTAATTCATCGAAGGCGCGGTACGCTCCTGGAGCCGTGCTGAGTACTAGGTAAACATGACGGCAGCGATGCAATAACTCGCCAGTGCGGCCGTCAGTCGGCACATCAATAACGGGCACATTGCACAACGCGACCATTGCGCGTAATCTATGCGCTTCACCTACACTGCGCCGCATGCAATTATTATAATTGTGTAAAGCTGCACACTCGTTGTCTGACTGTCGCAGATGTGTTTAATAAAAAAAGCATATTCACCCCTAGCAGCACCACCCTTACCTATGACCCGCATAAGTACGCCTGCTAGTATCGCATGTACTTACATAATTATTTTTAAAGAACGAAGCTTATTTCTGCTTACCATTCAATGCTATCTATGCCGCTAAACAAGGTCGCCTTCCTATGCCCACAGACTGAGCCATCAACCTGCCACACAGTTGTTTTACAGGTCAAGTGGAGAAGGTACGAAGCAAATATAGTTTTAGGATAGTCATGGCCGGGATGGCTATTCTTTGGTCATTGTAGGTATTGAAACATGAAAAGAGTTAGCTGTATTAAGATTAAAGCAGTACCTATAATGCAGGTATATATTATTGTTAGCTTGGTACATAGATTCATTTATGTTATCATGAAAAAACACAAGTAGCTGGACAAACTATTTCTTCATTAGCTTTTTCGGATGCGACCGTTACGAACTCCGGATCACAAAAACGGTTCGTGAATAGTAATCTTTATACGCCCACCACTCGCAGTGAAGTAAGAGCATTGTTTGATAACTTATTTAACTGGAACACGAATTAACTGACGTAATATCCTCCATTAGTTACACTAAATTAAAATAGCTTGGCTCAAACTGACAAACACCTAAGTAGGTATTTATAAGTTGCAACGTCATACTGAATATTATCAAAACCATCGACTGTTTATATTACGGGTCTGTGATATCTCTGCGTAAAAGTTTCTAAAACAAGCATGTTAGGATAATTTAAAGGACATCACCAACACCAACATTGTAAATATCTGATGAACAAAACAAATAAATACAGAACATACCTTGGCACTTTTACAATTCACAAGTATGTATGAAGAATGCAAACAACAAATTAATGTCACAATTAGAAACTTGAATTATATGAAACTTTATTACCTAAGTATGTGAATAAACAATCAATGTTTTTTTTTTAAATACCTAAAGTATCTATGTCAAATGTTTGAACACCTCGAAATTTTCTGGCAGTCACTTTCCCACTTAATACATTAAATTCTTGTTTGTTGAAACAACAGGGTAATGCCTTTTGAAAACTGTGAGATACGCTAAAGATAAATTGAAATTAAGAAATATTGGCTAGAAAGAGAGTCACTACCGAGATGACGACAATAGAGAAGTATAAAAAAATAACATATTGTGCTGACCCCAAATGAAGGGAGAATAATGATGTAAATAGGTTTAAGATGCTACCAGGCTACTTGCTCTATTTTATCATTGGAATGTTGTCAAGAATCTTCTTCTTGAGGCCTTTGTGAAGATATGCCTTTTTTTTTATTCCTTGACACAATTTGCAGTTACTATCAGTTGCCCTGTTCCCTTGATTATGAACCCCGGTGGCTGAAACAATGTGCATGAGGCGCAGTGATATAACAGAAGGTATCGGTGTCGTCACAGCTCGTGTTGGGGAAACACGTCGTTTATTAACAAAACATGTTTGTTCACACGACACCGTAAATACCTGTTGTATTAATTACCTACGTGAGCACCGAGATACTGTTCCTACCTACACGCGTTCATTAATTAGAAATATCTAAATGAGTACCTATGTGCCTTGTTACCGTGTCACTTCTACATAATAAATAGGTAGGTACTTTGGTATACAGCGAAAAGATAAAAATAAATAAATAAGAGTTATATTCAGGTACCTACTCTATTAAAACATGAGCCCAAAACAAACTGCCAAAACTATCTAAACCTAACAAGAACTTTCGTCTTCAACAGAAAATAGTAAGTAACTAGGCCTTCAAATTGTCGGATGTAAATCCCGGTTATAAAGGTGCTGCAGAATGTTAATGCGGCTGGACTGGATGACATTAGGTACCGTAGAACAACTTAAAAATCTAGGCCCGGTTGGTTTGTCATGGCTCCTTGCTCTTTTCAATGCCTGCTTTGAAAGCTCGAAAATCCCTAAAATTTGGAGGAAAGCTTAAATCACGACACTGCTAAGACCAGGACAACCACCTGACATCGCGAAGAACTCTCGCCCTACTTCTCTGCTGCGCCACAGGTACGTTCAAATTATTTGAACGAATCGATCTACCCTAAACTGATCCCCGAGCAAGCTGGCTGCAGACCAGGTAAATCATGGTCATGGCAAATCATTTGACTCGCAATATATTGACGATGGCTATGAGGCACGAGCATTCGGATCGTTAATGTCGACTTGTCAGATGCATATCATATAATAAAAATAGTGTCAATGTCAAGAGACTAGTGGCATAACTTTCTGACATATGGTTGGCGACCAAGGTTTTATTTGGGTCCTGGGTGAGATAATAAGTTGGCAATAAACGTTGCCAAGTCCTCTTGAACTGTGAAAAAATTTGATGGAGATCACAAAAGAACGGTATGCTGGGTTGTGTTTTGGCACCTATTCTCGTCAACATCTACACTAACGACCAACCTACTGCTGAACACTACGAGAGTTTCCTATACACTGAT
The DNA here is from genome assembly GCA_947507805.1 of Aporophyla nigra. Taxonomy (NCBI): domain Eukaryota; kingdom Metazoa; phylum Arthropoda; class Insecta; order Lepidoptera; family Noctuidae; genus Aporophyla; species Aporophyla nigra. Next base: position 913,986 of record OX382296.1, on the reverse strand, counting down.
GACCTCGCCTTGACTACTCGGAAAAATAAATTTTGACTGAATTTAAGAGCCATTGTATGAAAACCAATAAAAATGTCGGCTCCTGTAACAACTTGCTCAGGCATCTTACCTCAACCAACTGGGGTACTCCACCTCAATACTCCGCAACACTGGTCTAGCACGCTTTTCTGCGGGCAAATATGCGTGCTCAGCGTGGGATCACTCCGCCCACGCCAAGGACGCAGATGTTGGTCTGAATAAAACACATCGAACAATTACTGGCTGCCTCATACCGACCCCGGGCGGCGCATTAAATCTAATAGCTGGCACAGGACCTTCATAAGTCTGAAGAGAATTAGGAAGCGTAGTGGAGAAAGCAAACACATACACGAGTCTGACACTAGACACCCTCTTTTGGCGACCACCTATTAACGCAGCTGCTTGAAATCGACAGCGTCCCTACCAGGTAACCCGGTCGATGCCCGTTACAAACTATAACAGAATACCTTTGCCCTTTACCTATGTATATAATCACTATCTAAAACCAAACGAGCATCTTCCTTCCAGTGTAACATTCTATTCTACGAAGAATTGACAAAGTTCATTCTGTCCAACTAGACATTTCTTTGCCCGAGCACAGGGCGACCCGTAGGAGTGTACTAGTTATTTTTTTCCACAACAACGGGGAGGTAGCTAGTGATATAGATAAGGTAAATACGCGAGGGTATTCGAGTTTTTCATTAAATAGTCATTCAACAGGATTAAATTACGGGAACTTAGAAGGTGGTAGGTATTCTAATGATTATAATTCAGTAAAAAATGTTTCAAAAGGAGAGAAAAATTGGTCATCATGCTTGACATCGTAGAATTTTGTCGACTGAAGAATAGAAACATTTCTTTGCTTTCAGTTCTAACATCACCGTGCCTAAGACGGTAGAAATCCTCATACAATCTGTCATTTAGTCTATTCTTCCGTCGACAAATCCCGTTTCTATGGTAATCATGCTGCGCTTGCTGCAGGTGGCTACTTCTAACAAATGGACCAATCAAGGTTACAACCTTCCTTGGTCCGCTTGGAAGTCTCAGAACCGTCTCTGAGCCCAAGTGAGAATGTGTAAGTCAAGACTTGTGGGGTTACCTCGACGGAACGGCGGCCGGTGTGGATCTGTCACAAACTAAGCTCCAACAGCTATCTTGCCCACTGTGCCCTAAACATGCAGCATGACCTTTGCACTGCCACCGCTAGCGCCATGGATGTGGCGAAATTTGTTTACCGTCGTGCAACATGAAGACCTACAGGTAAGGTGCTGAACTTTTATTATAAACACAGGTAAAGCAGCAGACAAATTCACCTAATTATCTACGTATTTACAATTTATCCGGTACCTTAATCAATGTATTTCTCTCTGGACCAGTAATTGCTTTACGTCTGTAATGACACATCGCGTGATATATTCCTAATTACTGAAGAAACGAGGCAAACAACTAGCATCCAGGTCATGAACTTATCAAGTGCGCAGATTGGAAGTCGATTGAGGAAAACAGGTCACTTTGACGTGCGTGCGCGATACTTACCACGTACTAGAGAATGTTTATGAAAGTCCTTTGTACCTCCTAGGTCGGTCCATGGCGGTACATAGAGTTCAATAATACGAGTACGTTCCCGTTATGTAAACCGCCAAAATATGCAATTTGCGTCATTTTACTCATTATTTCGTTTTAACGTTATTTCAATAACAACGGGTTTTAAATCTAAATAAGTACCTATTTCCTTACACTCCTCCACCGACACTTCTATCGCACACACTTTACTGGATCTTTTTTATTAAGGCATTTGGATAATAATACGGTGAAAAAAGAATTTGGTAGACTTTTATGATAATAATTCCGCGCATTTAATCATTGGAATTAATATAATTACACAATTTTATTGTATAAACAGCAGTTGGTAAAACCCCAGATAAGCCACAGCGCTCCACGTACCTATACAAAATGTAATAAATGATTATTATTTCCACTACCTACTAATAACAATACACGGGTCTAGTTATTAATTTACTATTAGTAGTAAAGTTAACCAAACGAATAGCTATGTTTTACTAACGGGTAACTAAAACGAACTGGTAACTGACTGGAGCTTAAAAAGGCGTTTATTATTTTTGAATGATAGTTTGGTAATGGCATCTAGCTAAGTGTAAAAAATGTAAACTCCACTCGCAACCACAAAATAACTTACAAAGCCATTTTAGCTAAGATGGAGACCTTATGTTTCTCCATCTTAGGAATGTCGGGTAGACTTTACCCAAATACATGCCGTATTTAGGTAAAGTCTGCCCGACTTTAACGAGCTTCTTCGATAGCGTTATAGAGGGACACCGAATAGATTATTTCAAACTAATTAAGATCGTTCTCTAATCGTTTGGTATATCAGTGAACCACATCGACACCACCGCGAAGAAAACATCTTCATCGTAAACACATAGGTATGACGCCTGATCCATTTCCTGCACACAGGCTGACCCGCGCGGCCCGCGATAGCGTCTCAAACACGATTATAACAACAACAAACGTCAAAACTATAAGGTTAACGCCTCGTACTGCGTCGTATTTAATGGAGCCTTGTCGAAATGGGGCCGGGGTTGTGCGGCTAGCAGCGCCCGGCAGCGCCCGGCAGCGCGCGCTAGGTGAACAGGCCTCTAGCGCGATACGCGGGTCGCAGGTCGCGCCGTATCGGAGTTACCTCGCCGCGGTGTACGGCGCTGACGTCAATCGGTACCCTATTTGTGAGTATTATCTGCGCGATAACGGGCCGGAGGTGAAGGATCGCGCGGATACGCAACGTTCACGTGTTGTCGATCACATCGCCGTATTCTAGGAAGATGAGATAACTTGATTGATTGCTCTTTGTTCGGGTGATTGTGTGTGCGAGAAGTGGGCCGACACCGGTGATGTGCGACTTTCTGCTCGGAAATTGTGCTGTAAGGGACCTACACTCCACACACACGTACCTTCTTACGTACTTTGTGTTTTAACTTTCTATCAGTTTCAAAAGTACGTAATTTGAAACAAGCAGTAGCAAGCTAGCAAGTAGTCTGATAATCAACCCTTATCCGGTATTGAGAGTCAACTAAACATGTAAATATAAGTTCACACACATTACAAAGAGTAGAGGTAGGTTACCTACGATTAAGCTATATTTAGAGAAAGTATTTTGTTTTTCATAACTTATATATGTTAATAATAACCACAAGAATGAACATGTAAACAAATATGTTGGATTTATAATGGGATTGTTAAAAACTTGTGGTTAATTATAATGTAGAATGTTCGGTAGGTGCAGCGTGACTAGCTGCCATTTCCATGTAGGATACCACCTACATTATACGGACATTTGTTTATATTCTTCAAATGGTTTACTATCTACATTGACTATCACATCTAACGCCTAAGTTTAGGGTTGCCACCCGTACTTTATAATAAAGTATTGTACGTTATTTCACATAATTGTACTCTATACTTTATGAGAACAATAAAGTACACGAAAAATTAAGTCGTAAATACTTTTTCGTCCAACGAAATTTATGTGATACAAACTGCAAAAAGCAATAAAAAATATGTTTTTAAATATAATAATAAAGACAAATAAATCATACTTTATTTTTATACTTTGCACTTTTTTTTCTTACCTATAATAACCAATGTACTTTAATTGCAAGAAAAAAAGGTGGCAACCCTACCTAAGTTGTATGTTAGTTGGTAATTATAAAAACCGGCCAAGTGCGAGTCGGACTCGCGCACCGAGGGTTCCGTACAAACCTGCAGGTATTCACGGTTTATGCATAAGGTTTATGTTTATGAAATTAAATGTTTTATTTTTATATTTGAGTTGACTGAATGAAAGGGAAATTGTGGTTTACGATTTATGACGTATTAAAAAAAACTACTTACTAGATCTCGTTCAAACCAATTTTCGGTGGAAGTTTACATGGTAATGTACGTCATATATTTTTTTCAGTTTTATCATTCCCTTATTTTAGAAGTTACGGGGGGGGGGACACATTTTACCACTTTGGAAGTGTCTCTCGCGCAAACTATTCAGTTTAGAAAAAAATGATATTAGAAACCTCACTGTCATTTTTGAAGACCTATCCATAAATATACCACACGTATGGGTCTGATGAAATTTTTTTTTTTTTTTAGTTTCAGTTCTATGTATGGGGAACCCCAAATATTATTGTTTTTTTTTCTATTTTTGTGTAAAAATCTTAATGCGGTTTACAGAATACATCTACTTACCAAGTTTCAACAGCATAACTCTTATAATTTCGAAAAAAAATGGCTGTGACATACTCGGACAGACAGACAGACAGACAGACAGACATGACGAATCTATAAGGGTTCTGTTTTTTGCCATTTGGCAACGGAACCCTAAAAATGACAGATTAGGTAGGTACGTTAGAACACTTGTGCACGTAAATACTGATGATGAATATTTTCGAATAGAATAAACAAAAGTGACTGGCAATAGATCAAGGTACGCACGGTGACATATCAAACTATACAGTATAAGTTTATTTCTCACTGTAAGAAAAGCCTAACAATGCGAGGTCAGCTAAAACTGTAAATGTAGAGCTTAATATGTCGTCGTGTGTTCACCAAGGTACAGCTCTAAAAGATGCTCAGTTTTCCACCTCCGGCACAATTGCTACATCAAGGTACCACTTCTCACCGCCTCACTGCCTCACCGCTCGCATTCCACTCATCGCCATCGCTGACTATAATATATTCGTTAATACGCTCTTTAACAGTTACCCACCTATAAAACTGTTTTACTACCTATTTACATGATCATTCCACACATCCCTATTGACTACACTAAACTAAAGAAGTCACAATATACTTGAGAACGTTTATGACACGAATAGAACGGTGTTTTAATAATCTTTTTATATGTCACCGCGCTCATAAATTTTAAACATAATGGATGTAGCTCGACGAATGATAACTGTATTATAAAACTAAAATAGATTGACGTTACTTTTTATTCCTTGCAAAGCAGTTAAGATTATGAGATGTTTTCAGCTATGAAATTGATCAACTTTCATGCGAGGTTGCAGACCACGTGCCACCAAATTCAGAGCACATCAATCGAAGTAGAGAGAATTAAAGCTGAGGACTAACTGACTGATTTCTGACTGAACTGAACTTAATGGTAATACTTAAATCTAATCCCTTCACTGCAATACACACACTGACATAAACTGCTCTGAAGTCTATTCTTTGAAAGGTTTGAGTTCAGGCATGGGCTCACCCATGCCGTACTATTTACGATACACGACCCTTCCCTCAAATCATGCCGAGTGTCAAAATAAAAGTTCGCAGCGGCAATTGGCAAGTGGCATCATAATTACTGCGGGGCGACAAGCGGCGCGGGCGCGCCCGGAAACCTGCCGCAATAAAGGTTCGCATCGGCGCATTGTTTTTATTGCGCCGGAAGCGAGTCGCGCCAGCGCGCCGCACCACGACATACGCGACAAAATAAGGGACAGGCAACCAGTTGCCACAAGTGTGCCAATTTTCGCAGGGGACTTAAAGCGGTCTCAGAATATCATTAAAATGGATATCTAGATACTAAAGTACCTACCTAGTACGTTAACAACAACTGACTTAAAAAAACGACGACGACGACGTAAATGCTTAACAACAACTGGCTTTACAATGCACGTTACAGACGGACGGTTTAATTAATTATTCTGTGTTTAAGAAGTTCTGACGGTCTGTAAGATCGTCTATTGATAGCACAAAGGTACAGTGTCTTTACTCTATAATTATGTAAAGTATTATTATTAACTCAGAATAATGAAAAGTAACTACTCTATGTGAATATATTCGACAACCATCGCACAACAATCGCTAAAGCACATTCCGCAGTAAGGCGTCGCGGAAGATGTAAAGCGTTCCTTGTAATTGCGTACCTCGATGGGTGCTTTCGAGAAAAACTGGCAGTTAGGCGTCTGTGCGGCCGGAGCGCGGGAGACTGCTCGGTCCGGGCGGCCTCGTGGCACCCGGAGCGTTGCGAATGGCTGCCATCCACGTGCCAACAACCCACTTTATTGTCGCAGATCTCACAACCCGTTTTGAGGGTGAAGTATGAATGAGAAAAAATATTTTTCTACGTAGGCTACGCTACCACAGCTTAAAGTAAAAATGTTACCACAGCTTAAAGTAAAAATGTGTTGATCTCACAACCGTGGCCACTACCTACAAACGAAAGTTCCTCAAAAATTGATCTTTTTTTTTAACTCCATATTTAATAACCAATATCCTTATTACGTTTTAACGGTTGGAACTTCCTGTTTAAACAACGTGATTAATACTTAAAACTAAGATAAATTAGCTAACATTACCTTAACATAAAAATTATATCTACCCAATATTGGGCAAGAAAATATTTTTTGGTACCTACGCTACTTAGGAAATACCTACCCATAACAACATACCTAAGATTAAATTATTATATCAACCGATATGATAAATTTTCATATAAATAATTTATAATTTCAGCCTCAGAGCACAAAACTAGTTGCATTGCACTGGATCCACACATCGATACATCGCAATAGTTACTCACCTGCAGGAAACAATATGTTATCGCCACCTCTAACCTACTTCCTCTACTGACCACTATTGTATGTACACACGTTCCGGTTTCCTCAAAGTTAATTATACAAAACAAAACATACACTTTCTGATTCAAATTCGGGTAGTTTCCATATCCACACTAATATTATAAATGCAAAAGTAACTCTGTCTATCTGTCTGTCTGTCTCGCTTTCCTGCCAAAACTACTACATACTAATTAAAATACATACTAATTTAAATGATAAAAATAAATAATAGATATATAATTTAATATGATAATAAATACTATAATGATGATAATTGATAATAATAATTAACCATAAACACGCAATTTATAGGTATAAATGTAAAATAAATTAATAATACTAAATTGTATGTATGATGTATTTAAAAAAAAATACATAATATAATAATAATTTATCAAATAATATAAAAAAAAACAAAAATTAAATCAAACAGCAATAATTATAAATAAAATTAAATACTTAATAAATTAAACAATATAACTAATAATTATTTTTGAAAGAACAACAATCCATATAAATGAATAAACAGAATTATTATAATACATAGATACTTATATAAAAATCATATAAATTATGTTAATACATTTTATTGATAAATAAGCGATATATTGGTTTATTCTACGACATCTCCTGACCAAATGATTTTCAAAAACAGAGCTTCCTCTCTCCTATCCGTTTGCTGTGCCCTACAGGGTCCATACTGATCTAAATTATATAATTACCACCTAAGTTCACATTATGGTAAAGCAATAAAGATATTGAGTATAAAAAAGTACTGAACCGATTTAAATGAAATTTGGTACACAGATAGTTTAGAGCCTGAGAAAGGACATAGGGTATTTTTTATCCCGGTAGTACGTTCCTGCTGGATATTTTCCGACCTCCACGCGGGCGAAGCCGCTGGCAAAAGCTAGTATGTCATATGACGGGAAAACCGATACCCGTGTTCATAATAATATCTAAATATTTGGTAATTTCATAGACTTTTATCAGCTCACTGTTGCATGTCGCCCCACACATCAGAGCAGCTCATGCTTACACCATATCATTCTAAAATTCGAAATCCGTCGAAAACATTGTTTACTAATTCTTCGCTTACCGATCATCAATTAGCTGTATTCATAATAGTAATAGTATTTATTTGCATAAAACATGTTATTTAGTGTTGTTTTAACAATACGTTATAGAGCACACATTTTCTGCTTAAATCATAGCATGGAAATATTACATTAAGAAACTAATAATTTTATAAATAAGTTCACCTACCGAAAAAACTGCATGCGTAGCTACACTGAGTTAAGTCAATATAAAAAACCTCAAAAATGACATACACCGTCCTGTTTAAAATTCACACGATTCAAATATTTCCTTAAAAGTTTTTCATACATTCGCTATATTAAGCAATAAGGAAAAAAACAACTGACTTCCGAAAAACACTACAAAGTGAAAAATAACTTTAATTTCGGTAGTCGGTGGCACAAAAGTTAACTTTTTAGCTATGGTATCTACCCTGCACTAATTCATATTATATACCACTACTGGTCAGGTATTGAGCAGTAACATAGAACATCATCACGATAAACCAAGTAGATTAAATACGTATTATCGAAGCTAACGCAAAAACTCCCCGTTCAAAGTCAATAAATGTATACGGGACCACCCCTGAATTGGTTTTTGGTATTACGCATTAAAAAAAAAAACAATTTTCAAAATCGACTGAGATATCGGTGAATATAGGTACATAAAAAAACAGTGGAACATAGAAACTCCTCCACTGAAGTCAGTTAAAAACACATTCAATCAACAAAGTACTTAGGAGTAATCATTGACAGAAATCTTAAATTTCATGGTCATATTGATCTTCTATCAGCGAGAGTGCGTAGACTTATAGTAATATTTAAAGCCTTAAGAAACACTGCACCAAAATCTGTAATAAAATCGGTCTACTATGCTCTCTGTCAGTCTCAGCTTGAATACTGTATCACCACATGGGGTGGCACATGTAAAACTCATCTCTTAAAAGTTGAGAGAGCACAAAGAGCAATCCTAAAGGTTAGTCTGTTTCTACCTTTTTATCACCCAACTACTGATCTCTACTCGAAATGGGAGGTACTTACTGTGAGGCAGCTCTTCATCCTAAAAACGGTTATGAAACAACATGCCCTAATAACTTTTGAACCAGAAAGAATCAGAAACATACAGTCTGTTCTTCATCGTCATTCAAAACTAAGTTTGCACATCGGTTTTTCTGCTATCAGGGTTCAAATTTATACAATAAGGTAAATCGAGCCTTAACGCTATATCCCTTGCCAAAAACAAAATGTAAATCCTTGGTTACGGACTGGTTAAAAAAATTGGATTATAATTTTACAGAAAGTCTGCTCCATTCAATTTAAAATACGGACGATATAAGTTTTTAACTTGCACCACACCCTCTCACGTACACATCGGCACACTACACCTGACGCTGAACACTACACACTAACATTACACACTCTCATAGACACACACATACACACAGACACAGGCGCCCTGATTAACTTTTTGTTTGGTTTATTTATAATTTATTTTTAACTTCTACCCCCAAAATTATAATAACTTAAGTTTGTAATCTAAATCTCTTTTTTTATAATGTAAGATTGTAGTATCATATTTTTTAAGTAAAAATTTCTGTTCATCCGTGGGGTGGGGACCTGGTGATTTGTAATACAGGCATTTTACGCTTAACTCAGACGCCAGCTCCTCACATTGCTCAAAAACAAGAATAATATGCAAAACCTAGGATAAGCTTGTCATTGTGAGGAGTAATAAAGTTATTTTGATTTGATTTGACTAATACATTGCCTAGAAAGTACAGTTGTTTTAGACCCTGGATCACACCCGGTGTCGTTCGTTATATAAGACATAGAGACAAACATCACCTAAAATTGATACTCGTACCTGATATCGAAATATTTTCTGTGACATATTCAAGGTTTCGAAACTTCTGTGAAAATGTTTTGAAAAAACAAAAATATCGGTACGATAAAAAAAAAAACGGTGCGTTCCAGAAGACGGAATCTGGAACCTCCGCTTGAAATACTACAAATAAATAAAGTAAACAACTTTTTTGCTAGCATCGGTGATAAATAGGCTGAAAAATATTTAAAATTTACAAAAGTCGACGTTGACGACGTTAAAGATTTGTAAACGGGTTACAGGATGTATGCGCTACTAGGTAGGATAATAATATACTTTACAAATTAGAAACCTAATTACCCACATTTTTCAACTATGTATGTTCATCTCTAAAGGAATATTCCCCAAATTGCTTAAAAAACTGTGGCCACACCTGTATCAAGTCTGGCGACAAAAACGGCAACAGTCAGGCTCTTTTAACAGCCTACCATGGACGAGTTGCCTCTTCTAACAGCCTACCATGGACTAGTTGCCTCTTTTCTGCGGTATGGTACCATATTCCGGAGGCAGTCTACCGATAAGGAACTGGTATTTAGAGTTCAAAAGAGATGTATAATGTCAATGCTAGGTCTAAAAACAACAGATAGCTGTCTTACCCTATTTTAAATCTTTAAAAATTTTAACTTTTCTGTCCTTATACATTTTGGAAACAGTTTTGTTTGTAAAAAATAATCCACAATTATTTAAAAAACTGTCGGAGGTCAGAAGAAATCCAATACGGACTCAATACTTAAACCAGGTATGTCACGGTTAATGTCAATGTAAAACCGCGCTAATGCAGAAAAGTTTTTTGGTAATACACCACGCATTTAAAATAAAGTACCTAATGTAATAAAAAATATGACTGTAATAAAATTTAAAAGGGCACTAAATGAAATATTTGAAACATTGAGAAATGTTATTATAAAACTGTCGCTGACTGGTTGACTTATTTTATTATTGTTATATAGCTGCTACTAAATATCCTGATTGACATACTTTTTATTTTGGTTGACATAACTTTATTCTCATCGGCATACATCTATTCTGATTGACATACTTCTATTCTCATTGTCATACTTATTATTTTGTTTTGACATAATTGTGATAATTTTTAAAGTAGCCAGTCCAACATTTTTATTTTGTTAAACATGATATTTAATTAAGTCATTTAAAATTTTGTATGATTTGACATTTATGTGAACTCTTATTTTATTTTTTAATTTGAGCATAATTTCACAATTGAATATAATTATAATAATAATAATATTTTAGGACAACCGGCAACAACACTGTTATCTGATCCCAAACTAGGCAGAGCCTGTACTATGGTAACCAGACTACTGATAAATATACTTATATATTTCTAAACACATACATATTATAGATAAATTACACCCAGACACAGAACAAATGATTGAGCACATCACACAAACATTTGTCCTGGGTGGGAATCGAACCCACGACCTGTCTTAGCAGTCAGGGTCACTAACGACTAGACTAACAGGCCAGTCAAATTGAAAAAATAAATTTACAAAAAAAAATTGCATGCCCATGTGACGGTAAAATTTAGAGGACTTATTAACTACTTTTGGACTATGTATAAAACAACACCTATTACTAATTACCAGTGATAGGAATAGGTAGTGCCTATTTGCCTAAACTTCGAAGAACAGAGACGAGACTTCCTTAGGACTATATTTTTTCCGGGACATCTGTTCTGAAATTCGGGACAACACTTAAAGATGTGCATGAAATTAAAATAATGGCCTTATCACTGATAAGGCCATTATTTTTATATCATGCACATTTTTATTTTTATATATTTCATTAAGATAATAAAAACTTTTTTACAAAAAAAAACAACCGACTTCCTTAAAACACTACAAAGTGAAAAATAACTTTAATTTCGGTAGTCGGTGTCTTAGGATCTGTATTTATGGTTTTTTTGCCATCGACTTCCGAAATTAAAGTTATTTTTCACTTTGTAGTGTTTTAAGGAAGTCGGGTGTTTTTTTTTTTTTTGTTGTAAAAAAGTTTTTATTTTTAAATTTTTAGTTGTGGTATTCACCCTGCACTAATTCCAAACAAACAATGCATATTTATGCGATAGCAGAAATCGCGGTTGATTTCCTGTCATTTTTTAAAGAGTTCCGGTGTCTGTCTCCCGAACTCATCATCAGATCTATATGAAAATTATATTGGACCATTTCGGAATAAACTCCTTTCGAACAAAAAAAGAATTTTGCAAATCCGTCTATATATGACGGAGTCATGGCCGAACATACATAAAAAAAATAAAAAAACATATAAACATCCGAATTGAGAACCTCCTCCTTTTTGAAGTCGGTTAAAAAACAAATACGGTTTGTTTCTTAAATGATATATTCGTCCTACTATAGAGAATGCTAAAATTATAAAAATTACCGTTTTATTATTTTAAAGACAAAACGTTTTTTTTTTTTTCAATAAATACATTTGAACTTTAGAAATCTCATTAAACGTAGCCGAGAGTGAGCTAGAAAAAATATATTTACTTCGAAACGTGTACGGCTTCTTATACAAACATTGTGATTTATAGTATTAAGATCACCAAGACATTTACAAAATGATCTCAAAAAAAAAAAAAACAGAAAATTTTATGGTTGTAACGACTGTGAATGTTATTTATTATGTTATGTCTAGTCGCAAACTTTAGGTAAATATAGACGAATTACTTATTCCAAGTAACATTTTTTTTTATGTATTTAAAAGTGTTGTCCCGAATTTCGGAACAAATGTCCCGGAACAAATTTAGTCCTAAGGAAGTCTATTCTCTATTCTTCGAAGTTTAGGCAAATAGGCACTACCTATTCCTATCACTGCTAATTACCCATATTTGCAAAAAATGATTAGATTTTTGATTTGATTTAAAACTGTGTGAATAACTACAAATTCATCTCAGTATTAACAGGCCTTTCAAAGATTTTTGATAAAATCATTATCAGTAGTTTGATTACACATACAGAAGATAACAAACTACCTTCAGATAATTAATTTAATCTAAGCCCCAAAAGATCAAACTGCTAACCAGTACACAAATTTTGTAGAAGAAATTATCTTACTACGAATCTAGATAATGGTATGCATTTGCAGATGATAACGTCACACTGAATGAATCGCTCAATGACTTGCTGCAGATACTGGGCGGCCTAGTTGATCCTTCTGTACGGATTGGTCTCCGGATGAACTTCGACAGAACCCAGGTTAAGTTCAACAGACACAATACTCCGGGACAGATTGCTGTTATTGTCGGTGCTTGCGAGGTTGCTCGAGAATACGATTATGTCAGAAAACTGCAGTTCGAACAGAAGAATTCAGCTGCGCTGTGCCGCGAATGAGAAATAAAAGCTGACCACTTGAAATATCTAGTTGTCACTATTGACTCCAAACTACATTTCCGTAAACATATGGATTGACTATATACTAGAGTGCGCAAATTAATAAATGTTTTTAAAAGTTAACATATCCGACTATAAATGGATAAAAACAGATTTATTTAGCTTGTGTGTCAATCCATTCCTTGTTATTTCATAACTTCATGGACCCCATGAAGTGCTGCAAAAACAATGTTACTCCGTTTAAAGCATGCTCAAAGAGCAATCCGCCCTTTTAGATTTCCTACGCACCAGGTCTACAGCATGTAATGTCCTAACAGTAAGGCAATTGTTCATTTTAAGCACAGTACTACACCAGAACACTGCACCTGCTTTTGACTCAGAATCTTCCGACAAGAGAAGGCTTGGTTGGCATAAAACCTCAAAATTTTCGAAGGACCTTCTCTGTATAATTGACTCAATAAGTTACTAAGCTTGTATAGTGTAAGCTATAAAAATTTAGTACAGTGTTATGAGAATACTTATTGATTCAGACGGTATATTCCCCAGTATTCAGTACTTTCGTATACTTACTAACATATTTCATTTTAGGTATTTGTGTACCAATTCCCTTTTCTCATAGTTATTATCAGATCACATGTAGATTTTTCTTTTTGGATGGGAAATCATCAAATGACTTCTCCCGCTCTGGGCGGAGCGGGAGGGCGTGTCAGACTTTTACTGACTAAAACCCACCCGTGTTCCTTCAGTTGCCCATGTGCCAGGGTCACGGTATCTCTTTCGAACAATCTCGCGACCCTGGCAGGATCACATGTAGATTAGTTATAATTAAAGTTTTACTGTCTCGATTTAATTGAAATGTTAAATGATGGCCTGAAACACAGGTTTGAATTAAATAAAATTAGATCGGGAACCTCTACCCAACATTGTAATCTGTAAGAACTATTGGCTAAATGTAAAAATTTTGTAAACGTCTTTATTAAATTAATTGCATATTATTCTTATTCTTTTAATGGTATCCAGATCTGTTATTAATGTAAGAGGAAAACATCTAAATACACTTTGGAATTCCCACGTTGAATTAGTGCATAACTAGCAGGTAAAAAAATATTATTATCAGGAAATACACTAGTGGTTGGTACCTAGTGTATGCAGTTATGTAAATATTCGGTGATGATAAGAGCCGCGTCACGCAGAGGGCGGCCGCGGAGTCGCACTTTATAATTAATTAACAAATAATAACAATAGTTAGTGGGGGACGTCGGTTTTTACGAGTTGTAAACCACTCCGAACAATGGAGACGCATAAAACTTTCGCCGAGCTATTGTGCGCTGTGATGTGAGAATAATGTTATATTAAATTAGCGTCGGCAAAAATACCGCGCTGTTAATTTAGGAAGATTACTTACAGAACAACTAACGCTAATGTGAAACAAAAGCTCGCCAGCCATTTATTTATTCAAAGACACTGAGATGCGCAGTACCTTACTACTTCAAGTCATGTAGGCGAGCCTATTTACGACTAAAATTTAATAGGTCGTTTCTTTACGTGTAGTTCGGCTATGTGTTGTATATTTGTTTAAGTCATAGTATATCTACATTATTTACCATAGCATAGAGCAAGGTAAAAGATACAAAAAATGCGTAAGTTGCCGTTTTCAGTTTATTAGTTGTAACCTGTAAAACATAATGTTTTTAAGGTAAAAATAATTTTCGAAAATGATAATGAATATCGGATGTGTGGGTAAGGTGAGGAGGCGCAAATGAGCGCGCGACGTTTGAACCACTGCCAAGCGCGCCGACCGGTCGCCACCGAGCGCCCCCGTCACGACACATCGCGACCACTCCATACATCACCCCACCACTTGTTAATGTGGACATACTTCACTTATATACGATATCCGATCATTACGCTTACACGTTTTGGCTGAGGATTCAAAGAAAGAGATAAATCCTATACGGATAGGGACTCTACAAATCGTCGAACACGACCACACCTATCAACGACGCGTAGGTATGTTGATACGAACATGGGTTTGCTTTACGTGATTGTACATCTATTAAACTAAATCGTCAAGAAGATTTAATATGCGTATGAAATACCTAACGACAAGAACTTCTAGCTAGAGTTTTATTTATAATATGAATAATTTCACCTAGTTTAGTACGTTTCTTTCTTTAACTTTCACATACGATAGAAATCTGTGCCTACTTGGCATCACAAGCGTGTTTACGAAACTGTAAACTACAATAATGCTAATGAACATTAAACATCATAATCCTATTATTCCTGTAATTTTTACAAATAAGCTCATTGTAACGTCCCGTAATGCCTTCGTATCTCATTAAAAGTATCTTTTTCATACTTTACAAATAACAGATTTACTGCTTTCGCATCCTCTCATTATCAACTCAAGTACAAAGGCTATTACTTTGACACTTCTAACAAAACACAACGCATCCTGTCAGACCATCTGGCGACGTCTTCTGCGACAACTTCATAACAACCCTCCGCAGGCATTTCAAACCTTATCACCGACTCATAAGGGTGATGTAGAGTGTAAAGTTTTAGTAGTAATTGTTTAGGACAAAGCAGGCAATAGTTAGAACAATTAGCGTTTGTTGGTAGGTCCGAGACGTGACTGGCGTGGCCTGGGGTCGGCTGGCCGCCATATGTCCCGCCACACGGCACACGGGCACAATGGACACGGAGCGCTACACGTGGTAGGCTACAGTCGTAAATCGATGTATATTATAATGACAATATTATGTAAAACTTACAGCAAATCAGCAATAGTTAGCGAGCTAATTTGAGATACTTTTACAACAGTTATTCAACCCTTCACTCACATGTACATTCACAAAATACTTCTCCTCAGTTATCCAAAGCCTGTACTAACAGGGTGGAATAACTCTGTGCTCTGTTCACGCACACAGTTTCGTGTCGAGATCTCCAAAAACTGTTAATGATACTGATTATAAAGAGGTTCATCAATATTAAACAATCCCCGTATCGACACTGGTTGTTATACCTTCCCCACATCAGCACCCAGAAAACTATAAATTTACATTATTTGAATACAAAATAATGTGTTATCAGTAACGTTAGTATCTGTGGATATCCTTTCCATATGTCAATGTTTTTGTCTCACGTCGGTTGTCAGATTAGAGAATGGTGTGCGATAACCTCGGGACTCGGGACGCTCAGTAAGCTGATTACACTGTTTTTATTCCGTACTGGTTTGTTTATCACCACTCAAAACTGTTCGCTGATACTTTTAAAGGGATATAATGCTATTACAGATAAGCTTTGACTGACGTATTTGGACGCCTTCCAGATTACAAGATTTCCGTTGTGCGCCTCCATTCTTAACAAAAGGTTTTTGAATTTGCTTATTAATGATTTAGTTCGTACCTATAAGGTACACACTAGTGTGGTAAACGACCCAATAGGCTGGTATACCCTAACCCGAGTTGTGATTAGCTACTTACCTACATAAAAAAATATTTTAATTCTGTAACTTACCAAACTTCATTTTCTCCTTATTATAAATTTACAGTACCTACATGCGTAATTAATTATATAGTATTATGTGCTATTAAAATAATCTCTGATCAATAAATCACCAAAGAATTGCAAAAGAATGCTCAGTAATATCGATTTCAACAAATACCATGACTGTTTCCCACATGAGTAACAAACAGAACTCCCTCAGCATCCAGAAATCCGTTAAGATGTACAATAGCGGAACTAATAATAGGTGAGCACGTATGTATGCGGGCTTCGAGAACATATCGCGCGTTCGCTATCGGCTCATTATCGACACAGATCGCGATGCCGCCCGTACTCCCGACACCGCACTGGCCAAACTGGCAATTTAGCCAGAACACCAGTAGGTAGGCCCGCAGCTGCCGCCGTACGCAACAATATCCACGTCGTTACTGCTCTACTTCAATACTTTCAATGTTATAGAAATAAAATTGATTATTTTTCAGTATTGTTATCGAGATTATTGGTATATTTATGAGTAAACAGTTTTAATTCTACCTATAAAATAACGATATTTATAATTACAGCGGATTTAGTATAAGATGGTTTATTTAAATAATCATCTCACACCTCATCAGAAGGTAATATGGTACGTATACCTACTACTTTAGTTATCCTAGGTATTCATGCAATCGATCGAAACTATAACCAGTGACACCAACAGCATATTGCATCACCAGCTTTCCTAATTTAATAACATGTATACGTACGTAAACTAAGTTACGTAAACATAAATAGATAAATGTTCGCCATAGAGTACGACGCGTGAACCCGCATCGGTTCTATTTTACTTCATAGGTGTGATGGCAGCCGCGGTCGGCTGGAGCCAAATAGCTGAAATAAATTTGAAAATTATTGTCGGCGATCAATACGTCCGCGACGCACAAATATGACAACGCAGCATTTACGAACCTAATTGATACCATGGGCTACATATAATCTGACTCTTGTATTAATCGGTATTTTGCCTCAGAACATTTCATGTCTAATGTCTAGATTTTAGTGAACAGGCTAAAAGCACGCTTTGATCATCTCGTTGACCAATTCAGTTGTAACTAATTGTCATAGTAAATGTCACCGTGGGCAACAGAAGTAACTTGTTCTGAAATATTATTGTTTTGCGAAAGCACCGAGGTTGACAATATTCGCAGCGATTTACTTATCAACTGACTGTCATGCTGTAGCACTACTAGTCTAGTATCTTAAATATATTTTATATGTATTGTATATTTTTGACTTTCATCGAAAACAAAGGTTGCAAGTCAAAACACTACGCAAGCGCATCCACTACACGTTTAAAATATAAAGTACAATAGAATATTTCCCCAACGACTTCAGTGTTCGTTCACCACGTAAATGAATGGGCGTATAAACAAGTGATATTTGTTTGACAGCGGCAATAAAGAGCTGTCACGGTGCTGTTGTAGCTGTAAAACGATAAAGTTACCTGTGCCAAGCGACACCGCTGGCGGCCAGATGTGGCCAGACGCGGCCAGACGCGGCGACTCTCCCACGACGCACCTACTGCCGTGAGAAAACATAATAACTATTGATATATTACAAACAATACACTTGGCAACGAACATCAATTCATAAGTTGAAAGAACTGATGTTCATAGCAAACCATATTTTTACATTAGGTACTATGTTGAAATTAAGTTTGTGCTTACGTTTAAAAATGAAATTTCCGACGAGAAATATTTTCTATTCACATCATAGTCTAGGTAGCTCTACGACATATCACAAGTAGTAGTTAGTGACGAATATCCCACTAAGTCTCTACTGTTTATACTGAAAGCAAACAAATTGATAAAAGTAATCCACTCGAGGACATCCATTAGCGCACCACATCATTATCAGTGCGCACACGCAGTGCTTGTCCTGCCTGACACACTTAACAGTTGCGTTCAGAAGGTTCATATCATGCGACGTTGGACCGCAAGATTTGAAAAGCATCCATGGATATAGAAATATGCTCATTAAAAGTACACTGCTTGTACCGTGTTTGCTGCTGTTTCGTTTTACCTATACTGTTATGTGTTATCAACACGTGGCTAGGTAGTACTGTTGGCCTTCTGTACGACCGCGTGTTGTAGTAGGGATGCGACCACACGTAGAGGCCCCACACGTTCCCGCCGTGTGTGTACGGCACAGCACACGTGCATCGACGCAGCTCTATTGTAGGAGCCACTGTTCACCTTTTGTGCGCGCACTTTATTGAACCTCATACAGGTTGGCTCCACGCGTATTAATTCACGCGACGAACACACGGGTTGATTGTTTGATTAAGCTTCATTATGTGCAGTTGTTTAGCTCCATCTACGTAATATTACCACAAGTCGTTTTGCTCTATCAAACAAAAGATAATAATATGCACCGCGCGCTAGTAGATGGAGCATCGTGTATGGCATGCTTGTCCAAGAGTAACTACTCGACATCTTACACTATCTATACATAGTCAGTATCATAGCCAATTTACTGAATTACTGGTAAATGAAATAAACGGAATCAGTCGCCCTAATTATGTTACATTTGGCAACCTAACATCCGGTGTCTCGAAGTTTAGAAATTGTTAAACTGTGCCAAGATTTATTGTACACTACTTTTTATAATGCAATGACGTATATGCCAGCTCGAAGCTACGAGCTTATTACGAGTGTAAAATAAACAACACCGAATCAAATTTCAAGAATAGAGGGAAAGCAATTATGCGAGAATGATGAAACATTAAAATAAATCAGTTATAATTATCATAATATTCGTATCGAATTAACTCCCGTATCAACTCAATTATAATGTCACGACGACGTTGTGATTGAAAAGTGTCGTGTCAGCTAAAAGAAGTAGTCGGATAACAAGTTGCGACGACTGCAGCGTGCAGGCTGCAGCAACGATGTAAACCCACGTGTCGCTGCTACAGAGAGCAAACAAGTAATTTGAACGCACCGCGAAGCAACTTTACAGCGTCTATAAAACAAAGCGTCGCACAAAGCGGTAGGTGTGGCATTGTGGCGCGCGCGCACGTGGCGCACACGTGGGGAACAAGGTGCTATTGTCTACGTTACACAACCATTTACTGCCACACTATTGTAAATCTTACTGCAGAAAAGTTTAAGCTTCATTTTTTATTAATGATATGCCTTGCGAAGGTAAATTATGAGGGCAGAAAATAAGTTTCATGCACGCAATAACGGGCTTTCTATATAGTGAAATAAAGCCTCTATTCGACATGGAAATGTTTATTCAGTCTGAGGTAATATTATGATGGTAGTGTTAGTTTACCAACACTCTATGGTCTCTGTTTTTAATTATGATAGGATTCAGTAATGAGCTCTTTTCATGTAACTGTTGACGTTCAAAAGTGCCTATTTTAGGCCTATTTGAAATAAATGTTTTGCCTTTTGCTCATAAATTATGCAAAATATATATGAAAGTAATTGTACTGAAAAATGTTTGTTTCCTTAGAACACCACCATTTATGAAAAGATTTGAAGAATTCTTGTTTGAAGAGTATACTTATAGAGCGGTCTCTACACGTTTTGTCAAGTTTGGATTAGTAGTTTTTGAGCTAGCCTAGCTTCAATCATACGTAATATTTCCACTTAGTGTTGTTGATGATGTTATAATGACTTCCTGTCATTGTTATGTACTTAGCAAGTGAGTGAAGGTATACGAATTTATATGTAGTACAAAAGTACCACAATTAAAAAGTGAAAAATAAAAACGTTATTTAAAAAAATCAACCTACTTCCAAAAAACACTAGAAAATGAAAAATAACTTTATTTTTGGAAGTAGGTGACAAAAAAACGAAAATACATAACCAAAGTCACCGACTTGATATGAAGTTATGACTTGAAATTGAAGTTATTTTACACTATGTTGCATTTTATAAATTAGCAATTTTTTTTTTTGTTAAAATTACCTTTTTATCAATGGTTTTCGCTAAAGCATCCATTACAAAAACTAGTCTACAATTAGTTTAGTAAAATTTTAGTGTTAAGATGAACACCCCGACTGATATGCGACGTGTGAGGTGTCCAAGCCTGTTGAAATCAATAAATGTATACAGTAGGTACTTATGAGTGATTAATTGGGTGACTATATGCGGGATAATGAGTGGCTGTGAAAGGAATACGTAAGTATTTCTATTTTCATTGTTGTTGTTTGTTTTTTTACACCATACCAAATGCGCAGCAATATCAAAATCAATGCAATATCTTTTACCCAGGGAGCGAAAAGAAAAATGAACACTCAATAAATGTACGAAAAGATGTGAAGTAAACTAATAATGTAGGTAGTAGAGATATTGTGTGCCGAGCGCTAGTTTGTTCATCGGCGTCATCGACGTTAAACTCATAATACGTAAAATACTAGCTTAATGTAAGTACAATGCAAAGAAACTAGTAAACTAAACACTAGAAATGTCAATACACACTTATTTGTTTATTTCCACGTATCCATTTTCGGTAATTCAATTAAAAAACATTTTTATACGAGCATAATTGAAATAGCAGGGACGCAACTAGTCTTCCAACATAGCGGTATGGGCGAAGAGAGACGATGTTTTCCAAACGCTGCCCAATTTCTACCAGCTTCTTTCTCAAAGATACTTGACTCTTACCTCCTTCACAACTTGACTAGCGAACCTTCAATGTGGATTGGACTTATTAATACGAGTAAGTTGTGCGAGTAAGCTGACTTGTCTTGTGTAAATTCATGCTGCGGCCAACTAGCCCACAGAATTCATTTCATTCAAAGGCTGTGCAGCATTTGGTCTTACTCCCTCTGCCACTATGGCAACGACAGCGGCAACGCAAAGATGTGAGATGTATTCGCCATGCAAGTTGATATTCCAGTCCAGTTTCTTAAAGACAACAGATTGATTAACAAATTCGAGTATCACATCCCTCAGTAGGTACCTATCACCTCCCAGGATCGAATAGAGAAAGAGGTGATCCGTGAGAGAACCAAAGTTCTACATAGGTACCTACCTAGCTTACAGAAAAACAAGCGGAATTGGCAATCTGGCGATGGGCCGTATAGGGCGGAGAACCAAATGACCTTTGGGGTTTCTACCTAGGTAGGTACCTCTACCTAGGTACCTCTAACTACATCTTACCGAGATAATAAAGATTAAAAACACATCTTAATTATAAACAATTCTCAATAAAAAGGAAATTACGTCAATACAATAGCTAGTTTCAAACAAAACGTAGATATTGTAAACATTAATTGACTATCGTTATTGAATCGCCTCTAATTTTAGATGAACGAAAACATGACGGAGACTTACCTACCACATGTTGTTACTAAAAACAAATCATTAAGAGTTAGTCTATTAGTTATAACAACAAAATTAACATTAGTGTATCGCCGAGACCGTTAAATTATCACCTCATTTTGTTAACGTAAGGCAGTATTAGCCTTATTGTTAATACCTAATGCTTTGATTAATCAAATACCTAATGGTAAAAAAGGTGGTTACCTACTTAACAATATTCACGCAGATACTATCCAGTTCAATCAATCATTATCAACAATTAACTAAGAAAACAATGAAACGATTTTGGTCTAAAACTATTTACTTAACAAGTAAATAGTTTATCACTCTATCAGCGAATGAAAATAAATGTCGAAACCAGTTTGGAGCAACAGGAAAGTTCGGTGCAACTCCTAACGCCATCTAGTGACCGAAAGCAGAACTAAAAGTGCAAGTCTCATGTACGCGCGATTTGTTACAAGTACTAGAATAGAAGGCTTCACTAGATAAGAATGGTAAAAGTGATTTTATATATATTTCTTTATTGATTATAAAAAAAAAACATTTGATGTCTGTTTAACATTGTTGGAGGATGTTTAGAATTCTGAATCTAATTTCTATTTTATGATTGGACTAACTACTGTTGAACGACCTCAAATCAGAATTAAAACTCTACAATGTACATTGTATATTTACATACTCGCAAAGTTAGAAATGCAAACTATAAAAAGTAAGGTCGTCGTTAGATAGAGACAGGTAGATTACCCACGAGAAGGTGGAGCGTAGAGCATGTAAATAAACAACGCAAATGTAGAGTCGTAGCCTCGTGTGGCTTGAAAGAGACAAGGGTCATTAAATTGTGAAGGTGTTATAATATCGACGGTGTATCGTTATTATAGTCGTGGTGAGACACGGCTCAGCAGTCGCAGTCGGCAGTCGACTCTACTAATTAAGTATAGGTGGGGGGAGGTCGCGGGAGGTGAGCGGGGTGAGCGGCGCGAGGTGCGGAGGGCGCGGGCGCGCAGGGCGGGGCGAGAGGCGGGCCACCGGCTCATTCCACCGCGCGCCGCGCCGCCAGAAACACGTCCGTCCGCGCGCGCGGGCCATGGTCGCGAGAACCGATGAGAGCATGTTCGGGTGCTATGGTGACAGCTACTCGTACCGCCTGTGGAGCCTGGCCAACGTGTGGGGCGCCTGCCGATGTGAGTAGCGAGCCGCCGACGGCCCGCAGTACACGTGCCCCTTCCATACTGAAACTAGGACTTTTACCGCTGACGTCAGCGGAGGCTGTGAAATCTCGGTGTAGTACAACGTAGATGCGATTTCGACTCCGCCGCGAAGTGCTTACCGCGATATCAGATAGCCCGTGGTCGCGGCTAGTGCGTGTGAGAACAGAGGTGTCGCTCGATGAAAGTGCAGAGCTCGTTAATGGGAGTTGGCGGTTGGTACGAATGCTTGGCGGCCGGTTGGCTTGCGGACATGAGGAGTAAGCAGGTCCCCACGTCTACCACCTCGGCCAGGCGGCTCGCGGCCTTAAGTAAGCTTCCTTTCTTTTGTTTTAATTTGCATTTTATAAGTATATTTCACCTCAATTATATATTTTTAGACTTCTTTTATTATTTTTTATCATCACAAAACTCATTTATATACTTTCATAACTTACTTTTATACCTACCTGAAACCGTCCCAAAAGTTTATAAAGTGAAGACAATTATTTGCCCCAGAAACAATACGTCACAAAAGTTTTGAATGCCCAAACATTCCATTCATTTTTCATTCCGAATGCAGGTGAAAATGATATCACCTCTGAGGCATTACAAATAAAACTCGAGCACGTCTTCATTAGAAATAACCTCCGTGTTCGGCAATCTCCCCACTCTCCCTCGGGATATAATTCATCCACTTGAAAATCGGGAACAGGTACACACAGACTTGAAAGAAAGTTTCGTTTGTCGAGGGGAACCCCGCTCGCTTTCACCATCTTAAATCGTAAATGATTATGTTGTTTTAATTCATTTGCTTTTTCTGTCTTACTTTTTATTTTATTCTTTCTCTTTGAGTGCCGCCTGTCTGGAGTGGATAACATAATAAGGACGTTTGATGCATTCGGACGACCTACAATACGTAATATTTTAGACGCGAGTTTGTGGAACGCGGATGAATAAATTAGTAAAAAATCGTTTTATTACTGTTCTCTGACGGACAGACGTGAAAGTGTGACGTCCGGTTTTTTTATTTAATCTAATTTTAATAAAGTATTAATCATCTAAGCATCAAAGATTAAAACGCACCCACGAATCTAAATCTTGTCGTATTACGCTAAAACATTCGATGACCAGCAACTCATTATGTACCACTGCTATCTTAATACAACAGTCGCTCAAGTTAATTTATCATAGTTGGTATCTTTTAAACAAGTAATTAAACACATCTAGGTTTACTAAGAAAGCTGCACTACGAAGTAAACCTTTAAAATCCGAGATGAAAAATTAGCCGTAGTAACAAATATAGATACTGAATACATATGACCTATGTTCTGTATGAACATTTATTTGAATGAACATTTACGGTATTAGGTATACAATTTATTTATTTAAAAATAATTGATAACCATAACTCGTAATATGAATCAAAACAAGACAGTTTACAAGGAGTCAAATGAAATAATTTAAGTTAGGTACCGTATAAATTATCCTTTCCAGGAATCGATTGCCTTAAACAAACTATAGGTACATGTCGTTACCTAGTACTGCACCGCTAATTACTTGTTTGTTGGAGACAAAATTTACGGCTCTGCTAATAACTCGCCTGTCGATTTGTTAATCACTTGTCAAACACTCCAGAGATACAGTTCTACCTCGGTGATCTCATGACTCATGGCTGTGATTCAGCGGAGTTCAATTTTTGTTGTTTTGTCATTTCACCTCTCCAGTCTGAATCTGACTCATTATAGATTACTTTTATTCTAATGACATTATTGAACTTGGTGTGTGTCCTGACTATTGTTGGAAAATGTATACGAATAACGCACAAGTTATTAATATTTATAATTGTAACTTTGTTTACATTATGTAAAACAACAAGCAATACTTTATAGTTGTGCGTCAACGCTACGCAGCTATTATTCGCAGGATTATTTAAATTTGTAATTTTGAGTCACTTTTCTTTATCAATAGCTGTGGGTTACAAATAGTTGCCTCCATATGAAATCATCATCACAACGTCTGGCAATTTGTACCTCCGAAACGTATCCGTCATTATTTGACAACAAATAGGTATATGCCAAATACAACTTTCCAAAATGAATTGCGTTTTACCTGCTCGTTTCATTCATGGAGTAGGTATCACGACCGCGAATCTTTCGTATTGAGAATGCATCACCTTCAATCTTGAATAATATGTGCAACGATTTTGCACATATTATTCAAATGCGGAATGAAATAATGAACAGCAAGCCTCTGACGATAGCTGGTATGCGGTTTCCACCTTTTATGCTTGAAAAGATAATTTAATGATGACAAAAGGTTTACACTTCTCATAACATCATCATTTTTATAGGTACAAGTTTAATGCATTTATTGCCAAAACAAATAATATATCAATATTTGTATCAATATTTAGATATTATTGTGTTATGGTACATACTTACAGGTACGCCTTTTGTATCATTCCTCTTTCTATTATTAAGATGATATTTCTCAGTGTTCATACTAAGTTTATGTGTGTTGATTTGTCATGATAGGTTATGACAAATCAATACAAAGCCACTGATTGGAATTAGATCGTTAATCATCAGGCAACTTTACTCAAAAGCTTTTGGTTCTCAGTCCGCTGGAAAATCATAAACCCGTTTGGGAAGGGAAGTGTAAAAATTTAAATTAATAAGTACTTTCGCCATAAATATTTGTAATCTTGGATAAAATACTTGAATAAACTTTTAACTTACTAGGAACCCAATGTAAAGAATTAATATTTCATAAAAATAAGTGCGGCTGTTCAGTCTGTTTTGTCGCATCGATATGATGCGTACTATATACATACAATACCTACATGTAATAGATTAAATGATAAATTATTTTATTTCTGTAAGTAGGTTTGTAAAAACACTTTTACAAGTCAATATAATGATTAATAATATTAAAGTAGTGCGTTATAAAATTTAAACAAAAAAGTAGAGTTTTACGTACTACAGGCTGAGAACCAGCCCCGTGAGCTTGAAACACAACTTCAATGTTGACTGAACAAGAACCGACAAATAAGAAACGTACGTATTGATTTATCTCGCGAGAATTATGTATGTAGTGGTCAGAAAATATTTTCCAAGACGTTAGTTAATATGCGAGTACCTATGCCAATAAGACGTACAACATACGGCGTGACTACAATGCGATACAATAACCGAACAAATAGCTCGCGTCTAAACAGTTCAATAATAATTCTCTCAACGCGCAATTACAATTCCGAGCGAGAGGTTACAACATGGTGTCTGCAGTCGGACAGGCGGAGTTTTTTCTTCGAGTAAAGCAAACACTTGGGTGCCCCCCGCCGCGCCCCGCCGCCCGCCGACACAGGTGCGACCAATCACCACTGTGCGCGTTTGTGTGCTGCGATCAACAATCAAACTCTTATCTTGTGGACTACGGGCACAGCTACGAGCGCGCGTTTGCGTGTGTGCGTGCGTGCGATAATTGTTATTTGTTGTAGCAGCAATAGGAAGCGCGTCGCAGTGGTGTGTGTATGTAGGTTTTTTATCAGCGGTTAACGGACGCACTCTGCCCGTGCGCACAGATTACTGTACCGCCGCTAGTGTGGTGTGTAGGTGTACGTCCGCTCCACCTAACAAACGATACGCATGAAATATTTACTGAACTCATTAGCGAATTAACTTATTTAACCATCGATCTTACAGCGCTTCGGGGGCGTGTGGGCTCCTTACTACGAAACTGAATTAATACTACACTTACACCAAAAAAGCCTTTTTAAATTTTGCTGTTAGGATTTTATATTTTGAGGTTTTTCTTGAACGCAGACGTAAATCGCTTTCATGCACTTTTCGTCGGTTAAAAAATATATCTGCTGTTTCATAAAAAACTGCAATACCCGCTGAAAATGTAAGTATAAAACAGATATAAGTATGTATGTCATGTATAGTTTTTTTATAACCGACGAAAAATGTCAACGCAGGGGGTCACAATCATATACGTACTGAATCTATCCATGGTTTTAGTTAGCGCGTCAATGCGGAGCCACCCTGTATAATAGATAATTTTATTATTATCAACAACTACAATAAGTAGGTATATTGTGTACCCACTCAACTCTTTGAATGGATAAGTCGTAGTAACTGAATGAGCGCGTCGCTTAGCGCCATCTAGCGGTGAGTAGCGACACCAAAAGCTGACACAATTTTCTGAAATAATAATTATATTATTTAAATATTGTTTTCTCATAGTAACAATAGTGTTTATTTTAGAACAAGTGATTAGTATCAATTAGGCACCTACAGATTAAACTTGTTACCGATCACCTTTGACTTAGCGGTTTTCGCTTTACTTATTAATTATGAACTAACATCAGTCAGTGTAAGTGTGGAACATCAGTTTTATTTGCAATATTTATTTTTTCAATCAGATACAGTTTGCTATATTAAGCATTAATTGATATTATAAATGGAATATTCTAAAGTTTATTTATACATAATTATCTTTTCATATTTTATTATAGTTAAATACCTACCTACTTATACTTACAAAAATAAATAGATTAATTCTTTTTTCATGACTTAGGTACTGTGACCGATGACTGAACGTAAGTAGTAACGTGTAACTTCCAGTACTCTGTAAAATACAAGTGATAAGTACCTACGGGTCCTAAACATATTAGATCTGTCAGTGCCCCAGAAGTTGAATTAAGTTCCAGCTTAAGTAGATATTCATCTACACGAATCAAAGTAAACGACTTTAACCCTACAAGGCACCCAGTTCCATATTTGGAACACTGACTTTAATCGTTCCTATAGCTATAAAACTAGAAGTAGCAACATCTTTGACATCTTGATAGAAGCTACAGACATTTAGCAATGTTGTAATACGAAACTTTACCTAAAGATGTCGTTCGTGTTACAGTTATAGTGTATAAAGTGTGAAATTTGAATGAAAGTGGAACGTTAGTCGTTTGTTTAAATTCAAAAATATTTAAAAAATTGTTATTGAACTGTTTTGACTCGAAAAAAACTTACAATTCAAAAAAGTACATAGGAAACTATTTCCTAAATAATTCAATTGTACTAGTTTAATACCAAAAAGTATAGTTAAGGCTCAGTGTACCATTTGTGGAACTAAAATAAAAATTTGATTTTCTTCTAAAATATTTGGTTTTGATTTTTTTAAATATTTAAATATTTTATCCAACTACATCACATATATTTTTATCAGCGAGAAAAAAAATTGAGCCTTGTAGGGTTCTGGTAAATATAGCTTACAATATTGTGCATTATGGTATTATACATGTATTACCTACGTTCAATATTTCGCGTTTGTGACATACGCAAAAAAAAACTAATTCTATCTGCAGTTAGACCCTACTACTAGCGCCACCTGTTATCGAATAGTTGTATTGTAAAAACCTTGTTAGAAAAACAAATTGCCGGTCTTCCAATTCTGGTTTTGTATATTCACCCAGTACATTTTTACTTGTCTGTACTAAAACGAAATGTAACGATAAATCTATTTTAAACTGTACACTACTACTGCCTTCAAAATAAAAATAAAAACACTGGCAAAAAGTAGGTATAAAATGTTACATTTGTATGGTAATTGTATATTCGATACAGCAATGATTTCAACTTCTCTAGGCTAGTGAATATTATAAATAATGTGCCATAAAGAGCTGCTTATTAGTCAAATTCAGGTACTTCGCTAGGCGCGTCAGGAGGTCGTATTTTCTAAAATTCAATACCGGTGTCCCGATAGTGGATTACAGCGTATGTAAAGGACACGCGGCCAACGCGCGGCCGCACTAATTAATACGTCGCCCCGTTGTTTTGCTCTTTATTATATTTGATTTACGACGCGCACGCCGAGGCCGCTTTTAAAAACGATATTACGCTGGAATACCGGCCGTATTACCGAAATAACCGACTCCAAATTGAATTGTTGCCGCCATATTTGTTTTTATAGAGCGAACATTGCCCGTAAAGGTGTCCGAGATCATTTTAATCGCTAACAACACGGATAATTGTTTTATTTTCAATTGAGGTTTACGATGATCGCGTTTCATTCGAAACTAGGATTGTAAATGATTAACGATGTGTACCTAAACTAAGTCAGACGGCATTTTTTTTAAAATTACGGTGCCATTTATTTATTTATTTCTTTAATTAAAACGTTTTACAACCAATTACAGAAATTAAAGACACGTGCACAAAAATAAAACAAAATAATATTTAAAAAAAAATGTTTATAAAGATAAGGTTAACAACACTTTCATACATCCCTGCCTACCATGTGGTCTGCGCTGCTAATAGATTCGTGAGATTTAACTAATTAGATTATGGTATAAGACATACCTACATGTATTTCCCTTTCCGTCTACCGAGTACCCGTACCAAACATAAAAAAAAACTATAAATTGAAAAATAACTTTGATTTCGCTAGTCACTATCTTTTGATCTGTACCTATTTTATTTTTTAGCCACTGCTTTCCGAAATTTATTTCTAGTTTATAGTGTTATTTTTTTGGAAAAAGTTTTTAATTTTCACTTTTAAGTTATGGTACCTACTTATCCCACACTATCAGGTATACGACTACGTGTACAATGTAAGCAATAGTGACAGGAAGCAGTAGAATGTAATCTAGATATACAAAGTGGATTAAAAACGTATTATCGAGGTTAACGCCAAAAATCCTCCAACAAGACTACCCTTGAGGCATACCATATCCACAAAAAAAAAAAAGATTTTACGAATTCCAACAACTGCCGGTGAAATCGCGGAACATGCAAAAAAAAACACGATGAATTGAGAACTTACTCATTTTTTATGTCAGACATTTAGAAACAATTTCCATAAGCCTAAACCTACCGAAATTACCTACTACACCGAGATCGTGTCTTATTTATTAACAAATGTAACTACATGATTTATGATAAGTAATTCAAGTGGTCTGAATGTATGGGTAGCACATTGTACGAAACAATTTTTATTGCACAGCATTATAAATCTTTATGCACTGCTAAAAGCCAGAGGATAAATAATTGCAAATCAATAGCATTGTAAACTGTATCCTTTAAAAAAAAAATGTATTATAAAATTAATTATTGCATATTTATATGCTCACAATTTTCTTGTGCATTGAAATCGTTTGGTCATAGTTTAGTACATAAGAATAGGCAATGGTCTAAAGTTAACCATTCTTGTTGATCCCACAGTCCGTCCGCTGGCCGGTGGCGGGTCTGAGGGCAAGCCGTCTGAAGAAGAGGAAGAGCGGGGAGGCTCGCCGCTAGGCCCCGGAGGACCATTCTCCTGCAGCCAGTGCCGCGGAGCCTACCCTACGCGCGAGCAACTCGAGCGCCACGAGACCCTGCACGCGCCCAACACACAGGTGGATACAGTCAAATATGTCAGTGCCCATTGTATTACATAACAATGAAACCTTGCAAATGGTTACACATCTATTAGCTATAAATAAAATAGTATTACTTTTTTTCTTTTACTAAATATTTTAATGACCAACCAGACTTATTCATGAATATTGATCATTTGACATATTATAAAATTATGTCTCTTATATTTTTCAAAATTATACCACAAAACGAACAAGGCACTAAGATTAGGTAAAAGAAACAACTCTATAGAAAATCTAATTTTTTGTTTTATTTTTTGTCAACAGTCATGCAAGATCTGCCACAAAAGCTTCGCAAATGTATACAGACTGCAGCGACATATGATCAGCCACGATGAAAGCGCGCTGCTTCGCAAATTTAAGTGCAATGATTGTGACAAAGCTTTTAAGTTCAAGCACCACCTAAAAGAACACTTGCGGATACATAGCGGAGAAAAGCCCTTCGAGTGCGCTAACTGCGGCAAAAAGTTTTCCCACTCTGGCTCCTACTCCAGTCACATGACCTCCAAAAAGTGTCTTGTTATGAATCTCAAGATGGGACGGATTAAACCCAATAACCCTGCCCTTAACCCAGAAAGAAGTCCATCACGAAAAAGGACTAATGCCATGGTGGCCTCCCAGTTAAATAATAATTTATCACCAAACGGAAATTCCTTCCTACCCATGCCAGCTGCCTTCTTTGCATCCATGTCGGCGCAAGAGAATAATTACCATCGTCCGCCCTTGGGACAACCTGGAATTCCTTTCTACATGCCTCCAGGCATGCCCATGAGTCCAGCGGGCGGGATAGCTCCTTACAGCATTCCCGCCTCCATAAGCCAATTTTTAGAGCAGCTAGCATCGTCGCAGTATCAACCAAGAAAAATAGAAAGTCCTGCTAGTCCAAAGCAGTCAAGTCCTTTGCCAGCAGATCCTGAAGACTTGATCGAAGAAGTTACAGAAGATGATGATAAACGTTCTGAAGGAAGTGCCGAGCTTGTGATGGACATTGAGGATGAAGAAGCTGTGTCTATAAAAAAGGAGCAAGAGGAACGAAATAGCGACTTGAGATCTCCGTCTCGCAACTTCGATTCCGTCCCTTTAAATAACAATATTCACAACGTCGAAAATCCAGGTTTCAATTCTATACTCGAATCAGTCAGTGCATCCGTAACTAAACATTTCTTTAGAGCAAACTTGGACAAGCTCTCTCCTGTATCGGGAAATATTTGTCCCAGCATAGAGTCACCGCCCACTTCTCAGGTCGTAATAAAAGAGGAACCTGAAGAAACACACAGATGCTTGAAATGTAACCTAACTTTCACAAACAAAAGTGACTTATTAGACCACGAAAAGGGACTTTGTGGGAATGTGTTTAGGAAACACGAAGGTTTGGCAGCTCAAGTAGCCGAAACGGTAGCTCTAAATAGATTAGAGGCAGAAATTCACGCTTCCATACAAAACGGAATAAGTGCTAGTGAAGATGAAGACTTTAATAGAGACGATCGCGATGATAAGATATCAATACATGACAATGATAGAAAAATCAGGGTTCGCACAGCACTAAGCGAGGAACAGCAGTCGGTATTAAAAGAACATTACGCGATAAATCCACGGCCGAATCGTGAGGAATTTAAAAGAATTGCGCAACAAATCGGTCTCGACAACAGAGTAGTACAAGTGTGGTTCCAAAATAACAGGGCGAGAGAACGACGTATGACACAAACGATGACCGCTTCTGACCAGCCATTAGATTTATCTACAAAGAAATCCAATCCATCAGTTACGTCGAGTCCTTCGCCATCGCCGCCATGCAGCATTTCTGTGACACATTCCGACTCGGAGGAAGCAGTGAACCTCAGTCAGAAATCCTCGCGAAGTACAACTCCTCATCGCACCAACTATATGAATACTTATCAACATTCCAATTGCTCATCATCTTCCTTCACCGATTTTCGATTGTCTCCTTCACCTGGAGAAACTATTAATGGGCACAAACGGTTATTACCCCAAAAACTACACGTCAACCCCTTAGTACCAATGGATAAACTCCTTCAGTACAATGATATGGCAAATGCTCGATCTCCTATTCTTAACATGCACTTGACCTCGGACATCAGTCGACAAGGTTCGAGTCCATCATACGAGCGTCCTCCTTGGGATGAAATGCAAGCACCAAACGACATCGAAGAAGAAGCGACAGTACTTAAGAAGAGCAAACTCAAGCAAGGGGCAGAATTTAAGGAAGGCGAAGGACAATTCGTTTGCGATCAATGTGATAAGACATTCGTTAAGCAAAGCTCCCTCGCGAGGCACAAATACGAACATTCAGGTACAGTAAAACATTTTAACAATATTCATAAAATACCAGTTTGGTTTCGATAAGAGTTAAATCTAAACTAACAGGCGTTATTTTGCTCTACAGGTCAACGCCCGTACAAGTGTCTTGAATGCCCGAAAGCGTTCAAACACAAACATCACCTAACGGAACACAAGCGGCTGCACACCGGCGAGAAGCCTTTCCAGTGCTGCAAGTGCTTCAAAAAGTTCTCCCACTCGGGCTCCTACAGCCAGCACATGAACCACAGGTTCGCCATCTGCAAGCCCTACAGAGATTAACCTGTACATCGCATCGGTTGTTGAACAACGTTTGGTATCCATTTCGTTAAATAATTTTAAAAAATTCTAGTGCACTCGTTAAATTTCAAAAGAGCACCTAAAATCTGAACAGATTCATGTTAATTGCTTTGAAGTTTATTAGTATACCTGAATGGTAAATACTCATAACAGTAGGCCGGCCGACTACATCTAGGACCATTTTGATTTTACTAATATGTAGAACAGTTATAAAAAGTACGTAAGAAATATAGAACTTCAAAGCCAGAACAAATACGACAGCGGTTTGTCTAGATCGTCGAATAATATAAACAACCGAAAATGCTTTGCCCAGTTTGAATTCAACTTTTAAGGTAATAATAAATCTTGCCTTATCGAGTGATGTTAGGAGACACCATTCACACCGCATAATAATACTCATATAATAAAGTATTCATTGCCCGGTATTTTCGTTTCAAACTTAATTAAGGTCATTGCTCAACATCATAATATTTTTATACTGTAGAAAATAATTTGGATTCCCTATTTATAACGTAATGCCAAATACCTACCACAAAAGTGCCATGCAACATGCCAAAAATATTATTGATTGTAATAATACATATTTTACGTAAACGATTTTAATTAATATAGTTTTATTTAATACCAAATACCAAAGGCCAGTACCTGTAGCATAATACTCCACTATCTATAATAAAAGTTATTTTATTATTATTTTTAATGTTATGGCCAAAATTACCTATTGATTAAGCGATAGAACTCATCGTCCTTTTATAAGATTATTTCATGGTCGTGTTTAAGTGCAACCATTACATTTATTTACACAAGGCTTGGTGATGGATGACATTGTATAAATATACCTACCACTGAAACAAAGTGCAGTTTTAAACTATTTACAGTATTTTTTGATAATTAATAACAAAAGGTTCTACAGAACTCAGCGTTATCGATCATGCTCTGCAACCCTAGAAGCCTGACGTAAATAAAATGAGCGCTACTGCAGTTCACGCCAACGAGCACAAGAACGTTGATCAGACCTCTGTGTCTATTGTGATGACAATATACTAGTGTTACTTATAAATCTTATTTAAATAGTTAAGACCTCTTTGAACTCCTGCTCCTAATCATACGTTATACGCACCTACTTGCCTACCTCCAGCAGGTATGGTACCTATCTAACGCTATTTCAATATTGGAAATGTGTTGGCATTCATTTGATTTCAGGACCAACTGTCTTTGATAAATAACAAGCCAGATAGTTCGATTTGCCGCCGATTGGTAATCAATGAAGCAGATAAATCTCATATTATCCAACTGCCAAGTTGATCGTTACCAAACGGCAATTTTAATTGAATCTAAGCCTAAAACTTAAGTGCATGCAGTACCGATGACCATGTTCTATAGCATCACAAAAACATACCCAGATCATACATTAATTAATTGAAGAAACACTATATAAGTCATGGTTCTAAAAACGGTCGATAGTTTTATCTCTGTTATCAGAACATTTTAAAATTTAGTAACACTAAGCTTCTCGTATTGTAATACGTATTAAGTGTTTAGATAGATTCAATCTTAATTAAGTTCTAAGCATTCCATAATACTCCTATGGGATCTCTGCTGTGTTTAAAAAACTCTTAAAATTAGTCGAAAGATTATCGTCTGTTAAGTTGTAAATAATAAATTGTACATAGTAAGGATTTATGTGTAAATATGATCGCTTTAATACCTACTCAGTAACGGTACATATATTTAATATATATTGGGCGGTGTCCACACTGCAAAATAACACAATGAATATAGTGACAATAATAAACATCACTTTATTGAAAGCAATAGGATTATATGAAAATAATAATATAATACTATGGATACGTATATAGCTATTTAATAAAACTAAACTCCCATAGCAAGCTATGATCTAACCATGCGAATCCATTATTTTCCATAAAATGTTTTAATATAACTGTCATCTAATTTTACTCTTATCCCATTCGGCTGATTGATTAAGTACAAGCGTTGTTGTTGATGTACTTAAGTTTACCTGTGTTGTAACAAAAAAGTTATCTCGTGCATCACCTAGATATCACAGAAATTAAAATTTCATATTAGCTAACATTCATTTATCACAACAGTATAAATATTAGAACAGAAAGTTCCTAAGCAAAAAATACATTTTAAGAAATACCTAATAATTATTTCTATATTTTATAAATGTAAGTAGTTAAAATTATTTTTTAAAGGTTTCTAATCAACGAATTACATAAATATTACAAGCAGTTATACGTTATTCTTGTAGCATATTATTGTGCACCTCATGGGCTCGGACGTGCAGTATTCGAACATGTCGACATTCTGTCAGTCCCTAGCATAGCTCCTCCACCATTTTCAGTGTTACGGTTTACGACAGTATTCAGCGAATAAAAAATCGGTTCAAATTATACTTACAAGTATAATTAATATATACTTATAAAGATATTATCTGAGTATGTTATGTACCTATCTATCTTTAAAATAATATAATTGGATTAAGCGATCCTGTTTGAACTATTTCATATTTTATTATATTTTTATTGTAAGCAATTTCCAAATTGTGACCGGTGGGCTAGATAAACCAAAGATTACTTATGTTGATATATGATGTGGAACACTGTAAAATATAAATATCCCATCATTTAGCATTAGATTAGTTTTAGTTGTGCCAAATAATAATTTTAAGGCTTGAAATATAAA
Source organism: Aporophyla nigra (assembly GCA_947507805.1). Classification (NCBI taxonomy): domain Eukaryota; kingdom Metazoa; phylum Arthropoda; class Insecta; order Lepidoptera; family Noctuidae; genus Aporophyla; species Aporophyla nigra. The sequence continues at coordinate 878,265 of OX382296.1, read as the reverse complement.
TTTTTATATGAGAATTTTATTTTTTACATGGAATGGCTAATGTACTATACTGAATTTGGTTACTTGTGCAATATGATATTGCAGAAAAGTATTTTCTTCCTTTAATGAGTATGAATGAAGTAATTTTAAGCGTAACAGTTAGCCCATGTGAATTCCTATTGCCATATTTGTTTGTTGTATTTCATAAGATTGTGTGATTGGACGTGGACTGTGTGCCAACGAAAGGTTGCTGAATAATTGTTAAAATAAGTAAACTCTAGATTGTTAAACTTACCTATAGATTAACATGTGTTAAAATATTGCCTATATAAATTATAGTAATTCATTTTACTTGATATTATAATGTATATTGAATTTATGAATATTAAAAATATATATATTGACAATTCAATGCAAATACAATATTTATTTTATTCCTGAACCCCACAGTAAAACAAAAAAAAAAATAGTTTAGAACTAAAAAACACGCTTCCATAGAAAACCAAACTAAAAAGGTTTTACAGAACGTAGAAAAGTAGAAAATAATGGAAAAAAGCGTGTGGTGCTTTTTGGGGTATTTTTTAATTGATGCCGTTTATTTTTCAAGATAGACTGGCCGAAAATGATCAGACAAATTTAACCTTCGCACTTTGAATGAATACGCGTTAACATTTTATTTATTACTAGCTTCTGCCCGCGAGTTCGTCTGCGTCAAATTTCTTGCTTCCCCGACCCATCCCGTCGCATCGAATAGCCTGCCCGTGTGAGATTATTCGCGACTTTCTCAGTCATGACTTTTTTTCTTCTATAGTTTTCCTCGATAAATCTATCTATCCAACGCTAAACGTAGTTTCTGAGATTAGTTCTTTTAACTATGCAAACTCTTCAGCTTTATAATATTTAGATTGTATTACAATTAAAAACGTTATAGTGAGCCAACCTTAAAAGATAGACATATGCTATCGCGGAATATTTTATAGAACGTTTTAAGAGGAACAATTTCGTCACACGTACATGATTATTACATTACTTTAACCGTTTACGCAGCGCACGCAACAGAATCACTCAAAAGGAATAAATTTTCCCCCGTTTTTGCAAAACTTTTCATTTATGCTCCACTCCCATTAGTCGTACCGTAATAATAGCCTTCCTCAATAAATGGGCTACACTAAAAAATAATACTATTTTTTTTTAATTCATCTTTATAATACCTATTAGTATAGATTTCCGTGATGCTTCGTTTATAAGTCGCAAGCCGCATCGCGTGTTGTTGTAAATGACATAGATATAGGTATATTTTTTTCTTTTAAAAGTAGGTTAAGTAATTTTAAAGACTGATAACCAAAGGAAAGGTTGTTTTACATTTCGAAAAGAATAAGACTGAAAGAAAAAAAACAAGATTTTAGTGAATATAATTTCTCCGATCTACATTTTATTGGGAAATACACAAAAAATAAGAAGCCGGTTAGAGTCGGCGCTCTTTGCCGAATAGTGTCGGCGCTCTTTGCCGAATAGTCGCCGACTATTCCCGGCTACAAAAATGGCCGTACATACTCTTTTTACCTCGTTTAGGTTCATAGATCTGGTCACACACGCGCCGGTTGCGAGTACTATGCACCTGATCTTTCCGAAGAACATCACCAATAACGTCACGATACGGCCTCCTAGGGCGTCCCCTCCCGGTGTTTCCACTCACATCTTTCTTGTAAATGCCTTTTGTAAGTCGTCCTTCATTTATCCTCTTCACATGAGCAAACCATCTAAGCATACTTTTCACGTTTTGTCACCACATCAAAATCAAAAGTGTTTTATTTAAACTAGGCTGAAAGTCAACACTTTTTGAACGTCAAAGTTACATAAGACAGTCCTCCAAAACGCCCACCCTTCACCACTTCCTAGTGCTTTAGCTGGGAAGAAGAAGTGGCGGAACAAACTCCCCAGCAGCACAGCTGTTTGTCCAGTTAGAAGAACTTGATTCTATACAATAATATGTAAGTAATTAATATTATGAAAACAAAACACACATTAAATTATTTTCTACGGATAGTTGCGTGCCTTACTTTAAAAAATATAAAATGCTTACTTTGCCATGTCTATACATTTTAGAGGTATCGGTATTTGTCAAAATAAATCCACACCGATTTAAACGACTAGATGAAGTAGTCCCACGTAATAGGCGCGACAACAGTAGGATATGCTCTCATACTGCGAGAACAGCCCTCATGCGCAAAAGTGTTTTCTGTATGGCTCCTACGATATATAATAAATTGCCTAAAAGTTGGAGAGAACTGCCCTTGTCACTTTTCAAAAATAAGCTGCGAAATTTTTTAGTTAATAAAGTGTATTACAATGTTTTAGATTTTTTGAATGAAAAGGACTTTTCTATTCCGACTTAAATGAATATATATGGTTAAGAATAACATTTTAATAATGTGAATTTTAAATCAATTGACTTTTGGACATACTGGACATAATTTACTTTTACTATAATATACATCAATTATTATTTATTTCTTGTGTATATTGTAATGAGATTATTAACCGACTTCAAAAAGGAGGAGGTTCTCAATTCGGATGTTTATGTTTTTTTTTTATGTATGTTCGGCCATAACTCCGTCATATAAAGACGGATTTGCAAAATTCTTTTTTGTTCGAAAGGGGTTTATTCCGAAATGGTCCCATATAATTTTCATATAGATCTGATGATGAGTTCGGGAGACAGACACCGGAACTCTTTAAAAAATGACAGCAAATCAGCCGCGATTTCTGCTATCGCATAAATATGCATTGTTTGTTTGGAATTAGTGCACGGTAAATACCACAACTAAAAATTTAAAAATAAAAACTTTTTTACAAACAAAAACAACCGACTTCCTTAAAATCACTACAAAGTGAAAAATAACTTTAATTTCAGAAGTCGGTGGCAAAAAAACCATAAATACAGATCCTAAGACACCGACATCCGAAATTAAAGTTATTTTTCACTTTGTAGTGATTTTAAGGAAGGCGGTTGTTTTTTTTTTGTAAAAAAAGTTTTTAAATGACTAAGTAAATGCAAATGAAATGTAATTTTTATACCTACAAAATTTGTACGCCGTTATTGGCAAAACATGAACGCTCACAACATATTAATCTAATAACTTGCATGCCTGATTAGTCAGTTTATGTAAACACATGTTTGACAAACAAATTTTCTTTCTTTCTTTCCATATGTCAGCTAGCACACGCCAATATACCAACAAAACATTGAAAACTAAACTCAAGCTGAAATAATAAAATCGTAAAAAGAACTTAAAACCTAAATAAGAGCCTGCAAGCATAAAGGGCATGCCCGCTTACATACACAACGATGCAAAATGTTACATAGGTATACATACATTGATGCATATAGCTAAGTTGAAGTAACAATTGTTGAACTAGGACCTCCGGAGTAAAATAAAATACAATTAATACAAATAACAATAACAAAAACCATGGTCAGCAAGACGACCAGTCACCACAAGCAGCTCCCGTTCACGAGCATAACGCAAAGGTCAGCCTTTACCCCCTAGCCATATTTGAGGGAAGGTGGTAACCCGACCCCCAACGCTACCGCAAGCAGTGACATCTAAGGGAGCATGAAGAACTTGCTGCCGGTTTATTTATTTATTTATTTATACTTTATTGTACACCATAAAAATACAAAACAAAAAAACATTACAATGACAACAAGATATATGTCGGCGTCACATTGTGAGCGGCACGTGCATTGGGCTACGCGATAGCGCCGTAGCGTCGTAGCACGCTACGCCATTCTCCCACCTCATTGCTGGTGGGCGGAGTTAGAGCGCGCTACGTCGTAGCGTGCTACGTCGTTGCCCCACCTCCAATACTTCCGTATAAAAGACGCCGCACGGCGGCGAATTGGCATTCTAAGTTCAGGCGTGGCCCGGTGCACAGGTCGTATTGCTCTCAATTATTGTAATTACTCTGCCTCACTGTACATTGATACTCTTTTATATGAACTGTAATACTGTAACTGTATTACTGGGTGTCATGGCTATTTTAATATGGTGTTAAATTAATAATTATGAAAAACTGATTAAGTGCAGTTTCGTATAAGGTCTATTGATTAAATAGTTCCTTAATATTGAAAGAACCTCTTTTATTTTACAATATGACCCTCTGCCTTCATCAGAAGTGGGATGAAACCCACTCCCACCTTTATCTGGGACTGCTGGCAATCTAATACGGGAACAAATGTAATTTTTTGGGTAGTATGGAATCAATTAAAAATAACTGCAGATACTTTGACACCTCGCCACATGACACCCAGTATGCAATCGATGTTGGTTCCTTTTGATCCTAATGTAACTGAAACCAACATTATCAACTGGTGTGCATTAAGTGAGATTGTAATCGACAGTAAGAAGCCAGAAGGTGTAGACCTTATTTTAGCCCTCGCTCACTCTCTAAAGACCCGCGCCGCCATGTGTTTTACAAGAATTAATCCAGATAATAGTTCATGAGATACTATTAAAAAAATGCTGGTCTCTAAATTTTCCAAACCCATGACAATGCAAGATAATTTGAATTTAATCACAATCATAAATTGATAACAAAGAAACCCCAGGCGAGTTAGGAAAACTTGTTGAAAAGTTTCCTGATGCAAATTTACCGGACCGGTTCTGCTATCTGTCCTATTATGGTGCGATGACAAAATTCACCGTGAAAGAAACGAAGAACCGGGCACGTCCGAATCAGACACGAAAAAGTCCTGTCCATCAACTCAATTTCGGGGAAACTGCGTTCTGCGGGAAGGTCGGTCAACGAAGGCAGGAATGTCGGCACGTTGCTTCAAAAGGTACCTGTTTTAGCAAAAACCCCACAGACGAACTCTGGAATAACCTGCTTCAAATGTGGTAAAGCTAGCCACGTGGTCACCACTTGCCTTAAACGCTGGAAGAAGAAAAGAGATCCCCACACCGAGCAACACCAGCAAACAATTGAACCTGTGTGCAGAGCAGCGCGTGGTGTTTTGGAAATAAGTGGTATGCAATTCCTTTCATATTTGACTCTGGATCTGGGTGTATCTTCATGAAGGTAACTGTGGTCTTCTTACTGGTGAAAAGTTTCATGAACCTTTAAAGGGGATTGATTGTAATAATGTTAATTGGTCCAACGTTCTCGAGAGAAGTCAGTTCTCGTCAAGCTGATCTAAGTTGATGGTCATTTAGATGTACCGTCAGGCTGGTATCTCCCGATAGTCACTCAGACGAGACTCTCCTGACGATGATGTGAATTGCTCAATCCAAATACAATGCCCAACCGTGGTACATAACTTTCTTCTCGACGTTACATATCAAGTATTGTCTGACGAATGTTTCAATGAAAACGTTAACTTATTAATAGGTCACGACATTTTAGACAAGCAATATCCGCTGTGGATAATAAAGCTGCCTTAACTTAAAAAAAAAGCAAATCTTAGCTCTATATTAGAAATGTCTCTTGACATTAATTCTATTGACACAGATCTTACCGGTAAAGAAAATGAAGTTTTGATTGAAATACTCACTAAATACTCCTCATATCTCGAGTTACGAATCGTTAATGACAAAGTACAAGAATTACTAGATGCTAACATAATTCGTGAAAGTTCTTCGCCTTTCGCGAGTCCTACATTATTAATAAATAAAAAAGGTCGGTACCGATCGTATGTGCGTTGATTACCGGGAACTCAATAGCAATACTCGACCAGACAGCTATCCTTTACTACTAGTTAGTGATCGAATCGATCACCAAATTTGCGTCCATAACGGGTCAGTCTGAGTACCTCACTATGCCATTTGGTTTATGAAATGCTTCGCAGGTTTTTCAAAGAGCTATAAATACTGGACTTAAACCTCTAAATGACGATAAAATACTGATCTACATGGATGACGTACTTTCTGCATTAGAGACCGTTCAAAAAAGTTGTCTCGTTTAAATAGATTTCTAGATATAACTTTAAAAAAAATGTTCATGTATAAAGCCGAAAATTGAATATCTGGGTTTCGGAATATCCCCTGGAAAAATTAGACCAAATCCCCATAAGATTGAAGCTCTAAAAAATATCCCTCCTCCAGGCACTGCTGCTCAGTACCAACAGTTTATATGGCCTAGCCACATATTTTCGATATAACCCATATGGGCGTAAATTTACGGTTTTTATTGACTGTAACGCCTTAAAGGCCTCTCAGTACAAAAAGGACCTAACCCCTGAGTACATAGGTGGACAATTTTGCAGTCATATGACTTTGATATCATCTATAAAGAGGGAAAAAATATGGCACATCTAGACTTCCTTTCACGTAATCATGCTGACACATATTTTATTCATAAGGCAGCTAAAATTGTAAATTTGTCTGAACTGGAGAGGATTTCGTTATCTGTAGATAACGTGATTCCGAAATATGAGACATTATATCCAAATTTCGCTCAAATGACTTGCTGTCTGAAATATCACGCACATTATCGATATTAGACAGGGCATCGTAAAATCGAATGTTATAAAACCACTAAATGGTCACCAATATTGCCACACCCCTTAACATGGTAAATAATTAATCGAGTACACAGCGAAATAACACACCTAGGTTATAAAAAAAATCTTCGATAAATTATACAATCTTTATTGGTTTCAAAATATGTCAATACTTGTTAAAACCTATGGAGGTTCGTGCGTCGCTTGTAAGGCTTCCAAAGGTCCCCCGTATGCCCAGCAGGTCGGTCAACATCCAATCCCTAAATTTGCCGTTCCATGGCATATAATTCATTTAGATTTAACTGGTAAACTCACAGGAAAAAGCGTGTTAAAAAGCGAGCGCAAGGAGTATTTTTCCGTGATTATTGATGGCTTTACAAAATCCGTCTTGTTAGTTATGAATCACAAAAAAAAAAATGCAGTGACCTCGTTTGGCGCTCCTAAAAGAATAGTTGCAAATCGCGGTAGGTCATATGACAATACTGAATTTAAGAATTTTTGTAAAGATAATCGTATCGATTTACAATTAATATCCACTGGTTTGCCTGGCCAATAGCCAGGTCGAGCGTGTCATGAGGACCTTAAAAAGTATGTTTGCTATAGATTCTGGTAGCTTATGGTAAGATCATGTAGACAATATCCAATTAGTAGCTGGTACTCGTTGTAGAGCAACAGGGCTCACGCCCTTGGAATTAATTTTTGGTATTAAGGGTTCATTAGAGATAACGAGAGTTTCTACTAATCATCCTGATCTCGTTTAAACCTCGAAACCATTATCCGATTCTTCTGTTGGTATAAAAAAAGCTGGTCCAATACGACACAGGTCGATTTACTGACAAATGCGTGCACTGATTGGACAAGTCCACTCAATCTGAGTGGTTCTTTCTTTAAAATACCACTTCAGACACCAATCCACATGGTCTTCACATGATGTGACCAAGATTATGTCTGGACTTTAAAAGAGACTGTGACCTCTGAGTTTGTTTCGGCCTTTCTTCTCAGAGTAGTCAGATAGGAAACGCCGACCACATCTAGTTAAAAAAAAATATGATTGACGTGTAAAAGTGTTTGTACAAACCTACTTGCAAAAGTCATTTATCATTTAACAAGGATAAAGCTATGGTAAAATGCTTTTCAGTACGTGATTTTGCCTTTGTTAAATTCAAAAAAAGACACCAAATGAAACAGGACCGTAAATACAAAGGCCCATTTAAAATCACCGCTATTTTGGAAGAAAACGATTGGTACGAATTGTAACACATTAATGGAAAGAATAGTCTACAAATACTCTCACAAAAAAACTTACAAGTACCCCGTGGTCAGTCATTCTTTCTGGAATTCGCAGAATGTTATGATAAGGATGACGTGTCGGCGAAGAATAACATAGATGTTCTTGTCCACGAGACTAGGGAACAGATTAACAATGATGATATTCAGTCTCCTAATAGTGGACTATCTCTGCCAATAATGATACCATGTCTGCCAAAAGTGACACTATATCTACCAGTGCAGGTTGTAGAAACCGTGGTTAACGTGCTGTTTCAGTAGAATCTATTGGCCCTGAATCAGTTAATATTGTAACAGAAGCACTTGTAAATCAACCAAAGTATTGAGCTATTTGTTAATTAAGCTAAAGTAACGATACTTGTTCGGCCTAGCTAGATCCGGTCCAGTTTAACTGAAGGGATACACCTGAAGGGCAAAACAATTGCCGGACCAGGAGGCTGATCTTGTAGGGTCAGAAGTTGACCGGACCAAGAGATAACCCTTGAAGAGTCATAATAGACTGGACCAAGTGGTTAAATATCTGAAGGGTCTAAGTAGACCGGACCAGAAACAATCAGGATGACCAAACGGTACTTAATCAGTTTTTCAAGTTCTAGATGAGACATTGTCAACTGAGCGTACGAGGACGTCCGCACGTCAGTATGGCCGTGTCGGCGTCACATTGTGAGCGGCACGTGCATTGGGCTACGCGATAGCGCCGTAGCGTCGTAGCACGCTACGCCATTCTCCCACCTCATTGCTGGTGGGCGGAGTTAGAGCGCGCTACGTCGTAGCGTGCTACGTCGTTGCCCCACCTCCAATACTTCCGTATAAAAGACGCCGCACGGCGGCGAATTGGCATTCTAAGTTCAGGCGTGGCCCGGTGCACAGGTCGTATTGCTCTCAATTATTGTAATTACTCTGCCTCACTGTACATTGATACTCTTTTATATGAACTGTAATACTGTAACTGTATTACTGGGTGTCATGGCTATTTTAATATGGTGTTAAATTAATAATTATGGAAACTGATTAAGTGCAGTTTCGTATAAGGTCTATTGATTAAATAGTTCCTTAATATTGAAAGAACCTCTTTTATTTTACAATATGACCCTCTGCCTTCATATACAATGGGCGGCCTTATCGCTTTATGCGATATCTTCCAGGCAACCATGGAATGGACAGTGATAAGTCTGGACATAAAATGGGTATGTCAATGGTGTAAATATACAATGTACTAAAATTGCTAAACAGATATTTATATTCTAAATAATAGATACATAAATACTAAATATATAAGGCACAAAAATAAATGAAGACAGTACATAGAAAATTACAGTTAGATTAGGAGAACAAGATCACAACGACAAGTAGTGTTCCTTTACGAGTCTTTTAAAAACATGTAACGTCTGCGCGCGTTTAATTTCAACAGGCAATGCATTCCACAACCGAGCGGCTTGGACAGTAAAGGAATGGTCGAGGAAAGTTGTGGATTTCATAGGCATTTTAAGCTTCAACTTATCTGATGACCTTAAGAATTTCGTATGGGAGTCACCAAGAAACTGAAAACGTTTCCTGAGATAGAGAAGAGTGGAGAGCGAAAATAGCACATTATACAAAAGAGAAAGAATATGAGCATTCCAGCGAAGGCGAATTGGTAACCACTTGAGCTTCACTCGAAATTCGGACACATGGTCATATTTGCGCAAACCAAATATGAACCTTATACAAAAGTTTTGAAGTCGCTCAAGTTGGTGTTGGGTAAGGTCAAGATAGCTGGCATCAGCATAGTCAAGGATGGGTAGAAGAAGTGATTGTACAAGCGCAATCTTGGTGGCAGTCGGAAGAAAGTTAAGTAATCTTTTCAAAGACGCAGAGGATGCAAATAGCTTGCGGTTAACTTCCTGTAGCTGGGCGGTCCAAGAAAAGTTCTTATCAATAAATATTCCCAAGTTTTTATTAGTAGTAGTAGTAAGCAGAGTTTACGTTACCCACCAGACACGTCCTCTCTGGTCGGTGTATCCTCCGTTTTCTGCGGAGTTTGAGTGAACTATACACCCTGTCCCTGTTCCGGCGCCAGCTCGCGTACAAACTGCTTTGAACTAGGGATACCCGGGTTTGCATTGATCTTCTGGATCGTAATAGATTGTAACTGCGTTAAACGATCTTTATCATATCATATTGTATCATAGTGAAAGACTAGAACTAGTACAACGTAAATTCCTTCGAGCTATGAATTTTAGATGTTATCGAAAGAAAATGTCATACCACTTACTTGTTAAAAAGTATGATCTTCTGACGTTACAGTCTAGACGGAAACTTCTGGAAGTTATGACTCTGTTCAATGTGTGCCGCAATCATTTTGACTGTCCGGACTTAGTTAGGAGTCTGAGTTACCTGGTTCCTCGAACAGTTCATGTACGTGAGGTACGCACTCGACATCTCTTTGCTACTAGCCTCTGTAAATCCAACGCTGGTTCGCGTTCACCGCTTCATCGTTTGGTTAAGACATATAACGATGAATTTAACGTAATCGACATTCTTTTCCTTAGTAAAAATGCATTTAAGAAGGAAATCCGAGCAACCCTAAAGGATCAGCAAAGTAATTTAGAATAGCGCAATAAAATTTAATATAATTTAATCACGTATCAATATAATTTAATCATGTATGCACACAAACTTACTTTTTCTTACTTTTTTTTAAATTTCAAAATCCAGTTCAAAGTTCTAAGACAATTACTGTTGTATAGGTATTGTATCTGTGTTACCAGCTAGTTTTAAATACTTTGCATTGTAATCTGTGGAGAACGTTGTGGGTAGCACAATTGTTCAAAATTTAATATCTAAGATAATATGTCTATCTCTTATTGTGTTACTGTTTGTTTTTCCTTAAATAAATAAAATAAAAATAAAATATTGTATTGAATCGATCTTACTCGATCTCGGAATATCGTATCGCTAACTAACAACGGTAGTTCGTATGGTTCATTGTTTTGTTAGCTTTTTCTGAAATTTTGACAGACGCACTGGATATAGCATATCACGGCTATTATTTATTTATTTAAGCTTCTCGCACACAAAAAAGGTACAAAGGTGGACTTACGACGCCTTAGGCATTGTCTACCAGTCAACCAAGGGTGGTGAAGAGATTAGATGGCAGGTGCTTTGATTGAGAGGAACAGTTATTGAAAAATACTATTAAAATATAAATACAAGTTGTCCCAAAAGGTTACGTAGCTGGGATGGGGGGGGGGTGATAGGGGTGGTCACAAGGGTCACCAGAAAAATAATAAAATAAATCTTTTCTTTTCAGTACACTTGGAGGAAGTTGAGTGAAATCGTAATTACTAAGTCCTTGACTGGAGAAGAACTTAATTTACTTTAAAATGCTGGTTAGATATGTTTTTTTTTATTTTTATTTCAATTTGATAAAGGGTTATTGACGATTACATAACAGCATTTTTTTTAATACAGCAATATTTGTAGGTACAGTTAGCAAAATAGCCCCACAAGGTGTAAAATTTTTAGTTTAAAAAAATGCCATTTATTTTTTTAAATACCCAGAGGGGATTTTTTAATTTTATTTCTGGTGACCCTTGTGACCACCCCTATCACCCTCCTTCCCAGCTACGTAACCTTTTAGGACACCCTGTATATATATATATGTTACCGGCCAAACCCGATTTCAGGACAAACTAGTTTTGCCTAGGATAAACTAGTTCTTCCTATACGCGATAGGATTAACTAGTATAGCCTAGGCCAAACTAATTTGTCTTAAGCCCGATAGGATAAACCAGTTTAGGCTAGTCCAAACAATTTTTTCCTAAGCCCGATAGGATAGACCAGTTTAGGCTAGGCCAAACTAGTTGATCCTGATAAAAATACGCACACTCTAGGATAAACTGGTATGGCTTAGTCTAAACAGTCTAAATAAGAAAATTTTGCAGAGCCAAAAGTAATTGAGCAAACATGTCAGGATTTGTACATGCGGGAGTTCCCAAATCACGCCCCGAGCGCCCCGCGTTGCTCCTCGCTCGCCATTCGTCGCGTCAATGCTATAAGTAAGCTTGCCAGTCTGTGGCCATAACTCAAAATTGTGCACGGAAAACCCAGGCACAGTCAAAGCCAGGGCTCTGTTGAACGTGCCAGTCAAGATATTGAGAATATGATAGGCTCCTGGATGAAGTACAACGTTTCAGCGAAATGGTCAGAATGCTTGAGATATGTTCAATTCATGAAAAACTGCGCCTACCATTCAGGGATAAAACAACCACCATACAAGGCATTATTTGGAATAGAACCCAGAGTAGGACTTTCGACTTCCTCTTTGCCGCAAGAAATCATAAATGATATTCAGGATGAAGATGATTTAAGGAAGGTAACAGAAGATGATCGCAATGTCAACCTGACAGAAGACAGTGATGATAACGTTGCCGAAGTTAGTAACCAAAATGACATTCATAAAGCTAGAACAACAGCAGCAGAAAATCTTGTGAAACAGGCTAAGAAAATTAATGCTACTTCTAACATGTCTCATCCACCTGCCAACATTGGAGATAATGTTTCTTTCGACTCTACAAAATTTTCTTGTTTAGACTGTTTAGACTAGGCCATACCAGTTTATCCTAGAGTGTGCGTATTTATATCAGGATCAACTAGTTTGGCCTAGCCTAAACTGGTCTATCCTATCGGGCTTAGGAAAAATTAGTTTGGACTAGTCTAAACTGGTTTATCCTATCGGGCTTAGGACAAATTAGTTTGGACTAGGCTATACTAGTTGAAGAAAGAAGAAGAAAAATATTTTATTTGTGACACGCACAGGACATAGAAAACATTAAAAAGAACACAGTTTAGGATTAAAACAAATAACAAAATGGTAAAAGATATAAAAATTAAAAGAATAAGACCTGTGCGAGGCCAAAAAGGCTCCTATCTCAGCATAATGCTGCGATATTTGTAAAAAAAACAACTACCGCAGCGCTGGTATTCAGATAGGGCCCACTGTGATGCCACGGACACACTTACGTACGTGATAAAGTGATTAATCCCACACTCAAAAAATATTACATATAAGAAATAAAATAAATGATAAAATATACTTAAGATATAAATGTAAACTGTATTTCTTACAATTAACAATTAATTATACGACTGACCCGACGCACGGTGGATCGAAAATTGGCTGTAGAAGACATAGGATCTCGATTTCTTAAATGTTATTTTTTTTGCTGGAAATGACTTCTGCTGATCATTACTGTTCTATAAAATGTCATATGAAGTAAATATGTGCACAAATGGAAGAGTTATAATTTTTATAAGAAAAAAATGTATGGAGCTAGTATGAAAAATCGAATTATCTCCTAAACGGCATGTTCAACCGTAATATCCTTGAAGGTGGTCATAGTGCTAATTATTTATAATCTTTTAGTTGCGGATTTGACGAAAAATTTCATGCCGTTTTTTTTTTAAAAATCGTCAAAATATTTTCATTTGTTTTTTCATATGAAACGATTCCTTTTAGTGTTTATGTTGAAGAACACGGACTTTTAACTACACGTAACATAAAATAGTATCACTCCTATACTGGGTGACTTTTTTTAGCGTCTTAAAAAAAATTGGGGGTAATAGGTGAACGGAGTAGAAGCTTTTGGCATAGAAATTTTTATTATTTTTATTTTTGAATAACATGTAATTAAATTGATCTAGCAATAAATACTACACATTTAAAGTAACATTTACATACTAGAACAACAAAAACAGAAATTTGAAAAAAAAAAAACAAAAAAAAATATTTAAATCTATCGAAACTCAAATCATACGCACCCTACACAATGCGCCGCATGTATCATTGATTTCGGAGCGCGGTCCTACCCTTTGAAGCTGGCTGATAGGCGGCCTCATTGATCTTTCGTAGGCGCACGAGCCGCACACGCATCCCTGTCCACCCGCGTCCCGCGCTCCTTTAGTCACCTACGATGAATCTGAAGGCCTTCCTGCCTTCTATTCTAGTTACACAACACACCACATGAAGGTCGAGACGGTAAAAAATGTCATCCGGTATTTCCGAAGGAGTTGGCAGAGGTTTATAGTACACCCACACGTAGACAACTATGCTTGAGCTAGATATTTATCAACACATCATGAGTTTTAAAACTTTTCATACAACCAAATTACCAATTGTTTACTCTTCTAATGAGTCCGAAAAGAAGTGATTAAATAACTACACTGATTAGGTCTTCTAATGAGTCTTTATAGGTGATTTAATGATTTTCAATATCTCACGACAATGCCAACTATGGATTACATTCAACTTTTCCTGATAAGTAAGCTAATTTGTTAATTAGCAGTGCTATGAGTTCTAAGAATAGTTAGTGACAATTATAAATTTTCATTAGCTAATGAGAAGATAACTAATGAGGGTAGTTACCTAATTATTGGCTTTTTGCAATAAAAGGGCTACAGTTTTGTTTTATAATTTAGTTTGTTCACAACTGTGTAACTGCTAACACTAAATCTGCGGCTATAAAATCTTAGAATGGAAAGTTTAATCACGAATTTAGACTTGTTTGTTCTTCTACGAAGTGAGAGTACTTCATTTGATCATGAAGTATTGTTCAGTGCAGTTGTATCCCGCATAGGCGATTGCCTGTCTGACGAAGATCGTGTTGTTCTCAAAGTATTTTGTCGGAGATTTACGCGAGCCGCTTTACAAAGGTGGCAGAAATCCAACCGATTCCTTGATAATTTCAGGAGAAAGTACGAGAATTGGTTGGGAGCAAATATTGATTGGCCGAGTTTTGTGCAAACTTTAGTTAATCAAGAACCAAGTGTTGATGAGATACCAAGAGCGCCCTCAGTCTCTCCAGAACCGTCGAAGTCCATTGGAACAATGACGAAAAGATCCCGTAAACCATTCGAAGATCTGGGAAGTAAACAAAAAAGAGAAGATCTGATGAACACACAGGCGAAGATTCCAGTGAATTGGCATATGCAGCTGCAGCACGTTTAAAAGAAGAAGGGCATGGAGATATCGCCTCTGTCATCGAATACATGATGAAAAATCCTGAAGCAGCCGCTAAATTATATGAAACGCTTAAGAAACCAGCGAAAACAATCATATTTACGTCATAAAAGGCGCTTGGATTGCTTCTTTCGCTAAAACTCTCAAAGTGGCAATATGTTACGTTGCGAGAGGCTGCCATTCGGGAAGGTGCTAAGGATATTTATCCATCTTACTATAAAGTGCAACAAACTAAGCTTGATTGCTACCCTCCGAAGCAATCAGTGACAGTTACTGATTCATCGGCTAGGATTACACTTCAAGCTTTACTTGATATCACAGTTACAAGAATCCTTCAAAGCCTTTCTAAGGAAGAGCATAACAAGCAGTTGAAGTTGATATCCAAGTGGGGATTTGATGGTGCTTCTAACCAAAGCCGATACAAGCAGAAAATGGAGGGTGAGGAAGATGACTCGAGCATTTTCATGACCTCCTTGGTGCCACTTAAACTGACAGATGGAGACAACATCTTATGGACGAACCCAAAACCATGCTCAGTTTTGTATTGTCGTCCAGTTCAGTTTACTTTTGTAAAGGAGAGTGAAGCAGTTGTCCTTGAGCTGAAAAAACAAATGGATGAAGAAATTGAGGCCCTTATCCCCACAGAGTGCAATAATAATAATAGGGTGACTCATGAACTAATGATGACGATGATCGACGCTAAAGTTTGCACTTACCTTTCTGAAGCTAGATCAAATGCATCGTGCTACCTGTGCTTAGCAAAACCTACAGAAATGAACCGCTTAGATGCTGTAACATCAAAAATTGTGTGTTCTGACCTGTATGAATTTGGCTTGTCATCCCTACACGCCCGTATAAATCGTATGGAATGTCTGTTACACATTGCATACAGGCTCGACTTCAAACGGTGGGCAGCGAGAAGTGATGAGCACAAAGAAATGCTACAGACAAGGAAGAAAATAATTCAAAATAAATTCAAAGATGAGCTCAATCTGTTGATTGATATAGTAAAACAAGGCTCGGGAACCACCAATGACGGGAATACTGCAAGAAAATTCTTTGAGTTTCCTAATAAAACCGCAGCTATAACCGGTTTGGATGAAGACCTCATCAAAAGATTTGCTGTAATTTTACAAGCAATTACATCTGGAGAGCAGGTCGATATAATAAAATTTTGAGATTATGCCCGCAAAACAGCAGAAAAGTACGTATTATTATACGACTGGTACTACATGTCGTCAACCGTTCATAAATTATTAAAACATGGGGCTGACATAATTGAGAAAAATAATATTGTGCCGATTGGGACTCTCTCGGAAGAAGCCTCAGAGTCTCGAAACAAAGATTTTAGGAGGTTTCGAGAACATCATTCGCGGAAAAGAAGCAGGCAGGATTCCAATCAAGACATTTTATGATAAATATGCTTGTTGTTTCTTCGGATCCTTTGCTAAGTGCACAAAGGCCTAAGTTAGATGCCAAGAAAAAGCAGAGCTTTTTTGCTGAAACTCTCGACTTAATTCAATTTCAGGAAACTGAGTTCGAGTTTTTGGATATATCCAATCTGGATGCTGACTCAGAATTGGAGTCTGACAACGAGAGTGATAAGGAAAATTTGTAAAAAAATATATATGTACTTATTTGTAAATTTGTATTTGAGTCTGTTTGGGTTTTTTTTTTGTAATATTTAATGATATTTTGTCTTTTTTTTATTTATTTTACTTTATTTTACAAATGCTTAGTATTAATTCCTTAAATTAAATTATTTTGTATATAATATAACTTTATATGTAACTTAAATAAGAGTTTGATAATCTTTTTTTATTTAAATTAATAAAAATGTGTAAAAAACAGCAATTTTTTAATTTAATTTTCTTGTTTTGTGTGTTCTTAATATTTGGGTTGATAACAAATCAAACTTTTTAACTTGGACACTAAAAGGGATCGTTTTACATGTAATAATAAATAAAAATATTTTGACGATTTTTTTATAAAAAAACGGCATTAAATTTTTCTTCAAATCGGCAACCAAAAAATCATAAATAATTAGCACTATGACCACCTCCAAGGATATTACGGTTAAACATGCCGTTTAGGAGATAATTCGATTTTTCATACTAGCTTCATACAAATTTTTCGTAAAAAAAATATATTTCCTTCGTTTTTGGGCAGAATTAACTCGGGTGTCATTTTTGTACATAGTAATGATCAGCAGAAGTCATTTCCAGCAAAAAAAATAACATTTAAGAAATCGAGATCCTATGTCTTCTACAGCCGATTTTCGATCCACCGTGCGACGCTCCAAAATCGCTTGTCCATGCCACAGACAATATATCTATGGTCTATGACAAACGAAGGGACGCGAGCGCAGATGATGTAATCACTACGTCAAATGTCAGAATACAAACACAGAATACAAAATAAACAAGAAATTCATCGCGAGAAGCAAGAAATTCATTCATCATCATTCATAGTTAATCCTATCGCGTATAGGAAGAACTAGTTTAGCCTAGGCATAACTAATTTGTCCTGAAATCGGATTTGGCCGGTAACATATATATCAAATTATAAATAAGATGGGAAATATAAATAGATTATAAACTTATAATACACACATACATATTTACTATAATATATACTTACATACATATACATATGTATACATATACAACATGTCTCGTAATTAACGCACACCCTCTTAAGGGGTCATTGTACTCATCATTATGAACAACTTTTACTATGGGACCAAACCAGAAATCGTGAAAAAAATATCTGCTGTTTCATACATTTTGGTCGCAGTAAGATAGATAAAGCCGTAATATAGTTATATCCCTAGGGATATAATTATATACCGTAACATAGTTACACGAAAGCGATTCTTTACTATCTCACTAGGAATATAGTTATAAAACGGTCCAAGTTTAGTGATATACTTATATTACTAGATTTTTTTTTTTTTTTTGGATGGGAAATCATCAAATGACTTCTCCCGCTCTGGGCGGAGTGGGAGGGCGTGTCAGACTTTTACTGACTAAAACCCACCCGTGTTCCTTCAGTTGCCCATGTGCCAGAGTCACGGTATCTCTTTCGAACAATCTCGTGACCCTGGCAGGCATCGGTCCTAGCAGACCCCTACATTGCTGCTGACATCTCTTTGAGTATATTACTAGATTAAGTTTAGTGAAATAGCTTTCGGAGTGTGCATGTTCATTTAATTATCGCTACTTTTCCTTAATATTTGTTATATATTCGTTTTATCATTGCTAAGTACTTGTGCCAGCTATGGATAAAGATGAAGAAATTAATACAAAGCGACATTTTGAACAGGAACTTCATCTATTTTACAATGCGAGATGCTAAAAACCAGAGTGGACGCGGCAGAGAATAACTGAAGTAATAAATTACATAGAAGAGTATGAAGCGGCGCCTCGGCTTAACGTAAAGAGAAATCCTAACCATCATTTTTTTGCAAACCATTATGACGTAATACAGGTAGGAGCAGAAAAGTATTTAGCTTTGAAACGTAAATCGACTACTGATATAAAAATTTTGCCCTCCGAAGAATATCAATGCTTTGTCAGAAATTCATAAAAAGACAGGACATGGTGGTCGTGACAAAATGTTACATACTTTGAAATCTCAAGTCTTTTTCAATTTTTCAAAAATGTTTGAGAATAAATAAGCTTTAATATACTACAATATGATGACAACATGATACAATATGTCTTTTTTGAGACAAACCCTAATATATCTACAACACTGAACTTAATCTAGTAATATAAGTATATCACTAAACTTCGACGGTTTTATAACTATATTCCTAGTGAGATAGTAAAGAATCGCTTTCGTATAACTATGTCACGGTATATAATTATATCCCTAGGGATATAACTATATTACGGCTTTATCTATCTTACTGCGACATATACACAGATTTAACCAAGAGAGATGTTGAGACTCTACGTTATTTGTTTTGAAAATAACTCCGCAATTACTCGTGTAATAAAGATATGGCATTTGTAATACAAAAGCGATGCCTACGTGCCATGTTCGGTATCCAAAGTACAGAGAGCTGTAGGCCTCTCTTTAAGGAACATAAAATACTTACACTTCCGTCACTTTATATTTTGGAAATAGCCCTATTTATCAGAAATAACCCCTATTTGTTTCTTCGTATATCGGACATTATAATTCGTAATCGCCGGGATAACAGTAAAATTCGTGTACAGCCAGCAAAGACAGCGCTACTGTATAAAAGCGTGGTATGCAGAGCGCCAATCATTTATAATAATATCCCAAAGTGTGTTAAGTCATTAAATGCAGACCAGTTTAAGAAAACATTTAAACAAATACTGACAGAAAAAGCCTATTATAATGTGAATGATTTTTTAAATGATAAATCGATTTTGAGAAATTGACTTTAATTATTATTTCATTATTCATTTTGTGTCGCATGCGTATTGACCTAATGTTTTTAATCTAATCATATTGTTTAATGTTAATAATCTATTTTTATTGTTACTCTTTTTATTTTAAATCTTTTTATGTCTTTCGACTATATTTGTACACCAGCCATGGTCAAACATGTTGAGCCACAACCACCCACTTTGTAACTAACAACCATACTATACCATGTATATTATCTACACATGTTTTTGCAAATAAATAAATCTGAATCTGAATCTGAATTTCCGCTTAAACGCATACCGAGTGGTGGCCGTCCTGATATCGAGAGGGAGCGCATTCCAAAGAAGAATGGAATGGCTATCAGTCAAGTAATTCCAGCTAGAGAAAACAGACGATTCGACAAGTTGTAGTTCATACGGTACGTTGTTTAAATTTTAATTGATCCGATTTTTTCATACGATCCTGTAGGCGCATACGATTCGATCTGCGTGAAGATCGTATCTTTTTGAATCGATTTAAAAAATCGGTAGATCGTATGGCCATGAATCGAAGATTCGATCAGATCAGAAGATCGATTAAAATCGGGCATCCCTACTTTGAACCACCCCAGTAAGCGGACAAAGTTAAGGGTGATAGCAGCGGCGAGACGACGCCGATGTTTACTTCTTGAATTGTTATTAAAGATGCCAAACTGTTGTACCGTGTGTACAAGTAATTATTGGAAAACTTAGATATGTTTTTTGCATATCCAAAGGATCTATTTTGTGAGGTGAATTACTATACCTACACATTTTTAATTCGACGTCCACACGGACGAAATAAATCTTGGCGTGATCGGGGTTGTACCGAGCAAAAGGGAGGAAAAAAAGCGTAATACTGAATTTAATTTAGAGACTGCACGTGGCCCCATTAACTCAGATATAGAAATAGCTCAGGAATTTCAAAATTTTTTCGTTAATATTCCCGTTAAAACTACTGAAGCTTTAAATTCGTCACCCGCGCTTTCCGCTGCCTTACTCAAAAAGAATGTAGGGGCATGCCCTTTAGAGTTTAGGTTTCAGCATACTAACCCCCAGGCTATTATAAAAGCTTTTAAGGGCCTTGGTCCGGTTTAGTGCCGTAAAACGGTCACTTTATGAACCTATCTTCTCATTAACGACTTGGTTTGAAGATTTGAAAAAAAAATATTTTTGCTATAGATTCATGTACATAATTTTTACAAGAGCACTTTTTTCGTAGGGTTAAAACCTTTGCTGTAAAAAAATATTTACGACAACCCAATTTTTTGGCTTATATTTCATACTCCTACTAAACAGCTTTGTTATTTGGAAATATTTTTACACATAAAAATAAACGGTTATAGGCACTACGATTTTACAATAAAATATTGTAAATTAATCAAAATTTTGCAAAGAAATACCCCCATTTTAAGCCGTCAAGGGTAGAGGGGCTCTGCGCAGGCGCGGGCTGCAGTCGTGCATTAGCATTCAGACGGGAGGGCTGTGTCGCTCGCTGCTCCGCTCCAGCTATCGACCGACTACGTGCGACGTGTGTGTTAGTGTAAATACTTACGAACGTATTGTAACAGTGTGTGTTTATAGACTAGCTCCTTGCAGAGGAGTCGATTTGTTTGAGCGCGACGCGCGTGGACGCTTTATTAGTGGTGGCATTTCTAAATACTTTTTTGTGTATATATTTCATTGTGTGAACTGTAACATAGTTTGTATTTAAATAAAAATGTCCAGGCAAAGAAAGTGTTTAATTTATTAGCGATTATCCTACAGTTATTGACTATTTCTGTTTTGTTGTAATTTTTAATTTTTAGTATTTCCTTACCAAAACTGTGCGTTACAAAAACAATCGTTTTTTTTTTTTTAATTATGTTAATATTTCTCATGTAAGTGAAATTTGTTTTTTATGGGAAATAAAGATATCTCTAACCCGAAAAGTTGTCTTTCTTTAATCAATCACATACCTGCATGTTTAAAGAAATATGTCCAGTATAAACATCAAATAGTTGCGTCTTTCTAAAGTATCAGTCATTGATCCACCATTCGGTACCTTTTACAGCCGTAGGCAAAAATACCGACTTTCGTCCGTCTCTGCATAATCTTTGGTCGTCGTTTTAGTTTAGCGCGCCGCCGCCACTCGTTACGTGTGTGCGGGAGTATGGAGCTTAGCTCTGCCCATATGCTCAAGGTTAACGAGGATACTGTACACCTTAAAGATCTTAACATTAAATCAACAGAAGATCTTTGGGGAATGTCTGTCAAATTTTGTAGTTCTATTATTGAAACCATTGCACCCTATTTAGCTTTCATATTTAACACCAGTGTAGACCAAGGAGTCTTTCCGGATCTGATGAAACACAGCAAAGTAGTTCCTTTGTTTAAATCCGGTGATAGTAAAGAACCAAACAATTATAGGCCCGTGTCAGTTCTGCCAGTTCTCAGTAAGGTGTTTGAAAAGTTAATGCTCAATCAAATGTTACGTCACTTTAATAAAAACTCCATCTTTCATGAACACCAGTTCGGTTTCACCAAAGGGCGTTGTACCACCGACGCTGGTGTTACCCTAATAAAGAACATTTTTAACGCCTGGGAAGAAGCACAAGATGCCATTGGAATCTTTTGTGACCTTTCCAAGGCGTTCGATTGCGTAAACCATGAGACACTTTTGCTGAAACTAGAGCACTATGGAATTAGAAATTCAGCTCTTGACTTAACAAGATCATACCTGAAGGATAGAACGGTCAAAGTCCAAGCTAACGGCGTAAACTCATTGGGGTCTAAAATGGCAATGGGCGTTCCTCAAGGCTCGATATTGGGTCCATTCCTCTTTTTAGTATACATTAATGATCTACCCCATCTACTTCCAAACCAACCGAAGATGGTGTTATTTGCAGATGACACATCATTGATATTTAAAATCGACAGACGGTCTAAAAATCTTGACGACGTCAATAACTGCATTCTTCAGGTCCAAGACTGGTTTACGGTAAATAATTTGGTACTTAATAATAAAAAAAAACCAAGTGCATTAGATTTCAATTGCCTAATGTCAGAGGGAGCGAATATGACATCTTATTGAATGGGGAAAAACTGGAATTTATTGATCAAACGGTTTTCCTAGGAATCACGCTAGACGAGAAATTACAATGGGGACCTCATATCACATCTCTTGCGGGGCGGTTAAGCTCGGCCGCTTATGCTGTTAGAAAGATAAGACAGTTAACAGATGTAGAAACCGCGCGTTTGGTCTATTTTAGCTACTTCCACAGCATTATGTCGTATGGCATTTTACTGTGGGGTAGGGCTGCTGACATTGAATTCATTTTTATTTTGCAAAAGCGAGCTGTCAGAGCCATTTATAATCTATGTCGCGGCGAATCCCTCAAGGAACTATTTAAAAGGATTAATATTATGACGGTACCTTGCCAATTCATTTACGAAAATATTATGTATGTAAGAAAAAATCCACATCTTTTTAATAAAATAAGCGATAGACATAATTTTAATACTAGAAATAAAGACAAGATAGATCAACCATTTTTCAGATTAGCAAAAGTACATACATCTTTTATGGGGTACTGTGTTAAATGTTACAACAAAATACCTTCTGATATATTGCAATTAAATGAAAGGAGGTTTAAAAGTCATATTAAAAGTACACTATGTAAACGAGCTTATTACAAATTAGAGGACTACATTCAAGATAAGAACGCTTGGAAACATGCTGGTCTCGCTCCATAGGTTCTTAGAGTTTATCAAACTAGTTGCTAACTTAATTGTGTAGATAATATTTATTTTTTCTTCTATGACACTGTTTTACATTCTGTAATTACTGTAACTCACACACTGACAGTTTATATGGGTAGTTCATATAATTGTTTTTTTTATTATTATTTTATTTAACTGCTTTTGTTAATTTATTTTCTTTTAATTTCATTTGTTGTGTCTATGTATCATTTGCATCGTTGTATATGTAAGCGGGCACGCCCTTTATGCCTGGAGGCTTTAGTAAGGTTTTAAGTTCTGTTTACGATTTTTGTTTCATTATTCATTTCAGCTTGAGTTTAGTTTTCAATGTTTTGTTGGTATAATGGCGTGTGCTAGCTGACATATGGCGAATAATGTATGTTTTGTTTTATTATATTAATAACTTATACAATATTGTATAGAATCAAGTTCTTCTAACTTAACAGACAGCAGTGCTGCGGGGGAGTTTGTTCCGCCACTTCTTCTTCCCAGCCAAAGCACTAGGAAGTGTCGAAGGGCGGGCGTTTTGGGGGGACTGTCTTATGTGACTTTGACGTTCAAAAAGTGCTGACTCTCAGCCTAGTTTGAATAAATGACTTTTGATTTTGATTTTCAATCAGAATCCTAGAGAATGCAGCGCGAGTGAGTCTAAAAGCTTCAAAATAACCGATTTTCAACTCTCGGCACTAAGTAATTCGTTGTGCGCGACAAAATCCCGCAGCGATTTTATTACGCCCGTGGCGAGGGCTTATTTATTTATTTTATTTATTTATATATACTTTATTGTACAACATAAAAATACATCACAAAAAAAAATTACAATGATTACAAAATATACAATGAGCGGCCTTATCGCTTTATGCGATCTCTTCCAGGCAACCATGGAATGGACAGTGATAAGCGTGGACATAAAATGGGTATGTTAATGGTGTAAACATACTAAAATAACTAAACAGATATTTATATCCTAAATAATATATACCTATATAAATACATACATACTAAATATATAAGACACAAAAATTAATGACAACAGTACATAGAAAATTACAGTTCGGCTTAAGTATTTAACAGAGCAGCTGTTCACTTTCAAAACCTAGTATCTGACATTTTTTTAAACGGGTACTTTTGGATTTTTGTGCCTCCACATATTAGGCTAGCGTAAGCTCCCAGAAATTAGTCAAATACGAAATTACACAAAGTCGGAAACCGACCCGTCCGAAATGATTTAGAGAAATCAGCAATCGTTTTTCGGCTCTCCTGTAAAATTTAGTTTTATGCAGATACTGGGTTTTGACATTGCACAGCTGAGTGTTATGCCGTTTTCCACGCCAGGCGTTACTACACTGCCAGGGTCGCGAGATTGTTCGAAAGAGATACCGTAAGCCTGGCACATGGGCAATGTTTTAGTCAGTAAAAGTCTGAGACGCCCTCCCGCTCCGCCTAGAGCGGGAGAAGTCATTTATTTATTTCCCATCCTAAAAAAAAAAGACGTTACAACATCTGACAAGAATAGTCGACGAAGCGCGGCCCATCCGTTAACGAGCCGTGGGACCGCAGCATTATTGGTATTTAGTTCCTTTTATCTTTTCGTACATCCATTATACTTATTGTCTACTATCGTAGGTCCTAAAAATTTGTTTTACTTTTTTTATAAACAAAATACCTTTCTCTCCTGAGATACTCGTACACATAACCACAGCAAATTGAAAAATCACGTTAAAGTTATAAACAACGTTATCAGTAGCATGGCGCGCGCGCTGTTAATGTATCGTTACTGTCAGTGACATACTGACATTCTGTGACTCACAGGTAGACATGTCACTCACAGACTGTGAGTGACATGTCTACCTTAACACATTCTCGAATTCTCGGCTAAACTGCCACAGGTAAAAACTTTGTCTCTGGTCTCTGCTCTAATCGCTACTCTATGGCTCTAACAGTCTGAAACTGTGGTCCTGAATAGTACAGAATAGTTTACATATTCTATTAAAGATGGTATAAAATATCTGTAACATACCACTAGTATGCCTCTCAATCCTATCATCATCATCGGCAGCCTTATTCAACACACAACTCCGTCCAAGTTTTCCTGGTCTGTGCGAGGGTATTCACCGCAAGCAGCTTTAGGTCGTCAGCTCACTTGGCTGTTGGTCTGTCAACGCTCTTTGTGCCCATGAGTTCCAATAAAATGCATTATTAGCATGCAAATGCATGCGTATATATAGGGCAGCGCAGTATTCTCGAAGTTATATAAAACTAGCTTTTGCCCGCGGCTTCGCCCGCGTGGATGTCGGAAATTAATGCAGGAGGACGTACTACCGCGGTAAGATGTGTTAATTCAGGTTATATTATAGGCTGTTACCCGCGACTTCGTCCGAGTGGTATTAACAAAAAGTTTTTCATAAAAACTGTCTTTGAAAATTACGCTGACATACGTCTCAAAATTCAGCGTGTTTTTAGTTTTTTTAAACTATTATTTATTTTTTCTAAAATAAAAGTAGCCTAAGTTACTCCTTGTTACATCAGCTATCTGCCAGTGAAAGTTGTTGATTAGCCTGAACGAACAAACAGGCAGACAGACAAACAAAAATTGTAAAAAATGTTGTTTTGGTAAATGTACCGTGTATACATCCATATACACTTAGTAAAAAGTAGTTATTTTAATATTAAAAACAGACACTCCAATTTTATTTATTTGTATAGATATACATAGATTGTACCTATAGATGTGATTCATAAAATAATTGGTATTAAAAACTCCGACTTGCTCACGTCAACTATTACTATTATGGGCGTTCTGTATTCTTCAGGATCATGTATACTTAGTTCATAAACGTCTTTTAAATTAATATTTGATCCTTTTCTTTTTCTCAACTTTGACTGGCCTGTTAGTCTAGTGGTTAGTGACCCTGAATGCTAAGACTGAGGTCGTGGATTCGATTCCCACCCAGGACAAATCTTTGAGTGATGAGCACAATCATTTGTTCTGTGTCTGGGTGTAATTTATCTATAATATGTATGTATGTATTTAGTTTATAAGTATGTTTATCAGTTGTCTGGTTGCCATAGTAGGTTCAGGCTCTGCCTAGTTTGGGATCAGATAACGTTGTGTTGTTGTTATTATATTATTATTAAGAACTCATCTTTTAATAAGTCACGCTCCAAGTCGCACATCATCACTGTCTAGTCTTTTATCCAACTATGTTAGGGTCGGCTTCCAGCCTAACCGGATGCAGCTTAGTACCCAGTATTTTACATGGAGTGACTTCCCTGACCTCCACAACCCAATTAGGTACTGGGTAATACGATACCCCTATGTAAGACTGGTTGTCAGAATTTAGGGCTACTGACACGGAATAAAGAAAACTAGAGGAAGTGCCCCTCAGATATCGCGCGCGTGTCAACATTTAGCGCAGATGCGCAGCATTTAGCTTATTCGCCGTCAGATACTTGTCGCGATTGGTTGTCGCAGAAATACGCGAAATATTACAAATTATGCCTTGTTGTGCAGTTTTGACCTGCAAAAACGAAAGCAGAAAAAAAATGTATCTTGTGGAGGTGTATCCTATCATCAGTAAGTACTAAACTTTGTTAATTTTTAATATAATTGATTTTAATTGCAATACCACATGTTATGACTTCAATGCAAACTATAAACAACCTTATATTCATTGACACAAAGTCTTAATGCACGTAGTCGTCATCTGGAAAATCATAACCAAAATTCTAGTAACTTCGACGCTACTCGATTAGGGATGGGACACATCCGTAAAGTAGGTTGGTATCGATAATTTTGTTTGATTTTAGTAAGGAATCAATAGCTCACATAGCTGGTTATATAATAAGACAGTTGATTAAAAAAATTAAGTGTGATATTTGCGTTAGTGCTTTAGTAACAGAAAAAAAACAATCATTACATAGATTTTGTTATAGCTAAGGATAGAGGGGGATTATTATACCCATCAGAATCTGTGATTAAGATATGTCAGATGTCCGAAATATTTTTAAAAGACGGTCACATATTTAATAAAGATTATATCATAGCTAAAATAATGCGCCAGTTTATTGGGTCATCGATATTCCAAAACATAAGCCATCATCAATTAGGGGAATTTCTTACGTCTAAACATATTACTGACTTAATGAAAGCTATGACGGCAAAATATATTAATATACGATTTCATCACCTATTAAAATTAAACATAAAATTATCAAAACGGTAGTTAAATAAATATGTGTTATTTCAAGGTCAGTAAATATTTTCAGTACTATCTGTTATCGTTTCATATCATATCGTTCATCGTTGTGTATGTTGATACAAACATACAAATACCTCTTTAACATTGATATTTTAACGATAATCAACCTTTTCCGTTATTAAGCATTTGTATGATGTTAACAAATTATTATATTGCTCACCCGAATAAATTACGTAACGTCAATATTAAAATATCGATATATGTCTACATCTCAAAATTTTTTTTTTGGTACTTACTAAAAGCGATTACAAGTGCATGTGAATATGACATCTATTTCAAAGGAGCTAGCGTTCTGAATCGAATGAATTGATTACAGCGCCATCTAGCATTGAGTTGCTGAACTCGTTGTAAATTTGTCTATCTAAAGTTTTAAAACGAAAAACGTCTTTATTGTGTGTCAAGTCAAATAATAACAACTTTCATGCGTTGTAATACGACTTAATTTTTGAAAGCAATACGAAGATGATTTGTAAAAGTTGCGTGTGTAATTTGTAGCCTATCATATCACTGTTTTTTATGTGTGTAATGGACAATTTGATATGCAAATGTGTGAGTTTGGCGACACTGGTTCCCGTGCTTAGCCAGTGTAGGGGCACTTCTCTGTATTCTTTGTTCTGTGGCTACTGACGACCCGTAACCCTACAAGTCGCACATATTTTTGTTATTTAATTCCTCATTAAAATTAAACAACAGCGAACGCACGACTGATTTTCAGTTTGAACTATAATTGAGTCTGAAACCTCATTACACACGGAGTCGTATATCTTTTTTACTCCGTACTTCGTAAACTGTTACGTTAGAGAATAAATTGTGACGTGAATGTTTTATCTGTCACTGTCAACAACCGTCTGACCCTTATCCACTCATAGCTGTCACTTGTCACCCACACTCCCACAGTGGCTACACAGGCTATATCAACCAAGGCAATAATTTTTAAATCGTAGTGAAAACTAAACTCTGAATTACAAAGTAAATTATGTATGTTCTTCTACTTTAACAGTGTTCATAATTTATTATAATGGGTGGTAAATCAAAGCAGAGCCAAAGGACTAAAAATAATGTGAGAGTAAGTATTACCATGATTGGTTGGCTCCATGTCGCAATTGCGGTGTATTTATTAAGCCATTCTTTGAGTATTTTAGTAAATAAATTCATTAATAAGGCTTCAAAGAATCTTTTCAGAGCACGGAAAATGTGTTTTTAGTAACTAATTTCGTTTACTATGTGTATTTGGACCGATATTGATAATTATGACGAAATTTTGAGGCAAGGTCAATATTGTTTTTATTCGGTTATACGAAACTATCAGGCTTTTCTCCTTCGGTTTAATTAATAGGAATTACTTTTTGACTTGTAACTTTTATTACTGTTTATGATTATAATTGAAACTAATTACCAATAATTGTAATAACCTAATTAATTTTACTAACGTAATCATTGGTGCCGATTCCCTTATTCACAAACTAAACTAAATTTAAGTTCAGTGCATCTTTTTCTTTATATTTCATTAAGAAAAGGACAGAAGATAAATTTTAGTTCAGTCCTGTCAAATTAATCAGCGCTCCATACAAGTTTAGACGTGATTAAAAACTTGCCTACTAAAATTACGTCAATTTACGTCAAGCGCTGATTAATTTGACAGGACTGAACTAAAATTTATCTTCTGTCCTTTTCTTAATGAAATAGAAAGAAAAAGATGCACTGAACTTAAATTTAGTTTAGTTTGTGAATAAGGGAATCGGCACCATTGTCTTTTTGTAGCCTTCAAGCAGCGCCCGGAGTGCTGAGCTGCTGAATGGTGGAATGAGTATTGATGGAGGGCTCATGAGCTTTGCTGGTGGGAAGCCCATCCCACCATTGTTCCCGTCATTAGCAGCTGCCAACTTAGAGCAGGGCCTCAACCCCGAGTTTCAGATATGCATTAAGAAGCTTAACAAGAAGGATCCTATCACAAGAGCTAAGGTTGATAGTGCACATTTTAGTTCTAATAGTTTTATCTTATCTATTTGAATATTAGCAACACTATCACTCAGCACAATAACACAGAATGGTATTTGGAAGATATACATCTATACAAATAATCAAAATTGAAGTATTTGTTTGTAATGTCAATATAACAGCTTGTTACCTAATTGTTATGAAAGTAAATATAGTACATGCACAATCAGCCTACAGTGTTCCCACTGCTTGGACACGGACCTCCTGTCGGTGAGATACAGTGAGCCGTAATCCACCGGGTTGGTTGGATGCCACCTGTTTTAGAATGTTTGTTTGTAGGCCATGCTGATTTCCTCATGATGGTTTCCTCCACTCTTTTAAAACCAGTGGTGATGAAATAATTTGCACAAAGTTAAGAGCCTTTTTGGGTTCATACTGCCTAAGTACCTAAAACTCGTTAATTGCGGCTGTTACACTAGGCCGCTGTTCTACAGTATATATGATAAAAAAGGGTTTTAGCTGTCCATCTGTTTGCATTGGCTTATCTCCTACTCCACTATTCTCTGATGGGTGGCGGCATAGGCTGCTTTTTGTCTTGGTAGCACGTTCCCATTGGGTAATTTCTGATATAATGCGGGTGAAGCCCCAAACACAGCTAGTATTATAATAAGCTTCTCAATGTTCCAGGCTCTCCATGAACTGTGTGAACTTGTAAACAATGGTGATGTTGAAGATGTAGTGGCCGCACTGCCCAGCTGGGCACACTTCTACAAGAACCTCACAGCAGACACAGATCGCAAAGTCAGAGAGATGACACAGGTACAGGGAATATGAATACACACATTGGGCTAGTAGCTTTCAGTTGTCTATATGCCAGGGCCACGGTTACTCTTTCGAACAGATCTCGCGATCCTGGCAGGGCTGCGTATTTCCATTCTGTACAAGGCCAAAACGCAATCATAGGAATCTGCTCGCGTATATTTTGTAATGCATTTTTTAAACTTGTGATTACAATGTATACACGAATTTTGCGTACTACTTGTATACAGTTTGTAACATAGACGCGCACGTGCATCTTTCCAATTTATACAAGGCCAGAATGCCACCATAGGAATTTGGTAGGACTTCTGATTGCCGGGCTTCGATTTAAGGGGTGTTACGGGAGGAGGGGGGAAGTGCCTCTCCTGTGAAGGAAAAGTTTCGAACCCACCCCCATTTTTAAGAAATTTGTTTGTTAATATTCTAACCTAACTTTCGAATTTTCGTGTATCTATATCGATTTAAAGGCCCGAAGAGGTGTGGGGTTGACGAATAAAATGAAGGGGAAGTAGCAACGCTCGACACGACACTACGCTGACAGGGCTCGTCAACAGAATCAAGGCGTTTCCATAGGAGGTCACAGTTTTAACCTAACCTAAACTCCCCAAACCATGTCGTTTCTGACACTCGCCGGCCGCTCGTCTATACCTACAGGTTTAGTTTGCATGCGGAGTAGCACTGTATATTATGGAACAATTAAGTTACTTTGGCCACTACAAAGTATACACGAGTATTTAATTTTGCGTACTACTCTTGTATAGATTGGAAGACCTTGATTAAAAAGTGATTTCCAATCTATACGCGACTAGTTTCACACCCTTGCGTTCTAGCCTTGTACAGATTGGAAATACGCGGCAGGGCTAGTAACTTTACTGGCAATTTAATTTCCTTGAAATGTATTTCTATAGACCTAGTGATAATATTTAACAAAGGCTTAGTCTTGCAATGAGAATTTGAATAACACACTTTCTGTCATAATCTGCATATATCGTCCCTTTATTGTTAAAACCGATTATCTACTGAAAACTAAACTTGTGGCAATGATGATTTAAAAGTTTGACAGAAAATTTTTGTAACTAAATTACATATTAGGTTGGGGAAAAAGTCTTTTCGCATTATAGTATGTATGAACTTGTAATAAAATCTCTTTGGCTATACTATTTGTATCTGGCTGGTTTTGGTATCATTGAAAGTTTAAATTTTAAAGAACATAATTCCAAATTCAAATTAGGAAAATGTGTGATTTTCATTTGTTTTTCGTACCGTCAAGATGAGTGAATCTAATGAAGAAATTCGATACATTTTAAAATTTTACTACAAAAAAGGTGAAAATGCAACGCAAGCCGCGAAAAAAATTTGCGATGTTTATGGACCTAGTGTAGTGTCTGTGAGAGTAGCACAAATTTGGTTTAAGCGTTTTCAATTCGGAAATTTTGATGTCAAAGATGCACGTCGCTCTGGTCGCCCTATTACGGATAAAATGGATGCCATTTTTGAAAAAGTGGAGCAAGGTCGGCATACCAGTAGTTACGACGTAGCTGAAGAACTGGAAATTGACCACAAAACAGTTTTGGCGCATTTGAAAAAAACTGGGTACACAAAAAAATTTCGACATTTGGGTACCTCACGAGCTCACTGAAAGAAACCTAATGAACCGTGTACTCATTTGTGATTCTTTATTACGACGTAATGAAACCGAACCATTTTTGAAGAAGCTGATAACTGGTGATGAAAAGTGGATCACGTATGACAAGGTCGTGGTCAAAGGCCGGTCAGGCTTCACAGACTGTGGCGAAACCCCGGTTAACTCGCAACAAGGTGATGCTGTGTGTGTGGTGGGATTGGAAGGGCATTATTCATTATGAGCTGTTACCACCAGGCAGGACCATCGATTCTGAACTCTACTGCGAACAACTGATGAGATTAAAGCAAGAAGTTGAGAGAAAGCGGCCGGAATTAATCAACAGAAGGGGTGTGGTTTTTCATCATGATAACGCTAGACCTCACACATCTTTAGCCACCCAACAAAAATTAAGAGAGTTTGGCTGGGAGGTGTTAATGCATCCGCCGTATAGTCCTGACCTTGCACCTTCAGATTTCCACCTGTTTCGGTCTCTTCAGAATTCTTTAGGCAGTGTCAGGTTAACATCACGAGAGGACTGCCAAAACCACTTGTCGCGGTATTTTGACCAGAAGTCCCAAAATTTCTATAGCAATGGGATCATGTCCCTACCTACAAGATGGTAAAAAGTTATCGAACAAAATGGTACCTACATACTTTAGTTAAATGTAAATAAACTTTATTAAAAAATGTTTTGAATTTTCTTAAAAAATGCGAAGAAACTTTTTCCCCAACCTATTATATCTTACCTGCAATCATGTAATTATAATGAAAAAATTAATAGAGTATGTTTGTAAATCATAAAAATAGAAGCACTTCATTGATAATGCTTGAAAAAATGCCAAACACTATCTTCAGGGAGGTCATTAAGTTGGTTTTTCCTGAATAACGACTTAAGCATATATATCATTAATTAAATCACTTGGAGCTTATAGGTTCACCGTAACCTTTCGAAAAAGTAATAAGGTACCAAAAACAACTAAAAATACGATAACACTCTGAAACATTCTACAAATGGAAATTAAAAAATTGATAATTGGTTTTACTTGAGTAAAATTAAGAATTGTGGTAGACTATCTGCTTAAAAGGTGCTTAAAAGGCTCTAATCCTTCCTTAGTTTCCTCACATGGTCAACATGTTGGTCCTGGCTTTTCCCGTCACGACCTTATATTCCAATCCTATGTCCTGAAACCCCCTAAACCTAAACCCACGTTCCAGTACAGGCGTGCTTTTGCACGTATAAATAGCGAGAGGCTCCAACAAGATGCATCCAATATAGATTGGTCACCCCTGGAAGCAGCTACTTCAGTTGATGAAAAGGTTCGTTTCTTCAACGATGCTGTGATCAAGCTGTATGATACCCATGCTCCTGTCAGGAAAATAAAGTTGGAGCGTCCATCAGCCCCTTGGATGAAGAGGGGAGTTCAGATGGCCATGCGACGGACGGACCGCGCGTTTCGGAAATTTAAAAAGGATCGGTCAGTGGATAACTTGACCTTCTTTAAGGCTGGTAGGAATCGGTGTAATCAGATGATACGCAACGCTAAATGCCGCCACATCCTAAGTAATATGACTTCTTCTCCTGCCGATATTTGGAAGTTCCTTAAAACTTTAGGCATCGACAAGTGTCGACAGTCAGACCTTCCTAGCACAATTGGTTTGGACGACCTTAATTGACATTTCTCCACCGTACCAACTTTAGATAGTCTAACCAAAGGTCAAACTCTCGACTACCTTACTGGTTTGACGCGTCCAAATATCAACCCCTTTGTCTTCACCCCAGTCGACCCAGGAGAGATCAAAAAGATCATCACATCCATTAAATCCAAAGCCGTGGGCTGCGATGATATCAGCCTTCACATGATCGTGACGGCTCTTAATCAACTCCTGCCTGCGATATCCCACATCATACACTTTTCCCTTTACACCGGTGTTTTCTCTTCCCTGTGGCGTAAGGCTCTTGTTCGGCCTTTACCTAAGATACCCAATCCCTGTCTTCCTAGTCACTTTCGCCCAATTTCCATCCTTCCCTTTCTTTCAAAAGTGCTCGAGGCCAGTGTTCACAAACAATTTTCCCACTTTATTCATCACAACTCCCTTATCAGTCCATTTCAATCCGTATTCAGGCCTGGACACAGTACCGTTTCAGCTCTCCTTAAAGACTGACGATATAAGGCGGGGAATGGAAGATACTAAAGTAACAGTCTTAGTGTTGATTGACTTCTCCAATGCTTTTAATACCGTCAGTCACGAAGTCCTTTTATCCATCCTTTCCTATCTTATGGTCTCTCCAGAGGTACTGGAATGGTTTTCCTCTTATCTTCAGGGACGTCAGCAGTCTGTTTCTGCAAGAGACTCTTCGTCGAATTGGTGTGATCTTGCAGCTGGCGTCCCTCAAGGCGGTATATTATCTCCTCTTTTATTCTCTATTTTTATTAACCTCATTACCACCGTGCTTCGAACTGCGTATCATCTTTATGCTGACGACTTGCAGCTTTACTGCCGGACAAGCTTGACCGCCTTCTCAATAATTGCATTCGAGTCGGTTTCAATCTTCGTAAGTATGACCACGTATCCGCGCACCGTCTGCTTTTAAAGTGGTTACCCATTCGTCAGCGCAGAGAGTTGAGGGTTCTGACAACGCTGTTCTCTATTTTCGACAAACCCACTTCTCCTTCTTACTTGACCTCCCAAATTCAATATTTATGCTCTGCCCATACTAAAAGTGTTCGTTCCACCAATAATCGTCTTCTAAGGTGTCCTTCTCACCTTTCTGGCTTCATAAATTCTTCTTTCTTTGACCAATTGGTTTTTCTTTGGAATGCGCTCCCTCTGAACATCAGGACGGCAACCAGTCGCTTAACTTTTAAAGTGAAAGCTCATGAACATATCCGTCAGAAGTTGACAGAAACTTACCAGCGCTGATTTGCTGGATTCGTTTTCTCGTCTACCGATCGTTAGTTCTCCTGACACAGTTTTTTTGTTTATATGTGTGTATGTATTTATGAATTAGTATTTATACTTGTATTTTATAGTTGTTTCCGATATATCTATTCCATTTGTTGCACCTGCCATGTTTTATCTCTGCATCACCCTAAGGTTGACTGGTAGCAAAAGGCCTCAGGCATTAAGTCCGCCTTTGTACAGTATTTTTTACTTGTGCATAAAGTTTTAATACTTAAAATTAATAAAAACAAAACACTACAACCGGCCGGGCGCACAATTCGTCCATCAAAGATGGCGACTAAGTCAGAGATGTGCGCGCGGAGTGCGCGTGAAACAAAAGATCAAGCGTCGATAATTGGTTTTAGCTAAAAAAAATATTTATCTAGAAATATCAACATACGCTTCGGTGAAAAAAAAACTATTTAAGCATAATTGCTTTTACTTGTATTTAAATCTTAACGATACGATCTCTGGTTTTGTGGAAAAAACAAATAAAGCTGCATAATCTCTTTTAATTGAATTAAAATCTGCACAAGTGCGAAGGATTATGTTCTGTTAAAATCAAGTAGAACTACTTACTTTCTTTTTAATGTGTAAGATTCTAAGTACTTTCCAATAATTAAGCAGTAACAGAACCATTTAAAGTATTTTAATTTGTATTAGTATTGTACTCTACAGTATGTTTACAGTGTAAGTAAATTGCAACTAAAATAAGATATGAAACGGAATGTGTTTTTGATTGCAAGGCTTTCAAAAAATCGTACAGTTATAAGACTTTAGCTGTTATTGAATGCAGATGTTACTTAAAAGCTTATCATATAGTTGTTTTTTTGCGTATCTATCTCGGAAACTATGCATCGTATCGAAAAATCTGTTTTACCGTTAGATAGAGCTCAAAAAGTTGAGTAGCTTGGTGTAAATAACTCAGTTTTGAAAAAAGTGCAAATAATTGGTTTTACCAATAAAGGGACGATATTTGAAATAAATTCCTAGTTGATTTCTTCATGTTTGAACAATTTATCTACTCACCAACATAAATATCGGAATGAATGTTGTAAATTGTCAAAATGAAAGGCATTGCAACTGCAAATGTGTTAAGTAATTATACAGAAGTACTTGTAGTATTGTCTCTGGTATAAGCATGGTCTCAGGGCGCCTACCCCTGCACGGGTGCCATGTGTAGTGTAAGCGTGCGAGTGCGCAGGTGTGCCACGGCGCGGTGATGCGGCACCCCTGCACCAGTATGTGTGTCGTGTAAGCGTGCGAGTGCGCAGGTGTGCCACGGCGCGGTGATGCGGCACCCCTGCACCAGTATGTGTGTCGTGTAAGCGTGCGAGTGCGCAGGTGTGCCACGGCGCGGTGATGCGGCACCCCTGCACCAGTATGTGTGTCGTGTAAGCGTGCGAGTGCGCAGGTGTGCCACGGCGCGGTGATGCGGCACCCCTGCACCAGTATGTGTGTCGTGTAAGCGTGCGAGTGCGCAGGTGTGCCACGGCGCGGTGATGCGGCACCCCTGCACCAGTATGTGTGTCGTGTAAGCGTGCGAGTGCGCAGGTGTGCCACGGCGCGGTGATGCGGCACCCCTGCACCAGTATGTGTGTCGTGTAAGCGTGCGAGTGCGCAGGTGTGCCACGGCGCGGTGATGCGGCACCCCTGCACCAGTATGTGTGTCGTGTAAGCGTGCGAGTGCGCAGGTGTGCCACGGCGCGGTGATGCGGCACCCCTGCACCAGTATGTGTGTCGTGTAAGCGTGCGAGTGCGCAGGTGTGCCACGGCGCGGTGATGCGGCACCCCTGCACCAGTATGTGTGTCGTGTAAGCGTGCGAGTGCGCAGGTGTGCCACGGCGCGGTGATGCGGCACCCCTGCACCAGTATGTGTGTCGTGTAAGCGTGCGAGTGCGCAGGTGTGCCACGGCGCGGTGATGCGGCACCCCTGCACCAGTATGTGTGTCGTGTAAGCGTGCGAGTGCGCAGGTGTGCCACGGCGCGGTGATGCGGCACCCCTGCACCAGTATGTGTGTCGTGTAAGCGTGCGAGTGCGCAGGTGTGCCACGGCGCGGTGATGCGGCACCCCTGCACCAGTATGTGTGTCGTGTAAGCGTGCGAGTGCGCAGGTGTGCCACGGCGCGGTGATGCGGCACCCCTGCACCAGTATGTGTGTCGTGTAAGCGTGCGAGTGCGCAGGTGTGCCACGGCGCGGTGATGCGGCACCCCTGCACCAGTATGTGTGTCGTGTAAGCGTGCGAGTGCGCAGGTGTGCCACGGCGCGGTGATGCGGCACCCCTGCACCAGTATGTGTGTCGTGTAAGCGTGCGAGTGCGCAGGTGTGCCACGGCGCGGTGATGCGGCACCCCTGCACCAGTATGTGTGTCGTGTAAGCGTGCGAGTGCGCAGGTGTGCCACGGCGCGGTGATGCGGCACCCCTGCACCAGTATGTGTGTCGTGTAAGCGTGCGAGTGCGCAGGTGTGCCACGGCGCGGTGATGCGGCACCCCTGCACCAGTATGTGTGTCGTGTAAGCGTGCGAGTGCGCAGGTGTGCCACGGCGCGGTGATGCGGCACCCCTGCACCAGTATGTGTGTCGTGTAAGCGTGCGAGTGCGCAGGTGTGCCACGGCGCGGTGATGCGGCACCCCTGCACCAGTATGTGTGTCGTGTAAGCGTGCGAGTGCGCAGGTGTGCCACGGCGCGGTGATGCGGCACCCCTGCACCAGTATGTGTGTCGTGTAAGCGTGCGAGTGCGCAGGTGTGCCACGGCGCGGTGATGCGGCACCCCTGCACCAGTATGTGTGTCGTGTAAGCGTGCGAGTG
This sequence comes from Aporophyla nigra, assembly GCA_947507805.1. Lineage (NCBI taxonomy): Eukaryota > Metazoa > Arthropoda > Insecta > Lepidoptera > Noctuidae > Aporophyla > Aporophyla nigra. Next base: position 840,940 of record OX382296.1, on the reverse strand, counting down.
CGCAGGTGTGCCACGGCGCGGTGATGCGGCACCCCTGCACCAGTATGTGTGTCGTGTAAGCGTGCGAGTGCGCAGGTGTGCCACGGCGCGGTGATGCGGCACCCCTGCACCAGTATGTGTGTCGTGTAAGCGTGCGAGTGCGCAGGTGTGCCACGGCGCGGTGATGCGGCACCCCTGCACCAGTATGTGTGTCGTGTAAGCGTGCGAGTGCGCAGGTGTGCCACGGCGCGGTGATGCGGCACCCCTGCACCAGTATGTGTGTCGTGTAAGCGTGCGAGTGCGCAGGTGTGCCACGGCGCGGTGATGCGGCACCCCTGCACCAGTATGTGTGTCGTGTAAGCGTGCGAGTGCGCAGGTGTGCCACGGCGCGGTGATGCGGCACCCCTGCACCAGTATGTGTGTCGTGTAAGCGTGCGAGTGCGCAGGTGTGCCACGGCGCGGTGATGCGGCACCCCTGCACCAGTATGTGTGTCGTGTAAGCGTGCGAGTGCGCAGGTGTGCCACGGCGCGGTGATGCGGCACCCCTGCACCAGTATGTGTGTCGTGTAAGCGTGCGAGTGCGCAGGTGTGCCACGGCGCGGTGATGCGGCACCCCTGCACCAGTATGTGTGTCGTGTAAGCGTGCGAGTGCGCAGGTGTGCCACGGCGCGGTGATGCGGCACCCCTGCACCAGTATGTGTGTCGTGTAAGCGTGCGAGTGCGCAGGTGTGCCACGGCGCGGTGATGCGGCACCCCTGCACCAGTATGTGTGTCGTGTAAGCGTGCGAGTGCGCAGGTGTGCCACGGCGCGGTGATGCGGCACCCCTGCACCAGTATGTGTGTCGTGTAAGCGTGCGAGTGCGCAGGTGTGCCACGGCGCGGTGATGCGGCACCCCTGCACCAGTATGTGTGTCGTGTAAGCGTGCGAGTGCGCAGGTGTGCCACGGCGCGGTGATGCGGCACCCCTGCACCAGTATGTGTGTCGTGTAAGCGTGCGAGTGCGCAGGTGTGCCACGGCGCGGTGATGCGGCACCCCTGCACCAGTATGTGTGTCGTGTAAGCGTGCGAGTGCGCAGGTGTGCCACGGCGCGGTGATGCGGCACCCCTGCACCAGTATGTGTGTCGTGTAAGCGTGCGAGTGCGCAGGTGTGCCACGGCGCGGTGATGCGGCACCCCTGCACCAGTATGTGTGTCGTGTAAGCGTGCGAGTGCGCAGGTGTGCCACGGCGCGGTGATGCGGCACCCCTGCACCAGTATGTGTGTCGTGTAAGCGTGCGAGTGCGCAGGTGTGCCACGGCGCGGTGATGCGGCACCCCTGCACCAGTATGTGTGTCGTGTAAGCGTGCGAGTGCGCAGGTGTGCCACGGCGCGGTGATGCGGCACCCCTGCACCAGTATGTGTGTCGTGTAAGCGTGCGAGTGCGCAGGTGTGCCACGGCGCGGTGATGCGGCACCCCTGCACCAGTATGTGTGTCGTGTAAGCGTGCGAGTGCGCAGGTGTGCCACGGCGCGGTGATGCGGCACCCCTGCACCAGTATGTGTGTCGTGTAAGCGTGCGAGTGCGCAGGTGTGCCACGGCGCGGTGATGCGGCACCCCTGCACCAGTATGTGTGTCGTGTAAGCGTGCGAGTGCGCAGGTGTGCCACGGCGCGGTGATGCGGCACCCCTGCACCAGTATGTGTGTCGTGTAAGCGTGCGAGTGCGCAGGTGTGCCACGGCGCGGTGATGCGGCACCCCTGCACCAGTATGTGTGTCGTGTAAGCGTGCGAGTGCGCAGGTGTGCCACGGCGCGGTGATGCGGCACCCCTGCACCAGTATGTGTGTCGTGTAAGCGTGCGAGTGCGCAGGTGTGCCACGGCGCGGTGATGCGGCACCCCTGCACCAGTATGTGTGTCGTGTAAGCGTGCGAGTGCGCAGGTGTGCCACGGCGCGGTGATGCGGCACCCCTGCACCAGTATGTGTGTCGTGTAAGCGTGCGAGTGCGCAGGTGTGCCACGGCGCGGTGATGCGGCACCCCTGCACCAGTATGTGTGTCGTGTAAGCGTGCGAGTGCGCAGGTGTGCCACGGCGCGGTGATGCGGCACCCCTGCACCAGTATGTGTGTCGTGTAAGCGTGCGAGTGCGCAGGTGTGCCACGGCGCGGTGATGCGGCACCCCTGCACCAGTATGTGTGTCGTGTAAGCGTGCGAGTGCGCAGGTGTGCCACGGCGCGGTGATGCGGCACCCCTGCACCAGTATGTGTGTCGTGTAAGCGTGCGAGTGCGCAGGTGTGCCACGGCGCGGTGACGCGGCACCCCTGCACCAGTATGTGTGTCGTGTAAGCGTGCGAGTGCGCAGGTGTGCCACGGCGCGGTGATGCGGCACCCCTGCACCAGTATGTGTGTCGTGTAAGCGTGCGAGTGCGCAGGTGTGCCACGGCGCGGTGATGCGGCACCCCTGCACCAGTATGTGTGTCGTGTAAGCGTGCGAGTGCGCAGGTGTGCCACGGCGCGGTGACGCGGCACCCCTGCACCAGTATGTGTGTCGTGTAAGCGTGCGAGTGCGCAGGTGTGCCACGGCGCGGTGATGCGGCACCCCTGCACCAGTATGTGTGTCGTGTAAGCGTGCGAGTGCGCAGGTGTGCCACGGCGCGGTGATGCGGCACCCCTGCACCAGTATGTGTGTCGTGTAAGCGTGCGAGTGCGCAGGTGTGCCACGGCGCGGTGATGCGGCGCGCGGGGCGGCGCGCGGCGCCACAGCTGCGCGCGCTGGTGCCGGCGTGGCTGCAGGCGCAGTACGACGACCACGCGCCCGCGCAGACGCACGCACATCTTTCTCTCACCGTAAGTTACTTATAAGCACTACAAGATATTATTTTGACGCAAGACCAAAATCAGAACTAACCATCATTGGACAGAAAAAAGAACGAATGAACTGTACATTAGTTATTATTTTTAAACATAGTTTTTAACAAAGTCTAAACAGACTTTGCTCTTATTTTATGAAATGTATAATAGATGATAAACTGATATCGGTTGGTCCAAGCTGGCAAGCAAATGGTAAATAGCATGATAACAAATGCATAATCAGTCAGAATCAGAATCTTTATTTGTAAACATAGGTAGAGTTACACAGTGTCTGAGCTGTTACAAAATTTCCATAGGTTCTCTATGTTTTGCCATTAGGCGCCGCATTAGGAGTCTAAAATGAACCCCGCACATTGTCAACAGAGCACGTTTCCCGACAACAAGCTGCCCGAGGTGATCTCATTCTGCAAAGCTGAGGTGATGGCGCACCTGCTTGATAACCTCAACGGTAATACTGAAGCCATTGTCAGCAAGAGGTTTGTTGATTGAGTTCACATTACAAATATGAGGCTTCAGTTCAGAAAAAAAAACGCTCCATATATATGTATTTTCTTAATGTAGACTAGGCAAACGTTATGGAGCTTCCACCACAACCTTTACCTAGTACGTGGTTTAAAATCTGTAGCGGTGGACCAGATTTACGGACGCCAATTTTTTTAGATCGGCGTCATAGATATTGTTTGGCAGTGTCACCTACTGTAACTGACAAAACAGCATGTCCTCACAGGATAGAGAACGCAGAAGACCGCCAGCTCGTGATGAGCCGCATCACAACGAGCAGCCTGCAGGGCCTGCAGTACTTCTGCCTGCACCTGCCGCGCGCGCACGACGCGTGGCTGTGGGCCCAGCTACTGCCGCTGCTGCAGGCCGCCGCGTACTGGAGGCTGGCGCATGGCACGCCGCAGGTCAGGTACGACACGACAACCCATTTTTAACTCTTTTAATTAGGCCATAACGTTCTATGTGTCCGTGCGCAGAGCGGCGTGGTACGGCGCGACAGGGCGCGTGGCCGAGCGCTACGGCGCGGCGTGCGGCGCGACGTGCTGCACGCGCGCGCTGTGCGTCCTTGTAGCAGTGTGTTAGGGCTGTAATGTTGTATGTGTCCGTACGCAGAGCGGCGTGGTACGGCGCGACAGGGCGCGTGGCCGAGCGCTACGGCGCGGCGTGCGGCGCGACGTGCTGCACGCGCGCGCTGTGCGTCCTTGTAGCAGTGTGTTAGGGCTGTAATGTTGTATGTGTCCGTACGCAGAGCGGCGTGGTACGGCGCGACAGGGCGCGTGGCCGAGCGCTACGGCGCGGCGTGCGGCGCGACGTGCTGCACGCGCGCGCTGTGCGTCCTTGTAGCAGTGTGTTAGGGCTGTAATGTTGTATGTGTCCGTACGCAGAGCGGCGTGGTACGGCGCGACAGGGCGCGTGGCCGAGCGCTACGGCGCGGCGTGCGGCGCGACGTGCTGCACGCGCGCGCTGTGCGTCCTTGTAGCAGTGTGTTAGGGCTGTAATGTTGTATGTGTCCGTGCGCAGAGCGGCGTGGTACGGCGCGACAGGGCGCGTGGCCGAGCGCTACGGCGCGGCGTGCGGCGCGACGTGCTGCACGCGCGCGCTGTGCGTCCTTGTAGCAGTGTGTTAGGGCTGTAATGTTGTATGTGTCCGTGCGCAGAGCGGCGTGGTACGGCGCGACAGGGCGCGTGGCCGAGCGCTACGGCGCGGCGTGCGGCGCGACGTGCTGCACGCGCGCGCTGTGCGTCCTTGTAGCAGTGTGTTAGGGCTGTAATGTTGTATGTGTCCGTGCGCAGAGCGGCGTGGTACGGCGCGACAGGGCGCGTGGCCGAGCGCTACGGCGCGGCGTGCGGCGCGACGTGCTGCACGCGCGCGCTGTGCGTCCTTGTAGCAGTGTGTTAGGGCTGTAATGTTGTATGTGTCCGTGCGCAGAGCGGCGTGGTACGGCGCGACAGGGCGCGTGGCCGAGCGCTACGGCGCGGCGTGCGGCGCGACGTGCTGCACGCGCGCGCTGTGCGTCCTTGTAGCAGTGTGTTAGGGCTGTAATGTTGTATGTGTCCGTGCGCAGAGCGGCGTGGTACGGCGCGACAGGGCGCGTGGCCGAGCGCTACGGCGCGGCGTGCGGCGCGACGTGCTGCACGCGCGCGCTGTGCGTCCTTGTAGCAGTGTGTTAGGGCTGTAATGTTGTATGTGTCCGTGCGCAGAGCGGCGTGGTACGGCGCGACAGGGCGCGTGGCCGAGCGCTACGGCGCGGCGTGCGGCGCGACGTGCTGCACGCGCGCGCTGTGCGTCCTTGTAGCAGTGTGTTAGGGCTGTAATGTTGTATGTGTCCGTGCGCAGAGCGGCGTGGTACGGCGCGACAGGGCGCGTGGCCGAGCGCTACGGCGCGGCGTGCGGCGCGACGTGCTGCACGCGCGCGCTGTGCGTCCTTGTAGCAGTGTGTTAGGGCTGTAATGTTGTATGTGTCCGTACGCAGAGCGGCGTGGTACGGCGCGACAGGGCGCGTGGCCGAGCGCTACGGCGCGGCGTGCGGCGCGACGTGCTGCACGCGCGCGCTGTGCGTCCTTGTAGCAGTGTGTTAGGGCTGTAATGTTGTATGTGTCCGTGCGCAGAGCGGCGTGGTACGGCGCGACAGGGCGCGTGGCCGAGCGCTACGGCGCGGCGTGCGGCGCGACGTGCTGCACGCGCGCGCTGTGCGTCCTTGTAGCAGTGTGTTAGGGCTGTAATGTTGTATGTGTCCGTGCGCAGAGCGGCGTGGTACGGCGCGACAGGGCGCGTGGCCGAGCGCTACGGCGCGGCGTGCGGCGCGACGTGCTGCACGCGCGCGCTGTGCGTCCTTGTAGCAGTGTGTTAGGGCTGTAATGTTGTATGTGTCCGTGCGCAGAGCGGCGTGGTACGGCGCGACAGGGCGCGTGGCCGAGCGCTACGGCGCGGCGTGCGGCGCGACGTGCTGCACGCGCGCGCTGTGCGTCCTTGTAGCAGTGTGTTAGGGCTGTAATGTTGTATGTGTCCGTGCGCAGAGCGGCGTGGTACGGCGCGACAGGGCGCGTGGCCGAGCGCTACGGCGCGGCGTGCGGCGCGACGTGCTGCACGCGCGCGCTGTGCGTCCTTGTAGCAGTGTGTTAGGGCTGTAATGTTGTATGTGTCCGTGCGCAGAGCGGCGTGGTACGGCGCGACAGGGCGCGTGGCCGAGCGCTACGGCGCGGCGTGCGGCGCGACGTGCTGCACGCGCGCGCTGTGCGTCCTTGTAGCAGTGTGTTAGGGCTGTAATGTTGTATGTGTCCGTGCGCAGAGCGGCGTGGTACGGCGCGACAGGGCGCGTGGCCGAGCGCTACGGCGCGGCGTGCGGCGCGACGTGCTGCACGCGCGCGCTGTGCGTCCTTGTAGCAGTGTGTTAGGGCTGTAATGTTGTATGTGTCCGTGCGCAGAGCGGCGTGGTACGGCGCGACAGGGCGCGTGGCCGAGCGCTACGGCGCGGCGTGCGGCGCGACGTGCTGCACGCGCGCGCTGTGCGTCCTTGTAGCAGTGTGTTAGGGCTGTAATGTTGTATGTGTCCGTGCGCAGAGCGGCGTGGTACGGCGCGACAGGGCGCGTGGCCGAGCGCTACGGCGCGGCGTGCGGCGCGACGTGCTGCACGCGCGCGCTGTGCGTCCTTGTAGCAGTGTGTTAGGGCTGTAATGTTGTATGTGTCCGTGCGCAGAGCGGCGTGGTACGGCGCGACAGGGCGCGTGGCCGAGCGCTACGGCGCGGCGTGCGGCGCGACGTGCTGCACGCGCGCGCTGTGCGTCCTTGTAGCAGTGTGTTAGGGCTGTAATGTTGTATGTGTCCGTGCGCAGAGCGGCGTGGTACGGCGCGACAGGGCGCGTGGCCGAGCGCTACGGCGCGTCGTGCGGCGCGACGTGCTGCACGCGCGCGCTGCGCGTGCTGCTGGAGGCGGCGCGCGAGCCCGGCGCGCCCGCCGCCGCACAGCTGTGGACCTGTCTGCTGCAGATCATGCATAATATACCGGTTCCAACACTATTATTTATTTTTAACTTTAATTGTCGGTTTTAAACCAACTATTATAATTGAAGACAGTTACGCATAAAAGAGTATAAAGTTTAGATGAAAGTAAACCACATTTTATAGGACAAGAACAAGAATTTCAAATAATACCTAATCATCCGGCTCGAAGGACCATAAATGTACGGGTCGTATTAGTTAACTCCGTACACTGATTTGTCGTGAAGGTTGTTAAGTTCAGTTTGATAGAGAAACACATTCTACTAAGATGCACTAAATAGTTAATTTTATAAGTTAAGAATAAGTAACAGTTGTAGAGTGGAAGGCAATAATTTCTTTCAGTTGATGATAGCTGTATTTAAATTCGTTAATTTAGTTAATTTATTATGCTAAATAATGACGCGCATCGTTGGCCTAAAGTAGGTTACGTAGTAAGCAGAAAAATGTACGGCGATGATACCGTACAAAATTTAAAGCCTTTTATTACAATTCATGATATTTCCACTTACGAGGGCATTCAATGTACCGACGCCAGCACATCAAGCTACTACAATCTGTCAAATTTCTTTAATAGAATTTTAACTTTATCGCTAAAGCATTAGGTTCAGAGTTGATTGGCAGAATTTATCAGTTTCGCGTAGATTGATGTGCTGGCGTTTGTACATATTTTTGGTATCGACGTAGTTATTATTATTATTTATTTATTAATTAGACAACAAAAGGTCCACTCTGACAGAAAAACAAAACAAAAATATTTAAAAGGTGTTAGTAACAAATGTATCTTATAAACCTATGTTAGTACTTATTTACTAAGATTTTAGTAAAGATATCGCTTATATTCTATGTTAGTATTTATATACTACGACAGACAGTGTTGTTTTGATGAGATGTCCCATTATGGGGCTCTCATCTGGCCTGTCAGCTATCACCTTCAGGAGGTTATTGCCACTGCCACGCAATCTGGCGAGCAGAGATGCACTTTTCTTCCGTACGACGGCTGAGAAGCTGTCGACTCGGGCCGTCTGCAAACATCTCTGACGTACTACAGTAACGTGGCAGCCGCATCAACGCCCTGAAGGCGTTATTATATTGGACGCGCAGCGCACTGGCTGCCCGTTTGCTACAGTTGATCCATAGGGCGCTCGAGTACAGAGATGTGCAGTATGCTTTAAAAAGCGTGTGTTTGACTGCTTCTGTACATCGAGCGAACCTACGGGCCAACATGTTCGCCCGTACCGCCAGTGCCCTGCGTTCCCGCTCAACATAACCATCATCATTAAGGTAATCCGCAATAAAATGTCCCAAGTATTTCAACTGATGAACCCGACGAATCGGGACATCATTTATGTTTATAAGTGGCACATTAACTGAACTTTTCTTGCTTACAGCAACCCATGGCTGGCAGCATAGTTTTCACAGATATTGACTAGTTTTCTCAGTGCACTGACCGAGAGAGCCAGCAGCACCATGTCACCCGCGTAGCTGATATTATTAAAACACACCCAGTCAACAAAACAGCCCACATGCGCACTGCTGAGCCCCTCTATCAATGCATTGAGACATCAATTAATTTAGAGAGATTAGCGGAAGTTAAGCCCCCTTGCCTCACGCCACACTCCAACCTGTAAGGCAGAGAACAGCCATTCCCCCACCTGACAACGTTTATTTGGTTGCCGTACCAGTACCTAAAAACGTTCAGCAGCTCATTGGGTATCTCTGTTGCGTTTAATTTATCCCAAAGAATGTCGTATGAGACCAGGTCGAAGGCCTTGGAGAGATCCAGGAACGCCGCATACACTGGTGTTTTCCTGTCAGCGTAGTACCTCACAGCATGCTTAAGGCACGGGATTGCACTTTCGGTGGACAAGCCAGGTCGGAACCCAAATTGTGCATCGTGTAAGGATAGATGTTTCTGTACGTCAAGCACCTTAGCGACAAGCGTTGCCAGGGAAATTGGCCTGTAATTCGACCGATCTGATGAGTCTCCTGTTTTGTTTTTAATTACTGGTACGACAACAGTCCTCATCATACTGTCAGGCAAATGAGAGTGCGCAATACAAACACTTAACAGTAATGCTCACTCTAGGTAAGTAGCAACCCGCATGCTGCAAGTGTTCGCCTACTAAGTCCGTCGTGATCTGGTGATTTTCCTCTTTTCATATTTTTAAGAGCTACCTTAACGTTTTTAGCTGTGATAAGAGTTGAAATCGGTCCTGTTTGGGATGCAGCATCGTAATGTAAAACTAGGTATTAATTACAAAATCATATTTTTTTACATTATCTGAGGGCTTACAAAAAAAATCTACTTACGGACATTGCTTTTTTTGTAAAATTCTGTCAAAAACGATCATAATGAGTGACGCGACAATGTTGTAGAAAGTCGAACACTACGCAGTGATTAAATTCCTAACAAAACAAGGAAAAAGTCAAAAACTTTTCTGCGCCACAATTTAAAAGGCACAGAATCGCGGTAAACTACAACTTCAGTTGTAACGCAAACTGAACTTAATAATTTGTGGATTTTAATATTATTTTTCCAAAACCAAAAAAACAATTGCGAAATCAGGCCAGCATTTGACCACAATCTTGCCTGGTATACTTTTATTTGGGTTAGCAATTTGAATAAACTAACGAAGCGAACAAAAATACTTTGTTTCAGGACTGGCACACATATTTAGACAAGAAAGAATTGCTCGTCAAAAGAATATTAGATGTCTTGGAAAACGGTAAGTTTCAAAATTTTGAACAATATTAAATTATTTTTCTAATAATAAATAATAATTCTTCGCAAGATTTATAAGAATATAATTATAAAAACTCATATCCAGGTGGTTGGGGTGACGCGAGGCATCTATCCAACATGCTACTGCCCCTCTTAGCTTATTTACCTCGAGATATTTTAACAAAAGACTTCTACGAAGCTTTCTTTAAAGCTGTTTTTACTGGGTAAGTACTGTATCATAATGTTAACCGCTAATGTAAAGTTATAAACTTTATTAAGCTGGTCATGTAATGACTTTACAATGATCACATAATGTATTTGCAGACTAGAAAAGAAAAACATAGTGAATTCAAAAAGTGAGCGGCAGTCGTGGATCACGAGTTTGGCCGAATGTTTGCGATACCTGTCAATACAGCAGATCGACTTCGTGCTGGAGATTGTGAGCAGCGTGCACAGGACGTGGCTGGCCAATGTGCTGTCCGCGAAGCACGACGGACTAACCCGAACTAACCTCATAAAGTGTTCCGCGATCAACATGGCATCACTCGTCAAATATTGGCTCAAACAATCCAAAGAAGAAAACAGCGAAAAATACGACCAGCTCGTTAGAAACTTTTGGCAAAACGTTGGCTCCACAGTTTTGACACAAATTGACAAATCTGGCACAGACCAAAATGAAATAGGGAAATTGATTGAAGGTCACATCTTACTGTTGCAAACATTGAAAACGTCCTTTTCACAGGAAGTAAAGAAACAGCATAGCATTAAGTTTGACGGTGACGCGCAAACTGTGACCGAAAATAGCGCAGTAGTGACGCAGCAGTGTGACGCGTCTGTTGTGGAGCGGTACAAACATAACTTAGATGATGTGGTGCAGAAGGTTTGTTCTCACTATTTGGGCAGTGCCGAGAAAAAACAGATATCTAGCGCTATCGTGACACCTGTCATCACTTTACTGGTGGAGTTTGACAGTCAGCAGCTGTTCACAGCGTTGGCCAAACAGTTCGATGTACACAGTGTGTACTCGCTGTATGACAAGGTGCTGCGCACCTGGCTGTCTGGCGACACCATGCGCTGCAAGACTGTCGTGGATATAGTGTTCTTACTGATGAAGTATATGACTGAAGAAGAACAAGATGCTGCATTTAACTCCTTTCAACAGGTAATTTGAATATTAATAATTTAATTAATCTGCCACCACCTATTTCTTCTCAAAGTTAAGTTCGAAACGAAGCGAGGGACTTAAGATTAGACTAGACTATCTTGACTGCAGCGAGGTATTCAAGCTCACGAAAAACGAAGACACTTTTCTCACACAGTAAAATAGTCTACTTTTCGCACTTACTGCGAGATAATAAAAACTATATAGGCATAAAACACTGCAGACCCTAGACCTAGTAAATCTAGATCTAGACCAGCCACTGATATTTCAGAAATAAAAAGTTGTAAGTACTAATTAATCAAATTATTCAAAAACTTCAAACTCCTTATGTAAAGTAATAGCAACGTTCATACCTTACTATTAATTTACTACGGCAAGGCGTTCTTAACAGATCGCGACGCAATAAGGCAGCGAGTGAAACTGTCTACAATTCATTCTTAAATGTACGCATGTAGTGGTCTGTACATGTTGGTCGTGTATATGTTGGTCTACATTTGTGTCTGTGCACTGCACACAATGGCGTGGTAACAAAGCGAACTCCTGCGGCAGGTAACCAACCACGGGTCACACGTCGCACCGCAAGTATTTTCGCGACCAAGTTGAATATGTACGAAAGCTAAGGAAAATTCCGCTTGACAAGGATGCAATTTTATTTATCAACGTTTTACTTATCAAAATTTAGAAATTGTTTTTTTCATTCCATATTGTTTTCTTTCATGTGAAACTCGCTGTTCGATGTCTTTATTTTGATGGTTTTCTTGTGATTAATCGATTTTGAACGAAATTTAAATATTTAGGTTGATTTGTTGCTTATTTCAATTACTTTATTGAATTGTTTTTAAAATTGCTTTTTGTTTGTTTTATTCAAAATGTTGTTTGATTTTGAGGTTTGTATTGAAAATGTGTGTTTTTTAAAGGTTATAAATGGTAAGTTTTCGCAATTGCCGTTTAATGAAAGGTTCAAATTTTATCTAAAGGGAGATGTGCACCAGAGTCACGAGAATTACTCCAGCAAAGAGGTAATGCACTACATTCATAAGTTTCATAGTAATAATTATGAAACATAGAACTGGCTGTGTGGTTGTGTACACACAATTAAATTATTTTGATTTCCTTGCTTGTTGTTTAGTAGTTAGAGTACAGTGTAGAATTGTTCGGGATATGCAGATTTACATAATTTCTATTCTGCGGCAAAAAAACATTACCATATATGAAACAACTGGAGGCTTGCTTAAAGTTAAATACAATTGGTAATAATCGTATTGAGACAAGTATTACTAAAAAGTTTTACGTTTATTTTATTTTTATTTTATTCAAAAGGAACAACAAACAGCTATAATATAAAACATAGATATAAGGTAAACACAAAACTAGACAATATTGCAGCCCACAACGCTGTTCACAGATTAACTAAAATACATAACAGTGACAATAATAATAATAATAATCGCTAGGGTTACAAATACATTTTTTTTTACTACTTAAACTAACTAAAAATTAACTACCATGTAAAATGATTTTCATATGGATATAATAATTAGGAAAGTTCCTTAAGTATAAGACTTTTGAATGTATTGGGAGTACATGCAAAAATGTCTATATGTTCAAAAGTCTTATTGTAGGAATCGACCATTCTGCGAACAGGCGAACGCAAGCCAGAGTTGGTCTTGCAGGTGCCCACTGAAAATAATCTACCAGCTCGTACCTTTCTCTTGTGGACTGTCCTAGGAACCACATAACATAACATATTGGACAATTATATACAGTCAAATTGATTGCCAACAATTTTGTATAAATTCATGGCTTCTAAGTACTTACGCCTATTTTCAAGTGTTGTGCATGGCACGCAAGAATTTGTATTGAGCACGCTCAATCATTTCAGTGTACTTTTTGTAGTATGGACTCCAGACGGACACGGCATACTCCAGTTGCGAGCGTACGAGAGATTTATACAAGCAGAGATAGGAAGAAGGCTTTTTAAAATCTACTGTAGATCGCATAACAAATCCGTATAGTTGATACGCCTTATTAAAAATATTTCCTATATGTAGGTCTAAGCAAAGCTTAGAATCTAGAGTAACACCGAGATCACGAATAAAGTCCACTTAGCGAAGTTTATTGTTAATCCCAGCAAGCAGCGCATCGACAAAACGTTCAAAACGTTTCTAAAATAAGTAAGAAACACAAAGTGAACAACCACTCACACATCTATCTATGCTTTCGACTGAAATATAATTATTGTTAACTTTTTATGACGATGTTTTTAAATCATGTTTATAAAAGGACGGATTTAATTTGTAGATGAGTTGGTTTCCTTATTATTTTTACTGTTAGCAAACCAGTATTTAATTTACTGATTAAATCTTATATACAGGGTGTCCCAAAAATCAACGTCAAGCCGATAACGGTTGATAGGCCAGGTGGTGACAGTTATCAGAAAAATATTTAAAAAAATCTAAGTTAAGTACTTTTCAAATTATTGTGACTACAAATCTTTACTTTTCATATTTTTTTTGTGAGTGATGTAACCCTGAATAACCCTTCTGTAGACTACAGTCCAAAATTAAAACAATACTTCCTCAGTTTGAAAGAAAACATCAATTTTTTGCTCCACCATGTACTAAAAATTATTACATCGCCCAACTTTAACTGAAACTGTACTGAAAAAAAATGCTTAACTTAGATTTTTTTTATTTTTTTTCTGATAACTGTCACCACCTGGCCTATCAACCGTTTTCGGCTTGACGTTGATTTTTGGGACACCCTGTATATAAAAATCTCTAGTCACGATGTATGTTAAGGGTAAACTCCGAAACTACTGAACTGATTGTTATCAAACTTCGTAATTATTTGTAATTTGATCCAACTTAAAAAATAGGATAGTTTTTTATCTCAATTATTGACCTCGATGTTTGCAATTTTTTCATAGCATAATGTGTGTATTCATTGGTTACTTCTAGAAATTCCTAATAGATGGTGGTGTGATTTAATTCATCGTATCGTTTGACATCTAGGTTGCCTAGACATCCACTGGATGGCATGGGTTTCGATTTTTGATGTGACTGCGGGTTTCATCAATAAACAAAGTGATTCAAAAGGAAGGAACTTTTGTAAGTGTTTAACGCGGGCGAAGTCGCTGGAACAAGCTTTTTTCAAGGCCACATTGGATATCTTTCAAGTAACGTGTTCTGTAACTATCACTCACTTGGGGTCGATATTTGAGGTGGCCGAAATTTTTTACTAGCATCATCAGAAAATCTTCATTTCAACCTTTAAAACCATCTGGTGACTAATTTGTGCACTTACGAAATACTTTTTTTTTACTTCTTACCCTGTCATAAAACCCTGTGTAGGTCACTGCGAGCAGGTGGTGCGAAACGTTATTTGTATCGGTTTTACCTACTCTTAATACTGTTTGTTAATACTAAGAAGTGTAGTGTGGTACGTGTTGACGCATGCGTTCCCCGCAGTTCCCGCCCAGCGTGCTGGAGTGGTGCGTGTCCAGCTGCGTGCGCCACCCGCACGTGCGCGCGCCCGCCGCGCGGCGCTGGCTGCGCGGCGCGCTGTGCGGCGCCGCGCTGCGCGGCCTGGCCCAGCGCGCCGCGCGGGCCGACGGCGCGGCGCGGGCGCTGCTGCTGGCCTGCCTCACGGACGAGCCCAGCGGAGGTATGTATGTGCACCCGCACGTGCGGCGCCGCGCTGCGCGGCCTGGCCCAGCGCGCCGCGCGGGCCGACGGCGCGGCGCGGGCGCTGCTGCTGGCCTGCCTCACGGACGAGCCCAGCGGAGGTATGTATGTGCACCCGCACGTGCGGCGCCGCGCTGCGCGGCCTGGCCCAGCGCGCCGCGCGGGCCGACGGCGCGGCGCGGGCGCTGCTGCTGGCCTGCCTCACGGACGAGCCCAGCGGAGGTATGTATGTGCACCCGCACGTGCGGCGCCGCGCTGCGCGGCCTGGCCCAGCGCGCCGCGCGGGCCGACGGCGCGGCGCGGGCGCTGCTGCTGGCCTGCCTCACGGACGAGCCCAGCGGAGGTATGTATGTGCACCCGCACGTGCGGCGCCGCGCTGCGCGGCCTGGCCCAGCGCGCCGCGCGGGCCGACGGCGCGGCGCGGGCGCTGCTGCTGGCCTGCCTCACGGACGAGCCCAGCGGAGGTATGTATGTGCACCCGCACGTGCGGCGCCGCGCTGCGCGGCCTGGCCCAGCGCGCCGCGCGGGCCGACGGCGCGGCGCGGGCGCTGCTGCTGGCCTGCCTCACGGACGAGCCCAGCGGAGGTATGTATGTGCACCCGCACGTGCGGCGCCGCGCTGCGCGGCCTGGCCCAGCGCGCCGCGCGGGCCGACGGCGCGGCGCGGGCGCTGCTGCTGGCCTGCCTCACGGACGAGCCCAGCGGAGGTATGTATGTGCACCCGCACGTGCGGCGCCGCGCTGCGCGGCCTGGCCCAGCGCGCCGCGCGGGCCGACGGCGCGGCGCGGGCGCTGCTGCTGGCCTGCCTCACGGACGAGCCCAGCGGAGGTATGTATGTGCACCCGCACGTGCGGCGCCGCGCTGCGCGGCCTGGCCCAGCGCGCCGCGCGGGCCGACGGCGCGGCGCGGGCGCTGCTGCTGGCCTGCCTCACGGACGAGCCCAGCGGAGGTATGTATGTGCACCCGCACGTGCGGCGCCGCGCTGCGCGGCCTGGCCCAGCGCGCCGCGCGGGCCGACGGCGCGGCGCGGGCGCTGCTGCTGGCCTGCCTCACGGACGAGCCCAGCGGAGGTATGTATGTGCACCCGCACGTGCGGCGCCGCGCTGCGCGGCCTGGCCCAGCGCGCCGCGCGGGCCGACGGCGCGGCGCGGGCGCTGCTGCTGGCCTGCCTCACGGACGAGCCCAGCGGAGGTATGTATGTGCACCCGCACGTGCGGCGCCGCGCTGCGCGGCCTGGCCCAGCGCGCCGCGCGGGCCGACGGCGCGGCGCGGGCGCTGCTGCTGGCCTGCCTCACGGACGAGCCCAGCGGAGGTATGTATGTGCACCCGCACGTGCGGCGCCGCGCTGCGCGGCCTGGCCCAGCGCGCCGCGCGGGCCGACGGCGCGGCGCGGGCGCTGCTGCTGGCCTGCCTCACGGACGAGCCCAGCGGAGGTATGTATGTGCACCCGCACGTGCGGCGCCGCGCTGCGCGGCCTGGCCCAGCGCGCCGCGCGGGCCGACGGCGCGGCGCGGGCGCTGCTGCTGGCCTGCCTCACGGACGAGCCCAGCGGAGGTATGTATGTGCACCCGCACGTGCGGCGCCGCGCTGCGCGGCCTGGCCCAGCGCGCCGCGCGGGCCGACGGCGCGGCGCGGGCGCTGCTGCTGGCCTGCCTCACGGACGAGCCCAGCGGAGGTATGTATGTGCACCCGCACGTGCGGCGCCGCGCTGCGCGGCCTGGCCCAGCGCGCCGCGCGGGCCGACGGCGCGGCGCGGGCGCTGCTGCTGGCCTGCCTCACGGACGAGCCCAGCGGAGGTATGTATGTGCACCCGCACGTGCGGCGCCGCGCTGCGCGGCCTGGCCCAGCGCGCCGCGCGGGCCGACGGCGCGGCGCGGGCGCTGCTGCTGGCCTGCCTCACGGACGAGCCCAGCGGAGGTATGTATGTGCACCCGCACGTGCGGCGCCGCGCTGCGCGGCCTGGCCCAGCGCGCCGCGCGGGCCGACGGCGCGGCGCGGGCGCTGCTGCTGGCCTGCCTCACGGACGAGCCCAGCGGAGGTATGTATGTGCACCCGCACGTGCGGCGCCGCGCTGCGCGGCCTGGCCCAGCGCGCCGCGCGGGCCGACGGCGCGGCGCGGGCGCTGCTGCTGGCCTGCCTCACGGACGAGCCCAGCGGAGGTATGTATGTGCACCCGCACGTGCGGCGCCGCGCTGCGCGGCCTGGCCCAGCGCGCCGCGCGGGCCGACGGCGCGGCGCGGGCGCTGCTGCTGGCCTGCCTCACGGACGAGCCCAGCGGAGGTATGTAACGTATGTGCTGGCCGTGCGAGTGAGTGCCTACCTTGTGTCAGACCCTCGCGTCTGCCTACCTTGTGTCAGACCCTCGCGTCTGCCTACCTTGTGTCAGACCCTCGCGTCTGCCTACCCTCACGACGTCGAGTGCCGCCTCTCACCTCTGTGTCTTAAATCCGTATGTCGTATTAAACTTATGTTAACCATATTAACGGTCGCGTACTTCCATTATCCAGAACTACTAGTGAGCGAGAACAGCGTATCGGAGGTGCTGAATATAGTTACCCGCGCTATATCGCAGCCACACAGCAGTACGTTGGAAGCGAGCGGCGCGCTGGCAGGCCGCCTGGCCACGTCGCTGCAGGAGCAGGCCGGGCCGCACTACGCGCTGCTGCTGCTGCAGCTGTTCCGCCTCAACATACTCGTGCCGGTAACTCACATGCTCACGTGCTAAACAGCACTCCGACGCTACATCCCCATTTAACAAAACTAGTGTGCTGATACAAATATAGCTAGTAAAATCTGTGCTAGCTATGTTTTAACTTCATCATCATTATCATTTTAGCCGTAAGACGTCCACTGCTGGACTTAGGCCTCCCCCAATTTGGGGGGCTTTGCCATAATCGCCACGCGTGGCAGGCGGGTTGGCGATCGCAGTATGGTGGTAAAATGCATAGAGAACGCTGCTGCCCATTCTCCAGTAATGTAATGTTTTAACTTAGGAAAATAAAAAGCTTGCGCTGCTAAATTTGTTCTAGAAGCATCCAATCGTGTTTTTAGAGAGGAGACAGCAGACTATCAGTGGACACGTGGTGCGAGATCCGCTCGTCGTGGCAAGACGGCGTGGCGGCGCTACCGGACGCAGAACGGACACAGTTCCTGCAACAAGCGGCGAAATTCCTGCACGAGCAGCTATTCCAGACGTTAGTACCAATGTTTCTATATAGTGACTTATCACAATATAAAAAGTTAAATACTTGAAAAAACTCTACATAAAAATACTTTCATTCACTATTCTAACGTTTGTAATCCTCCACTCCAGCATGGAAAACTTGGACATAAATAAAATCGAGAACATCGTGTCTCTATGTCCGCACTTGTTCAACCGCTGCGGCGACGCTGAAGAGCCTGATGACGTCACAGACATGCTCGCCTTCACCAAACAAGTGTTCAGCATGAAGGAGCCTGAGGCGCACGCGGTGCAGTCGTACGCGCTACGTCACGAGTGCGTCACGTGCCAGCTCAACTGTCTGTACGACGACGACAATGACGTCATCGCCAGCGTCGTACGAGACTCTGCGATAAGCGACGTCAAGGAGCTAACGAAAACAGACCTTTTGCTCTTTATAAATAAACATCTTTTCCGTGCGATATATCTGCGGACTCTGTTGCTGCATAACGTCAACTCGGGTGATGATGACGAGGAGCCGAGTGAACAGAAGACTTGGTGTGATGTGTTGCTGAAAGACGAGTATGTCCAGAGAGAGTTCTGCAATGTATTGTATACCTATGTTGTCATCAATTCTTTACACGAAGGATACGCATTTGTAAGTATTTTAAACGTCTTTTTAGGTTTCCGTAGTCTACAAGAAACCCTCGACTAACTTGCATTTGCAGTTTGAATGTAAGTGTAGGAGAACGTGTTTTTCAACTACAATGTTAAAGATGTTCTAGGGATAAATTTCCATACCCTTCATAGTGCGTGGTTTGATACGCACTTGGCTGGTTTTTCTTTGAATTAAATGCTGAGAATTAAGTCTACATATTTTTCCGTAATCCCTTGCATTTAACTTAATTAAATTTCCAGTGGCCCCACTACGATCTAATAGTTGAGACAAAACAGAAACTGGATTCTCTCCTAGTAGACGTGATAAGCGCAACATCTCAAGAACTCAGGAGTGCCATTAAAAGCACGTTGTCAGAACTGGCGCTGGCCAAGGGCTACTTCTGGGCGTACGCTCACCGATGGTACACGTTGCATGCAGAAGGCAAGGAAGAGAAAGGAATACTTGAAGGACAGAAACTGGAGGATATTGTATCCGGGAACGGATATTTCCATAGTTTACAGGTATTTTATGTTTTGTTTTGAAATGATCATAATTAATTTAATATTATCATAATCATGATCAACATCGGCAGCGCTGTTCCACGCCCTGCTGAGTATAATAGGCCCCCTCCCTTTTACGCTGTGATGAAATCTAATATAGCGCGGTAACTACCGTGGTTCTCTGTTGTGTTCCCTAACTTTTTCTAAATGTAATCTAAACTGCCATATTTGTTTGTCCTAATCATCTTTTGTTCGAATGATAACTTGCCCGAACTTAATGTCCACACAATTTCATAAAATTTAAATCCCTAGATATAATATGCCCTAAATCCGTATGTCATAAATATTACAATCAATAATATACAAAAGACTTAAAACCGTTTTCAATAAAAGTTATAAGTCCTAACTAAATTCAAATGATTTAATGTTTATTTTATCCTAATAATATTTTGCATACAAGCAACCATGCAGCATACAAGTGAGCATGTAAGCGAGCATACAACATGAAGTATACAAGCAAGTATGCAGCATGTAACGTGCAGTATGCAAGCAAGCATGCAAGCGGGCAGGTAACGTGTAGTATGCAAGCAAGCACGCATGCAGTTCTCCGACAAGCCACAGGTGCGCCTTGGTATGTCAGGAATATCAATCTCCACTTAGATCTCAGGATCCCTACGATCCAGCAGTACATGAAACGCGCTTCAAAGCGTTTCTTCGATAAAGCAGTGACCCACCGCAACCCTCTGGTTGTCGCGGCAGCTAGCTATACCCCCTCCCGTATCAGTAAAGTCCGCCGTCCGCGGCACATTCTCAGCGAACCCGATGATCCCACTACTCTCCTCCAGGAGAGTCGAAAAGAGACCAGTACAGTGAGAACAACACACAAACACAAACCGTACCGACCTCGCCGCCGAGGTCCGTCGTCGCGACCCCGACTTAACAGTCCCTCCCGACCCTTGCATGAGCCAGCCCGCGATGCTGCGCCTGTAGCTTTAAATTAGCCCCTAAATAATCTAACCCACATCCAGCATGTCCCTTGCTGCCCTCCCCCAGTGATTGCCTAAGCCGAGGTGCGAACCCCCCTCGGGGTTACCCTTAGGACTTTCGCTTTAGTTTTAATTTTTACTATGGTCCGGCTGGAGGTCTAAAAAGTTTAACTTTTTAGAAATCGCCGGGCGAAAATCCGTTTAAGTAGTCAGAATCTTTTTCAGATTAACTACGAGTTGTCCTACAAAAAAAAAAAAAAAGCACGCATGCAGCAGGCATGGTTTCTTTCACGGCGATACGGGCTTCGGCGGTCCCATGCGAGCTTATCGTCGCAGATGGTTTAACGCTCACCACCTGCTCCTTAACTCGCGGGCCGCCTCGAACCTCTGCGCCTACGCGGTTCTAAATTACACTCTAGGGGTATGGCAGACAAGACTTCAGGGATTTACAGGGATTAGTTTCTGTCACTAAAACCAAATCTTAGGTAATGTTTTAAGACTTACTTAATTGGACATACGGAATAATACACATTATATAATATAATACAATACTTAGGATATGACTTTATTTCATGCAAAATAAGGAGATTCAAAGTACTGGATATTATGACAGAATTGTTTTAGAAGTAGACATAATTATGTATAACAAAACTTCGAATTTATGAACATTATTGTTACTGTAGTTTATAGTTAACGTGTTATGGATAATGATTTTCGGAAATCAATTTTAGGGCAAGAAAGGGGATTATCTTATACTGTACTTGCTTAATTTGTATTTCCATGTTTACAAAGTTTTAGATTCCCAACTATGCAATTCAAGAACATTTCTATACTTTGAGTGACAAACGACAATTTGTGACCGGAGTAGCAAACACGACTGAGAGAATGCTTCATAAAAATGCACAGTTATAGTTATACACTATAAAGCGCCGTAGTACAAAACTCAGAAGCATTGCCTCTGTGGGCGGTTACTAAGTGGCACGACGTTCGTGCTAATTCGGAAAAACGAAGATTACCAAAACGCCTACCATTCCTTATTTACCTGTATGTTGTGTGAGTCACATCAAACTGTTG
The DNA here is from genome assembly GCA_947507805.1 of Aporophyla nigra. NCBI lineage: Eukaryota > Metazoa > Arthropoda > Insecta > Lepidoptera > Noctuidae > Aporophyla > Aporophyla nigra. The sequence goes on along the minus strand of OX382296.1, from coordinate 820,170 downwards.
TTCCTACCCCCTCAGGCCAGCACAAAATGGTCGTCGGAGTGCGAGTCTGAAGCCGCGTACAAGATCAAGTACCTAGTGATGCTGCGCAGCTGGTACATCGCGTTCGGACAGCGCGGCGACACCGACCTGCTGCGTGACGTCACGCGCTGCCGCGACCTCTGCGACCTCGACGTCATCGTCAACGCGTACTACAAGCACAACCACACCATGCTCTACGACAAGTTCGTATACAATCGTTTTTTTAGGGTTCCGTTGCCAAATGGCAAAAAACGGAACCCTTATAGATTCGTCATGTCTGTCTGTCGGTCTGTCTGTCCGTCCGTCCGTCCGTCCGTATGTCACAGCGACTTTATTCCGAAACTATAAGAGCTATCCTATTAAAACTTGGTAAGTAGATGTATTCTGTGAACCGCATTAAGATTTACACACAAAAATAATAAAAAAAACAATAAATTTTGGGGTTCTCCATACTTAGAACTGAAACTCGTTTTTTTTTTTTTTTTTTTCATCAAACCTATACGTGTGGGGTATCTATGGATAGGTCTTCAAAAATGATATTGAGGTTTCTAATATCATTTTTTTCTTAACCGAATGGTTTGCGCGAGAGACACTTCCAAAGTGGTAAAATGTGTCCCCCCTCCCCGTTACTTCTAAAATAAGAGAATGATAAATCTAAAAAAAATATGTAATATACATTACCATGTAAACTTCCATAGAAAATTGGTTTGAATGAGATCTAGTAAGTCGTTTTTTTTTAATACGTCATAAATCGTAAACCGCAATTTACCTTTCATTCAATCAACTCAAATATAAAAATTTAAAAAAAAACATTTAATTTCATAAACATAAACCTTATGCATAAACCGTGAATACCTACAGGTTTGTACGGAACCCTCGGTGCGCGAGTTCGACTCGCACTTGGCCGGTTTTTAGTAATGTTGGAAACACTCGTGTTTTTTTATATTTCATCTAATAAAATATGCGATTCAATTTTTATTGCTAGTTGACAATTAAAAAAGGCATAATTCTTTTTAACCGACGAAATAAATGAGATTCTCAAGTCGATGCGCATATAAATACAGGATGTTAGTATATATATACAGGGTTATTTGTAAAACACCGGCAACCTCTCAGGTCTATGTTACTTACATCATAATCAACAACTTTTGTTCTATGACTTTTAAAAATTCATCATATTTTAGTGCATCAGATTTTCATACAAAAATCGGCTGCCTGTAAATAGGTCAAGTTCAAGCGCCCCCGCCGCCCTAACCCCGGTCCCCTTGCTAATATACTATCGCTTTCTTTTGCTTCGCATAGACTCCGTAACATTTAGAGCGTTCAATTTAAATATTTTTATTTTTGTTTGAAAATCTGATGAACTAAAATATGATGAATTTTTAAAAGTCACAGAACAAAAGTTGTTGATTATGATGTTAGTAACATAGACCTGAGAGGTTGCCGGTGTTTTACAAATAACCCTGTATACTTACTACTTATCCCATGGGTAGTTTGACTTAAATATAAAATAACAGAGCGAGTTAACAAAAATAAAAGTAAAATATTTTCCTAAAAAGGTTTAGAATGAATTACTCGCGAGAAATGAGCAACGCTACGACGCTGCGTTACGTGCGCTCGCTAGCGAGACTGACAGCTGACTGACTGGGGTCGCGTCCCGTGCGTCGGCGTCGGGCAACGCGGCGTGTTGAGACGCAAGTTTATTGGCCTCGCGCATAGGGTGAAATGGTCTTGTGGAAAAAAGCAGATTTTCTTTAAAAAAACAGGTTGTTTTTTTTTCATTGATTTTACGTTCCATTAACGAAACCAAATCACTGGTTTCAAGGATAACGGTGTTTACCCTTACATCCTGTATATACACTGTGACATTTTAGTCGTCTTACAACGGCAGCCCACTTCATGTATCCAATGACGACTACACATCCATATGAAAAAAAAAAACCGGCCAAGTGCGAGTCGGACTCGCGCACCGAGGGTACCGTACAAACCTGCAGGTATATAAGTAATAGTTCACCCATCACGACAATCGAGTTGTAGTTCTGTTCTGTTTCGTGGCTTGGTTTTATTTCTGTCTGCGTTTTATTTTGTTTATTATATGATGTAACCAAAAATTTACGGTTTTCGCAATGTTTCCTTTATCTGTGCTATAAAGACGTTGCTTCGTACCAAATTTCAAAATTCTAGATCGACTGGAAATACCCTTTTCTTTTTTTTTTTTTTTTTTGGATGGGAAATCATCAAATGACTTCTCCCGCTCTGGGCGGAGCGGAAGGGCATGTCAGACTTTTACTGACTAAAACCCACCCGTGTTCCTTCAATTGCCCATGTGCCAGGGTCACGGTATCTCTTTCGAACAATCTCGCGACCCTAGCAGGCATCGGTCCTAGCAGACCGCTTCAGTTTTGCTGACATCTCTTTGAGGCGCGCGTGGAACACTACGCGCCGTCGACCCGAGCTTGGTCCTTACCGGGCGGCGAGCTACCCATTGCTCACCGCCCGCAAGCTCGCGCCTACGGTGGCCGGGAGTCAGCTATCGACTCCCGACGCCCGGGGCGTCTCCTCCTGCGGCGGCTAGGGACGCGAGGGCGCAGAGACTGCCACTCCCTAATCGTTGCCTTCTGTGACGCCAGTATGAATGGGTATAGATGTGTCATATACCTACACACTACTGATCCTGCTGGGAATATCGCAGTGAGATTATTGTGTGCGAAATTAAAGGTGTCCCCTACCAAAGTGACCACACTTGTTCGCTTGGAACTTTGCGCTGCGGTTCTTATGCCTAAGCTGATACGTACAGTTCATGAAATTTATCGTGCGCGTCTTCCTATTGCAGGAATTTTCGCGTTCTCGGATTCTACCATCGCACTTTCGTGGATACATTCTTCACCGCATCGGTGGTCAGTATTTGTCAGCAACCGCGTTGCCCAGTGTCAGGAAAATTTATCTCCTGAAAATTATTATCACGTCGCCGGGTGTGAAAACCCGAGCGATTGTCTTTCGCGTGGTATGTTACCTTCGCATCTCGTTTCGCATGACTTGTGGTGGAACGGCCCATCATGAATTCGGAACCCACCTTCGAAATGGCCCGTAAAACCTTTCACTCCTTCCAATGCAGGTCAATTGCCTGAACACGGGGCACTGCGACAGTTCAATGTAAACCATTGATCCTAAATTAATTAGCTCAGCGTATATCCTCTTGGGATAAGCTTCTTAGGATTGTCGTTTATATCCTTTGCTTTATAAAAAAGGTTTCTTCCTCTCCTGGTATGGTCAAGAATCTTATGACTGCAGAAAAGGCTGTGATTCGTTCTGTTCAAAGAGCTCACTTTGCAGAAGATATCAAAGCTCTTAATAAAGATAAATTGCCTTCAAAAAAGCTGCAAGGCTTATTCGTGTTTCTTGACGAAGATGGGCTGTTGCGCATAGGAGGTAGGCTTTCTAGTTCGGACTTGCTATTTGAGGCTAAGCATGAAAATGATTTGTTTATTTGTAATTAAAGAAAAATAATTTATTTGTTTATTTACCTTATTTAGATACCAATTAAGCAATTAAATAATTTTGGCCGCGTAGATCGCTCAATTACCTGTATGTGCGACGCTTCCACAAAGTACAGACTTAAAGTTGATCTGATGATAGAGATGGAAGACAGTTCAGAGAGCTCCTCAACAGTTTGCAGCAGATACATCGTGTTTGGGCTTATTTCATTCGTATAGACCTAACTGAGGTATGACTGTCATCGAAGGTCTCCAGGCGCTGACTCAAAACTAAGTTGTTAAATAAACTAGGTCTACACTTCTTCTACCGTGTCTCGGCAGCCATTTGGGAAGAGCTCTACTCCACCTGCCATCACCATGTCTAGCCATAGCCGTGAGCTTCCTACTCATGTTTAAAGGAAGAAGAGCTGGGAGCTGGGTCTCAGATATATACTATGCTTACAGAGATATCAGCGACTGCCCGTGGAGCTCGGTGGTGAGCAACGTGGCCGTGCTGGAGTTCCTGACGGACATGGTGACGTCACGCGGCTGGGAGGCGCGGCCGGCGCACTGGGACTTCGCCAGCATCTCGCTGTGCTCGCTGCTCAACTCGCTGCGCCACAGTCTGCACAGCTGGCGGGCCACTAAGGTACCTGTTCACACGGTATAGTCTGTTCCATAGTAGCGGATGAAACTGTAAGGAAACACTTTTAGGTCAATTCTTACCGTTTACTATTTTTAAAGGAAATTAGTAACATTTATATGTATAAATAAGGTTTGAACTTTATATCTCACCGCTTTTACCAACAACTATTGTTTGAACAACATTATTACATTTTAATTGAAAATTGATGGAAGAAAATTGAAGGTATAAATTTAAGCTCAGTCATTAACAAAAATCATTTTTAGGGTGATTTATAATAAAAATTTGGGGTAATTAACTAATCTAATGTTTATAATGTTCTCTAGAATTTTTGAGATAATTATTAACTCCGTCTTTACTTCCGTATTTAAAGATAGTGATTATAACTGCCTTTTATAGACCACTTGGGAAAATTCCTTCACTAACAACACTTATGTATACCATGTTTTTAACAAATAAATGATCTATCTTAAAGACAGATTCGAAATATGCGTTAAGAGAGGTATCAAAATATGCTTAAGAAGTTCAAGGATTTTATTTCTTAAATTTGCCCATCCAGCAATAATAATTAATATAATCTTCATTTGGGGCCTTCTATAAATTACGTACAGAGTGGGGGAGGGGGTCGACGATATGTGACATTGTGTGACAAGGGGATGGGATAGAGTTGCCATGTAGAGTTTGATGAGAATGTCAACGCGGTGAAAGCTTCACCTGGCTACCCTACTCTTTGGCACAATAGGGAACATGCAATATTTTTATTTTTGTTTTCACTTTAAAGAATTCCATGTAGAATAGACCACAAATATATTAAAAAATTAAAACATAGTAATTTATCGGAGAAAATGCGGTTTCAAATTGACAGTTTAAATTTTCCCGCGAAAACGGACCTATAGTTCCGATGACGTCATTCCTATCTGTCACTGGCCGCATTTGTTCGTCGGCTTTCATACTTTTGCATATTTTTTCGACTTTCAAGATATATGTTGTAAAAATTTAAAATGGACTATCCATCAACATCAGGTGATCATAACAATACCACTAATATTCCGAAAAAAGCCGTGTTGACTCATCTTTTGTGCCAATGTGTCCCTGTCTACTTCAACAAAGTTTCGAAATAAATTGTTTTTGACTAGACGTTCTGACCCAAAATTGAGAAAAAAGTGATATTAAGCTGCAAAAAGAAATGACAATTATTCTCCAAAGACCACTATTCGATGCTGTGAAGAACACTTTGACGTAAGTCATAAGGCGAACATACTTGTATGTCGTGTGTGTTATACGTCATAAGGCGAATATACTTGTTATACGACTATGCTTAGTTAATCTGCTTGTACGTAAAAACACATTAGTTACCTACCTAATACTTACAAAACTTGTCTACAGTAGATTTTTAATTTTACAGTTTGAGATCGACGTCGATAATTGGTAAAAGTTTAAAATGTTTGGAGGAAAACTTTTTCTGAAAAAAGATCTCATGTCAACACTAACTCTTGGTAAATAAATTCCTGGAGTCTGCTTTGATAATCCCAACTATCATTTTTATTTAAAAAACGCAATTAATATTCCCATACAAAGAGAATAAAACCACTAGAGAGCGTATAGGCCGATTTCTGCTTAGCACACGACTCACCACTGCGGGCCGGGGGACGAGGAAGAACGTGCAGCTGCAATTGGTCAATTCAAGGTCAAGTTGCGTAGGTATGCCCATCGTAGGGCTGCTCTACTTCATTAAGGGAAAATAGTCGATATCGATAAAATGGATTTTAAAATTGCGATAAATACTCAATTAAAATCAAAGAAATCATATTTAATCAAAATCAATCACTAATAAAATGAAAACTAGAGAATCCAAGAACAAAACTTTCGCCACTATCATATTCGACGAAATAGCAATCAGAAACGGTGTCGAATATCATCTCCAAGGCAGAAGGTACTATGGCCACGGTAGTTTTGGCGCCAGTTTACAAACGGATTGTCAAGACGAAGCTAAAGAAGCCACAGTATTTCAATTGAATAAAATTTTCATTCATTTTAATTTAAATTTTCGATAAAGACTTTCAGCTATTAAAGGAAACAGCACTAATTTTTACGATAAAAATACAAAGTGAAAGTAAGGGATAGATGCATTAGAATTGTCTAATGAAAGAACGAGACTTTTCCAAAAGACATCAACGCGGGACTCGCACAGTGTGCTGGTTTACCCAACCACCATTTTAAAGAGACCCCTACTAGGTGGATCATAATCTGATTAAATCACAATAATTTTTCGTACTGTTTATTTACTGATGAAAAGTTATGCGATCATTTTTGTAACTAGAAGTGTTGGAAAGTTTCCCACAACACTTCACCGCGCTTGAAGGTATTTTGATGCGTTATAATTGCAGATTTAGTTATATTATTTGCAATAATTTAGCGTGCACAGAGGTCTAACAATTGGTCACAACTAAAATGGCTACTTGAACCGCAGCCTATGCATAGGCGACAAAATACTAATAGTTTTCGAGCGTCGGGGCACTGTATGCGCAGTCAAGTGGTTATATAGTCTTTGTTCCCATAAAATAATATTCACTTTTACAACCATAACCTCAACAAGTCGTCGTAACGTGAGTGACGTCACTAAACGCTGATTGGTGTTTTGAAATACGTTTCGTTTCAAGTAATTTTAATACGTAATTATTGTTAAAAATCAACATTATGTAAAATAAAAACATTGCAGTGGCCCTTCTTTTATACTTTTTTAACATTTAAGTCATAAAATTTTCATAAATATTATATTTGCATCTTCCCTATTCTCACAAAGAAACCAGACTATTTATATAAAAAATTGTCTTAGTCGCGCGCCGTAAACAAAATTAAAACGAGAGCATCTTCGTACCTTTTGTTAGCCTCAAACGCACAGAACTGCTGCATTCCGCGGTTGTTTCAAATTCGCTGCCTCTCATTGCTGTAACGATCTGCTACCTCCCTTTCGTGCTATAAAGACAGTTGGTTCTTTCAAAATCAAATTTCAACAGCACTTACTACAGCTTCAAAAAGATACCACACTCTGAACTTACCCTTGATCTGCACTCAGCTGGCATTGGTGGCGAGTGATTGGCAGCGATTATGTTGGCACAACAGTATTTATTAAGCATTTTGTGATTGTTTCTATGTAGTTTTTTTGTCGTTTGTCATTTGTAAAAACCGTAATTCTGTTAAGTCTTATAACCTTCGTTTATCTTTAATTGTCCAATTGCCGCAAATGGACTGTATTTCAGAACGGTCGTAACACTTTATCACTCACTATCTATCATTCAAATAACGTTTGTTTTGTCCTTGTTTTACGGCAGCGTCGTCGGCGCCTGCGTCTCTTTACTTGTCATACCGATGCCATAGAGTGTCACATATCTGTGACACGCTAGGGTAAAGACAAGTAACTTGATGCTACGTCGGGTACTGGCACGCTGAATACATTATTGATGACATATTTTTATTTTATTTTATTTATTTACTTTATATTACCTTACACACTATACGTTATCTTATGTATAATTTATTTACTTCTGTATTTGTCCGTGACATCACAACACACTGGGCCCTATCAGAATACCAGCGCTGCCACACTTATTTTTAAATGTCGCAGCATGATGCTGAGATAGGGGCACTTTGGCCTCGTACAAGACTTTCTGTTTTTTTCTTTTAAATGTTGTTTTTATTTGTTTCTTTTGTTTATAATTGATTTTTTATTTTATTAAGTATTGTTTTTGTATAGTTTCTGTGCGTGGCCCAATAAATACTTTTTCTTTCTAAGTAATTTCGGAACTGCTATTTTAATTCAATGTCTAGATGTAAAATTGCAAAATATGTGACGTCACATTAGAAAGGGGGGTCTCACAAATGTGACCAGCTGTGACAAGGACAGGGGGGGGGGGGGGTAAAAAAATCATGAAATTTGTGTGACTTTTTTTTTTGGACTTTACTCACGAAATCGATTGACGTAAGAATCATCAACATCGGCCTACGCGTTTGGTCACTAAGAGTCTCGCAAAGGAACAAACATAGACCTACAAATAATACTTATTTAGTTTGTATATGAAGGCAGAGGGTCATATTGTAAAATAAAAGAGGTTCTTTCAATATTAAGGAACTATTTAATCAATAGACCTTATACGAAACTGCACTTAATCAGTTTCCATAATTATTAATTTAACACCTTATTAAAATAGCCATGACACCCAGTAATACAGTTACAGTATTACAGTTCATATAAAAGAGTATCAATGTACAGTGAGGCAGAGTTATAATAATTGAGAGCAATACGACCTGTGCACCGGGCCACGCCTGAACTTAGAATGCCAATTCAATGCAGGAATTCGCGACGTCCCCGTAAGGGGGCGTGGCGAGCGGCGTCGGAGCTTCGCTCCCTGGCCGCGGATGGTGTGCGGTGGTCCGCTAAAACGGGCCCCTCAATATGTTGCCCATTGGGCTAACAACATAGTGGGACGCGTTAGTTGACGCGTCCCTGTGTGTGGTTGCTGTTTGTGTCTCTGTGAGCGAAATTGAATTATATCAACGCCGCTTTCTTCACAACGCCTTGACAAATGACGTTCAACCAATTAACGCGCGAGGTGCGTTTTTTCGCACGCCATTTCACAATTTGGCGATTTCATTTCGCGATATTGTAATTGAACGTAAAATAATACGTTAAATTGTAAGAAGTATGTTCCGGTTTAAAATATTTCGACAGATTACAATCTCGCTAGTTAGATTATAATCTAACGGTTTTTACAATTTTACGCTGACTTATATATTTAACACTAGAAGTGCTGAACATACCGACTGAGGTAAATTTGGATAAAAAAATATGTATATTGCAATTACGTAGTTGAAGTCTCGTATAAATAATAAATAAAAATAATCATCGTATTTCATGAAAAGTCATATAAAGTTACGATTATATGCATAATAAAATTTTAATTAGAGCAGGAAGACCATCGAAATGGGTCAAATTTGGGACGCCCGCACTTCTAGTGTTAAAAATGTTCTTAATGAGAAATAATGTATTTCACCGTACAATCTGCAACTGTAACACGAACCACCCCACAGGTGTGTATGCTGGCGCGCGCGGTACTGCGCCTGTGGGTGGCCGTGTGCGAGTTCGTGACCAGCGTGCCGGCCCAGTGCGAGCGGCGCCAGCCTGCCGCGCACGTGGCGGCGCTGGCGCGCGAGTGGGCCGACATCTTCCTGCCCGACACCACCTACAACCTGCTGTGTGTCGGAGTGCACGTGCTCGGTAACTTGTACCATTTGTGTTACATCCGCACGTGGCGGCGCTGGCGCGCGAGTGGGCCGACATCTTCCTGCCCGACACCACCTACAACCTGCTGTGTGTCGGAGTGCACGTGCTCGGTAACTTGTACCATTTGTGTTACATCCGCACGTGGCGGCGCTGGCGCGCGAGTGGGCCGACATCTTCCTGCCCGACACCACCTACAACCTGCTGTGTGTCGGAGTGCACGTGCTCGGTAACTTGTACCATTTGTGTTACATCCGCACGTGGCGGCGCTGGCGCGCGAGTGGGCCGACATCTTCCTGCCCGACACCACCTACAACCTGCTGTGTGTCGGAGTGCACGTGCTCGGTAACTTGTACCATTTGTGTTACATCCGCACGTGGCGGCGCTGGCGCGCGAGTGGGCCGACATCTTCCTGCCCGACACCACCTACAACCTGCTGTGTGTCGGAGTGCACGTGCTCGGTAACTTGTACCATTTGTGTTACATCCGCACGTGGCGGCGCTGGCGCGCGAGTGGGCCGACATCTTCCTGCCCGACACCACCTACAACCTGCTGTGTGTCGGAGTGCACGTGCTCGGTAACTTGTACCATTTGTGTTACATCCGCACGTGGCGGCGCTGGCGCGCGAGTGGGCCGACATCTTCCTGCCCGACACCACCTACAACCTGCTGTGTGTCGGAGTGCACGTGCTCGGTAACTTGTACCATTTGTGTTACATCCGCACGTGGCGGCGCTGGCGCGCGAGTGGGCCGACATCTTCCTGCCCGACACCACCTACAACCTGCTGTGTGTCGGAGTGCACGTGCTCGGTAACTTGTACCATTTGTGTTACATCCTTTTGAAACACATTACGTTCTTTAGCCATACCCCGAAAGTTACTTATTTACTTAATTTATCAAGCATGCGATTTTATGCAGCTCGAGGCTTTTATTTTGAGATTATGCTTTGTTCACAATTTTTTATTTTGGCTAGATTATATTTTTAATTGTTTGTGTTATTATCGTTAGCTGACATACGACAAATGTTTTAATTTAATATTCTGTGTCTCGTTCTGTTAATTACGCCTACCTGTTACTATGTATATAGAATCAACTTAACTGACAGCTGTGTTGCACCGCTTATTCTGAGTGGTGAAGGATGGGCGTTTTGTAGGACTGTTTTATGTAATTTTGACGTATAAAAAGTGCTGATTCTTCAGCCTAATTTGAACAAATAACTTTTGATTTCGAATGCAAAAAGAGGGATTTTTAATGCTACAGATATTATTATACCAGTATTTGTAAAGTCTACTTAATAAAAATCATGAAATCATTTAATTTTGCACTAGAGTTCCACAAATATAGATTTTTCCGTAAAGGGATTGAATAGGGGTGAACATTTTGACGGAAATTCGTAATTTTTACCTATCGGGAATACCATCGGATACGTGGCTCGTCTGTTTACAAAATTATCAATACTTAATTATGGCAAGAAATCAGCGATGTATTATTATTAATTTCATCCAGATTCGTACGGCGAGGCGGAGCTGTCGGGCCCGCAAGTGGAGGTGCTGGGCTCGCTGCTCGCGTGCTGCCCGCTGCTGCAGTGGGGCGCCCTGCCGCCGCACAGCCGGGCAGACCTGGCGCACAGCCGGGCAGACCTGGCGCTGCCCAGCCTGGCGCGCCGCGCCGCCGCCGCGCTGCAGGCCGGCGCGCCGCCCGCCGCCGCACAGCTGGCCTACCGCCTGCTGCTGGCGCTCGCCAAGCCGCTCGTGCTGGACGACGGTCAGTTACATACTCAACACTCTCGCCTGGCCGCCGCCGCACAGCTGGCCTACCGCCTGCTGCTGGCGCTCGCCAAGCCGCTCGTGCTGGACGACGGTCAGTTACATACTCAACACTCTCGCCTGGCCGCCGCCGCACAGCTGGCCTACCGCCTGCTGCTGGCGCTCGCCAAGCCGCTCGTGCTGGACGACGGTCAGTTACATACTCAACACTCTCGCCTGGCCGCCGCCGCACAGCTGGCCTACCGCCTGCTGCTGGCGCTCGCCAAGCCGCTCGTGCTGGACGACGGTCAGTTACATACTCAACACTCTCGCCTGGCCGCCGCCGCACAGCTGGCCTACCGCCTGCTGCTGGCGCTCGCCAAGCCGCTCGTGCTGGACGACGGTCAGTTACATACTCAACACTCTCGCCTGGCCGCCGCCGCACAGCTGGCCTACCGCCTGCTGCTGGCGCTCGCCAAGCCGCTCGTGCTGGACGACGGTCAGTTACATACTCAACACTCTCGCCTGGCCGCCGCCGCACAGCTGGCCTACCGCCTGCTGCTGGCGCTCGCCAAGCCGCTCGTGCTGGACGACGGTCAGTTACATACTCAACACTCTCGCCTGGCCGCCGCCGCACAGCTGGCCTACCGCCTGCTGCTGGCGCTCGCCAAGCCGCTCGTGCTGGACGACGGTCAGTTACATACTCAACACTCTCGCCTGGCCGCCGCCGCACAGCTGGCCTACCGCCTGCTGCTGGCGCTCGCCAAGCCGCTCGTGCTGGACGACGGTCAGTTACATACTCAACACTCTCGCCTGGCCGCCGCCGCACAGCTGGCCTACCGCCTGCTGCTGGCGCTCGCCAAGCCGCTCGTGCTGGACGACGGTCAGTTACATACTCAACACTCTCGCCTGGCCGCCGCCGCACAGCTGGCCTACCGCCTGCTGCTGGCGCTCGCCAAGCCGCTCGTGCTGGACGACGGTCAGTTACATACTCAACACTCTCGCCTGGCCGCCGCCGCACAGCTGGCCTACCGCCTGCTGCTGGCGCTCGCCAAGCCGCTCGTGCTGGACGACGGTCAGTTACATACTCAACACTCTCGCCTGGCCGCCGCCGCACAGCTGGCCTACCGCCTGCTGCTGGCGCTCGCCAAGCCGCTCGTGCTGGACGACGGTCAGTTACATACTCAACACTCTCGCCTGGCCGCCGCCGCACAGCTGGCCTACCGCCTGCTGCTGGCGCTCGCCAAGCCGCTCGTGCTGGACGACGGTCAGTTACATACTCAACACTCTCGCCTGGCCGCCGCCGCACAGCTGGCCTACCGCCTGCTGCTGGCGCTCGCCAAGCCGCTCGTGCTGGACGACGGTCAGTTACATACTCAACACTCTCGCCTGGCCGCCGCCGCACAGCTGGCCTACCGCCTGCTGCTGGCGCTCGCCAAGCCGCTCGTGCTGGACGACGGTCAGTTACATACTCAACACTCTCGCCTGGCCGCCGCCGCACAGCTGGCCTACCGCCTGCTGCTGGCGCTCGCCAAGCCGCTCGTGCTGGACGACGGTCAGTTACATACTCAACACTCTCGCCTGGCCGCCGCCGCACAGCTGGCCTACCGCCTGCTGCTGGCGCTCGCCAAGCCGCTCGTGCTGGACGACGGTCAGTTACATACTCAACACTCTCGCCTGGCCGCCGCCGCACAGCTGGCCTACCGCCTGCTGCTGGCGCTCGCCAAGCCGCTCGTGCTGGACGACGGTCAGTTACATACTCAACACTCTCGCCTGGCCGCCGCCGCACAGCTGGCCTACCGCCTGCTGCTGGCGCTCGCCAAGCCGCTCGTGCTGGACGACGGTCAGTTACATACTCAACACTCTCGCCTGGCCGCCGCCGCACAGCTGGCCTACCGCCTGCTGCTGGCGCTCGCCAAGCCGCTCGTGCTGGACGACGGTCAGTTACATACTCAACACTCTCGCCTGGCCGCCGCCGCACAGCTGGCCTACCGCCTGCTGCTGGCGCTCGCCAAGCCGCTCGTGCTGGACGACGGTCAGTTACATACTCAACACTCTCGCCTGGCCGCCGCCGCACAGCTGGCCTACCGCCTGCTGCTGGCGCTCGCCAAGCCGCTCGTGCTGGACGACGGTCAGTTACATACTCAACACTCTCGCCTGGCCGCCGCCGCACAGCTGGCCTACCGCCTGCTGCTGGCGCTCGCCAAGCCGCTCGTGCTGGACGACGGTCAGTTACATACTCAACACTCTCGCCTGGCCGCCGCCGCACAGCTGGCCTACCGCCTGCTGCTGGCGCTCGCCAAGCCGCTCGTGCTGGACGACGGTCAGTTACATACTCAACACTCTCGCCTGGCCGCCGCCGCACAGCTGGCCTACCGCCTGCTGCTGGCGCTCGCCAAGCCGCTCGTGCTGGACGACGGTCAGTTACATACTCAACACTCTCGCCTGGCCGCCGCCGCACAGCTGGCCTACCGCCTGCTGCTGGCGCTCGCCAAGCCGCTCGTGCTGGACGACGGTCAGTTACATACTCAACACTCTCGCCTGGCCGCCGCCGCACAGCTGGCCTACCGCCTGCTGCTGGCGCTCGCCAAGCCGCTCGTGCTGGACGACGGTCAGTTACATACTCAACACTCTCGCCTGGCCGCCGCCGCACAGCTGGCCTACCGCCTGCTGCTGGCGCTCGCCAAGCCGCTCGTGCTGGACGACGGTCAGTTACATACTCAACACTCTCGCCTGGCCGCCGCCGCACAGCTGGCCTACCGCCTGCTGCTGGCGCTCGCCAAGCCGCTCGTGCTGGACGACGGTCAGTTACATACTCAACACTCTCGCCTGGCCGCCGCCGCACAGCTGGCCTACCGCCTGCTGCTGGCGCTCGCCAAGCCGCTCGTGCTGGACGACGGTCAGTTACATACTCAACACTCGCGCCTGGCCGCCGCCGCACAGCTGGCCTACCGCCTGCTGCTGGCGCTCGCCAAGCCGCTCGTGCTGGACGACGGTCAGTTACATACTCAACACTCTCGCCTGGCCGCCGCCGCACAGCTGGCCTACCGCCTGCTGCTGGCGCTCGCCAAGCCGCTCGTGCTGGACGACGGTCAGTTACATACTCAACACTCTCGCCTGGCCGCCGCCGCACAGCTGGCCTACCGCCTGCTGCTGGCGCTCGCCAAGCCGCTCGTGCTGGACGACGGTCAGTTACATACTCAACACTCTCGCCTGGCCGCCGCCGCACAGCTGGCCTACCGCCTGCTGCTGGCGCTCGCCAAGCCGCTCGTGCTGGACGACGGTCAGTTACATACTCAACACTCTCGCCTGGCCGCCGCCGCACAGCTGGCCTACCGCCTGCTGCTGGCGCTCGCCAAGCCGCTCGTGCTGGACGACGGTCAGTTACATACTCAACACTCTCGCCTGGCCGCCGCCGCACAGCTGGCCTACCGCTTGCTGCTGGCGCTCGCCAAGCCGCTCGTGCTGGACGACGGTCAGTTACATACTCAACACTCTCGCCTGGCCGCCGCCGCACAGCTGGCCTACCGCCTGCTGCTGGCGCTCGCCAAGCCGCTCGTGCTGGACGACGGTCAGTTACATACTCAACACTCTCGCCTGGCCGCCGCCGCACAGCTGGCCTACCGCCTGCTGCTGGCGCTCGCCAAGCCGCTCGTGCTGGACGACGGTCAGTTACATACTCAACACTCTCGCCTGGCCGCCGCCGCACAGCTGGCCTACCGCCTGCTGCTGGCGCTCGCCAAGCCGCTCGTGCTGGACGACGGTCAGTTACATACTCAACACTCTCGCCTGGCCGCCGCCGCACAGCTGGCCTACCGCTTGCTGCTGGCGCTCGCCAAGCCGCTCGTGCTGGACGACGGTCAGTTACATACTCAACACTCTCGCCTGGCCGCCGCCGCACAGCTGGCCTACCGCCTGCTGCTGGCGCTCGCCAAGCCGCTCGTGCTGGACGACGGTCAGTTACATACTCAACACTCTCGCCTGGCCGCCGCCGCACAGCTGGCCTACCGCCTGCTGCTGGCGCTCGCCAAGCCGCTCGTGCTGGACGACGGTCAGTTACATACTCAACACTCTCGCCTGGCCGCCGCCGCACAGCTGGCCTACCGCCTGCTGCTGGCGCTCGCCAAGCCGCTCGTGCTGGACGACGGTCAGTTACATACTCAACACTCTCGCCTGGCCGCCGCCGCACAGCTGGCCTACCGCCTGCTGCTGGCGCTCGCCAAGCCGCTCGTGCTGGACGACGGTCAGTTACATACTCAACACTCTCGCCTGGCCGCCGCCGCACAGCTGGCCTACCGCCTGCTGCTGGCGCTCGCCAAGCCGCTCGTGCTGGACGACGGTCAGTTACATACTCAACACTCTCGCCTGGCCGCCGCCGCACAGCTGGCCTACCGCCTGCTGCTGGCGCTCGCCAAGCCGCTCGTGCTGGACGACGGTCAGTTACATACTCAACACTCTCGCCTGGCCGCCGCCGCACAGCTGGCCTACCGCCTGCTGCTGGCGCTCGCCAAGCCGCTCGTGCTGGACGACGGTCAGTTACATACTCAACACTCTCGCCTGGCCGCCGCCGCACAGCTGGCCTACCGCCTGCTGCTGGCGCTCGCCAAGCCGCTCGTGCTGGACGACGGTCACAAATACTATACTTTATTCACGTTGCTCACCTAACAAATATATCCCTTTAGATAAGACGATTACCAGTACTAAGAAGATTTACCAGTACTAGAATATTTCAGCGCGTGGCCAAATCAGAACCAAAGCCATCATTTTTATTTTTCAGTATAGGAATATCCTAAACAATGACACAAATGTTTATTAAAAGCGCTCCTTGTCAAAATCATTCGACATGCTGTCTCAATAGCGGTTACATGACGTATTACCTCGTTCCCGTCCCCCCAAACGTCTGCCGTCACACACGACAGTCGCTCGGCTTTGCAGGCAGACTACGCAGGCCGTTAACTATTAGGTTGTAGTATAGGGATAAAATATTCGATACTATGTACTACCTCTACAATTATAATGTACAAAATTTAGCTACATACATATAGCAAAAACGTGGTATTGTGCTGTGATAACATGTGTACATGTCTTCGAATTTTAGGTTCTAAAACATGCTGGTTTCCTCACGATCTTTTCCTTCACGGTTTTGAGAGCAGTGGTAATAAAATAATGTATACAAAGTATAGTGCCTGCTTGGGTTCGAACCCACGACCTACAACTCGTAAGTCGCGTAGTGATCATAAAGGAGTTTATTTATAAACGTTGATTAAAGTTAAGAGGACGTTATTAAAATGTATTGACAAACAGTCGCTAATCAGAACTTACTTTTAATCAACATTTATAAGTAAATAATGAGGATCAGCGACGATTTTAGTTCAGTATGTGGAATAACAGTCATACCTTATCCAATTACTTCAGTGAGGAATTATTAAAATTGGACCAAAAATGACGAAGTTACAGCGGTTTTAGTTTTGCATTTACAAAAAACGCACGCCAATATGCACAATTCATTGATGACGTCATCAGCCACGTTCGCGTCCGCGGCACCGCCGCGCGCGTTCTTTCTGCCTCTTAGTAACGTGACTCGCAGTACATTTAAACGGATAATGTCGTCTTAAAATATTGTATTGTGCCACGATGCGAAAATACAAGTGTTACAACACCGTACAAATTGTTGTTTTGTGTCCCAAAACACCCGAAAAATAGAAAAAAAGTGGTGGACTTTAATGAGGAGCGACGCCCCACGTCCCCTTAACTAAAAGTACTTTATACTGCTGTAAAGATCATTTGAATTTAAAGTTTAACATCATTATTACCTAATAAGGACAAAGGAAGAGAAAAGAAAAGTTTGACTAGAATAATAAATAATTAATCTATACTAATGTTATAAAGCTGAAGAGTTTGTTTGTTTATTTGGTTGAACGCGCTAATCTCAAGAACTACTGGTTCGAATTGTAAAATTCTTTTAGTGTTGGGTAGTCCATTTATTGAAAAAGGCTATAGGATATATAACATCACGCTGCGATTAATAGGAGCGAAGCAACAATGAAAAATGTTGCTAAAACGGGGAAAATTTATTCCCTTAGAGAGCTTCCGTTGCGTGCGTTGCGTAAACGGTTAAAGTAACGCAACAGTCATGTAGGACGGAATTGTTCCTATTAAAAAGTTCAAAAAATGTCTCGATACCATATGTCTATCTTTTAAGGTTGGCTCACTATAACGCTTTTAATTGTAATCAAATCTAAATATTATAAAGCTGAAGAGTTTATTTAGTTGAACGGACTAATCTCAGGAGTTACGTTAAGTGTTGGATAGCCCATTTATCGAGGAAGGCTATAGACTATATATTTATATAACATCACGCTAGGACCTTTAGGAGCCGAGCACAAAGAAAACGTCACGCATACGAAGACCTCGCACGGGCAGGCGATTCAATACGACGGGATGGGTTGGGGCGGCAGCAAATTAAATAGCAGAAGCTAGTAACAAATAATATTCCAAGTAGGTAGAGAGGTGCCTACACATTGGAAAAACACGAAAAGGGTAGGTACCTAGCTGCTAAATCAAAACATTCTAAAACGTAGGACCTGCCTAGTACCTAACCTAAGTACCTGCCTACGTATAGGTACTTAGTGGATCAAGAACGTGTAAGAGTGGTGAAAGCAAATCTACTTATGTTTTCATTTTATCTCATCGTATCTCTCGTTGTCTGGTTACTACAGTACAGGCTCTGCCTAGTTTGGGATCAGATAACAGTGTGTTGGTTGTCCTAAGATATTATTATTAAGATATTATATTATCTCTGCACTGGAATAACTTGTTTTTTTTTTTTTAAACTTTGCTACCATAAACAAATCTATCTTCGGGAGATTGTTCGACTGGGCCTTGGTAAATCCAACTTCCATATTTCCTATCTACCTATAACTATACTGAAATCTCCATAAAACTTAAAGTAATAATTTGTTGTTTATTAATCTCTATAAAACTTAAAGAAAACAATTATAAAAACAAGAAACAACGACTATAATCCGCAAGTAATAACAAATCAGTACGGCGGGTGGCGGGCGATCGTGGCTCGTGACGTGTTTCGCGCGGGTCAGCGTGCGTTTTAAAACCTCGTTTTTTAAAACTTTAATATCTTCGTAATTTGTCGATGGATTTGAGTGATTCAAAAATAAATCTAAATAATAGGTTGGGGAAAAAGTTTCTTCGCATTTTTTAAGAAAATTCAAAACATTTTTTAATAAAGTTTATTTACATTTAACTAAAGTATGTAGGTACCATTTTGTTCGATAATTTTTTGCCATCTTGTAGGTAGGGACATGATCCCATTGCTATAGAAATTTTGGGGCTTCTGGTCAAAATACCGCGACAAGTGGTTTTGGCAGTCCTCTCGTGATGTTAACCTGACACTGCCTAAAGAATTCTGAAGAGACCGAAACAGGTGGAAATCTGAAGGTCAGGACTACACGGCGGATGCATTAACACCTCCCAGCCAAACTCTCTTAATTTTTGTTGGGTGGCTAAAGATGTGTGAGGTCTAGCGTTATCATGATGAAAAACCACACCTCTTCTGTTGATTAATTCCGGCCGCTTTCTCTCAACTTCTTGCTTTAATCTCATCAGTTGTTCGCAGTAGAGTTCAGAATCGATGGTCCTGCCTGGTGGTAACAGCTCATAATGAATAATGCCCTTCCAATCGCACCACACACACAGCATCACCTTGTTGCGAGTTAACCCGGGTTTCGCCACAGTCTGTGAAGCCTGACCGGCCTTTGACCACGACCTTTTTCGCACGTTCTTGTCATATGTGATCCACTTTTCATCACCAGTTATCAGCTTCTTCAAAAATGGTTCGGTTTCATTACGTCGTAATAAAGAATCACAAATGAGTACACGGTTCATTAGGTTTCTTTCAGTGAGCTCGTGAGGTACCCAAATGTCGAGCTTTTTTGTGTACCCAGTTTTTTTCAAATGCGCCAAAACTGTTTTGTGGTCAATTTCCAGTTCTTCAGCTACGTCGTAACTACTGGTATGCTGGTATCTTGCTCCACTTTTTCAAAAATGGCATCCATTTTATCCGTAATAGGGCGACCAGAGCGACGTGCATCTTTGCCATCAAAATTTCCGGATTGAAAACGCTTAAACCAAATTTGTGTTACTCTCACAGACACTACACTAGGTCCATAAACATCGCAAATTTTTTTCGCGGCTTGCGTTGCATTTTTACCTTTTTTGTAGTAAAATTTTAAAATGTATCGAATTTCTTCATTAGATTCACTCATCTTAACGGTACGAAAAACAAATGAAAATCACACATTTTCCTAATTTGAATTTGGAATTATGTTCTTTAAAATTTAAGCTTTCAGTGATACCAAAACCAGCCAGATACAAATAGTATAGCCAAAGAGATTTTATTACAAGTTCATACATACTATAATGCGAAAAGACTTTTTCCCCAACCTAATATATAAAATTCAAAGTCCTGAGTGATTGGCTGACTGACTGACTGACTGATATATCAACGCACAGCCTAAACCGCTGGTCCTAGAGACGTGAAATTTGGAGGGTGTGTTCTTTGTGAATAGTAGGTATCCACTAAGAAAGGGTTTTTTGAAATTCCACCCCTAAGAGGGTGAAATGGGGGGTTGAAATGGTGAATTTTTCGACATGCACGCGGGCGAAGCCGTGGGCAGAAGCTAGTTTACTCATATATTGTATTCGATGTAGTATACAAAATTGATATATCCTTTTGTCGAATTGATCCTCATTGGGAAAAACGCAAAAAAAATGTAAAAGCTTTAGCATTAATAGTAACCTCCTTCGTTAATGAATATACTGTATAATAGTTCTAAAGTGTCTTCCGCTATATATTTTTTTTACATAACTCAAATGTATGTAGGTGTTCTGTCATTGTGAGTAATAGCTCATTCCAGTCAATGGAATCCATGAATCAATGCGTGTACACACTCACGTAATTCTATACATTTAAAATATTTCTACATCACATAAAATGCGGATAACCTGAAAGGTTAAGTGGTAAAAACACATTAAACTAATTATGTAAACGTCACATTTTGACATCACCATTTCCATTTTACCATATGACAAAGTTTTGAGTATGCCTGAGGGCCCTTAGGTGTTTGTTGACGGCCGTACAAATTTGTCCTTTCAGCGGAAAAGCTGAAGCTATGGAGTGAAGACAACGCGGAGGGCGACGAGGCTACGTCGCGGCCGCAGTTCTGCCTGGACTACTTCCACGACGCCTTCGTGCATCTGCACGACATCGTGGACGCCGCGCTCAGCTCTGTCGTGTGAGTCACACTGCTGTGCTTACTGGGACCTCAGCGTTCTTGCTTCAGGGCAGTCATAACAGTAATAGGCACTGTGAGAGATCTCATTCAACTCAGGCAGCAGCTTCTATCATCGGAGATATTACAGTTCATCAAACATTGTATAAGTTTGATGTTCTAAAACTCATACGTGAATCCTCGAACTCACTAGCCGAACAAATTGTGCAACAAAGCGCGGGACTTGTCGCGGGATGTCACTATTGTGAATATCTTTGGAACAATGTTGTACGGCGATTAAATTTTTCGTGGCATATTCGGCAATTTTGTCCCTTATTGACGTCCCGCTTAATTGGTCACTAAAATAATGTGTTTTCATACAGATTGGGTGAAGGCACGTGCGAAATCGTGGCGATGTCGGACACATATAACGTGACCCTGGCGTGGCTGCTGCTGGCCGACGTGCTGGCCGCGCTGTGCCAGCTGGCGCGCGGCGACCTCACGCACCACTACATACAGATATACAGGTACACCAACTATCCCATACGAAATTTCTGACTACTCGACTCACACGTTCTATATATTCGGCTCGAGCAGGTATTATAAATAAATAAATAATGACTTTTTTTCCAATCTCACAATTAACACACAGGTGATAGGATACTAGAACACCCACAGAACAAATAATACAGAGAAGTGCCCCTCCTAAACTGGCTAATTACGGGAACCAGTGTCGCCAAACTCACACATTTGCATAGCAAATTGTCCATTACACACATAAAAAACAGTGATATGATTGGCTACAAATTACACACGCAACTTTTACAAATCATCTTCGTATTGCTTTCAAAAATTAAGTCGTATTACAACGCATGAAAGTTGTTATTATTTGACATGACACACACAATAAAGGGTGTAAGGGGGGGGGGGGGGGGCACACAACATCCGGGCTCCCCAAATGTCAACCTCACCTGCACGCGGTACACCCTGCCACTGCCAGGCGAGGCGCTGGCGACCGACTGATGGCGGTATAACCATCCAAGAAGCCAACCTAAATCCTCCAGAGCGATGGCGGGCAGCAGCGTCATCGCTGCAAAAGGATTGGCTCTGCGGTCACCAACCCGCATGCCCAGTGTGGTGACTACGGGCATTAATCCTCCCAAATGAGAAAGGTGCAAAAAAAACGGCCCCCAGTTCCCGGTGGTCCCGCTATTCCTGGTCAAGGTAGCGGTCACGGTAATGGCGGGACGGAGGGGTGCGAAGAATCTCCGGGTTACGGCAGGCTACCAACAACGACTACATCTGGCTACGTATAATGGACGTTCGATGAGGCTGGACCATCACCTTGCCGAACTTGAAGTAGAGTTAGGGCGCATTAACTGGCATATACTAGGGTTATCCGAAGTCCGAAGACAGGGGGAGGATACGATAACTCTGGAGTCAGACCACCTACTCTACTTCCGCGAAGGTGATCAGCTCTCCCAAGGCGGTGTCGGCTTCCTGGTCAACAAGGAACTCACTAACAGCGTTGTAGAAATCAGTAGTGTGTCGACACGGGTAGCGTACCTTGTACTAAAACTCACGGACAGGTACTACCTGAAAGTGATACAGGTATATGCGTCGACTTCGACATGCTCTGACGACATAGCTGAGGCCATGTACGAGGATGTTGCCAAGGCAATGCATAGTACGACTAAGGCCCACTACGACGTTGTTATGGGGGACTTCAATGCCAAAGTGGGATTACAGGAACGCGGCGAATCGAAAATCGGACCGTTCGGTGTGGGGCGCCGAAATCACAGGGGGCAAATGCTGGTCAACTTTTTAGAGTCACAGGGGCTCTTTTTAATGAATTCGTTCTTCGAAAAGAAACCCCAAAGGAAGTGGACCTGGCAGAGCTCCGATAACGTGACAAGGAACGAGATAGACTTCATCATGACGGATAAAAAGCACATATTTAGAGATGTCTCTGTGATCAGTAGGTTTAGTACCGGAAGCGATCACAGACTTGTCCGAGGCACTCTAAATATCAATTTCCGAGCTGATAGAATCCGCATGATGAGGCCTACCCTCCGACCTACGCAGCTCCAAGCCGCGCTAGGGTCCGAAAAGTTCCAACTGGAACTTCAAAATCGATTCGCCCTACTGGAAACCACTGGCACTGTTGACGAGATGGCCGACGAGGTGGTCAAAGCACGGCGCGACGTGTCCCGCAGACTTTTCCCGTCGCAGCGGAAAAGTAAGGTGTCCAAACTTTCCTCGGAGACTCTCGGACTTATGAGGGAAAGACGAGAGTTGCCATCCACGCAGCCGTCTTCGTCAGATAAGAGGACCTTAAACTTAAAGATCAGGAAGCTGACGCGACGCGACCTTCGGTGCTCCAACACCTGCGACATTGAAGTCGTGATTGAGCAAAATCGAGGATCGAAAGTGTTCGCTCAGCAACTAGGGAGGTCCCATCAGACGAAACTTAAAACTGAGGATGGCAAAATCGTGACTTTAAAGTCCAAGATACTTGAGGAAGTCGAGAATTTTTATGGGCACTTAAACTCCGCGCGGATGGCGAGACCAGCGGGACATAGTGCAGATGACCATCGAGCCGAATTAACGCGCCACTACACGGAGGACATCCCAGATTTCGACCAGGGCGAGATTAGGGCGGCTCTCGAGCAGCTTAAGAACAACAAGGCACCTGGGGATGACGGAATCACGACAGAGCTCCTTAAAGCGGGCGGGGCTCCAGTCTTGAGAGAGCTCGCGAGTCTCTTCAACTCCGTCATCCAAGAGGGTACAACGCCCGAAGCGTGGAGCAGAGGTGCGGTGGTTCTGTTCTTCAAAAAAGGTGATAAAACCTTGCTGAAGAACTATAGACCCATCTCACTTCTGAGTCACGTATACAAGCTGTTCTCGAGAGTCGTCACGAACCGTCTCGCCAGGAGACTTGATGAGTTCCAGCCACCAGAACAAGCCGGTTTTCGAAAAGGCTTCAGTACCGTAGACCACATCCATACTGTTCGGCAAATTTTACAGAAGACCGAGGAGTACAACCAGCCGCTGTGTATGGCATTTGTGGACTACGAGAAAGCCTTCGACTCTATCGAAATATGGGCAGTTCTGGCCTCTCTGCAACGATGTCGAATTGACTGGCGCTACATCGAAATGCTGAGATGCTTGTATGGCGCTGCCACGATGACTGTTCAGATCCAGGATACGAAAACCAGCCCAATACAACTGCTCAGGGGGGTGAGACAGGGGGATGTGATATCCCCGAAACTGTTTACCAACGCGTTGGAGGACGTATTCAAGACGCTGGACTGGACTGGACAGGGTATCAATGTAAATGGCAAGTACATCTCACACCTTCGCTTTGCCGATGACATCGTCGTAATGGCAGAGACGCTGGAACAGTTGCACCAGATGCTGCACAGCCTGAATGGAGCCTCTCGGCAGGTTGGCCTCAGCATGAATTTGGATAAGACGAAAGTCATGTTCAACTCGCACGTCTTGCCGAGTCCAATCCACATCGAGGGTTCGCTTCTCGAAGTTGTGAAGGAGTATGTCTACTTAGGGCAAGTCATCCAGGTTGGTAGACACAGCTTTGAGAAGGAAGCCGACAGGAGGATCCAGTTGGGTTGGGCAGCGTTTGGGAAACTTCGTCAAGTCTTCTCGTCGCCAATCCCGCAATGTCTGAAGACTAAGGTCTTCAACCAGTGCGTCCTGCCCGTAATGACATACGGTGCCGAACATGGACACTGACAGTTGGGCTGGTTCACAAATTCAAGGTCGCTCAGCGCGCTATGGAGCGGGCTATGCTCGGAGTTTCTTTGAAGGATAAAATCAGAAATGAAATTATCCGGAAAAGAACTGGAGTTACCGACTTAGCTCGCAGAGTAAGCAAACTGAAGCGGCAGTGGGCTGGCCATGTCTGTCGAAGGACCGATGGCCGATGGAGCAGACGAGTCCTGGAGTGTAGACCGCGTATCGGCAAGCGTAGCGTGGGACGCCCCCCAGCTAGGTGGACCGACGACTTAAAGAAAGTGGCTGGGGCAAACTGGATGCGGAAGGCGGAGGACAGGGTGTTGTGGCGCAATATGGGAGAGGCCTATGTCCAGCAGTGGACTGCGATAGGCTGAGTTGATTGATGATGACACAATAAAGACGTTTTTCGTTTAAAAACGTTAAATGGACAAAGGACATGGCTAAATTGAAAAATAAAATAAAAAACTGTTTCTGGAACTTTTCATATCTTTACAATCGTGAAAATAAAATAGCTATCGCGCAATTCCTACGTCAATAGGTATAGAAACTACAAACGAATGACATTGCTATGAACTTTTACGTAGGCGTATCTGCATCTGCTGTATTCGGATTATCTTGTATTAATAGTAGTACTAGTAGGTAGGTTGGTTTTTATTCGTTGTTTATTTACCATTGTAAATCAATTTAGAAAAATCCTGCCACCTGAGTGCTTTTCTTGCGCGCGTTGCTACGTGGTAATTAATAAAACCGGCATAAACTAGATAATGAACGCAGTGAGTAACCAAGGGCATATAATATATTGAAATAAACCAAAAAAATATGATTTATTTATTTGTTCTTTAATCTTTGAATCTTCTTCAATACCCCAAACACAGTGTCTAGAAGTGTTTGCAGCCCATTTTAATTTGGTAGGTTTAATTTCTGTTCTGATACAGGTCTAGGTGCTGGTTCAGGTATTGTTTCAGGTTCAGATCCACGTCCAGGCAGATTTACCCGATTTTGATATTGATTTATCTGCCTTTGACGTCTCGTCCAACAGGAATAACAGTCATAATTCATGGCCTGGAAAAGTTAATTAAGGGTATTTATGGTTCACCATTATACTTAATATCTAAGGAGAACTGAATGGCTACCTCTATACATTTAGCAGCAAGCGAAGGGATTAAATAATGTAAGAATAAAAAATGAGCAGATAATGAACAAACAATAATATTATAAAGAATGCATTAAAACAATATGACAGGACACAATGTTTCTGTTGATTGACTGACATGGCCACGGCAGCCAGTATGATAGAAATCAGCCATTAAGTGTGCAAGACTTATTCATATATTACCGAACTGTTTGCACAATACCTACACAATTGTACTCTTCACTTCACTCTCAAATTCTGATCAGATCATTTTGATCGGATGCTAGCCCAATAACACAACCAGCGTAAGGGCCCAGGGACAGCCCTGAGCTCCAATGTAGAAACTGAATATCTGAAGAGGAAGGTGATATAACAATAAAATAACACACTGGGAATAAACATCATTTTATTTACCTGATAGAAAACTGGATGTGACGTTGATAAATTCTGCATCACTGAATCGTTTCTTTCCACTGCATGGCGTTGTATACTTCTCACAGAACGGCCACAATTTATGCACACCATTGTATGGCCAAATAAACGAACATCACCCGTAGCTTCTGAATTACTGCAGTTTATGTATCGCATGATGAATTTATTGGAAGTCAAGACCGTATAGAGTAGGTAGCAAGAGGTCAGTAGGTAGGTGAGCACACACAATAAGTCTAATAAACAAGCCTGGGTCAGTGAAAATCCAAAATAAGAAAACACAACGAACAAGCAAACGGCAAAGCGTTCAAACGACGTCTCACATCTGACGT
This sequence comes from Aporophyla nigra, assembly GCA_947507805.1. Lineage (NCBI taxonomy): Eukaryota > Metazoa > Arthropoda > Insecta > Lepidoptera > Noctuidae > Aporophyla > Aporophyla nigra. Next base: position 794,075 of record OX382296.1, on the reverse strand, counting down.
TTGTTTTTTATGATAGAGATGGGATTGAATGTGTAGAAGACTCCATAAAATAATCGAAAGAGTTGAAATAAAAACTCGGATTTCCAAATGTCGAGCTTTTTTCTGTACCCAGTGTTTTTCAAATGCGCCAAAACTGTTTTGTGGTCAATTTCCAGTTCTTCAGCTACGTCGTAACTACTGGTACGCCGATCTTGCTCCACTTTTTCAAAAATGGCATCCATTTTATCCGTAATAGGGCGACCAGAGCGACGTGCATCTTTGACATCAAAATTTCCGGATTGAAAACGCTTAAACCAAATTTGTGCTACTCTCACAGACACTACACTAGGTCCATAAACATCGCAAATTTTTTTCGCGGCTTGCGTTGCATTTTTACCTTTTTTGTAGAAAAATTTTAAAATGTATCTAATTTCTTCATTAGATTCACTCATCTTGACGGTACGAAAAACAAATGATAATCACACATTTTCCTAATTTGAATTTGGAATTATGTTCTTTAAAATTTAAACTTTCAATGATACCAAAACCAGCCAGATACAAATAGTATAGCCAAAGAGATTTGATTACAAGTTCATACATACTATAATGCGAATAGACTTTTTCCTCAACCTAATATATTACGCTTGTTACTAACGCAACAATTACCGACTATCACGCTGTCCTACTTTCGATAAATTTAACGCTGCCTAAGCTAAATCGTCCCCTGACCAAAAACAAAATAAACAAAATAAACTCGAATATGACTTATCCAACCTCGATTTTTGCTTTGTTTACAATACTGCTGACGCTAATTTGGCTTTATCGTACTTAATAAAACATGTCCAACAAGCAATATTACGTAACACCACTGTTTCTTTAGTGGATAAGAAACGTTATAATATTGAACCTTGGATTACGCCTGGACTCATTCGATGTATAAGACACAGAGATAAACTCCATCAGAGAACAAAAAAAATTCCCTGGTAATCTTATAATTCAAACCACCTATAAAAGATACAGGAATTTCTGCAACAATCTGCTTAAGAATTTAAAAAATAATTACGATAAAAATGAATTGAGCAAAGCAGGTAACAATAGCAAGCAACTTTGGAAACATATTAAAAACGTCACCAATATGTCGAAGCGGTGTGAATCAAATTCGAGTTTACTGCTTACTAATTCGCCACTCTTGTCAGCTAACAACGTTAATAACTTTTTTGTCAATGTTGGGAAAACTCTTGCCGAACAGATTCCGAAACATTATTGTGACCAACTTTTCCAAAAATTAAGCAAAATATGTAGCCTGAAATCTTTTGCTATGCTCGACACCGACGAAGATGAGATAACCCGAATTATTTCTGGCCTAAAAGAAGACTGTGCTGTTGGACGGGATAATATAAGCAACAAGATTCTTAAACTTTATAAGCATATTTTGGTACCTCCATTAACGCACATATTTCAAATCTGTCTTTCCAATGGAATTTTCCCTAGATGTCTAAAGAAGGCAGTAGTAATCCCTGTGTTTAAATCTGGAAGTAAGGATGTAGTTAATAATCTACACGCACTCCCACAAAACACCCTCTCCCATCTCATACACCACACCACACCACACTCCATCCCAATTCTCATCCCATCCCCCACACACATACTCACACATACATATAGCAAATCAGGTCATTATGGGTTTATTGTTAGAATCACACTCTTAAATAAAGGTTTATTTTGTATACGTAGTAACTAGTAGAACACTGACTCCTAGGTCACAGGGTTTCCCTAGTTTAGGAGGCAGGGTTTTCCACTATTTGTGCAGCCTTTTTCCAAAAACCAATTTAACTACCTATGTTAATTGTTATTGTATACAAAGGTTTTTTGTGTCAATAAACTATTTTTTTTTTTTTTTATAATTACAGGCCAATATCATTACTCCCTTCAATATCAAAAATATTAGAGAAAATTATAAACAGTAGACTTGTGAACTATCTCGAACACAATAACTTCTTATCCCCTGCGCAATTTGGTTTTAGAGCTAAATTATCTACAGCCGATGCGGTACATAGTTTGACCGATTACATTTCAAAAGAACTTGACAAAGGGAACCAGACCCTGGGTGTCCTTGATTTAGCCAAGGCCTTTGACACAGTGTCTGTTTTTGTTCTTTTGGATAAATTACATACTATAGGAATAAGGGGAACGCCACTAAAACTATTCGCTGACTATTTACATGACCGATACCAATGCGTTAGAATAGATACAACCTTGAGCGATGAGCAGAAATGTACGGGTTTTGATGTTCCTCAAGGAAGTATCCTAGCCTCAACACTCTTCCTGATTTATATTAACGACTTGTGTAACTTTAATATTAAAGACGGAAAAATTATATCATATGCAGGCGACACGGCGTTAATATTTAGCGCTAAAACCAGTACTGAACTCTTCGAAATCGCACAACTAGGTTTTAATACTGTGACTAATTGGCTTCAAAGAAATTTACTAACATTAAATGCTGAGAAAACAAAATATATTCACTTCTCCATGCGCAAGCCCCAACTTAAGTTTGCTATCCCTCATCTATATGCCCATCAATGTGGTAACAGTTCAGCTCAAAACGATCAACATAAAATACCTTGGCGTAATAATAGACGACACTCTCGTCTTTCAGAATACATATCGAAAGTCTAGTTAAAAGAGTGCGCAAATTAATATATGTATTTAAAAAAATACGTACATTCGCCGATTCAAAACTAATCACACAAGTTTATTTGGCCCTATGTCAATCAATAATTCAGTACTGCATCACATCATGGGGTGGAGCACCAAAAACTAATCTGCTTCCTCTTGAAAGAGCTCAGAGAGCAACTTTAAAGGTAGCAAACTTCCATCCATTTTTCTTTCCCTCAGATTTGCTATATAAATCCTGCAACGTGCTGACAGTGCGCCAACTTTTCATAATGCACTTAGTATTAAAACAGCACACCATGCTTACCTACACTGCTGACAATACTAACAAAAGGCGGAATGATATAGTATGCACATCTAATGCAACCTCAAAACATGTTTTTGTAGAAAGATTTTTTACATTCTTAGGCCCTTTCCTGTACAATAAGCAAATAAATAGAAAACTAAGTATCTTTAAATTAAATAACTTTAGCTGTAAACAAATTTTACTTAAATATTTACTAACCATCGATTATGCACAGACAGAAGATCTATTTGTTGTCTGCAAATAGAACGACTAACATAATATGCTATTTTACTTTTACTTTCTTAATTTTAATTTAGTTTTTACTTTATACTCATTGTTAATTTATTAAGTATTTATGCACTCACTAGCCTGAAGCACAGGCTCAACCTAGTTCAGGCAAATTAGCAACTGTGCCCTATTTTAATTATAAGTTACTTTGTAAATGTGCCCCTTTTTATAAATAAACGATATATATATTATATTTAATTTAGACAACAGGATAAGGACAGAGACAGTGTCAAATGCCTTAGATAACTCTAAGAAAGTACCCAGGCATTTAGACTTTATATCAAGTACCTTTATAGCACTATCAACAAAGGCAGCAACAGCGTCCTCACCGATTTGATTTTGCTAAAACTGTCTTGATTAACTGATAAAATACTATGTGCTTCCATGAAGTTGACTAGACGATTGTTAATATAATGTACAGAACAACCTATAATACTATATTAAAGGTTTGTCTGGTAATTTTTTCGCGATTACGATTGGTCTGTACCGCACTCTTGAATATGACCATACCTTTCTGGTACGTCTGTATATAATGTGTAGTCATCTTGCGTTCTGAAAATGGAGGATAGTTGCCGAGGCCTCCTCTTAGGGGCAAAGCATCTCAAGTATTAAACTGCCGCGCTTTGTCGTAGTGCACTTATCATTGCGCTTTGCATGAAGGTTTCTTTCTGTCGGGTTACCGATTTTGGTCGCAGATCGTCATCTGTCAATCAAAAGTTTTGAATAGACTTTAAAAAGTACATTGAGTTATTGTATAATTATGTAATTATAGTCATGTAGACCAAGACCAAACCCAAGACCACACCAAGACCAAGACCTCACACGGTTATACCAGCTGTATATTAGACGTGCTAACTCCCGGTTGCGACCACTGTGCGCAGGGAGCGCGGCTACGCAGAGGCGCTGCTGACGGCGACGCTGCGCCTGCTGCCGCCCGACGTGTTCACGTTCGCGGCCGAGCGCGCCGACGCGTCGCCCGCGCCGCCCGCCGCGCGCGCGCTGTTCCTAGCCGTGCCGCCCTACTGCGTGCGCGGTGAGTGCACACTCACTTTGTGAAAAAGACAGCGTCACTCAGCTGGAGATGACGTCGGTGTTTTTATTTAATTATTGGTCCCGCAGAGCCAGCGCGCGGCGCAGACATCTGCGCGCTGGCGTGCCGCGCGCTGTACCGCGCCGTGTGCGGGCCCGGCACGGCGGGCGCGCGCGGCTGGTGGGGCGCGGCGCCGGCGCGGGCCGCGCGCCTGCTGGAGCGTGTGGTGGCCGCCTACGTGGCGCCGGCCGCGGCCCGCGAGCAGCTCACGCACCTGCAGCAGCGCGCGCACGAGATCGAGGACGCCGAGGTAGGTCACACCACACTGTGAGGGACGCGCGCCTGCTGGAGCGTGTGGTGGCCGCCTACGTGGCGCCGGCCGCGGCCCGCGAGCAGCTCACGCACCTGCAGCAGCGCGCGCACGAGATCGAGGACGCCGAGGTAGGTCACACCACACTGTGAGGGACGCGCGCCTGCTGGAGCGTGTGGTGGCCGCCTACGTGGCGCCGGCCGCGGCCCGCGAGCAGCTCACGCACCTGCAGCAGCGCGCGCACGAGATCGAGGACGCCGAGGTAGGTCACACCACACTGTGAGGGACGCGCGCCTGCTGGAGCGTGTGGTGGCCGCCTACGTGGCGCCGGCCGCGGCCCGCGAGCAGCTCACGCACCTGCAGCAGCGCGCGCACGAGATCGAGGACGCCGAGGTAGGTCACACCACACTGTGAGGGACGCGCGCCTGCTGGAGCGTGTGGTGGCCGCCTACGTGGCGCCGGCCGCGGCCCGCGAGCAGCTCACGCACCTGCAGCAGCGCGCGCACGAGATCGAGGACGCCGAGGTAGGTCACACCACACTGTGAGGGACGCGCGCCTGCTGGAGCGTGTGGTGGCCGCCTACGTGGCGCCGGCCGCGGCCCGCGAGCAGCTCACGCACCTGCAGCAGCGCGCGCACGAGATCGAGGACGCCGAGGTAGGTCACACCACACTGTGAGGGACGCGCGCCTGCTGGAGCGTGTGGTGGCCGCCTACGTGGCGCCGGCCGCGGCCCGCGAGCAGCTCACGCACCTGCAGCAGCGCGCGCACGAGATCGAGGACGCCGAGGTAGGTCACACCACACTGTGAGGGACGCGCGCCTGCTGGAGCGTGTGGTGGCCGCCTACGTGGCGCCGGCCGCGGCCCGCGAGCAGCTCACGCACCTGCAGCAGCGCGCGCACGAGATCGAGGACGCCGAGGTAGGTCACACCACACTGTGAGGGACGCGCGCCTGCTGGAGCGTGTGGTGGCCGCCTACGTGGCGCCGGCCGCGGCCCGCGAGCAGCTCACGCACCTGCAGCAGCGCGCGCACGAGATCGAGGACGCCGAGGTAGGTCACACCACACTGTGAGGGACGCGCGCCTGCTGGAGCGTGTGGTGGCCGCCTACGTGGCGCCGGCCGCGGCCCGCGAGCAGCTCACGCACCTGCAGCAGCGCGCGCACGAGATCGAGGACGCCGAGGTAGGTCACACCACACTGTGAGGGACGCGCGCCTGCTGGAGCGTGTGGTGGCCGCCTACGTGGCGCCGGCCGCGGCCCGCGAGCAGCTCACGCACCTGCAGCAGCGCGCGCACGAGATCGAGGACGCCGAGGTAGGTCACACCACACTGTGAGGGACGCGCGCCTGCTGGAGCGTGTGGTGGCCGCCTACGTGGCGCCGGCCGCGGCCCGCGAGCAGCTCACGCACCTGCAGCAGCGCGCGCACGAGATCGAGGACGCCGAGGTAGGTCACACCACACTGTGAGGGACGCGCGCCTGCTGGAGCGTGTGGTGGCCGCCTACGTGGCGCCGGCCGCGGCCCGCGAGCAGCTCACGCACCTGCAGCAGCGCGCGCACGAGATCGAGGACGCCGAGGTAGGTCACACCACACTGTGAGGGACGCGCGCCTGCTGGAGCGTGTGGTGGCCGCCTACGTGGCGCCGGCCGCGGCCCGCGAGCAGCTCACGCACCTGCAGCAGCGCGCGCACGAGATCGAGGACGCCGAGGTAGGTCACACCACACTGTGAGGGACGCGCGCCTGCTGGAGCGTGTGGTGGCCGCCTACGTGGCGCCGGCCGCGGCCCGCGAGCAGCTCACGCACCTGCAGCAGCGCGCGCACGAGATCGAGGACGCCGAGGTAGGTCACACCACACTGTGAGGGACGCGCGCCTGCTGGAGCGTGTGGTGGCCGCCTACGTGGCGCCGGCCGCGGCCCGCGAGCAGCTCACGCACCTGCAGCAGCGCGCGCACGAGATCGAGGACGCCGAGGTAGGTCACACCACACTGTGAGGGACGCGCGCCTGCTGGAGCGTGTGGTGGCCGCCTACGTGGCGCCGGCCGCGGCCCGCGAGCAGCTCACGCACCTGCAGCAGCGCGCGCACGAGATCGAGGACGCCGAGGTAGGTCACACCACACTGTGAGGGACGCGCGCCTGCTGGAGCGTGTGGTGGCCGCCTACGTGGCGCCGGCCGCGGCCCGCGAGCAGCTCACGCACCTGCAGCAGCGCGCGCACGAGATCGAGGACGCCGAGGTAGGTCACACCACACTGTGAGGGACGCGCGCCTGCTGGAGCGTGTGGTGGCCGCCTACGTGGCGCCGGCCGCGGCCCGCGAGCAGCTCACGCACCTGCAGCAGCGCGCGCACGAGATCGAGGACGCCGAGGTAGGTCACACCACACTGTGAGGGACGCGCGCCTGCTGGAGCGTGTGGTGGCCGCCTACGTGGCGCCGGCCGCGGCCCGCGAGCAGCTCACGCACCTGCAGCAGCGCGCGCACGAGATCGAGGACGCCGAGGTAGGTCACACCACACTGTGAGGGACGCGCGCCTGCTGGAGCGTGTGGTGGCCGCCTACGTGGCGCCGGCCGCGGCCCGCGAGCAGCTCACGCACCTGCAGCAGCGCGCGCACGAGATCGAGGACGCCGAGGTAGGTCACACCACACTGTGAGGGACGCGCGCCTGCTGGAGCGTGTGGTGGCCGCCTACGTGGCGCCGGCCGCGGCCCGCGAGCAGCTCACGCACCTGCAGCAGCGCGCGCACGAGATCGAGGACGCCGAGGTAGGTCACACCACACTGTGAGGGACGCGCGCCTGCTGGAGCGTGTGGTGGCCGCCTACGTGGCGCCGGCCGCGGCCCGCGAGCAGCTCACGCACCTGCAGCAGCGCGCGCACGAGATCGAGGACGCCGAGGTAGGTCACACCACACTGTGAGGGACGCGCGCCTGCTGGAGCGTGTGGTGGCCGCCTACGTGGCGCCGGCCGCGGCCCGCGAGCAGCTCACGCACCTGCAGCAGCGCGCGCACGAGATCGAGGACGCCGAGGTAGGTCACACCACACTGTGAGGGACGCGCGCCTGCTGGAGCGTGTGGTGGCCGCCTACGTGGCGCCGGCCGCGGCCCGCGAGCAGCTCACGCACCTGCAGCAGCGCGCGCACGAGATCGAGGACGCCGAGGTAGGTCACACCACACTGTGAGGGACGCGCGCCTGCTGGAGCGTGTGGTGGCCGCCTACGTGGCGCCGGCCGCGGCCCGCGAGCAGCTCACGCACCTGCAGCAGCGCGCGCACGAGATCGAGGACGCCGAGGTAGGTCACACCACACTGTGAGGGACGCGCGCCTGCTAGAGCGTGTCGAGGCTCGTCTGTTTGACTGAATCAAGCTTCTTGACACGTCACCTGTTTTCTTATAATAACCTGTAGCATTTATCCCGCAGATCCGTATCGCGTGGTCATCGAACGAGGTGACGTGTGTGTACAACGTGGAGGAGCGGCTCATCGAGCTGCGCGTGTGGCTGGCGCGTGCACACCCGCTGGCGGCGCCGCGCCTGGAGGCGCCGCACGCGCAGGGGCCCGGCGCCAACACGCACTGGGTGGCGCTGTACCTGTCCTACCAGGTACGCACATGCGCAGGGGCCCGGCGCCAACACGCACTGGGTGGCGCTGTACCTGTCCTACCAGGTACGCACATGCGCAGGGGCCCGGCGCCAACACGCACTGGGTGGCGCTGTACCTGTCCTACCAGGTACGCACATGCGCAGGGGCCCGGCGCCAACACGCACTGGGTGGCGCTGTACCTGTCCTACCAGGTACGCACATGCGCAGGGGCCCGGCGCCAACACGCACTGGGTGGCGCTGTACCTGTCCTACCAGGTACGCACATGCGCAGGGGCCCGGCGCCAACACGCACTGGGTGGCGCTGTACCTGTCCTACCAGGTACGCACATGCGCAGGGGCCCGGCGCCAACACGCACTGGGTGGCGCTGTACCTGTCCTACCAGGTACGCACATGCGCAGGGGCCCGGCGCCAACACGCACTGGGTGGCGCTGTACCTGTCCTACCAGGTACGCACATGCGCAGGGGCCCGGCGCCAACACGCACTGGGTGGCGCTGTACCTGTCCTACCAGGTACGCACATGCGCAGGGGCCCGGCGCCAACACGCACTGGGTGGCGCTGTACCTGTCCTACCAGGTACGCACATGCGCAGGGGCCCGGCGCCAACACGCACTGGGTGGCGCTGTACCTGTCCTACCAGGTACGCACATGCGCAGGGGCCCGGCGCCAACACGCACTGGGTGGCGCTGTACCTGTCCTACCAGGTACGCACATGCGCAGGGGCCCGGCGCCAACACGCACTGGGTGGCGCTGTACCTGTCCTACCAGGTACGCACATGCGCAGGGGCCCGGCGCCAACACGCACTGGGTGGCGCTGTACCTGTCCTACCAGGTACGCACATGCGCAGGGGCCCGGCGCCAACACGCACTGGGTGGCGCTGTACCTGTCCTACCAGGTACGCGCATGCGCAGGGGCCCGGCGCCAACACGCACTGGGTGGCGCTGTACCTGTCCTACCAGGTACGCACATGCGCAGGGGCCCGGCGCCAACACGCACTGGGTGGCGCTGTACCTGTCCTACCAGGTACGCGCATGCGCAGGGGCCCGGCGCCAACACGCACTGGGTGGCGCTGTACCTGTCCTACCAGGTACGCACATGCGCAGGGGCCCGGCGCCAACACGCACTGGGTGGCGCTGTACCTGTCCTACCAGGTACGCGCATGCGCAGGGGCCCGGCGCCAACACGCACTGGGTGGCGCTGTACCTGTCCTACCAGGTACGCACATGCGCAGGGGCCCGGCGCCAACACGCACTGGGTGGCGCTGTACCTGTCCTACCAGGTACGCACATGCGCAGGGGCCCGGCGCCAACACGCACTGGGTGGCGCTGTACCTGTCCTACCAGGTACGCACATGCGCAGGGGCCCGGCGCCAACACGCACTGGGTGGCGCTGTACCTGTCCTACCAGGTACGCGCATGCGCAGGGGCCCGGCGCCAACACGCACTGGGTGGCGCTGTACCTGTCCTACCAGGTACGCACATGCGCAGGGGCCCGGCGCCAACACGCACTGGGTGGCGCTGTACCTGTCCTACCAGGTACGCGCATGCGCAGGGGCCCGGCGCCAACACGCACTGGGTGGCGCTGTACCTGTCCTACCAGGTACGCACATGCGCAGGGGCCCGGCGCCAACACGCACTGGGTGGCGCTGTACCTGTCCTACCAGGTACGCGCATGCGCAGGGGCCCGGCGCCAACACGCACTGGGTGGCGCTGTACCTGTCCTACCAGGTACGCACATGCGCAGGGGCCCGGCGCCAACACGCACTGGGTGGCGCTGTACCTGTCCTACCAGGTACGCACATGCGCAGGGGCCCGGCGCCAACACGCTTACGAAGCCAGAACGTAGTTTATGTTATATACAACCTAAATGCAAACGGATACCAATAACCTTTCGCCTTTAATTGATTATTTAGAAGCCTTCATATTTAATTAATTTATCCGCAATGAAAGCCGTACAAAATTTGAGGTCACTGACACGCAAGGCATCGGCGACCGCGGTGGCCCGCAGGCGCCATGTGTTACGGAACCGACCGCGTTACGGAATTTACACACACGACTTTCAAAATCCATAATTTTGTAAAGTGTGTAGGGTAGGCACCCCAAAATAATGAATTTTAATCGTATTCGTAGCCGTTAAACATTAAAATTGGCAAAGGAATTGTTCGTACCTGTCTAAGTCTTTTAGGATCTTATGAAGTTTGGCTCGAACTGTACTCCATCCCTTTCATGCGAGAATTAGAAGGATGCTGGAAGTTTGGAAATCTCGATAAATCCACAAAGCAAAAAAGAGCAAAAGCATTGCCACGGGCTTCTAAAGACATCAACATGTTATCGTTTTCATGAGCACTGCCTCAGGTATTGTTTATTACAACAAAAACAATAAAAAACACTAAAACTTAACAATAATAAGTAATAATAACAAGACACAAGTGTTTTAAACTAAAGTATTAAATATGGCTCAATTCCTTTCGATCATGTAGCGCACGATCGCTCTCGAACTGAGTCGGAAGGGAACTAACTAGAAAGAACAAGATCAAAGCCTGTGCGCGCGGTGCCGCACTGCCGCACTGCCGCACTGCCGCACTGCCGCACTGCCGACCAAGGCTCCAATTCTCGGAGGCCGCCGCGCCGACACCGTGGTGTCTTTGCATGCACAAATAACAGAGACGAAACAGAAAACCAATTCATTTTTTTTTTTTCATTTAATTGTTAGGAAATTGGACTTATGCTTTAAATCGAACTGTTTTAAATTTTTTGACTTTTCAATAAGATTAATGTTTAAATTAAAAACAATTTTTGGCGCTCAGCAGTTGATCCACTGCGCGAACAAATCCTACCGCGATTTTATTACGTCCGTGGTAACGTGGGTAAAAATGTTATAGCGTGTAGCTTCTCCATATTCCCGTCGATTTCGATTATCTCCCTTTTATTTGTCCGAACATTTCCAATATACCTTTAAGTATTGAAATTACGTGGGCCCCTTCATAAATATACGCTGATGATTGCAATATGTCGATTGTTGTTGTGCGACAGAACGGCACGCTGCTGAACGCGCTGAAGATGTGGACGCGCGCGGTGAGTGCGCGCGTGGAGCAGTCGCCGCAGTGCTACATCTGCTACTGCCGCCTGCACCCGAGCGACGGCCGCCTGCCGCGCGTGCTGTGCTACCAGTGCAAGAACAAGTTCCACACCGTGTGCCTGGTATGTCGCACTCCGCACCCTTAGTGTTGCTACATCTGCTACTGCCGCCTGCACCCGAGCGACGGCCGCCTGCCGCGCGTGCTGTGCTACCAGTGCAAGAACAAGTTCCACACCGTGTGCCTGGTATGTCGCACTCCGCACCCTTAGTGTTGCTACATCTGCTACTGCCGCCTGCACCCGAGCGACGGCCGCCTGCCGCGCGTGCTGTGCTACCAGTGCAAGAACAAGTTCCACACCGTGTGCCTGGTATGTCGCACTCCGCACCCTTAGTGTTGCTACATCTGCTACTGCCGCCTGCACCCGAGCGACGGCCGCCTGCCGCGCGTGCTGTGCTACCAGTGCAAGAACAAGTTCCACACCGTGTGCCTGGTATGTCGCACTCCGCACCCTTAGTGTTGCTACATCTGCTACTGCCGCCTGCACCCGAGCGACGGCCGCCTGCCGCGCGTGCTGTGCTACCAGTGCAAGAACAAGTTCCACACCGTGTGCCTGGTATGTCGCACTCCGCACCCTTAGTGTTGCTACATCTGCTACTGCCGCCTGCACCCGAGCGACGGCCGCCTGCCGCGCGTGCTGTGCTACCAGTGCAAGAACAAGTTCCACACCGTGTGCCTGGTATGTCGCACTCCGCACCCTTAGTGTTGCTACATCTGCTACTGCCGCCTGCACCCGAGCGACGGCCGCCTGCCGCGCGTGCTGTGCTACCAGTGCAAGAACAAGTTCCACACCGTGTGCCTGGTATGTCGCACTCCGCACCCTTAGTGTTGCTACATTTTCATCTTCTCTCATGATAATTGAACAAAGAATACATCGCTGTGGAACTAACAAATACCATTTGTTACGCTCGATTTTATACAATTAGGATCGGGCATGTTTTAACTCAAACCAACCCGCACTGAGTCCGCGTGGTGGATAATGCCCCTCTCCGTCTCACCGAAAGGAGGCCTGTGTCCCAGTAGTGGGAACAATACAGGCTGCTAATGATGTTTCAACTAACTTGAAACTCACTAAGGAGTCCTAAATTAGAAACCTACCTTTAGTATGAACTTTTTCAAAAACTACAAAGTTTTTCGTTGAGAAGTGGTCATAAATCACCTTGTATTTATTGTTACTAGTGGTCGCTCACTTGAAATTCGATTTAATTCGAATTCATTTAAAACTTAATGTCTTTCTGTAAGGCATAATTATATAAAAATATTAGCTTTCAACACTCCTGCTGTATATATAAACATTAATTATGTTAATTTTCATACTCTGCTGAACGCTTAATTTTCGTAAAAAGGACAAAAGGTGTTGTTTCTCGTATGAATATAAACAGCACAACGTCTGTACGGTCAGCTAGTATATATATAAAGGTTCTCCTTCATTCATTCAATCATCCTGCCCTTACCCCAATTTATTTGTGGTCGACGCAACATGTATTTTTCTTGCACACTTCTCTATTAGTCGTCATCTCAGTAGTCACCCCCTTTCTATCCATACACATAACTGCCCCGGTGGTCTCGTGGTCGCAAGCGCGGCCGCTGAGCGTGGGGTCCTGGGTTCGATTCCCGGGTGGGGCAAACTGTTACTGGGTTTTTCCATTAGGAATTTCTTAGTAGCAGCCCGGAGTTTGGAAGTTGGCGGTGTGATACCCCCGTGCCTCGGTGCGCACGTTAAGCAGTTGGTCCTACGCCTGATCTCTCTCCGGTCGTGTCGGATTGCCGTCCCATCGGACTATGAGAGTGAGGGAAGAGTGAGTCCTCCGGTGTCTGCGCACACACTTGAGCACTATAATATCTCCCGCGCCGATGGCTAATCTCGGTTGAGATTGGCCGCCGTGGCCGAAACTCGGTCTGGAGGACTATACCGGATGACTTTTTTTACCGTCTCGACCTTCATATGGTGTGTTGTGTAACTAGAATAGAAGGCAGGAAGGCCTTCAGATTCATCGTAGGTGACTAAAGGAGCGCGGGACGCGGGTGGACAGGGATGCGTGTGCGGCTCGTGCGCCTGCGAAAGATCAATGAGGCCGCCTATCAGCCGGCTTCAAAGGGTAGGATCGCGCTCCGAAATCAATGATACATGCCGCGCATTGAGTAGGGTGCGTATGATTTGAGTTTCGAGAGGGTTAAATAATTTTTTTTGTATTTTTTTTCCAAAGGAGACGGATACGCTTTCATACAATCTTGGGCCTGGATGTAAAAAGATGAAATTGGTGTCTATTGATAGGTACTATATTATTAAACAATCACTAAAAATTTTGCAGGTTTTGGCAATCTGAGAACCGAGTTATATAAGATTTAGGAAAAGTGAGGTTACGTTACAATCTACACTAAACAGCTGATTTTTGAAGTGCGATTCTCATTCTTTAAAATACAGTTGGGGTGTTAAATATAAAGAATATAATTATAATTCATCATCATCATCATCAGCATTTCAGCCGAAAGACGTTCACTGCTGGTCATTAGTCTTCCCCGATGCGGGGGGGTTTGCCATAATCGCAACGCTTAGCAGGCGGGTTGGCGATCGCAGTGTGGTCGCAAAATGCATAGAGAACGCTGTTGCCAATTCTAAGTCCCATAATCGCCTCTTACGACATCCACAGGAAGAAATAGGGTGGTGCTATTCTTTACTATTCTCTCTATTCTTAATCATTATATAAGTATTTGTAGAAGGGCTGGTGGCTAAGTAATAACAGCCGCACGGGTTAACCGATCAGGTTAAGCTACGCTTGCCGCGGTTGGTCCGTGGATGGGTGACCATCTTTACATACCAATACCCTTCCGTGCCTCGGAAAGCATGTTAAGCCGTTGGTCCCAGCTATCTTTCGTAGATCTTAGAAAGTCGTTACGGGTCATCAGAAGCCCAGTCTGACAACCAGTCTTACCAAGGGATATCATATTACCCAGTAACTGGATTGTGGAACTCAGATAGGTAGTCACTCCATGTAAAATACTGGTACCCAGCTGCATCCGGTTAGACAGGACGCCGACCTCAACATAATTGGGGAAAGGCTAAGCAGATGATAATTTCTATAGGTATTTCTAGAGTGAGGGAGAGAAAATAAAAATGTTCTTTAGTAATATTTTTTATTTATCTTCAATTATGATTAAATTGTCATCTAGAAACTGTGCACGTGGTACTATATTATCTTGGTACTTAGCCCAACTAAGGTACCATATTATTTTCATAACAAGAGGTGGTCTTTGATCCAACTACCAGCAAGCTTGGCAAACATGGTCACTGCATTACCTGAAAGATGTAAAAAGTGGTTAATAATAGATAACATGATTAAGTACTTTTAAAAAATCTTGGTCCGATAGTTACTTAGTTCTATATAATGTATCTAGATGGGCCTTTTAAATGTTTACCTATACTTTATTATATTAATTAATACCGAACTACCTGCTAAATATCTCAAATATTATGTTCACTGATAACATGTGTGATTATTGGAGAGCGAGGAATACTGTCCTACCGTGATACAGTTTATACTATGTAATACAGAGGTCAATGTGAATTACTCTCTAACAACCAAACAACCATTTACGTTTGACATGAGATCTTATTTATTTGTTTTTATACGTACATATAACTCATTGTACTTAAGGTTGTAATTGTGCTACTAGAAATAAGAATTTTGCCCCTAAAACGACCCACTGACCTTTTATTTTTTATTATTATTTTGTTAGTATAATGGTGAAGGAAAAAATATTGTAAAGATTGCAAGCCAGCGTGGTAGACGTTGGTGAGGTAAACAAGAAGTGAGTAAGTACTTACAGATTGTGGTGTACACCATTGATGAATTACTGCTAATATCATTTCGTCATCCAAATCTCGACGATCTGTTGTATTACAGCGATTAGTCGCTATGCGACAATTTACACAACGATCCATGGTGTCGCTTTCCAATCGGTACCTAGGCTGTTCGTAGAATCCAAAATGACAAGTCCAAGTCCAACGTTTAACCGGGGTTCTCCGTGTCGGGTATGGTAGCAAGGCAAGGGTCATACAAAAAGGTAGCTCCGAAGTCCGAAGAATGAAAGCAGGGGTTGAGGAAACATCAATAAAACTATGGGTGGAAACACGATACGCACATGCAATAAACAATATGATACGAGTGAGTGTCAGCGTTATGTCATGCATATCACAGAGCATATATACATGTCATGTCAGAGTTAGCACAGACTAAACATACATTAATCGATTAACAAACGTGGATCAATTTATGTTAATTATATAAATATTTAATTGGTTTAAGCTGTGCAGTATGTTATTTCTAATAGATTTAATTATTTTAATTGAATTAATCATCTGGTGAAGGCATCTTCTTAAATAGTATGAACGTTAATCGATTATAATTTAATCGATATTCCATTAACTTGGGAACCTTAACTTAATTTTAGGATTTCTCATTTTCCAGATTGTAAATTGAGTTGATTTTTCAGATTTTGATATAGAAAAATATAAGCTTTTTTTTTTAAACCATTTCTCCACTTATTACATTTTGGCCCAGAAATGCCCGTCTCCTTTCTGTTTTTGTTGTTCTAGTATGAAAATGTTACTTTAAATGTGTAGTATTTATTGCTAGATCAATTTAATTAAATGTTATTCAAAAATAAAAATAATAAAAATTTCTATGCCAAAAGCTTCTACTCCGTTCACCTATTACCCCCATTTTTTTTCAAGACGCTATAAAAAGTCACCCAGTATATCCATACCCAAAAAAATAAAAAATGGTAGACATTACCATGTCAAGTATTGGTAGCCTACCGGTATTGGGTACAGGGTCCTAGTTACCGGCGGTCATGGCTCCAGAGAAGAGAACCTCTTAACATAACAAGCTGTAAATATTATTATAGGACAGCGTATGTTGTCCCATTGCAGGGTAAAGGCATCTTTTCCCTCTTTTCACTTTCTTGGTCTACTGATATTGCAGGTAAATCCTTTAAGAACTGTATTTATTAAAAAATATATGGAAAGTCTTCAGGATAATTTAAAAAAAAAACATGATTTAATAAATAAGGTTAGCAGGGATTAACGGACGTAGGTATAATGTACATAAACATTATAACTACCTGTCAGAAAACTTTTTGATGTGACCAACTGTATGTTTAATGTTCACATTTATTTCGCAGCGCAAGTGGTTCTCCAGCAGCAACAAGTCCAGCTGCCCACTGTGCCGCTCCGCCTTCTGATGCTCGCCGTCTGCCGCACGCCACACCCGCAACTACTCATCTCGGCGAAAAACTCATTTGTCTTATCTCTGGATATATGAATGGATACCCTGGCTTTGTTACGCTAAGGCATTATTAAATACATAACTTTATACACTGTTCGAATTTGGTGCTGAGTAGCTGACTTTTAAATAGTTTAATAGAATATTCTCCTCCCTAAATAAATGTACAGATATACCTAATCTACCTAATCAATTATCAGGAGTTTTACAATATTTTCTTTTCAAATTACTATACCTGATAGAACCTTAACGAAAGTTGGAAGAAAAATATACATTATTTTAATACCATGTAGATACATGTAGTCAGAGGTTACAGTTAAACTCACAAAACAGGAAGGTATTGTATATTTTGCGGCACAACTCGCAAGGCGCTAGCAAAGCTGTGGGCAACGATCAGTGATTCGTTATTAGAGTGTGATTGTGAATAGGTATCGGAACTTCATGAGTTGTTGAATTTAACTGTAAATAAACGAAAATTTATCATGACATGTACGGATTTTATTTGAGAAGTCGGGTTGAGACACCATTCTTCTTCCATGTATAAACTGTGAAAACAGAATAAGTGTCCTATTAGTTCTATCGTATGTCTATAGTTCTTTAGACGTTCGTTGTCTCCACCGCTGCTGCACAGTATAGTCAAGTAGGGGAAAGTGGCCACCCTTCGAACACTTTTACATAAATTTTTTACACTATCATTAATTTTCAATATTATCTTGTGCTAATGCTTGTGATATGCTAAATATAAAAAATATATCATCATGAAAAAGTTAAATGGTTATAGCCATTTTTAACGATCTTCTATAAATTCAAAGTCCTGAGTGACAGACTGACTGATATATCAACGCACAGCCTTAACCACTGCACAGACTGGTAAAACGACCAAAAACTTGGCCAAAAATATTTTGTTTCTTTTTCTTTATCAGATAGGTGGCCCATGACGAGAAATGATATTTTTCATAAAAAAATATAATTTTGAATATATTTGGAGAAGGAGAAAAATAAAAAAATATAATTAAATAGGGATTTTTTTATTGTAGTAACAAAGAATAAAATATACGTTGAAATACAGCGAAACTATGACTTCTTCAATTCTAGATTAACAAGAATAAACAAAAAAAAATTTAAATAATAAAAAAAAAAAAATTAGGTACATTATCACTTATTGTCTAATCTTCAGGTATAAAGAAACCTGCTGCTTCTTTAGTGAAAGCCTGTTTATTTTTATTCCTCTTTTTCTCACTTTGTCGGCTACTTATGAAAGGGTCAGATGTCAGAAGAAGCCGGTTCAGCACATCTTCATTGCAGGCTTTTCTAGAAAACTTCCTAGAGAAGCTTTCCCTATATAGTCGGAAGTGCTTGTTGCGGGCCTCCGCAGCCTCTTCTGACAATTGACCAATAGGCAGAAGCGCGTGAGATATTATACTTGAAGAGTGTACCAATATTTTATGTACAGTAGGACTCATTGGTTGCCAGCTGTACAAGTTAATGTAGTAATGCGCTACATCCATAGTGTAGGCAGACATTTTTTTTAAATCTATTTTATATCCTGACGATATGACTTCTAAAATTGTTCTAAATTTTTTAATAAGGTCTTCGTCAATACCTGTGATGGATGCTGCTGTTTCTGGGTCGGAAAAGAATTTGCGAGAGGTATTCCCGTCATTCGTGTTTCCGTACCCAGCCTTGGGAATGTCTACTAGTAAACCCATTTTTTCCCGGAATTCTTCTTGTATCGCTGACTTGGCGGTTTTGATTTTATCTTTATCTTCTTTTCCAGATATCCGTCCCTTATTTACACCTGCTCTTATTTTATAAGACAGATGTAATAAAAATTCGAAAAAACGGATTCGCGCGTGTAAAATAGACAATCCGAATTTAAAAGTTTCTGGATTTTCCGGTTGTTGCGATGATGTTCCCAAATCGTTGAAACCTTTAGACGTTTTACCACATACATAGCAGCGCAATGTTGAACTCGTGTTAGTGGCCGCGTTACACACTTTTCCGTCGATCATTGTTGGGAGTAACACATGCTTAATTCGAATATTTTCATTAACAACTGTAGGCTGAAGAGACTTTATTTGGTTCTCAATATGATCGATTTCTTCGTTAGTGACGTCTTTATCTTCTTTTACATACCGAAACCTCACGGGCCGGCAGAATCTTGGTGAAGATGGTTGGGGATTCTGCCATATGATTTTAGTACCGTATGTGAGCCGAAGTGGTACCAAAGAACTCATAAATATGTTTGCGTCACTATTACCATCTTCCTCGAATTTTTGCTTGTATTGATTTTGGGTAGACCCATCGCATCCCCATTGATAAATCAGTACAAACTCAGCGTTTGGCTCCAGTCGTTCGAGAACTGGTTCTAAATATTTGCACAGCCGCGAAGCTGTGTGATCAAGCAGATCTTGTAGTATCACCTCTGCAACCGTCTCATTCACGTTTTTCGGTGGATAACAATCCTGTTTTGCCCTCTGGACATAAGTATAACAAGGGTATACGTACTTTATTTGCCTGATGTATCACCTCGTATTGACTTAAGGTCATGTCGGCTTCCACGAAAATCATTAGGGCATCTTCTGGCGTATGCTTTTTGGTAGTAGTAGTTTTACTACCAATAGCAGCTGCCTTGCGGAACTTTGTTGCTCGGGTAGGGCTTTTTGTCACTTCTTGAATCACAGAGGCAACATCGGCGTTACCTGCAGCTCTTTGGCTCATTTGTGCCGCGTAAGTGAGTTGCTCCACTGACACGTTTTGTCTAAGTGATATTGTTTTACGGCGCTTTGACCGATCACTTAATTCTCCGAATTCTTTAGATGGACGACCCTTGGAACTTCCTGGAATCGGCCCGGCAGGTAAAGTGACGTCTTCGTTAAGCCATTCCTCGTTTTTTTCCAGGAAACGGGTCTCCGTACTGTTGCACGCTAACCACTTACGTTTATATACCATTTTAAATGACTTGATTGTTTTGAAAAGTTCGTCATTTTTTTCAGCAGGGCACTTTGTCACTTCCACTAACTTCTTGTCCAAATCTTGGAGCTTTCCGTCAAGCAATCGCTGCGGACTAGCTCTAACTAATTCATGAAGCTCTTTCCTAGTCATAGATATGACACAATGTAGAGAGTCTGAAACAATCAAAATAATTGTTAAAAAATCGCGGGTAAAGAGACAGTTTTCAGAGTTAAAATTATCTTTTATGTGAATATATGTGAATGTTTTTGCTACCTAGTATAATTGCACATATTCTCTAGTTTATTGAAATATTACTACGATGCAGTGGCGATGAGTTGTACATATTTAAAAACACGAATTTATCAAAATATTAAGGAAAAATTCAATATTTTTAGGCATGTTGATATACTGCAAAGTAGATCATGAATAAGCTCTCATAATAAATAAAACGGATCA
The DNA here is from genome assembly GCA_947507805.1 of Aporophyla nigra. Classification (NCBI taxonomy): domain Eukaryota; kingdom Metazoa; phylum Arthropoda; class Insecta; order Lepidoptera; family Noctuidae; genus Aporophyla; species Aporophyla nigra. The sequence continues at coordinate 774,090 of OX382296.1, read as the reverse complement.
TAGAATGTAGTACATACCTTGATTGATAGAATCCATAGCACTTTTTGTATCTTGAATCACTTTGCACATAAACTATGGCACGGAGAAATAATGATTTTTTAGAGTTGCCGCGAACAGAGACGAGTGTTGTCAACAAGCGCTAAGTTCCGACTGTCCGTGTAGCGGACGGGGACTCGGAAGCAGGTAGAGATTTTACCTAGTGACGCGTGGATTATCTACCTTTTATGGGATTAAGTTGGAAGTCTAGTAGAACATTTCGAGAAATTTGATTAATGGCCAGGTTTTGAGTCGTTTTACCAGTCTGTGCACTGGTCCTAGAGACATGAAATTTGGAGGGTGTGTTCTTTGTAAAGATTAGATCTCCACTAAGAAAAGCTTTTTTGAAATTTCATCCCTAAGAGGTTGAAATGGGAGGTTGAATTTTCCGTGAAACTTTTTATTCTCTTGGTCGATTGACACAAACATTGGTACACATACTGTTCAATTATAGGTAATTATGAGACACGTGTATCACAGTTTTTCCAAAATCATCCCCTTACAGAGTCAAATAGAGCTTCGAAAATCCTAAGTGGCATTGTAGACGTGCGTATGGCGTGTGGGGCAGTCCGGGGAGCGCGGATGGTCCGCTTGTATGCCATCAGTGGAGAATCTCGAGCCATCGAAATGTTCGCGGAGTTATTTCCCAATCGCCAACGTCCCTCACACACGGTATTGCTGGCTGCACGGTAACGCAGACACTGCGCGATTATCGGCAGTTCGACGTTCCCCAGCATGCTGAAGGTCGCGGCAACGAAGGCCTACCTGTCGCCTTGCAGGACGATATCCTGGAATTCTTCCGGCGAGACCATTCCACAGTGTGGCGGCTACTGCACAAAGAAATGCATCCTTTTCATTACCGCAAGGTACAGGATCTCCACCGACTTGATAACGCCGCGCGAGTTCCATTTTGTCGCAGGTTGCTGGAACACCAAGACGCCAACATTCTGTGGACGGACGAGTGTTTATTTACTCGAGTTGGCGTGTACAATGTTCATAAAGGCGCGGTCCCACCGCTGCGCATGCTGTGCCCGGGCACGCGGCGCATTTTAGCTGCGTGTATTAATTTGTTTGACAACGTGGGTCTACGTTTCCACTGGAGTACACGAATATGACCCACGACTATGTAAGGCGTGGCACGGCGCACGGAGAGGCTTCGCACGTGCCACTGCAATCCAATCCACGGACACGGGCTTCACTCAAGGGACGCCTGCGCCATTTGCGCCGCTGTACATAGTCGTGGGTCATATTCGTGTACTCCAGTGGAAACGTAGACCCACGTCGACAGCGTTGAGCTAAGTAACCGCCTATTCGAGCAAGCCACGCATGTATCAATGACGTCAATTCATGCGTAGCCTCTCCGTGGGTTGCAGTGGACACAACCACATACATTTTCTTACAACGCGAAGCTTAATACACGTGCGTAGCCTCTCCGTGCGCCGCGGTGGGCCCGCGCCTTAACGAACACTGGTGGGCTCACAACCCGCACGTGACTACGCAGACAGGGTCTGTATCTTTAATGAGGGTTTTCTACCTGTACTTAAAATTATGGAGGTAATGGGCATCACAATAGGTCAGACTGTCAGACAGCCAGGGACTACGCAGACACTGTTGACAATGCACGGATTTTAAGGGCGGAGAAAACTGCAGAAGCCAACTGTAAAGAGGCCGGAACCTTACGTAGAGCTCTTAAAGCTGCTGCTAATGACGATTTTGAGGAAGCTGATGGATTGCTGTATGCACCGGGCAAACCGCATAGCTGATTAAATAATGTAAGTATTATTTGTTGCCAAAACTTTAAACGCGTTTTTCTCGACACTAACGCCGGAACTGTGACACATATCGTATCATTCCTATTATAAAAGACAAAGCGGGATGAAATTAAAGTCCTTTATTATATATTTCCGGTAACCTTTTATTAAAAACATACTATATGTTAAAAAATACATGGTTAGTGCTTCATCGATATAATTTCGAACTCACTACTATTTTGTAGGTATTAAAGGATGAATTTATAGCTTGGCGCTGAGGGCACGATTTTGCTTTTTTGTCGTGGCGCTCAAAAGGTTAAGCAATAAAACCCGTAATTAATTTTCAAGAAATTTTATTCATTGTTTATTTAAGTATAGTATTTCTTGCAATACTTGAAGTAAAATACTTTTATGTTATACATGTTTAATTTATAATGGTACAACTACTTGACTAGAATGAATGAGGTTATGAATATCTTAGCAGTCCTTTTACAGTAGAGATTGTGAACAAGAAAGTTAGCTGTTAAGATATTCACTACATACAAAACCCCTGCTTTAAAATCGTCATGGCCTATTAACATCGTCAATTGCTTCTGAATTACAGTATGAATACGTTGTTTTAAATGTTTCCAACAAGTAACAATTGCTTATAATGTCGTGAGCAATCACCAAGTATCAAATAGTTTTCGTATTTTCTAAACAGCAAATATCTCAATTCGTCCAGGGGTTCTGACGCTTACTATTAAGTTTCCTAAACAAGCTTTTCATATCCTCGCAAGATACTACAAGGTAATGCATAATGTTAATAGGCCATGGTGGCATGAATAAAGTTCCTATATTATTTGGATTATTCCTATATCAGTCTGCTTCAGTATGCGCTGACTCCCACTGAGAAAGCCTCATCATCTAGTGTGCCTGCAGTTGCTGGTTGATCCAGTCTATGTCTTCATAGAAGCGGGGATCACTAACTCGAAGTGCTGCCCTCTTGTAGAAGAAATAGTACCAAGGAGATACTGAAACAACAAGTTAAAAAAATTGTCTTGAGTGCGGTCACCATAATATCTATTTCTACCAAGGAGCATTATCGTTTTCCGTTATGACGGTTTGGTACGGGTACGCGCAATAAGAGCAGAGTAGTGCTATTCTGTAAAAATCTCACCGTGATAACTTGGGTGAAGTAAGCTTAAAGTGAGCAGTCATTAGTGTCAATCCCTAGCATCAGATGAACAGCTCACTGTTAGGTCAGTTCATCTAAGTTCTCACGGTGAGACTTTAACAGAATAGATCGGCTGACCATTAATGGACGGGGGAGTGACATGTGGCAGCGGAAGCCGTTAGCGCACTGAAGGCTGATTTTTTTTTCTCACCACGAAAATCGATCGTCAGACTTTTTAAATTTAAGATAATTAAGGTTTTTAATTTTAGCGGTATTTTTTTTTTTGCTGGTTTTAATAAATAATAAATATCTTAGGACAACCAACACACTGTTTTCTGATCCCAAACTAGGCAGAGCCTGTACTATGGTAACCAGACAACTGATAAACATACTTATATATTACTAAATACATACATATTATAGATAAATTTCGCATTTTTTATTATTTCGCATTACGAAGCCAAAATATATGATCAGAGTTAATTTAGCATAAAAACGGATGGTTGAATTTTTTTTTACGACAATTTCTATCATCATTCTCCTGCCCCTCATCCCAATTTACTTGTGGTCGGCGAACATGTCCATTCCTGCCATACTCTATAAGCATCTATCGTTTCTTTGGTCTCCCCATACTCTTATAGCCATCGACAGTCATACTCAAAACTTTGTTCACATTTTCGTCATTCCTCCGTAACATGGCCATTTCATGACAACCGATTTCCACACTACTTTTCATCTATCGGTGCCACTTTCAACCTTATGCTTTACGAAAAACTTATATGAAGATGAAACGTTCATTAATTTCGGGAACCATAAAGAAAACCATGTATCTTTTTATATCATAGTGTGACGGTATGTCACCTATCTTTATATATATAATTCTACTGTGTCACTGAACTCCTCCTAATAAACGGCTGGACCTAATTGAATGTTTTTTTTTGTATGCGTTTGGGTGGCACCCTGGATGGTTTAGATTCACAAATCAGCCCGAAAGATGGCACTGCTATCGAGTTCTAGGAAACAGGACAACGTCTGTAAGGTCAGCTAGTTTAATATGTGGCGTTCCGCGCATGTAGGTACCAGATGTCGGCATTCAGTTTCCGAGTTATTTGCGTTTTGTAAAATCGGGTGAAAATATGGCATTTTTTGATTTTTAATGATTATTGTTCTACAACAAATTTGCTACAATTTGATATAATTAACATCTACAGACAACATTTCTAAGCACATTTAAAAAAAAAAAAGAAAGTTAAGTAAAGAGGTACCAGATGTCGGCAGGTTTTATAGAATGTCGATATTTTCATAATTATTATGTCGAGTTTTTGAATTTTAATACTATTTGTATATTAGCAGTACAGTATCGGTTATGTTAGTGATACATTGATGTATATAATGTGTTGGGATCTATGTGGAAAAATCTATGTAACAACATATGTAGAACATTGTTTTTTTGTAAACTTAACTTTCAAACTAGTTTTTTCAGAATTTCTACTTTGGATGTCTATTACAAAAAAGTATTAGGATTTTTTTCTTTTTTTTGTAATCAGCATAATAAAGGGACTCTTCTAGATTCTACATCCGGCCTTAACTCAATACCTCCCTACTGGTACCTTGAACGCCACATATTTCTTCTAAAATTGTAACACAACAACGTGTCTCTTAGGAAGCACATTAAATCTTACATTTATGGCCTGACAGCTCGACACGTTACCGTAATAAATAACAAAGTAATCTATTTCCTTAAAATCCTAAAACAATATCGAACTCTTTAGAAACACATTCATTTATATTTTATGAGCAGCAACAATCAGTCGAAAGCAATATTTTACGTCCCTTCATTTGTACAAATTCTCAGAACCGATGGTGGATGGATAAAGGCAACGTACATTAGGGCCAACATCTGTTTGCCATAACTTGAAACTAAGCAAGACCCAAACGGAGCCTTTTAAACAATTGCGAAAATACACAAAAACGGTTCTAAAGCTATGCTGCAAAAGAATGGGAAGTGCGGAGCATGGGGAATTTTGGGATGTGAGAAAGATGTTTTGAGGCTAGGTTGGTTTCAGGGCACGATTGGATTTAGGCTAGGCTGGGTGAGTTAGAACTTAGAATATAGAGACATGTCTGTGTAGAGAGCTCGCGATAGCGAGAGGGTTATTAATACGTTAAATATTTGATAGCTCTATAGTTTTAGACTAGTCTATATTAGTCGAGTGTTAATTTAAGGGGCATGAAAGGCGCGTGAATCTTAATAAAGTTGGTTCTGGACGGCAGTTTGACGTGTGAACTGTGAGGAATGGTGCCAAGACGACTGATAATACGCGCAGTGTTTGGAAAGTAATATAATTCTCTCCAAGGAGTTATCTGGTAAGTGCTAACTTTTATCTTTAGTAATAGTGCATTCAGCGTAACTACGGACATTTTATTGTTCTCGCAGGGTGATTGTATTTTGTGAATTATACGTAGTAGTAGAGGACCTCTAAGTCCCTGAGATACCACATTTGGTTCGCCGCGTACCAGCGAACTTTAACCTTATTTGTATGATAAAATAAGGCTCTGAATCGTTTGAAACGATGCGAGCATAACGTAGGTAATTAGGGATAAAGAGGTTAATGATCATTTGAGCATGACGAAGCTACTTTTATGTTTTAACCAACGCTAAAAGATTCTCTTGAATAGCATGTCCAGTTCGTAATCCGTATCTTGACAGATATTTGTCATTGGCGGTTGGTTACAGGGAATCGGGGAAGGCCTCTGCGCTATACCTAACACACGATAGCCGGGAGGCAAACCCGTAGATAGTTCATAACTAGGCTATAAAGCAGGCCTATATTTGCTTTATAAACCAACCAAACCGTTAGTGATGATTACTGGTTCCAAAAAGATCTCACCACAAGACGCGTTGCGTGAGGCTTGTTTTATGCACATTTCCGGGAGAAAAGGACTTGGTTTTTTTTTAATTATTTATTTACCCTTACAAAAAACAAAGTTATTTTTTTATAATTCCTTCGCCAAACTTTACAGTTTGATGGCGAGAAGCGCTCGTTTGTCATACATCACTTAATTATAAACAACTTAAAATTAGAAGTTCAACCTTTGTTCGCTGTATCTGTGAATTGTTAAAATCCAAACCAAAGAATATATCTCCCTACAACGGCATACCGACACAAACATACAACAGACAATGAATTCCACACCAGAACTCACCGCCTATCACAGCTCGACGGCGGGCGTGTCTGCGCCCTCCAGAAAAAGATTGCTTAGTTTGGATTTCAACACATATTTGCTTACATTGGAGTTATTCCTTAAAAAATATATTTTGTTAAAAACTTTTGGCACCAAATATTTAGACGTTCTTTTCCCGTAATAGTTTGTTATTTTTGGTTGCACTAGTCTTCTCTCTCTCACACTCCTTGTGTTATACTTAGATATTTTTAGCTGGCACCTTGAACTTATCATTATAATAGTGTTCTAATCCTATCAAATACTCAATTTTTATATCTACTGGCAAGATTTTACGAATGGAGAATAATTTATCGTACTCTTTGTTACACTTTTCAGTGAACCGCATTAAGATTTTCACACAAAAATAGAAAAAAAACAAAAATATTTGGGGTTCCCCATACATAGAACTGAAACTAAAAAAAAAAATCATCAAACCCATACGTGTGGGGTATCTATGGATAGGTCTCCAAAAAATAAATTGAGGTTTCTAACATCATTTTTTTCTAAACTGAATAGATTGCGCGAGAGACACTTCCAAAATGGTAAAATGTGTCCCCCCCCCCCCCCGTAACTTCTAAAATAAGGGAATGATAAAACTAAAAAAAATATATGATGTACCATGAAAACTACCAACGAAAATTGGTTTGAACGAGATCTAGTAAGTAGTTTTTTTTTAATACGTCATAAATCGTAAACCACTATTTACCTTTCATTCAATCAAATCAAATATAAAAATTAAAAAAAAAAACATTTAATTTCATAAACGATGATGACGAATGATGATGATGATGACCTGCAGGTTTGTACGGAACCCTCGGTGCGCGAGTCCGACTCGCACTTGGCCAGTTTTTTTAATAGTAATTTATAGTAATGTTACTTTATAGTAATTTATAGTAACTTTTTTTATAGTAATGTTTAGTTGGCTCAGTGGCTAACGCTAGTCAACTTTTGCAGTTTAACCAGCCTCACACGAGCGGTCACGAGTTCAAATCCCACGGACGACATCACTTTAAAAAATCATAAATTACAAAATTTCATATTTGGAATTTATATGAAATAACAAATACTAGTTTGTTACTATTGAGCGAAGAAAACGCTTGAACCACGGTTATGTCATCAAACTGTGCAAAAAGTAATTGCAAGATGGCAGCACTAGTTACATGTTATAAATGTAAAAAATTAGTAAATATTAAAAGTACGGCTTTGTGTTCTGCCTGGTACGAATTGGATTGCGATGGTTATCCAGAACAAACTTATCGTCTCAAGGATGTGAAAGCAAAGAAAAAGTGGAGGTGTAAGGTGTGTATTAGAAGCAAAAAATACGCTAATACTGATTGTATAACCAATATCACTATGACAAAAAACTAACATCCTCAAAAACACCTCCCCCCCCCCCCCCCCCCAACGGAGCAAGCACGAAGTACTAAGGATGTACGCGACGATGCTTTAGAACGTCGATCTTCGGTTCAAAATACTGCAGATTTACTAGATTCACACATACTCACTGATAGCAAAACATCTTTTGAATCATATACTGCAAATAAACTATCAATGAGTGTCGACGGTACTATGTCAGACTTAGTATTAGCCTCAGAAATGAAAGAGATAATTGCTCAGCTCACATTGAAACTGGAAAGTACTGAAAATGAGCTGGGAAATATATTATTAAACTCCGATCTACATAAGCAAATAAGTAAGTTGATTGCAGAAAATAAAACACAAAAATCTTTATGCCAGTCGCCCTCTATATTTACAAGTCCTGGTACAACGACTAAGAAAAAGAGGCAAGCTCAGTTAAACAACATACTTCCTACATCATCCCCTTTAATGTCATCCAAATTGAACGTCGATACCAATGACTACTTAAATGTGTCCTCCTCGGAACAAGAAATTGTATAGGAAATTGAAGAAATTGTGTAGGGTTCTACAACAGCAATTAAAGGTTGCACAGCAGGAGATAGAAATACTCACGGACCGTATTGCAGTACTAATGCAAAATAGTTCCAATGCTTGTGAACCTGCTCTTCTTCATGAACAGAAGCAGGATACTGTGAGCATCGCCAGTGCTCAAACAGGCATAGTTGCAGACAGGCTAAATATGGACCCCGAAACGAAGATATTTATCTTTGGTACTCAGTTTGTGTCGGGCTAGCAGCAGCCATCTCTCGCTCAAGAACAAATACACAATATGAAAAATACAGAGTCGTCGCTATAACAAAGCCAAATCCGCCTTGCAACGAAATAATAGCAAACTGTAGAAATACCAAATTGACATCCAAAGACAAACTTGTTATATGCGTAGGTGAAAATGATTACAACCCAAGCCTACTGTTATCTCAATTGCAGATTACTATACGAAAAAAACACTATTATTGTACTAAATGTGGTAAAAAATGAGTACCTCAATATCCGTAAGCTAAACTATTCTATAAAAAATATTTGTAGTAAGTATAGAAGTTGTCACTTTGTTAACCAAACATCCACGCAACTATACGATGTTTGCAAGTCTATAAATTACCTCATAGATTGTTGTGATTATAGTGAAAAATATTTAAAACCTGGTGAAATTCGTAAAATAATAGCGAGTAACAAATCAAGTTCTAATTTAAAAGTTTCTACAAATGAACACAAAAAAGGTACTATTCCGTACTACTTTCGTCGTTTTAAGAATACATCGCCAAACAAAAATAGCTCCTCTTTGGAACGTAATGCAAAGGGTCAAATACCCTATTACTTTCCTGTTCTAAACAAACGCGATTCATTTTTTCGTACCTCAAACCAAAACAACACACAATTTTAGAATATTTCATCAAAATATCGCCAGTTTATTATCCAAACAAGAATTACTGGATGTTACGATTCAGGAGTTAAAAAAAGCAAGGAATGACCCAGATGTAATATGTCTTTTGTAAAGAAAGGATATGAAAGCTATGTGAAAATACATAACTATGAAATGGCCACTAATTTCTGCAGAGAAAAACAAAGAGTGTATGTGCCACACATGTATATTAGTAAATAAAGGATACGTTATAAAGAGTTATCATTCGTTAAAAACTATGCAACTCAAAACACGTTTGAAGTGTGCGGGTTAAAGATAACGAGAATTAAATTAGTAGTTATATGTATTTACAGAACACCACAATCTGATCCGAATCAGTTTTTAACAAAATTACATAATCTTTTACATGATTTGTTAATATAAATCTAAAGTAAATATAGTTGTGACTGGTGATTTTAACATTAATACCCTTAAAAAAGGCAACATCACAAATGGGCTGCAAGACTTGGCTAACAATTATAATTTGAAAATCCACATCGATGTTCCTACTCGCAAATTGACTTGTATTGACCACATATTTCTTTAAACACTGTATCCGTATAAGAAGTTTTATAATTCGGCAACATGCTCTGAATCTTGATGCTTTTCAAATTTAATTATTTAATGTCTTAATTTGACTGTTTCACCTGAAGTATTTTTTGAAAATCGTCCTCCACACACCTCTATGAGATTTTTGATATCTATAAAATCTAAAAAACACATTTCATTTACTTTATAGGGGTTGCCTTTCTTTCGTGCAGTTCTTATTATAGTAACGTATTGGTCCGGTGTGTATATGGGTCCAGAACGTAAACATTTTTTAACGGCCTTCTCGATCACAGAATGAACAGAATCGTTTTCAATCTGAGTATGCCCACTAATTAAAAATTTGTGGGTGATAGATTTAATTTTAAGAACGGATATGGCATAAACATACATGGAGAACATAAACTGATTTTTTTGCTGACCACAGCAATTGTCAGAATAAAATTTCTAAATTATTATCATCAACTTCTGATGCCCGCTTTACCAAATATTTTAAAACGCACGTTGCAATTTCGTTAGCTCCTCTTAACGCTTCAACTTCGCTCCAAACAAAGCAATCGCAATAGTCCTTTGCCAATTCACATATAGTGAATTTACAGACATTTAGCTTGCACTTATAATATAAGGTACATATATCACCTTTAGGCAGAGGCAACACTGCTTGGAGGTCGTAACAGGCAACAATGTAGTTTCTCTGGACCATAGTGTTGTCATTTGCCTTTTCCTGGCGACATAACTCCTTTTCAAGCTGGTGTTGGTCATACCTCATCTGCAATTCTGTATTTTGATCAACTGCATTTTTGAAGGCAGTGCATAATTCACACTGATCTTTTTTAGGTATGTGGAAACTAATGTTGTAATCCTCATTAAACACTCTTCTGTAAGTATGAATCTTGGCAGGTACGACATCACTATTCAGGCATTCGGTTTGATAATCTGTAAAAAGATCTGTAAGATTTTTACCTACATCAATAAACTCGCGAGTCGTTTGTTGTCTTAGATAGTGGGATTCTATCCTGGGAATTGAGTCTATATGATTTTTTATTCACTGTATAGTATCTGGATTCAATTTATTTTGTTTCCCATGTTTGCCCCTCTTTTCTTCTTCAACAAATCCTGACTTACTCTTTTTTGTTATGACCGTTGCAATAGGTCGGTTATTGATAGACAATGTGTTTTTAAAGAAAATTTTACAGACAAAGTTTACAACTATTAATATCGAATTAAAATGAATGATTAGGTCTTCTATTGCTGTTGTGAACTTTATATTGATATTTAGGTTGAATAACAGAAATACACTTGGAAATAAAATCTCTTTGTCTGGCTAAGTCGCTCATTTTCCAATATTCGTTAAATATAATTTCTCGTTCATCTGGTTTAATTCTTTCGCTGCGCTTTAGTCGACATTTTTCGCCGCATGGAGGTCCTATCTGCTTCTTAGGTATAATCTATCTTAATTTGGACACAGAAGTATACTGTTGTCCAGTGTTGCGGAGCCTTTTAGCTTCTTGTTTTTTAGATAAATTATTAAATCCTATACGCCTTCGTTTGATTGATACATTATTGTCTGTAAGCTGATTTGTATCATTTTCTTGCATAACTTCGTTGTTTAAATCTTGAACTTGTTGTATGCTGTGGTCACTTTGAGGAGATGGACTGAATGATACACGTCTAGGTGGTGTTGGCAATATGTAGTCCGGATCACGATCTGCTTCATCTGGTGAAAAATCCTTAACCGACGTAGACGTACCAGATGAAGACGACGAAGTTGAACTTGATGATGAAGAACTTGTAGATTCTGAGCTAGATGAACTAGATCTTTCCCTTTTGCTTGAGCCAGATGCACGTATTTCTTTATCTGCAGTTAACATCGGAAAACCTGAATTGCCCAAACATGAAATGTTCCTGCTGTCATTAACTGGATGCATATTACACCCATCCACTGTTACATGGCCTACTGATTGAGGTAACGTCTGTGCTTGCAATACGGGGGAGATCTAGTTTCTGTGGTTAATTCATCCACAGAAAAAAAACTTGAAGTACCAGTTTCTAATACTGAACATAAGTCTGTAGTTCGATTTAGCGAAAGTCTCATCTGCATCGGGGATATGATTCAACTCATCCATAGATAGATTTTTAGGGGCTTCGATCGATAACGATTCTTTTACTGTTTCCATAGCGGCCACGATTCGCTTCATGCGCAGGTTCCGTAAATATGACATTGTCTGAAGCAAAGTTACTTTTATTATCAACAAGAATAGTAAAAACAACTGTTATTACTATAAATTACACTGCAAAAAACATAATTAAAAGTATAAAAGTGACACTCAATTGTAATAAAACTATCTGACATTAACTTTTCATTATATATTCAAGTGAATATTAAGAGTAAACAGTATTTAAATAAAATGTATTATTTTACCACTAACATTCTAATGCAAATGTGACCTACGTAAAGTGGCAAACTGCAACTAACCTAAATGTCCCATTATTGTAATCAAATGTATTAACTATACTAAATGTAACATTTTACCAATAAAAGAGAGTGTCAAATTCATCGTATAGTTTACGTAATTTTAAGAAAGATGCCATTAGCTACTCATTTTCTTGAAAATTTCGTTTAGTAACGGTTTGTCTTTAAAGGTGCGACATATTGGAGTTACAAATATAATCTTGCTGCTGATCTTCACTTTGGTAACGCTGGCGTCAGTCTATGCCATCTACAGAATTTATAGAAGATGTCACCTTCAGTGGATTGACCAGCAGATTCACCAACATACTTTGCGACGGTCATTTCTTCGCAGACTTCCAAAACCGACAGTAGACGTGAACGATGGGACAGTGTAACGTGAGAAAAAATTGTGTTTGTGCAGTGTTATACTAGAAAATACAAGTGCGGTCTAGTGCGGCCAACGTTTCATTAGAGGCCCATGGGCTCAGGTACAATGCTATAAAGAGTGAATTTATAATCTTCAAAGCCGGTACCAAATGGACCCTGCTAAGCAGAAAAGATCCAACCAACAAAAAAATTTTGTGACTTTGAGTAAATACGATTTGAAGTTTAGGAATGAATATAAAACTAACAAGCAGAGGAATACAAAAATGGAAAGTTATTAATGGTAACACAGTAAATTAGCATTATTTGAAATGTAACGCCACAGGCAAGTTGAACAGTTTTCCTGATTTTCTTAAAAAACTACCTGTGGATCTTTTATGCAAAAAAGGAAATTGTCGGTAACATCTTTACACGGGGAATCCAAATAAAAAATATGTGAAGGTTTAAAAATCTTTAGTATAGGGAACACATATTTTTTAGTTACTTTTACTTTATTATGTAGCCCGACGTTTCGGACACTTGCCCTGTGACAAAGGATCGTAAATAGTGTCCGAAATTACGGTTTAAATAATTGATAAAGTGAAAGCAAATAAAACGCCATAATTCCGTAAGTTTTAATTTTAATTGAAATCTTGAAAGGGTGCGTACAACTAATTAAGTTTAATCCACAATCGATCTAAAAGGAAAATATAATACATCTCATTTTTTTGAGATCCAAGAGTCATGGATCTTTTTTGCTTTTCTTTTAAAAAGTTAAATGTGTTTTGGTACATGTAGTGTCATAGAGGTTTATTTGGTGAAAGTATGGTGAAAGTGATCAGACTGCTTAGATATTTTTTTGAGTATATAAAGTTCGATGTGTAGATTCTAACTATATATATAACTCGATTTTCGACAAATTGCTGGTTGGATCTTTTCTGCTTAACAGGGTCCAAATGTTACTCATCCGTACCTCCTGTCACTCTTTGCGGCATTCCTTTAAAAAGGGTGCAGCATTTCAAGTACTTGGGCCGCTGGATCTCAGACGACTTGTGTGACAACCTGGACATCGAGAGGGAGCGCAGGGCAGTCTGCCCGGTGTAATATTAAACGCCGTAAACGTCGTTGATGTTGCGTGCCGCTTGTGCCGCGTTGCTGCCACGACGGTACTCATATTCCATAATTACTGTACACTGTAAAATTTACAGTGTACCATTTCACATTCAACTATCTGTTTATTTTGTGTCTATTATTAAGTTACTCTGTATGGTTGTCTCAAATTTTTTGAATAAATATATTATTATTATTATTGATATTAGGTCTTTACCTATGAAATTGCCGTTCTGCAGTACCTACTGGCCATTTCAAATCAAAATAATTTTTGTTTGTCTAAGAATTCTAATTTCAAATTAATTTTATTTTAAAAACATGGAATTCTTTTTCTAAAAGTAGTCATTTGTTTATTGATTAGTGTTACATTTTCATCGCATTTCAATCTTTTTCGTCATCATGGATACGTTAAAAATTCGAGTAATTATGGAATATGAGTACCGTCGTGGCAGCAACGCGGCACAAGCGGCACGCAACATCAACGACGTTTACGGAGCTAACACTACAAACCAACGCACCACCTGTTATTGGTTTGCTCGCTTCCGTTCTGGAAATTTCGACCTGAAAAATGAACCTCGCGGTCATCCGCAGACTTTGGTCGACAATGACGAATTAAAAGCGATTGTGGAAGCTGATGATACACAATCTACGGCTGAATTAGCAGTAGCTTTCGACGTTAGCGTCAAAACAATATTGGTCCATTTGCGTCAAATTGGCAAGGTAAAAAAGCTTGACAAATGGGTGCCCCACGAACTCAATGATCGCCAGCGCGAAGTACGCGTCGAGACGTGCCTTGCACTGCTCAACAGACACACAAATGAAGGAATTTTGAACCGCATTGTTACCTGCGATAAAAAATGGATTCTGTTTGATAACCGCAAACGCTCAGCAAGTTGGTTGGATCCTGGTTCAGCCCCTAAACAATGCCCTAAACGAAAACTTACCCCTAGAAAAGAGATGGTCACTGTTTGGTGGTCTAGCGCCGGTGTGATTCATCACAGCTTCTTACCAAACGGGGTGAGCATTACTGCAGATGTGTACTGTGAAGAACTGAACTCAATGATGGAGAAGCTGGCACATCTCCAACCAGCATTGGTCAATCGCTCGTCTCCGCTGCTCCTGCACGACAACGCGCGACCTCATACTGCACAGCAGACGGTCTCCAAGTTGCAAGAACTGGGGTTGGAAGCTCTCCGTCATCCGCCCTACTCACCAGACCTTGCGCCTACAGACTACTACTTTTTCCAGAATTTGGATAACTTCTTGGCGGGAAAAAAAATCAATACCCGAGAGGCAGTACAAAATGCCTTTGAAGAATTTGTTGCCTCCCGTCCAGCTGATTTTTTTAAGAAGGGCATCAATAAACTGCCACTGCGTTGGCAAAGATGCATTGATTGCATGGGTGATTATTTCGATTAATACAAATAAAAAATACATGAAAAAATTCCTTAATTAAAGACCTATTATGTTGGCTCGCAGGTTTGCACGATGTACAACACCTGTGAAGGTGTGTTTATTTAAGGCATATTGTCAGTCATTTTACACGTGCAGCCTGTGGACCAACTTTACGCAGCGGGCGTACAGTGCACTGCGCGTGCAGTACAACAATGCCTTCAGGATACTGTTGGGGCTTCCGCGGTTCTGTAGCGCTTCGACCATGTTTGCGGAGGCCCGGACCGATGATTTTTTCGCCATCATAAGGAAGAGGAGCGCTTCACTTCTAAATCGCTTGCGAAGCAGCTCAAACAGTCTCCTGAGGGTGTTGTCCGAGCGGTGAAACCTGTCCCTGATACAGAGGTGCAGGTGCAGGATGCAGCTTCATGTCGCGCATTTTATAATTGATAATGTGTATTATTTTATTTTAATTTATATTTTTAATTTCAATCAATTTAATTGTAATTTTTATGTGTACCTGTATGTAATTTTATTTCTCGGTGATTATTTTAATGTTATGCGTTTTATTGGATTTTATTTTATTTTTGTATTTGTAATGGATTTTAACTTATAATTATGGACTATGTCTGAAATAAATGAATTAATAATTAACAATGACATTTAATATTCAATAAGACTCGGTGTGATGATGACAATAATATTTTTTTTAATTAACTTTAATCTAAGTATGATAGCAACATATATGCAAAAGAAGATTCAGCTTTTACTATGGTAAGTTATGGCAACTAAGTTAGAAAATTTGTGTACTGACATTAAAGAAATAAGAGTTTATCTAATTAAAATTGGTCCAGATCGTAGGACAGAAAATATATTGACTAAGAAACTATCTGAGGCAAATGATATTTTTATGAAATATTCTCATTATGAAGCTCAAATTACGAGTGATATACAAAAAGGGAAAGTGTCAAGTAGTGAGTCAGAATTAATATACAAGTAGAGAGATTTCAGAATTTATATGCAGAAGTTATAGAATTGTGTAAGCCTAGTAAAACTGAAACGATGTCTACTTTTGACCTTAAAGTTGCGTTAAATTTATTGCCCCTCATGACTGATGAGGAGGCTAATGCCAGGCAATTAATAGATAATATTGAGTATTATTGTTCTACTCTTTCAACACCAGATTGTAAGAAACAATTAGTTAATTGTACGGTGTGGATGACTTAGTGATTGATATGAAAAAGGTGTTATTACCTCAAAAATCAGCCACGGCATTGCAAACTAAATTGACCTCTATGAGACAAAACGAGTTATCTACACAGGACTTAGTAAAGAAATATCTGAACTTTTCGTGCAATTGACGGTTTCACAGGCCGACGAGCAAGCCGAGAAATATAATGTATTAAAACCCATAAATGAGCAGTACGCGATTAAAAAGTTCGCCGAAGGGCTGCGAAACCGCCGGTTGAGCGCTACAATAGTAGCTCGAAATTACAGCTCTCTCAAGGATGCGATTCAGGCGGCGCAAGATGAAGAGATAAGCTCGTCTCCTAGGTCAGCTGAAGTACTCGGTATGTATAATAATAACGGTAGATTTACAAGGGGTTTCAGGCATAACCGAGGTTATTGAGGTCATCGAGGTCACGTCAACCAAGGTCATTCGCATCGTAGACCCTATCGTGGAGGCTACTACAACAACAACGGCAGTCGCGGTGGATGGAATGGGCATCGCGATATCTGTATACTGTTACGTATCTGCTTATCCTATTGGAATGAGAGGATAAAGGCAGATCTGTTACAATTTATTAGAGAAATATTAACAGGAGATGGGAAGTAAAGCTAAGTATAAAAGACCCTGCCTGGCACGCACTAGTTTGTTATACGGTTCTGTGGTCCAGCACTGAGGGACGGGAGCAGGCAGCAGAGCGGCAGGTCGATATCAGGGTTTCTTCGAGGGCTTCGTGTAGATCTTAGGATCCGCCGGGTGAGCTCCGTAGTAGATCTCGAGGCCTGTAGACTGGCTTCAAGAGTACACTGGCTTCAAGAGTAGACCGGCTTCAGAGTGGAGTAGCTTCAAGAGTAGCCTGGTTTCCAAGAGTAGTGAGAGTTCAAGAGTAGTGCGAGTTTCCAAGAGTAGTCATTTACAAGAGTAGTCGTTTCCAAGAGTAGTCGTTTCCAAGAGTAGTCGTTTCCAAGAGTAGTCCCGTCAGCGGTTCGAACGCCCGTTTTTATATCAACGTTGTCTTCCTTTTCTAAACACTTCCAAATGTTAGCTTATGGCTATCATGTCATCTGAGAGTGCAGTCGGCCAGGACATATTCACGAGTGCGTATAGCTGGCCACATGAGTGCGTGAAGAATTTTATAAATATAATTTTAAGTTAATTAGTAAACAAACGTAATAATTAATAAAATCAAATAGCTCTAGATATATTGATAAAAATAATTTAAAATTATATAAACCAAAAAGTAGTCATTCATAGACTAAGCAGAAAAGTAACTGACAGTTGACAATTTGGTATGTCATAACATGAAAATTGAGTTATTTTATTTCAGCTATTTTTAAGTTAATAAATGCTTGCTGAGTGTAGACATATTATAAACAAATAAAAAGGAAGATAATATATATTAAAGTATAGCATGAATAGTGTAAACATAGAACATAAAAAGGATGATAAGTATTAGGAATCATGAATTGAAGTAAGTATAGCATGATTACTATATTTCCCCAACAACCCCGAGAAAATTTTTGGTCTAGAACAAAAATTTTGCTAGGTTAAAGTATTACAGCATTCACAAAACTTACATAACTCATTCAAACACACCGACATCTTACGAAGTTAGGTCAGGTAGGATTCACATCCCCCCAGTGGGTTCCCGCATTGACGAGGCGGGGGGGCTCAGTAGCCGTGGTTTAGATCCCCACGGTGAAGCTAAGAGGAACCCGAGGAGGGGCCGCTCGTCAGGGCTTTTCCGCTCAAAGCCGACGACGTAGCGGCCAACGCGGTGTCGTTTGGCGACATCGCGAGGGTTGGAGGCCGCGGTGGGAGAGGAGTGCCGGTATTGAGGTGCGCCGCTCTCCCTACCTACCGCGGCCTGAACGGGGTCGCCACCGTCCGATGGCGAACGCGGTGGGGCCGCAGGGGAAGAGGAGTGTTGGTATAACGTTGGCCACTCTCCCTATCCCCTGCGGCCGAAAACTGGTAGGCGGCGGGGCCATAGTCCTGACCCGTCGCAGGGGGACCAAGGGTGTCATTCAAGGGGTCGTCTGGCGCCTATATGCTAATTGGTCCCCGGGGTGGTCACGGCGTGTTATGTGTTCATGCGCGCCGTGAATGGGGGTATCCCTCAGAGGTGGGTCCGGCGACGGACAGCCGCGGCGGGTTCGCGGAAGACTTTTTTCGTTCCCGTGTTCCCGCCATAAGCGGTGTAGGAGGACACCGTGGAGTTTTAGTGGGTTGGAGTCCCACATAACTGCGCTATTTCCCCTTAGTAGCGCAGTATGCATGAGCATTTCTCCACGATAAAAAAAAAAAAAAAAAAAAAAGGTAGGATTCACATTCAATGATCACTACTCGACCTGATAAATCAATAACTTTAAGGCTTATTTTAGGAGTTGTAATCCGCTCGCGTCTAAAACCACTAATGAGATGAAATAGAAAGATTTTAACAAAGGCTTATTTTTATGGAGTTGTTATCCGCTCCAATCAACTTTTAGGAGTCGATAGGTTGACTTTTAGAGTCATAAGTTAACATGGGCTTATTTTTATGGAGTTGTTATCCGCTCCAATCAACTTTTAGGAGTCGATAGGTTGACTTTTAGAGTCATAAGTTAACAATGGCTTATTTTTATGGAGTTGTCATCCGCTCCAATCAACTTTTAGGGAGTCGATAAGATGAAACAAGTTATTCAAACTTGTAGAAAAGAAAAGAATAAATATAAAGAAAGAATAAAAATAATCTTGTAATGGTTTAAGAACCGATGAATGAATTAAAAAAAAAATAGAGTTTTAATTACTCGAAAAGAACTCTATTATAGAGGAAGGATAGAAGAAAGGGATGAGTATAATGTAAGGAAAAAAATTATTTTATAGTTAAATCAATTATATTTTAAAATCCTTAACATGCCATTTAGCTTGGTTGCCTTGTTGATCTTCTAGTATATATACTAATGGGGATAGTTTTTGCAAAACAGTTGACTTCACATATTTCGGCGCTAGTTTTGCGCTGAAATAAGTACCAGCCTGACTATTTACATAGTTTTTACGCCAAACCGTATCTCCTACGTTATATTCTTTAAACGTATGACTTTCATTGTAACGAGAAGAGTTACGAGCATGAGCAATATGGAGGGCTATCTGAACCTTATCGAAAGTTGCAGACAATAAACCTATGTTAGTAGCATAGATGTCCCTAGGTAGGAAAACGATTTCATCAAGATTATTAATTGGTGTATAAAGTGAGCCAGAAGTGACTGTTTCTCGTCCGAAAAGCAAAAAATTAGGAGAAAAACCAGTGGTTACATTAGTTGTGCTGTTCATAGCATATTGGACTTTAGGAAGGTGGATGTCCCAAGATCTATGGTCATCACCGACCAAAGATGACAAAGCTGTGATTATAGTACGATTATATCTTTCAGTGGGATTAACTTGAGGGCAATAGTGAGGAGAAAAAAATATGTATGGTATGTTATATCTGCCCAGAAAGTTATGAAATTCATGGGATTGAAATTGTGATCCATTGTCCATAATAATGGTTTGAGGTACTCCATGAACTAGAAAAACAAAATTTTCTAAGTTAGAGATGATGTTAGCACTGGTAGCCCGTTTTAGTGGAAAGATCAGGGAATATTTAGTAAAACAACAATTAACCACTAGGATAAATTGATTTCTACGTCTTGTCATAGGTAGAGGACCCATTAGGTCCAAAGAAATTGTTTGAAAGGGCCTGGAACAAATTTTTGGTTTACCCATAAGGCCAAAGGGAGAGTGATTTGCGTGTTTGTAAGTTAAGCAATTATCACAGGTAGAAATTATTTTAGCGATATCTTTAAACATGGCTGGCCAGTAATATAGAAGTGATAGTTTTTTATAAGTTTTAAAGATTCCTAGATGAGGCTGACCTGGATACCCATGATTATCTTTAACAAGGGTTTCTCGTAGATTAGGATGAGGAACTTCTTTCCATGCGAAATCTTCAGTTAACGCGTGGGGGGATTGAGTATAGCGAAATAATTTATTTTCACGAATAGTATAATTGGGATATTGATCAGGATTGTTACGACATTCTAAAAGTAGTTTGTTATAGTGTTCTAATGTTGGAGATATAGGTTGGGACTCGAGTGAGACAGGATTAACGCCATGTGGATATGATGTAGAGTTACGAGAGAGTAAATCAGGGACTAAATTGTCTTTACCCCTTTTGTGTTTTAGGATAAAATTAAAAGATGACAACCTAAGAGCCCACCGCGCGAGTCTACCAGATGGATTGGATAATTTTAGAAACCATTTAAGTGCTGCGTGGTCTGTATAAACAGTGAATTGTTTACCATTATCGATATAACAACGCCAATGTTCTAAAGCTGAAATTACTGCAAGAGTTTCTCTTTCAGTAGTTGAGTAATTTCGTTCGTTTTTATTAAGAGATTTGCTCATATACGCTATGACTACTTCTTTGTCGTCTTTTATTTGTGTTAACATACCTCCAATGGCAAAGTTAGAAGCATCGCAATGTACAGAGAAAGGGAGGTCGTAGTCAGGACAAGCTAGTATAGGAGTGGTAACAAGAGCTTCTTTTAGTTTATTAAATGCCAGAGTAGCATCTTTATCCCAAATGAATTTAGGGGCGTTTTTACCGGAAGAAGTTAATTTATTAAGTGGAGTTGCAATTGTGCTGAAGTTGGGAATAAAACGTCGAAACCAACTACAAGTTCCAATAAATTTTCTTACTTCTTTACGAGAAGTGGGAGTAGGGAATTCGAGTATTGCTTTAATTTTAGCTGGATCTGATCGTAAACCGTATTCATCTACAATGTACCCTAAATATTTAAGTTCATTTTTAAAGAATTGACTTTTATCGAAGTTAATAGTTAATCCAGCAAACGTTAATTTCTCAAGAACTTTAACAAGATAAGACATATGCTCTTCAAATGATTCAGAGATGATTATTATATCATCAAGGTAACAAAAGACCTTATTGTCAAATTCAGGAGTAAAGAGCATGTCCATAAGTCTTTGCTGAGTAGCTGGAGCATTAGTTAAACCAAAGGGCATGATAACAAAGCGATACATGCCGCGACCAGGGACATAAAAAGCTGTTTTATCTTTATCTGATTCTTCTTTTAAAGGGATTTCCCAAAATGCTTTAGCAATATCGATGCTTGAAAGAAATTTAGCGTTTTTAAGGTTATCCAAAATTTCATTAACAAACGGAAGACTGTACGCGTCTTTACGAGTAACTGAATTTAGTTTACGGCTATCAACACAGAATCGCCATTCACCATTCTTTTTAGGTGTAATGATAACTGGAGAAAGCCAAGGACTTTCGCACTTTTCAATAACGCCCCATTTTAACATTTTATCGACTTCTATAATGAGAGCTTTTTGTTTTTCAGGAGAAAGACGATAACATCGTTGTTTAATTGGAGGAGTGTCACCTGTATCAATATGATGACTAATTAGATGAGTGCGACCCAGTGCTCCTTTACTTTCGAAAGATATAGCTTTAAATCGTTTAATCATATCATCAGCAATAGTTTTTTGCTCTAAAGAGAGATGATTATAAGGAAGTATTTGTTGAGTAGTTTCAGTAACTACTGAACATTTAGTATTTGCTTTAAAAGCCGAAGAAAGTATGTGTGGAATAAGGTTAAACTTTTTCCAAAAGTCGACTCCTAAAATAATTGAAGGAGATATATTAGGGAATACGAAGGCTTGGATTAGATGAGTTTGATTATTGTATCTAATCGGAATATTAATTGAGCCAAGGGATTTACTTTTATGTTTACTGGCAGTAGTAATCGTCATTGAAAAAGACTTGGATAACGTGAAGCCTAATTTTAAAATTTCTAGGTGAGAGTTATTACCAAGTATTGTAATAGAACTACCGCTATCTAGTAAGCCGGAAAATAATTTGTCATTGATAGAAATATCAATAAAAGGACGATTAAAATCTTTTTCATTATCATATAGTGAAGTTATTTTATAACAATGAAAGAAATTTTTTATAGTTTGTAACCAATCATGCCAGTCTGATTGATTAAAGTTTTTATTACCCAAGTCGTTGTTTAGTTTTTTGAATTCTTAGTTTTACAGTTAGGACAATCAGTAGATTTGACATCTTTTAAACCACATCTAAAACAAATTAATGTACGAGGCTGAGAGCAATTAGTTAGTGTATGACCATTAGTGCGGCAGCGTACGCAAAAAGCATTATAATTAACTTTATTAATTGTATTAACTTTACTGTTAAAACTATTAAAATTTGTTCTAGGAGGGAACGCGTTAGTAGTTGAGGGCTTTGACGTTAGGTTACTAGATTTATAGTTAAATTCAACAGTTAAAGGATTATTAGTAGTTTGAGGTTCTTTAAAACGTTTTTCTTTGTCCAAGAATTCTTCATATTTTTGACAACATGATATAAGTGCCTGAATAGAATTAATATTATTATTTGCGATGTAAGGTGAATAGCAAGGTCGAATGTTACGAATAATAATTTGGAGTTTTTTAGTTTCCATTAGTTTTTCTGAAAGTCTGGAAAACATGCCAGATAATATGGAAACAAAAATAACTATAGGTTCATCTTTGCCTTGAGTTCGACTATTGATGGCTTCTAATAATTTATGGTCATAGTCAAAACCGCCAAAGTCTGTAATCAAAGCTTCGCAAAGTTCACTCCATGATGACAAAGAGTCACGTTTAAAACGATACCAATGTAAAGCGTTATCAGTTAATAATTCAAACGCATGATCTAATAATTTGTCCTGAGAAATATTCCTAGAAATACTAAATTCCTGAATTTTCTGGATAAAGGAACGCGGACACGAGTTTCCGTCGTATTTTATTCGTTTTAATTCGTTAAGGGAATTATTAGGAATAGAGTTAGGTTGAGACTGAATGTCGGGAAGCATAGTATGAAACATTGTCTCATTGGGGCTATTAGGAGTCGAAGAAGGACGGTTAATTTGAGAGTTAATGTCGTTGGAAACCGTTGTTAAGGAATTAAATTTTGATTCTAAGGTGAGAAATCTTTCTTTAGTTTGAGATAAACGATTTACCTCTGAGGGATCGGAATCAATATCAATCCTCTCAAGTCGAAAGTAAAGATGGTTAAGAAAGGTTGTAATTTTTTTGTTTAATCTTTGGTTGCCCTGTTCCAATAATTGTATTTTAGATTCGGTATAATTTAGAGTTGTGGTAAGTTCGTCTAAATCAGTTTTAACCTCCAATATAGAGTCTAAAATATCTTCAGAAGGAGTACGAGGTGCGAGTTGAAGAATTTGTTTTTTGAGTTGTATTACCGTATCTTCTGGTTCTTCTAATCTTATTTTTATTTCGTATTCAAGCTCAGCTTTATTTAAAAGTTCAAAGAAAATAATTCTATCCATGGTTATGTTGAAAATTGCAGTGACTAAGAAAAGTGTTAGAGAAAACTAAAGGACTCAAGAGTTTTCGCACTCTTGCGTGTTAGGACTCGGAGAGGGTCCGATAATAATAAAAAAAATAGTAGACTAAGGAAAACTTTTGGTGGTAAAATTGGGGAACTAAAGCATACAGTTTATATTATATATATATAAATATAGAGGATAGTGAAGTAGAGTTATGTAGATGTGTAGGTCTGTATAAACGTCCACAGGATATTCTCCTGTTTCCGTCGTGGAGTGTCTCAGTCCCCTAACTTGGGAGTGACCACAAGGTGGTTTTAAGAACACGCCAAGCGGAGACTGAGTACGATTACCTGTAGGTAACCGCAGTGGTGTGCAAGTGTGTGGGGTGCAGTGTAATGATGTGTTTGTAGAGAGTATGTGTAGGAGAGCTGAGGGAAAAAAAGTGTGTAGTAGAGCTGAGGAAAAAAAATAAGTTTAAGTCGAATAAGGAATCCAAAAGGGAAAAACTAGTGTTAGTTTTTTTTAGAATTTTGAAAGGGATAGTGGGTTCGAGCCCCACGTTGGGCGCCAAACTGTTACGTATCTGCTTATCCTATTGGAATGAGAGGATAAAGGCAGATCTGTTACAATTTATTAGAGAAATATTAACAGGAGATGGGAAGTAAAGCTAAGTATAAAAGACCCTGCCTGGCACGCACTAGTTTGTTATACGGTTCTGTGGTCCAGCACTGAGGGACGGGAGCAGGCAGCAGAGCGGCAGGTCGATATCAGGGTTTCTTCGAGGGCTTCGTGTAGATCTTAGGATCCGCCGGGTGAGCTCCGTAGTAGATCTCGAGGCCTGTAGACTGGCTTCAAGAGTACACTGGCTTCAAGAGTAGACCGGCTTCAGAGTGGAGTAGCTTCAAGAGTAGCCTGGTTTCCAAGAGTAGTGAGAGTTCAAGAGTAGTGCGAGTTTCCAAGAGTAGTCATTTACAAGAGTAGTCGTTTCCAAGAGTAGTCGTTTCCAAGAGTAGTCGTTTCCAAGAGTAGTCCCGTCAGCGGTTCGAACGCCCGTTTTTATATCAACGTTGTCTTCCTTTTCTAAACACTTCCAAATGTTAGCTTATGGTTATCATGTCATCTGAGAGTGCAGTCGGCCAGGACATATTCACGAGTGCGTATAGCTGGCCACATGAGTGCGTGAAGAATTTTATAAATATAATTTTAAGTTAATTAGTAAACAAACGTAATAATTAATAAAATCAAATAGCTCTAGATATATTGATAAAAATAATTTAAAATTATATAAACCAAAAAGTAGTCATTCATAGACTAAGCAGAAAAGTAACTGACAGTTGACAATTTGGTATGTCATAACATGAAAATTGAGTTATTTTATTTCAGCTATTTTTAAGTTAATAAATGCTTGCTGAGTGTAGACATATTATAAACAAATAAAAAGGAAGATAATATATATTAAAGTATAGCATGAATAGTGTAAACATAGAACATAAAAAGGATGATAAGTATTAGGAATCATGAATTGAAGTAAGTATAGCATGATTACTATAATACCCAGCAGGACCCTACGTTTAATCCGATTGAAAGTTAAAAGTTAACGTGCGTAGTATTTAGTACCTTCCGAATCATATAAGTTAAAAAAATTGTACCTTAATTGTTACAGCAGGACCCTCCGTTGTTTGAAGGTCTATTAGACAAATCTTATATGGTCCGGTTTAGCGGTGTATTAGTACCTTAAAAATATCTTAGTTTAATTTTAAAATCACAATTATTTAATGAGGAATGCACTTGCAAAACTTTTGTCAAGCCAGCAGGACCCTATTTTGTTTCGAGGCTTTCAGTCCAGACAGTCATATTTCTTATAAGCATTTTATTAGTACTTTTCAAATAACCTGAGGTTTAATTAAAAAAGTTTGTATTTTAGCTGAAAATTTGTTTTATAAAACTTTTTGTACATTTTCAGCGGACCAACGTCTCGTTTGGTCGATGTATGAGCTTTCACAGCTTTTAGTAGGTATGGTGGTGTTAATCACAAGAAAGTATATGTACATCATTTATTATTATTTCTAATTTTTTACCGATGTGAAATACACAGATCATATCATAACAGTTTATTATTAAATGATGTACATGCACTTTCTTTCTTTATCCTTTCTTTCTTTCAATGTAAGATTTAACTTGCGTTTAGGGTGCCAGCGTCCTCGCCTAAAAAATGAACACATATCAGTAGTTGTAAGACAAGCACAACATAAATATTAATATTAAGACTACTATTTACTAACAATAAATGCAACTATGATCTGGTTGATTAATGTACCTATGTGTATGTGTTGAGAGTGGGATACATATAGTGTAAACTTGTGTTTATATAAGTCTGTGTTAATCAAATTATAAATATATGTCTCCAGCTACATTAAGTTTATTTAAACGATTGAAATATGTAGTAATGCTTCAGTCTCATCATAACTCAACGTTAATAACCACGTTGAGACCTTGGTCTTACAGTCATTGAGGCACCTGGGAGCAATTGTGCATATTTTATTTATTTTATTATATAAATGGTTAGACAGTATACCATAATGACGTTGAGCAAAGGCCGTTCTACATCCGCCAGTTGTGCATGCCTCGTAGAATCTACGTTTTTTAACAGCATTCGGCTCGTATATTAGGTTGGGGAAAAAGTCTTTTCGCATTATAGTATGTATGAACTTGTAATAAAATCTCTTTGGCTGTACTATTTGTATCTGACTGGTTTTGGTATCATTGAAAGTTTAAATTTTAAAGAACATAATTCCAAATTCAAATTAGGAAAATGTGTGATTTTCATTTGTTTTTCGTACCGTCAAGATGAGTGAATCTAATGAAGAAATTCGATACATTTTAAAATTTTACTACAAAAAAGGTAAAAATGCAACGCAAGCCGCGAAAAAAATTTGCGATGTTTATGGACCTAGTGTAATGTCTGTGAGAGTAACACAAATTTGGTTTAAGCGTTTTCAATCCGGAAATTTTGATGTCAAAGATGCTCGTCGCTCTGGTCGCCCTATTACGGATAAAATGGATGCCATTTCTGAAAAAGTGGAGCAAGATCGGCATACCAGTAGTTACGACGTAGCTGAAGAACTGGAAATTGACCACAAAACAGTTTTGGCGCATTTGAAAAAAACTGGGTACACAAAAAAGCTCGACATTTGGGTACCTCACGAGCTCACTGAAAGAAACCTAATGAACCGTGTACTCATTTGTGATTCTTTATTACGACGTAATGAAACCGAACCATTTTTGAAGAAGCTGATAACTGGTGATGAAAAGTGGATCACGTATGACAAGAACGTGCGAAAAAGGTCGTGGTCAAAGGCCGGTCAGGCTTCACAGACTGTGGCGAAACCCGGGTTAACTCGCAACAAGGTGATGCTGTGTGTGTGGTGGGATTGGAAGGGCATTATACATTATGAGCTGTTACCACCAGGCAGGACCATCGATTCTGAACTCTACTGCGAACAACTGATGAGATTAAAGCAAGAAGTTGAGAGAAAGCGGCCGGAATTAATCAACAGAAGGGGTGTGGTTTTTCATCATGATAACGCTAGACCTCACACATCTTTAGCCACCCAACAAAAATTAAGAGAGTTTGGCTGGGAGGTGTTAATGCATCCGCCGTATAGTCCTAACCTTGCACATTCAGATTTCCACCTGTTTCGGTCTCTTCAGAATTCTTTAGGCAGTGTCAGGTTAACATCACGAGAGGGCTGCCAAAACCACTTATCCCGGTATTTTGACCAGAAGTCCCAAAATTTCTATAGCAATGGGATCATGTCCCTACCTACAAGATGGCAAAAAGTTATCGAACAAAATGGTACCTACATACTTTAGTTAAATGTAAATAAACTTTATTAAAAAATGTTTTGTATTTTCTTAAAAAATGCGAAGAAACTTTTTCCCCAACCTATTATTACAGTGGGATGTTTACGCAGAATAGTACCGAGCACAAAGAGCTGTCTCACAGTGAGGACCTGACATTCGGTGTAAAGAGCCGAGGTGGGATATCGGAATGGCTTCAAAGTCATGACTTTGAGGACAGCTCTCTGTGCTCGTTTAAGAGGGAGCAGGGTTGTCTTGTGAGTCCCACCCCAGACTGTAACGCAGTAGCTTATTATGTTTTGACATAGGGCATAATATACAGTTTTAATGGTGCGGTAGTCCGCGAAGTGCCTGAGTTTTTTGAAAATAAATATATATTTGCGGACTCGCGATATGACCTCACCTGAGCAATCAGACCATTTGGAAACCTTTCCAGCTCAGCTGCTGGGTATACAGACATGGCATCGCGACCACCAGCACGAGCAAGCCCCAACCCGAAACCGCCAGGGATACAGAGGTAAGTCTTACTATAATTATAATAGAAATCAAAGGATGCGCGACAACGATTCTAATAAGGTTAACGTGATAACGGAATCGGAAGCAAACGTAGAATCGGCCAATACTTCAAATTGTGATAATAACAAAAAGTTTTTTCGTGAATAAAATTCTATCATGCAATAGTAATTGTTCAATTAGTCTACCTATAAACAATCATGCATTCCAATGGTTACTTGCTACGGGTGCATTGATTTCAGCGTTTAAGTATAAACATGTTCTAGAAGAGCGCATTGCATATTACAAAGAAAACATTTCTATAAATGGTATCGGAGGCAAAGTAACAACAATTGGATATTGTTATTTAAATTTCAACGTAAACGGGCATCAACTGAAACATAAGTTCTATGTATTTGATTTCTTACCCATTAGGGCGAATGGCATCATCGGTCAGGACTTTCTTACCAAGTATAAAGCGGTATTGGATTTTAATCGTAATATGATTACTTTATCTACGTATTATAATGAAATAAATTTACTTATTAATATAATAAGCAATCATATAGAGATCCCACCTAGATGTGAGTCCGTTCATTATATTTCGTCAGATATTGCGGATGAATGCTTAGTATGCGCATCAGATATCAGCGAAGGTATTTATTTAGCGAGTACATTGGTAAAACCAGTGTGTGGTAGGATACCTATCAAGATACTTAATACTACCGAAGATTATGTTACACTTACAGAAATTAAACCAACTATACATAGCGTTAGTGACTATAATTTATGTTCCTTCTCTCAAGACGAATCAAATGCGCGTCGAGTTAAGAAATTATTTTCATTGTTGCAATTAGATCATTTAAATGGAGAAGAACAAACATCTGTAGAGAATGTATGCGCAAAATACAGTGATATATTTTATTTACCAGGAGATAGTTTGACAACGACTGATATTTGTAAACATTCAATAACTTTAATACCTAACACGGCTCCCATATTTTCAAAACATTACAGAAAAACACGCTCAGAAAAAGGAAATAGATAGACTGATAGGAAAAATGTTGCAAGAAGGAATTATAGAGGAATGTAGAAGTGAATGGAGTAGTCCAGTGTTATTAGTTCCGAAACACATAGATTGTAGCGGAGAGAAAAAGTGGAGAATATTCATTGATTATAGGAAGTTAAATAATTGTATTGAGAATGATAAATTCCCTCTACCTAACATAGCAGAAATACTGGATTCGCTATCAGGATGCATATATTTCAGTCATTTAGATTTATATCAAGGTTTTTATAATGTAGAACTTGATAAAGATAGTCGAAAGTATACAGCCTTTGGTTCTGGTCAGTATCAGATGACAAGAATGCCAATGGGGCTCAAGACCAGTCCCTCTTCATTTTCCCGGATGATGACATTGGCTATGGCAGGTCTTTCATATGATAAGTGTCTCATTTAACAAGACGATTTGATAGTATTTGGTCGTAATTTAGGAGAAAATGTTAGGAATTTACAAGATCTTTTTGAAAGGTTAAGGCAAGTGAATTTAAAGCTTAATCCCGAAAAGTGTGAGTTTTTCAAAAAGGAAATGTTATACTTAGGATATGTAGTGTCTCGAGAAGGTGTTTTGCCCGATCCAAAGAAAATTAAAATTGTCAAAAATTATCCTTGTCCAAAATCTGTCAAAGAAATCAAGCGTTTTACAGCTTTTGTAAATTATTATAGGAAGTTTATACCGAATTTTGCGGATAAAGCTTATCCTTTACACAAATTATGTAGGAAAAATGCGACTGTAATTGGTGGTCCCAACCAAGAGTGTCAGAAAACATTTGAAGATTTGAAACAGTGTTTAGTCTCACCACCAGTTTTGCAATATCCAGATTTTACAGAAACTAATCAATTTATAGCACAAACTGATGCATCAGGTTATTCAATTGGCGCTATTTTAAGTACTGGAAATAAAAAGCCAGTTGCGTATGCAAATAGAAGTTTAAATAGTGCAGAACGGAGATACCCAACAATCGAGAAGGAGTTATTGGCAATAGTTTGGGCAGTAAAGTATTTTCGTCCATATCTTTATGGTAGGAAATTCAAAATATTGACGGATCATCGTCCATTAATTTATCTTTTTAATATGCGGGATCCATCGAGTAGGCTTATGAAATTTAGATTAATATTAGAGGAGTACGACTTCTTTGTAGAGTATGTAAAGGGTTCGGACAACGCAGCTGGAGATGCACTGTCCCGGATTTCTTTTACAAGTGAAGACTTAAAGAATATGGGTGAATCATATATAAATGTAACAACTAGAGCACAGGCGAGAAAAATGCAAAGCCCGCCGAGTAGTTCGACATCTAACAGCACTTGGCCTGATCAACCAGGTGTCGTGGGAAGTCATACGAAACCAAGAGAAGCAATAGAACTTAGATTAATCGAGAAAAAAGAATTAAATATGTTGAGAAAATAACTGAAGAGAAAAACGCGTTTTGTTATGTAGAAAGCAAGTTAACAATTTTTATTAATCCCGACTTCCAATCACAATTGACGCGAGCCGCATTTGTGAGGGAGTTAGGTAGATTTTGCAAATTAATAGACTTCGACGAAATATATATTATGAAGAATAGAGTACAAAAAGAATTTATTGACGAATTATTAAGTGAGATTAAATTGTCAAATGATAGGTACGTACCGCGAGTTTACATTATAAATGATGTTCGAAGAATAGACGATAAAGATGACAGGAAAGTTATTCTTAATGACTTCCATCTCTTGCCTACCAGTGGCCACGCGGGCATGAGAAGGATGGTTAGTAACATTAAGAAGTATTTTTACCGGCCAGGATTAGAACGAGACGTTCGAGAATTTGTGAACAAGTGTCCAAAATGCCAAAAGGAAAAATATGCTAGACTTGTAAAGGAGCCGATGATTATTACTTCTACGGCTACAACGGCATTTGACAAAATATTTTTAGATTTAGTAGGGCCATTAGATAGGGATTGTTATAATTATTCTTATATAGGTACCTACTAACCATACAATGTGAGTTGAGTAAGTATGTTGTGGCACATCCTTTAATTTCTAAAAAGTCTGAAGAGGTGGCTCAAGCTTTAGTTAATAGTTTTATTCTTCGCTACGGGTTACCGAAGGAAATAGCAACAGACAGAGGATCCGAATTTATGTCAACAATATTTCAAGAGGTTTGTAAACTTTTAAAAATTACTCATTTAAATTCCACAGCTTACCACCAAAGCATTGGCGCGTTGGAAAATTCTCATAAACATTTAGGCTCTTCCTTACGTATTCAGACAGATAATCATCCAGAAGCATGGAGTCAATGGCTTCCATATTGATGTTTTTCTTACAACACATCAGTATATACGGAAACTAAATTCACACCATTTGAATTAGTCTTTGGTAAAATATGCTCGCTTCCCAGTAACTTAGATAACAATGTTGTTGAACCACTTTATAATCACAAAAGTTGTCCTTTGGAATTAAAATTTAGATTGCAGTTAACTCAAAAAAAAGAAGCTAGAGAAAATTTGCTCAAAAGTAAAATACATAGAAAAAATATTTACGATAAAAGTATTAATCCTATAATTTATAAACCAAATGATTTAATTCCAGTAAAAAATGAAATAATAAGTAAATTGGATAGCATATATTCTGGTCCTTTTAAAGTAGTGAAAGATATGTCACCAAATGTTCAAATAGATAAAAATCGGCTGTCTGTAAAGTCGGTTTACTGACGATAGTTGAACGTGACAACATCATAAGAAAATACTGATGCGCGCTCTCGCTTACACTTCAAGCCTTAAATGGAACGCCTCAGAGCGAGGTAACGCCGCATGAGTCATGTTTTTTCGTGCGTGCAGCCGGCTCCATCGAATTATGAAACGTTGTCACGTCAAAATGGAAACCTAGATGTAGTCCACAAAAATAGTACAAAATTGTTTACACCACAAAACAACCTTGTATTTGTATAAATAAATTTAAATGAAAAAAAAAGAAATCATATTAAAATTTATATTAATCTATATTTTAAAACTCATGTATTGCATATTCAAATATTGTATTATCCTATACTTTAAGTTAAAACACATTTTATTGTAAAAAAAAAAACAAAATCTTAGTCATAATTTTATGTTTTTTTCACCGTGGGAAGGAGATGTAGTGTGTAATCAACCTTATAGTATGTAACCAGCCTTATTTAATATAAATATCATCCATATAATCGTTTACTCGTTACAATAAAGACAGTATTGATTCAGCTCTCGGTCTTTCAATATCTCCTCGAGATCCCGCCTTACATACCATAAATTAGCAATGTCGTTTTTTTAGGTTCCACAATCTCTGAATTAGGTAACTCACGGCATCTCTGCAGCGTGAACAGGCATATGAGCAGCGGCGTAGACACAGCCTCGGGCTCGGCCCACTTCTCCAGCAGCCACGCGGCGTGCAGCGCCACGCTGGCCAGCATGTAGGCCACGCACACCGACCCGGCCGCGCGGAACTTGCGCACCAACACCTCAACCAGGCCTGCCTAATATTTAGTAAAAAAATAAACATTTTATTATAAAGGCAGTGGGTAGTTTTCAAATGAAATATATAAAATTAAAAATACAAAGCTAAAACATACCTATGAAACTAAGTTGGTTTGATGTGGAAGTGCAAGGGTAGCCCGCAAAACCACAAGGCAACCCTACACATTTATTTAATCCCAAGTTAAGAGAAAGAGACATTTTTGAGAGTTTTTACTGGTCCATAATTAAAGGCTGCCGACACCGAAATTTCGAACCCCGGAAAGACTTCAAAAACCCTAGACATTTGAGTGTAATTAATATTTTTTTCCCGGGACTCTTTGGAAAAATGAATTTACTATCAAATAGAAACATTGTTAATTAAAACTATATAAAAAAAATATGAAATGATTATATTGCCTATTATGTATTAGATTATGTTAATACTGAGAATACATTGAATGCCCCTCGTAAGTTAGGTTTTAAACCCATGTGTAATTGTAAATATTACTATGTGACCTGAACGTAATTATACTTGTCCAATTGTGTACCTACCACATCCTAGGAATAAATGTATTCGTCTTTAGTCATTCAATAGAATTTGAATTTCACAGGCTACACCAGAGCTTTCACCTTATGTATCATAAAATAAAAAACAAATAAATTAAATCTCAACAGTACAAAATGAAACAGTTGATTCAATATTCTCTTTCAAAGAGGTATTCTGGAAACAAAATTAAATAGGTATGCTCTTCTGTTTGGCATTAATAAAATACTAAAATTATACAGTAAATCAAAAACAAATTATAAATTGTCAGGGTAGGTAAATAGTGGTCACAATTTTTTTAACTACAATATGCTTTATTTTATTGCAACTTTTTAATTAATTGTATTTCCCCCAACACAAAATGTGTCCAAATTTCTATCTCGGGACTCTATGAAAGCCTACCTAGATGCCCTCCAAAGTGGAACAAATCCGAAGAAACCCGGCACGGATAGCAGCCCTAAGTATATGTAGAGGGTAATCTCTGTTTTGGACCAACAGCTTTTATTTGAAAAATTCTAATACCATATCTCTTAAGACAAAATAAAATGAAATAACTTCCTTATGTATATGCAGTATGTTATTTTTCAACACATCCATAATCAATGCATGTTTTGATGCATTTGTTAGATTGCCAAAATGCTTTCACGAGGCAGTTTGCATTGCAAGTGTTCTACACCACCTAGATTTATACTTGACACCACTGAAGGTTTAAGACGCCTTCGAACGGGTCTTTCAGTGCCTACACTCCTCAAATAAAATCGGGCGATACTTCGGTGAAACTGGAGCTGGTCTAGGATTAATAAGGCTACGACTCCCTGACCTGACCCTATCTTTAGGTAAGAAAAAGCTATTTGTGTGTACAAAGCACAGTAATAAGGTAAAAAAAAAGTGCTTACTTGAAATAGATAGGTGGAGAAAAAGGTCATCAGCATCGTAGTAATTGATAGCACTATGAATAAATCCTGGAATCTATGAAAATAAATGTAATTATGAGAGTGGTATTGTTTGAATCATAATAATTCAGTAATATTGTATGTTAATCTTACATGAAAAGTACAAGCAATCCATCGCGACTTCGGGGAAATAAGCTTACACAGTTAAATAATAGATCGCAAATCATAAAAATTACTTGAAAAAACAAACATAACGAATATCTAGGAGTGGATATCTTCATTTTCACAAAAACCGTTTCAGTGCTGTAAAAAAAATAAATTGACCGCAAACACCAAACACTTTTGTTGTCTTCTCCCCACCCCTCTCTTCTCGTCGTCGCCGCCTTTGGCTAAAAAGACCACAGACTAAATAGACTAAAATTAGTAATCTTATTTCCATTTCCACTCGTCTACCTATCCATGGCGACTTTTTATTGTACGTTTTCAAAGGACTGGCATGTTCGGATCGATTCCGCTTGGATGGCTGTTATATTCTTCTAGGATTAGTCCTAGAATATCCGGATACTATTCATATCATATTATAATCAAATAAACACAAAAAAAAAACGAGCTGACTTATATACACTCCTCAGAAGAACAGGCTACAACATCAATTGCCCGCCAAGCTCCCGAACCCCGTTACGGATGTTGCGATGGGTAACATGGTCAGAGATGGACTAGATAAAGATGGTTGGATAGAAATTCGTCACAGGCGCTCCCGTCGTTCGCTGGGCAATGTTTTGCGGGGGACTGCGGCGCCTGGCACCACTAGCTTAGAGGCGTCAGAAAGGTGGAGATATCTGCACCTCTTCTATGTTAAGTAGGGCACTACTGAGTCCCAGGTACGTGAGCACATAATTACTCTCTGCGGAACTGATCTTTGCACGGTTGAAGCTCTAAAAACCCCGTAGCAATTATGCATCTTTCAAGTTAGGGGTGCCCTCAAAATTAGCGGAACAAGTTATGGCAGCTCAAAACTGGGCAGAGGATATATGCGTGAAACCTTGGCATCGCCGTCGCAACTTTCGTAGACGTAGCGATGATGCCCAGTAAACCGCTTTGATGTACTGGCAGCTGCCGCTTCCCTAAAACGAGTGACAAAAAATCTGTAGAAGAACACAGACCCATCGCTATCCTGCTTACCGTTGCCAAGACTTTTGAGCACATACTCCATGCACTTATCTACAAAAGGATAAATGTGCTAATTGCAGATGCCCAGCACGGTTTTCGACCAGGTCGCTCCGTTAACACAAATCTACTGATCCACACAGACTATTTAGCTAGCGGTATAGACAGCGGTGGGCAGGTCGATGCCCTCTATTTTGATTTTCGGATAGCGTTCGATAAGCTCCTGTTAAAGTTAGGGGCCATGGGATTCTCGTCCAGTTATCTTAAATTTTTCTCTGACTACCTACGGGATCGCAAACAATTCGTCAGACATGGCTACTTCTACGAAAAAATAACTCGAATCACCAACGTAAAGGACCTGGGAGTTACTTTCGACCGTTGTCTGACTTTCAGAGATCGGATTTCCACGCTTGCGAGAGAATCCTTCAGACGCTTAGGATTTGTGTTACGAAATGCTCGTGATGTTCACAACCCGCATGTGATTAAATTACTGTACACCACTCTAGTTCGCAGTAAGCTGGAGACTAGTAGTTGTGTCTGGCATCCCTATACCGTGGCTCAAACACTTATGCTCCAGAAAGTGCAGAAAACTTTTCTGAGATATAATCTTAAAAGAATGTTCAATTTCTACCCTTACATGTACCCCACCAACTATCTCCTAGGGACTTTGGGTTTCAACTCGATGGAGGTAAGAAGAGGCCTTGATCAGCTCACGGTAGCTTTTAAGACCCTTAACGTTCGTATCGACTGCCCTGACCTCCATGGCCTTTTCTGTCGACTATTTGTGTCCGACAAATACATCGGCCACCGCCTAAGTCGCTGACAGATTGTTAACCAAGTTGACAGACCCCGGATGTGTTCGCGCAACTGCCTTTCAGAACAGTCGCCAGAGCTAAATCGTCTGTATGTCGTACATTGAGGATGCTCAATGCCCTCCTGACGGCCAATCCTGAATGTAATGTGTTTGCGGACGAATGGAGTAGAATTATGCGCGTATGCCTGATGTTCTGTGAGAAACAGTATGCCAGGGTGTCCACTGTTCCATGTTAGTAAGTAGATTGTTAATTGTATAATTTTGTCTTCTTTATGTTTCTATGTTAATTAATTTAATTGATATTTTACCGTGTTAATTAACTATAAATAATAAATAAATAAATTGACAAAATCACATACACAATTCATAGCATTATGAGATTTCACAAGTGTCTCGCTTAAAATTAAAGTGAAAGTGATCTTAAAATATTTTTATTAACCATTACCTATGTACTGCGCAGCGAGCAAAGGCCGCTTTACTCTCATTCCACCTCTCTCTGTCCAGAACTTCCAAGGGCCAATCCTTATTAAAGGAAACCTGCCACACAGAAAATGAGCTAGACACATTCGCCGCATGGCAGACGTTCAATGGGTTTAATTTAGGACACACTAGGTCCCGCTTATTAGCAAAGGACATCGCGGCAGGCCCAGACGGAGATGACGGGATGAGTTCTTTAATAAAGGCCTCTTACAGGATCTTATTAATCCGTTTAAGGTTCCGTTTATACCTGTTGGAGTATGGACCCCAAAAAACGTGGTATGAGCGAGATACTCTGAAGTTTATGGAGTTATTCGAAGAAGTTAAACATTGTACAATAAATTGTACAGTTAGGAAAATAATGATAACTATAGTGTAGTTTGCGTTCTCACACATTTATAAAAACTGCCAAGCTGTTACTAGAATATATGAGACACCAGAGAAAGTGAGTGTTTAGAAAACTTTTATTTATTAAAAACAATCCAAGTCTTTTGATACCTATCAACTTTATAGTATCCTCTGCTAACGGACAAGCTAATGGTACTCTTCATTTCGAATATTTCCCACTATAGCCTCTTCTGACTGTGTTGGTGATTATTACGTATCGTGTCGTTACAGGCAGTGAGACTAAACCGTTCTTACATGGAATTGGTACATATATACATACTCAATTGAATCAACTAAAATGTAAATACTGTTGTTTTGGCCCCAATTATTTGCAGCACATTATTTATTTATTTATTAAAACTTTATGCACAAGTAAAAAAATACTGTACAAAGGCGGACTTAATGCCTGAGGCATTTTCTACCAGTCAACCTTAGGGTGGTCCAGAGATAAAACATGGCAGGTGC
Source organism: Aporophyla nigra (assembly GCA_947507805.1). Taxonomy (NCBI): domain Eukaryota; kingdom Metazoa; phylum Arthropoda; class Insecta; order Lepidoptera; family Noctuidae; genus Aporophyla; species Aporophyla nigra. The sequence continues at coordinate 737,013 of OX382296.1, read as the reverse complement.
AACAAATGGGATAGATATATCGGAAACAACTATAAAATACAAGTATAAATGCTAATACATAAATACATATATACATACATATATATAAACAAAAAAAATAAACTGTGTCAGGGGAACTAACGATCGGTAGAGGAGAAAACGAAACCAGCAAATCAGCGCTGGTATGTTTCAATCAACTTCTGACGGATATGTTCACGAGCTTTCACTTTAAAAGATAAGCGACTGGTTGCCATCCTGATGTTCAGAGGGAGCGCATTCCAAAGAAAAATCGCTTGGACAAAGAATGAAGAATTAATTAAGCCAGAACAGTGAGAAGGACACCGTAGAAGACGATTATTGGTGGAACGAAGACTTTTAGAATGGGCAGAGCATAAATATTGAATTTGAGAGGTCAAGTAAGAAGGAGAAGTGGGTTTATCGAGAATAGAGAACAGCGTTGTCAGAGCCCTCAACTCTCTGCGCTGACGAATGGGTAACCACTTTAAAAGCAGACGGTGCGCGGATACGTGGTCATACTTACGAAGATTGAAAACGAATCGAATGCAATTATTGAGAAGGCGGTCAAGTTTATTGAGGAGATCTGCATTCAGGTCGTAGTAACACACATCGCCATAATCAATTATAGGAAATATCAGGGACTGTACAAGCAATGCTTTTATGTATGATGGGAGTAGGTTTTTCAACCGATAGAGCGACCGCAACGTTCCGGTGACTTTTTGACTGACAGTCGTGACCTGCTTTCGCCAGTCAAGGCAAGTGTCGACATGCAGACCAAGATTCTTGACATCGGAGCTAAACGGGATGATGGAAGTGTCGAAAATTACAGGTGGCACAGTTACGCCAGTCAGCTTCCTCATATTGTAAGACCTCCCTACTATGATAGCCTGACACTTGGTAGGGTTAACCGCCACCCCAAATCGATCTGACCAGTTTTTTATGCGATCTAAATCCCGATTTAGCTCCTCAATCGTATTGGAGATGTCATCAACACTTGTCCGGTAGTAAAGCTGCAACTCGTCAGCATAAAGATGATACGCAGCTCGAAGCTCGGTGCTAATGAGGTTAATAAAAATAGAGAATAAAAGAGGAGATAATATACCGCCTTGAGGGACGCCAGCTGCAAGTTCACACCAATTTGACGAAGAGTCTGCAGCAGAAACAGACTGCTGACGTCCCTGAAGATAAGAGGAAAACCATTCGAGTACCTCTGGAGAGACAGTAAGATAGGAAAGGATGGATAAAAGGACTTCGTGACTGACGGTATTAAAAGCATTGGAGAAGTCAATCAACACTAAGACTGTTACTTTAGTATCTTCTTTTTCTTATATCGTCAGTCACTTTAAGGAGAGCCGAAACGGTACTGTGCCCAGGCTTGAAATCGGATTGAAATGGACTGATGAGGGAGTTGTGATGAATAAAGTGGGAAAATTGTTTGTGAACGCTAGCCTCGAGCACTTTTGAAAGAAAGGGAAGGATGGAAATTGGGCATTAACAACCATTTTAAATGTAGCGATGGACAACCGAGCTTGGCTTCCAGCCACATTACCAATCCGTTTTGGTGGCCTCGGCATCCGCAAAATTACCAGTCTTAGCTTACCTAGTTCCCCAGTATTAGCTTACTTAGCTCCTGTCCTCTGTCCACAGCACTGAGAAGCTGGCCAGGAAAATCTTAGCACCCTTCCTGGTTGACGCAGATGTGCCGTGCTTGACTGATGCTATGACTGTGACTTTCTTGGATATAGATTGGCCCGTGAACCCGTCTTCCCAGATAAGATAAAATAAGATAAGATAACATGAATTTATTAGTCAGAAGCACGTGTACAGCTTGGCAAAAAAAGTCTGGAAAACTTTTTACCAAAAAATTTAACCGCCGAAAAAACTAGAAGCAAAAAATAATAAACCTTAAAATTATGAGTCGGCGCTTTGAGTGATCTTTGTTCATTGATTTTTCAGCGTCGACTCATAATTTTAAGGTTTATTATTTTTTGCTTTTCAGTTTTTTCGGCGGTTCAATTTTTTGGTAAAAAGTTTATATTTTATATTTTTTTTGTGGCTTTAATGTACTTATAATACTTGGCAAGGTATACCTATCCAATGAATAAAGAATTATCAAAATCGGACTACTCTGTATAAAGTTATGCGTGGTTAAACATTACAATCAGTGAGTGAACAATCAATCATCCCCTGTTTTCCGACCCTTAGGGTTCGATTTTGTTTTCCAAATTTATATGGGACCACCCTCGGAGTATACCCTTTCCAATAAAAAAAATCACAATCGGACTACTATGTAAAAATTTATGCAAAAAATACAAAAAAAATATATATATATATACGCGTCGAATTCGACGCGTATATATATATATATTTTTCAATTTATAACCTCCTCCGTTTGTTTTCATCGGTTAAAAAAATGAGGGCGCCTGTTTAGCAGCACACTGAAATTTTGCTTCGATTGCGGACATGTATATTTTATCCCTTCATCTTATAGATCCAGTGAAGAACTAAAACTTCTGGGAAGAAACCATGGTTTTATTCTGTTTAGTTTTGAAGTTTTTTAAAACTCGAGAAAACTCCATGGAAACCATGAAAATGCGTTATTTCGTCTTACATGTATGATTCTTCTATTGTTATAGTAGCTGAAGTGGAAAAAAAATTAAAATAATTGAGGGAAAAATTAAGGTTTTATTTAAAAAAAATATAAATATTTTTATTTGGCAAGTCTCATTATTTCCGCATTTTTTTTCACTGGAATAGATTTATACGCTATTAAGCTATGTTATAAAAAAAAACCAGGTGTGGATAATGCGGGACTTCTGAGTTATTAAATTTTTATTTTTGAGGTTAGGGCTGTCACTTACTTTACTATAAATTTTCTTGGATACCTTTGACTGGTAATTTACTATCTTTCTTGATGTAAAATGAAATATAATGGTATATTTTAGTGTAAAATTACACAAAACACCATACGAGAAAATTAAACCGGAAAACCTATTTCACCGAGCATTAGAATCTTCGGATCCATTTCTATCCACGATGTCACTCAGTACTCGCCAAAAAAAAAAAAATAAGCGTTTGGTTCATCCAGGAAAAGTTCTTTGGCTTTTAAAAACATCAACAGAAAATGTTCTGAATCACGATGACTTACTTGAAGAAACCAAAGCTGAAGAAAATGTTATTTTACCATCTGAAGAAGTATTAATATCTTCGGATGACGAAGAGAAAAGAAAAAAAAATACTTTGTCTTAAAACCCGACTACTGAAAACGACTAAAATGACGATTTTAAGCAGTCCGATGCAGTTGTTGGTGGCAGATCTGTAAATGAAATGCATCAGACTTCTTGAAAATCGACTTGTTTTAAACTTTTTAGTCGTTTTTGTTTTTCTTGCAGTCGGGTTTTTTGACAAAGTCAACTTTTTTATTACCTACATTTTATGGAGTCACATTTTTGAAATCGACTCCTCGAATCCTTTATTTTAATACACCACTCGATAGGTTTATTTTGAACAAAAAACGTTTGAAGACATAATATTATGGCGCCTAAAATCGATAATTTTATTTTTATCATACCCAGTGTGACTCACAATCATGAAGAATCTAACGACACCTCTCAAGTTCAAATACATCAAACTGTTTACATACACTCGAAAAACATAACCCTCCTTCTGGCGCAGTCGGGTAATGAATAAGCTCAAACGTTTACAATTTTAGTTATTAATACATCTTTTCTTTTGAATATATAAATAAAAAGGTATGTGCAATTTGACAACCCTATTTCCATAGAAATTCTATGGAAACTTAAGAAATGTAATATTTCCGAAGTCCCACTATTTACTCATTGGCTTTTTATTTTGTGTTGTTAATAACTATATTGTGCATGCTCAGTATTAAAGTCAGATGCGGAATCGATAGGAATACAGAGAAAACCGCAATTTTGTGAAAAGAGAAAAAAAAAGCGATTTCTCTGTTTTCATCGTAGATACAATACCTGAACTTTGTAAGCAGTTAGATATTGTATTGTTACTATAATCAAACAACGATTGAAGTAAATCATATTATTATTTTGAAATTTACAAACAAAAACAGTTTTTTGCTGACGTCAGCATTACTTTTAATAACTTCAAAACTAAACAGAATAAAACCACGGTTTCTTCCCAGAAGTTTAGTTCTTCACTGGATCTATACGATGAAGGGATAAAATATACATGTCCGCAAGTCCGCAATCGAAGCAAAATTTCACAGTGTGAGCAGGTATGGCCACCCTGTATACTAGGTCTAAAAGTGATAAGATACTTGTTGTTTTAATCAACAAACACGAGATCCTGGAAATTCTCAACAGTCAAGATTTCAAGACTTGATAAGCACACAGGCTTTTACTTTCATTGTATTTAGTAGATTGCGTATTATTTGGCTAGAATAACCTTTTATTTATGAGATGCGAGTGCCATCATAATAACATAGTGAAAACATATCTATACTAATATTATAAAGCTGTAGAGTTTGTTTGTTTGTTTGATTGAACGCGCTAATCTCAGAAACTACGGGTCCGAATTGAAAAATTCTTTTTGTGTTGGGTAGCCTATTTATCGAGAAAGGCTATAGGCTATATAACATCACGCTACAACTAAGAGGAGCGGAGCAGTAATGAAAAATGTTGCAAAAACGGGGATAATCGCATGGTTAGGCGATTCGACGCGACGGAAAGGGTCAGGCGAACAAGAAATCTTACGCGGACGAAGTCGCGGGCAGTTCAATATAAAAAATAAATTAAATTACACTCAGGGATTGCCGATTGAACCCGATACACAAGAAATAATGTTCAGCAATCGTATTTGCGGTCACCATCTAGGGTATTCACAACTCAATTCAATTCATTTATTTATTGTAAAACATAAGTACATTATTAGTTCTTATTTTACTTAGTTTACAACCATTCGATGATTGTGTTATTACACGCTTTATATTAGCTTCACTTGTATATTTGTATGTTTGTATATTTGTATGTTTGTTTGTAACCGACTCCTTATAGCGCGATTTTGACCCACTTTAAACGACCAGATTTCATTCAAACTTTGCACACCTGTCAAGGACCGATGACAATGCAATAATTTCATAAATTTGTGCCATTATCCTTGCCAGGGTTACCAGGACAGCAAAAAAACTGTCTTCGAAAACTACGGTGACATACGTCACAAACTAATTTGCGCCATTATCCTTGCCAGGGTTACCAGGACAGCAAAAAAAACTGTCTTCGAAAACTACGCTGACATACGTCACAAACTACGCTGCCATACGTCTCAAAATTCGAAACACCCTAAAAAATAGAAAATAAATAATAGTTTAAAAAAACTAAAAAACACGCTTCCATTGAAAACCAAACTAAAAAGTACATAATAATGGAAAAAAAGCGTGGGGTGCTTTTTAAAGTATTTTTTTATTGATATCAGGCACCCCACCCTTTTTTCCATTATTATGTACTTTTTAGTTTGGTTTTCAATGGAAGCGTGTTTTTTAGTTTTTTTAAACTATTTTTTTTTATTTGTCTTAGTTTAAAATAAATGGGCAAAATTGCAATATCGTTTGTATTGTTTTATTATTTCATATATTGTCTTTGTCTTCATTTTGCCATATCTTAGTTCTAGCGCCACTAGATTATATTTATCTATGTTAACGCTTCTTTTAGAGAATGCTGATAGACTGTAATTGGTGACTGTATAAGCCCAAGGCTATTGTTATCTATACTTTTGATAAATTGTATACAAAAGCTAAATTGTTAAATTAATAAATAAATAAAACATTATCATATTATTTTGAACATCATTTTATTCATTCTTTTTTTACACGCTTTATATTAGCTTCATTTGTATGTTTGTAACCGACTCCTTATAGCGCGATTTTGACCAACTTTAAACGACCAAATTTCATTCAAACTTTGCACACCTGTCAAGGACCGATGACAATGCAATAATTTCATAAATTTGTGCCATTATCCTTGCCAGGGTTACCAGGACAGCAAAAAAACTGTCTTCGAAAACTACGCTGACATACGTCACAAATTACGCTTACATACGACACAAACTACGCTGACATACGTCACAAACTACGCTGACATACGTCACAAACTACGCTGACATACGTCACAAACTACGCTGACATACGTCTCAAAATTTGAAACACCCTAAAAAATAGAAAATAAATAATAGTTAAAAAAAACTAAAAAACCTGGGGTGCCTGGATATCAATAAAAAATACCTTAAAAAGCACCCCACGCTTTTTTCCCATTATTTTGTACTTTTAGTTTGGTTTTCAATGGAATCGTGTTTTTTTAGTTTTTTTAAACTATTATTTTTCCACAACAATACTTAAGGCACATGCTCCAACCAGCTCGCGAAATTCTAAATTTCTTGCGTTTTTTGCAATTTGCAGGCCAGTGTTAGGTTGTATGTTGATTAAAATATTATTCGCGACTGTAAGACGTATGTAGTTACAGAATTATAATCATCAAAATCACCAATATAACCCTCCAAGTGCAAAAAACCTAAGAAAATTTGAATTTCGCGGCCTGGTTGGAGCATTTACCTTAATGCAATGCGTGGCAACGACAGGAATCACAATAACACAACAAAAGACGTAATGTTTATACGCTTCACTAATTACCGGCTTCGGTGCTTATCACAAGAATTTCTAAAACACTACCTTTGAGTAGTGTCTTTCACAAAAGCTACGATTCACTAAATGATTATCAGTTTGATGTCCACTGTGCTTAAACAATCGCAATCTTTTATTTATCGATACAAAAACATCTGTCAAAATGAGTTACGGTGACTATCAACGACACTGAGTGCCTATGACGTCATCCTAGATAGGCACTGAAGATAGCCAATACGAAAGTTGCTATTTGACAGTTGATCGTTAAACACTTTGCCAAATGATCATCATTATTAACTGTCAACAGAGATACGCAATAGCCCTACAGAACACTATCACTATCCACATGACAATGAAAATGAAAGAACACGCTAAAATGTAGATTTTATTTAAAAAGAAAAACGTGAGATAACATCATTCGTGTATTCCTTTTCGGTGCTATGATAGATTTTTCCATTAACACTGATGTGTCAGTTTTACATTTCTTATTTAAGAAATCTTAATAGTGTAAAAATCTTTCTTAGAAGTTTACGGTTCCCATGACCTTTTAACCCAAGTCTCCTCAAACTATAGGTAATACCTTTGATTATATGATAGGTACATAATCAAAGTACCTGTTATTACCTGTAATTACCGACGTAGAATAGGCACCTGAAAAATAATAAATGTAAATTATACTTTTTTTTACTGTGGTATGTGGTATGCGCTAACAGCATCAATAGAAAATACTTGCCTGTTGCTTTAGTGTTGAACTTTTTATCTAATTGCACACATATCAAAATCGTCTAATTCTTTCTTTCGCCAACTGTTTTGGTCTTTCTCCAGGTGTAGAAAAAATAATTATTTTTTTTCATCTCATTAACAACTTTTCTAATTGTACTGTGAGATTTACCTTGAAAAAAATATAAAGACAATCATATTAATTCCATGTACATTTTTCAATTTCAAGTATCAACCATTATGAGTCAACGTACACGCGATTTGTCAAACTAGAAAACATAACCTCAATTATCTGTTACTAAATTTAACAATAAAATGGCTTGAAACTTATAATACCGATAAAATTTAGTATTAGAAAGGAAAAACAATGACTGGCATTGACTAAAAGATATATTTCTTGGATAAATACCTGCCATGTCGCCAATTCTTTCGAAAACATTGTCAATCGGAGACAAAATTTGTTCCGCTTCAGATTCCGCCAAATATCTTACGAAAACTTGGTATATCATAGCTCACACCACTACTCCTTATTGTTTTATTCATTTTTTATTTGTACAAAGCATTAATAATTGATAGTTAATTAGAAATAAGTGAAATACAACTGGGAGCATAACACAATGACAAGAAGCCCCTTGTTGATGATAAATAAAGCAGTGCTGCCTCAAAAAATATATTTTAGTTCCAATTATCACCACGACAGACTCTTTTTTGTCACGCTGTAGGTTTAAAATCAGTTGGTGTGATTACAAAGAAAAAAGTTTCAACATGTTTTGCCTAGAAAGGCCACATACAATAATAATGACAGACAGTGATAGTGGGTAGTGGTGGTGGGTAGTGATGAGAGACAGTAGGATGAGCCGCTCTGCAGGTTGGTACAGAATAATCTAATCAATCCGTTCACCAATCCGTCTTGTTGACTGTGGGAGAATGGGAGTTGGGCCTCAGACTTCAGGCACTACCATCATCCAACATAGGTACTATGCTGTGTAACACCACTTTCCGGTTCGCTACCTATCTGCATCTGAGCGTTCCTTGTGGGACTCCGCATCGCTGCCAGTGCAGTAAAGCTGTTGACTGATTCAGACACTATGGTCTATATTGCAGTAAGAGTACAGGCCATTTGCCTCGGCATGCCGGTATTAATGACATTAACATACTATTGCATATCCGACTTGGGTAGACTGTTAAAACCAAAAATGTAATGTTTATTAATAAGACCTTAATGTACACAGTTACGCAATAAATATATCTTTATCTTTATCCGTCGTGCTCTTGTCACCAGGTGCCAGCTGTTTTAGAACCCAAAGGTTTGGCATGCGACTTTGATTCTTTTCTTTCTGTTTTTATATACATGTACATATTATTATTAATATATTGATAAATTGTTTTGACTAAGGGCGAGCGCGCACTGCTTTGCAGTGCAGTCACACGTCTGCACACTGCGGTGGAAAAAACCACGTTTTGTCATTCAAGTTACAGCCGTGGAGCCTACACCACACGTCATTGTGGACAAATACAAGAGTCGCTATCTGCATATGTCTATACTAATATTATAATGCTGAAGAATTTGTTTATTTGAACCCACTAATCTCAAGAACTACTGAAAAATTAATTAATGTTTGGTAGCTCATTTATCAAGGAAGGCTTTAGCAACCAATAGGAGCGGAGCATTAATAAAAAATGTTGCAAAAACGGAGGAAATTTATTCCTTTTGAGAGCTGTGCTGCGTAAACGGTTACAGTAACGTAACAATTATGTATGACGAAATTGTTCCTATTGAAAAATTCTAGAAAAAAGTTCACGATAGCATATGGCTCACTATAACGTTTTTAACTATAATCAAATCATAAAGCTGACGAGGGGAGTCGGGTCTGCAAGAAATTTAACGCGTACAAAGTCACGGGCAGAAGCTAGTCTTATAATAGTTTGTTAAGAATTGCTGGTCCTGAAATTCTGCGATTGAGTCTCGCACCACCGTCGCCGTCACCGGACGAACGCCAAGTAACGACATGTCTGTGTGGTGTGGCAACCCAACCAACAGCAACTGAGTTAACTGAGTGTGTCTCAGTGCATTTATTTCATCGCAGTGCGCGGTGCTTCTTAGAACTCTATGCGATACAAAAATAATTGCGGTAGAATCACCGCAAATTTGCAGTGATGACTCTACCGCAGGCGTTTGTTTCACCACAGTGCGCGCACTTCTATGACATTTCATACTTCACAAATTATGCGGTAACAAAACGCATGGCAGTGCGCGCTAGGCCTAAAATCTCAATGTTGTCTATCTATCTATTGTTTGCAATGTGAAATGTCAACACTCAAGCTCAACTGTCAGAGATCAGTGTTGCCAACTTAGTGGAATTTCCACTAGATCTGGTGGTTTATAGACTTACTGTTTAGTGGGCAAATTTTGGTTTTAGTGGCTAGTGGATTTTTCTAGTGGCTTTGGTTACTTCTGTTTGTGGTAAGGTACGAAATTCAACCACTAGAACGGTGAACATATTTTCGGGAAATAACTCTAACATTTACGTTAAAATAGTATATTTTTTTATGTGTACGTAACACAGAACTAAGGATGTTGTTTGCGGGGATTCCCCGAAAATAGTTTGTCAATTTCTTGAATAATTTTGATTATAGACTTTATTTGTATGAAAACTGAGTCAAGTTTGATGTTTCCTATGCATGCACTAACATATAAATACAACGGACAGTACAGTACAGTTTGGAGTTGGCGTTGGGTGTTTTACTTGTTTTAGTTCATTTTGTAAAACGAATATGCCTAAACCACAGTACACCTAAAAGTTCTGTGAAAGTTGGTTACGTGACTCAGATTTAAAGGACTGGTTACAAGTGGTGGAAAGTACTACTGGTCCAGTTGCTAAGTGCAAATTATGTGGTTCAATTCAAGTTTTTCCTCATTCTAACGCTGACGTAGAGCGATTATTTAGTATGATGAACGAAACACAGGAACCAAATGAAGTTAGATTTGCTATATTCAATTCTCACAGTTCGTGCTGGTTTAAAACGCGAGGAAAATGCTGCAAAAACTATATATTGCCCAATAGCGTAGCGTAGTACAAAAAATTGGGACTAGAAGAAACCGATTCTTCCAAAGATGATTGTCTATAAGATTGATTTTTTTCGTACTTATCAAAAAAAAATTAAAATAAAAAAAAATGTGGTTGTTTTATTTTCAAATAATATTTAGGTATTATTTGTCTGGCATCATATGTTAGTGGTTTTCTGGTGGTTTGAGGGATCGTCTTTAGTAGTTTTCTAGTGGGTTACGATACCACAATTTGTGGTTTCGTTAAAATAAAGTTGGCAACACTGCCAGAGAGTCACTATTCACTCAGTCAAGTGTCATGAAGTGTCACTGGTCAATTACTACACTATAACGATACGATCCTAAACGTGACTCTGGCAGAATAGTCGACATCGGCTCAATTGCCAAAAGCAAAAAAAAAAAAAAAAAAACGATACGATCACACGTTTGTAAATATTGGTCGCTTTGGATTTGGTTGATTGATAAAAACTGTCTTTTTAATTTATAATAGCCGTAATTTGGTCTATTTTGTTTAGCTATCCTCGATTTTAAAAGTATTGTGAAATATTTTTCATGATTTCTGTTATAGACTCATTCTATGAAAACATACGTAATCGGTGTCGCATTTTCGAAGAACTTATAAAATTGTGACGAAGATCTGAGGATGGGCGGTGATCGTGAACGTGGCCGTCACAGGAGTCGTAGTCGTGACACGCTTAAATGTCGTGATCGAGAGCATGGTGGTCGCGACCGTAGCCGAGAGCGTAGCAAGGAGAGAAGTGGTCGCGACCGTAGCCGAGAGCGTAGCAAGGAGAGAAGCGGTCGCGACCGTAGCCGAGACCGAAGTATGGAGAGAAGCGGTCGCGACCGCAGCCATGAGCGAAGCAAGGAAAGAGGTGGACGAGACCGCAGCAGAGAGCGTAGCAAGGATAGGACTGGTCAACCCCGTAGTGAAGATCGAAGTAGGGACATAGGTGGCAGAGATCGCGTAAGAGAGCATTGGGGAGCGGGGCGTGATGACCGTGCACGCACTAAGAACAACGACGGCAGCACGGAACGAGAGCGGCCGCATGTGCGGGAGCGTGATCGTGGACGCAGCTCCTACAAGGAGTACAATGGAGGAGGGCTGGGCGGTGGTAAGTATTAATTGAGAACAATGTGCTATTGTTCAAATACTATTGTTAATCATTGATGATAAAATCATATATTACATTATATTTTCAGGTTTAGGAGGAGGTGGTCCTCCAGCAAGAGCCCGTTACAAACCTCAAGAAGAAGAATTCTTTGATGCAAGGCGAGAAGAGAGGGAGAGGATCGGTCAAATTGGAGTGTCTTCTGTTTGGGGCAAGTCACCACTCAGGGCAGAGTAAGTGTTCCAAACTTATTATGAATGTAATTTTTGGTGTAAAGTAATTCAAATGAGGTTCTTCTTTATTACAATGCCATATTATTGCATGGAACATGTCATGAACATCTTGGTCACATAATCACTTTCAGGAAGAATTATTATTCTGTATTGTTTTTGTTTATCTTTGCTCTCTGATTTTTTAGTACTGAAGAGGAACAGTCACAACCTGAAAACTCAGGCAGTGGTAAAGAAAAGAAAAAGAGTAAAAAGTCAAAGGATAAAGACACGAAACAAAAACTGAAAAAGTTAAAGAAGAAACTAAAGAAAGTGAAGAAAGCAAGAAAAAAGGCAAAGAAGAAGAAAGCCAAGAGTTCCAACAGTGATACGAATGACAGCACTGAGGAGGAAGTGTGGGTCGAGAAAGGACGTAAGTGTTGTTAGGTATAACAAAATGCCACGTTGCAAGTCTTAAGAGTTTATTACTCAAGATTTGCCTTTGCTGAAACTAGGATTAGTTTACTGTTGTATACCATATCTATACTAATATTATAAAGAGTAAACCTTGGCTTGTAATCTCTAGAAATACTTCCCATGCAGATTTGAAAACTTCTTGTTGCATTTGTTAACCCAGTTCTTGAGGAAGGTAAAATTTTATTCAGGCTTTAAGGAGAAATCAATACACCAGGTCTAACTACAGGGCACAGTTAGTCATGTCATATCTCTAAAAATGCAGCTATGCAATATTGCTTGCATTCAAAGGCGGTGTGAATTTAGCAATTTATAATTATGCTGATAATATTTATTTATGTTAAGTTCAATTCACAGAAGAACATGAAATAGAAGCAACAAGGGAATCGAAGTCGTCCAAAAAAGGTGAGGAGGAGATGGCTATGGAGGCGTTCGGGCCGACGCCGCGCGTGGGCGCCGCGCTGGGCCACAAGGACTTCGGGCGCGCGCTGCTGCCCGGCGAGGGCGCCGCCATGGCCGCCTTCGTGCAGGACGGCAAGCGCATCCCGCGCCGCGGCGAGATCGGACTCACCTCCGACGAGATCGCCTCCTACGAGTCTGTGGGATACGTCATGAGTGGCAGCAGGTACGCATTTGCTTTAGTTCTACTTGTGTTTCACGAGTGTGAGCAGACTTCAATCATAATATTACTACTCTATCAAGAAAGTACCGGGAAAAATCAATAATACACAAAATGTTAGTTGTTCATCCAAATTTATTTTATCACCTTCAGAAATGATACACATGCCAACGAGAAAGAGTAAAAAAATGTTTTCAGGATTGGATTATCTTATCAATCATCAAAACATTTTTAAACGCTTTTTCGTAAGCGAGTACAGTTCTCGCTGCGAATTCTCCTTTGTCTTCTACCAAATGAAAACGGGAAGTGGTAATTTGAGTTTAGGAAAAGAAAGAAGCTGGAGCCATATCTGATGAATAAGGTTGCTCGATGATATTTGTTAAGTTTATTGTCAAAAATGGGACCACACGGGAAGCACCAGCTTTCAAATAAAAAAGAATCATCCAAATCGGTTCACCCAGTCAAAAGTAATGAGGTAACAAACATAAAAAAAATACAGTCGACTTGATAACCTCCTCCTTTTTTTGGAGTCGGTTAAAAATTCGTTCACAATGATGACCTTGTGCGAATGCGCATTATCGTGGTGCTGCAAAATCCAAGAAAAATCTGGCCATTTTCGTCTAATTTCTCTCTTAACCCCGCATGGGTTTAAGAGAGAGTTCAGAAATTAGACGAACGCTCAAATAATATTCTTTATTTACGTTTGACTTTCCGACAAGAATACCGAGTGTACAACGCGATAGTCAAAAAAAAAAAAAAAAATACAATCAGCATGACTTTGACTTTTGATCGACTTTGGCGTGGTTTGCTCGGTTTCGGTTCAGTTGAAAGACGCTACTACGAGGCTTGTTGGCTAGTTCGCACGTCAAACTCGTAAACCCACGTCTCATTACCACTCACCAGTAACATCCGTTTCATGAATGTTGGGTCGGAAGTGACTCGTTCTAGCATGTCCTCAGCAACTCTTATGCGATTTTTTGAAGAAAATTCAGGTCTTTTGGTTGGTTGCCGCTCGGCTAACATGTTTCATACCCATGTGATTATTTAAAATGGTACGGACCGACTCGTGAGATACAGAAAGTTCGGCGGCTATCTCTCTCAAACTTGAATAAGGATTTTCAGTCACAATTTCCTTCTCATTTGCGATGTTAACTTCAGTTGCAGACGTTGATGGCCTACCAGAGCGAGGCAAATCTTCCATCACATCTTGTCCGTTTTTGAACGCTTTGTACCATTCATAAAGATAAAAGATAACGATGCATTTATTTCTATAAACATTACACATAAATATGCACATATGGTGGAAACGAGTTTAAAATTGCTGGTTCAACATGTTTTGCTATATTCGGCGTACGAAAACTATTTAGTTTCTAATACTTGATTGGAAATTATAAATTAGGAAATAAATGTGACAATAAAAAAAAATATCAAATGGATCTCGAACTTCGAGCCAAATAAAAACCAGTTGTGCCAATGTAACAACAGCAAAATAACAAATCATTCATTCCCGAAACTTTCGACTGAATGTATATTTGATCTATAGTGCCATTTCGTTTATTGCATTCTCAACGGTGTGATTTGGTTTCAGACATCGTCGCATGGAGGCGGTGCGTATCCGCAAGGAGAACCAGATCTACTCGGCGGACGAGAAGCGCGCGCTGGCCGCCTTCAGCAAGGAGGAGCGCGCCAAGCGGGAGAACGCCATCCTGTCGCAGTTCCGCGACGTGCTGCAGGCCCGCACGCAGCGCCGCGACACCTAGCGCCACACCTAGTGCCGTCACACCTAGTGGCGTCACACCGACCGCGCGTCACACCAAACGGCGTGACAACTAGCGCGCATGATACCTAGCGCGCGTGACACCTAGCAGCGAGACAGCGTCACACCTAGTGGCGTGATACCAAGCGGCGTGACAACTAGCGCGCATGATACCTAGCGCGCGTGACACCTAGTGGCGTCACACCTAGCACGCGTGATACCAAGCGGCGTGACAACTAGCGCGCATGATACCTAGCGCGCGTGACTCCTAGCGGCGAGACACCTAGCGTCACACCTAGCGGCGAGACACCTAGCGTCACACCTAGCGGCGAGACACCTAGCGTCACACCTAGTGGCGTCACACCTAGCACACGTGATACCAAGCGGCAAACACCTAGCGCGCACGCTGCGGCGTGTCGGCTATGTCCAATTTTAGCCATCCAGCCTTGTAATAATTTTGAAGGTCCGAACAAGTAGAAATCAAACCTTTTATATTCAAAGCAAGAGGAAGATAATGTTCATTGTAAATAAATAAATGACTCGTTTATATAAAAGTAAATGTTTTATTTTCTTAATCATATTTACTACGTATGGCTTTCGCCTTGCACCTGTAGTTGGGTCTATTTTACAATATTTACAATCAAAATCATCTTATATATTTACGCCATGCCGCGGTTAAATACAACAAACATGTATTTTACATTTATGGTTTTCTTTTATTGTTTACACCTAAAATAAGTTGCGTAACTAAAACTATGAGGCTCGTCACAAATATTAACAGAATAAGTTGAATCAATACTAATTCTGTACGATGTTTTGACGCGAATAAGGTGTGCAACAACAACAACTTTTTTGTAACTTACACTCAATTATATTTTCATGGAGAGACAGTCTATGACAAGATTCATTTACAGACTGGCTAAATTCTTAAAAAATGTCTATTTACGTCTAAATATGTTAATGTAACATAATAGGGTCACTTCGGAGTTTCAAGTAATGCTTCAGGTCTTTTGTCCAATAAAAGCGATCGTCGCGTTCTTTTGAAATTAATATGACATGGATCAATCAAGTTCCGACCCAAACGACCGCGTCGATCGCTTTCGATTAGGACCTGCAGTAAGTGGTTATCTTGAAAATGCAAGCAGATTTGTGATCAGCTGTGCGTGCGCCCCCCCGCGCTAGAGCGCCCCCCGCTCGTACTGCGCCAGGCCGCCCGGGCCCCGCCCGCCCCCCCCGCGCTAGAGCGCCCCCCGCTCGTACTGCGCCAGGCCGCCCGGGCCCGGCCCGCCCCCCCGCGCTAGAGCGCCCCCCGCTCGTACTGCGCCAGGCCGCCCGGGCCCGGCCCGCCCCCCCGCGCTAGAGCGCCCCCCGCTCGTACTGCGCCAGGCCGCCCGGGCCCGGCCCGCCCCCCCGCGCTAGAGCGCCCCCCGCTCGTACTGCGCCAGGCCGCCCGGGCCCGGCCCGCCCCCCCGCGCTAGAGCGCCCCCCGCTCGTACTGCGCCAGGCCGCCCGGGCCCGGCCCGCCCCCCCCGCGCTAGAGCGCCCCCCGCTCGTACTGCGCCAGGCCGCCCGGGCCCGGCCCGCCCCCCCGCGCTAGAGCGCCCCCCGCTCGTACTGCGCCAGGCCGCCCGGGCCCGGCCCGCCCCCCCCGCGCTAGAGCGCCCCCCGCTCGTACTGCGCCAGGCCGCCCGGGCCCGGCCCGCCCCCCCCGCGCTAGAGCGCCCCCCGCTCGTACTGCGCCAGGCCGCCCGGGCCCGGCCCGCCCCCCCGCGCTAGAGCGCCCCCCGCTCGTACTGCGCCAGGCCGCCCGGGCCCGGCCCGCCCCCCCCGCGCTAGAGCGCCCCCCGCTCGTACTGCGCCAGGCCGCCCGGGCCCGGCCCGCCCCCCCCGCGCTAGAGCGCCCCCCGCTCGTACTGCGCCAGGCCGCCCGGGCCCGGCCCGCCCCCCCGCGCTAGAGCGCCCCCCGCTCGTACTGCGCCAGGCCGCCCGGGCCCGGCCCGCCCCCCCCGCGCTAGAGCGCCCCCCGCTCGTACTGCGCCAGGCCGCCCGGGCCCGGCCCGCCCCCCCCGCGCTAGAGCGCCCCCCGCTCGTACTGCGCCAGGCCGCCCGGGCCCGGCCCGCCCCCCCGCGCTAGAGCGCCCCCCGCTCGTACTGCGCCAGGCCGCCCGGGCCCGGCCCGCCCCCCCGCGCTAGAGCGCCCCCCGCTCGTACTGCGCCAGGCCGCCCGGGCCCGGCCCGCCCCCCCCGCGCTAGAGCGCCCCCCCGCTCGTACTGCGCCAGGCCGCCCGGGCCCGGCCCGCCCCCCCCGCGCTAGAGCGCCCCCCGCTCGTACTGCGCCAGGCCGCCCGGGCCCGGCCCGCCCCCCCCGCGCTAGAGCGCCCCCCGCTCGTACTGCGCCAGGCCGCCCGGGCCCGGCCCGCCCCCCCGCGCTAGAGCGCCCCCCGCTCGTACTGCGCCAGGCCGCCCGGGCCCCGCCCGCCCCCCCGCGCTAGAGCGCCCCCAGCTCGTACTGCGCCAGGCCGCCCGGGCCCGGCCCGCCCCCCCGCGCTAGAGCGCCCCCAGCTCGTACTGCGCCAGGCCGCCCGGGCCCGGCCCGCCCCCCCGCGCTAGAGCGCCCCCCCGCTCGTACTGCGCAAGACGCGCGCGCGTGCTCCTGAGCTCGCGGCGCAGCGCGGCCAGCGAGCGCTGTGCGGCCGCCAGCTGCGCGCGCAGGCCGCCCGGGCCGTCGGTCCCGCCCGGACTGTCGGCCCCGCCCGGGCTGTCGGCCCCGCCCGGGCTGTCAGCCCCGCCCGGCTCTGCCTGCGCCGGGGGCTCCGGGTCGCCGCACGGCTCGCTCGTTACCGTCACCTGTCAAGTATTAATAATAATCGCATTACATCGCGAGGTCTAACGGACTAAAGGTCGTCAGTCATTATAATAGCGCTGCTGCGACCCAGTAAATAACCTCATCTCACAAGTTACAATAAAAAAGCGCTGTATCCGAGTTCATGTTACGACACTACAGTGGGCGCGATGCGATCCCGCCTGCCCCCCGGGGGTCGCGCGCTGTATCCGAGTACATGTTGCCTCCGGCCCGCTCGGCTCGGCGCGGTGGCTGCGCTGCCACAGTGTGAAGGCCTGCAGCGCTCGGCCACACTTACCTCCGGCCCGCTCGGCTCAGCGCGGTGGCTGCGCTGCCACAGTGTGAAGGCTTGCAGCGCTCGGCCACACTTACCTCCGGCCCGCTCGGCTCAGCGCGGTGGCTGCGCTGCCACAGTGTGAAGGCCTGCAGCGCTCGGCCACACTTACCTCCGGCCCGCACAGCTCGGCGCGGTGGCTGCGCTGCCACAGTGTGAAGGCTTGCAGCGCTCGGCCACACTTACCTCCGGCCCGCTCGGCTCAGCGCGGTGGCTGCGCTGCCACAGTGTGAAGGCCTGCAGCGCTCGGCCATACTTACCTCCGGCCCGCTCGGCTCAGCGCGGTGGCTGCGCTGCCACAGTGTGAAGGCTTGCAGCGCTCGGCCACACTTACCTCCGGCCCGCTCGGCTCAGCGCGGTGGCTGCGCTGCCACAGTGTGAAGGCTTGCAGCGCTCGGCCACACTTACCTCCGGCCCGCTCGGCTCAGCGCGGTGGCTGCGCTGCCACAGTGTGAAGGCTTGCAGCGCTCGGCCACACTTACCTCCGGCCCGCTCGGCTCAGCGCGGTGGCTGCGCTGCCACAGTGTGAAGGCTTGCAGCGCTCGGCCACACTTACCTCCGGCCCGCTCGGCTCAGCGCGGTGGCTGCGCTGCCACAGTGTGAAGGCTTGCAGCGCTCGGCCACACTTACCTCCGGCCCGCTCGGCTCAGCGCGGTGGCTGCGCTGCCACAGTGTGAAGGCTTGCAGCGCTCGGCCACACTTACCTCCGGCCCGCTCGGCTCAGCGCGGTGGCTGCGCTGCCACAGTGTGAAGGCTTGCAGCGCTCGGCCACACTTACCTCCGGCCCGCTCGGCTCAGCGCGGTGGCTGCGCTGCCACAGTGTGAAGGCTTGCAGCGCTCGGCCACACTTACCTCCGGCCCGCTCGGCTCAGCGCGGTGGCTGCGCTGCCACAGTGTGAAGGCTTGCAGCGCTCGGCCACACTTACCTCCGGCCCGCTCGGCTCGGCACGCGAGGCGGTGGCGATGAGTCTGTTGAAGTTGCTCTTGTTCATGATGATCTTCACGGCGGGCCGCTGACTGGCCAGTGACGTCACGGTGGGCGTGGCCGCGCGACCTGCGATTCTGTTCTTCGCCTTCATGGGGACTATCTTTGATGGAGATATGATTTTTGTGTCTGCTGGCAGTTGTACAAACTTAACCTGAAAGTATAAAATTGTCATTTATTAATTTGTTAAACACGGATGGAGATATAACGAAACTGGTGAAACGGGCACTTAATAACTAAGCTAGAAATGACCTGCATGTCCTGCGGGTTGATAATTTTTTTGACCGGTATCTTGTTGTCCTTAGGCACGGCTAGCAGCTTGTTGTTGAGCGTGAATATCTTCACTCCAGGCCTCGGCGGCGACTTGACCGGCGTGGCCGTCAGGACCATGCCTTTAGCCTGGTTGGCGATCGACGTCACCTTGCCGACCGTCGACGGAGATGTCTCACTTTCTTTCAGCATTAATTTGCCAGCATCTGCAAACGTTCAGTCGAGTTAATTGTGCGTCCGTCCGTGACAGTATGCGCGCCGCACTCTCGCGATGGGCGCATACCCGACAGCACGACAATACACTACAGTAAACATACACAGCGTCGCGCCCTCCCCCGGCAACTCGCACTACACATACACAGCGCAGCGCCCTCCCCCGGCAACTCGCACTACACATACACAGCGCAGCGCCCTCCCCCGGCAACTCGCTCTACACATACACAGCGTCGCGCCCTCCCCCGGCAACTCGCACTACACATACACAGCGCCGCGCCCTCCCCCGGCAACTCGCACTACACATACACAGCGCCGCGCCCTCCCCCGGCAACTCGCTCTACACATACACAGCGTCGCGCCCTCCCCCGGCAACTCGCACTACACATACACAGCGCCGCGCCCTCCCCCGGCAACTCGCTCTACACATACACAGCGCCGCGCCCCCCACGGCGACTCGCACTACACATGCACAGCGCCGCGCTCTCCCCCGGTGACTCACACTACACATACACAGCGCCGCGCCCACCCTCGGCGACTCACAATACACATACACAGCGCCGCGCCCACCCTCGGCGACTCGCACTACACATACACAGTGCCGCGCCCTCCCCCGGTGACTCGCACTACACATACACAGCGGCGCACCCTCCCCCGGCGACTCGCACTACACATACACAGCGGCGCACCCTCCCCCGGCGACTCGCACTACACATACACAGCGGCGCACCCTCCTCCGGCGACTCGCACTACACATACACAGCGCCGCGCAGCCCCCCGGCGCCTCGCACTACACACACACTACACACCGTACGCGCGTACCCGACAGCACGACGGTGCGGCCACTCTGCAGCGCGCTGAGCACGGTGCTGCCGTCGTCCGTGGGCAGCAGCGTGATGCCGTGCTGCCGCAGCAACGCCGCGCCCGCGCCATTCCCAACCGGCGCCTCGCACTACACATATACTACAGTACATTAGTCTCCGTATATCCTAAACTTCTTAATTTACCGTTTTCGGAATAAAGCTTGAAAACCATACCTCAATGTTTATTTCTTGCTTTATAGCCTTTTCAGTTTGTTTCGGTTTGGCAGGCTTTAAATCCTGGATTCCTTTGGCAAAACATATAAACAACAATTGGATTATATATTGTAACATGTGGATTACGTAGTTGGTTACGCACTGACATGCCTAGATTATAAGCTATTGTATCCATGTATAGTGTGCAACTGTTGGTTTTCCCTAATAAATCAAATAAAACAATTAGTAACGAGAAAAAATTACACACGCACGACAAAACAAAAATTATTTATATAAATTAGTGGTCGCCCAGTGCTCACAATAGGCAAGATGCAAATATAATATTTATGAAAATTTTATGATTAAAATGTTAAAAAAGTATAAAAGAAGGGCCACTGCAATGTTTTTATGTTACATAATGTTCAATTTTAACAATAATTACGAGTTAAAAATGACTTGAAACAAAACGTATTTCAAAACACCAATCACCAGTGACGTCACCTCACTCCTGTTATGACAACTTATTGAGGCTATGGATGTAAAAGTTAATATTATTTTATGGGAATATTAATTGCATTTTTATTGTAAAAAATGGAAGGTAGGTTTATAAAAGCAGATTCCAGGAATTTACTAAGAGTTATTTTTCAGAAAAAGTTTTCCTCCACCCATTTTAAACTTTAATCCAATTTTTGACGTCATTCTCCAACTATAAATGTAATACATGTTATAGACAAGTTTGTAAGTATTAGGTAGGTTACTAACGTGTTTTCACGTACAAGCAGATTTACTAAACATATAACAAGTATATTCGCTGACTTAT
Organism: Aporophyla nigra; assembly: GCA_947507805.1. Lineage (NCBI taxonomy): Eukaryota > Metazoa > Arthropoda > Insecta > Lepidoptera > Noctuidae > Aporophyla > Aporophyla nigra. The sequence goes on along the minus strand of OX382296.1, from coordinate 715,930 downwards.
TACGTCAAAGTGATCTTCACAGTTCACAGCATCGAATAATGCAAAAAGGAAAGAAAGCTATGCAATGAAGAATGAATGATGCATGATGATGATGTGATGTATTGTGGAATGCAATAAAGTTTTGAGTATTGAAATGGTGTTTGGAGAAAACTGAAATTTCTTTTCGCAGCTTGAAACCAACTTTTTCTCAGTTTTGGGTCTCAAAGTCCAGTCAAAAACAATTTATTTGGAAACTTTGTTTAAGTATACACGGACTCACTGGCTGGATTATTAGTGGTATTGTTATGATCACCTGATGTTGACGGATAGTCCATTTTAAATATTTCAAAAAAAACTATCTCAAAAGTCGAAAAAATATGCAAAAGTATGAAAGCCGACCAACAAATACAACCAGTGACAGACAAGAATGACGTCATCGGAACTATAGGTCCGTTTTCGCGGGAAAATTTAAACTGTCAATTTAAAACCTAATTTTTTCCGATAAATTACAATATTTTAATTTTTTTATATATTTGTGGTCTATTCTACATGGAATTCTTTAAAGTGAAAACAAAAATAAAAATATTGCATGTTGCCTATTCGACCATAATTCAACGAAATTATGATCAACAATAATAAAATTAAATCACTATTTTTGGAAAGAATTTCATATGCCAAATGATCAAATGAAAATCCAAGACGGCGGCGGCAGATTTTTTAAAATTATTCATTATGGGTTTCGCTTCATAGTTTTAGAGGGTGATTAAGCCGATAGTCTTAGCACCCTCGAAAACTACTAATACGACACCCATTATGAAAAAGGTGGCATAACATAAAAACGGGTCAAGTGCGAGTCTGACTCGCGCACCAAGGGTTTCCTACAAACTATTCAGAGATCTGTAGAGACTGATGTCTGACTGATGTCTGTGTGTGATCTGTGTTAACTGTATTGATGGACAAACTTAACTCGGCCGTTGGAAAACTGTTGTCCTCATACATCGACATAACTAGGTCGCGGTTGGTTTGGTTAGTTTACCAACAGCAAATAAGTTTATGAACACAAAACTTATTATTTTGTGATGTCACTACACATTCACGGTTTTCAGATTTTGTCCTTTACTTGTGCTTCATTTCATGGTTCTGCTTCTTGCCAAAGGAGAATGACCAAAAGTGGCACCAAAAAGTTCCGCGCATAAAGACCACAATTTTGTAGTATTTTTTTAAAAGTGATTTGATTTTTTTATTACTTTAGCGTTTAAAAGTATGAAAACTGTTTCACCCCTCACAAATGGCGTTCCGTTTCACATAATATGATTAATATAACCGTGATTTGAAAGTGTCATGATAAACAAATTATACTTTGCAGATTCTACAATAATTAAAAAAAACTAGAATAGCATCTTTATTTAAAAGTTTGTCATTATTTTATCTATGGTTAATTGACCGTTCACAGCCGGTCATAAAGATGCAGAATGTAATTGTATAGATTTATGATGAATCCACTAACAAGTAATCGTTGCTTATGAATAATAAATAACTATAACGTTCGCTTGATAAAGATTTCACGTATTATATGTATTTGCTATGCTTTCTTTGAATAACAGCAACAATTAAGTTAAATCACCTATTCGTTTTAATTTAGTTTATTGCTAATTGACACAAAATCGATTTACTTACCCTAAAGATTTTGATTTATCGATTACATCCCTAAATCCTAGCCGGCCATCCAACCTCCGACGGGTATTTTTAAGTTATTTTCGATTTTAATAAAATAACTCCGAAACCCGATTTTTTATTAAAAAATAACCTGTGTATGAATTAATAATTATGATCATTGTAGCCTTACTGCAGCGACCATATAACCCATAGACGCCTAATTACAGGCGACCGATGTCTGTCAACACATCAGACTTATAGATCTGATACAGGATACCACTCAATAATTTCGTTTCAGTATTGACCACTTCTGTGAGCCGTAAACACTTCCGCGTTAGTAAATTAAAATTGGTGAAAATAAATATTATAATGGCCCCTTGCACTATACGTTGGTGTGGTAACAATAGCCAAACTTCGAGTTTCCGTAAGGATGGCATAACATTTCATCGGTAAGTCAATAGTTACATAATCATAATTACAATAATTTTTTTCCCATTATTTATCGGAGTTCATCTTATACTGGTCAAACTTGTAGGTGAAAAAAGGTGCAAGGACTCTCGTTGATGTCTTTTATGATTGCGTCTCTTTCTTCTGAATGTAATTTTCAACCCCCGACGGAAAAAGAGGGGTGTTATAAGTTTGACGTGTCTGTCTGTCTGTCTGTCTGTCTGTCTGTGTGTCGGTCTGTCTGTGTGTCTGTCTGTCTGTGGCATCATAGCTCCCGAACGGATGAAGCGATTTTAGTTATTATTTTTTTGTATTAAAGGTGACTTATGTGCGAGTGTTCTTAGATATGTTTGATGAAAATCGGTTGAGCCGTTTAAAAGTTGTGGGGGGTGAAAGTGGGGAAGAATAACCGAATGTCTACAAATATACTCAAGTGGGGTCTCAAATGAAAGCGCACTGAAAGAGAATATTGATGACTTAATCGAGAATGTTCAAGCTTCGTTTGATGAGAAAATTGGTGGTGGGAAAATTGGGACATGGAAATCCGATTGTCACGTGAGAGTATCAATGACTACATCTCAGTCTTTGCAATTCTGCTAAAGATGATTTGTCATGTGGGTTATTAAATAGTTTTCTTTGGTCGAGCGCACAAACTGCTACACCATCCAAGGAAAAGGCCAAGCCTATGTAGCCTAAAACAGAGTAAAAATACTCTACTTAAGGCTACATAGGCTTGGTCTTTTGCGAAAGTACTTTTACCTAAGTAAACCACAGCTTTTTCAACTGTCGTGCCTTGCAACTTATATGCCGTAATCGCCCAACATAAAATGATAAGAAACATTGTTCTTTCAATATTTCCATATCCTCTAAGACCTTGAAAAGTTACATTATGTGGCCTTATCAGAATCCATCCATTCTCGTCAACACAACTCCGGCCGATAGTGGCATCATCAAATTGAATTGATATTGTTTTTTGAAGCTTCCCATCTTCCTGTTGGCCACGGCGAAGTTCTATGTATTTACAACTTAACAAAATCTACATTATAATAAGTATACCAATAAAAAGTATAAAATAAAAAATTAAATTAAAAATTTAAAAAACCCCCGACACAAAAACCTAAAATCCCTTTAAAAAGTAAAAAATAATAAAAAAACTCAATCTTGAAGTACCTAAGTATGTATTAATAATTCAAAAAAAAAAAATACGTCGCGTTGGGGGACCGCTCTGCGAGGGCAGACGTCGTTGACGCTCGTATCCTAAATGCAAAATTTAGAAGTCATTTTATAAAAGTTTTCTTCAGTTAGGTAATAGACTATTTGTAAGTAAATTGTTAGGTTTGGAGCGGTCCCCCAACGCGACGTATTTTTTTTTTTTGAATTATTAATACATACTTAGGTACTTCAAGATTGAGTTTTTTTATTATTTTTTACTTTTTAAAGGGATTTTAGGTTTTTGTGTCGGGGGTTTTTTAAATTTTTAATTTAATTTTTTAGTTATCTCTTTTCCTTTATTATTTGGTAGACGTAACTAGTGATGCACCAAATCTTATGACACAAATAAAATTGTTCGATAAAGCAAAATCCTATACATACTATTTATACGAAGATCTTTTGAATCACTAATTACAATAGACATTAAATTAATTGTGAAACTATGATTGATTTTAGCTACCCACAAGATCCTGATGTAAAAAATAAAATAATAGGTCAATGCAACCAAGCGAGAGAACTGGTTCCCATCAACACATAGTGTAATATGTTAAGAAATATAAAAAAAATACATATATTAAGAAATAGGAAGTTAGAAAGCCAATTCAATATAGGTATTAATAAACGTTTTACTATTTACAATACAATTTTAACACAAACATCGATACCTTCGTGTTTTATTTAAACCTGTCCCATCTCTAGTGATACGTAATGACCTTGGTAGGGCCAATTTGAATGCAGTACCCCGCTTCCTCATACCTCAGCTAGTTGACAGAATTGTTTTGATGCATTAGATCAAGCATTAGGCGTCTATTGGTTATATGGTCGCTGCCTTACTGTTTGTAATGTATGTCCACGCATAACAGTCCGATTTTGATCATTTTTTTTTATTGGATAGGGTATTACCTCAAAATTGATCTAACATAAAGGGGTTCGAACTTTTCATATAGAAGCTGGCATATCGACCCGCCGCCATTTTGTATGTTTTCGAAATCGCGGCGCACCATGAAAGTGGTATGTATGGGTAGAGGACACATAAACGAACAAAAAATGTAGGGTATTATAGTACCCTAAAGTGTCACGTTACCGAGATATTTGAAGGTAAACATCGACATATGAGTACAACTACAATCTTTAAAAATAGACTTATTACGTGTCTATTGGTTTTTTTTTGTTGGTGGGAAATCATCAAATTGCATACGATATAAATTAAAGGCAACCCACTTAATGGCTCTTAGTTATTTCTTGCACATGAAAGCTTTGAATGGAATACAATGCTATTTTTCGATAAAAGTCCCCAACCCAACAGATCTTAGATTAAGAGCCATTTTACATTTTTGCGCGAATATCTAAGATTTTAGTCGCCTAATTTACCTCTCATCTCATCTTCATAAATACTCTGGCATTGACGAATACATGTAAAAAATAGATCAATCTTTTGTTTCGACACTTATAGTAGCACATTCACAAAAACTTATTTGTTTACTTTGTAGTAATTAATATCCCACAACTAGTTTTCTTAAAAATCAGCGCAGGGTCAATTTCAGATATAATAATAATAATAAATTTATTTGTTAGAATATTGTTGTTACATAGGTGTTACATAATATAATGTCCATAATATTCTGCTGTTTCCAGCGTACAAATATTTCAAAGAATTAATATTAAACCATACAATGTCGAGAAAAAGAAAACGTTAACTACTAATATACTAATACAATATCAGGGGTTATTAATTATAATGGCAAGAATGATTAATAACAATGTCAAGGGTTTTTAATTATACTGTCAAGAATTATTAAAAACAATGAAGAAAAAATAAAAATAATATTAAAATACAATGTCATAAAAATAAATTCCATTCAATTATTAGGAGGTAAGTCGTCGTCTAATTTAAATTTTGAATCAAATTTATCATTTAAAAATTCATTAGTAATAGTAATATTTTTAGTAATATTCTTTATTGTTCTCTCATAATCACAAAGAGAGTACAAAGTCATGGTAACACTTAATAGAGACTGGTGTCTGTTGTAGGTAAAACCTGTATTACAGATCACCAGGCTTATCTTCCATTGGACAACTCACATAAGACTATGACTGTTTTGAATGGACATAAGGTTGTACACAGTATTACTAATTAATAATAACAAAAAGGAAGCAAATGGAAAATTAAAATTACTGTTATACAATTCATGTGGCTTAATATTAACTAGCTTCTGCCCGCGGCTTCGCCCGCGTGGATGTCGAAAAATATCCCACAGGACCGTACTACTGGGATTAAAAGTACCCTATGTGTTAATCCAAGTAAACAATGTGTTATTGCACGGTTTGCTTTGTGTTATTCAAGGAGCAGCGCTTGGATTGATAAATGATTGTTGTAGGATAATTAATCCTAAAACCTAACAATAGTGACGGAATATATAACAGAACGGCAAATTACCTACTTGCATGACAAATTTGAAGGCAACTTTAAAGCGCAAATATAAATTCTTTTTATACCCTGGGAATTTCGAAAAAAATTGTTACCTAAATTATTCAAATGAAGATTTTACTTAACTTGCTGTACACAGGGGTTTAAGACTATTAATTTTTTAGTCTATACTTAAAGTATTTCCTTAAATACTACTTATAGGTTCTGCCCTCAGGTGCTAATACAACCAGGCTGCTAGATGAGCTCACTCCCGAGCGGGCCACGTAAAAGTGCCGAGCGAGAAGAAGTCCCCTCTAAGATCATATCCCGCTGTTTTCAGTGACTGTTCTCCTTTAAGTCTACCCCAGTTAAATTAAGTGTTTTGCCTTGAGATTTATTTATGAACTTGTCAAAGCAGACTTTGAGGGGAACTGTACTCTTTTGAACTCAAGGGGTAGTTCGATGGCGTTAGAGGAATCCTCGGAATAAACACAGAATCCTCTCAGGAACAACGTGTCAGTATAGTTGCCTCGATAACATTTCGTTGCAATATTTTCACTCACAACCTGGTGTCATTGCATAATTTTAGCGGGTTTAAATTACGCAGCAACATAACAGCAGGCGTAGCATGAACAATTCTATCTCTATTCTACCAAGAATAGACAAAGTTCTTTCTATTCAATTCGACATCTCTTCGGCCCGAGCACGGAGCGACCCATAAACTCAGGTTTCTATGAAGACAAAGACAGTTATTCTTTCCATAGCAAGAGAGTGGTAACTAATGTAATTAAGGTGGATCCGCTAAGGACTTTTTCATTGAATAGTCAAACAGTGTGATTAAACGATCTTTGAGTATTGTATTGATGATTATAATTAATATGATCCTGTAAAAAAATGTACCCCCAACCGAATCTCCAACTCAAAAGTAGAGAAAAATTGGTCGCCATGTTCATCGTAGAATTATGTCGCCTGAAGAATAGAAATATCTCCTCTCTTTTAGTTTTAACATCGCCGTGCCATTTTGCCTATTCTTCCGTCGACAAAACTCGTTTCTATGGTGGTCATGCTACGCGTGCTGGGCGCAAACTCAAAATTTTTATATGTGCGTTGGGAGCATGTATGACGTCATCGTTGTTTATCACTCGAGTCCACTGATTTTTAATTATTTTCAACTCCTTCAAACGATCTTAAAGGAATTTCATTGATGATTGTAGCTTGGTCGTTATGTTTTACTTTAATGTATAAACTAAAGTCGCACTATTGCTCACTGAACGTACAGATTTAGATGTTAGTGCGTAAAGTATTATAGTAGGTATGTGCCCAGTTCGTTTTTATTTATAAAGTTGCATAGGTATCTATTAAAGAATAGTTAGTGTCACTTCATCATCAGCTGCCTGCCTTTTCCCAACTATGTTGGGGTCGGCTTCCAGTCTAAACGGATGCAGCTGAGTACCAGTATTTTACATGGAGCGACTGCCTACCTGACCCCCACAACCCAGTTACTGGGTAATACGATACCCCTTGGTAAGACTGGTTGTCAGACTTTCGGGCTTCTGACGACCCGTAACGACGGTCTAATATCTACGAAAGACAGCCGAGATTCCGAGGCACGGAAGGGTCTTATTATGTAAAGATGGTCACCCATCTCCGGACCAACCGCGGCAAGCGTAGCTTAACCTGAACGATCGACCCGTGCGGCTGTTATATCTTGCAAATATCCCTACTAAAACATATTATAAATTTTAATGTGAATGTAAGTTTGTTTGTTACGCTTTCACGCGAAAACTACCGAACCGATCATCATGAAACTTTGTACACATATTCTTGGAAGTACTAGAAGTAACGTAAGATAGTTTTCATGAAAAAAAAAATACGAAAGATAAAATTTGGTACCGGGTAAGTTTGAACCCCAAGAAAGGACATACGCCTATTTTTATTCCGAGATTTCATCTTCGTCCACGATAACCGTCATTTACGCGGATGAAGTTTACGCGGATGAAGTCGCAGGCCAAAGCTTAGTTCATATTAATATCAGTTACATATGTGATACTTCTTGATACTTTGGTTGAGATTGGACACCTGTGACGACACTGCGCTACGCGGGCTGCACCGCATGCCATGCGCACGTACGTCTACCATTCCACGTAGGATTTTCGAAGCCCTATTTCACTTAGTAAGGGGATGATTTTGGAAAAATTGCTATACACGCGTCTCATAATTATACTTCAAGAGTATGTGTACCAATTTTTGTGTCAATCGACCCAAAGAATAAAATGTTTCACAGAAAATTCAACCCCCCATTTCACCCTCTTAGGGACGGAATTTCAAAAAACCTTTTCTTAGTGGATACCTACTCTTCACAAAGAACACACCCTCCAAATTTCATGTCTCTAGGACCGGTGGTTTAGGCTGTGCGTTGATAAATCAGTCAGTCACTCAGTCACTCAGGACTTTGAATTTTATAATATATAGATTGAATAGCCTATTTATCGAGGAAGGCTATATACTATATAACATCACGATAGGACCCTACGGAGCCGAGCAAAAAGAAAAAGTCACGAATACGAAGACCTCGCCAGGCAGGCGATTCGATGCGACGGGTGGGAGGGGGTCGGGGAGCAAGAAATTGTATGCGGACAAAGTCGCGTGCAGGAGCTAGTCGTGAATATTACTAATATCTGGGTAGATTTTAACTATTAGCTCTTCTATAATGGTCAGAATTGTGCCTAACTCTGTAGGGAGAATTAGTTTATTATCCACATCTTCGAAGCCCTATTTGACTCTGTAAGGGGTTGATTTTGGAAAAACTCTGATACACGTATCTCATAACTATAATTGAAGAGTATGTGTACCAATTTTTGTGTCAATCCACCCACAGAATAAAAAGTTTCACAGAATATTCAACCCCCCATTTCACCCTCTTAGGGGTGGAATTTCAAAAAACCCTTTCTTAGTGGATACCTACTCCTCACAAAGAATACACCCTCCAAATTTCATGTCTCTAGGACCAGCGGTTTGGGCTGTGTGTTGATATATCAACAGTCAGTCAGTCAGTCAGTCAGTCAGTTTCTCCTTTTATACATATATAGATAGATTTGGGGTTGTGAAGTGTGGGTGTGTGTCTGTAAGAGTGTAGGTGATGATGTGATGAGTATGTGTATGTTAATTGTATATCGTTCTGTAGTATAAAACGTCACTTTAAGGGTTTTAGTAGTTGTTCTGTAGCATTATAATCATTGCTTTGAAGCCACAAAGAGACTTTTTTTGTTGCACTCTGCCTTAGAAAGAGAGATTAGGAGTTGCTTGTTTATATAGTTATATAAATATGGACCCAGAAAACCGTTAAAAATGTGAGCCAGACTGAATTTATATCTATTTGTCGCGCAAACATCGGTGGCCCTTCTCTTACCGGAGATTGTTTTGGGGTCGTAAGAAAGTTCGGAATGCTTCTTGGTAACTATTAGAAGAATAAAAAGTTGTCTAACGGTAAGTACCCTACAGCGCTGATATAAGTCAAACGTAGGGAATCGTATCGGAAGGAAGAAACTCACTTTTAATATGGCCCTTTGGGCTCTCTCCAGTTTCAGTAGGTAAGTTTTAGCGGCTCCACCCCAAGATGTAATACAATAAGCCAGTAATGATTGGCACAATGCGAGAAAAACTGTTTTAATAATAGAAGTGTCAGCAATATGGCGAAGAGATTTAAATATATAAATGAGTTTCCGAATTTGAGGAACTAAGGCATCAAAGTGATGTTGGAAATTCAGTCGGTTGTCAATTACAACACCCAGATATTTGATTGTGTCAGTTGTTGACAAATGCGGACAATTACATGTATTTTGGGATCGTAAATTGCAAGTGTGCGAGATAATGGGTAGGTTTGGTAGGTCTTATTTTCTGAGTGTATACGTCATGAACTTGGTTTTTTCTACATTTAAGGTGAGAATGTTGTTTGTAAGCCAAGTAGACACTTGATTGAACCCATTTTGAGCGTGTTCATAAACTACTTTCCACGTATCACCATAAAAAAGTAATGCAGTATCATCGGCGAATGAAATTATTTTCGCATTCCTCAAGTCTGTGTTACAAAGGTTGTTCATGTAAACTAAAAATAAGGTTGGGCCGAGGATACTGCCTTGTGGGACGCCGTATTCTATCGGCAATTCATTACTGACCCAACCATCCACTCTTACAACCTGTGTTCTATACGTCGTTTTTCGTGAATATCTTTGGATCGGCTGGACGCATAAATTCTAAATTTCGGGCAACAACAGATAATTAGTACTCCATTTCGTGTAAATGTTTACACGAAATGGAGTACTAATTATCTGTTAAGGCAAAATCCTTAAAAGCGACAACATTCCGCTGGCGTAACGCACACTTCAGTTTGTGGTGTGATGGCTCAGTGGTACCTTTTTTTTGGAATGACATCACGCAGGTCAGCATATGAGGTTGTCGGCTGCTTAACCAGACTTGCCCGTGGCTACCTTAATAAATTAAGGCCTCTAGCTAGGGCTTCCAGTACCAGCTGAGACTCACGCAAAGAGGAAGCCTGTGACCCAGCAGTGAAAATATTGTAGGCTGATATGCTACTTCTACCGTGACTTAGTTTTAAAATGCAAAAGGGTAGCTAGGTACACCCATGTACGCCTACTCTCACCAATACACGCTCTTTGGTTTTTCTATCGCGTGACACAATCATTCGCTCGTGATTACTACCGGTAGAAACACGTGGGATCGCCAAAGTGTGCGACAAGTATTGCCTACTGATGAAGAAAACTAACAGGTCCTATTACATACTGCTCCCAGAAAATTTACAAATTTTTCTACAAATGATCAGCACTTGATCAATTACCAAAGCAATGCGTTGATTTAGATTGCGTGCATATCAATACATACTCACAAATTTCGAGGAATTTAGCAGGATGTTCAGAGCCTTCAATGATGCTACAGTGTTGCAATTTGGATACACAAGAACCATGCCAACCAGCATGCTTATCATCCGAAGATTTTATAGATATTTTAACACGTGGTAAAAGTTAATAAAAAATAAAATTAAACACTAACTCACTTTGTACAGCTTCAAATGTTTGTATTTGAGGTTCTTCCGCGGCCGATTCTGCCATTTGTTCTACAATATTAAAAAAATCACACATTATTTTAGAATAAATTCAAAGTGGCAATAAAAATAAGCAGGAGCCGAGTTCCGCACCGTCGACGAGCGCGGAGACGGAGCGCGCGGCCTCGCGGTCCTTGAGCGCGTCCTCGATGAGCGCGCGCAGGTCGTCGCGCCGCAGCTGCTGCGCCAGCGCCAGCGGCGTCTTGTGGAACTTGTTGAGCGCGTGCGGGTCGGCGCCGGCGCGCAGCAGCTCGGCGGCGGCGGGCGCATGGCCGCGCTGCACGGCCCAGTGCAGCGGCGTCATGCGCAGCATGTCGCGCACGTCCACGGCGGCGCCCGCGTCCAGCAGCAGGCGCAGCACGCGCGCGTGGCCGGCGCAGGCCGCCAGGTGCAGCGGCGTGCGCTCCACCTTGGTGCGCGCGTCGCGCGACACGCCGGCGCGCAGCAGCACGGCGCACGTGTCGGCGTGCGCGTGCGCCGCCGCCAGGTGCAGCGGCGACGTGCCCAGCTAAGGGGGGAGCTCACATCAAACCTGGCTCGCTACTTCTTCTTAATTATAATGTTACCTACGAGCGACTGTTGCCCATTGTTCGAAATTCAACCATAAGTCATTCAAAACTTAATTTATTTCAATTCAAATGTATTCAATAAAAATATTAGTTTTCTGCACTCCTCTGAGGATCTGGGGGCCTACCACCACCTTTTACGAAACAATCTTATTTCAAGAAAGTTTTGTTTCAAGATTATAATAACATTACTCATATTCGTACCATGACCTTCATCGTTCAATATTGTTTTAATCCTGCTTAGTGCTGAGAAAGAACGAACTATTTGAAAGATTTGTCTATTGCCTGCTATAATAGAAAAGAAACAACGCTATTTGAACTGTATAGCGCTGTCTCTTTCACACGTCGGTCCGAATCCCATATATGAAGTAAGCTTTCGAAGCAAACTATTATTATTTTTACACGCTTTATTTTACATAAAAAGGTTACTTTGTATAAAAAGATAATTGTTAAGAGTAATTTTCATGAAATTAATACAAATATTAAAAGATTATACTTTGAAAACTGAGAAAAAATTATTAGAAAATTTTAAAACGCTGTGGCTAGGTTGTGCTATGATAGGAATCGGAACAAATTGTGTTTTTATCAGCTGTGTAGTGCAAACGAAATTTGAAACTCGATGTAATTTTGTAGGTGATTTTCTAAGTGGTTGAACTTATTTTATCTTAATTGCATAAGATCTGTGTGTCGCCAGCATTTTAGAAGCCAGTTGCCTATAAAATCAACATGGAATCAAGGTAAGTTTAAACACCGTAACTCAGTGAATAAGATTAAAACAAGGAAATATTTTTCTATAATGTTTATGTAAACTATATGTCGTCAGACTCAGTGATTGGTGTTTTGTTATTAATTTTGCAACCGAAGAGTTTAGTCGCGTTTCCTGGCGGCAGCTAGAGATACTATGGGAATTTTCACAATCGCTCTCTGCAAGCCAAGGAGTACTCAAGAAGGAAATGGCAAAACTCCGCTTCATCTAAATTGAAAGGGTCGCATTCCTTACGAATCTGCATACGACCCCGCTTTCTTGTACAATTGGCTTCTGCGTTATCAGCCTCCAAAAACTCAAATATGTCGTATGCATTAGCCATCTAGAATCAACCAAGAAATTTACTACCCATGTACGAAGATCTCTTGATACACAATTCAATCGGCAAGTTTACATAAATAAATACATTTTACGTACTTTATATGACACGAAAATGTTTCTTTTTATTTAAAATTGCAAAACAATAATACTTCCGTCGAGTCCGAGGAACTTTTTTATGATTGCTAAATTTGACATTAAAACAATCTTGCTGGTTGTCAAAAGTCACGTCGTGGTACGAATTGAATGAAGTTTTAGAGGTGACGTCACCAAAACCGCTAAGAAAACAAAATTATTACAACCTTATATTAACCTTATTTTAAGGAGGTTATGGTACGAAAAGTCAAAGTAAGATTATAATAATACTGTTTTAAGAGCTGGTGGTTGGCCCCCTGTAATACGGAACTTAACAGCATTATTACGAGTTTACCCACTTAATTATCCAGTTTAGGACTAATCTCAACATTTTGTTTCAACGCGTGCCCGAGCATATTGACCGATCGCATGGAAAAAGAAAGAGACTCATCTGTTAAATTCTTCGCTTCAATAAATATAAAAATACCTATAACACAGAAATAATATGGGTTATAGTAAGCCGTTTTATAGTAATGCTTTGTATTGACATTACACCTTCATGGCCTTTTTTACGTTATAGGTACCTATGACATTTTTCTTTTAAAAAGTTCGATTTTCGAAATTCAATTGTTTTTGCTGGGTGTACTATGCCAAATCAAATGCCAAATAATCGAATAACAATTGACCACTATAAATCGAATGTTCTTAATATTGAATGGTTGAAAAATCGTACACTCAATACATCGAGTGTTCAAAATATCGAAAGTTCGTTTGATAGAACGTTCAACGCATCACATATTCATTGTATAGAAATATCAATTTACTGAAAAAATCAAAAATTTACTAATAAATCCCATTTGAATATTTAGGTATAGTTTTCCACTCAATAGAGCGTACGATATATTAACCATTCGATTTTAAGAACGTTCGAGTATTTAGACTTTCGATTTATCGTGGTCGATCATTTTTTCTATTCAGCTTAGATGGAAAAGAAGAATACATAAAAAAATCCGAGTAATTTTTTAATACGAGTTCCGACGCGGAACTAACTCGGCAGAAACGGCTCGCAATGTCAATGCTGCGTTTGGAGAGGGGACTGCTAATGAACGTACCGTGCGTTTTTGATTTAAACGATTTTGTAATGGAAACTTTGACTTGAAGAACGAACCAACAAAATCGAAATATATTTATTTCACATTAACCTACATGGGTACTTATGAAACGTCAGAAGCTAGGTGCACGGTTTCAAATTGATGATTCCTAAGGAGAAGGGCCGGCTAGAAAATCCATATGAATAAGATAAATACACACCCATATAGGTGAATAACACTGAATCGAAAGAAACGGTGGAAGCCGATCCGAGTCAAACTACCTAGGAATTAGCAGCATGGTTTAACGTTACCTTACCTACAATATTGACTCATTTCATCAAAATAAATCAATGAGATAAAAACATATGAAAAATGGTGCCTCATGATTTGACTGATCTGCAGAAAGAAACGCGTGTTGAAACTTGCGCTGCCTTGTTGAATTGGTCGGGAAATGAAGGAATATTGGATCGGATTGTGATATGTGACGAAAAGTGGATTCTTTTCGATAACCGTAAGCGAATGCAATGGTTGAGATCCCCAGGCCAAACACCGCAACAAAATGCTAACCAAAATGTATAAGCGTTGTGCTTAACTGCACTGAAAACCTACTTCTAGCAGATGATAAATAGGATACACCTAAGTTTAACCACCGGTGTGCGGCTGCATCTAGTTCTAGCCGCAAAGATGAAGGCTAAACCTAGTTCTAACCGAAGATAAGTCACAGGCAGGACACATCTAAGTTTAATTTTAAAGTTTAATTCGGTCGCCTGGTTGAGCTGGATGGTGCTGATCCACGCGTCATGTTCGTGATTGGGCGCCCTCGGTTGAGGGCATCTCCTTACTTCCGGGGCTTGTTTTTAATTTTATATTTGGAATTGTTTCTTCATTGTTTTACACTGTCCTCGCATATAGAAGTAACAAGAATAATATATCCGAGATTTTGTAATATTATTAGGTAACTGTTTGCAGTTAAGATATTATCTTGATTTAAAAGTGTTACCTACAAGTTTTTAACCGACTTCAAAAAAAGGAGGAGGTTTCTCAATTCGACTGTTTATATATGTTACAGCGAAAGTAATAAATCCGGATATTATACATACTATTCAGCCATTATGTATATCTAGATATTTTATATAATGTCTTGGAAGAGTTGGATAAAGTCTTTATAAAACAGGTATTGGTGAAGGTTATAAAATTTTATTTCAATTTGCCTTAAGCATAACTATTTATGTGTAGCAACAGTTGTTGTTATTTTTAATAGTCATAATTATCATTCATATTTTACTGGTCGTTAAATTACCGGTTCGTGTCCAAAACACAATACTGCTCTCAAAAACAAAAATAGCTGACATGGGTCAAAAGGCTGCCTAGTTCAAAGGAGACTTGGCACCACCATGTTTACCGCATATATATATAAAGATAAACTGTGGGCCCAAGTAGCATAGAACTGGTGCCCTGACACAGTAAGGCAGGGTCACGGTAGACCACGTAGGAGATGGCGGGACTAGCTGGATAGATTCCGTCAAAACTGGAAGGCGGAAGCGCGGGCTCGTGAAAAACGGAAAAGTGGAGGGAGCTCTTAGTCCAGCAAAGGGACGAAGTGGGGATTAGAAAAAAAATATAAAAATAATAATGTTTACTATAAGTTTTCAAAACATTATGTTCAAAACATAATAATAGAAAATAATTAAAAAAAAAAAACTAATTTGAAAGCCATACACAGAATAAAATTAAAAAAACAGATATTTATTTGGAATGAGTACTGACTTATTCTGTAACGACTCATCATCTCATCATTTCAGCCGAGAGACGTTCACTGCTAGACATAGGGCTCCCCCAATTTGAATAACAGGCTTGACTTTTTGCTTTTGCATCTAATAGAAACGCAATTGCCAGAACAATTGCAATTCTGAAATTCTCGGCCGCCAAAATGTAACTCTTTATGTACATATTGTTGGATGGTAACTTCGTATTCAGGAACAGTATAAACTATAATAAACGTTTATTTGCAGACATTGAACTGATTTCTAGTGTAAGGTAACAGAAAGAGAAGGAGGGGAAGCAAGTCGGACCGTATTTATTACTTTGACTAACTTTGACCTCCTATTATGAACAATATTCGGATAAAGTAATTAATTTATCACATTGTCTAGACAATTTAGTCATATATAATAATCAGTCGTTATGTATAATAGCTGTTTAATCACTATGACTGTAACATATTGTGTACAAAGTTGATACGACAGAGGGGCTTTCCTTTAAACTGCCTATACGAGGTACCATGTTCAAGCTCTGTACCAAAAATCAATTAAATAGGAGCAGTAGTTTAGTCGCAAATGATTTTTTAAGGACGCTATAATATTTTTCTACAAATATCGGTGGTTTTCCGGTACCAATTACATCAAGAGGAATCACAACTGCGAGGTCAATTATGGTCTTTAATTAAAGATAATTTATTCATCTCCATTATGGTACCATAAAAACTGTATAGTCCCATACAATATTTTCACAAAAATACGTTTTCCCCACCGCAATAATCGAAGAAAATGAAAAATAATGGGGTCTGGAAAGGTACCTGTATAGTGAGATCAACTGCATATTTTAACTTCAAAATGACAACAAATTGTGGCTAATATAATCTTCTACGTTTTGCCTAAATATTTTGTAATTAAATACATAACTTTTTTATTTATGAGAAAAATATAGAACGTTCTCAACTTTCTTCATACATTTTCTACTCGCGGCTTCTCATTCCGCGCTCAGACGCGCCCTAGGAAGCACGGGCGTATCGCTTTTTTGTACAAAATAAATACGATCAAAATAATAATAAAGTGAGTGCCGTGCTGTATACTGTGGTTGAAAAATGTTGATACTTTTCGGACCAAAACTATGAGTACCAAACTTATTATCAGAACTTGATTTAGAAATAAATAACTCAAATTCTATTGGGATTATCGAGGTAGGGTAATTATGGCTATGTATTCATTTTCAAGAATTCAAATGGCGGATAATTATTCAATAAAAAGTTATATTTTCAACGTGGTAATTAAATTATGCAAGTGTCGTCCATTTTTGGAACGATATTCTTTAATGTAGCTTGCGGTAGGGGTAAACAAGGGTGCTGAATCTGATTCAAAATCAAAAATGGTGGTTACGAATATTTTCAAAATTTTCATCATGGGTGTCGTTTTCAAGATTTTCGAAGGTGCTGAAGCCGAAAACTCCATACAAATTACATTTGGAGCCAAAAATGGCGACCCCACAAGTTTTTTATTCAAAACGACGAATATTTTAATTTTTTAAATAAAAAGTGGGCATAGCTATCAAATTTGGATAATTTTAGGATAGTTATTACGAATGATTCATCCAAATTTGATCCAAATACGGCGGTTATTGTTTTTTTATAAAAAGATCTTTATCCATATTGGGGGTAGGGATTATAAAATCTTCGATTTTTAATTTAAAATGGCGGATGTACTGTTATGTTGAAATGTCGACATGGGTATCAATTTTGGGGGTTTTGCTAGTATGTAGTCACAATATTTAACGTAACTTTAATTATTTACATAAATTGAAGATCATGTAGTTCATCACAAAAATGTTAAAGTCATTTAGAATTATAAATAGGTAATAGAAGAGTACAAAAACAGCCTTCATACAAAAATGTTATACATTTTCCTATTGTGTATTAAAAATTCTGAATACGCGCTGCAATCTCAAAGGTGAGGGTCGCGCGTCACACAATTTTTGCTTAGTTTTCTTTAAGGAATATCCTGTATATTTTCAACGATTACAACGATATTCTACGATCACCATCAGTTATATTTGTTTATTATCCAAAAATATTGTTAAAGTATTTTATTGTTACACCTCGTTTTTTTTTAAATTGTCAAATTATACGTTACCCCAAAAATATTGATGATCATGGTAGTAAAAGTTATTTACTGTCAGTAAATGCAGATAGTAAAGTTACTTTACTACAAATTTTACTCAACAGTGCTAGTAAAATAAAATAAATAATACCTTCGAGTATCAAGATTAGTTAACTAATGTTTAAAATCGAGCAGACAATGGTTTCAATGTGTGCGTGCGCGTAATGTTGTTGTGTGGCGACTCAGATACCTAAACTTGAGCGATTCAAAAATGTTATAGCGTCCTTAAGTTTTTGCCCCATTTGAACACGATGTATCTTTCTAACAGCCGATTATGTCTACGCATAGGTCATTCACCTTAAAACGATAAATCTGAGTACAACCTACGAAGCGTTGTTGCCGTTGTGATGCAAGTCACAAGTACAACCAAATATTTTGGCTAAAAGATGGCAATGCAAACACGGAAGCAATATACAGACACACTTGCACTTTCATTACGAGAGTGTCAGTCATAACAAAACATCCCGCGGTTAAAAGAAATACAAATAGGTCACTGTGTTGCTACTGCATCTTTGCGATCGGCGTCTAAAAACTTGTACTGTCAGTTCACCGACGCTACCCTTTGCGAACTCCTGCGCCGCTTTTGTTTTGTCGAACTCGCGCGCTGACAATTGTGATTTGGGTTTAAATACTTTATTCTCAAAAAGACAAAGAGCCACTTATATGAGAATATAAGATAACATAATGTAATAAACTTATTCTAGGTAACGGACATCAATATAAATTCTAATTTCACTTACATTTTTGTTGTGCTTAATTTTGATGGGTTCAATAGTTTTCTTTTACAACTGAATAATAAAATTTGCAAGTTTTGATTTAAAAGTGCTGAAAGAGCTTACATTTTTTATATGGGATGGTAAATTGTTGTCAAATTGTGCTCCTTCATAGGTGATATTTTTTTATGCATAATTTGTACGTGTCTTTGGTAGGATAAGTAAGCTAGGTCGACGAAGACTGCGAGTACATATTTGAGACTTTTTGGTGAATTTTACGGTTGTGTGAATCTTTCCTTCCATTATTTTTCTAATCAAAATACAAGTGTTATACATATATAATTGTTTGATATTCATTAGCTTTGTTTCTTTAAAAATTTTGTAAGTTGGTGTCAAGTATGGATAGTGAAATAGTGTCTTTATGATCCTGTTCTGCATTCTTTGTAGTTCCTGAAGCTTCGTTTTACCAGCGCTACCCCAAATTTCTATGAGATATAATAGATGTGATTTGACTAGTGAATTGTAAATATTTAGTCGGAGTTTTTTGGGTATACATTTATTTATATTACGGAGTGAGCCAATTAGTGAGGAAATTTTATTTTTAATATAGTCAATTTGTTTGTTCCATGTTAAACAATTTTCTATTCTTAGGCCAAGGTATTTTTCATAGGTTTTTTTATCTAGTGGAATGTTATCTATGGTTAACGGGTCATGCATCGGATATTTTTTATTCTTAGATTTAAAGACAATATAACATGATTTTGAGATGTTAACAGTTAGCAAATTTTGTTGGAACCATTCAAATAGAATTTTTAAATCTTCTTGAGCTCGTGAAATAGCGTCATGAATATCAGTTCCGAAATAAAACAAACATGTGTCATCCGCGTATAAGGTTAAATGGCCATGTAGTCCTAGCTCTGTTATATTGTTTATACAGGGTGTCCAAGAACCTGGCGTCCAACTGGATTCCCACGATGCCCCAAGTTCTAACAGTACTCAGAAAAATATTTTAAAAAATCCACCCCATGTACTTACAGAATTATACTGATTTCAAAAAAAAAGGGGAAATGAGCACCCTGTGACATACTTTTGAATGCTGTGACTGCTAATGCTGATAATTTCGATATTTCTTGGAGGTTTTGTAATCTAGGGTATTGCTGTGTCTAAATAGAATGTAAAAATAATGTACTTATTGTACCATTTTAAAATAAAATATTATTTTAACTAAAGGTGATATGGAAAACTATTGAATTTCGCAACTTTGACCGACTGTAGTGTAAAAAAAATGTACCAAAATAGTATGGCAAGTGACGTCAAATTTTGACGCGTTTATTCCTCTTTTTAAAAAGGTATAATACTTACACATTAATTTGAAAAAAAAAATTTTTGATAATATTTTTACTCAACAACCCAATTTTTACGATGTCTTACAGAATTCTTAGAAAGAAAAATTTACGACGAATTGAATCTAACCTCTAAAGAATTACTATTGTATGCTCATAAAAATAACAACAGGCCTCTCAAAAAACAGGTTAGACCGTAAGGGGCGGTATGTGCATGCATCTCACCATAGTGATTCGTTATTACAACAGGAGGGAGCAAGACAGAAACTATCTTTGCGATTTGCTGGTTCTTCTTTATGGTACCCCATTATTCAGGTAAGAGTGAGGGAGAAAAAGGTTAGAGGTGCGAGTGAGATAGATAGTGACGCTATCTGGGATCGTGCTATTTAGGATAACAGTACGGTCAGTACGCGTCACTGCCTCCTGCCGTTACTACGCACCTCTCTCTTATTGTTACCATTGATCACGTACTACGATTTAAAGCTTTGTTTATTGGACTCGATTACTCTTTGTGCTCTGGACTTTGAAACGAACTCTTTACGACGACCTTTGCCTGTGTTTGGACAGTTTGTGTTTTGTGTGTGCTACCATGGCGACCTACACTCCGCAAGAATACGCAAATATGCACTACATTTATGGAGAATGTAGAGGTAATGGACGAGCTGCAGCGAGACTTTACAGAGAAAGGTATCCGAGGGCTACGCGATATCCCGACCATCGAGTTTTCATTAATGTGCACAGATCACTATGTGACGGGCGGTTCCCCAATCAAGTAGCTGGTGAAGGACGACCCGTAAATGACTTCATACGCGATGAAGTTTTAGAGGCGGTGTCGGCAAATCCAAGCATCTCTGTGCGAGGAATAGAAGCTGATACGGGGATACCGAAGAGCACAGCACACAGTATTCTCCAAAAAGAAGAATATCATCCGTACCACGTACAGCGAGTGCAAAGTCTTTTACCTCGAGACTATCCGAGCCGAGTCGCGTTTTGTGAAACAATCCTGCAAAAACATCGAGAAGACGAAAACTTTATCGACAAAATTTTGTGGTCAGATGAATCAACATTTAAGAAGGATGGCTACATGAACCTACACAACTTGCACGAGTGGCATGTGGAAAATCCGCACTTGATGCGAGAAGATAGATCCCAGTACCGGTTCAAAGTGAACATGTGGACCGGTATTCTCTGTGGGAATATTATTGGTCCATTTGAGATGCCCGAGAATTTGACTGGCGAATCATATTTAAATTTTCTTCAAAATGATTTGCCAAACTTACTAGAAGAGACCCCACCAGATATGTGGTTCTAACACGACGGCTGTCCAGCACATTTTCGCGTATCCGTTAGAGAGTTTTTGGACGAGCAATACCCGAACAGGTGGATTGGGCGATCAGGAACAATCCCGTGGCCAGCCCGCTCACCTGACTTAAATCCGCTGGATTTTTTTTTCTGGGGAACTATGAAGGAGCTCGTTTATGCGAAGCCCATTAATGACATCGCTGACCTTCGTGAGAAGATAACACAAGCAGTGCAGGTGATACGTCAAAAAAGTTACTCGCGAAACATAAAGCGGTCCTTTTTAAGGAGAGTGAGAGCTTGTATTGCCGCGGGTGGTCAACATTTTGAACATTTATTGTAATAAAATATCTTTAAACTAACATTCTTTGCTTTTATTCTACTGGGAACCCATCTACCTGTGTGTATTTCCTTCTTGCTCACTCTTGGAACCGAAGTAAATAATAGTAGTAACATAACAGTTTCTAAGATAAGAAAGGGTCCGACAGTTACCGTTAGTAGGTAGGCACTTCGTAAAAATTGGGTTGTTGAGTAAAAATATTATCAAATTTTTTTTTTTCAAATTAATGTGTAAGTATTATACCTTTTTAAAAAGAGGAATAAACGCGTCAAAATTTGACGTCACTTGCCATACTATTTTGGTACATTTTTTTTACACTACAGTCGGTCAAAGTTGCGAAATTCAATAGTTTTCCATATCACCTTTAGTTAAAATAATATTTTATTTTAAAATGGTACAATAAGTACATTATTTTTACATTCTATTTAGACACAGCAATACCCTAGATTACAAAACCTCCAAGAAATATCGAAATTATCAGCATTAGCAGTCACAGCATTCAAAAGTATGTCACAGGGTGCTCATTTCCCCTTTTTTTTTGAAATCAGTATAATTCTGTAAGTACATGGGGTGGATTTTTTAAAATATTTTTCTGAGTACTGTTAGAACTTGGGGCATCGTGGGAATCCAGTTGGACGCCAGGTTCTTGGACACCCTGTATAAATTAAAAACAATAACGGTCCCAATATGGACCCTTGTGGGACTCCATATGTGATAGGTAAAGCAGTACTTTCGACATTATTTATTTTTACTACTTGGAGTCTATTTGTTAGATAAGATTTGAACATTTTAAGTGCATTGCCTTTGATACCTAGGTTTCTAGTTTTTCTAATAGTAGTTTGTGACTAACGGTATCAATGGCTTTTTTTAGATCAATAAAGACACCTAAAACAATATTTTTCTTGTCTATATTATCCCTAATTTTCGTTAACAAATCAATAGTGGCGGCAGTAGTATTATTTTTAGCTCTAAATCCATATTGGCGTTCGGATATAAAATTAAAAGATTTTGTTATTGTGATAGGACACTAAATAAGTTTAAGATAGACAGTATTTCTTTTTTTTATTGCGACAGGACACGTGACTTGGGATTATTATTATTTAGTGTTAGTTTTTTTTGTGATTGACTGCTTTTATTGTAATATGACACGACTGTTCGGTGGCTACCACGATCTCCAGACCTCACTCCCATGGATTTCTTTTTGTGGGGGTACATTAAGGGTGAAATGTATGCCTCAGTGGTAAATACAATTGTTGAACTAAAACATAGGATTATTTTAGCATTTCACAAATTAAAGTACTAAGCGACGGACAGTGATTTAATTAAAAAAATTAATAACAATATTCTCCGTCGGTATAATTTGTGCATTAATGTGAATGGAGGACACATCGAGAATTTAAAAATTTAGTGTTTTTATTGTGATTTTTGTTGTGCACGTATTTCAAAACCTAACATAAAACCTGAATACCTCAACGATTTACAGCAGTTCCCTATTGTTGGGCTTACTTTATACGGTTCAAAGTGCCAATTTTATCAATACTATTCAATTAAGGTCCGGAGTTGATCTAATGATGGAGCCGAAAGACAGTCGAGGGAACTCCTCAACGATTTACAGCAGTAGTAAAGTATTTAATTTCACCTGGCGAGTAGTGGTATAGGAATTAGTGCGGGGTAGATAACATAACTAAAAAGTTAAAACTAAAAACGTTTTTACAAAAAAAAACCGACTTCCTCAAAACCACTACAAAGTGAAAAATAACTTTAATTTCGGAAGTCGGTGGCAAAAAACTCAAATACAGATCCT
Organism: Aporophyla nigra; assembly: GCA_947507805.1. Lineage (NCBI taxonomy): Eukaryota > Metazoa > Arthropoda > Insecta > Lepidoptera > Noctuidae > Aporophyla > Aporophyla nigra. The sequence continues at coordinate 692,863 of OX382296.1, read as the reverse complement.
AAGACACCGACTTCCGAAATGAAATTATTTTTCACTACGTAGTGTTTTTGAGGAAGTCGGTTTTTTTTTTTTATAAAAAAGTTTTTTTCTCCATAGAGATCTACGTTATGTAATGAAATGGTTTTAGTTTTGAATATTTTTTTAAGCATGCCGTTTTGGCCGTTTTGTATGAAGACATAATACTGTTACTATTAATTTGATATAAAATTATTGAGCCATATTCCGAAATGTCACAGCTTTTCTACAACTTGCGGGTTCGTGGTGGGGATAGGGTATTTAAAAGGCACACTTCGGTGTACCACGTACCCCCATTCAAGTTTCCAGATGATAGCGAACCCCCAATCCCCCCCCCCCAACAAAAAGAAAAGAATAAAATTCTATCCTACTTAATTATATTATATCCTATCCTACTAATATTATAAACGCGAATGTTTGTATGTATGGATGTGTGGATGTTTGTTCCTCTTTCACGCAAAAACTACTGACCCGATTTAGATGAAATTTGGCACACAGATAATTTATAACCTGGAATAGCACATAGGGTACTTTTTATCCCGGTAATAGGTTCCTGCGGGATATTTTCCGACCTCCACACGGGCGAAGCCGCTGGCAAAAGCTAGTATAAAATAAAACAAAGTTTATTAATTGAATAAAAGGTCACGCCACGAGCGAGCAACAGTCGCACGCGCGCCTTCATGCTTTCCGTATGCGCCTGCCAGTCACCCAGCCGCCATTACGTAAATTTTGTCGCGAACCCCATACCGTCGCATGGCGAACCCCTAGGGGTTCGCGAACCACAGTTTGAGTAACCCTGCTCTATTGTATGAGTTCCGTTTGGGTCATACCGCGGCTGAAGTACGTCGAAACATAGTGGCTGTATTCGGTGGCGATTCCGCCAGTGCAGCAATATGCAAAAGAGAAGAGAGTTCGAGAGACTACAGCGTTCAAGATAAGTAGAGGTTAGGTAGACCATCTGAACTGGATCTTTATCGATTAAGTGTATTTGTCGAAGCTAACCCATATTTAAACAGGCATGAAATAGCAAGTAAGCTCAACTTCAGTGAGGTGAGGCCACTGTCGTTCGTGGACTTAACGTAGTCGGAAAAGTAAAAAAAAAAAAATAAGTCAAAGGATACCACATCTTTTCAGCGTGGCTCAATAATTTTGAATCAAGGTAATTTATATATTTATGCTTGAAAAATGCCCCCTTCGTCATCCCTGTGACAAGGCTGAAATGTTTGTCGTGTGAAAGGAAAGCACAATACAGGAAAAAAATTTAACCAGTGCGCAAATTTTTTTCAGTTGTTCAGTATCAGTAATAGAACACATTTCAATTATTTTTTCAATACTTTTTTAAATTTTTATCCGACCTTAAATCAGTAAACTGTGGTTACCCTACATATTTCGTAATATGATATCGAAATAGTAATAGGTCAGTAACCGCGCGCCGGCGTAGGTACTTCGAACTTCTTAGAATTTTGACCGATCGAACAACTAGTAGGTACTAGTAGCTACGCTCGGTCGTTCACCAAGTTATCATAAAAATCAGTTTCAAAATAAACATCTTTCGTTAACGATACTTAACATTTTTTTTTGCACTAAGATATATCAAAATAAAAATTGTATGATTATTATAACTCGTTTAAGTTTAATTTGTTGTTTGCGCACTAGTTAAAAACTTATCCTTTATAAGTGTCTCGCGAGCAGCGAGTAGCTAAGCGAGCGTGTCGTGGCACGTACCCAGTCAGTGGTGAAGGGCGCGCCCTTGGCCATGAGGTCGAGCACGAGCGGCGTGTCGCCGGCGCGCGCGGCCAGCAGCAGGCGGCGGCCCAGCTCCACGGCGGCCGACGACGCCGCCACGCGCGCGCCCGCCGCGCCCGCGCCCACCAGTGTCTGCGACTGCGCCGGGGGGACTTAGCCGGGGTTCATCGGTTCATACTAGTTCTAAGTTTTTGAATATATTCTGTTTCCATCATCGATCAATCGAAGGTGAACACAGCGGCTATTTCGACCTTATGACATTAGGTTAATAAAAAATTTGAACATTAATGGAGCCCATGTCTCTCCTGCCAGGGTCGCAATTTTTTTTCGAAAGAGATACCGCGGCCCTGGCATATGGGCAACTGAAGGAACACGGGTGGATTTTAGTCATAAAAGTCTGACACGCCCAAAGCAGGAGAAGTCATTTAATGATTTCCCACCCATAAAAAAAACCCATGTTGCTACATAAGACAGTTAAAATAGTGTTCATTATAAGCCATGTTTAGAACATAACAATTGCTAATATATATATACTGATTCATTGTTCTTTAGTGATCCACAAAGTGTGTCCTATGTGCATACAGTTATATTCAATAGGCAGAAATTGTAATTATCAATCACGCAGATCAATACAATATCTTTTGATTTCAATGTAGTAAATAACGTCTTAAAATAAAAATTGGCATTAATTACATTCAAATTCCATGTTTCAAGGTGGTACATACTTGACAAACAACAAAAAAATTGTATTGAACATAAACTTTGCAAATCATTTGCATAATGAAGCATAACATCATCAACACATTGTAGCTTCACTTACAGTTATTATCTGCGGTGCTGAGATGCGCACCACCACGTCCTCTGAACACAGGTCTGATGTCATTGTGGTTCATCTGGGAACATTATAATAACTCCCTGTATACAAAGTATCGCACAAAGTTCAGACGGATCATGCTTATAGAAAAATTCCTTCAACAATTTTTAAAATAAAATCAAGGCTCTCTTGATACAGAAATGTTATTATTCATTAAGTGACTTTTTGAATGACCCTATGTGTGACATCTCAACAGTTTAATTTTATTTACATTATTTGATACACCTTTGTGCATGATCTGGAGTTGTTAAAATTATTTATTAATTTATTAACTATTTCATAATTTCGTTCCTGAGTTTATTGATGGTGACTTTATTTGTAAAATTTTGCATGGCAAAACTCAGGCAGAATGTACCCGGCACACTATATGTAACAACTTTATCGTAAAATACCTACATTCTATGAGAATAAATGATGACTGAAAAAAAAAAACTTAACCGGTGGAGTTGTAATCAAAGGACACTATTTTGAAACTGACTTTGTACATAAAATGTCCAGACTGGTTGTTTGCTTTGTACTCATGTGGACAGAGTGTTGAAATACATTCAGTAGGAAAATTATTATTAAGTAGATAATTAACTTCCCCTGCAAAATATTATTAAGACTAATATCTGTATTTATAAATTGTAGTAAATGACTAAGTTTAAAACATTACTTTGGATATTACTACCATATAAATAACAAAACATCAACTCTGATTGGGAACAAAGTTGTTACATTTTATTTGATCTGTAAACTAAAACGACCAATATCTTATTTTTAGTGCATTGTATACACTCTTAATGAGGTAGCTTCATCATACTGCCGTACGTTACTTAAAACACGGTTAAGCCTCAAACTGCCATTTTTTAGTTTTGAATCACACATTACGTTTTGAAAAATTCTCTATCTTTTGTGCTGGGTCCCATTACTGTACGACTTTTACTTTCCGAGATATAGAGCGGGTGTGAACCGTTAAGTAACATATTTTTTACAGTTTACTTTATTATTTAACAGCTATTCCTCAAATTTATGTTATAACACGGCAAAAGGATGGTAACGTTATTATCACGGATCGTTCCAAGCGATATTAATTTATTATAATACAGTTATCACACAATGCTGCACTTAAATTAAGCTATACGACCATAACCGTGTTATAATCAAGTACTTACAGGTGTGTCTGAGAACAAAAACTATGTTATAATAAAGTTACTATAGAATAATACATTACATTATAGTTATAGGCATTTAGCCTTTTTTCAATAAAGTTTATCGATGGATTAAAGTGTAAAATTCTTTACTAAAATACGACTATACAGATATGCTAGATTAAAATCTAGTTAAACCCAGAAACATTTTTGAACCGCGGTCCCCCGCGTTCCCGGTTTCCTCGGCCATTTCGCTACCAGCGACGACGGGGAGCGCTCGTGTGTGTGTGGAGCGGAGCGGCGGCGCGCCATAAATGTTTTACCATGTCGCGTCATACGTACTCAAGGTAAGGTTTTTATAATTTCACTAAATAGAATAGATGCATCAGTGAATTTAATAACCTATGTAATTAGTATGTAGATAATCGATATTTATAATATTTTCTTAAAATAAGTATTACATTCATTCAATTACGTAGTGGTAGGTGACAGGTATATAACCTTTAGCTTATAAATATTTGATTGGAACGAAATAATCCTTTTTCTTATCGTTCTGAAGCCGCTATGAAATCACACGCATCTCGAGTCAGGGTCAACGATGAGTAGGTGCAGCGCGTTGGGGCGGTATGTTTGAAACGAATACCTATCGGACATGGGCTTTCGCGCGCTTTTTTGCTTTTTACCTTCTTTCCTATTCTTACGCATTATTGCGTTGACGACGAGGATATAGAATAATAAAGTACCTACCTATAAGTTTTTTTTTAATTTTTTTTTTTTTTAAATTAGGTATTTAACTAATTGTGTCTGTCATTATTGTAGACGCTCCGGGGTTCCACAAAGAATTCAGAACATGATGAGCATTGTGAATAGAGAGGTCGTACCTGTCGAACCACCCAAATTACGTATTCAAGAACAAATCATTGGCTTAACAAGCATGCCAAATTCATTAAATGAAAGTGATCCTTCTAGTCCTTCAGCTAATAATGGCATCGATTTATATGCAAATCCTCAACCTGGTACATCAAAAGTTTCGGATTCCAGTTTCCTGTACTGCGATGAAACTATACCGCCGTCTTTACATTCTCTGTCTCCAATCTTCTGTGACTTTGATTCGGATGATTCGGTTAAGGACAAGGACTACGAGGTTACATCTAATTACGTCGATTCAAGTGAAGAGAGTGATACGGACAGGAATATTAAAAAAACACTTGCTCATAAGTCCCAAATAAAATGCATATCTCAAAGAAAAGGTAAGAGAAGCTCTAAAGCAGAGAAAGAAAAATGTGTGCCTTCCTTTCCCAATAAAGTTATATCTCGACGTCACTCATTTAACAATGGCGAAAGAGCTGCTGTTCACGATCCTGTTTTCAAAAAGAGACGAGCGTCGACTGATGCTGCTGTTATTATATCAATGCCACCATTTGACAACCCAGCCACCAGTGATAATGAAGGTGAAGAAGGTTCAACAGCGCGGAAACGAAAAAAGTACAATAGCAGTGTGAAACAGCGAGAAATCCAAAGAAAAAAACAAAAACTTTTGAAATATACTGTAAAACCTGGATGTGACGAGAAATGTATAAAAAAATGTAGTTCTGTATTTGATGAATCTGAACGTGAGAATATAAATAAAACATATTGGAGTCTGCAACGCGGGGAAATGAGAATGTTTATAAGGTCAAACTATATTGTAGCCATTCCCAAGCGTAAGTACACATCTGACCCTAAAAGAAACCCCAAAAGAACTTTTACGCTGCAGAAAAATGACGGAACCGTAAGACAAGTATGTAAAATTTTTTTTTTAACAACTTTAGGTTTCAATAGAAACAATGATCTTATACTTACCACCTGTCTCGATACTGAAAAAGATACAGATAAACGTGGTAAACATACCAAGAAACTGGCGTTTAATCGTGATTTACTCAACCAACATGTTGAATCATTCAATCCCAGCGCTCCTCATTACCGTAGAGAGCACGCACCAAATCGGCGTTATTTGCCCAATGACATTAATATAAATTTTATGTATAAAGACTTTTGTTCAAAAAATCCCGAGTCAAAACTCAGTTATGACTTATATCGATCTCACTTAAAATCAATGAATATATCTTTCACTCGGCTCGGGAATGAGGAGTGCGAACAGTGCGAATCATACAAACATCACACTAAAGAAACAAGCCATGATGTTCGTAAGCAATGTTTTCCTGATTGTGACACTTGCTTGGCTTGGGCTAAGCATCATGATCGATACAAAAAAGCTAGAGCCCTTTATGATGCTCACAAAGCTATAAAGCAAAACGAAAATAGTATTTATTTTAGCGGCGATCTAGAAAAAGTTATCATGCTGCCTAGAATGGAGATGTTCAAAGCGGTTATATTTTGTCCCCGTTTGACGCTCTTTAACCAATCCTTTGCACCGGTTGGAAAAATATCAAAGGAATCGAAACCTCTTGCTGCAATTTGGCACGACGGAATAGCCGGTAGAAAACAAGAGGATATTATGAGCGCGTACTACAGTTTTTTCCTTCGTCATCGAGACGTTCAGAATGTTAATATCTGGTTAGATAATTGTACATCACAGAACAAGAATTGGCTGTTTTATTCCATGTTAGTCGACCTAGTAAACAGTGACGTTATAAGTACAGAAACAATAACTTTACACTACTTCGAACCCGGCCACACCTTCATGAGCTGCGACCAGTTCCACCATCAAGTGGAACTTGCAATGAAAAAGAAGGGTAAAATATATGACTTTTCAGATTTTGAGGAAGCTGTAGCCTCTGCAAACAATGGCAGAGTAACTGTCAAAGCGCTACAAGCAAATGAATTTCTCAATTTACCCAATAATGTCTCTGAGCGGCGAATTCAGCAAGCATGCCCTAGAGTCTATCTGAAAAATATAACACAAGTCTCGTTTAAGAGGTCAAGTTATGACATGTTGTATAAAAATGATTTTAGTGATGAATACTCAAGTTTTAAATTTTTAAATGACAAGTACTTAAGAAATCCACGTACCAACATAAGCTTCCGGACACAGCCGAAAGGCATTGATGAGGAACGTAAATCTAACTTAATAACTAAATTGTCGCCTATCATTCCAAAACATAAAATGGTATTTTGGAATGGATTGCCTACAAACAATAACACAGAAACGACCAAAAATTCAAGGAGGACTACCTAAACCTAAGAAAGCCATTTTAAATACCCAAGTACCTACAATTCTTTTTTTATTTTAATATAACTACTTAAATGTATATATTACTTAGTGCCATAAGACTAAATAATTATATTATATATTAAATTATTTAGTCTTTATTATTAATAATTATATATTTATTACTAATTATTAATTATATTACATATTAAACCTAATAGGGACCCCTATTAGATTTAATTCTATATAGAGGACTCAGTTGATTACATGATTGTGATAATTTTTTAGTTAAAGACTGATTATATTGTAAAATTTAGAAAGCTATATAATAGTCTTAAGACTGAAGAAAATTGTTATAGCAGGTTGTTTTATGACAACTGCAGCTAGTGAGATAGATGGTTATATTTTTTTATTATCTTAAGACACTTTTCACTCCAGGGTTTTAAGTTAGAGAATGTTTTGATATTAAGATAATATTGTGATTTAATTATGAATATTACTAAGCCCAAATGTCAAAAATAATTATTTATGTTATTGATAACCATTTAAAATTGTTTGAAATAAATGATTAATAAATAATTTGTTTAATTTGCTTGCTTGTTTTCTTTTTTTTTCTCGAATAATTGTAAGTCATTGCTTATCTATAAAACGGCTAACCGCGAGCGAAGTATGAGTAGCCTTGTTTTAAGTAAGCAATACCGTTTAACTTGACGCCGCTTAATATATTATTACACAATTACTTGATTATAATGATCACTAAGTGCCTTAACTTGTTTATAAACCAAGGGGCTAAACCTTAATTTTACAGTCATTACTTGATTATATCATAGTTATGCAGCTTAGCCGTATTGTAATGACGTATTTTTTGATAACTTTAAATAAAATTTTTAGTAGTACAATTCTAAAGCAATTACTACGTTATAATACCGTTAGAGTAGGGTTAGCCCTATTATTATGCAGTATTTAATTACTAAACTGGGAAGAAATGCTAAGCTTAATTACAAATATCTGTTTTATTGTAAGACTGAAAGATGTTTTCAGTTTTCATACCCCAAAAAAAAATCGTTGATAAACCAGTGACATTTGTCTCTTAGAAAGATTTTTATATCTTTATTCGTTTGGAAGAGACATCATTTCGCAGGTTTTTGTCCGATATCTCTGAAACTACTTTATGGGTTTAACCGTATTTTAAACAATGTACGGCAGCATAGTGGACGCATTCTTGAACATTTCAGTTCGCGCTTTTTACGTCTCAAAATTATTGATTGAAATTCAACAGGATAAGGATGTCAAGCTCGTTGGTAAAGCCATGCCTTCGACCGCCATAAAACACACTTCCTTTTCCTGTCGCAACGGAAGTGATCGACTGTACCTTCACTCACAACAATAAAATACATAATAACAAACTTACCTATGTTGTGTGTCGTTCATAACACCAGTTATGACTTAATTAAGGCGCCCCATATTGGAATTAAAGTAAAGAAGTGTAGACGTCAACAGAATTCTGTATGTTTCAATGAAAGAATCAACGTTTGTCTACCGCGAAAAGAAACGTCAAAGTTAAAATGTGTAGATAAATCTCTAATTGGCATTCTTAGTATCGACAGACAGGTTTTGTTTGATAAGTAAAAGTTTTAAGATACGTATAGAATTGTACGTAACATTGTTTTCTTATATTTTCAGTTATTTATGTGTATTATTTCTACAACATTTTGAGGTTAACATTTTGTTTTTAAATGTTGGTATCAAACTTTTTGTCTTTGACTCTTTGATTTTGGTTTGCACATAGACAAAGTTATCAAACTCTATAAACCCACGTTTCCACTATTTGTAAATAATGGCGATAAAAGAAACTGCCACTCGCTCATTTTAAGTGTCGCAACAATCCATGCTGGATTGTAAGAATTTGACAGCTAACTGTCACAAGCCATACAATTTTTGTGAACAAGCGACTTCTTTTCCGCATAGTCAATTAAAATGCCAGGCTAGTTCGTGTTCAGAATACATGGTGGAACTGGTGGCCTCGTAGAAATTTTTCAGTTGACATTGTCATTATTGTGCTGATATGCACACTACCTATAGTTCGCTTTTAAACCCATATACAACTGGTCAGGTGTAAAATCTAACTCATTTCAAACGTTTATATTAAAAAAGCAAACACTAAAGTCTTAAAATGTCAGATTAGCCTCTGGGATTACAAAACGAATTGTGTTATAATTGCGTGTTTAACCAGACAAATGTTTCACACAAATGTAAAATGGATTAGCAATTTCCTTCTCTAAATATTTTGTGAACTTTTGTCACATAAGTTGTTTTGAGAACACAAGATGGCGATGTTAGTTACGATTTTAGCCACGTGCCAAAATAGCCTTGTGTAGTAGCGGTTTACAAAACATAAAATTATAGTTCATACTAATTCCATTGCTGTACTAGGATCTTTTGATTCGTGGCTAAAATTAGAACTAACGCCCCAATATTGCTATTTCAATTATCATCATTTCAGCGGGAAGACGCCCACCACAGACCATTATTTAAAATACTGGACGTTCAAAGTCAAAGTCAAAGCATTTAATAAAAGTAGGCCCAAAAAAGTACTTTTGAACGTCAACAGTTAGGTACATGAAAAAAGAAATTGATTCTAATTGCCCCTTTAATGCTATTATTAAACTAATTATTACGTTGGTAAGTGAGGTCGAGATTCACAATTTCGCTTTCCCCGGCACGTGTACGTATAGATTCAAAAACAAAATATTTTTATTTCACATAAACCTACATAGGCACTTATGAAACGTCAGATTCTAGGTGCACGATTCAAAGGGTATAGCAGGTTAAGTATTGAGAATGTGTCCTCAGAGCCAAATGTAATGAATATGATAATGTTTTGCATTACTATTTATGTAGTTTTTGAATGCCTAGCTCTTACTGTCATTGAGTAACCTTGAAAAATGTCCTGATAACAGACAATTTGATTTTTGATGTGAAACATCTATAGGCGAGGGGTAAAACTAAATTTTGGCGTGACGAGCGTGGCGACGCACAGTGGGCCCATATTGAAAATTGATGGACTTAGGTAACAAAGTTCCAATATCGATGCGATTTTTTTTGATGTCATAATTAACATATTATTTTTGATTATACTATATTTATTTCCATTCGTAAAGTATGGTTTATAAAATATTATCTTTACAAAATTATTTTTTGTTTTGACTTGTGTCACAGGTTCGCTGGGTTCAGCTACACTTCTCAAGGTCAGCCCTTGGATAGGTGACCATTTAGTTTTTGTTTTGCCTCGTGTCGCAGGTTTGCTAGGTTAAGGTGAATGCTCCAAACCAGCCCGCGAAATTCAAAATTTCTTACGTTTTTTGCAATTTGCAGGCCAGTGCTAGGTTGTATGTTGATTAAAATATTATTCGCGACTGTAAGACGTATGTAGTTACAGAATTATAGTCATCAAAATCACCAATACAACCCTCCAAGTTCATAAATGCCTAAGAACAAAAAAAAAAGAGAAAAAGTCATTCCTACAGCTTTATGAACTTAGGGCGTTATATTGATGATTTTAATTCTGTAACTACATATGTCTTACAGGCGCGAATAGTATTTTAATCAACATACAACCTAGCACTGGCCTGCAAATTGCAAAAAACGTAAGAAAATTTGAATTTCGCGGGCTGGTTGAAGCATTCACCTTAAGCTACACTTCTCAAGGTCAGCCTTTGGATGGGTGACCTTTTAGCTTTTGTTTTGCATTGTGTCGCAGGTTCACTAGGTTAAGCTACACTTCTCAAGGTCAGCCTTTGGGTGGGTGACCATTTAGTTTATGTGTGGCGTTTTGTCGCAGGTTCGCTAGGTTAAGCTGCACTTCGCAAGGTCAGCCTTTGGATGGGTGACCATGTAGTTTTGTTTTGCCTTGTGTCGCAGGTTCGCTAGGTTACGCTACACTTCTCAAGGTCAGCCTTTGGATGGATGACCATTTAGGTTATATGCGGCGTTTTGTCGCAGGTTCGCTAGGTTAAAATGCACTTCGCAAGGGCAGCATAAAGTAAAGCAAAAAAATAAGCATAAAATATATTAACATATTTAAACCAAATGTCGAAACCAAATGTCGTTATTGCCATTACAAACAACAATAAAGAGTTCAAATTAGAATTGCATGTCAAATGATGAGATGAGTAAAGTATGTCAAAGAAGAATGTAAAAAAAAAGTTTACTTACATCGTCATTTGGGAGCAGTTAATAGACATTTACATGGTTATGCCGTTAATGAGGCAAGGAAGTTGCCAGGAAAGCCACATGTGCAACTTCCTTGTCTTGAACGTAATCTTTTATCTTGAAATAATAATATTTTGATAAGGGCACGTGTGATGTGTGTTCTGAACTTTTCATCGTTAAGTTCAGTAACCGACTTTGGCAATTTGCTATAGAAGCGGATACTGGTGCCGATTCTGTTGTATACCGAACTAAACTAACTAAACTATCTCTAAAATTCCTTACTTTTGGCTATGAGAATTGTAACACTATTCTGCAAGAACAAAATCTCTAAAGTTAAAATAGTTATTTGTGCAACAAGAGAGCAAAGTCGTTTTTTGCTGCGAGTGCTGATTTTGAATCCTGAGTCTGGCGAGGGATTCAAAGGCACGAGATGCAAAAAACTATGCTCTCGTGTAACACACATAACTTTTCACTTCGGCAGCGAGAACACTTTAGGAGATAAAATAATAAACAGGCATAGATTGAAATAACTATTTATTGTGAATCAAAATAATTAACATTGTAGGTAGAGGTACCAATTCAATAAAATGGAACATTTTAAAAGTTAAAAGTAAAATTACTGCAATTCTGCAAATTAAAAGTAACAGATTTATTTGGCAACGTTATTGTTGCATTGAGTTTAGTTTGATTATCTGGCTGGTGAAAACACTGTTCTCGTCGCTAGTTTCACTCATATTTTACGATTATTTTAATATTTTTTAACGTATTCAACTCTTTACGCCAGCTACGAAATTTTATTCCCGCTCTTTTATTTAAATTAAGGCGTGTTCGGATATAGCACCCATGATATTTTATTATTCAAAATATTTACGTAACATTATTGAAACTAGAAATAAATATTTACAGGTTAAATATCAGTTTTATTTGCAGTAAATACTTATTTTCGTTTAAATACAACAATAAGTTAAAAATTCAATAAATTACATAAGACATAATTAACTTTTTGCAAAATTTCTTTAGTTAGTACAAATTTCCGAACGTGTTTGTCTTTGAGGTAGAATTCAAAATCGGAACTTCGAAAGGGCTGGTCTTTGTCTCTCTCTCTTCCTAATGGTGGGAAAGAGATAGAGTGTAAATGTTTCGAATTGTATGATTAACCCAAAGCTGAATAACATATTCGCGGTTTTCTGAAAACAAAAATTAAAAAGTTACTTTGTCTCACTCAGTGAGCAAAATCGCATTTTGCTCACTGATTTCAGGCAGCAAAACCTACATGTTTGAGCTACTGAAGTGAAAATTATATTGACACGACTAAAATCGAATTTGACAATCGCGACTCAACGTGGTACTTTTTAGGGTTCCGTTGCCAAATGGCAAAAAACGGAACCCTTATAGATTCGCCATGTCTGTCTGTCTGTCTGTCTGTCTGTCTGTCCGAGTATGTCGCAGCCACTTTTCTCCGAAACTATAAGAGCTGTGCTATTGAAACTTGGTAAGTAGATGTATTCAGTGAACCGCATTAAGATTTTCACACAAAAATAGAAAAAAAACAATAATATTTGGGGTTCCCCATACATAGAACTGAAACTCAAAATTTTTTTTTTCATCAAACCCTTACGTGTGGGGTATCTATGGATAGGTCTTCAAAAATGATATTGAGGTTTCTAATATCATTTTTTTTTTAAACAATAATATTTGGGGTTCCCCATACATAGAACTGAAACACAAAAAAAAAAATTCATCAAACCCTTACGTGTGGGGTATCTATGGATAGGTCTTCAAAAATGAAATGGAGGTTTCTAATATCATTTTTTTCTAAACTGAACAGTTTGCGCGAGAGACACTTCCAAAGTGGTAAAATGTGTGTGTCCCCCCCCGTAACTTCTAAAATAAGGGAATGATAAAACTAAAAAAAATATATGATGTACATTACCATGAAAACTACCAACGAAAATTGGTTTGAACGAGATCTAGTTAGTAGTTTTTTTTTTAATACGTCATAAATCGTAAACCACAATTTACCTTTCATTCAGTCAACACAAATATAAAAAATAAAAAATAAAAAATTCATTTCATAAACGATGATGACGAATGATGATGATGATGATGACCTGCAGGTTTGTACGGAACCCTCGGTGCGCGAGTCCGACTCGCACTTGGCCGGTTTTTTTTTCTTTTGGCTTCGCAACGTGGTTCTTCTGTGCGCTAAGCAATTAATTTTTTGAGAGACAAAGGCGCGCGCAAGGGGGCAGCTTGGACGTGTTTTATAAGGATTTTTTCATCATCATCTCTGCTCACCCACGTAATTTACGCGTTATCTTAACTTATTTATTTGGTTCGAAGATTGCCCAATACAGAACGCCTCGCTGATTTTAAGCACGACTATATATAAAATCAGTAACCGCTCGCGAAACACAGTCCACGTGTTTTAATGTATTTCACAGGTTTTCGCACTTGACTTTTCGCGGAGGAAACAGTTTGCGGCAATCCTACCGGCTGCGCCAGTTAGATTTCGGGAGCGCAAATTAAACGGAGTTTGTATGGAAGTAAGAGTTTATTACGACCGAGCTTTACAGAAGTTCATGTAAGACTAACTAAGCTTATCTTAATTCTAATACATCGCTAAAACATGCCCACGGGCTGGTGGTCGGCCCACACGCGGTCGCGCCACACATCCTGTCACGTACCTACGCCTAATCGCACAAGGTACCAGGTCAGCGTCTAGGCTCTACCACAGCGTTAGGTTAGAAACATAACTAGGTAGGTACTGTTTATTTTAATTTTAAAATCAGAATATTTTATAACAAGCTTCTAATAGATATATTTCTATTATATAGAACCATAACACTGATAGTAACAACATGACTATTTCATATCATTGTTACTTATTGTTAATAATAACATCTATACTTAATATTATAAACCTGAAAGAGTTTGTTCGTTTGTATGTTTGTTTGTTTGATTGAACGCGCTAATCTCAGGAACTACTGGTCCGAATTGAAAATATATTTTTGTGTTGGGTAGCCTGTTTATCGAGGAAGGCTATAGGTTATATAACATCACGCTACAACTAAAAGGAGCGGAGCAGTAATGAAAAATGTTGCAAAAACGGGGAAAATCGCACGGGTAGGCGATTCGACGCGACGCGCGACGGGAAGGGTCGGGGGAACAAGAAATTTAACGTGGAGGAAGTCGCGGGCAGAAGCTAGTAACTGATAATAATCACCGGCATGACCCAACCATTGAAGGCGCGAACCTTGTTTCCGCTTGATAAAAGACTATTTAATACTTTATTCAGGCGGCCAAGGAACGCGCTCGCTCAACGATTGTTTCATGTTAGCAGGAGTGATGTCGATGTGAACGCTTGCGATATGTTCAAATACTTGTATGTTTTGATTGAGGTGGGCGATCTTAGGTGTATGCAATCCGAGAGTTAGTTTCCCACGGATTCAGCAATCCTCCGTTGTTTTACATGCATGACCGCACATTTGTTAATACTAAATTCTATTCTATCAGTTGCAAATTGTTGGGGGCAAAGAGTTTTAGTTCAACCGTGTAGAGGAGGTGAAATATAACCTGAGCACCTCTCTTCAGCTGGTAGCCTATACCTGACCCACCAGCAGTATGCGTAAAGGATTCAAGGCTAAGAAGAAATAAAGCAGACTCAAACTATCGCCCTAAAATATGCATCGCTCGACCCTTATCGGGTCGCTATTCATCTGGGTATTTCAAGAAGAGATCGTCCTCCACTGCCCCATATACGACTTCAGGGAGGTGCGCAAGGTTGTTTCTACTTTATTCAACTTTTGAGCCATGTATGTGGCATCGAGTCAGAGGCCTTCTTGTCGTCTATTCAACATGTTGACAGATCTCTGCGGGAACGTCAAACTTGTTGACTAATGGTTATATCAATGAGAAGCAGGTCCTTAGTACCGTGGGGCTGGTTCCAACATGTACTTTGAGAGGCAGGCATGATAGAGTTGGTGTCTGTATGTTCGTAAATTATAGCGTCTCAAAATAGATGTGAGATATTTAAACACTGTCCTTCAAGATACAGGTTCTCCTAGTTTGAAGGACTGAGGTCTACCTCACCTGTAAAGCCATAGTTATCTAGAACTGAGACAATACTGATGTTACCTGGGCTAAGTCTCTTGTTAAATAAATGATTACTTACATACTATGGACCGTGAATAGACGAGTAATCGGTCTATAATTTTTGGGTTCCACAATAGGTACTACCTGTTTTATGTAGCAAGTGGGTTGTTTATCTCTGTTGTTAGGAACTGAGGCAGCGACCCTAACACGTTGGGGCATGAACTGCTGACAGGAACTGCGATGCCAAATGAGCATGTGACCATTGAAACCACTTGATCCAAAAGTTGTGCAACGCGCCAGGCTCTGGAGATTTCCAGTTGGGCAACGTGGTACATCTTGGTACGGTCCCCATTTCTGGTATTACGGCGCACGCTCGCTCGATCTCCTTAGTCCAATCTCCTTCGGTGTGATTGACTGGCACCGACCAGATGTTTCGCCAGAACGAACACTTGGCGTCATTATCCGTCAGGCGCATGTCAGCCACATGTTGGTCCGGTCGCTTCTATGCTATATAATAAACCCACCCCACATCAGCTTCGGAAAGTTACATTCTGGGTGTATCGCTCCACTCTCCGCATGTACGGATTGCGCATACACAGGATATTTTGGGTAAAGTATTCGATGCGCACTGTGATGCGACACAAATAATCTTGAGAGCTAATTTCGGTCCCGGAGAGCGCCTTCCTCACAAAGCGCATCACTCTAGGACGAGTTTTGCCCTCATAGAAGGAGATTAGCTTGCCGGTGAGTGCTTTACCGTGACCGGTACGACGCTCATCTCGCACTGCTAAGCTGGTACGGCTGGTTTTGGTCGTGGTGCTAATGAATAAATAAATAATAAGTTTATTAATCCAAACATATACATACACACAGGTTTTAAGCTCGTTACATGCTAAGACTTGGTCAACTCACAATGGATAAACGAGTATTTAGTATCTATACAAATAATTATTTGTCTGTTTTCAATATTAAGATAACCACTTTTTACTAAGTGTATATGGATGTATACACGATACATATACCAAAACAACATTTTTTACAATTTTTGTCTGTCTGTCTGTTTGTTCCCGCTAATCTCTGAAATGGCTGGACCAACTTTGACGGGACTTTCACTGGCAGTTAGCTGATGTAACAAGGAGTAACTTAGGCTATTTTTATTTTAGAAAGATTCTTTTATTTTAGAAAAAAATAACTATCTTCGAAAGCTACGCTGACATACGTCTCAAAATTCGAAAAACCCTGGCTGAATCCCACGAAATAGATCAAAATAATGTACTACAGTATTGTACACCTTAAAAAGGCCTACAAAAATGTCCTCAATGGTATATGTCTATCTCTTAGGGATAACCCACAATAACCATTATTTATCTTTTACTTTTTACGAGAAATAAGGGCTTATTTACGAAGCGATTTTAAGCAATACAGCATTAATCCTTATCCAATTGAGTACCTTAAATACATTGTGCATTTAATATAGATCAATATGGCCCTTTACAGCATGTAATTTAAATGAATATCTTAGAAGATATTAGCATGGGCGTACCCAGGTTCTGGGCCAAGGGGGGGCACATCAGATTTTTTATAAGCAAATAAATAAACATAAATTAAAAGAGGTTTTTTTTTATCTTTTTTTAAAATCGTTTTTTTTTTTAAATCTATACTAATATTATAAAGCTGAAGAGTTTGTTTGTATGTTTGTTTGTTTGGTTGAACGCGCTAATCTCAGGAACTACTAGTCCGAGTTGAAAAAGTATTTTTGTGTTGGGTAGCCTATTTATTGAGAAAAGCTATAGGCTATATAACATTACGCTACAATCAAAAGGAGCGGAGCAGCAACGAAATATGGACGAAAACTGGCACGCAATTCAATGCGACGGGAAGGGTCACGGGAGCAAAAATTTGACGCGGACTAAGTCGCGGGCAGAAGCTAGTATACAATAGTCATTTTAAAAGTAACTTTCGAGGGTCTTCAGTAAAACGGCTTATAACGTCTTTCGTGAAAGAATCGCCCATAGCGTTAACAAATATTCTATGTATACTGAGCATACAAAGCCCATTTAATGTACTTCGATCATGGTCGATCTTAGCTACGTTTGTACGCGTCTAAGTGTGCTGAATGACCGTTCAATTGTAGCGGTGGAATGAGGCATTGCCAGTAAAATTTCTAGGGCTGTCTTCACCTTCGGGTAAAAAGATTCTGCTACTCCGTTATTAGCTCTGTTATTCCAATATTTTCAAAGCCCTGCTCCTGCTTCATCCAAAAAGTTCGGCTTCAGATGTGATCCCTTCTAATTCATAATAAAATGTAGAAACTTCTTCCATAATGTTTTGTCATTTTGGAACTATAATTTCAGTTATCTGAGCAGGGTGCAACAATGAAAGAGTAAACGCTGGTGAATGGTCTTTGCTGAATTTCGCCTCTAAGAAGAAAGTAACGAATCCAAATAGGGCATGCAAAACGAGCGACTAAAATATTCGCTAAGGGGATGGCCACAGTAGGCAGCTGGTTGATTTGCCTTCTGTTGTTAGCGGCTTGCTGTCTTAGGTAAACGCAGCTCAAGGTTCAAAGCCACAGCAATTTTTTCAGCTGATTTGATTAAATATTTACTCCTTTCTTCCGCGGAATGCCTTTTTTTTGTAGGTGGGAAATCATCAAATGACGTGTGGAGGGCATATCACACTTTTACTGACTAAATCCCACCCGTGTTCCTTCAGTTGCCTATATGCCAGGGTCACGATAACTCTTTCGAACAAACCTCGCAACTCTGGAGGCATCGCTCCTAGCCGATCCCTTCAGTTATGCTGACATCTCTTTGAGGTGCGCGTGGAACACAACGCGCCGTCGACACGGGCTTGGGCGTCCGGGGCGCAGAACATTATATACTCTAGGGAGGTCCGGAGCGTCTCCTCCTGCAGCGCCAAGGGGCGTGAGGGTGCAGAGACTGCCTCTCCCTCACGCGCTACGCCTCCTCCGTGAGCATTACTGCTTCGCATAGGGAGGTGACGGCTTCTCATGCCAGAGAGCATCTCCGTACCATGGCTTGTACCAGGGCCGGACGCGAGAGGTCGCCGCCACCGATCGCCTCCACGAGGTCACGGTGGTGCTCAGCTCAGGCAGGACACTCCACCGTATGCTCCACCGTGTCCTCCAGACAATTCACGCAATGGAAACACCCGAGCGTTCTTCCCGCCTTATCCGTATTGGTTATCCGACCGACCGACGAACCGAATTGTATTTGTTAACCGACTTCAAACGAGGAGATGGTTCTATGTTCCACTGTATTTTTTTTTTCAAAACAATTTCGCCGTCGATTATGACCCATTTCTATAAAAATCTTTTTTTAACACGCTTTTATTAGCTTCAAACATATGTATGTGCCTATGTAACGGAAAATTTGAACATGATTTAGACCCCCTCCAAAACGTTGAATTAACTCGAAATTTGGCGTACTTATCAAAGACCGATGACAATACAATAATTTTATAAATTTGTTATTATCCTTACCAGGATAGCAAAAAAACTGTCTTCGAAAACTATGCTGACATACGTCACAAAATTCGAAACACACTAAAAAATAAAAAACAAATATAAAAATAATCAAACTATTATTTTTATTGGATAGGTTATGCTTCAGGGGACCACCATATAATTTTTATTGACTTAGATTTCGTATTTAATTCACTTTGTTCAGCGTGATGATATTCTAATAGCTCCTGTCACTGCTATTGACTAGGCCAGTAATGGTATACGAATTAGTGCAGGGTAGATAAAAAAGTTTTTGCAAAAAATAAACAACGGACTTCCAAAAAAACAGTACAAAGTGAAAAATAAGTTTAATTTCGGTAGTCAGTGGCAAATAACTAAAATAAAGATCCAAAGACACAGACTGCTTGCGAGTAGGTAGAACGGGCGCGTCGCATGATTTTTAAAAGTTGTAAATTGTATTACAAATAGAAAAATGTTATTTATATTAATTTTTATCGACAAATGTAGATAGTTAGTAGGAACATTCACAAACTCCAGGGGGGGGCAGCTGCCCCCCTCTGCCCCCCCCTGGGTACGCCCATGGATATTAGAGATTTAAAAAGTGGGCGCAGAGCGCGTTGGCAGCGGCCTGGTAGTACAGGATAAGTAGGATTGTGATTCATATTACTTTGGCTTCATAGTAATTGCGAATATCATGTGTGTTCATTATACTCAAAATAAACCTAATAGTAATATTCCAAGTAAGAGACCGCGAAATGGCTTAGATGTTTAGATTTTTGGATGTTTGTTTCTCAATGATGCAAAGACGGCCAAACGGATTTGGCACAAGGATATATTATATCATGGATACGTAACAGATAGGATACCTACTTTATCCCGGTAGTAGGTTCCCGGGTGATATTTTCCGACAGCTATACGGGCCAAGCCACTGGCAAAAGTACTATTCCTATAATTATGTTCGGTGTCTGGTAAATGATTGAGTGTCTGTATAGGTAAAATAGGAGCGTTAAGAAAAACCAGGAAGACTTATATTCAACTAAACCAAGCCCTATGTCACAGTCTTCTTACTCTGAATACTATTACTTTTATTTTAAAAACACCAACACACATGATGTTCTCATAAACTATGAATCCTAAGTAATATGAGTTATAATCCTACTACTAATAATATTATATATGTGAAAATATGTATGATTGGGTGTTTGTTTCTCAATCACGCAAAAATGGCTGAATGGATCTGGATCGAAAATAGCACACAGAGTCTATATTACCTATATAACCTGGAATAACACATTCTTATCGCGGTAGTACGTCCTCTTGCATTAATTTCCGACATCCACGCGGGCGAAGCCGCGGGCAAAAGCTAGTTTTAACATAAAAATTAATCCTATCTCCTAAGCTAGGGATGCCACCAACACGAAAACCACAATTAATTTTAGCTCTGCATCGCAGTTGGGAATGAAAATAAAAAAGTTATGCGACATGTCGCTACAGCTGCACAGTACAAGATCGAGTAGGTATCGGCGAGGTCTTTCCTGCCATCAAAACATTGCTTTTCTTGTGCATGGCCATCGAGGTAAACGTAGTCTAAGTTCAGGCGGAGTGGAGCGATACTCCCGGAAAACATCCATCAGCCTACTCCCATGGGAAAAAGAATTCAGTATCGTTACCGGCATGGAATTCTTCTTTCGAGCACGTTTGCTCTAGCGAGTCTCCACTCAAGCCGGCCAAGAGAGACGTGGAAGCTCAGAAGAAGAACTCAAGTGTGAATACCTATGACTGATTTTTTTTACTGACAACGGTACATCCGCCGGTAGGTATATGGCTACAGAGGTACCTCTTAGGAGTTAATTTCAGCGAACTAAGAATGAGAATTGGACTTTTATAACAAGTGCTGCATTAGGGCAACCGCATTACGCAATTTGCTGGTACAATTCTAGATTGTTGGTCGTTTACTAACATTAACCAGATACCTATTAGTTTGCAACTAAAGAGCTAATAACTGCAATTACTGATTTCTCCTGTTACTTACAGTATAAAGTAACTTGTGTGCTTAGTTATTGTAGGTTTTAATCATGTTAAGTTCATATGATTAAAATTCGCAAGACCATCGTGCGAATTCCACGATAACGAAGTCATTTGTTAATAAAGTTTTGAAATGGGCGCAAAAGAATTTTTGCTCATTGTTAGTAATGAAGCGGTGAGCCCGTGAGTGAGCAAATACATAGTTAACAGTGTGTAGGCGCCTGCTCATCGAGTTCACAACACGCGCTGTTTGCACACTCGCTCATTTCAAACAGGCACAGCGAGAGCGGCCGCTTTGTTCCCACCGAATGTTCCAATCCGAAGCGAAGCCGACACGGATAATAAAACTGTTTATTTTGTCAAAGACATAGCGAGTGGAGCCACAGGAGTGGCCGCTATTTAATTACGATATTAGAGGTGCACGATAACCGTAATTCGTAACGTACGGTGCGAGTTGAGCTCATTTTCAGATATTGCATAATAAAATCAACGCCAGCTGGGATTGCATTTAGGGTTGCCGCTTACCGCATGTGGCTCACGGTCAGTACCTACCTAATGTTGAAGAAACAGTCAAACAGACCACATTGACGGACTGGATGTCCCTCTTATATTATTACATACATTGTAATGCTATCATTATACATATAAAATAAATGTCACCCAATAAATATACGCTACGCTGTTTCTATAAGTATTCTTCGTCACATGAAAATTTTTTTCGCCGAAAAACTGAGGGAGATCAAAACAACCCTATCACGATCAAATATAACGTAGGTATAATAGGTAGGTATAATTCTCATTAGAGAGCGACATACGTGTTCCAGATCCGTCACCCAAGAAACAAAATATGTAAACGCATAGAGAAGTGTGTACATACTAGGTACGTACATCAGGATGGCAACTGTTTCGTCTTGGCTGCCCCGGGTAGTTGGCGTATACGTGGAGTAAATATGAGGAGCTGCGGGCTCGTGGCCGGTGGCGGGACGTGCGGCAGCAGCCCTAATTGCATTGTACCATTTTATCAATGAATTGGAAGCCATCTTTCCACAGTTCACTACCTCGTCTCGCCGCGTTTATTCGGTTATAAACTGGACGTCGGCCCTGTGTGTAGGTAATGTCGCTGAAACTGAACAAATTTATCGGCGCTTCATGTAACTACCGATCACTGTCATGCGAACCTGACCTAAAATTAAAAATCACCCGTAGCATTTGCATCTGGATTAAGATTTTTATACTAATAGTATTTGTAGAAACTGAGAAGGTATGGGGTTCGTGCCAAGAGTGGTGTGTTCGTGCCGTCACGTAACCATTCCGACGGCTGCGGACGTGATAACCGCTACTTGAATATTAGTTTTCGCATTCGCCAGCCATATTGTCACCTCGCCGCAATCCAATACTCTCGGCGTTAGAAGCTATGATTGATATCTACATTCGCGAGGAGTAATGTATGCAGTGCCTGGCGAGCGTGTCGTGGGGGCAGGTGCGCGCGGCAGCGGTGGGGGCGCGTCGAGTTATTTGTCTAGATCGTGCGGAATGCAACTATGGCCGGCAGTAGCTAGACAACGCTCCGCTCGCGTCTAGCCCCCGTCCGCCATTATGTACTTCACACTAACACACGATAATAACGCTTCACGCAATGAGCCACTGGTAGAAATATGTAAGGTTCATGTGAAGTGAAGCGGCATAGGATCTAACAAAATACGAAAGTTCATGAAAGCGGTAAAAGAGAAAGAACAGATAGATAGCAGTGCAAATGAAATGAAATGAAATTAATTTATTTGCCAGAATATAGGTATTTATATAATAACGTGGTAAAATAATTTTAGTTTCACTATACTCGACTTATCAGTCGTGCAAGTATTTGTAGTACATGCATTTGCATAATAATACCTATCATGAGCAGATAGAGAAATCCTTAATTCAAAACGACCAAAGTACGGAGACACAATTCGAACCATCGGTAGAAGGTAAAGTAGACGCGACAATAAAAAGAAGAAGAAAAGAGAAGATTACCTAATGATACAACTGAAGTACCTTAAAAGCGATGGCAGAGTAGGTTCCAACTGGTACCGAACAGGTTCTCAGCAGCACAATATCCTATCTATCTATTATATAAAAATGAATCCCTATTTCCCTTGGTCACGCCATCACACGTGAACGGCTGGACCGATTTCACTTCTTTTTTAGGGTTCCGCACCTCAAAAGGAAAAAGCGGAACCCTTATAGAATCACTTTGTTGTCCGTCCGTCCGTCCGTCCGTCCGTCCGTCCGTCTGTCAAGACCCTTTTTCTCAGTAACGCGTAAAGGTATCAAGCTGAAATTTATACCAAATACTCAAGTCTACTGTCCCTTGGAGCTGTGAAAAAATCAAACTTCTAAGCTAACGCAATCAAAAGATATAGCCGTTTATGCCGCAAATTTCCGCAAATTTTCGAAACTTGAAAGGGTATCAAAACCTAAAGGGTACTTCCAGTCGATCTAGAATTTTGAAATTTGGTACGAAGCAACATCTTATAGCACAGATACAGGAAAAATTGCGAAAACCATAAATTTTTAGTTACATCATATAATAAAAATATTTTTAATAATTTTAAAGGTACTACAACGTTTTTACGGAACCCTCGGTGCGCGAGTCCGACTCGCACTTGGCCGGTTTTTTATTGTTGTGTTTGTAATTGTCAGGAGAAGGTTTTTATGAAAGAAAAAAATTAAAAAATTGCGCGGAAAATTAGAAAATTGAAGACGCTTATTTAAGAATACTTGAGTTCTGCGACTTAAGTTTGTACCTACGTCTAATTGCTGGCATGTTCTGCGACTTAAGTTTGTACGTCTAATTGAAATCGGCACAGTAGTTTTTGAGTTTATTCATTGCAAACATACACACATCTATCTATATATATAAAAATGAATCCCTATTTCCCTTGGTCAGGCCATCACGCGTGAACGGCTGGACCGATTTCACTTTTTTTTTTGTTGTGTTTGTTATTGTCAAGAGAAGGTTCTTATGAAAGAAAAAAACCGGCCAAGTGCGAGTCGGACTCGCGCACCGAGGGTTCCGTACAAACCTGTAGGTATATAAGTAAAAGTTCACCCATCACGACAATCGAGTCGTAGTTCTGTTCTGTTTCTTGGCTTGGTTTTATTTCTGTCTGTGTTTTGTTCTGTTTATTATATGATGTAACTAACAATTTACGGTTTTCGCAATTTTTCCTTTATTTGTGCTATAAGACGTTGCTTCGTACCAAATTTCAAAATTCTAGATCGACTGGCAGTACCCTTTAGGTTTTGATTCCCTTGCGAGTTTCGAAAATTTGCGGAAATTTGCGGCATAAACGGCTATATCTTTTGATTACGTTAGCTTAGAAGTTTGATTTTTCACAGCTTCAGGGGACAGTAATCTTGAGTAGGTATTTGATATAAATTTCAGCTTGATATCTCTACGCGTTCCTGAGAAAAAGGGTCTTGACAGACGGACGGACGGACGGACGGACAACAAAGTGATCCTATAAGGGTTCCGCTTTTTCCTTTTGAGATGCGGAACCCTAAAAAATTAAAAAATTGCCCGGAAAATTAGAAAATTTAAGAACAGTTATTTAAGAATACTTGAGTTCTGCGACTTAAGTTTGTACGTCTAACATTACGAGTGACCTTGGCATATAGGCAATAGTGATGTAACGAATATTCGCATTCGTATTCGCGAATATTCGCCTATTTCTTGACATTCGTATTCGCATTCGTAAATTTTACGCGGATGTTTTGCGAATATGAACGTCCCGAAAAAGTAAACGAGATGTCAATAACAAAAAGGTAAATAATATTATTTTCTAATCTTGGATCAATGAAGGTTGCCGTTATAAATAATACTTCATTTTTTAAACCAGAAAATTTGATAATGAGCTCCTATTTTAAAACGGCTGTCGTGTCGCCAATCAGTTCATCGCTTGAATTAAAATCATTAAAGTTTTCTTTCTAAAGTGGCGATTAATGCAATTAATGATGATACAGAAACATCAGCCGCACTTAATTCTTTGGTCACTTCTTCGAATAGTCGTAATAAACTGACTAATTTTTCAATAAGCATCCACTTTTCAGAAATTGGTTGGGGATTTTTATTATTTGTGGACGCATAAAGGTAGAATGACTCTTTGACTTTCAAAATACGCTAAAGCATATAAAAGGTGCTATTTCATCTGGTCGTACACTCTTGTAAAATCTTAAGCGGGCTTTAATTAAGCATATTCTGTATAGCTTTTAGCTCGTCTTGAGCTGTATTAGAGTGGTGAAAGTGTGTCGCCATCCTTTTGCATTTTGTTATAGCAGTCGCGACAGTTTCTTGAGCTTTCAGCCCTTCTTTTAAGATCTTTTGAATTATTTGTGAAGCACAGTCGATATGTTGAATGAGTAATAAAGAAACTCCTTTTTTCATGTTTGAGCTTGCATCCCGAACTAAACATTTTACTTTCTCTTTAGGTATTTCCCATGACGACAAAAAGTATTCAAGTTTACAAGCAATATTTTCGCCGATATCGCGGCTCTCATTGAAAACGCCTGCCTTCAACACTACCATTTTTGTTTCAAAATCTTCAGTTATCCCATGACATGTTAAACTCAAAAGTGAGACCCCAGAACAAGAATCAGACCAAATATCACTAGTAAATGAAATTTTTTCAAAGGATTTCAGGAATTCAAAAATTGTCTGTCTTACTTTGCCTTTATAATTCGTCGCAGATAAAGAAGTAAAATACTGACGAGACTTTAAATTATAAGACGGACATAAGTGTTTCACGAGTCTTAAAAACCCAGCAATTTCGATGAATTTTATTAATTCAGAAAATTAGGTTTTATGCATGGACTGCGTAGATTCCCTTTTCGAGAATATTGATTGTTACAGATATTGCATCTAGCTTGTGCAGCATCATAAAGCGTAAAATAAGTACATTCTTCACTAGACACCGATTTAATCATCTTAAAAAATCACTATACACACTCTAACCTCAAAATTCTCGTGTTTCTGTCAACGATCTTTCGTTATTTAAATATACAACATCAATCGGCTCTTTTCGGATCGACTCGACAATATTCAGAATTATATGCAAACAATGATACGTGTGCGTGTGACTCGTGCGCTGAGGAAGCTACCAAAATAAAACCAGAGATGGCGCCAAATTCAAAAGTGAAATATTCGCATTCGTATTCGCGAATATCGATGGGAAATGTTCGCATCCGCATTCGCGTTCGCGAATGCCTAAAAATGTATATTCGTTACATCACTAATAGGCAACTGATGGAACACAGGTGGGATGCCCACCAACAAAAAAAAAGTCAGCTAGAAAACGCTTCATGCCTTCAAAGAAGCAGGTTGTCATAAATTGGGAGGAGCTTTATGATCTTTGTAATCGCTAAACAAAGAGTCACCTATAAAACACTTTATGCCTTCGAAGTACCAGGTAGTCATAATTCTGTAGGAGGTCGCCTAACCTCACCCTAATTGCGCAACACACTATTAATCAGAATCTGAATCATTATGAAGGTTATTTATTGCTCATCATCATTCATATTTTTCTTTTTTTCTTTCATATGGTCGAAAAAATTGCCTGTCCTTAGCAACGCAAACAACGTCATGAATTTTGTGGAACTGTCAAAATGAAAGGGATTCCTACCGATAGTGTATTACGTACCCTCTGGGTATGTGTCAGGTAAAAACGCTTTATGCCGACGACGTACCAGGTTATCATAACTTTGCAGGAGCTTACCAAACAAAGGAGTGTCAGCTAGATAACGCTTTATGCCTTTGAAGTACCAGGTTATCATAACTTGGTAGGAGCTAACCAAACATATGAGTGTCAGCTAGAAAACGCTTACCTACCGCTACCGCGTACCAGATTGTCAAAGTTGGTAGGTTTATTACAACATTTATTATTATTATTCTGGGCACTTTTCCCCCCGACAGCGATGCGGACGAATTCTTTGATGCCCAGTGAGCTCTTTCCTTTATTTAATTGTACATAATATATTTATTTTAGTATTTGTATATTGTATTGTTGAAAAGTGTAAATACAACATTTATTGAACCTGAGGCGATACGAAGTTCGCTGGGTCAGCAAGTGGATGTTAAAAATAAGAAGGAGCCAGTATTTCTTATGTGCGTCAAATAATTTATAAATAATAAATTTTGAAAAAAAAAAAAAAAAAACATTTAAACAATTTTTTTTTTCGTTGCAATAGCTTCTTTACCACCTACAGGTGTACCTCTTAAAATATTTCGTGTATGAATAGAAACACCTTCTATATATATAATACTACGCGATGGATTTCGATGCAGTTGTCACCATTTCATCATATTTCAATGCATTTACTTTCTTTGGAAGGTTTTTGTGTATGATATGTATATGAATATTAAACTTAGTAATAGACCAGGAAACACGATGTTTCGACATGTCGGCATTGTATCCGTGCGAAGCAAGGGCGGATCGCTACATCACTAGTGTAATAATAAACCACCTAATCAATTTCATCCCCGATGTGTCCTGACCGCCGGTACCTTGAACCCTGTTCCCGATACCGGTGGGCTACTATTTTATACTTATACATTCTAATATTTAAAAATAAAATTTATAAGTATGTATAATAAAATAAAGAAAATAATAACTACCTAAAAGAGAAAGCGTTCGAAAAGAAAGTTGTTAATTTTATAGATTAATTGATTTAAATGAGTTTTTATATGAGAGATTTTGATCACCTTTTACATTTTTTTTTTCAAAAATTCATTAATTACAGTCGGAGTGACATTTATCGACATCACATACAATGATACGACATAACTTCTGCAGTAAATATCAGTGCCTGTCCGGTCCGATTATAAGTTGCAGCTTTTACCTATGTCGCCATCAATTTGTAAATACTGCGTTACAAATGTTTGATTAGATTATATTAGCATATGTTATGGTTATATCAGTAAGTTGCCTGCTATCGGACACTGTCTCACAAATTCGCAGTATTTTTTGTTTGCTGAAATATGGTAGCGAATTTGTATGCAAAATATAAGAAAGCGAAACTACTTACCTATTCATTGAAATTATGTATTTTTTTCAGAATACAATAATAACGTATCCTACTATACGTATCTATATTAATATATAATCAATAAATGTCAAAGTTTCTATGTTTGGATGTTTGTTACTCCATCACGCAAAAACGGCCGAACGGATTTGGATTAAATTGATGGGCACACAGTTTATAATCTGGAATAACACATAGGATGCTTTTTATCCCAGTAAGTAGTACGTTCTCTTGGGATAGTTTTCCACTTCCACTCGGGTGAATCCACTGACAAAAACGATTATAATAACAATAATAATAATATACGGGAAGAAAACACTACGTACCATGAGAATAATAAAATTGTACAAACGAAGCAAACAGTAACTAACTGAGGTGAAATTAAGACAGTGGCATCAGACCATCAGATACCCCATTGTGTCTGTTAATTTAATAGACACACATCGCATCTCAGTCCCAACAATCCAATCCCGGGAAATAAGTTTCGGATAAGGATCTCCCGTTTTCCTTAAAGTGGCATCGCATAAGCATACGCTGACGGGGCCACACCAGTGGGGCTCGGCTCGTATTGACCAACAATGTGCATAAATTGTGAGTAGCTACTTGTTCGCTCGCTAGAACGGGCGGCGCCGCTCGCACGGTTTTGGCCTGGCGTCAAGGCCGTGACCGGTTTAAATCTCTCCCGGTTTTAACCTGCCCCAGATACATCCCACTTCGCTATATGGCTACCAGTGGCGAAGGGTGATTTTATTAGAGAGGTAAGCCGGAGCAAAAAAAATGCTTACCTAGGCCGGACGTGGCGCACGTAGTCCAGTTACTTAAAATCTGTGACTGACTTCCTGGCTTCAGTCTTCTATAAGCAGATGTCTTCAGTCCACCTTTATTATACGTGTGAGCACTGGTGATTGAAACAGTGTCTTGCAAGTATAATAAAAGTGGCTTTGAAAAAAGCCGTTCGTGGTCTGATGAGTGTGATGACGTTGACGTATGATGTCTACTAGAAAAAACTACTTAACTACAAGACTACTGACTTATTCTACTTATAATACTACTTATACTCTTAAGCTATTCTATTCTATTCTTTAGCTATTCTTTAGTACAAAGTGCGCTAAGACATTATCATAAAAGCCGGGATGATTCTTAATTTTTAGCAATAAATGTTTTTCTATAGAAAAAATGGCTAGATCAGGTAATCCGTTCAGAAGGCGCCGGGTGATGACGGTATTACGGCCGAACTCCTGAAGGCCGGCGGAAAACCCGTTCTAAAGGCCCTTCATAAGCTGTTTGATTCCGTCATACTCGAGAGCAAAACGCCACAGCCATAGAACAGAGGTGTGGTGGTACTTTTCTTTAAGAAGGGTGACAATACCCCGCTTAAGAATTATAGGCCCATCTCACTTCTGAGCCATGTCTACAAGCTGTTTTCAAGAGTCATCACGAATCGTCTCGCGCGCAGCTTTGACGACTTCCAGCCTCCCGAACAAGCCGGATTCCATAAAGGCTTTAGCACCGTAGACCACATACATACGCTGCGGCAGGTTATACAGAAGACCGAAGAGTATAACCTGCCTCTCTGCTTAGCGTATGTGGACTACGAAAAAGCCTTCGATTCGATCGAGACCTGGGCTGTACTGCAGTCTCTTCAACGGTGCCAGATTGACTATCGGTACATCGAGGTGCTGAAGTGTTTGTATGAAAACGCCACTATGTCAGTCCGGCTCCAGGACAAAGCCTCGAAACCTATCCTTCTGCAGCGAGAGGTGAGCCAGGGAGACATAATCTCTCCGAAACTGTTCACCGCTGCACTGGAGGATGTCTTCAAGGTTCTGGACTGGAAAGGGGCTGGCATCAACAACAATGGCGAGTACATCACTCACCTTCGATTTGCCGACGATATAGTAGTCATGGCTGACACTATGGAGGACCTCAGTACAATGCTCGATGACCTCAGTAGAGCTTCCGAAAGAGTGGGTCTTAGGATGAACATGGACAAGACAAAGGTCATGTCCAATGCTCGTGTGATACTCACTCCAATGAAGATCGGAGGCGCTACACTCGAAATTGTGGACGAATACGTGTATCTAGGACAGACTGTCCAGTTAGAGTAGTAGATCTCTCTCAGTAGAGTTAGGTAGATCCAACTTCGAGAAAGAGGTCAATCGTCGAATCCGACTCAACTGGGCAGCGTTCGGGAAGCTACGCAATATCTTCTCGTCCCAAATACCGCAGTGTCTCAAGACAAAGGTCTTTGACCAGTGTGTGTTGCCAGTGATGACATATGGCACTGAGACGTGGTCCCTCACAATGGGCCTCATAAGAAGGCTCAAAGTCACCCAAAGAGCAATGGAGAGGGCTATGCTTGGAGTTTCCCTACGCGATCGAATCAGAAATGAAGAGATCCGTAGGAAAACCAAGGTAACCGACATAGCCCGAAGAATTTCCAAACTTAAGTGGCAGTGGGCAGGGCACATTGCTCGCAGAACGGATGGCCGATGGGGTCGGAAGGTTCTGGAGTGGCGACCGCGTACTGGAAGACGGAGCGTTGGAAGGCCTCCCACAAGATGGACCGATGACTTGGTGAAGACCGCAGGAATACGTTGGATGCGAGAAGCACAGAATAGGTCGAAGTGGCGGTGCTTGGGGGAGGCCTATTTCCAACTGTGGACGTCTTTCGGCTGAAATGATGTTGATGATGACAGTCAATTGCTCCCTTTGACTGACATCGGGAGTTTCGTCAATCATTACAGACAGAAATTGAGCTTTATCTATCTCGTTTTTAATGTGATCTCGTAAAACGGATGCAATACTATGTATTAAATCATTTTGAATATCACTAGAGAGACCAGAAAACGCGGGGTTCTGAACTGAAGAACATAGTTCCAAATGAGAGTCCATTACTGTGTCATACTTGCTCATATATAACAAGGTTTCAATATAGTTACCGCGGTTATCAGAATTCAGACGTTCATCGTGGCCGCGAAAAGCTACTTCTTGTTTACCTAACAAAATAACGGTGTCAATAAACCGTTTCATTAAATTCCTATTTCGACCTACTTTCCTATTATGAGCTTCATGCGAATTAGTGAAAAATGGTTCTATCCTACTATTCCCGAAGTCATGTAAATCTAAACAGCTACGAATATGCCTTTCAGTCTGTACATGTTTTTTTTGACGAATTTGTCAGATTATTAATATCTGTAAAACCCTCTTTATTCCATAAACTACTAGAATCTGAGAAAAGTAAACATGGAAAACAAAACATCTTATTCAATTTATAACTACCAGTCAGCAATTGATATTAATTTATCGTAAAGGGTAACATTAAAATGTTTGAAAAACCCATCGCGTCGTTTGTAGTTTATAGCCATATCTGGTCTAGCACGACCTAACCTAATTATGTGTTTCTTATTTTCAAATCTTAACCTTGAAAAGCATGTTTCCTCATCAAGCAAATAATCTGTCACACAACAATCTAAAACTATTAATGCCGCCATCCTACTAATAACTTTTCAAATCTACTCAAAAAAAGTAATTTCAACTTGCTAATCTATCGACTTACCACAAATTCCTAATTGCGAACGCACAATTTCACAACAAACTCTCAATTATCAAATTCTAATTGTTATACTAGTACTACGCTAATAACTTATATGAATACAACGAAATAAATGCTAATTAAACACAAGTATCAACAAATTAAAAGGTTTTAAGGTTATAATTCTATTTACGTCAATAGTCAACCAACATTTAACATGACAACATTACTGTCGGGTCGAGCGGGGGCTCAAGGGGGCGGGGGAAGGGCCGACGACCGACCCGAATGCTAACGAAACTCAACGAAAGGACCGATATTGTTCGAATAACCCGACTTATTCCGGCTTCCCCAGGCTTCAAAAAATGCGTGTCACATGACCTGAAGTGACGTTATGACGAGATTATTTTGTATAGAAATTTATGTATTCATAACCCGGAAGGTAGACCGAGTTATACTAGTGCAAAATGTTCGCGCGCGGTTTCGGGAGATTCGCGCGCACTTTAAATGTTTTGTTTTCGTTGGAATATAAAGACAAATATTGTTTTATGTAGGTTGGGGTTTTTTAATACTTTTATGGTGTAAGATTAAATATATTCAGTGTAATTATTAAACACTGCTGAAAACTACTGACTGTCATAATTTCGTAAGGGAAGTCGACAGGAATCGGCTTATTAGTTCCCTGCGCCACTGATGGCTACCTCTAACGGGCTCAAACGTGACTTTGTGTCCCGCGCCTGCTCGCCGCTCTAATAGTCTGTTCATGTACCGGTTACGCCACTTGATGTAACTACGACTCGTTTAGTATTGGCGATCGAAGATACAGCCCGTGTTTAGGAAATTTTGACACGTCTCAGTACTCAAAAGTTTCGAAGGTCGGCACGGGAGGTATCGACAGTAACCGGATGAAGTTTCATATGTTTAGAACCGAAATCATTAATTTTAAGCAATTTAATAGCGGGTACCGTCTGTGGTATTATAATATCGTGTTGGGGAGACAATAGCATCTAACAATTCATAAATAAAGCTGAACTACGTCGTAGTCGTGTAGTGGTGTGAGCGACGTCGCACGCCTGCACTCACACCCACACTACTGCTGCGCCACGCGGGGTTTGGATCTGTGACAGGACAAGCTGGAAATGAAAAAAAAAGAATTATCAAAATCGGACTACTCTGTGTAAAGTTATACGTGGTTATACATTACAATCAGTGAGTAAACAATCAATCATCCCCTGTTTTCCAACCCTTAGGGTTCGATTTTGTTTTCCAAATTTATATGGGACCACCTTCGAAGTATACCCTTTCCAATAAAACAAATATATATATCACAATCGGGCTACTATGTAAAAAGATATGCGTGGTCATACATTAAAAAAAAATATATACGCGTCACATTGATAACCTTCTCCGTTTTTTTTCGTCGGTTAAAAAAGTTGAAGCTCGTCTTAGTCTTCCAGGGCTGCGAGCGATGCCGCGCGCCTGCATCACACCCACACTACTGCTGCGAGCGATGCCGCGCGTCTGCTTCACACCCACGCTACTGCTGCGAGCGATGCCACGCGCCTGCATCACACTCACAGTACTGCTGCGAGTGATGCCGCGCGTCTGCATCACACCCTCAACACTGTTGGCAATTATCACTACATAGTATAAAACAAAGTTGCTTCCCTCTGTCTGTCCCTATGTATTCTTAAATCTTTAAAACTACGTAACGGATTGTGATGCGGTTTTTTAAAAAAGATAGAGTGATTCAAGAGGAAGGTTTATACGTATAATATGCGGGCAAAGCCGCTGGCAAAAGCTAGTTAAATAATAAAGCAAATAATAAATACGGGTTGGTAGGTGATAAACAAAGATTTTCTTTAAAAAATGTAGGAAATTATGGCACATTCAAATAAGTTTTTTGTCATCGTATCCAGAAAAAAAAAATATGAGCGAGAGTCATTGAGACTAGCAAAGCCTCAGTTTTCGTTGTAATAATAAAATATCAAATAACTGTCGAAAAGCTGTGAGTGGTAGCGGTAGCGCACTATATTGAGTGTTCAGACTGGTGCATTTCTCCAGTGGAGTATTTCTGGTGTGTTGAGCGGGGCCTTGACACAGTCGCGCCGCGCCAGCCGACCGGCCGGCGCACTGTGGATCGTCCCCATACAAGAGGTCGGACATAGAATCAAAAATTGAAAAAATATTTAATTAAAAAAATAAAAAACAACATATACAGTTGCATTCCTCGATTAAAGAACAACAAAAATTGTTCTACGCTTATTTTATTTGACCAGCACTTTAGGAGCGATGCGATGAAAGCTGTTTTTTTTTTGTATGGAAACGAACACAAAAATGTATGTATCTCATGTTTTCCTCTTTGTTTCGACTTGCAATTTTCACTTCTGTTATTTACCCATTTTATGTCACATTTTGTTCAATGACCCATGGTGCTCCCAGAGTGCCCCTACCGAGATATTTTGCCTATAGTAACTATCTTTGTTATTGTATTACTGATGGAATGGAGATACATTAAGTATACTTATTATTGAGAATTACTACGTACTACTATCGTTACTTAATGAATCATTAACGCTTTTGTTATGTTGCAACAAAAGCGTTCATAAGTCATTAAAGTACTCAAAAATGCACCTGTTATTTAAGGAACTACTTAGTGATGACTAATTCTCAGTAATAAGTGTACTTAATGTACCTCTATTCCATCAGTAATACAATAACAAAGATAGTTACTATAGGCAAAATATCTCGGAAGGGGCACTCTGGGGGTACCATGTCTCCTTGAACAAAATGTGGCATAAAATGGGTAAATAACAGTAGTGAAAACCGCAAGTCGAAACAAAGAGGGAATCATGAGATACATACCTTTTTGTGTTCGTTTCCATACAAAAATAACAGTTTTCATCAAATCGCGTCTAAAGTGCTAGTCAAATAAAAAAAGCGTAGAACAATTTTTGTTGTTCTTTAATAAAGGAATGCAACTGTATATATATATTTTTTAAATTAAATACTTTTTCAGTTTTTGATTCTATGTCCGAACTCTTGTATGGGGACGATCCACTGTGCGGCGGCGCCCCTTGGCCGCGCGCCCGAGCCGGAGAAGATTCACTCCTTGCGACCTTTACAAGACACCACTCTCAGCGGTGAAGGCAGCGAGTAACGTTCTCGAATGGCACACAAGACTTACACTATGACGTTCAATGTTGGTTTCATTTCACGTTGGAGAGTGCATCAACCAGATACCGCGTATTGTTTCCCGTAGACCTTCTGAGCGTGTCTACATAATGTGCTCGCTCTATATGCACAAAGAGTTCTAAGTGGATTACTTTCCCACTGCCTGCCGACAATTTAGTTGCAAATCAGATATTTATGTGTTTAATATTTTGGTTTTGAATTTTTATAATTATCAGAATAAGCGTAAGTGTAGTAAAGTAGAGCTTATAATAGCGTGTATTTCTTTTCACCCAACCGTTATTATTGTAAATAATTAAATAATTTAAAAAATATTCCCGTTCGTCCCACTGATTTGTACTACAACTGAAACAAGTGAAACAGCTCACTTTCAAATTTAAATAAATATATTATCAGTATGGATCATCATTTCAGCCTAAAGACGTCCACTGTTGGCAATAGGTCAATGGTAAAAGGTGGGTTTTACCGTAATCGCCATGCTTTGCAGGCGGGTAAGCGACCACAGAACGGTGGTAAAATGCATGGAGAACTGCTGCTAATTCTCTAGTAAGTCCCTTTTTTTTGGATGGGAAATCATCAAATGACTTCTCCCGCTCTGGGCGGAGCGGGAGGGCGTGTCAGACTTTTATTGACTAAAACCCACCCGTGTTCCTTCAGTTGCCATGTGCCAGGGTCACGGTACCTCTTTCGAACAATCTCGCGATCCTGGCAGGCATCGGTCCTGGCAGACCCCTTCAGTGCTGCTAACATCTATTTGATGCGCGCGTGGAACACTACGCACCGTCGACCCGAGCCTGGGCCTTACCGGGCGGCGAGCTACCCATTGCTCATCACCCGCAAGCTCGCGTCTACGGTGGCCGGGAGTCCGCTATTGACTGCCGAAGCCCGGGGCGTCTCCTCCTGCGGCAGCTAGGGACGTGAGGTCACAGAGACAGCTACTCCCACACGCGCCCCGCCTCCTCCTTCGCGAGCATTACTGCTTCGCAGAAGGAGGTAACGGCTTCCCATGTCCTCTCGCTCCGTACCATGGCTCGCACCAGGGCCGGACGCGAGAGGTCGCGCCCGCCGATCGCCTCCACGAAGACTCGGTGGTGCTCCGCCCAGGCAGGGCACACCTCCACCGTATGCTCTACAGTGTCCTCCAGACGATCCTCACAATGGAAGCACCCGGGCGTTTCCTCCCGCTTTATCCTGAACAGGAACCCACCGAACCACCCATGCCCGGTGAGAACCTGCGTCAGGCGCAAGGTGAGGACGCCGTGGCGACTCTTTATCCACTCTTCAAAGAGGGGACTTACCGCCGCAATTGTGGCGTGCCCAGCGCTGGGTTGCGACAATCGTACCCGCCATGTCGCCATGAGATCCTGCCGGAGCTCGTTTCACCCCGGCGTTTCGCCTCTTCGCGCCACTCCCACATGTGGGTGAGGACCTTTGCCTCCAGATCCCATGGCAGCACTCCGGCAAGGAGGCTCGCCGCCTCGCAGGAGACCCTGCGGTATCCCCGGACTAGCCGGATGGCCATGACCCTCTGTAGTAAGTCCCTTAGTCGTCTTTTAAGATACCCTGGTGAAGATATGGGCTGGTGCTATTCTTTACGTCCGGCACTACACGGCTAAAGTTAGGATAAATAAGATTTTTTTACCCATTAACAACCAGAATCAAAATCAGGAAATGGGACTTCCAAAATAAAATTATTAAAACATTTCTGTACGTCCCACTAACAAAATCAGTAGGACGAACGGGAATAAATTTAATAATATATTATTGATTAAATTCCCGTTCGTGTAACCAGTCGGACGACGCGGCGACGGTGGTAGGACGTACGGGAATACACGCTGAATTAGAAGCTAGAAGTTTGCAATAAATGTTTAATGGAAACCTGATGGAAGCTCGCCTCTCATTTTGGAACATTGGCGACAAGGATGGAAGGTACAAAATAAAAAGAAAATTTATAGATAGATGAAGTGGATGCTTTGACGTGAATTTAACCGTAGTGGAGTTCCGTTGAATTGATAGAAGAAAAAAACATGAAACATGCAATCTTGAATCTTCGTTACTTGGTTGTTGGCTGCTACGTTCGCGATGGCCAGCTAGAAATATATTCAATAGACGTTCGAATCCACAGATAACAGAAACTAAAGTTCGAATCGTACTTAAAGAGCCGTATAAAGATTTGTCATTAGAGGATAGACATTAATGCTATCGCGGACATTTTATAGAACTTTCTAATAGAAACAATTCTGTCATACTTACATGATTGTGCGCACGTAACGGAATCTTTCAAAAGGAATACTTTTCCCCGTTTTCGCAACACTTTTCTTTGATGCTCCGCTCCTATTAGTTGGAGCGTGATGTTATATAGCCTTCCCCGATAAATGGGATACTAAACACTTAAAATATTTTTTCAATTTGAGCCAGTCGTTCCTGAGATTAGTGCGTTCAATTAAACAAACAAACTCCACAGCTTTCTTATATTAAGTAGCTTTTGCCCGCGGCTTCGCCCGCGTGGATGTCGGAAATTATCGCAAGAGGACGTACTACCGCGGTTAATGTATTAAGAATGCATTAATCCAGGTGGTAATAAGAGAGCAGTTGAGTGAGAGCAGTGGTGGCTCAGTGGTATCAGCCTCGACTTACGAATTGTAGGTTTGGGTTCGAACCCAGGCAGGCGTTTTACTTTGTGTAAATATTTTCATCAACACTGCTCTCAAAACGGTGAAGGATAACATCGTGAGGAAACCGACATGTCCTAGAACCAAAAATTCGAAGACATGTGACATCTACCAACCCGCACTGGGCCCGCGTGGTATATTACGGCCCACTCCCGCTCACCGAGAGGAGGCCTGTGTCCCAGCAGTGGCTAGGCTGATTATATATATAATGTACATCATATATTTTTTTTAGTTTCATCATTCCCTTATTTTAGAAGTTACGGGGGGGGGGGACACACATTTTACCACTTTGGAAGTGTCTTTCGCGCAAACTATTCAGTTTAGAAAAAATTGATATTAGAAACCTCAAAACCATTTTGGAAGACCTATCCATAGATAACCCACACGTATGAGTTTGATGAAAAAAAAAATTGAGTTTCAGTTCTTTGTATGGGGAACCCCAAATATTATTGTTTTTTTTTTCTATTTTTGTGTGAAAATCTTAATGCGGTTCACAGAATACATCTACTTACCAAATTTCAACAGCATAGCTCTTATAGTTTCGGAAAAAAATGCCTGTGACATACTAGGACAGACAGACAGACATGAAGAATCTATAAGGGTTCCGTTTTTTGCCATTTGGCAACGGAACCCTAAAAAGATAGTGATATAGTGCCGGACGTAAAGAATAACACCACCCCATTTCTTCCCGTGGGTGTAGTAAAAGGCGACTAAGGGACTACTAGAGAATGGGCAGCAGCGTTCTCTATGCATTTTACCACCATACTGCGATCGCCAATCCGCCTGCCAAGCGTGGCGATTAAGGCAAAGCCCCCCAAATTGGGGGAGGCCTAAGTCCAGCAGTGGACGTCTTGCGGCTGAAATGATGATAATGATAGTAGGTGGTGCAAGAATGAATGAAATTGAATGAACTTGAAATAATGTACTTACATGCAAACTTTATAATATAAATTTAGTAACTTGTCTTAAAACATGATGTATTCTATATCGATATATATAGTCTATGGCTGCCAAAGGAAATAAAATGACTATAGTAAAAAACTGAAAAGCAAAAAATAATAAACCTTAAAATTATGAGTCGGCGCTGTGAGTGACCTTTGTTCATTGATTTTTCAGCCCCAACTCATAATTTTAAGGTTTATTATTTTTTGCTTTTCAGTTTTTTCGGCGGTTTAATTTTTTGTAAAAAGTTTTTATTTTATAATTTTTTGTAGCTTTAATGTACTAATAATACTTGGCAAGGTATACCCTATCTAATGAAAACAGAATGATCAAAATCGGACTACTCTGTATAAAGTTATAGTCATTACGATCAGTGAGTGAACAATCAATCATCTTCTGTTTTCCGACCTTTAGGGTTCGAGTTTGTTATCCAAATTTTTATGAGACCTCTTTCGGAGTATACCCTTTCCAATAAAAAAAGAATTATCACGATCGGACTTTTTTAATTTAAACCATTTTTATCATTCGTTCTTTACGCGAAATCGTTCACTGCCCCAACACTATTAGATTAAGATTGGTATCATTATTTTTCGTTGAACTGTCAAGTAACTGAACTGGATTAAAAGTCCAACCTTAGTTCGTTAGTAGACTCCACAGATAACAGAAACTAAAGGGAGATATGAAAAGGGGCCGGTGTCTCAGCAATATGCGCAAAAAGAGAACACATTACTCGCGGCACGTTTAGTTGAATTTCGACCGTCGACCTGGATTCTTTAAAAATGCCGTGTTGTTCTGTAGTGATTTGCAAAAATCGAAGCAATACCAGTAACTTTAGAAATGGTTAGTCAAATGGACATACCATCGGTAAGTATTGAAAATTGTATGTTTTTTCTAAATAAAAATTAAAAAACATTATTACTTAGATTGATTTGTTGCTTTTGCATCTTTTTATAATGTGGCAGAATGATAGTTGCAATATTATATTATGCCAGTTAACAATACTTGCATTGTACTAACGAAAATTCGAACGCTGAGTTGTAACACCGCAGTATATATACATACGTACTACATACATACAAATAAATAAAATTAGAGTGTCTGTTTTTAAAACAATGCAACTTGGCTAAAGCGCTTTATATTAGCAATAAATAAAATCAGCGGATGATAAAATAAAAACTACCTGGCAAATAATAAATGATGAAACAGGTAGGAAAAAAACAGCGTAATACTGAATTTCATTTAGAGACTGCACATGTCCCCATTAACTCAGATATAGAAATAGCTCGGGAATTTTAAATTTTTTTCGTTAATATTCCCGTTAAAACTACTGAAGCTTTAAATTCGTCACCCGCGCTTTCCGCTGCCTTACTCAGAAAGAATGTAGGGGCATGCCCTTTAGAGTTTAGGTTTCAGCATACTAACCCCCGGGCTATTATAAAAGCTTTTAAAGATCTTAAAATTAAATCAACAGAAGATCTTTGGGGAATGTCTGTCAAATTTTGTAGTTCTATTATTGAAACCATTGCCATTACCATTTTTCCCTATTTAGCGTTCATATTTAACACCATTGTAGACCAAGGAGTCTTTACGGATCTGATGAAACACAGCAAAGTAGTTCCTTTGTTCAAATTCGGTGATAGTAAAGAACCCAACAATTATAAGGCCGTGTCAGTTCTGCCAGTTCTCAGTAAGGTATTTGAAAAGTTAATGTTCAATCAAACGTTACGTTACTTTAATAAAAATTCCATATTTCATGAACACCAGTTTGGTTTCACCAAAGGGCGTTGTACCACCGATGCTGGTGTTACCCTAATAAAGAACATTTTTAACGCCTGGGAAGAAGCACAAGATGCCATTGGAATCTTTTGTGACCTTTCTAAGGCGTTCCATTGCGTAAACTATGACACACTTTTGCTGAAACTAGAGCACTATGGAATTAGAAATACAGCTCTTGACTTAATGAGATCATACCTGAAGGATAGAACTGTCAAAGTCCAAGTAAACGGCGTAAACTCATTAGGGTCTGAAATGGCAATGGGCGTTCCTCAAGGCTCGATATTGGGTCCATTCCTCTTTTTAGTTTACATTAATGATCTACCCCATCTACTTCCAAACCAACCGAAGATGGTGTTATTTGCAGATAACACATCATTGATATTTAAATATCGACAGACGGTCTCAAAATCTTGACGACGTCAATGACTCCATTCTTCAGGTCCAAGACTGGTTTACGGTAAATAATTTGGTACTTAATAAAAAAAAAAACCAAGTGCATTAGATTTCAATTGCCTAATGTTAGAGGTAGCAAATGTGACATCTTATTGAATGGGGAAAACTGGAATTTATTGATCAAACGGTTTTCCTAGGAATCACGCTAGACGAGAAATTACAATGGAGACCTCATATAACATCTCTTGCGGGGTGGTTAAGCTCGGCTGCTTATGCTGTTAGAAAGATAAGACAGTTAACAGGTGTAGAAACCGCGCGTTTGGTCTATTTTAGCTACTTTCACAGCATTATGTCGTATGGCATTTTACTGTGGGGTAGGGCTGCTGACATTGAATCCATTTTTATTTTGCAAAAGCGAGCTGTCAGTGCCATTTATAATCTAAGTCGCCGCGAATCCCTCAGGGAACTATTTCCATCCATTCATCCATACAATCACACCTTTTTCCCATGGGGGTAGGCAGAAACCACGGCACGCCACCTGCTACGATCTCTACACACTTCTTTTGCCTCGTTTAGGTTCATACAATTGATCATACACACACGCCGGTTGCGAGTACTATGCATCTGACCTTTCTGAAGAACATCACCAATAAGGTCCCTATATGTCCTCCTAGGGCATTCCCTCCCGGTGTTTCCACTCACATCTGCCTTGTAAATACCTTTTTTTGGAACTATTTAAAAGGATTAATATTATGTATGACGGTACCTTGCCAATTCATTTATGAAAATATTAAGTAAGAAAAAATCTACATCTTTTTAATAAAATAAGCGATAGACATAATCTTAATACTAGAAATAAAGACAAGATAGATCAACCATTTTTCAGATTAGCAAAAGTACATACATCTTTTATGGGGTACTGTGTTAAATATTACAACAAAATACCTTCTGATATATTGCAATTAAATGAAAGGAGGTTTAAAAGCCATATTAAAAGTACACTTTGTAAACGAGCTTATTACAAATTAGAAGACTACATCCAAGATAAGAACGCTTGGAAACATGCTGGTCTCGCTCCATAGGAGTCTTAGAGTTTATCAAACTGTTTTCTAACTTAATTGTGTAGATAATATTTATTTTTTCTTCTATGACACTGATTTACATTCTGTGATTACTGTAACTCATACACTGACTTGTAACTTGTAAAAACATTAGGAAATTCGTATTCTTGCCTTTGCAATGTTTTTATCTTAGAGTTTGTCAAACTGGTTGATAACTTAATTGTATAGATATATTTTTTTTTTTTTACTTCTATGACACTGTTTTACATTCTGTAATTACTGTAACTCATACACTGATTTGTAACTTGTAAATATTTTAGAAAATTCGTATTCTTGCCTGTACAATGCTTTTGTAAATATGTGAGCAATTTATCTCTAATTGCTTCATTTTCAGTTCTTTTACCTGTTGTGATATGGTAATTTTTATTGTAGGTATCGTCTTCACATATAATTGTATAAATGTTGTATACAAATACTGAAACCTATTTTAAAAGAGTAGCGGTGGAGTTTCTCGCCCATTCTTCTCCATACGAATTTACTTTTTGGAAGGGGCAACTAGAATTAATTCTTTTTTTCGTGTAACAGTTGACGTTCAAAAGTGCCTTTTTTGGGCCTAATTTAAATAAATGCTTTGACTTTGACTTTGAATATTAAAATAACCGCTTTTTACTACGTGTATATGGATGTATATACGGTACATATACCAAAACAATATTTTTTTAAATTTTTGTCTGTCTCTCTGTCTGTTTGTTCCGGCTAATCTCTGAAATGGCTGGACCGATTTTGACGGGACTTTCACTGGCGAATAGCTGATGTAACAAGGAGTAACTTAGGCTACTTTTACTTTAGAAAAAAAAATAAGATCTCGCGAAAAACGAATAAAAAACTTTTTTAACCGACGAAAAAAACGGAGGAGGTTATCAATTCAACGCGTAATTTTTTTTTTGTTTTTTTTTTATGTGTGACCACGCATAACTTTTTACATAGTAGTCCGATTGTGATCATTCTTTTTTTATTGGAACGAATATACTTCGAGGGTGGTCCTATAAAAATTTGGAAAACAAAATCGAACCCTAAGGGTCGGAAAACAGGGGATGATTGATTGTTCACTCATTGATTGTAATGTATAACCACGCATAACTTTGTACAGAGTAGTCCGATTTTGATAATTCTTTTTTCATTGGATAGGGTATACCTTGCCAAGTATTATTAGTACATTAAAGTCACAAAAAAATACAACAAAAAAAACTTTTTACCAAAAAATTAAACCGTGTTAAATACCATGTGGACGAAGTCGCGGGTAGTCGTGTATAATATGACAAATTTAACTTCTCAATATTATATTCATTGTTTATTCTCTATTTATTAGAAGCAAGCAAGATTTTTTTATACTTTCTATTTTCACCAAGCAAAACTAAAGTTGTCGCAACATTGAAATAGGTGGCGCTGTTTTTATGTCATTTTGAGCAAACGCCATAATATGGCGCTGTCACACATTTTTTAGTCGTGGTGATTCGTATAAAAAATCATAGATGGTGCTGACGTAGATTTCTATTAAACATTTTTTTTTTGTAATTTATTTATTTTATTTTAATAGTTTATTGCAATAGTTGGGATTTGTTGGCTAATTTAAAAGAATATAATGCGTAGTTTCTCAATAATAATCTAGACAAATAAATAAAATGGGAGTGTCTGTTTGTAATATTAAAATAACCGCTTTTTACTAAGAAATTTACTGAGAACAAACAAAAAACCAAAAAAGGAGAAATGTAACATACAATTACAACACAATAATATTGTTATATCCGAACCCAAACAAATTGCGGATACTTTTAATGACTTCTTTGCGTCTATAGGAGAAAACAGCAACAATCCATCGGGCAGTGCACTGAGCGGTATATCAAAACTAAATCCTACGGAGAACACCATGTTCCTTAGCCCAGTAGAAGCTTGGGAAGTAAATAAATTAATTAAAAACCTAAAAAATAAACAAAGTTACGGTTTAGATGAAATCCCATCTACTTTATTGAAGAAATGCGCAGACGAACACACTTTACCATTTTATCTACTATTAAACCAGTCTTTTACAGAAGGCACTTTCCCTGAATTGTTAAAGAGATCATTAATTAAACCAATCCATAAAAAGAACACGAAGACAGATCCTAGTAACTACCGCCCCATATCTCTCTTGCCATCAGCATCCAAGATTTTCGAAAAAGCTATGTGTGATCGAATTTATACCTTTTGCGAAAAATTCCACGTACTAAGCGATTGTCAAAATGGATTCCGTAAAAACCGTTCCACCACATTAGCCGTCTACAAATATATTCAAGAAGCCCTAAATATTATAAATAACAAGGAATACGCCGTAGGGATACTACTGGACATGACCAAAGCATCCGACAAGGTACAATTTAAAATACTACTGAATAAACTGTACGGTATAGGAATTCGCGGCAAAGCTCATGAATGGCTTACGTCATATTTAAAGAATAGAGAACAAGTCGTTGAAATCGAATACTATAAGAACAATAGTAGAGAAATAGAAAAAAATCGATCTAAAAGCAGAACAACTAACGCTTCCATCCCCCAGGGAAGTGTTATAGGCGGCCTATTATTCCTCGTTTACATCAACGACTTACCGACAACCACAGAGGGGCCATGTGTTTTATTCGCGGATGACATATCCTTATTACTCTCATGTCAAAACAACACAGACATAGAAGAAAAACTCAATTCCACACTCACAAAAACATGTGACTGGATGACCTCACATAACTTAGAAATAAATTACAATAAAACTAAATTAATGACTTCAGCCTCATCAAAAAGCTCTTCTACACTTAAATTTCAACTTTAATGGCACATTATTGGAGACTGTTGATGAATTTACATTACTTGGACTAACAATAGATAAACATATTAACTGGAAAACACATATACAAAAAACACGTTCAAAAATTTCAAGATTTTCATATGCCCTCCGCGA
This sequence comes from Aporophyla nigra, assembly GCA_947507805.1. Taxonomy (NCBI): domain Eukaryota; kingdom Metazoa; phylum Arthropoda; class Insecta; order Lepidoptera; family Noctuidae; genus Aporophyla; species Aporophyla nigra. The sequence continues at coordinate 648,512 of OX382296.1, read as the reverse complement.
AATTAAAAAGACCACCAATTTTCAAACTGCCCTTACCACCTATTACGCGTATGCCAATGCATGGCTTAGCTACGGCATAACTCTCTGGGGAAATAGTACAGATGCACCGACACTCTTTACTCTACAAAAGAAATTAGTCAGAATCATGGTAAACATTGATCAAACCGACAGCTACAAACCCCACTTTCAAAAACATAATATTTTAACACTACCCAGTATTTATATTCTAGAAACATGTACATTTGTCCGCAAGTATCCAGAGTTCTACACAAAGCGCGAAGAAATCCAGTCACAATACACACTTAGGCACCGATCAAGGCTAAACATACCAACCTCCAAGCTAAAAATGCATTCTACAAGTCCCTGTGTAATGTCTATAAAAGTATACAACAAACTGCCTGACATTATAAAGAATAAAGAAAAGTTCAATATATTTGTAAGAAATCTTAAGAAATTACTAATTAACAAATGCTATTACTCCTTAGAAGAATATTTAAATGATAAAAATAAATAATAGATATATAATTTAATATGATAATAAATACTATAATGATGATAATTGATAATAATAATTAATCATAAATAGGCAATTTATAGGTATATGTAAAATAAATTAATGATACTAAATTGTATGTATGATGTATTTAAAAAAAATACATAATATAATAATAATTTATCAAATAATATAAAAAAAAAACAAAAATTAAATCAAACAGCAATAATTATAAATAAAATTAAATACTTAATAAATTAAACAATATAACTAATAATTATTTTTGAAAGAACATCAATCCATATAAATGAATAAACAGAATTATTATAATACATACTTAGATAGTTACATAAAAATCATATTAATTACGTTAATACATTTTATAGATAAATAAGCGATATATTGGTTTATTCTACGACATCTCCTGACCAAATGATTTTCAAAAACAGAGCTTCCTCTCTCCTATCCTTTTGCTGTGCCCTACAGGGTCCATAATGATCTAAATTATATAATTACCACCTAAGTTCACATTATGGTAAAGCAATAAAGATATTGAGTATTGAGTACTAAGTGTGTATGGATGTATACACGGTTAATATACCAAAACATTTTTGTTTACAATTTTTCTCTGTGTCTGTCTGTTTGTTCTGGCTAATCTCTGAAATGGCTGGACCGATTTTGACGGGACTTTCACTGGCTGATAGCTGATGTAACAAGGAGTACCTTAGGCTACTTTTATTTTAGAAAAAAAAATAGAATATCTCGGAAAAAAAAAACGAAAAACTTTTTTGTTACTCGCGGGTAATTACCTATATAACTTGGATTAATGCATTCTTAATACATTAACCGCAGAGTACGTCCTCTTGCGATAATTTCCGACATCCACGCGGGCGAAGCCGCGGGAAAAGCTAGTAATGAATATATCGAATAGTGGTGCAGCCGCTGCTCGCAGTCGTCAGTTAGTGATGTGCCTCAAGAGTCTTCGAGTGTGACCATGACGATAATATTTATATTGGCAACTAAAAATTAAGTATTTATAGTTCATTATATGCAAAAGTGTTAGGTATAATAAAAACCGGCCAAGTGCGAGTCGGACTCGCGCACCGAGGGTTCCGTACAAACCTGTAGGTATTCACGGTTTATGCATAAGGTTAATGTTTATGAAATTAAATGGTTTTTTCTTAATATTTGAGTTGACTGAATGAAAGGTAAATTGCGGTTTACGATTTATCACGTATTAAAAAAAAACTACGTACTAAATCTCGTTCAAACCAATTTTCGGTGGAAGTTTACATGGTAATGTACATCATGTATTTTTTTAGTTTTATCATTCTCTTATTTTAGAAGTTACAGGGAGGAGGACACACGTTTTACCACTTTGGAAGTGTCTCTCGCGCAAACCATTCGATTTAGAAAAAAATGATATTAAAAACCTCAATATCATTTTTAAAGAGCTATCCATAGATACCCCACACGTATGGGTTTGATGAAAAAAAGAGTAAGTATGTAGAACCCCAAAATTTTTTGTATTTTTTTTTCTATTTTTGTGTAAAAATCTTAATGCGGTTCACAGAATACATCTATTTACCAAGTTTCAACAGCATAGCTCTAATAGTTTCGGAAAAAAGTGGCTATGACATATGGACGGACAGACAGATACGACGAATCTATAAGGGTTCCGTTTTTTGCCATTTGGCAACGGAACCCTAAAAATCGCCCACCATACATTCCAATGGAGCATCACAGACGGTGAATATAATATACTAGCTTCCGCCAGCGGCTTCGCCCGCGTGAAAATTCAACCCCCCAATTCACCCTCTTAGGGATGGAATTTCAAAAAACCCTTTCTTAGTGGATACCTACTCCTTACAAAGAATACTCCCTCCAAATTTCATGTCTCTAGGACCAGCGGTTTAGGCTGTGCGTTGACATATCAGTCAGTCAGTCAGTCACTCAGGACTTTGAATTTTATAATATAGATATATCACGTGACGTCTCAAGATACTGGAGATATTACTATACAGTATTATTATTATTATATTGATCATCATCATCATCATCATTGCAGCCGTAAGACGTCCACTGCTGGACTTAGGCCTCCCCCAATTTAGGGGGCTTTGCCATAATCGCCACGCTTGGCAAGCGGGTTGGCGATCGCAGTATGGTGGTAAAATGCATAGAGAACGCTGCTGCCCATTCTCTAGTAAAAAATAATATAGTAATATTGATGGTTATTTATTATTTATTGTCGTTTTTATATTTTGTTAGATATTTAATACACGACCTTTTCACGGTATATAAAAAAGAAAAAAATATTTAAAGAAAATTAAACGAAGTTATTATAATACAAGAATGTGCTAAACTTTAATATCGATAAAAATAATCGACCATCGCTTTCGACTCCCTAATTGCATGCGCGTGCGTTGGATGTTCGCAAATAGCAAGTGTTTACAAGTGAATGCCCCGCCCATTCTATTATATGTATAATATCTTAGGACAATAATATATGTTAATATAATGTATGTATGTGTGCTATTAGAAATTGATTAAGTGTAGCTACTTTCTTATTCGTGTGCGTGTTTAAATTTGAAGTGTGTGTCATCAATACACTATTTGTTAATGTTGTAATTATTTGGGTGGGAGATAAGCGACGACACTAGAACTCCTTACTATTCCGCAATGAAGGCATATCTCTTGATATCTATGGTAGACTCCGAGCCGTCTATGAAATATCGCCTTCTAATTCAAATTGCAGTACACTTTGATTTGGTTTTGTCTTAAATTTAAATTGAATTGCAGACAAGAGACACGTAATAAATGAATAAAGAAGTGATTTGTCTTTCGCAGTATGGTGTGTGTTCATATCGTATCTATACATTACTCGTGTACCGTGGCGGTTCGTACCCACAACGCAATCTATTCCGAGCTCGCGGTGCGAGCGGGGGAGGGTCTCACCACAATACCGTTTCGAGGGATGATTATTTGGAACTCCCGACCTATTGACCCCAGCCTTTACCACTGCTCCACAAACTGTCGCTTTCCAACAAAGCCTATTTAAAACTTTGCAATATCACAACGTTTAAAGTTAATGAAATCTGTCAGTTTGTTGCGACTTGACAACTTAGTTTAATGTTCTCACAACTCTGGTACCGTCAACTGTTAATGCGAGCGTTACAGCCAAGTGCTGTGCGAAGATAACATTAAAAAGCAGACATTACAAGAAGGTATTAACATAGTAATGTATGATCTAATCGCATATTCAACATGCCTAAATGTTCACATTTTATGAGCTAATGTCATGGTGTCATGGTAAGTAGTGTGGAGCGCGGTGCGTGTCATGTAGCGCGGAGCATGGCTCGTAGCGGGTGACGTGTATAGGGCTTTCAATACCGGTATTTCGGGATCCCGTAATACCGTGATCTCGGATTATATTTTGGCGTTTTTCAATACCGGTATTGACGCCTCAATACCGTGATTACGGTTTTACAGGCATTAATTTGCTTGACTCTGAAACTTTCTTCAGTAACAATGACAATACCACCAAAATACTTCACCATCATCATCATTTCAGCCGAAAGACGTCCACTGATGGACATAGCCCTTCCCCAATTTGGAGGGGTTGCCATAATCGCCTGGCAGACGGTTGGTGATCGCAGTATGGGGGAAAAAAAAAAAACTGAAAATAAAAAAAAAAACTTAGAAAACGCTGCTGCCCATTCTCTTATAGTCACAAAATCTACGAAATACTAGATATTATCGTAAATTTAATTGCACTTTCAAAATATAATAATGATACAAGAAAACCCTCAAAGAGACAGTGAGATAGTGACTGATCATGAACGTGATATGACGATAGAAGCACCTTCTACTTTATTGAATACGAATTGTGAAAATGAAGACACGTCCATTCCATACAGAAACAGTTAGAGGGGGATAAATTCAAATTGCCTAAAACCAAGAGAGCTACCTCAGCTATGAGCACCGATGTTATATTATGTTTGAGATGTAATTCTTCGAAACTGCTGCCGAGATATTTATATCGGCAGCTTATTGGTATTTACTGTCAGTCGTATCATCGTAGAAGTTTTGTAGTAGAGCGAGCTTTTTCGTTAATAGGCTATTAATGTAACAGACTGAGAAGCTCACGGTCTGATCCAGCATTCAAAGCACTTTGCTTTTTGAAATCAAACTTCCTAAGAAAAGAGTCAAAATTAAAAAATGAATACTAACTCTGGATCTATTTTGTCACTGGTTTACTTTTTTTATTGCATAATTTTACGAATGACACTAAAATGAACACCAAATGATTCATTTAGATAATTAGAAGTTAATATTTTATTATATTGTAATTTATAAAGTTTATGTAAAATTTACAAAAAGATAATTATCCTGTATACCAAATTGTTATTTATAAGAGATACATGTTAAAGATATTTGTTTAACAATTTTCAGTCAATAAGAACAATCAAGACTGATTTGAAAATAAAATCACGTATTTTAATGGTTTTTTTTATGGTTAAATTACGTTCAATACCGGTATTGATACCGTGACCACGGTATTGACTTTTCCAATACCGGTATTAATAATTCCGGTATTTAAAAGCCCTAGACGTGTAGAGTGTGGCGCGCAGAGCACGGCGCGTGCAGCGTGGGGCCCACCTCCTGACGACGACTATTACCTTCATCTCAGAGAGGAGATAAGCAAAACAGCTAAAATAAAAACTTCTATTTTCTCCGCCTTCATCCCCGACTACGGAGATGGAAAGAAAATGAGTTTAACTGGTTTTGTATCAATTACTATAGCAGCCTGCGACTGCGGGTAGGACTTGAGTAGGATCTGATTATTACCTTGCATATTATTTGCTTTTCATTTTAGTTTTTTCGTAGTGAAAGTGTTATAGATTGAATAGAATAGAATAGAATATAGAATAGAATATTATTTTATTTGCTCAGAATGTAGGTATTTACAATAAGGTGACTATTATTATATTGATATCTGTATTATAACCACATCGCCTTGTAGATGATAATATTACACAAAGCAGGTATCGACATAATCATGATAGCACAGTGATGTACAAATTAATCCTGCAATGTGCAAAAATTGTAACTTTCATATTTCTAGTATTAATAATGGTGAAAGTTTGAATATTTGCATCAAATCTTTAAGCTCTGGAGAGTTACTGCTCCAACTGGTTCTCAGTAGAACATTTGGCGCTTCTTTACAAGTACTCACTCGAGTCTGGAAGGGAGAGTGTCGTGTGACTTTGAATCTGATAAACGAGGCAACGTATACGTTACGTATCTATACAGCTACAGTGTACAGGTTAGTACAAACTTCTAACTTAGTTGAAGTTCATCACACGAAGCCTCGCGAGAATACGGCAAACTAGTTCAAATAGCTGTCAGGAAGCGAATATCAAACCGAACACCACATTGTGATACAGCGGCAACTGAACTAAACTAAGTTTGTTTTGAATTTGAAATTTTTTCAACTGTTGACGCAAAGTAGGCATTAAATTCGCTCACAATATATGAAATTACCCAGTTAACGCTCTGAGTGGGTTCGAGCTTTCGTGGTGACATTTGGAGAATTGTGAATTTTTGAATATGGATTGTGAATTTCAAAATAAAATAATTAGGTATTTGTATGAAGTCTTCACATAACGTTAGGAGTTAGCTGTCAAAATATAACCGACCGCTCAACCGACACGCAGTCTCAGTCACAGCTAACTCTGTCGGTCTAAGTACGCGGTATGGATTACATTTTCTTTGAATGGCTACATTGACTGTTTGTAGTGATATTTCGGCGTGGTTCAATCAGCCTCCCTGAAAATCCGCCGCAACAACACAGCTCCGGGCTCCGGCAACAATTCATAAAGCCCACTATGATAAACAATACCATTAGACGCAGAGTTGATTTATCGGTTCACCGGCAGAGGGCGCCCGAGGCGACGCGGCCTCGGTGACTACCTGGACAAATTCGTTACAGAAGCGAGAAGTTAGAGCGATACATCCCACTGCACTGCAGAGAGTCCAGTCTTAGCAAAATATCTTTTTAATAATTAAACGTAACTGTTTCTTTTACTATTTAAGGAAGTTCCTGTTTTTTTACGAATCACTACTAGCTTGTCAGATTATCAAGCTAGTACAGACCTACCCATTGATCAACAGGCGTTGAATCATGCAGTAGACTAGATTTAGCTAATCTCAGAGTCCGGCTTCTTACAGCTAGCTGTGAATGTGTCTAAATAACTATTGTGAAGAATGTTCTACAGAGGCAAGATTTTCGTATGTCAGCCGTCCGTCCGGAGAATGCACGGCGTCTAGTGTGGGACAATGAGTGAACTCACGCGCACAGTTGGCAGCTAAACTAAGTTGATGACTCGAGGAGCTCACTTCTGCTCGGAACAATCGATACAACAGTACCCGCGGCCAACGCCCCTCGCCGCGCGACACACTCGGACTGTGAGTGGCACTCGACTGAGTGGTCCCTTCATTAGCTACAAGAGCCACAATGTTCTGATTAAGGCGTTCTCAATTTATTTATACAGTCATACTTTGTTGCACAATAAATAATACACGAAGTAAATACACTACAAAACATACAATGGGCGGCCCAAATACTGAAGATTTTAATATCCTTATATAAATATGCAGCATAATAGATACACAGAAACATAATATACCACAACAACAAATAATGTTCCTTCACACGTTTCTTAAATACAGGTATGATTGCGCGTGGAGGAGGAAAAGAGCACATTATATAAAAAACCGGCCAAGTGCGAGTTGGACTCGCGCACCGAGGGTTCCGTACAAACCTGCAGGTATTCACGGTTTATGCATAAGGTTTATGTTTATGAAATTATTATTATTATTATTTTTTAATTTTATATCTGTGTTGACGAATGAAAGGTAAATTGTGGTTTACGATTTATGACGTATAAAAAAAAACTACTTACTAGATCTCGTTCAAACCAATTTTCGGTGGAAGTTTACATGGTAATGTACATCATATATTTTTTTAGTTTTATCATTCCCTTATTTTAGAAGTTACGGGGGGGGGGGAGGGGGGACACACATTTTACCACTTTTGAAGTGTCTCTCGCGCAAACTATTCAGTTTAGAACAAAATGATATTAAAAACCTCATTATCATTTTTAAAGACCTATTGAGTTTCAGTTCTATGTATGGGGAACCCCAAATATTATTGTTTTTTTTTTCTATTTTTGTGTGAAAACCTTAATGCGGTTTACATAATACATCTACTTTTCAAGTTTCAACAGCATAGCTTTTATAGTTTCGGAAAAAAATGGCTGTGACATACTAGGACAGACAGACAGACAGACAGACATGACGAATCTATAAGGGTTCCGTTTTTTGCAATTTGGCAACGGAACCCTAAAAACCGACCAAGTGCGAGTCGGACTCGCGCACTGAGGGTTCCGTACAAACTTGTAGGTATTCACGGTTTATGCATAGGTTTATGTTTATGAAATTAAATGTTTTTATATTTTTTTTAGTTTTATCATTCTCTTATTTTAGAAGTTACAGGGGGGGACACATTTTAATCATAATCATTATTTATTGCATTCATGTAGTTTACAAGATGTTACAAATTGGCACACAGTACATAGGTTTCATACATAAACCCTGCTAGGGCACAGCAATATTAATAGTTTAAAGTGATACAGTGTCACAAAAATAAATAAACCAATGAACAAAAATACTAATTTAAACATGTGTAACAGGTGTCCAACATTTGTAATTTGAATAAGTAGCTGTCATAATATAGTGAATAATTAAAATAGGTTATGAACAATTTAGTGGTCATTATTTACATTCACAAATAAAAAATAAAATAAAAAATTCAAAACAAAGCAAACAGCGATAATCATAATCATAAAAATAATAGGTATGTCAAAATTGTAGGTGTTGTGAGTATTGTGTACAGGTATGAATGTCAAACTTTACTTATCGTCAAAGAATTCCTTTAAAGTGTAATACGATTTTAATATAAGGTATTTTTGGAGACTGTTCTTAAATTTATTTTCGTATTCTATGTCCTTAATTGAATTTGGAAGCTTGTTATAAATTTTCACGCACATGGCTAAAGGTCCTGAATGGAACATAGTTAATTTTGAGCTTGGTAAGGCTAATTCATGGTTGTTTTGGCGTCTAACACTGCGGTGTTGTGGACGAAGGTCCTTAGTGAGTGAGAATAGTGACTGGTGTTTACTGACGAAGTTGCTTACTTCTAAAATGTAGATACCAGTTAGTATAAGGACTTTGTATTTTACAAATAATGGCTTGCAGCTTTCTGTGTTATCAATATTGGCAATAATTTTATTCTCATACATTTCTTTTGTAGAATAAAAAGTCTATCTCTGTCTACACCATTTCCCCACACCACGATTCCGTAACTTAGCCACGAGTATGCGTAGGCATAGTATGCTGTTAGAGTAGTTATAAAATCGGTAGCTCTTTTAAGCTCCCCCAAGGCATATGTAAAGCTGGCTAGTTTATTTGCCAAAGTATCTATAATGGGCTTTCCAGTTTATATTGGTATCTATCGTCAAACCTAACAGTTTAAACTCGTTTATACATTGCAGCTTTATGTTGTTGTATGAGTAGTTTACATCCAATTTACGTTTCTGGTATGGTCTATATTGCATTAGCTTTGTTTTGTCAAAATTTAATTCTAAGTTATGATCTTTTAACCATGCTATTATTTTGGAGAGCTTGTCGTCTAGACTTAGGTTTAGGTTTTCTTTAGTGGTGTAAGGAAAAATTATAGAAATGTCGTCAGCAAATAAAATACTTTGAGCGTCAATTTCTTTAGGGAGGTCATTAATATAAACTAGAAATAATAAGCATCCCAAAACACTGCCTTGTGGTATTGACAGAGTTATTTTCGCTTTATTAGATCTTACCCGTGTTATTTGGCCAGTGTATGGGTCGCTATGCTATCGTCTCTACGAATTGTTCCCTATTTTCTAGATACGAGCAGAACCATTTGTGTGCTGTACCTCTAACACCTATTGCATATAATTTATTAAGCAATATTTCGTATGAAACTCTGTCGTAGGCTTTGCTCATATCCAATAAGATCCCTACTGCGTAATTTTTGTTATTGATTATATTTAAAGCTTCTTGAATAAACTTAAATATTGTTGGTCTTGGTATTACCTTTTATAACAAGCTTCCCTCTGCTTTGCTAGATTTGCAGTTTAATGAGTTTAAAGCTAAAGTAAAATCCAACCTTTGTTCAAAGGCATACTATTCTATCAACGACTACTTAAACGATAAGAATAGTTGGTCGCTGTGATAAACTCAAGACAATGTTTACGTTCTTTCAATCCAGAATTAGTCTTCCTACTGACGGTTTATATGGGTAGTTCATATAATTGTTTTTTTTATTTTATTTTTTTATTTAACGGCTTTTGTTAGTTTATTTTTATTTTCTTTTCATTTCATTTATTGTGTATATGTATCATTTGCATCGTATATGTAAGCGGGCACGCCCTTTATGCCTGGAGGCTTTATTAAGGTTTTAAGTTCTGTTTACGATTTTGTTTTATTATTTATTTCAGCTTGAGTTTAGTTTTCAATGTTTTGTTGGTATATTGGCGTGTGCTAGCTGACATATGGCGAATAATGTATGTTTTGTTTTATAATATTAATAACTTACACAATACTGTATAGAATCAAGTTCTTCTAACTTAACAGACAGCTGTGCTGCTGGGGAGTTTGTTCCGCCACTTCTTCTTCCCAGCGAAAGCACTAGGAAGTGTCGAAGGGCGGGCGTTTTGGGGGGACTGTCTCATGTAACTTTGACGTTCAAAAAGTGCTGACTCTCAGCCTAGTTTGAATAAATGACTTTTGATTTTGATTTTTGTTAACGTCGTGGATCTGTTTTTCCTGAACCCATTCTGGCTATCATTGAATATTTTATATCTTTCGCAATAAGAATAGAGTCGTTTTGACATCGCAGTCTCCAATATTTTTGAGAAGGTCGGTAGCAATGCTATCGGCCGATAATTACTGGTGTCAGTTTGGTCTCCCTTTTTGTGAATTGGTTTGACTATCGATACTTTCAGTAGGTCAGGGACGGAACCCTCATCTAAAGACTGATTTATTAGATAAGTTAGCGGTAACGTTAATTCCGTAGCGCATGCTTTTATTAGTATAGGCGGCAGCTCGTCGTGCCCATAGCTTCGCTTATTTTTTAATCTTTTTATAATAAACCTAATTTCGCTAGGGTCTACAGGTCTTATGTAAATGGAGTTTTCGCTTTGGGAGGAGGTAGGGCGGCCAGTTGGACGAACGTTCCCGTTTGCAGTATCCGTTTTCCTTACTGGCACAAAGTAATCATTGAAAGCGTTGGCAATGGTAGTCGCGTTTTCTGACACAGTATTCTGTACACGCAATTTTATGTTATTTATTCGCTTTTTGTTATTCTTATTTGTGCGCTCTTTTATTATTTGCCACATTGTCTTAGTTTTATTTTCAGATTTACTCATTATTCTTATGTAGTTTAGTTTTTTAGAGTGTGCTACTGTTCTCTTAAGTAATTTTTCGTAACGCTTATAGTACTTTTCCAATATATTGTTATTAGTTGTAGTCATGAAAGCTTTTAGTTGTCTTTTATGCTTGCATGCTACTCTTAATCCAGTCGTTAGCCATGATTTAGATGATCTGTTTTTAATTTTTACGGTTTTCTTTGGTATACACTGATTTAGTATGTTTTGTAAGGTGTTATGAAATGACAGATAATTCGTATTTATATTTTGATTTTCTTTAATTATTGTACTCCAGTCTAGTTTGTTCAATTCTTTATTAAATGAGCCTATGTTTTGTTTTTTATAGATCCTCTTTACAGTTAATATTTGTTTTTGATTAATTATAGTATCATGGGTAGGTATAGTGATTGATATTCCTCTGTGGTCTGAGAGTCCAAGCTCCACTACTTCTAGATGGAATTTATCGTGTGCGTTTGTAAATATTAGGTCAATACATGTAGCGCTTGAGGTTGTTACTCTGGTAGGTTCCGTCACTAGTTGTCGAAAGTTGTACATGGTCATAGTATTTAGTAGATTAAATGAATTGCGATTTTTCTCAAGGATATTTACGTTGAAATACCCGCTTATAATTATGTGTTTATGTTTGTCCTTTATGTTGATTCTAAGTAGAAGTTTTTCTAAGGATGCATAAAATATTTCGGTTTCCCTGTTTTTTTGCAGCCAATATATAACTATTAATAAAATATTCATTTTAAGAATTTCTACTGCACACGTTTCGAATATAAATTCACTTGTCATTTCCGTTAAATCTTGTCTTTATTTATATTCAATATCGTCTTTTAAGAATATCCACACACCACCTCCCGCATAGTTTGGGCGGCAGTATTTGGCGGCTACAGTATACCCTTCCAAACTTAGAAGATCTTTTTTAAATTCTGTAATCCACGTTTCCGTAAAACAAAGCGCTTCTATTTTATGTTCGTTCGTGATTGCTTCTAATTGATAACGTTTATTTTTTAGGCTCTGTATATTTTGATAAGGGATGTTTATATTATTGCATGAATGTGTTTGTGTACTATTTTTTGATGCGTTGTTGTTAAAGAAAAAATTTGGGGCTGTTTGCGGTTGTGAGTCCGTAGATATTTCTGTTTTATCCGACTGTGAATAGTCTACCTCAAAATCTTCATTTTTTAAGTTGCTTATTGACATAACAAGATCCTGTAGGTCTGATACCAAAACTTTCGTTCCATTACTATTATTCAGTGCGCCTGTGCGCTGATTATACATATCGTAGTTATAGGAAAGATTTAGATTAGAGTCCAATAAGTATTCATAATTAAATGCCTGTGTATCCATATATAAAAGGTTATTAAAAGTTTCTATTCTACTATTGTACAGAGTATTGCCATAATTTTGCTGTTCTAGATAATAGTTATTATTAAATTTAAATTTATAAGTTGGTAGACAAATAATGATATTAGTATGGGTTAATGCAATTAATTTTTCTCGTATATCTGTATTTGTTTCAGTCTACATTTTGGTTTGCGATAGTGGCAAATCTCGTAGCTTTGCAGGTTAGTTTCCTCTGTAGCGGTGTATAATATATTTGAAGTTTCGCTGCTTATTAAATATATTTTTGGTTTGTCTATGGTAATAGTCTGCTTGCTGTGGGTTCTGCATGGCGGTGATACGCGAGCAGTGTTAGAACGTTTTTGTGTCATCTTACTTGTTTTGGTCTTATCATTTGTGTTTTCAGATGCGTTATATAAATTGTCTGTTTGGGTTTCTTTACTATGTGTACGTCTGTTTGTAGTTTTCTTTGGCGTAGATCTTGGTTTGGTTATTTTTATAAGGAGATTACTATTAGTTTTTATAAGGAGATCGATTAAATGTGTGTCATCATATTGTGTTGATTTGTCAGCCATCTGCGCAGGTAAATTATTAGAATTAATTTTGGCAGTCTTGGGTATATGTGGGCTGTTATTTATAGTATTTGTTTTGTTTCTCCTTTTCTTGTTACATATTGGAGATGTACTGTTGTCGCTAACTATATCGGTTGTTATTTTTTGTAGATATTTTTCTTCTTAGTTAATTCGTTGATAGTGTTTTTTAAGTTGAGTATTCTGTAAGTTTAAACTCTCCACTTCTGCGTGTGCTGTCTCTAATTCCAATGTTAATTCCTTAATCTTATTTTGTAGTTGACTAATTTCAACGCTATGTTCTTCGTCTGACATAACCGGCAAACTGTTGCTAGTCGTACGATTTAAGTCGGTAGTTATATTTAAATCTTCGTTTGTATTCGAATGTCTGCACTAGCGCTGACGTCGTTGAGTGATATTTCTGCAGTTCATTGTAGGATAATTAAAATTGTCAAATTAACAATTTTATCTATTACAAAAACACTCTAGTACAAACTATCTAGTACAAACCTGCAGGTCATCATCATCATCATTCGTCATCATCGTTTATGAAATTAAATGTTTTTTTTTTAATTTTTATATTTGAGTTGACTGAATGAAAGGTAAATTGTGGTTTACGATTTATGACGTATTAAAAAAAAACTACTTACTAGATCTCGTTCAAACCAATTTTCGTTGGTAGTTTTCATGGTAATGTACACATCATATATTTTTTTTAGTTTTATCATTCCCTTATTTTAGAAGTTACGGGGGGGGGGGGGGGGGGACACACATTTTACCACTTTGGAAGTGTCTCTCGCGCAAACTATTCAGTTTAGAAAAAAATGATATTAGAAACCTCAATTTCATTTTTAAAGACCTATCCATAGATACCCCACACGTAAGGGTTTGATTACATTTTTTTTTGTGTTTCAGTTCTATGTATGGGGAACCCCAAATATTATTGTTTAAAAAAAAAATGATATTAGAAACCTCAATATCATTTTTGAAGACATATCCATAGATACCCCACACGTATGGGTTTGATGAAAAAAAAATTTTTGAGTTTCAATTCTATGTATGGGGAACCCCAAATATTATTGCTTTTTTTCTATTTTTGTGTGAAAATCTTAATGCGGTTCACTGAATACATCCACTTACCAAGTTTCAATAGCACAGCTCTTATAGTTTCGGAGAAAAGTGGCTGTGACATACTCGGACAGACAGACAGACAGACAGACAGACATGGCGAATCTATAAGGGTTCCGTTTTTTGCCATTTGGCAACGGAACCCTAAAAAGTGATCCAACCGGCGTGGTCTGAACGCGCGACTACGTGTGCGCCAGTCGACTATGCGACTTGTCTCACCAATTGAACAGTTAATGCTACGGTTGGCATTGGTGATTGTTCTAAGCGGGAAAGATTTTTTAATAGTAAAAAGTCGTTAGGTATGAGTCATGCCAATGGAATTTTTTTTCTCGCAACTCAAGAGATTGCGAATTTTTTATGAGTTTTTTTTCACTTATTATGCACTGTTAGTCACTTGCTTTGCACTGTTGTTTCACGTGGGTTCATTTATTTTATTAGTATTGATTGTAAGAGGGTTTTTTATCAGTAATCACAAATTTATAGTTATCTTTCATAACACTTAAGTTTTTCGAGGATAACGTTGACACTTAATGACCTGAAGCTATGCCACAATTGCCTGAAACCTGATCACACGACAAAAGAATGCAAAAGTGAATTTAAATGTTACGTGTGTAAACAGTCGCATCATACACTATTACATCGTGAGTCGAGCGCGAGCGGTAGCAGTGCACCGAAACCGGTTTGCTATTCCGAGTCCGCTGCGACGACGGAGCAGTCTCCGTGCGATAACCAGGCGACCGCACTCATTAGTAACAATCACCTTGCGTCTACGTATAACTATGCAGTTATTCTAGGGACAGCCGTTGTACATATAAAGGATTCGTTTAACAATTACCAAACTTCCGTGTTCTAATTGATTCTGGAACGCAATCGAATTTTATGACAGTTGACTGCTTTCAACGATTAGGATTATTTGCTCAATATTGCCCGTACAATATTTATGGTCTAGGTGGCGAAAATATAAAAACAAACGGGATGGTATCTTGTACCACTAAGCCGCGTAACTGCGCGACTCCCTCCTTTGATCTTTGTTCATTGATTTTCCAGCGCCGATTCATAATTTTAAGGTTTATTATTTTTTGCTTTTCAGTTTTTTCGGCGGTTAAATTTTTTGGTAAAAAGTTTTTATTTTATAATTTTTTGTGGCTTTAATATACTTATAATACTTGGCAAGGTATACCCTATACAATGAATAAAGAATTATCAAAATCGGACTACTCTGTATAAAGTTAAGCGTGGTTAAACATAACAATCAGTGAGTGAACAATCAATCATCCCCTGTTTTCTGACCCTAAGGGTCAGAAAACAGGGGATGATTGATTGTTCACTTACTGATTGTAATGTATAATAACCACGAATAACTTTATACAGAGTAACAATCAATCATCCCCTGTTTTCTGACCCTTAGGGTTTGATTTTGTTTTTCAAATTTATATGGGACCACCCTCGAAGTATACCCTTTCTAATAAAAAAAGAATTATCACAATCGGACTACTATGTAAAAAGTTATGCGTGGTCATACATAAAAAAAAAAAAAAAAAAAAAAATACGCGTCGAATTGATAACCTCCTCCGTTTTTTTTCGTCGGTTAAAAACAAACGGGATGGTATCTTGTACCACTAAGCCGCGTAACTGCGCGACTCCCTCCTTTGATTTAAATGCAGTAATATTGTCTCGCTTAACTTCCGAGCTACCTACAGTTCAAATACCTAACAATGTTATTCATCATTACAAGGATTTAGAATTAGCTGATCCGTGGTTCTATAAAAAATCTCCGATTGATATAATTTTAGCTGCTGACATTTTTCCCTATATTTATGATGGAAAGAAATTAATTATTAATCCCGACGTTCCAGTCGCAGTAGGTAGCGTTTTTGGGTATGTCGTGACGGGAAGATTAGAAATGCAATCTTCTAGCAACAATTGCCATGTTGTAGCGGCTACAACATCGCTGGTGTCGTACACCGTTGAAGAGAATTCACTTCATGAAACTCTCAAACGTTTTTGGGAGTTGGAATCTTCGCCGTGCGAAGTTCCCATTGATCCATTAGAAGAACTAGCGGAACGAATTTATGTTGAGCAACATTATCGTGATGAAATCGGTCGATATGTTTCCCCGATTTTATTGAACCCTGAGCATAAACCACTTGGTGACTCGTATGACACTGCTCTGAAGCGACTCACTCAGGTCGAGCGCCGACTTGCTCGATCTCCGGACCTTCGCAAGGCTTACGTCGACTTTATGACGGAGTCCGAGACCCTCGGTCACATGGACCCCTATAAGGGTACAGAATCCTCAGGTTACTTTATTCCACAGCACTGTGTGTTACGTGCGTCGAGTACTACGACGCCCTTGCGCGTAGCTTACGATGGTTCTGCCAAAACTACTTCCGGTGCTTCGCTCAACGATACACTTTTAACCGGCAGGAAGTTACATCAGGACATACTTAAAATAATAATAAACTTCCGACTTTACGATGTATGCTTCACTGCTGACGTTTCTAAAATGTATAGAGCTGTGATAATCAATCCGGTGGACCGGAAGTACCAGCACATACTCTGGCGTAACCATCGGGCCATCCTACGGAACCAGTACGTACCTACGAACTTACTCGAAATACGTATGGCCTTCGTAGTGCACCATTTGTCGCGGTACGCACTTTACACCAGCTGGCGTCGGATGAGCTGGCTCGCATTGACCAGCCGATTAACCCCCCTCAGCTAGCCTCGGGTGAGCTGGTTCACACTGAACAGCCGAGAACCAAGGCAGCAGAGGTACTAAAGAAAGGGACCTACGTTGATGACGTATTGTGGTCTTGTCAAAGCCAGGAAGAAGCTTGCACGTTGCAAGATGATTTAACCACCCTACTAAAAAGCGGAGGTTTTGATTTACGAAAATGGGCAAGTAACTGTCCTGAGTTGCTAACTAGAATGCAATCGGACCAAGTTACTGCTATCAACTTTCAAGACGATACGTTATCGTCATCTCTCAAAGTTTTAGTTTTGACATGGTTACCCTCGTGTAACTCATTCTCGTTTAATTACAACTTGACTGACGCTAAACAAACTAAACGTTCTGTTTTAAAATTGCTCGCAACCTCGCAAGTATATTCGACCCGATAGGTTTTATATCACCTTGTACTTTCGTCGCGAAGTGTATAACGCAAGATCTCTGTATGTTTCGTACAAAACTTATATGATTTTAAAGTTTCGATCATCTCGTTGGGTGATTCGAACAACGTTTTGGCGTGGCTACAAACGCCACCTTACAAATTAAAAACTTTTCTAGCTAACCGTGTTAGTCAGGTGACCGCTGTGGTCCCATCAAATTGTTGGTTTCACGTGAACAGCGAGAATAACGCGGCCGATGTTTGCTCGCGAGGTGCGATGCCGGCTCGCTTCGTGGAAGGTGCTACGGGGTGGGTTCACGCCCCAGTGGCTGGGGTCCGTGGCTTACGCCCCCAGTGGTGGACGCACCCGTGGCCGACGCACCCGATTCGATTTATTTAATAAAAATAAAAATTTGTGCTTTTTCACTTAGTACAGTAAATGAGAAAAGTGTTTCACCACAGTAATGAGTATTTTTTCTTAGGATTAAGATTTTTAAGTCTTAATAGCTTTTCCCCCATCTTTTATAGGTTTGAGCATGATGAGAGAGAAATTATACACTTCTCAAGTACTTTCATTTGATACATATATGGGAGTGTTATAAGGGTAGGGACATTTTGCCCCTTATTCTTACCATATGGAAATTTTATCTTTCAACTTCAACCAACTCGTCAACTAACTAAGCCAAACTGGTTATTGGTAACAATAAAAAACTGGCCAAGTGCGAGTCGGACTCGCGCACCGATGGTTCCGTACAAACCTGCAGATATTCACGGTTTATGCATAAGGTTTATGTTTATGAAATTAATTGTTTTTTTTAATTTTTATATTTGAGTTGACTGAATGAAAGGTAAATTGTGATTTACGATTTATGACGTATTAAAAAAAAAACTACTTACTAGATCTCGTTCAAACCAATTTTCGGTGGAAGTTTACATGGATTATGTACATCATATATTTTTTTTAGTTTTATCATTCCCTTATTTAAGGAGTTACGGGGGGACACATTTTACCACTTTGGAAGTGTCTCTCGCGCAAACTATTCAGTTTAGAAAAAAATGATGTTAGAAACCTCAATATCATTTTTGAAGACCGATCCATAGATACCCCACACGTATGGGTTTGACGATTTTTTTATAAATTGTTACAAAGATAAAAAAAACATTTCTCTATATAAAAAGTTAGTTACTCTGCAGTAATTTTTAAGACTGATTATTTAAAATCAGTGTTATAATTTATTACGTTGGAGATTGATTATTATAATGAGGTTAAATGATTCTCTTGATTAAATGTGATGAAAACTGTAATTCATATACATTTTTATTTTACTAGATTTCTTATTGAAATACCTACATAAATAAATAATGAAAAATAACTGAGACTGACTTTTCAAAACATACATCCAATATACCTATAGGTAAGCATTTCAATTTTATAAATATAACTATGATTTAATATTATACATATACTCACAATCAATAATTTATTGTGTTAGTAAAACATTTTTGCGCCTGACAGTACATTCGGTCAAAAATTCATCATCATCATCATTTCAGCCGAAAGACGTCCACTGTTGGACATAGGCCTCCCCCAAAATTCGGTCAAAAATTGCTTTAAATTAAAATAATCGAACGGGTGCGTCTGTTAAATAAGTGTGGTATTCTCAACATTTATTTATAATAGCAACATTGCTCTTTACGTCAATGTTTGACTGATTGAAAAACCTCTGTGGTGACTTCCTGTTGAATAAATGTCTGGTCTGCAGTACCTAAGACTTGCCCTATCTCTATCAATATAATAATCTACTCTAATCTATGTTTTGTGATCAATCTAAATTAATCTCAGTAATCTTAAGTCATAATTGTATTTGTGTGCCATATTATAAAATATAGTGTCTCAAATCGTACCGCAGTCGTATACTTTGCTTTCCCTGATATAACCTTAGAAGCAGTACTCCGCTACAGCGTCCACCACTGGGGGCGTAAGCCAAGGACCCAGTGGCTGTATGACGATCGACAAAAATAGCCAATTAAATCATTTTATGTAAAAGACAGTTTTAAAATTCTTGACATAAAATCAAATTATGATACGTTCATTTTAAATTCCTGGGAAGATAAAAACATGATTTTTAAAAATGACTTAGAAGAAACATTTAATAAACTATCATCTTTTAGTAAATTGCAACGTGTTATGGCATGGTGTCATCGATTTGTGTCGAACTTAAAATCTAAAAAATCTGATAGGTCTGGTGGACCCCTCAGGTCATCAGAGCTGAAAACAGCTCATGACACCATCGTCCGGGTGGTTCAAATGGATCATTTTCACAATGAAATCGCATTGTTGCGAAAAAATAAATATGTAACTTCCTTGCGTAAGCTTTCACCCTTCGTAGATTCCAATGAATTCCTCAGGGTGGGGGGTAGGGTAGGCTCGTGCAGTCCGACCTACCTTACAATATGAAGCATCCCGTGCTGTTACCTAAATGTCACACGTTACACGTGTCACTGTTACAAATTGATCATAGAATATTTTCTTCGATTATACCTACACATAGGACCGCGTACGTTACAAGGCTTAATATGTAAAAACTATTGGATAGTTAGTGCTCGTAGTTATTATTATTATTTATTCATAATTAAGTAACAATGGACTCATTAGGCATACAATTATAAAACAATACACATACAAATTTAGAATTGAAATCAAAATTAACAATAGTAGCAGTATTATTCGATCCGTGTTATCTAAGTGCAAGATTTGTTTTCGATGTCGTCCAAGCTCAATTCAGCCCGCTATGGGTATGTTACAGATAAGGTTTTCAACCACGTTGGTTGCGATTTGGGTGGCCCTTTTTTTGTGACGGAAAGTTTGAGGCGTAACGCAAAGGTCTACAAATCGTACTTGTGCATCTTTGTTTGTTTCTCAACAAAAGCTGTGCACTTAGAAGTTTTAACTGATTTAAGTTGCGATTGTTTTTTAGCTGCATTCGATCGTTTTGTGGCGCGCCGCGGACTTTGCAGTTGCCTATATTCAGATTGCGGCACTAATTTCATTGCGGCAGCAAAGCATTTAAAAGAAGTCGTAAACTTTTTAAATAATAAAGACAACAATGATAAGATTATCAATGGACTGACAACTCGTCACGTAGAATTATTATTATTATTTATTTATTTATATTTATTAAGAGGTAAGTATAACTTATAAACTAAGCCCCACAAAACCATAGTAGTGGTTTGGCTGTGGGGTCGGTGAGTCTCTATACACTAAATAAACTTATAAAGTAATTATAGTTAATTACAATTACGAGGTAGCACTTTCACACATTTCCAAATAATATTTTTTTAATTTACTTTTAAAACTACGTTTGTTTACATCACTCCTTATGTCAGCTGGCAAACCGTTCAATAAATATGGTATTCGTTTTTTTAGGGTAATGGCGTAACAACCCTCCCACAGCAGCAAGTATGGGTGGACTTTGGGAAGCAGGAATAAAATCTGCCAAACATCACCTGTACCTACCGTATAGTAGGTGATCGGTCACTCACCTTTGAAGAGTTGAGTACTGTTTTCTTCAGAGTTGAAGCTGTTTTAACGTCCTCTGTGTTCCTTATCGGACAACCCAAACGAGTTCGATGTTCTAACCGCGGGCCATCTCCTAGTAGATCAATGTTTATTAGCTGTACCGGAATATGACCTGGATGATGTACCTCAGAACAGATTGTCACGTTGGCAATCCATTCAGAAGGCTTCCCAGTCATTTTGGAGGCGTTGGTCAGATGACTACCTTCACACTCTCCTGCAGAGAGCGAAGTGGTTTGAATCTCCACCAAACTTGAACATTGGTGGCCTAGTTTTACTCAAGTCAAATCTGACTAGACCTCTTCAGTAGAATTTAGCTCGAATTGACAAAGTACATAGTGGCGTTGACAAAGTAAACCGCGTTTTAACTTTAAGAACCAAAAAACTTTTTAACAAAAAATTAAACCGCCGAAAAAACAGAAAAGCAAAAAATAATAAACCTTAAAATTATGAGTCGGCGCTTTGAGTGATCTTAGTTCATTGATTTTTCAGCGCCGACTCAAAATTTTAAGGTTTATTATTTTTTGCTTTTCTGTTTTTTACGCGGTTTAATTTTTTCTTAAAAAGTTTTTATTTTGTATTTTTTTTTGTGACTTCAATGTACTAATAATACTTGGCAAGGTATACCCTATCCAATGAAAACAGAATTATCAAAATCGGACTACTCTGTACAAAGTTATGCGTGGTTATACATTACAATCAATGAGTGAACAATCAATCATCCCCTGTTTTCCGACCCTTAGGGTTCGATTTTGTTTTCCAAAATTATATGAGACCACCCTCAAAGTATACCCTTTCCAATAAAAAAAGAATGATCACAATCGGACTACTATGTAAAAAGGTATGCGTGGTCATACATAAAAAAAAACAAACGAAAAAAAAATATACGCGTCGAATTGATAACCTCCTCCGTTTTTTTTCGTCGGTTAAAAAATGGTTTAATTCAGAGACCGACTAATAAAGTCTGTCCATTACCCTATGCAAATTAATAACATGTTATATTAAGTTTATTTTAGTAAACATACTTCTAGGTACACTCCACTTTTGGAAAAATTTACACATTACTTTTATTTATAGGCTTCGTAAGTTTATTTTAATTCCAACATATGTTTGTATTTCTATACAGGGTTATTTGTAAAACACCGGCATCCTCTCAGGTCTATGTTACTAACATCATAAACAACAACTTTTGTTCTGTGACTTTTAAAAATTCATCATATTTTAGTTCATCAGATTTTCAAACAAAAATAAAAATATTTAAATTGAACGCTCTAAATGTTACGGAGTCTATGCGAAGCAAAAGAAAGCGATAGTATATTAGCAAGGGGAGCGGGGTTAGGGCGGCGGGGGCGCTTGAACTTGACCTATTTACAGGCAGCTGATTTTTGTATGAAAATCTGATGCACTAAAATATGATGAATTTTTAAAAGTCATAGAACAAAAGTTGTTGATTATGATGTTAGTAACATAGACCTGAGAGGTTGCCGGTGTTTTACAAATAACCCTGTATATACCCTACACTTCCCATTCATTTTAGGGACATCAATCATATTGATTTTGATGAGGGGTATGTTCGATTTCTATGCTGTTGAATTGAGGGTAGATTTGCACTACTGAACTCAATCACCAGCGGCGAACCGCTCGCGGCTCAAGAAGCATTTGCGCGTCGAACTGAACGGATGTTTTTCCTCATCGTTAGACGTTCTAAAAACTTTATTGTGTTTGAGGACTCACTGCCGCCTAGTGTGCTTTTTCCGAGACCTATTGAACCTAGGTCAGCAGTTCTTACCCTGGAAACCCACCCTGGACTCTGTGGTGTACCGTGCGCGCCAGGAGCCGAGCTTCAGCCCCCTGGTGGAACGGAGGTACGTGGTGTTCAATCAGCCTTCTCGGAGACAGCAGGAACGAACTTTTGCATCCTCAGATACGATACACACATTATCCAAACACACAAAAACCTGCCAGTAAAATCTCTCTTAAAAAGATTGTAAAAACTGCACAAATACTATCCACTAGGTTTTGAAGTGGTGGTTATTTAATGTTTAACAGTTTTACAGGCAAGTTACTAAAATAAGTGACAAACTATACAAATTAATACAACACTAGGTTTTTGTATATTTACCTATCTATACTAATATTATAAAGCTGAAGAGTTTGTTTGTTTGATTGAACGCGCTAATCTCAGGAACTACTGCAGATGACACAGCCGTAGTATTTCACGGAAAATCGTGGGAACATGTACACCGTCTAGCAGAAGAGGGATTGTCACTAATTGCGCATAACTTGGACAGAAACCTCCTGACGTTAAATGGCAGCAAAACCAAATATATTGTTTTTTCCAAAACCGCTGCTTCTAACCCACCGATACACCTAAAACTTCAACTACATCAATGCTCTTCTATCATTTCTACAATCCCTTGCGACTGTCCTCCTCTTGAACGTACCTCTTCTATTAGATACCTCGGAATTCTTATCGACAATCACCTCAAATTTAAGCATCATATATCCAAAATTTCTGGCAGAATTAGGAAACTCATTCACACTATGCGTAGGCTACGAGACTGTCTACCGATAGACTTACTACAACAAGTGTACCTAGCGCTTTGCCAATCAATAATCCAGTATTGCATCAGCGTGTGGGGTAGTGCTGGAAAGACCTTCTTGATTGAAGCTGAAAGAGCACAGAGAGTGCTTCTTAAAGTAACTTTTAAGAAGCCCTACCGGTTTTCCACTGACTTACTCTATCGCGAAACGAGAGTTCTTAGAGTCCGCCAGCTTTTCATTCTTTCTGCCTGCATTAAAACGCAAAAAAAATATTAAGAGCAGGCCCGACTGATCAATCTTACATAAAATAAATTATAGAATCCCAACACCTGACGTCACCTCATTACTAGCTAGACGTTCCCCGGCTTACTCCCTCATTAATACATACAATAAAGTTTGTAAACTGTGCGATATTAAAAATACTACCGCATTTGAATGCAAGAAAACTGTTAAGAAAATGTTGCATATTACTGGTTACGACGACTCGGAACAATTAATATAACGACCCCGACCTGACACTGAAATAAAAGTACACACATACACGTCACACATACACACCACACACACGCCACACATATACTCCACACACACACCACACCAACTTTACACATACACTCATACCATTACTGAAATCACTTCTCTAGTGTCCACTCTGTAATTCGTATCCTGAGCCCCAAGATACAGACTAACTGTCTAGTTTGGGGTTCACTGGCAAATAATATACTGTAATTAGCTGAAGGTAATATTTAAGCTACTCATGTCTAAACTTAATGTTAATACCTATGTTTGCTTTCTGTATTACCTGGACAATAAATATTTTCTATTTTCTATTTCTATTTTTCTACTGGTCCGAATTGAAAAATTCTTTTGGGGGAACAAGAAATTTAACGCGGACGAAGTCGCGGGCAGAAGCTAGTATATTATATACCTGAAATTAAAGAAACGACATATAGTATACCTGTCGATTTTCCATCTAATAAAGTTTTAAGT
Organism: Aporophyla nigra; assembly: GCA_947507805.1. Taxonomy (NCBI): domain Eukaryota; kingdom Metazoa; phylum Arthropoda; class Insecta; order Lepidoptera; family Noctuidae; genus Aporophyla; species Aporophyla nigra. Next base: position 624,225 of record OX382296.1, on the reverse strand, counting down.
AATAATATATTTCAGAACTAAAATTTAATATTGCATTCGGTCATGTCATCTTGACATCTTGACATCTAACATGTGATTTTATTGTATTAACAACGTATGGCATCAGTCCCTATCATACCCGTCAGTCCCTAAAACACAGACCAAGTACAGTGACTGGCCTCTTTGAATACAAAAAGTATATTATTATATTTGTAGTGTATTTAATATAAAGTTTTTTATTTAGTATCAAAAAACATCTATGGCAAAATTTGTGCGAAAGTTACCCAACTTTTGTGGAACAACTACACAACTACTTTACACAACTTAAGGCTTAAACTAAGATCAATACATAGTCACATTAATTAATATTTACAATTATTAGCCCTTTAACAGCATTGCATATAAGACCAGCAATAAATAACATACAGCGTTCAACTTTTAGGGTTAATAATATACGATGACACATCACCGGCATCGGCCGCCGGACAGCATATGGGGAAGTTTCAACGAAAATAATAATTATTTATTGTAATGGGCGCGCCGAGAGCGAGTGACCGCAGCCACCCCGCCGCCGCACCGCCGCCGCCACGTCATCGCCACGCAGCCGTCCACAACGGACACAAATGCACCTACACTCAGCATCACGTCGCGCTCAAGAGGTAACTAGATGCAGAAGGACCATTATTTTCACTCAAACGGTCCAACAAAAAGTTTTAATTGTGGCTGCCTATCAGGTCCTCCTAATTAATTACAAAATATCTTATTTTTTACTGACACACAATAACGGGCCTCTTAGAAATACTTTCAATCTTGATTTTATTGTCTGACAGCTCAACATGTCACCCCTATATAACAAAATACACTATTTGAACGAACTTTATAGAACGTTAAGACTGTAGACGCCGATGCATTCCGCAAGATTTTATAACAAGTCTTTTACAGTTCAAGCAGTACGGTTATAGATATGGTCTTGCCTGTACCGATAAGGCGTGCTCAACCTTAAAATTCTGGAGAAAAAAAAACACTTCGTTTCTCCTTATGCATCATCATTACATTCAGGGTGGGAGGTACAGACACCAACACATCAAACTACTCGAAACTGACAAGTTTTCCCAATGAATATTGAACCTTATAATATAAGCGTTAAAGTTGAAAACCTATTAAAGAAATTTGACACATTCTGTAACCTAGCACAAGCTTCTAGACTCCCTAGCGTAAAAAAAAATCAAACGAAAAGTTAGCTAATATTATTATCTATACTAATATTATAATCTATACTAATATTATAAAGCTGAAGAGTTTGTTTGTCTGAACGCGTTAATCTCAGGAACTGCTGGTCCGAATTGAAAAATTCTTTTTGTGTTGGGTAGCCTATTTATCGAGAAAGGCTATAGGCTATATAACATCACGCTACAACTAAGAAGAGCGGAGCAGTAATGAAAAATGTTGCAAGAACGGGGAAAATCGCACGGGTAGGCGATTCGACGCGACGAGAAGGGTCAGGGGAACAAGAACTTTAACGCGGACGAAGTCGCAGGCAGAAGCTAGTGGTCAAATATATGGCCGAGCTAATTGTTTTTAAATTTCCCACAAATTTTTGAACACTTTCCGATTTTAGAGTCATGTACTGAATCTATGGTAATGCCGGACAGTTCGTTGCGCCTCTTTTTATCACTAGCTCAAGTACTAGGAAGTGGTGAAGGGCTTTGGGGCTGTCTATAGACATCGAGAGATTTAATTCACAACTCTTTTAAATAATGATTCTTGAGTTTTGATTTTCAACTCCATTATCAAGTAATAATTAAATGCTGTATTCTTTATCTTAGACCAATAATTTGGTCAGACTGACATGAAAACGTGTATTGCTAATATGCTGTTTGTGCAAAGGGTGATATTTCTGGATTTCGGGTGACCAAATATCTCTTTCCCTCATTAAGAACGTGGTGCCGACACAATGTCGCTGCGACGTCGCTTGCATCACTTTACGCAAGTATTGCTCTGAGTACTCCGAGTGTTGATGTGAAGTATCGTGTGAGTAACGATTGACCGAATACCTGGTACGCTAGCGTATGGGTTACTCATACGTTTATATAATAATATACTTTGCATCCCGTATTTTCATAACTATGGATCCCTACGTCTTATTCACCCTTTTTTCTTCCTCTATTGATGGGACAAGGCTAGACACTATAGGCGGGAGACTGTCCAGTCTGGACACGAGCTGTATATTGCCGTATGAGGTGGAGTGCGGCTCTTCCTCCTTAGGAGAAAACAGCCCTAAACACTAATATTGATAATTTTATCAGCCTACGGTATTTTACGTACAGGCACAACGTATTGACAATAGTTTACAACTTGACTGCAACAACACAGATTCGTAGCAGCTGCTACGCGCTGCTACAACAAATTCGTAAATCCTATACCCCTCCTATACCTGCTACGCGCTACTAGAACACAGATCCGAAGCGCCTGCGAAGCGGTGCTACGAGTACGTGCTGGTAGGCGGAGCCGTTTAGCAATGCACGACGTACAACTTAATCTTCTGCATCTTTTCTACGCAGTGCGTACATTTGCGCAAAGTATTAAAGTTGACGTGTCCTGTGCAAACAGACGCCTACGGGGCAAAGCGCGAGTATTATTATAAGGACGTAAATTAAGCGAAGCTGCAATGTGTATGTGCCGCATGTACTGATAAGAGTTGTTGCTGATGCATATTTTTTTCATATTGGCTGCTGATATTCGCAACAACCCTGGTACTGACCACGCGCATTGGGTGAAAAAGGCTGCCATTCTGAAAAGCACAGTGCAAATGTACAGAGGCTCAGCTTATGATACGAAACAATGTACGTCGATGGAAGCAACTGATTTTTATTTCCATTGACAGAATATTATATCAATTCTTGCTTTAATTATTAACTCATTTACCTATGAATTGTATTGCCGACTAATTTGAACACCAAATAATTCCTCAGTTGCGTTTTCCAACACCCTCATAATGAACGTTATTTGGTATCAATTAAGTAATTGATTTGTATTGTGTCCATCGAATCTGAGGAAGTCATAAAATAACTTTGTGTCACATCGTTATCGCACATGTCCTGTGGGTGTTGGTTTAATGTTGTTAAACTTGCGGGGATACGTGTAAGTAGCGTTAGTATCTATACCAGCGGCGTACGTGCGGCGCAATGCTCCGCAGGGCTACAGGAGCGCAGGAGGGCGCGGGACGCTGAGGCGACGCTCACAAGGACGTCGGTAACGCGATGTAAGCGAGGAGGCAACTCCTTATCTGCCGGAACTGTGACATCGATCGCCTCAGATATGTGTCAGTACTTACATACCTATAGTACAAGGTCGATTCCGACGCGATGTCAAATAGGAACATAAGGAAGGCTGATAACATAACAGCAAACATATTCTGTGAAATACGACTGACTCGAGAAACACTTTGGGGCCGCGATGTTACACGCACGTCTGTTTTTAGTAGTTTGTTCTTAGAGTCATCACTATTATCGTGCCCTTAATTCTGCCCAAAGAAAAATAGAAAGAAAGAAATCGAGTTGTTTCGACATAATATATCATATAATGTTACAGCGTTTTAGTTAATGCTTAAGAAAGTAGGTACATATGCGGTACTATAGCAAAAAACAATTTGTATATATTTTTATGTGCCTGTTTTGTTCCAGCTAATCTCAGAAACGACTTGCCCGATTTTGAAAGGCTTTCCCTGGCAGATAGCTAAAGTTATAAGAAGTAACATTATTTGTCACGGTGTGGCACGTTTCCGTAGGATAATTTTCGATATCCCCGCGGGAGAAGCCATGCGCAGATGCTAGTAATAAAATATGTACGTATATGTGCCTTCAAATTACGGAGCACTCGGCAGTTGTTCGTATGGCGCGCGACTCCTCGCGCCAGGCGCTGCACGTCGCGCGTCGGCCGCAGTCGTAAACTAACGAACAAACATCCTGTTTGTGCGCGTACCTACTACTTACTGCTGTATCACTTACTGCTGGCGATGGCGTCACACTCGCGCCGAACATGTTTGTTAGCTCAATCAAGGCGCGCCGCCGACTCTCTTCATTTCCTTATGTTATGACTTATGGGGTCACGGGAGATAATAAATCAAACAAAATGGGAGCACAGTTTATATTCATGAACATGAAACAGCTCAATAATCTGTATCGAAATATTGTGTAGTGTTGTGAACGTGGACCGTGGACACAAACACGCCTAACCACAATATTGTGTAGTGTTGTGAACGTGGACCGTGGACACAAACACGCCTAACCACAATATTGTGTAGTGTTGTGAACGTGGACCGTGGACACAAACACGCCTAACCACAATATTGTGTAGTGTTGTGAACGTGGACCGTGGACACAAACACGCCTAACCACAATATTGTGTAGTGTTGTGAACGTGGACCGTGGACACAAACACGCCTAACCACAATATTGTGTAGTGTTGTGAACGTGGACCGTGGACACAAACACGCCTAACCACAATATTGCGGGTTCATTGTTCTGTTTCTGAAGATTGCTCTATTCCATTCCTTCAGAGTAGAGTGCATCTAAACAAAGCAATGTGAATGTTAATTAATCGCTCAAGCAGTCGCGCTCAGCAGGCGGTACGGAGCAGGCTGAGCGGTGCTGAGCGGTGCTGAGTGTGCCGCAACTTCCAGATATGCAAAACTAATCTCCGACAACTGATACCGATATTCCGATTTCCAATCGGTAATTCGATTTAACCGTGCTCCGGCCGCAGCCCTCTCGCCCCGCGCCTCGCCGCTGCCGTCCGTACGAGACAGCCCTTATAAAATTTTAGCTTTAAGTTTTATACTGTTGGTTGTCACAAACTCTGGGATTCTATTAGTTATTGTGAAATCGTCTTCAGTTTGTGTATCTCACGAAGCGGGCCAGGCCACCCTGCTCGTAGTCATTTGAATAAAACTCGCATAAACAAGGCAGCGAGTGGTTATCTCAGCTCTGTGTATACGTAATTAGCATCAGTCTGAGAGCATAGGCTGGCTAACATCAATGAGCGGCCGCCGCGCGCCGGCCCAGGCCCGGGCGCGGCCCGCGGCATGTGCTCCCATAATGATAAATTTCATATTTACATTTATATTATGCAGTTAATAGGCTTTTTACATTCATGAGCGGTTGGTCGACGGTTCATACATACATAATCAGCCTAATGAATATGTTCCCACTGCTGGGACACAGTGAGAGGGAGCGGGCCGTAATCCACCAAATGGGCCTAGTTCGGGTTGGTAGATGTCACACGTTATCGAATGTGTGGCTCTGACACATGGCGAATGTTCGTTTACCGTTTTGAGAGCAGTGCAGCAGTGGTGGAGAAAAAACGAACACAAAGTAAAGCGCTTGTGTGAGTCGGAACCTATGAGCTACAACTCGTAAGTGGCGGCCGTTACCACTGCACACTGCGCCACTGCTGATAGTTGTGTTGCTTACTAAACTATTACAATAAGCTCAGGGAGAAGCAATCAGAAAATCAACACACCCCTTCGGCCGATGAAGTAGCAGCTAACTAAGTAATACAGCTACGAATACATTCGACGATCTAATAATTTACTTGCGTACATGAGGGTAGATAATGAGCAGTCGCAGCGTATACAGATATTGACAGTACTTGCCCTAGGAATATTCCGAGTGACGGAGAGCGGGCCTTAAAGGCCTTATTAATGTCTATGTTACGGCGCTCCCGGTATTTAATGTGACGCCTTAATGAAATATAATAAAAGGGTGTACCAGGCTCGCATGACTCGCACGTAGTTCACGCAGAATTTGCTACGGGCCCTTAATCTCTATGGCGCCCAGGTATAAAGTAGTAAACAAAAACAAAACTCAATTAAATTTATTTGCATCGGTTACAATTTTTTTGGTGTTTAATAGTACATTAAATTGGGCTCTTACAAGTACAAAAAGCCACAGATGAAATTGCCATTTCAATAAAATAAAATAAAAACAACAATTTCAAAGAACATCTAAGCGTGAGAGACCTACCAAGGTCGCGAAATTGTTCAAAAGAGACACCGTGACCCTGGCACACGGGCAACTGAAGGAACACGGGTGGGTTTTAGTCAGTAAAAGTCTGACATGCCCTCTCGCTCCGCCCAAGAACGGAAGACGTCATTTGAAGATTTATCACCCACAAAAAAAAAAGTGTGAGAGACCACCAGACCAGAAACCAAACCATACACCAATTTGTCGATGTAATAACGGGATAGCTTTTGAAATGTTTGATTTCCAAAGATAAAAACTGCCTATTCATATTCATTTAAACTTATTCTTAATTCGGATTAGTATAGAGTCGGAATTGGATTTTCTTCATCTAACGAATAACCATTTCGCGAGCGATGAGAGAAAAACTGAAAATGTAGGGTATGTTAAACTTCAACCACGAATAACTTTTTGAAATTATTTCTAAATTACACTCGCGGACAAAGAATACGGGTCAGTGCGAGAAACTAAAATTACTTTTAAAACAATTGAGCTAGCGACATGAAGGAAACTGTATTTATTATTTAATTATTTACCAGTTAGTAAAACTGCACCTATTGCTGGAAACACATGCTAGGGTTTAATTGTCCAAACTACATTAAAAAAAAAGTTGGACATATGTAATTGATGGGAGGTACCCCACGTATTTACATCACAAAAACGAACTTTAAAACACAAAGTGAGTCGCCCCCACACGGGCTCTTCTCACAGCTGTCAAACAATAAGGCAGCTGTTATCAAGTTTAGTCTTATGTGATGTTGCGGATTATTTGATTTTTTTAAGCATTTTAAATCGAACCACTTCAATCCTGCTACGCATTTACACTGAATCTCGAGTACTGCTTAATCACATCAAACTTTTTTATCAGCCGATGATCTGGCTGGTATAAATCCTATTCATCTATACGAGCAACTTTTGGTACATTTTGTACCTTTACCGTATGAAATTGTGTGTTTTATTTTCGCCTCTACTACTCCTAGAGCCTGCAACGAGTCGGCTTTGCTTTGTTCTGCATCGAAATAGGGTTGGAATCAATCTAACAAGGAGCTCGGCTGCAATCAGCGCACAACATCGTCGGTACGCTGGTGCACTTCCACATTACGTCCCTTCTCGGGCAATATCACACATACGTGACCGGTGACACGACACATACTAACAGAGTAAGTTTATTTATATAACCACTAGTTATCTAACTTGATATGTTCGAAGTAGATATTTACAATTCGCTGTTCCTGACAGCTCAATACGACACAACATGAGGATGCCTCGTCGTATTGTAGTTGATACAAACCTTAAGGAACTGACAGGCTTCTACGAGCGCGCGGAGCATTTTAAACATTTATTCTTTATTGCACAAGGAGTTCATTGTTTTATTAACTTCAGAGAGGCGGACGAAATTCAGTTTCATAATAATTATACTTGCAGACCAAACTTTGAGGAACGGAATACTAAATGTAGATTATCACCATTGAAGCTTGAGTAAAGTTATTACTGTCCAGAGAGATAAACAATAATGGAACGAAAGGGAAAATTACAGAGTATTGTGTTGTGCTGGGGCCGGTTAATTACCGCAGCTCCGGCTCGTGGCCGGCGCTAATTAGATTATCTAGTTTTATTGCGATAACAAGTCGCTCTCACTTTTCGTTGCCGGAGTAACAAGATTGCTCGACAGACTACTAATGTAGCTTCACTTGTTGTTATAGATTCCACTAATTGAAAATGTACAATTTCTGGGTTTCAAAAACAAGATTTGAGGAAAACCTGAAGCTAAAATAGGAAAGTAAAGTTTAAACAGAATGCCCTAGCAGTGGCAATGTGGATGTCATACAACTTCTAAAGAAAGTATGACGACACCAGAGATGATTATTGTGTCAAATAATTAAATTCTGATCACATTATTCTCTGAAACTGAGACAAGGATAATTGAAGACCCACGTTGTGCAGCGGGCGCGCGGTTCCGCATGTCGGGGCGGTGGCGCGCCCGGCGCCGGAACACGTGCACACAAAAGATTTTAATTGAAACGAGCGCGCGTTCTACTATCATGCAAGTAGCTCGTGGAATAAATGTGGTTCCGTTGTTACCTTTTTTGTAAAACCCTCTAATTTCGGACAATAATAACGTTAAAGGTTTAGAATTGAAATCGTTTGTTTGTTTCTAGTAGGTCAACATACAATAAACAATCTGCTATTCATTCTTGAAGTCATTCCTGTACCGCTTCTTTTACTTATAAAACAAATATTAAAATTCCTTTCTTGAAGAAAGTTTTTAAACAATGAAAATAACACAAAAGGAATTTCCTAGCTAAGATTCTTTAGAATTTTAATTTATAAAAACATTTCTTCAGTTTCTGGTACCTACTGTTCGAACGCTTGTTGATGTTACCTATGGGCAACAACAGTGCAAACGCACAATCTATACATCTATACAAATAAATAAAATTGGAGTGTCTGTTTTTAATATTAAGATAACCACTTTTTACTAAGTGTATATGGATGTATACACGATACATATACCAAAACAACATTTTTTACAATTTTTGTCTGTCTGTCTGTCTGTCTGTCTGTTTGTTCCCGCTAATCTCTGAAATGCCTGGACCGATTTTGATGGGACTTTCACTGGCGAATAGCTGGTGTAACAAGGAGTAACTTAGGAGTACCTACTTTAATTTTAGAAAGATTCTTTTATTTTAGAAAAAAATAACTTTCTTTGAAAACTACGCTGACATACGTCTCAAAATTCGAAAAACCCTGGCTGAATCCTACGAAATAGATCAAAATAATGTACTACAGTATTGTACACCTTAAAAAGGCCTACAAAAATGTCCTCAATGGTATATGTCTATCTCTTAGGGATAACCCACAATAACCATTTTTTATCTTTTACTTTTTAAGAGAAATAAGGGCTTATTTACGAAGCGATTTTAAGCAATTCAGCATTAATCCTTATCCAATTAAGTACTTTAAATACATTGTGCATTTAATATAGATCAATTTGGCCCTTTACAGCATGTAATTTAAATGAATATCTTAGAAGATATTAGAGATTTAAAAAGCGGGTGCAGAGCGCGTTGGCAGCGGCCGGGTAATAGTACAGGATAAGTAGGATTGTAATTCATATTACTTTGGCTTCATAGTAATTGCGAATATCATGTGTGTTCATTATACTCAAAATAAACCTAATAGTATTATTCCAAGTAAGAGACCGCGAAATGGCTTAGATGTTTAGATTTTTGGATGTTTGTTTCTCAATGATGCAAAGACGGCCAAACGGATTTAGATCGAATTTGGCACAAAGATATAATATTATATCATGGATACGTAACAGATAGGATAGCTACTTTATCCCGGTAGTAGGTTCCCGGGTTATATTTTCCGACAGCTATACGGGCCAAGCCACTGGCAAAAGTACTATTCCTATAATTATGTTCGGTGTCTGGTAAATGATTGAGTGTGTAGGTAAAATAGGAGCGTTAAGCAAAACCAGGAAGACTTATATTCAACTAAACCAAGCCCTATGTCGCAGTCTTCTTACTCTGAATACTATTACTTTTATTTTAAAAACACCAACACACATGATGTTCTCATAAACTATGAATCCTAAGTAATATGAGTTATAATCCTACTACTAATAATATTATATATGTGAAAATATGTATGATTGGGTGTTTGTTTCTCAATCACGCAAAAATGGCTGAATGGATCTGGATCGAAAATAGCACACAGAGTCTATATTACCTATATAACCTGGAATAACACATTCTTATCGCGGTAGTACGTCCTCTTGCATTAATTTCCGACATCCACGCGGGCGAAACCGCGGGCAAAAGCTAGTATACATATAAAACTGAAACCTTTACATAAACTAGGTTGAATATTCAGATTTTTGTAAAGTGACGCATCTTGTTCAACCGAAACTCATTTCACATTTCTTATCTCTTGACATGGATTTAAAATAAAACCAATGTCTCAACAAAATGTTTATTTTAAACAACTTACCACATGTTTCGATGTTAGCCGATATAAATTAAACTTTGCACTAACTAAACACAAGCTATACAGTATAAACTTCTAACCAGAGAGCCAACTGTAACCGTGAGTTCAGCATATATGATTGTAGAGTTGGAATTTTTCGTCGGTTAAAAAAAAAAGAACGAGATATTCCATACATTTCAACCTCGTACGTATAACTCTATGAAACAACCGTTTTTTGCGAAACTGCCCAAAAAAGGTGTGATATATTTTCAGGGTTCCGTTGCCAAATGGCAAAAAACGGAACCCTTATGGATTCGTCATGTCTGTTTGTCTGTCTGTCTGTCTGTCTGTCCGTCCATATGTCACAGTCACTTTTTTCCGAAACTATAAGAGCTCTGCTGTTGAAACTTGGTAAGTAGATGTATTCTGTGAACCGCATTATGATTTTCACACGAAAATATGTCGGCAATACGTTAGTCGCTCAATTGACTAATCGGGACGCCAGCGCCACCAAGCGGCGCTCGACACAGTCTACAACCTAACGCTCGACCAGAGTTAAGTTCAGTCTCTCGGTAGCGGTCCAGCAGTGAACAAGTTTAGAAACTGTCGCGCGTTCTGTGTAGTTGTGAAGTGTACCTACAGTGTATGAATAGCTAGTGCAATTACTATGTTCGTTTAAATTATAATTTGATTTGAAGTATAACGGTTTTTCTATTGCGCATCAACCAACAGTTCCCATAGTACGCCCACAGTAAATCAAAAATATGGCTGATGAGAGCGAGATAGGCATGCCATCTCCTACATCAGAAGTGGGATACACGTTGGTTCAGGCGCAAAATGAAAATTCTGTAAGTGACCGTTAGCGTGCAATGTTTGAACAACACAACAACAAACAAGCGAGCGCTTGTTTGCATAAAGCTCTGCAAGCGCCTAAAACTAATAATCGTGTGGATCTGCCCGAGTTCGACCCAGAAAAGGCAGATACGGATGCGCGACAACTGATTTATGCTTTGCTGATAATTCAAATAGCATACCAAGGAATGACGTGGAGTGACTTTAAGGTACTATCCATGGCGAGATTTGTTTCAACGGAGCCCTAGGCGGGTACCCTCATTTATTCGCACTTGAAACGCAAGGCGTAGATAACCTCGCTAAAATGCTACAACTGCGGGAAACCTGGTCACAAGCGACCTGAGTGCAGGAGCAAGCCGATTGTTAGTAGAGGAAGAGCTACAGTGTCTTCAGAATCGATCCAAGTAGCCCCGCAGCCATCACTGAAGCCCTTCGTCTGCTTCAAGTGTGGGAAACCAGGACATATCGCGGCCCGGTGTACGAACATCGGCGATCAAGCGGATGGTGGAGCACGTGCTGCAAGCAGTGAACGGCGAGTGGATGTTTGCGTCGTACAACCACCCTCAGGCGTTTTAGAACATAAAGGTGAGCTGTATTGTTTTGTTTACGATTCTGGTGCTGAATGCTCGTTAGTTAAGGAGAGTTTTGCAGCCAAATTAAGTGACAAACGAGTTAACAACGTTGTTGCGTTGACTGGTATTGGTTAAACACGTGTATTCAGCACAGAACAAATCTTATGTAGCGTAACGATTAGCAAGCACCAGCTTGAGATTTTGTTTCATATGCTTCCCGACAGTTACTTGCAGAGTAATATTATGATAGGACGTGAGATATTGAATCTAGGCTTTTCTATTAACATGTCTGCAACAGAGATTTCGGTAGATAAAATACTTGTAGTAAATTCGGTTTTGAACGGTAATCAACCACAAGCTGATTTTAACGCGATTGATATAAATTAATTGATCCGAACCGAATAGTGCAGCGGCGACCGTATAGGATGTCCGCGGATGAAGAAGTGATTCGTGAACGCGTGAAGGTGCTATTAGATGCAAATATTATAAGGCCTAGTTGTTCTCCGTTCGCAAGCCACGCTCTCCTCGTGAAGAAGCGCGATGGTTCCGACCATATTGTGTATCGATTACCGTGAACTCAACAGTAATACAGTCCCTGACCGGTATCCCCTTATTTCTGACCAGACAGCGCGTCTCAGCGGAGCAAATTATTTTTCTCAATTAGACGCGCTAGTGGATTTCATTTAATTCCTGTAAACGCAGAGTCGATTGAGAGTACAGCATTCATAACACCTGGAGGCCAATATGAATTTATGACACTGCCATTTGGCCTAAAAAAAAAGCTATCGCTGTTTTTCAGAGAGCCATCAATAATGCTTTAGGTGACCTTGCTCATGACTACGTGGCCGTATACGTAGATGACGTTTTTATCGTTTCACCCGATGTAAAAACAGGTCTAGAAAGACTAACTGTAGTTTTGGAATTTTCAAAGCCTTAACAACAAACAACACTTACTCGATGCTTTCACTACCCAACATTCTAGCTACAAAGCAATATGTATCTCGGAAACCTGGCTCTCAGAAGAAAAAATAGAACTAATAAAGATTAGCGGCTACAAATTTGCATCATCGTATTATCGTAGTACCCGACAAGGAGGTGGTGTCTGTATTCTACTTCAAGAACAAATAGACTGCATACATAGAAGTGATATTACAGATAAATCTATAGAATATGTACTAGAGTTATGTGCTACTGAACTGCCCAAAGAAAACTTATTAATTATAACTATGTATTGGAATAGAAGAGAGGAAGAAGTATTTTACCAACAATTAAAACTTATTCTAAAATATACAAATAATAAATATTCTAAGCTTAACATAATTACTGGAGGTGACTTCAACATTAATATACTATCAGATAAATTCAAATCAAACCAATTCATAAATTCAATGCAGGAATTTAAATTTACCCAACACATAAAAAGCTCGACACGCGTAACGCCTAGCACAACAACGTGCTTAGACTTAATATTTACAAATTTTAAATTCAGGGATATGTACACAACTGTAGAAGAACGCCGTGACTTTTTTTGTTTTCCAAACTTTTGATTAAAGTATTTACCTCGTAAGGATCAATTGGACTTAGGAAGATTGTATTCTCTGTAGGGCATACAACTGGAGATCCTTTCGGTTTGCCTGTTGAGTTGATCGAAGCGTCCCCAATAGAAGCAAAAAAATTGCTAAATATGTTTGCAACTTCTTTGGGTTCAGAAGTTACGCTATTATTCGTTTGTAGGGTTATGTTACGTTTCTCACTTGCAATTTTTTTGTTTGTTCTTTCATTTACTATGCTCCACATTGTCTTAACTTTATTATTCGATCTAGTAATTTTATTTTTGTAGTGTAATTTTTTTGATGTAGTTACTGTCTTCTTTAAAAAAATTTCATACTTTTTGTAATGCTGAGTTAATATCGGATTGTTAGTTTTAGTTGTAAATATTTTTAATAGTCTTTTATTTTTGCAAGAGTTTTTTATGCCTACGGTGAGCCAGTATTTTTTGAATTTTGGTTTTTACTTGAATATTTTCAATGGCATGCACTGGTTTAATATGTTAATGAGCGTGACATTAAAAGCTTCGTAATTACTATTTATATCATTTACAGTTAAGATAATATCATTCCAATTTATTTCTTGTAATTTTGACTTAATTTTTAATATATTTGTGTGGTTATAAAATCGACTTATATATATTATATACGAAACTGCACTTAATCAGTTTCCATAATTATTAATTTAACACCTTATTAAAATAGCCATGACACCCAGTAATACAGTCACAGTATTACAGTTCATATAAAAGAGTATCAATGTACAGTGAGGCAGAGTTATAATAATTGAGAGCAATACGACCTGTGCACCGGGCCACGCCTGAACTTAGAAGGACATCTCGTAGTTAATCTGAAAAAGATTCTGACTACTTAAACGGATTTTTGCCCGGCGATTTCTAAAAAGTAAACTTTTTAGACCTCCAGCCGGGCCATAGTAAAATTACAAACTAAAGCGAAAGTCCTAAGGGTAACCCCGAGGGGGGTTCGCACCTCGGCTTAGGCAATCACTGGGGGAGGGCAGCAAGGGACATGCTGGATCTGGGTTAAATTATTTAGGGGCTAATTTAAAGCTACAGGCGCAGCATCGCGGGCTGGCTCATGCAAGGGTCGGGAGGGACTATTAAGTCGGGGTCGCGACGACGGACCTCGGCGGCGAGGTCGGTACGATCTGTGTTTGTGTGTTGTTCTCACTGTACTTGTCTCTTTTCGACTCTCCTGGAGGAGAGTAGTGGGATCATCGGGTTCGCTGAGAATGTGCCGCGGACGGCGGACTTTACTGATACGGGAGGGGGTATAGCTAGCTGCCGCGACAACCAGAGGGTTGCGGTGGGTCACTGCTTTATCGAAGAAACGCTTCGAAGCGCGTTTCATGTACTTGCCAATTCGCCGCCGTGCGGCGTCTTTTATACGGAAGTATTGGAGGTGGGGCAACGACGTAGCACGCTACGACGTAGCACGCTCTAACTCCACCCACCAGCAATGAGGTGGGAGAATGGCGCAGCGTGCTACGACGCTACGGCGCTATCGCGTAGCCCAATGCACGTGCCACTCACAATATGACGCCGACACGGCCATACTGACGTGCGGACGTCCTCGTACGCTCAGCTGACAATGGTGCCGATTCTCTTATTCACAAACTAAACTAAATTTAAGTTCAGTGCATCTTTTTCTTTCTATTTCACTAAGGAAAGGACAGAAGATAAATTTTAGTCTAGTCCTGTCAAATTAATCAGCGCTTGACGTAAATTGACGTAATTTTAGTAGGCAAGTTTTTAATCGCGTCTAAACTTGTACGGAGTATTGACAGGCGCTGATTAATTTGACAGGACTAAAATAAAATTTTTCTTTTGTCCTCTTCTTAATGAAATACAAAGAAAAAGATGCACTGAACTTAAATTTAGTTTAGTTTGTGAACAAGGGAATCGGTACCAATGTCTATATAGTCGATAGTATTTGTTACCTAGGTACCATGTAAACTTCCACTGCAAATTGGTTTGAACGAGATCTAGTTAGTAGTTTTTTTTTAATACGTCATAAATCGTAAACCACAATTTACTCGTACCTTACATTCAGTCAACTTAAAAATTAAAAAAAAAAAAACACATAATTTCATAAACATAAACCTTATGAATAAACCGTAATTACCTGCAGGTTTGTACGGAACCGTCGGTGTGCGAGTCCGACTCGCACTTGGCCAGTTTTTTTGTCAAAGCTTGGTATCCCTCCAACTGTCAAGTTACTGAATAGGATTAAAAGTCCAACCTTAGATACTAAGTCGCATGCCTCGAAGTGGCTTCGTGCGTGCCGATTATTCCCCGAGTACTCCGATCGCCGAGGGCCCCGTCCCGGACTTTTTTTTTCTTATTTCTATTGCTTTCAACTTGTACGGCCGACATAAAAAGTGCTTAAATGTAAGTATATGTTTGAAATACACAAGACAAAAGTAGTTTATTTGAAATTTTATACAATGTCCAATCATAGTTTTAGTAGAGGTAATTACAGTTTGAATAAAATGTTTCAAAACTATAAAATAAATATTGCAATATTATCAGATCATACTTAACAAATATATTTTTAATGGTATTTTTGATTTACTGAATCGTAAAAAAATAATTAGACTAGTTAACTATTTCCTATGCTACATTAATCTATACGTCTATACATCTATACAAATAAATAAAATTGGAGTGTCTGTTTTTAATATTAATATAACCACTTTTTACTAAGTGTATATGGATGTATACACGATACATATACCAAAACAACATTTTTTACAATTTTTGTCTGTCTGTCTGTCTGTTTGTTCCCGCTAATCTCTGAAATGGCTGGACCGATTTTGACGGGACTTTCACTGGCGAATAGCTGGTGTAACAAGGAGTAACTTAGGCTACTTTAATTTTAGAAAGATTCTTTTATTTAAGAAAAAAATAACTTTCTTTGAAAACTACGCTGACATACGTCTCAAAATTCGAAAAACCCTGGCTGAATCCTACGAAATAGATCAAAATAATGTACTACAGTATTGTACACCTTAAAAAGGCCTACAAAAATGTCCTCAATGGTATATGTCTATCTCTTAGGGATAACCCACAATAACCATTTTTTATCTTTTACTTTTTACGAGAAATAAGGGCTTATTTACGAAGCGATTTTAAGCATTACAGCATTAATTCTTATCCAATTAAGTACTTTAAATACATTGTGCATTTAATATAGATCAATTTGGCCCTTTACAGCATGTAATTTAAATGAATATCTTAGAAGATATTAGAGATTTAAAAAGCGGGCGCAGAGCGCGTTGGCAGCGGCCGGGTAATAGTACAGGATAAGTAGGATTGTAATTCATATTACTTTGGCTTCATAGTAATTGCGAATATCATGTGTGTTCATTATACTCAAAATAAACCTAATAGTATTATTCCAAGTAAGAGACCGCGAAATGGCTTAGATGTTTAGATTTTTGGATGTTTGTTTCTCAATGATGCAAAGACGGCCAAACGGATTTAGATCGAATTTGGCACAAAGATATAATATTATATCATGGATACGTAACAGATAGGATACCTACTTTATCCCGGTAGTAGGTTCCCGGGTGATATCTTCCGACAGCTATACGGGCCAAGCCACTGGCAAAAGTACTATTCCTATAATTATGTTCGGTGTCTGGTAAATGATTGAGTGTATAGGTAAAATAGGAGCGTTAAGCAAAACCAGGAAGACTTATATTCAACTAAACCAACCCCTATGTCACAGTCTTCTTACTCTGAATACTATTACTTTTATTTTAAAAACACCAACACACATGATGTTCTCATAAACTATGAATCCTAAGTAATATGAGTTATAATCCTACTACTAATAATATTATATATATGATGAAAGCTTTTTTTTTATTCTTTTTTTTTGTATTTCTTTTTTTTTTGATGTGAAACTATGTATGATTGGGTGTTTGTTTCTCAATCACGCAAAAATGGCTGAATGGATCTGGATCGAAAATAGCACACAGAGTCTATATTACCTATATAACCTGGAATAACACATTCTTATCGCGGTAGTACGTCCTCTTGCATTAATTTCCGACATCCACGCGGGCGAAGCCGCGGGCAAAAGCTAGTTACATATAAAAAAATAATTCCTGAAAGTGAGAGTTGTCGCGTATTTTATAATTATGTTAATGCTCCATGTAGAGTAGATATTTTGATTTTCTGTATTGAAAAAGGAACTATTGTGATAATAATTAAAACCTGTAATTGCTCTAGGAGACTCTATATTGTATTCTCTTATTATAATATTTACTTTAACCAAGCAAGACTTTATAATTTTTGCTAATTCTTAAAGTTAAGTATTATAATTTTTGTAAGTAATAAAATTTAATTTAACATATCATCTGCTGACGGTACTTTTAAGCTAAATTGACTGTTAATTGAGTTTATCTAGATAAAAACAAATCGGGGTCCTCCGGGACGGGGGCCTCGGGGAACGGGGTACTCGGGGAATAACCCGTGCGTGCGGCACGTACGGTGCACCCATTATGTAGGTACCTGTCATTGATCTACATTATTAGAAACTATTATATACATATATACAATAACTGGAAGAATACGATGGGTTCCATAGAATATGGGTTATTTTATTACGTGCTCGCTTACGTTTCCAGTTATTGAAACAAGATCGTCGAATATACAGATCTCTCGACCTTGTACCGAATGCTCGAGAGACGCTCCCCTTGCCAATGTTGACTGGAGGCTACACTGTATGCTGCGCCGCGCAATCTTCAGACCGTTACTTGTAGTGGGCGAAACTCGTCGAGACATACAGTTTAGTACTACTGTAGTATTGGAGCCAATAAGAGAGGGCGCACACCGCACACCAAATTGAACAGAACAAGTTATCACCTTATCTTTATTACAATAAAACACATTTCTAACGTGGACAATCACAGATTTATGGTGTATCTCTGGAAGCCGTAGCCGGGCAGCGGGTACTCCGCGGTTTCCATTGCTTTGAATAGTTTGTTCCCCCTTGCACAAGGCAAGCGGTCACAATAGCAATGTTCTAAAACTCTGGATAAGTTACGCCTCTATTTTGTTTTACTTGCAAAACAAATTCTTGAAGAAACTTTATGAATAAAACATTCAGATTAGGGCGCCATTTAGATGAACTCGAGATAAAACATACGTGACGCGATAGAGAATGAACAAAATAAACGATGTTTTGTCGTATGATGATACCGCGCGCCCCCACCCTCCCTCCCCGCCCGCTACCCGCGCCCCTTACTCAGGAAATTAATAACATAATTAGGTTTGTAACGATTATGTCGGTCGATGATGGTGAGTATTTTATCTAATTTTAGCGCTCCTCGCCGCGGCATATCTTAAAATTTCATCGCAACTTCACTCACCACTACGGATGGTTAACAATGATTTTCATAAATCTTTGCCGGATGAAATCTTTGGTTTCAGTTTTCATTAGGTTGAGCGAAGTGGATTGCAGCGAGTTGTGAATTAATCGGGATATCTAGGGCCCGGCGCCGGTCACAGTCGGACCGGTGACGGAATTAATTAGTCGTCGAGAGACACCCAGGAGCCGTGATGTTTGTGTGGCCTTGTACTTGTACCGATGTTGCACGAGAGAGAATCACACCTGGCTCCGGACCCAGATATGAACAGGTAACAGAATCGCTGTGGATGTGCGCTGTGCATTATAGTCCACAACTACAGCATCTGTTCATATTTGTATCCAGTAAACTTACCTGTACGAGAGTACGGAGATATTCCACTTGGCTGAATTCAATCGTCTGAATTAAGTCGCCTTTTAGGAACACAGGGAATAATTTAGAAATCTTCTGTCTGAACACACTACACTGAATCCGTTTGCAGAATGCGTTATTTTATTTAGTTTTATATTTAATTCTTAGCAGGCTAATATGCAAAATGCGATTACACTTATCTCGATTAAGTAATTGTGCCATTTAGACGCCTAAATTGGCAAAGTGGAAAATAGCCCGTAAATCCAAAGGAGTTGTAGTTCGCGTGTCACAATAAGAATTGATGCTTTCGAATAAATAGTGACTGTAGATACATATGGCCCGAAACACAGGTTTGAATTAACCTAGATCGGGCGGGTCGCTACCTTATATTTTAATTCCGATAAATCATCATTTGCACGTGTTTTTTTTTTTTACTTTATAAAGTATCACATTAGGTGATACTTTATTTACATAACAATCTAGCCTATTAGCTAATAAGTAATTTAAATATAACTTAAACTGCTAAGCAACTATAAAACTAAGAAATCGTCCAATAACGACGATTTCTTAGTTTTATAGTTGCTTAGCAGTTTAAGTTATATTTAAATTACTTATTAGCTAATAGGCTAGATTGTAATGTGATAAAAATATTTTAGAAATAGTTTATCTTTAGGCACTATAATTGTATGGAAAATTTATTACTGTTTCCTAATGTACTCTTTCTGTAATCATTTTTATTAAATAAATTATTATTTTTATTTATTATATTGCACCGAGCCATATTTATTACCTAACAACGGCGTGGCTCATTCTAAATGCATCTTTAGGAAATGTTCAAAACTGTATTCAATATTAGTGGCCGAGTTGCGTAGAGCCGTAGAGTCCACAGTTACTGGTCGTTCATAACCATTGTTTGCAGCTATAAGACTGGGTTCAATTCTATGCTTTCTCTTTTGAATTCGATAATAGGTAGTATATTCAATTGATGAAGAAGTGCGCGATGTGACAATAATGTTGGCTGAAGTCTGAATTAAATGAGTTTAGTATAAATGAGGTGTGAGTGTTCCTACACTCACACCTCATTCGTGAGGTCACATAATAAAATGTATAGGTATAGTCATTTAAAATAAATCGGGTCCAATAAATCTCCTTACTTTTACAACCATTATTTGGACACACAGTACAACAGTTTGACATTATGTAAAATATATTAAAAAAAAAAATAAACGTCCGCGTCGTATCACTGCCACTAGCACCCCTTAACTTAGTCCGCGTACTGCGCTGGTGCCGACCAGTTAGTACCCGAGCGGGCGCCGCGCGCCGGTGCTCGCCCGGCTGTCGGTGACAGGTCGGTGTAGTAGTGGACCAGGGCACCGCGTTAGTAAGAAGCTTACTTTGTGTCGCGAGGTGCGCATCTATTAGTAGCCGGTGCGAGCCGGACGCTTGATCTCATCTCCCATCCAAGTCACGCCGCACGCTCAGCTTGCTGTGTCACGCTACGAACATTCCCACAGCCTCCACATGCTGACCTCTGCCTGAGCGTTTTTTATATTAACAACGAGACGACCTTCTTCACTAATGTGCTCCGTCATCCACGTCTCTCTCTCTCGAGTGTGTTTTAATTACAAACCAAATCGAGTCAGTAGGGTGACCCTTTTGTTATACCTAAATTATTCAGAGATCGAATCAATTGAACGAGAGCTAATCTATATTCGTCATTAGCCAAGCGGCGCTTCCTTCCTCCGATCGACGAGATTACCGACGAGATTTATTGTTCAACTCGTGCCCGGCTCACTCGAAAATGATAGCTTGTTAATTAATTTTGCATAATGAAAAAGCTCAACAAGCCTCCATCGGCTAGAATGGAGTATCGATCATCGAACATCTATATTTGGACCCGCGGCGGAACAATTCATTTAACGGGCATTGTGTTCACAAAGGTATTTCAGGAATTTTATGAATTGTTGGTTAGAGATATCCATGACTAATAAAGTATTATAGTTAGTGGGCAATTACCTACTACGTTTTGGACAGGGTAACTAGCTTCATTATTCTGACTCACCGCCACTTGACAATTCAGAAGTGCCTGTAATTAGTTTATTTGAAATAAATGCTTTAAGTTTGAGTTTGAATTGGTGCGCTTTAGAACACGAGCGCAGCACGAGTGTCGAGCGCGTGGCGCGTGGCGCGTGGCAGCCAGGGCACGGCTCGCGCGCCACTATATTGATTGGTTCGGTTGGCGCGCGGCCCACTCCGCTCTTATTTTTGTAACTGCCCGATAATCCCTTTAGTGATCCATCTCCCCGCGGCGTGTATCTTCTCGGCGAGGTGGTCGTGTTGGGTCGCGTGGAGAGTGGAACGGGCGCGGAGGTGCCGCCCGCCGGTCAGATGTCACGGCGCGGGACCTTCCAGTAGGATTACCGGAGGATTACGGACGTAGCTAATACTCGTAATGGACTCGTACGAGTCCGCGGAGAGCGCGCCTCCTCTCTGGGAACCTCCGCTCATACATGATGCACGCGTGCGACCTTATGGCGCTCTGACTGAATTGTAAAAGTTGCCACCAACTTGCTAAAGCGCCATTACACAAAGTTGTCGACACCTTCTTCAGCTTTTAATTGAAACTGACGGTTTCCACTAATTCTGTTTAAATTATGTACCGTAGCACTCGAATCGTTTTCTCCATGAGTGTGTTGATTTCTCGCGGGAAATACTGAAGTGGTAGAAATTGCACATAAATATAAGGAATCTATGTATATCGTTGCTCTTCCCCGGCGCCTGACTCTTAAACTCGCCTGTTCTAAATAATGTTAGGTAATCATGGATGAGAAATGACGGCAGATTTCCCTTAACGTAAACCTACGAGTAAATTTAATTTTCTTTCGATGCCATGATGATTTACTAGGGGAGAATCACACACATTTTTATTAACATTTATTCCATTATTTTCTACACCGTAGATTTACATAGTGATAGTACGTTTTAGCTGCTTCTTAAAGCTCAGATTAGCAGTTAAGTATATCATAAAACGTTTTGCTTTATTTTACCTCTCCTTTGTTACAGATGAACTAAAACAACATATACAACGTGGTGAAGATAATATGACTTTAATTGAAAGCACTGGCATTGCTGGTTCATAGAAACATTCATAAACTATCAAATATATCCTAACATCGAAATTTAAAAAAAAACATTTTTTCAAACAAACTAAATAGCATAAAACTGTCCACAAAATAGAACACCATTTAGAAATATTAGTTCACTGACCTGCGGTAAGACTGGCAACCGAGCGCGGTTTTATTATGAAGCGCCCGTGCGGTTCACGGCGGCCGGCGACGACCCCGCGTAGCGACAGGTGACGTAGGTAATGTTTTGGCACCATTAATAATATTATTAGTGCTCAATTACAATACATTAAATCACAGATTATTAACGAAATAGTCAGTCAACATTCACCCGCGAGTTATCCACTAATCAATTTAACAAACACTTACACACAACACAACACACACACAAAACACACACTAATACACAACACACACACTAATACACAACACACACACTAATACACAACACACACACACTAATACACAACACACACAACACTTATTAAACAAACACTTAGCTAAGAATTTAGTATTAAATTTTTTTATTTTCAATATGTCCGCCGTGTTCTTGAATACACAGTGTACACCGACGTATAATATTATTTCTCACTCTTGATAATAGGTCACCAGAAGCAGCCATGTCTTTCAATTTATTAAAAGATATTATAATTCTATTTTTTAAATCATCAACGGTATCAACTTCTGTAGAGTATACCTCATTTTTTATGTGACCCCACAAGAAGAAATCCAGTGGCGTGAGATCTGGTGACCTCGCTGGCCACCGCACTGGTCCATAACGGCCAATCCACTGCTGTCCGAACATTTGAGACAAACGCTCTCTTGCAGACACAACTGAATGAGCTGGTGCTCCGTCTAACTGGTACCACATCTACCTGTACACGTCCAGCGAAAGTTCGTCCGTGTATTCGGAAACGGGTCCAGTGAGGAGTTCTAAGAACTTCACTGCATTTAAATTGCCATTAATAAATACTGGACCAATTATGGTATTTCTGTGTATGCCAGCCCACACATTGACAGCAAATCTGTACTGGTGTGAAGTCTCCCGTACTAGATGCGGATTCTCGCGGCTCCAGTACCGAAGGTTCTGTCGGTTCCATAAACCATTCCTTGTGAATGTACTTTCGTCAGTCCACATCACATTGTACAGGAAGTCAGGATTCTCGAGATGTTTGGTTTCCATCCAGCGACAGAAAGTTTCTCTTACTGGCTTGTCTCTCCGTAATAACGCTTGAACTTTCTTGTACTTATAAGGCCTGCGTTTGTCTCGTTTTAAAACTTTTTGAATCGTTTTGTGATTTACACGAAAATGGCGACCTGCTTTACGCAGACTGGACGTCGGGTTGCGATCAAAATAATTTAAAATCCTTTCGTCTGGGATGACAATTGCACGCGGAGGAGCACCATCTACATGCGGGATTAGGGATCGATTTTCCCGTATCCTCTGGACAGCTTGTACAATAGTCCGCCCGTGGGTCGGACACATACGGTTGTTCCCATACCTCTCTCGGTATGTCCGTATTGCTAAAGAGGCATTTCCGTGACACTCCCCATAAATTAAAATCATATCGGTGTACTCCGAAGCTGAGTAATTATAACGAGGCATGATGATTTATAATTATAATGCAACAAAAACTTCAAACACAGTAAGTATTAAGCGTCTAATTTCGCAAAGTTCACTTATCAATTTAACTAAGTACCTATTCTACGTATGTGTCCTGTCACTATTACAACAAAGCGTCAAATTTCGCACAATTCACTCACTTAAGCGTCTTAAAAAAAGATACGAAAACACTCGAGCGGCGACTTCGGAAGAGCGCCGGCGCATCAGAAATTCTAATGCGGAAGGAAGCACGTCCGGTGACACACTGACCGAGTGACCGTGGCCAGACAATATCACTACCCCTCCCGTATCCCCGCGCGGCGCCCCGCGTTCGCCTTGGGTGTACTCGCGCACGAAAGTACTGTGCCTATTATTTTATTTTGGACTAGCCAGGTTTTTTGTACATAATAAATAATAAAATAATCATCCGTTGAAAATTCTTTAAAAAAAAATACAGTTCCTTCACTAATTAATCGAAAGAAACTTCGTTCAATCCGGGTGTCCCTTGACACCTCTCAAGTTTTTTTTCAGTGACGTGGAAATTGTGGACGATTCTTTTTGTAACACCCTGGTCAAAGCTGTCAATGTCTGTTGTTGGTTTTTGTTTGACTCTTTTATTTTTGCCAGGAGTTCGGAAGACAGTAAAAAATTCCGAATCTTTTGAACTTTTTACAATTCATCTTACTGTAGACTCGGAACATTTTGTTGCCAATACGGTCCGTTTCATACATTGTTTTTAATTATCAATTGAATTATTATCAGCCTCTCTCGTCATTATTTTTCTCAATTTTCTATGTACAACCATTTCAGAATTAAACACTTTTATGCGCGACGGTATTTTGAGAACGAATGTAACGTGAACACAGCTCGGAAAGCTTCAGTCGAGTGACGAACCAATAGCGCACCCGCAACAAGCGGCGCGTCACGCGCCCGCCCTGCGCCCTACCTCATAGCGAGCTGGCAACGTGTGGAATACCAATGTCCCTGGAGGTTGTTAACTTGTCGCGTATTTCTCCTATTAACAATACATCATGTAGAAAATGCTTAAAATGGAAAATAATGTCCTGTGGCTAAACTACTGGATATATTCGATTGATTTTTTGTGTGCAGGATGATAATATAATAACTTATACAAAGTTTAATTAAAAGTCGTATAGTCCTCTCCGCGTTGTATAAGAAGAAAAAAAAAACAACAAATTAATTTATATTATGAATGAGTGGTTTTAAACAATCTTTGTAGTACAAAAATATTCTAAACAATTTGAAAATCCACTGGTAATCTTATATACAGGGTTATTTGTAAAACACCGGCAACCTCTCAGGACTATGTAACTCACATCATAATAAACAACATTTGTTCTATGACTTTTAAAAATTCATCATATTTTACTTCATCAGATTTTCATACTTACGGCTAAACTCCGAAACTACTGAACAGATTGATAAATGATTTTATTTCTGCAAGTAGGTTTGTACAAACACTTTTACACGTCAATTTAATATTTTTTTAAACTAGATGAGGTCGGCGTTGCCTAACTGACTATTCTGAGAAGAAAGGCCGAAACAAATTCAGAGGCCACAGTCTCTTTTAAAGACCAGACATAATCTTGGTCACAACATGTGAAGACCATGTAGATTGGTGACTGAAATGGTCATTTGAAGAATGAATCACACAGATTGAGTGGACCTGTCCAGTCAGTGCAAGGATTTTTCACTAATCGTTTGGCTCAACTCGGAACCAACGCTTTGACGAACAATACCAAATGTCCTTTCATTTGGGTAGGCCACATAAATTACTCAATCTGCCAGATATTACTGAGAAAGAAAGAAAACAAAATTAAAAAAGGACCTACATAGTCTTAACATTCACAATAATTAAAACAATATGATACTTTACAAAGTAAATATTCATGTCATTGTTTGTATAAAAATTATCAATGTCAATGTGTATATAAAAAAAAGAAATGGATATAATTTTGTTGGTCAGATCATTTGATGACCATGTAGATCGGTGTCTGAAATGCTCTTTTGAGGAAAGCACCACACAGATTTGAGTGGACCTGTCCAGTCAGTGCACGCTGACAAAAACTGACAAATAGTTTTCGTACAGCTCAACTTGGAGCTTAAGGAGCTCAAAGATTTGACGAACAATACCAAAGAAAGGACATTAAATTGGATTTAAGGATTGTTATAAAACTTCTTATTTATTTGTAATTTGGTCCAACTTAATAGATAGGATAGTTTTATTTCAATTATTGACCTCGATATTTGGAAATTAAATGTTTTTTTATAGTACGCACTACTACAGGTCAAGCTATACATGTCCAGTAAAAGCTGACATCTCAATGCACAGTGTTTTATGAAGACCATTTTTCGGACATTGCTGTTTAATATAAAAAAAACTGATAGTTTAAGTTATTTAAATGCAATATTTCGTATACCCATTTCACTAGTATGTTTAGTTTTTGAGATAGAATATTTTGAAAATCATCTTTTTTTCAACCGGGTATTTAGAAAAAAAATCATATCTCTGAAACTAAATATGATACGCAATTGTGACCTTAGAAACTATTATTATAAGACTCTATTAAACCAAATATACTTATCACTGGCCCAGTCGGTTCTAGTGTATTGTATACCTGTATGGGGCGGGGCCACTAAAATCAAATTCCTAGAACTGGAAAGAGCGCAAAGGTCTCTCTTGAAAGTCATGTATTTTAAACCGTATAGATTCTCTACTGAAATCCTATACTCACTAAGCGGCCTTCTCTCAGTCAGGAAATTATACGTACTACATGCTGCTTTAAAATTGCATAAAACCCTTTGTTATGATTCTAGCCTTACCGAAAAAAGAAGAAAATATCTTGTTGCACCAGAAATCTCGGTTAAAACCTCATGCGAAAAGACAGTTCACCAGACAATCCGCTTCCATGTACAACAAATTAAACAAACTTATAAATATCTACCCCATGACATATCGCGAATGTAAACTAAAATGCAAGAGCTATGACGACATTGAAACACTTTTATTCAACAACATGCGATAATTTGACATAAAGCGACACTCACTCACTCTCTCTCTCACACACACACACACACATACACACACACTCACACGCAGACACACATCTTCCTAGATATAAGTTGATTTTGTTTTATGTACACTCCTACATTATTGTTTCTAGTTTTAGAAGAGCGGGGTCTCCTAGCACAGGTATTTGTATACTTAAAAGGCGACCTCTATGTAAAGATTAAATACTGTAGAAGTTTGTAAAGTTATTTCAAATAAAATGTTGTATTTTTTTTTGTAATATAGCTTGACCTGTATTGTAATATAGCTTGACCTGTATTGTAATATAGCTTGACCTGTATTGTAATATAGCTTGATCTGTATTGTAATATAGCTTGACCTGTATTGTAATATAGCTTGACCTGTATTGGTTAGTTCCAAGAATCCCTAATCGGTGGCGGTGTAAGTTAATTCATTGTATCGTTTGACATCTAGGTTGCGTGGACATCCACTGGATGGCGTTGAATTTCGATTTCTAGATAATCTTACATAGTATTAAAGTCGCTTCCCGCGTGTGTACGCTTAGATCTTTTAAATTACGCAACGGATTTTAATACGGTTTTCATAAATAGACAGAGTGATTCAAGTTTATAAGCAGTTTACATGCATATTATGGTAGAGAAAAGCCGAGAAATTCAAAGATTTCTAATGTGATGTCGTATCAAACATATTTTGTGCGCTTACATCGCAAATGCTGGCTAAACCATACGAGAAAGATCAAATTAATTTACTACACAATTGTATATTTTTAAAATATCGATAAAAACGTCCGCGATAGTCTATGTTTATCTCCTAAGGATAACCAACAAAAACCATTTTTATCTTTTATATGTTACAAAAAAATATGGGTCATTCAACAAGGTATAAAGGTATTTTTAATTTTCTCTCTAGAGGTATTCATGTTTCGTTATCATTTTCAGTTTTAATACCCCATATAACATAAAAGTAGACATGTATCTCGTTTCTGAACTAACATTCAAAATTCAAACCTCTTTAAGGGGTGGCAAGGGGTGCTAGCGGAAAAATGGGCAATTGAACTTATTTTTCATCGTCATATTCGGTTTCAGCGACCCCAAAAAACTAAGAATAGTGTGGGCTCGAATTTGGTTCATTTTCTTTTTGTATGTCTGTTTTATTCAAGTCTCCATACGAATTGTATATCACCAAGAAACTCATCAAGCCTCAAGTAGGTATAATAGCATTTTTATATCAGACTAGTATAAACTGTATTACGAGGGGATAGTCTTCCTCAACCCCAGAACAACAGATTCCCACAAGGTTCCAGTTTGTCATATAGCAGCAGTTTGATTACATACTGTATAGGTAATTATATTGATTAAGTTACAAGCGATAATAATTGTCTGTGTTTGGGTGTATGTATATGTGTATATGTTTTATGTATGTGTGTATTTCTGTATGTGTGCAGTTAAGAGTGCTTTATTATTTATTTATTTATGTGCCTTGATTATAACAACGTTCTAGTAGTAGTTAGTAAGTAGTTTTTCAGTGCTGTCGTAGTCTAGTGCTTTCAAATATCTTTCAATAGCTTTTTTGCATGTATGGCTATCAAGATTCTTCAATTTTAGATCTTTGCTTATTTTGTTGTAAAGGGTAGGACCGAGATAATTGTGAAATTTATGTGCAAAAGATGTTCTAAATTTGGGTCTGTTATAAACTATATCTAATCGCCGCCTCTTAGCAAAGTGCGGTTTTATTTTATGCTGTGCCATGATCTGTTGCTTAATGAATAGTTTTTTGACCGTATGGACTCCTAGTTCTAAGTAAAGTAGGTGTGTCGGATAAGTGTACTTTTTGCGAGAAATGACTTTAAGTACTATGCGTTGGGCTCTTTCGACAGACAACATGGTTGTTTGTGAGGTTCCACCCCACACAGTCAGGCCGTATACCAGTATGGATTGGCATAATGCTAAATAGATTTTTATTAATAGCTTAATGTCACATGCATTTCTAATCGTTTTAAAAATATAAATTAGTTTTCTTGCGCGATTATTTATCTTAATGACGTGTTCTTTCCAGTTTAAGTTTTGGTCTACTATAACACCGAGATATCTTATGGAATTGGTTCTGGTGATTGGGTTACAATGCAATGTATATATACCATTGCGGACATTTTTGTAGGCCTTTTTAAGGTGTACAATACTGTAGTACATTATTTTGATCTATTTCGTAGGATTCAGCCAGGGTTTTTCGAATTTTGAGACGTATGTCACGGTAGTTTTCGAAGACAGTTATTTTTTTCTAAAATAAAAGAATTTTTCTAAAATAAAAGTAGCCTAAGTTACTCCTTGTTACATCAGCTATCTGCCAGTGAAAGTCCCGTCAAAATCGGTCCAGCCATTTCAGAGATTAGCGGGAACAAACAGATAGACAGACAAAAATTGTAAAAAATGTTGTTTAGGTATATGTATCGTGTATACATCCATATACACTTAGTAAAAAGTGGTTATCTTAATATTAAAAACAGACACTCAAATTTTATTTATTTGTATAGATTTCGTCTCCATCCACGATAACCGACATTTACGCGGACGAAGTCGCAAGCAAAAGCTAGTTAGTTCATATTAATATCAGTTACATATTTGATACTTCTTGATACACTGGTTGAGATTGGACACCGGTGACGACAATGCGCTCCCCGGGCTACAACGTACCTACCCTCTGCGCGCCGTGCGTCTGCCATGCCACGAAGGATTTTCGAAGCTCTATTTGACTTTGTTAGGGGATGATTTTGGAAAAACTGTTATACACGTGTCTCATTATTACAATTGAAGAGTATGTGTACAAATTTTTGTCCCCCATTTCACCCTCTTAGGGGTGGAATTTCAAAAAACCCTTTCTTAGTGGATACCTACTCTTTACAAAGAACACACCCTCCAAATTTCACGTCTCTAGGACCAGCGGTTTAGGCTGTGCGTTGATATATCAACAGTCAGTCAGTCAGTCAGTCAGTCAGTTTCTCCTTTTATACATATAGATGTGAATGTAGCTGGTTTTGACTCAAACTGATTTATATATTTTCTTCTTCCTCTTTTCTTCTGCATCACTTTTTTGTTTTGGCACCCATTTGCAATAACCGCATTCATGAACGATTGTTCCACCACCTGCCGCCTGGAACTCCCCGGGGGACTTGCGGGACACGCGGGGGGCTGGGACCAAACAAATCGCAACAAACAAGCGGGGAAGCTCACGCGATTTATAAATCTACCTGCTGGCGTGCCGCTCCGCGCGCGTCCCGGCCCGGCGCTGTGCCGCGTGCCGGTCCGGAGCTCCGAATGTGTGATTAATGGTCGGACAGCCGCCTGCCGCCTGCCGCCTGCACAGATAACATTGTTAATGTCACTTAGCAATGTTAAACTAAGCACGTTAGCGGCGAAGCCTGTCATCTTCAAGTCCGTTTACAGTTTTGTGAAGAGCGCTACAGATTGAGAGCACTCCGTCGCGCCTCGTGTTGTGTTGCGTCGCTGCATGCCGCACGCCACACGCCGCGCGCTGCACGCCGCACGCCGCGCGCTGCACGCCGCACGCCGCACGCCGCACGCTGTACGTCGCACGCCGCATACCGCGCGCTGCACGCCGCACGCCGCACTCCGCACGCCGCACGCCGCACGCCGCATGCCGCACACCGCACGCCACACGCCGCACGCCGCACGCCGCACGCTGCACGCCGCGCGCCGCACGCCGCACGCCGGCGCTGCACGCCGCACGCCGCACGCTGCATGCCGCACGCCGCACGCCGCACGCCGCCGCTGTATTTACTCGTAATATGTACCTACATGTAGTACCAGTCATTTTGTTTAAATATACGATAAATGGGTAGTGCGATGCCCATGCGATAGTTTGATAATAACTGAACAACATTACAAACTAGTAGTATAGTTTTCATTTTATTTGTTGGTATATTGGGTTGGCTAGCTGGCATATAGCAAATCATTTAATTTAATTTGTGTCTCTTAATGTTTTACTATATACCATTGCATAGAATCAAGTTCTTCTAACTGGACAGACATCTGTGCTGCTGGGGAGTTTGTTGGCTACTTCTCCTTCCCAGCTAAAGCACTAGGAAGTGCGCGACGGGTGGGCGTTTTGGGGGGACTGTCTTTTGTAATTTTGACGTTCGAAAATTGTTGATCCTCAGCCTAATTTGAATAAATGACTTTTGATTTTGGTTTTGAGTTACACTATATCCAAACGGGAAATTGATTTTACAGTTTTATAGATTGGTTTTACAGTTTGTGAAATATTCATGTTATACTTACACTTGACTGGCCTGTTAGTCTAGTGGTTAGTGACCCTGACTGCAAAGACTGAGGTCGTGG
This sequence comes from Aporophyla nigra, assembly GCA_947507805.1. NCBI lineage: Eukaryota > Metazoa > Arthropoda > Insecta > Lepidoptera > Noctuidae > Aporophyla > Aporophyla nigra. The sequence goes on along the minus strand of OX382296.1, from coordinate 593,399 downwards.
GTTCGATTCCCACCCAGGACAAATATTTGTGTGATGAGCACAATCATTTGTTCTGTGTCTGGGTGTAATTTATCTATAATATGTATGTATTTAGAAATATTTAAGTATATTTATCAGTTGTCTGGTTACCATAGTACAGGCTCTGCCTAGTTTGGGATCAGATAACAGTGTGTTGGTTGTCCAAAGATATTTTATTTTTTTATTTTTTATTTTTTATTTGTATGAGCATAGCGGTCGGGGGTGCGTTGTTCCACTTCGAAAGCGACCCAGTTAGATAAAAGAGTTAACTCGAACATAACAGAAACAGTTAGAGAAAATATTTTTAAACCGCTACGTTGGCTACGACATAAATAGATCAAATGGAGCGGAAGAGTTTAAACATTGAACGTGTGAGGTTAACAATCTCATAATATTCAGTTTTCAAGCAGCATCAAATAACAGCTATACACGAGACCGGTCGCAGTCCGACCGGCGGCGGCGCGGCGCGGTCCGGCCCGGCCCGGCCCGTTGCGGCCCGGTCCGGTGCGACACGACGCGGCCCGCGCTGGGTTGGATGTCATCGTTCCATTTCATTTGTCGCCTCCCTTTGCTTCTTTCCTGCTCCACTGAGTTGCACCATGAGTCCGTTCCGCGTGATTTATACGCTCACATTTGTATGTTGGTCGTACGGCAATGTGACACGGGCCTGTGGCTAAGTAATTAAAATGGCACAGATCAATCGATCAGGTTAAGCTACGGTTGCCGCGGTTGTTCGGTGAATGGGTGACCATGTTTACAAACCAAGTGGCCCACCGTGCCTCGGAAACTACGTGAAGCCATTGGTCCCGGCTGTCATTCTCGTATCTTCGACAGTCATTGCGGGTCGGGACAAGCCCGAAACTCTGACGACCAATCTTACTAGTACCCCTTGACTGGCTTGTGAGGGTCAGATAGGCAGTAATAAATATCTTAGGACAACCAACACACCGTTATCTGATCCCAAACTAGGCAGAGCCTGTGCAGTCGCTCCATATAAAATACTGGTATACAATTGCACCCGGTTAACTAGAAGCCGACCCCAACATAGTTGGCAATAAGGCTGGACAGATGCCCTCAATTTTTATACGGATTATAATAAAGATTTATGTGTAATACACTTCGTATACGTACATACTCATATATGTATAGCGCCGCTTACGTTTGCGAGGCGCGGGATCACTGTGAAGAAACGTATGTGTGTCACGAAAGGCTCAGGTTGTACGGACGTCGGGTTTTGCGTTATCACTGAATACGATCACGCTTCCACATCGATGGTTTCTTACAGTTTTGTCAGTAAAAGGGGAAATATTTATATCAAATAACAACTTTTAGTTGAACGTAATGTATATTTTTATAGCAGGTCGGGGGCGTTGCCGGGCAGCAAGTTTTTGATAATAAGCGGTGGTTATAAAATTTATTAACTTTTATCGCTTCGAATCGGCGTATGTTCGCACTACGTTCCAGTCGGGAGCTGTAATAATATTAACAGCAGCACAGTTTACAGGTTCCCAGTGTGACGTAGGGAGCTAGTAAGTACCTTTTTTTTCTGGATGAGAAATCGTCAAATGATTTCTCCCGCTCTGGGCGGAGGGCGTGTTAGACTTTTACTGACTAAAGCACACCCATGTTCCTTAAATTGCCTGTGCCAGGGCCACGGTAATTCTTTATAATTAATTCGCGACCCTGGCAGGAGGGAGCTAGTTCGTACTACACATTAGATGTGAGCGCTCGACGCGTACCTCCGAATATTACGATGTACGGTTTAGCATCACAATAAAGTTCCGGCAGTCAGCGCGACTGATGGTGGTGTGGAAATCGTTCATTGAAACTTCAATATCGGTGGCTCGGGGCTGCGAAGCGAGGCGCCGCGAGGGCCGGGGGGGAGGGGGGTACGATTCACTCCAGGCCGACAAGAAAAGATTGATGACGATTAATCTTTCCCCAGATTTTAATCAATTCCGGCGCGTCCTCGACTCGCTGCGGCTGATTTAGCTTATTTCTGGCTGCTCACGTTCATCTCTCGTCGGCCTGATGATGTGCAAAAGAAATGCTCCCTGAGTGAATTTGCAGTCAATCACATGCCACCACGAGCGTCTAGCTTAGTGCTTTTTATACTACCCGAGCACCTTAGATTGGTCCATGTTGTGCGCTTCGCACATTAGTCTTCAGTTTTGATATTTTCATTTTTTTTTTAAACTATGAATCGCTACCCTCGGCGACAGTGAAAAGGCTCACGATCGTGATCCTGATATTGACGGAGATTAGAGTGTCCATTGATCACTTCTCTTGCCCGTCACCCTTACAACACAATTAGCACAATGGACCGACTGCTCTCTGATAATATTGTGAAGTCACGTCACCTGGGCCACGCCATGTGTTACGAGGTACACTCGTAATGAATCTATCGTTGTTTGAAACGGGATCGCAAGCCGGTGTCATGCCTGATCGTTGTACAACACGACCGCGGTACACACAGCCATGTGTATGTTATACTACTTATCTAATGTATACACAACTTGGAACACATTGACTGATACTCTCGTAACTACAGAATACACAGAATGCATTAACATCGTGTACATATTTATAGTTGCAGTCATTCAACTTGATCACAGTCGACAAGATGTGTTCTGAATACATTCGGTAGTTTGTTATAGGGAACACACATCTTCATACGTACAACCTTTCTCCTTTATTTATGTTAATGAGGATTTAAACTAGTCAGTACCAACAAACAGGGGAATCAATAGTGAATTTAGATTCGGCCAGGAATAGAACTAGTTACTAGTCCTATTTAAATAAATGTAACATACATTATTACCCAACAAAGCACCTTCTGGAAAGTCGTCACTTAGTAGCGCGACTGTCGCACTGCATGTAATGAGATCCATCCCCTCCCACCCCGCGCCCGTGCTTGACGAGATATAGTGATGTTTGAGGAAGTAAAAATACATATCTGTGGCTCTAGTCAAGATGGTTAAAAGAAACTCATTAATTTTAACCAACTCGACAACGGGACCAATCGGAGTGCCGAATGCGGGTGATGCATAAAATCAAGATACTTAAATGGAACTCACACGACATACTCCAGTACTTGGAACTATGCGTAGCACAGTAACGCAGTTTGTAGCGAATCAAAGCCTCAAATAAACACGCGTGACGTCACGCTCAGCTGTTGGTCACGTGAAATGTTTTTACAACACCATGTCACGTGGAACAACGGGATGTTAATAGTTCATTTCAGCGCTGCAGCGGCGCGAGTACTGTTACAGTTGTTCGACACTAGTGGCGGCTGACGTCGGTCACGTGACCACGTGTGTCGCACACTGACCGCCGCCCGCGCTGCGCTACTGTGCAACAAACGACACCAATTTCAGGTGAAGAAGTTGCATTATTTTATATGATTCTAATTTGTCTGTATGTAAACAAAACAAGAATTGCCGAAAATTTGTGAAATTAGCCGTGTTTCTTTTAGGCATAGACGATCACTTCGTTCATCTGTTTCGTAATCATAAATAATATTGTTAACTACACCAATATTAACGAAACTTTGAGGTATTATAGCTTACATAATGATGTATGGCTGGTTCGTAGCGAAGGAGCTACGCACTCTACGAAAGTGCGTAGCCCGTAGCCGCTGCGAAAGACCGCTACGCCAAGCGCTACGGGAGTGCTACGAGAGTAGAGAACAAGCGTCGTAGACAAGGGCGATTGTTATAAAATACATGCAACACGGCTTGATATTTGAGTGCAAATCCCTGTAGCAGACGCTACGATTTTTATATCACCCCAATCGTATTACAGATTCAGCGTAAGTCCAAGTAATATCGGCAGGAATTACGTGTTCTTTGAGAGCCGATTTATGCAGAAAATCATATTAGGGATACGTTACACAAATGATAGAAATCGAAAAAACATTCTTGTAAGAAGCGGGCTTGGGTGCGATTTCGTCCAAATTGGAGTATTTTTTGTTGGATTATCCAAAGGGCCACGCGAGGCATCCCATATTTTATTCATGGCCGTCGTTAAGAGTCATTACTTTATGTCTCTGAGGCCATTTTGTTCTCTCCATTATCGACATAATTACATAATTTATGAACGGTTTTAGTGGAGGGTGGTGTGGGGCGAGGCAAGTGGCGGGGGGGGGGGAGGTCTCAGGGGTCGCGCTCCGGTGGAAGGGTTGTGAACTTGAGCGATGTCGTAAAAATAACAGCTGCGTTTAGATGGAGCGCGGCGTGTTCGTATGATTCATGTTATAACGTGTCGTCCCAGGGCTCGGCACTAACACGAACATGTCACAAACAACATTGTGTTGCGTGGCTGCTAAGTGCACAGTGTGTAACCTATTGTTTGTAGTCTTTCCTATGATTTCGCAGCAGCGTGATGTCACTGCGTAGCACATACATTTAATATTTCCGTCAAATATTCAATAACCGCGGAATTATCGTAATGCTTCAAATGCGACGCCTTTTATTGTGTACTAGTTTCTGCCCGCGACTTCGTTCGCGTCAAAGGAGGAGGGTAAAGATTAGAACATTTTCGCCTACGACGTCATGTTATTGTGTTTATGTGAAGTTTAGGTATCAACCTTTACATCTATTCTAAAATAGTAAGAAAAAAATAGCAAATCATTTTTTTTTTTAATCATAAAACTTGGCTAATTCTTTGAAGTTTTGTTCTACCCAACACAAAAAGATTTTTTCAATTCGGACCAGTAACTTCGGAGCCTATTCAACACAAACAAACAATCAAATCTTTCCTCTTTATAATATTACTAGCTTCTGTCCGCGACTTCGTCCCTTCCCGTCGCGTCGAATCGCCTACCCGTGCGATTTTTCCCGTTTTTGCAACATTTTTCATTACTGCTCCGCTCCTCTTAGTTGTAGCGTGATGTTATATAGCCTATGTTACTTGCAGATAATGTAGATTTCTAATGGTGAAAGCTTTTTTAAAATCGGTCCAGTTGTTTTTGAGTTTATCCATTACAAACAAACAAACAAAAATATTTCCTGTTTATAATATTATGTATATATAACGTGACCATTTATTCTTTGACTCAAAACGGGACATTGGTTTATTTAGGTCAATTAATAGGTGTAAAAATATTTAAAAAAAAAACACTTTAAAGTTAGTTATTCAGAAAAAGCCAGTTAGCTTAAAGTTACAAATTGAAAAATATATATACCCGAAACATTTAGTTATATCTATATTTATCAGAGGAAAAATTTGCTTTAATACAGCTGGTGCGGCGGCCGTCCGGCCGGCTCGACTACTCAAGTTTTCGGAAAACGGGACAATTTTGCGTCCCGGAGTTCATTTCGGGGACACTGGGACTCGTATTTATAAAAAGGGACAGTCCCGTTCAAAACGGGACGTCTGGTCACGTTATGTATATACATATATATATATTAGTGTAGATAGTATAGATAACAATATTATATAGCTAAATATACGAAAGAAAGATTTTATTGGATATCGATATAACATCTTTAGGTAATCCATACTTATGTTAAAAATGTGAAACTAACTCTATACTACAGCTGTCTGTGTGTGTTGTCTTTATATTAGCTTCACTTGTATGTTTGTATGTATGTTTGTATGTTTGTTTGTAACCGACTCCTTATAGCGCGATTTTGACCCACTTTAAACGACCAGATTTCATTCAAACTTTGCACACCTGTCAAGGACCGATGACAATGCAATAATTTCATAAATTTGTGCCATTATCCTTGCCAGGGTTACCAGGACAGCAAAAAAACTGTCTTCGAAAACTACGCTGACATACGTCACAAACAACGCTGACATACGTCTCAAAATTCGAAACACCCTAAAAAATAGAAAATAAATAATAGTTTAAAAAAACTAAAAAACACGCTTCCATTGAAAACCAAACTAAAAATGGAAGCGTGTTTTTTAGTTTTTTAAAACCATTATTAATTTTTACCCCTAAACGACTAAACAGATTTAGTTGTGGCACATAGATAGACCATGACTTGGGTTACTGAATTCTTTTATCTCGGTAGTACCTTCTCGTGGGATAATTGTCGACAGTCACGCGGGCGGAACCGCAACCGGGGGATAAACTAATATTCATGATTCGAACGCAAGTTACAATGAAAGAATGAAACATCGATCAATCACACACATTTACACTGTAACAATGGTACCTGTAGCATACCATCGATTACTGTTAGTAGTGGTACTAACGCCACTTTTGATACACCTAGTAATTTAAACTATTAGGTGCGACAACAGGTAAGCCGCATGTGTTGAATGTTGTACATCAAAATATGCAGGGTTTGTCTGGCAAAGAGCTAGAGTTAAGTTTATTTATTGAAAACTATGATGTTCAGGTATTATGTTTGACTGAACACTGGTTGAAGGAACATGAAGTAGCGTTTATGAATAATGATTTTTTTACTGTGCAAAGTGCATTTGTGAGGAAAAGTGCTATTCGCGGAGGATCATTAGTTTTTGTTTCGAACAAGTTGAAATGTAAACAACGGTTAGATCTAGTTAACCTTTCCATTGAGCGCATTATTGAGTTGTCTTGCGTTGAGTTGGAGCGTTATGTCATAATATGCGTTTATCGTCCCCCCTCTGGGGATTTTATTCGTTTCGAATCAGTAATGGAGGATTCACTCAATAAATTAAAATCAATTAATAAATGTATAATTTTATGTGGAGATTTCAATATTAATATTTTAGATGTTACTCCATTAAGTATTAGACTGCTCAATCTGTTTAGGTCTTTTAATTTAATAAACTTGTTCCTTGAACCAACTAGGGTCACGGCTTCTTCGTCGACTTGTCTTGATAATATATTTAGTGATTGTGATGCCAAAAATAAGTTTGTTTTAAGTGACTTAACGTCTGACCACTGTGGATTATTAGCCAGCTTCCCTTTGCCACTACTTAAAAAGCCGCATAAAATATTATGCAGGCCTTATACAGCTAGTCGTTGCAATAAATTTAAAAATAATATAGCTCATAGGATTACACCATCTATAGTAGAACGCGAGAATCCTAATGAAATCTATGGAGCCCTATTTGATATTGTGCAAAAAGAATACGAATCTACTTTTAAGACCAAAACTATTGATATTAATAGCACTTCCGTTAGCTTCAACCAATGGGCTACTCCAGGAATTTATAAAAGTAGAGCAAGACTATACGAGTTATATGGTTTGAAAAAATACAGATTTGATACTCCTTTTTTAGAGTATGTCAGTAATTATTCAAAATTGTTTAAAAAAATCTGCGCTTTAGCTAAATCAAAATTTTTAAGCGATACCATAAAAAAATCCAATAATAAAATAAAAACCACTTGGAAAATTATTAACAATGAAACGGGTAAACCGGTTAAACAGGAAAAACAACTAGAGATTATGATTAACAACAAATTGGTTAATAAAGCTGCCGTCATAGCTGAGGCATTTAATGAGTTTTTTGCCAACATACCTATAACTACGACTTGCTCCTTAAATTCGTCCTCGTCTAAAGCTGAAAACCTTTTGCATAGTTGTGTGCCCGGATGTAGTCGCTTATTTAGTTTCGAACATGTAACGCCTCGTGATGTGGTTAATATTTTTAACACACTTAAGTCTAAAAACACTGGGGATTTCTGGGGCATCTCCATTAAACTGTTAAGTAATATAATAGACATCGTAGCCCCCTATCTAGCTGTTACTTTTAATAAATGTGTTGATTTAGGATCTTTTCCTGACCTCATGAAGAGTAGTAAAGTCATACCATTATTTAAAACAGGTAATAAAAATAACGTTGGTAACTTCAGACCCATTTCTATCTTACCTGCATTTAGTAAAATATTTGAAAAGTTAATACTCAAGCAATTGCTAAGACATTTTAATTTAAATAGCCTCCTTCATAATGAGCAATATGGCTTTACAAAGGGTCGTTCGACAACAGATGCGGGTGTTGCTCTGCTGAAACACATTTTCAATGCTTGGGAGAACTCGCAAAATGCTATTGGAATTTTCTGTGATCTCTCCAAAGCTTTTGATTGCGTTCACCATGACACACTTTTGCGTAAACTACGTCATTACGGTGTTCAAAACGAAGCTCTCAATGTCATAAGTTCTTATTTGCAAAATAGGCACCAATGTGTAGATGTCAATGGAGTAAAATCTTCCGGGCTACTAGTTCAGTTAGGTGTACCTCAAGGCTCAATACTGGGTCCATTCTTATTCTTAGTGTATATTAACGACTTACCATTCTATTTAAAGAATATCTGTGACATTGTACTATTTGCTGATGATACCTCACTTATCTTTAAAGTAGACAGGAATAGAAAAGATTTTGATGACGTGAATAGTGCGCTCTCAATGGTTACGGATTGGTTTACCACAAATAACCTAGTTCTTAATGCTAAGAAAACAAAATGTATAAAGTTCGCTTTACCGAATGTTAGGCATCTGGGACCCAACGTCGTCTTAGATAATGAGGTGCTTGAAACTGTAGACTCGGCAGTTTTTCTAGGCATAACAGTAGACGCGAAACTACAGTGGGGCCCACATATTTCAAGCCTAGCCGGGAGGCTCAGTTCAGCTGCCTACGCCGTCAGGAAAGTTAGACAATACACGGACGTTGATACAGCTCGATTAGTCTATTTTAGTTATTTTCATAGCGTTATGTCCTACGGCATTCTGCTGTGGGGCAAAGCCGCGGACATTCAAAATATTTTTGTTCTTCAAAAACGAGCTGTTCGAGCTATATACCAACTAGGTACTAGAGTTTCTCTGAGAGAGTTGTTTAAAGATATTGGTATTCTTACGGTGGCATCACAATTCATCTTCGCCAACATCTTATATATTAAGCAAAATATACATCTGTACACTAAGAACAGTGATATTCATAATATTAATACTAGAAATAAGGACAAGCTACGTGCTCCCTTTCACCGGCTTCATAAGGTTCATAATTCATTTGTTGGTCTTGGTATTACCTTTTTCAACAAGCTTCCCTCTGCTTTCATAGATTTGCAGTTTAATGAGTTTAAAGCTAAAGTAAAATCCAACCTTTGTTCAAAGGCATACTATTCTATCAACGACTTCTTAAACGATAAGAATAGTTGGCCGCTGTAATTAGCTCAATGTTTATGTTCTTTCAACCAGAATCAGAATTAGCTTTCCTCATCATTGTGTATGTAAGCGGGCACGCCCTTTATACCCGGAGGCTCTTATTTAGGTTTTAAGTTCTATTTACGATTTTATTATTTCAGCTTGAGTTTAGTTTTTTTTAAATGTTTTGTTCGTATATTGGCGTGTGCTAGCTGACATATGACGCATAATTTGATGTATGTTTTGTTTTGTTTTATACTATTAATTACTTACATAATACTGTATAGAATCAAGTTCTTCTAACTTAACAGACAGCTGTGCTGCTGGGGAGTTTGTTCCGCCACTTCTTCTTCCCAGCCAAAGCACTAGGAAGTGTCGAAGGGTGGGCGTTTTTGGGGGACTGTCTCATGTAACTTTGACGTTCAAAAAGTGCTGACTCTCAGCCTAGTTTGAATAAATGACTTTTGATTTTGATTTTGATTTTGAATCATTATTACATAATGATGAAGCATAATCAAAACTAACTGAAAAAAAAAAACAATGAGCCACATAGTGGTCGAGATTCCACTATTATTTATTTAAAACTGAATGTATTTTTAATGCATTATCTAATAAAAATATTAGCTTTTTGCGCTCCTTCTCCATATAGATATTGACTGTGCCAAATTTCATACTTCTCTGGCCGTGTAATTTTCATACAAAGGGATACAAAGTTGACAAAGCTTCGCATTTCGTGTAAGGGGGCAGATGTCCACCTACACTTACCACAGTCATCTAATAACATTTCATAAATGGCGCCTCAGTAGTCATAAATATTCCCACAAAAAATATTTCATGTTAATAGGCTGCCAAGACTTAAATAACGCTTTCACTGTTAATAATTTATCAGATCTAATGTACAGACAAGCCTCTCACTCTACACAAGGCCTAACTTTACAACCTGTACATCTTGGTTAAAATATATGGCTTGTCCGTTGCTTATGGTAAGAAATTAAGTCAGTGGTATTTAATATCTTGTAATAGTAAGATGATGAAGATTTAAGTTAGATTTTGCTCTACGTTATCTATCTATACGTTTATATAACTCTCTCTCTGATAACTTTTACACAGAGAAAGCGTTATACAGGAAGATTTTTTAGTCACCGTCCAAATTTTTTCCAGGCATTAGGTATCATTCAATACATCCATTTTTGAAAAAAAAAAACGATACATAAAATTTTCATTTTAAATCATTTTCTCGAAAGAATTATCCGCTCTGCGTGGTCACTAAGTTAAACGTTAATAATACTACACTTGCCGCCCGTGAGAGTATGAAGGGAAAATTTGCAACTTTGTTTATTATTGTTTTCAATTAATTTCGGCGGCGCGCGGGGTGGGCCGTTGAAATTAATACCTAGCGCGGTGCATACGTACTAGGTAATAGCCCGCACTATTACCTAGCGCGCGGCGGTGTCCAGAATCATCAATTTTTTATAGATAACTTTGTGATGTGATATCTCAATATTTTTGTATTGAGTGATACTAAAAGAAAAAAACACGTAATAAATGATTTTCGCAAAATATTAATATATCATAATTTGGAGGGTGACTAAAAAATCTTCCTGTATAAGTCCTGGCAACCTATTTTACAAGAAATAATTTTGGTAAGAGGAACCCATCAAAAACATGAATGTGAAAGGCGAGCCAAGTTCAATATTATGATATGCCTTGGTTGTTGACTACAACGATAAAAGAAGTGAGATCTAAATGGGTGCCAAGTTCAATGGTCAGTCCTGAAATTTATTTATAACTGCATAAAATATCATTTCTTCTTATAGCTTAGGATAACTTAGGATAATATATTATAGCCTAAGGTCTGACTTGGCTAGTTCTCATATACGAATTATTATGTTCGATGGCTAGTTTCTACCAGCAAGTCAAATTTTCGGAATAATAAAATAAGAACCGACAAGTAACAGGTTTAGAACTTGCGAAGTCTAATATAATTCGTATATGAAAACTACCCAAGTCAGGACTTAGGCTATAATATATTATCCTAAGTTATTGGGAGAAATGATATTTTATGTAATTATAAATAAATTTCAACACTGACCATTGAACTTGGCACCCATTTAGATCTCACTTCTTTTATCGTTGAAGTCAACAACCAAGGTATATCATAATATTGAACTTGGCTCTCATTTCACATTTATGTTTTGATGGGATATCATTACTTTTTGTACATAAATTATTAGGAGGTACTTATTTATAACAAAATTAATACCAAATGGTTTTTGTTAAACTACTGTATTTTACACACAGTTATTACAGGCACTACTTAGTGCCTGTAATAACTGTATGTAAAATACTGGTAAATTTTCATCATTTTATTATAATTTTTCACTTAATTGATTCTATTAGGAACACTTATGTAAGTACATAAGTGTTCCTAATAGAATCAATTATTCTAAAATTATAATAAAATGTTGAAAATTTACCAGTTCCTGATTTATTCCTTTGTATTCACCTAATTACCTATCTGCATGCCAAATTTGAACTTTCTAGGTCATCTGGAACTGGGTTAGAATTTTGATCTATAGGGTAAGATAAGATAAGATAAGATGCATTTATTTGTCAGAAACACGTGTAGGTTTAAAATCAGTAGGTGTGATTACAGAGAAAAAAGTTTCAACATGTTTTGCCTAAAAAGGCGTACAAATACAGTAATAATGTTATTAAAAGAATTATACAATAAAATTAAAATTAAATAAAATCACGTTAAACTAAACAATAAAATAAAAATACTAAAAATGTCTAAAATACATCATTTAAATTGTCAGCAACAATATAATAGCACTTATTTATTAAAAGTTTCTTAATATTTTTACTAAAACTATTTATATTTAAATCGACGACACATAACCATGGTTTTTTTTTTTGGATGGGAAATCATCAATTGACTTCTCCCGCTCTGGGCGGAGTGGGAGGGCGTGTCAGACTTTTACTGACTAAAACCCACCCGTGTTCCTTCAGTTGCCCATGTGCCAGGGTCACGGTATCTCTTTCGAACAATCTCGCGACCCTGACAGGCATCGGTCCTAGCAGACCCCTTCAGTGAACACTACGCGCCGTCGACCCTAGCCTGGTCCTTACCGGGCGGCGAGCTACCCATTGCTCGCCGCCCGCAAGCTCGCGCCTACGGTGGCCGGGAGTCCGCTATCGACTCCCGGCGCCCGGGGCGTCTCCTCCTGCGGCTGCTAGGGACGTGAGGGCGCAGAGACTGCCACTCCCTCACGCACCCCACCTCCTCCTTTGCGAGCATTACTGCTTCGCAGAAGGAGGTGACGGCTTCCCATGCCCTCTCGCTCCATACCATGGCTCGCACCAGGGCCGGACGCGAGAGGTCGCCGCCGCCAATCGCCTCCACGAGGACACGGCGGTGCTCCGCCCAGGCAGGGCACACCTCCACCGTATGCTCCACCGTGTCCTCCAGATGATCCCCGCAATGGAAACACCCTGGCGTTTCCTACCGCTTTATCCTGAACAGGAACCCACCGAAGCACCCATGCCTGGTGAGAACCTGCGTCAGGCGGAAGGTGAAGACGCCGTGGCGCCTCTCTATCCACTCATCAAAGAGGGGACATACCGCCGCAATTGTGGCGTGCCCAGCGCTGGGTTGCGACTATCGTATCCGCCATGTCGCCATGGGATCCTGCCGGAGCTCTGTCCGCCGTGCCACGAATTGTCAGCGGAGTTTCGCCTCAGCGTTTCGCTTCCTCGCGCCACTCCCACATGTAGGCGAGGACCTTTGCCTCCAGATCCCATGGCGGCACTCCGGCAAGGAGGCTCGCCGCCTCGCAGGAGACCGTGCGGTATCCCTGGACTAGCCGGATGGCCATGACCCTCTGACATAACCATGGTAAGCCGATAGGGCAGGTTCTTCAGAAACATGTGTGTTAATTTATTTAACGCAAACACAAACTCATTAAGTTTCTGATAATTTATATCTATATGGCTTTTCCAATTAAGATGTTTAACTACATTAAGTTCTAAAAATTTTGGATTACCAGCACATAGTCATAATGATTTTATAAACTTCTCAAAGTCAAAGTCAAAATCCTTTATTGTGAGACAGTGGTTAGAGAGTTGTTATTGAGATATTTTGGTGTGCTTTTGCACCCTATTACAAACTATTGTATACCCAACATGGTGGAGCACCATGTTGGGTATACAATAGTTTCAATAATTTGTTATCTTAGAAATAGGTTTCTAATGCATTCATTTTTGTAATGGATTTAGAAAAACTGTAGTATTTTTTATTTGATTTTATTGGAATTTATAGGCTGATGAGATGTCAAATTAATAAAAAAGTCATTCGGTATATTAAAAACCGGCCAAGTGCGAGTCGGACTCGCGCACTGAGGGTTCCGTACAAACCTGTAGGTATTCACGGTTTATGCATAAGGTTTATGTTTATGAAATTATTTTATTTTTTTAATTTTTATATTTGAGTTGATTGAATGAAAGGTAAATTGCGGTTTACGATTTATGACGTATTAAAAAAACTACTTACTAGATCTCGTTCAAACCAATTTTCGGTGGAAGTATACATGGTAATGTACATCATATACTTTTTGGAACGAAGTTCCTTATCGCGCGTTGTGAAAGGGGGCTAGACGGAGAAAATTCTTACGAAAAGTTGTCACGACACTTTTTAACCGACTTCAAAAAAAGGACGAGGTTTCTCAATTCGACTGTATATATTTTGTTGTTTGTATTTGTTTGTATATTGTTGTGAGTAGAGAGAGAGAGAGAGACAGGCAGAGAGGGAGAGAGGAAGAGAGAGAGACAGAGAGATATAGAGAGAGAGAGGATAGGGAGAGAGAGAGGGAGAGAGGGAGAGAGAGAGGGCGAGAGAGAGGGAGAAAGAGAGAGAGGGAGATAGGGCGAGAGAGATGGAGAGAGGGAGAGAGAGGGCGAGAGAGAGGGAGAGAGAGAGAGAGAGAGAGAGAGAATATTTTTGTTGAGTGTATACAGGTTTTTTGTACATAATAAATAATAAAAAAAATATATAAAAATTATGAATCCTGGAAAGGAACTTCGTTCTATCCGGGTGTCCCTTGACACCTCTAAAGTTTTTTAGTTTTATTATTCTCTTATTTTAGAAGTTACGGGGGGACACATGTTACCACTTTGGAAGTGTCTCTCGCGCAAACCAATCAGTTTAGAAAAAAATGATTTTAGAAACCTCAATATCATTTTCAAAGACCTATCCATAAATATCCCACACGTATGGGATAGATGAAAAAAAAATATGAGTTTCAGTTCTATGTATGGGAAACCCCAAAATTTATTGTTTTTTTTTCTATTTTTGTGTGAAAATCTTAATGCGGTTCACAGAATACATGTACTTACCAAGTTTCAACAGCATAGCTCTTATAGTTTCGGAAAAAAGTGGCTGTGACATACGGACGGACAGACAGACAGATATGACGAATCTATAAGGGTTCCGTTTTTTGCCATTTGGCAACGGAACCATAAAATTACTAAAATATCATTATTTGTCACACTATTACAATTTACATTCCAATGGTGACGGGGCAAACATACCATTTATGTTGGATGCCGGGTCAGCTTGGTCTGTCCTCAACAGGGGGGCAGCAAGCCCTGACGCAGCACATTTTCAGCGTGCTTGGGACGACGTTACGTCTAAGTTGATCCAGGAGCAGATTTGGTGGGTTCCTCGGGGGCTGATCTAGCCAGATTCAGGGCTGTTTCGCAACCGGAATCGGGGGCATGGTTGCACGCACTTCCTTCGCGTCATCTGGGCACGTTGCTGGATGACGACTCTTTATGTGTGGCGGTAGCTCTCCGCCTGGGCTGCAAGGTGTGTGAACCCCACAGATGCACCTGCGGTTCCATGGTGGAGGCCGATGGCCACCATGCTATGTCTTGTCGTCGTTGCTCAGGGAGGTACCCGAGTCACCATGCTCCTAATGATATTGTGCGGAGGGCTTTTGTGTCGGCTGACATCCCCTGCGTGCTGGAGCCTCCGGGTCTGTGCAGGACTGACGGCAAGAGGCCGGACGGGCTGACCCTGGTGCCTTGGAAGACCGGTAACTGCCTAATCTGGGACGCAACTTGCGTCAGCACTGTTGCCGCCAGCCACCTTAGTCACACCGTCCTCTCGCCGTCAGCTGCAGCGGAAGACGCCGCTGAGAGGAAGAGGGTGAAGTACGCAGCGTTGGTGGATCGCTACCATTTTGTGGCCATTGCTTTTGAAACCATGGGTGCCTGGGGCACTGGGGCCAAGGAGCTCATTAGTGAGTTAGGGCACAAGCTCCGTGATAAAACGGGTGACTCCCGCTCCGGCTCGTTCTTGGTGCAAAGGTTAGCCATTGCCATCCAACGTGGCAACGCAGCAAGTGTTTTGGGCACCTTTGCGCCGGGAACAGTTAGGGGCGGGTTATTTGACGTGTAGTGAACGCTATGTATGTATATAAATTATCCTTTTTGTATAAATTTATTTCATTGCCATTTTATTAGACTATTTTTTTTTTGATATAATTGAGGAGATTGAATTTGAAGTATCTTTACATTTTTCTTATCTTTTGTAATTATGCCTTATATTAATAAGTTTATGTGCTCCATGTCCCATATTCATCATAATTCAAATAATAATATTATACACTGTTAATTTTCATATAAATGTGGAGATAATAATCATCAAATGTTAAAGAATACATACAAAAATAAAAATAGTGAGCGAAAAAAAGGATTAAAAATACGCTTTAATAGAAAACCAAACTAAAACGTAGGAAATCAATTTGAATAAGTTTAAATTAAGAATAGAGTAATTAACAAAAACATCATTTTGCCGTAAAAAACCGCGCTTAGTTTTATACAGTATGTTCGTAATGACTACTTTTATCAATATTTGTCGGTAACATATTTATAATAATTGATATCAAGCACTATTCATCTTCGCCAACATCTTATATATTAGGCAAAATATACACTTGTACACTAAAAACAGTGATATTCATAATATTAATACTAGAAGTAGGGATAAATTACGTGCTCCCTTTCACCGGCTTCATAAGGTTCATAATTCTTTTGTTGGTCTTGGTATTACCTTTTATAACAATTTGCTGATTTGCAGTTTAATGAGTTTAAAGCTAAAGTACAATCCAACCTTTGTTCAAAGGCATACTCTTTTATCATCGACTACTTCAACGATAAGAATAGTTGGTCGCTGTGATCAACTCAAGACAATGTTTATGTTCTTTCAATCCAGAATTAGCCTTCCTACTGACAGTTTATATGGGTAGTTCATTTAATTGTTTTTTATTTTTATTTAACTGCTTTTGTTAATTTATTTTTATTTTCTTTTAATTTCATTTATTGTGTATATGTATCATTTGCATCGTTGTATATGTAAGCGGGCACGCCCTTTATGCCTGGAGGCTTTATTAAGGTTTTAAGTTCTGTTTACGATTTTGTTTTATTATTTATTTCAGCTTGAGTTTAGTTTTCAATGTTTTGTTGGTATAATGGCGTGTGCTAGCTGATACCTATATGGCGAATAATGTATGTTTTGTTTTATCATATTAATAACTTACACAATACTGTATAGAATCAAGTTCTTCTAACTTAACAGACAGCTGTGCTGCTGGGGAGTTTGTTCCGCCACTTCTTCCCAGCTAAAGCACTAGGAACTGTCGAAGGGCGGGCGTTTTGGGGGGACTGTCTCATGTAACTTTGGAGTTCAAAAAGTGCTGACTCTCAGCCTAGTTTGAATAAATGACTTTTGATTTTGATTTTGACTACACATTTTTTTTCCTGTATCTTATTCTTTTTTTTTCTGTGTAATTTTGTATGTCATACGCGTATTCGTTGACATTTCATTAAATAAAACTGCTAGAAAGTGTCTGTTTCTCCTACAAAGTTATACGATTGTGCAAAAAGAAACACTAAGTGCTAATGTTCTGAAGTGGTAAATCGATTAAAAGTGCAATGAAGAACTGTTAAAATTCGAATTCCTATACCGGACCGTTTCCAGTAAACAAAAGACTGACCTTTGGACTCCTAATTAGTTTAGTCCCCGCGCTCTATACAAAACAACATTACAGTAGCTAATTTCATCAATGCTAACAACGTCCGTGTAGCTGTGTCTCAAGAGCCGCGACAGACGGTATTTTTTTCTCAATTTGTTGTATTTCCTTCGCATCTATTTTTTTGACCTTCGTTTGTCTATATAAACGCATCATGCCTCGTGTTCAACGCACTCCACCGAAGTAAAAGACATGATAAAACTAAGTTCTGTTCAGTTCGAGCCCGATATGCTACGTTTCTCGACCAACTCGCTTGAAGTTGCAAATGTTTGTGTCCGGCCTAAGCGTCCACAACTGAATGCTCCCTCTAGGTTGAATACCCTCCACCGAACTTGTCAACAGCATCCGTCAAGAGCTACGCACGATGGTATCTACGGAAATCTTAGCAGCAATATGGGAATGTATGACTGTGGAATTCACCACATCTACCACTATGTCTCAAACGGAAAAGTATGGATAATGTGTATTCTCCCCATTCTCACATATGATGCTCAAACCTGGTTTTGACACTTTAGCAGAGGTCCAAGCTCGAGTTTTGCCAGCGAGCCATGGAGCGCAGTATCCTGGAGGTTCAACTTAACGACTGTATAAGGAACACAACACTGTGCGCCATAACCAAGGCCATGGTCAGGTTGTTATCCAGAAAACTGCTCAGCTTAAGCGGGACTGGGTTGATGTCGGATGGCGTATGAGCTGAACGAACCTATAGGGTGCCACTAAATGCACGACGCCAGAAAACTCATTAGGGTCTGACATGGCAATGGGCGTTACATTTCTCTATTTACATACCTGTTTTTGACATTCATATATACTAGTACTATATATTTTTATTTATTTTTGACATTTAGCATCTGATCTATGTGCTTCGTTGACATTTTCTTGTGGACATCCTGGAAAAAAATATTGATTTGTTACTGTATGTTTCTTTCAATTTAATTTATTAAAAAAAATATTTTATAATTTTACTAGCTTCTGCCCGCGACTTCATCCGCGTTAAATTTCTTGTTCCGGGCCCTTCCTGTCGCGTTGAATCGCCTACCCATGCGATTTTCCCCGTTTTTGCAACATTTTTCATTACTGCTCCGCTCCTCTTAGTTGTCATCATTTCAGCCGAAAGACGTCCACTGCTGGACATAGGCCTCCCCCAAGCTCCGCCACTTCGACCTATTCTGTGCTTCTCGCATCCAACGTATTCCTGCGGCCTTCACCAGGTCATCGGTCCATCTTGTGGGAGGCCTTCCAACGCTCCGTTTTCCAGTACGCGGTCGCCACTCCAGAACCTTCCGACCCCATCGGCCATCCGTTCTGCGAGCAATGTGCCCTGCCCACTGCCACTTAAGTTTGGAAATTCTTTGGGCTATGTCGGTTACCTTGGTTTTCCTACGGATCTCTTCATTTCTGATTCGATCGCGTAGGGAAACTCCAAGCATAGCCCTCTCCATTGCTCTTTGGGTGACTTTGAGCCTTCTTATGAGGCCCATTGTGAGCGACCTCGTCTCAGTGCCATATGTCATCACTGGCAACACACACACAAAATCAAAATCAAAAGTCATTTATTCAAACTAGGCTGAGAGTCAGCACTTTTTGAACGTCAAAGTTACATAAGGCAGTCCCCCCAAAACGCCCGCCCTTCGAAACTTCCTACTGCTTTAGCTGGGAAGAAGAAGTGGCGGAACAAAAAGAGAAACAGTCTGTTAAGTTAGAAGAACTTGATTCTATACAGTATTATGTAAGTAATTAATATTATAAAACAAAACAAAACATACATCAAATTATGTGTCATATGTCAGCTAGCACACGCCAATATACGAACAAAACATTAATAAAAACTTTTACCAAAAAATTTAACCGCCGAAAAAACTGAAAAGCAAAAAATAATAAACCTTAAAATTATGAATCGGCGCTTTGAGTGATCTTTGTTCATTGATTTTTCAGCGCCGACTCATAATTTTAAGGTTTATTATTTTTTGCTTTTCAGTTTTTTCGGCGGTTAAATTTTTTGGTAAAAAGTTTTTATTTTATAATTTTTTGTGGCTTTAATATACTTATAATACTTGGCAAAGTATACCCTATACAACGAATAAAGAATTATCAAAATCGGACTACTTTGTATAAAGTTATGCGTGGTTAAACATAACAATCAGTGAGTGAACAATCAATCATCTCCTGTTTTCTGACCCTTAGGGTTTGATTTTGTTTTTTTAATTTATATGAGACCACCCTCGGAGTATACCCTTTCCATTAAAAAAAGAGGTATCACAATCGGACTACTATGTAAAAAGTTATGCGGTCATACATAAAAAAAAGAAACAAAAAAAAAAAAAATATACGCGTCGAATTGATAACTTCCTCCGTTTTTTTTCGTCGGTTAAAAACTAAACTCAAGCTGAAATAATAAAATCGTAAATATAACTTAAAACCTAAATAAGAGCCTCCAGGCATAAAGGGCGTGCCCGCTTACATACACAACGATGAGGAAAGCTAATTCTGATTCTGGTTGAAAGAACATAAACATTGTCTTGAGTTAATTACAGCGACCAACTATTCTTATCGTTTAAGAAGTCGTTGATAGAATAGTATGCCTTTGAACAAAGGTTGGGTTTTACTTTAGCTTTAAACTCATTAAACTGCAAATCTAGGAAAGCAGAGGGAAACTTGTTGTAAAAGGTAATACCAAGATCAACAAATGAATTATGAATCTTATGAAGCCGGTGAAAGGGAGCACGTAGCTTGTCCTTATTTCTAGTATTAATATTATGAATATCACTGTTTTTAGTGTACAAATGTATATTTTGCTTAATATATAAGATGTTGGCGAAGATGAATTGTGATGCCACCGTAAGAATACCAATATCTTTAAACAACTCTCTCAGAGAAACTCTAGTACCTAGTTGGTATATAGCTCGAACAGCTCGTTTTTGAAGAATAAAAATATTTTGAATGTCCGCGACTTTGCCCCACAGCAGAATGCCGTAGGACATAACACTATGAAAATAACTAAAATAGACTAATCGAGCTGTATCAATGTCCGTGTATTGTCTAACTTTCGTGACGGCGTAGGCAGCCGAACTGAGCCTCCCGGCTAGGCTTGAAATATGTGGGCCCCACTGTAGTTTCGCGTCTACTGTTATGCCTAGAAAAACTGCCCAGTCTACAGTTTCAAGCACCTCATTATCTAAGACGACGTTGGGTCCCAGATGCCTAACATTCGGTAAAGCGAACTTTATACGTTTTCTTAGCATTAAGAACTAGGTTATTAGTGGTAAACCAATCCGTAGCCATTGAGAGTGCACTGTTCACGTCGTTAATATCTTTTCTATTCCTGTCTAGAAAAGATTTTAACGATGTGAACAGTGCACTGGTCAAAGACTTTTGTCTTGAGACACTGCGGTATTTGGGACGAGAAGATATTGCGTAGCTTCCATTTCTTAGTTGTAGCGTAATGTTATATAACCTTCCTCGATAAATAGGCTACCCAACACAAAAAGAATTTTTCAATTCGGACCAGTAATTCCTGAGATTAGCGCGTTCAATCAAACAAAAAACTCTTCAGCTTTATAATATTATATATAAAGTAAAGATTTAGTACTTCATTAATTTTAATTTAAATTTGTACGCCTAATGGCAAAACATAGAGAACCAATGTAAATGTTGTAGTATCTCACACACTGTGAAACTCTAGCTATGTTTATAAATAAAGATTCTGATTCTGATTCTAAACTTGTACCATTTTATTTAATAAAAAAATTCATGAAAAATATTCATTTCATATTTTGCTTAGTTAGAAAGAAAAAAGAACAAAATAGTGCCTATGCCATTTAGGCATCGATATTTTATTCTAAAACAAACAAATACCTGTGTAGCAATTTTAGTACATTGTATGTTTACACCATTGACATACCCATTTTATGTCCAGACTTATTACTGTCCATTCCATGGTTGCCAGGAAGAGATCGCATAAAGCGATAAGGCCGCCCATTGTATATTTTGTAGTCTTTGTAATGTTTTTTTGTTTTGTATTTTAATGGTGTACAATAAAGTATATATAAATAAATAAATAAATAGGTTAATTTTATCCCACTATCAACATTTTCAATGTACCATTAATCTCCTTAAATTTCTCTCTAACTGAGTGTCTCGGACTTAATTTATGTATTTTTAATTTATAATTTTGCTTTTTTTAAACAATAGTGCAGTACCTGGTACATGACATTTACCTACCTGAGTAGTATAAGTAGTCCGTTCTCTACGGTAGGATCAAGTGTAACATTTTCTCAATATTCTCACTGAAAGTTAATTTGCTGATGCAGAAAGGTTTTCGCAAAAATGCGTGGTCGCCATTATGTCAGTATTTTACGATTATGTGAGGAGCCCTGACTCGCGCCCCCGAAGATAACTCGCGTCACGTGCCGTCACATTACACGATGGAATCTTTTATAAAGAACCATCTGTGGTCTAAAACAAACGAGGAAGCGATCTATTTGAAAATTAGGTTTTAGTTATTATTTTCGCGTTACAAACGCGTTCACATTTTTGTGCGTCGGCAATTCGGCATATATCGTATCTGAAACATATGAGAGGTTTATAAACATCGGTGTCAGTGAGCACTCGCTCTGCTTCACACATCTGCATAATATGCAGTTCGCGCCCGTGGGGACGGCGCCGCGCGCCCGGTGAGAACGCGATGTTCTCCCGGAGCTGAAACATTAGCGTTCAGAGAGGGATTTGGATTTGTTCCATTTGTATCCGTTCCGATAAGAGCTCTGTTAGCGACTACACCTTTTGTACAGAATCAATATCGATACTCGATTACGTTCATCTTACCCGGAAACCAACAACGCAAACATTTATGTATAAAATATTTATAGTTAACATGCTTATTTGTTTTTCAACGAGTAAACAAGACGTACCTATGTTTCCTCACACTTTTATACGTAAGTAGATGTTACTGAAGTCTCTGTCCTAGTGTCTGTGTCTGTGTGTGTGTGTATGTGTGTGTGCGTCATAGGAAATACTCAAAAGAAATACACATTTCCTTTACTTGTTTATCAGTCCAACAATTGAACATTTTGCACAGCGTTAGCGGGTGTTTAATTTTAGTAGGAAGCATTTCAAAACATTGTTAATGTTATGATTAGACTACCGGTCAGTGTAGTCGCCCGGTGGGGCGCATCGCGGGCATACGCGAGCAGGCGCAAGCAGGCGCGAGCAGGCGCGAGCAAGCGCGAGCAGGCGCAGGCAGGCGTGAGTAGGTGCGGGCGCGGACGTGCGCTGTCGAGCATATTGAATCACACGTCGCTCCGCAATATATTTTGTTCACATCCGATGGAAACATGATGATTAACTTAGCGGATGCTAATGGAGCAAAATAACATCAATGGATATAGCGCAGATTCATTGTTAACCGACGAAAAAAAACGGAGGAGGTTATCAATTCGACGCGTATAATTTTTTTTGTTTGTTTTTTTTTTAATGTATAACCACGCATAACTTTTTACATAGTAGTCCGATTGTGATAATTCTTTTTTATTGGAAAGGGTACACTCCGTGGGTGGTCCCATATAAATTTGGAAAACAAAATCGAACCCGAAGGGTCGGAAAACAGGGGATGATTGATTGTTCACTCATTGATTGCAATGTATAACCACGCATAACTTTGTACAGAGTAGTCCGATTTTGATCATTCTTTTTTCCTTGGATAGGGTATACCTTGCCAAGTATTATTAGTACATTAAAGTCACAAAAAATAACAAAATAAAAAAATTAAACCGCCGAAAAAACAGAAAAGCAAAAAATAATAAACCTTAAAATTTTGAGTCGGAGCTTTGAGTGATCTTTGTTCATTGATTTTTCAGCGCCCCGACTCAAAATTTTAAGGTTTATTACTTTTTGCTTTTCTGTTTTTTCGGCGGTTTAATTTTTTGTTAAAAAGTTTTTATTACGGTGTGTCGTCCACTAAAGGAAAAGATGGAAGCCTTGTAGGCTCACTTGTTCGTTCGTTAGTCTGTCTGTCTGTCAAGATCCTTTTTCCCAAAACCGTGTCGAGGTTTAAATTGATATGAAATACGTAGATCTCGGTCAGATTTTAAAGATGAAATATCCTTTAGGTTGACATAGAATAATGAAATAGGTCAAGAAGCACACAGCACGGGTAAAGGATATTCGTGAATTTGTAGTTTTATTGTATTTTTTTTTGCCAGGATTGACCGTAACGTACTTGTATGGTTTTTTTTAGTTCTACGTTCTATTTTATGTAGACTTATAGACAGAAGAAGGTTTCCAGGCTGCTACTGTGAATTTTCAGATAGAAAAAAGCCAATAAGACTTATTGCCCGACCGGGGAATCGATCCCAGGACCTGATGCTCAGCAGTAGCGCTTGCGACCACTGGACCAACGAGCCAGTCACTTATGGCACGTACTTAGGCAGGTACAGACACTTTGAGAAAAAATGCTGTAGTTGTTATATCAGTAAAAACTGAGAAGTAAATACAAAAAAAAAATCCTATGATATAACAAAAAATTCTGAGTCGACTTATGTAAAACAGTTTTTTTTTAAATCTTTTTTTAATTTAGGGATTTTTGTACACATATGTGACGATGCCAATCCCATCGTACTTTTACAAATAATCACTTAATCATAAACTAAAGAAACTAACCCTAGTCACACAAAACTTAATCTAATTTATTATCTAATAAAAAGGTATACAATATTTTTGCTGCTTCACAAGTAGGCTTAATACCGTGGAACATTCCAACATCCATTACCGACAGTTTCAGCGAGTTCAGCAGTGCGTTTCTTTTGTTGGTATAACGAACACATTCCACTAACACATGTTGTGCATCCTCTATTTTACCGCACACCTCACAGTTAGGAGAGGCCGATTTTCGCATAAGAAAAGCAAAGTTGTTTCGTGGAATGTGTCCTGACCTCAAACGATGCGCAGCAACAATTTGACGGCGACTCAATTTCGATCCGGAAAACCAAGGTATATGAGGAGGCTCACTCTCTATACTTTTATACCAAATACCTTTTGCTTTAGATCTCTCGTTAAAATATTCCTTCCAAGATAAATTGTTTATTTTTCTAAATTTACTTAAAATTTCCGAATAACTAGGTAATATACCCAGTGTTGGTAATCCTAAAAGAACTGCTTCTTTGGCTAGTCTATCAGCCTCCTCATTACCGGAAAGCCCAACATGTGACGGCACCCACTGGATAACTAAATTTTTATCTATTTGGTTAATAATGTAAAACAGTTTTATTATATTTTTATTTTATCCAGTCATTCATTTCATTCAGTTAATTTCGTAACAGTGTAATATTATTGTTACGACTTCTTCAACGAATCTTTGACTCTCTCTACTTTGCTGCTGTCGTACTGTCTACACGGAACATCATTCTTGTCTATTCTTCCGTTGACGAAACAGTGCTTGTGCTTAGCCTGCTACTCCCTTAAGATGCGAATAGATCTACTGAAACGGATTAATCGATTCTTAGATTGTTGATTCTATTTTATTTTAATAATTTTCTCTTTACTTATTGTAATTCGTTTATCATAGCAAATGATAACTGCATAACAATAAATAATCCAAATCTGCAGCGTTGAGCGGAGCCGGACGTAGGCGTGCGCTGCCTTACAGAACAACTAAAATGCTGCTGTGACATCAATTGCGGAGCAGACGCTTAGGTGACACTTAACAAGTACACACAAATTAGAAATAATGGAAAAATAATAGTTTAAAAAAACTAAAAAACACGCTTCCATTGAAAACCAAACTAAAAAGTACAAAATAATGGAAAAAAAGCGTGGGTGCTTTTTAAGGTATTTTTTTATTGATATCAGGCACCCCACGCTTTTTTTCCATTATTTTGTACTTTTTAGTTTCGTTTTCAATGGAAGCGTGTTTTTTAGTTTTTTTAAACTATTATTTATTTTCTATTTTTTAGGGTGTTTCGAATTTTCGTTTTCGAAGACAGTTTTTTTTGCTGTTCTGGTAACCCTGGCAAGGATAATGGCGCAAATTAGTTTGTGACGTATGTCACCGTAGTTTTCGAAGACAGTTTTTTTGCTGTTCTGGTAACCCTGGCAAGGATAATGGGACAAATTTATGAAATTATTGCATTGTCATCGGTCCTTGACAGGTGTGCAAAGTTTGAATGAAATCTGGTCGTTTAAAGTGGGTCAAAATCGCGCTATAAGGAGTCGGTTACAAACAAACATACAAACATACAAATATACAAACATACAAATATACAAACATACAAATATACAAACATACAAATATACAAACATACAAACATACAAGTGAAGCTAATATATAGCGTGTAATAAGGGTTCTTTTCAATTTCATGTGCCGTGACGGCGCGGCGGCGGCGCGGTGTGGCGCGGTCCGGCGCGGGACTCATATCGCAGGAGTGGCTTTAAATTCGGTCTGCGCTTGTACTTTTGTTCGGAGTTATTGCAAGCCCAGCTAAAGTTCCACCCGTTGGAGATATAAATTTACCAAGGGTTAAGATTTTTGGACGTAATTCTATAGCGGACGTACCGCATCAGGTTCAGCCCGTGTCTCACGGCTTGACTAGCGGCGTGGCGCGCTTCTCATTCTATAGCGGACGCACCGCATCAGGTTCAGCCCGTGTCTCACGGCTTGACTAGCGGCGTGGCGCGCTTCTCATTCTATAGCGGACGTACCGCATCAGGTTCAGCCCGTGTCTCACGGCTTGACTAGCGGCGTGGCGCGCTTCTCATTCTATAGCGGACGTACCGCATCAGGTGCAGCCCGTGTCTCACGGCTTGACTAGCGGCGCGCGGCATGGCGCGCTTCTCATTCGGAACTGCAGCGTGCTTATTGTATTACACTTTTTGTATGTGTTAGACAACGCACAAAACAAATGGTTTATGTATAATTGAGTAATACATTCTTGTCAGTACGCGATGTGTTTACCTGCTCATCGGGTTGCTGGCAGCTGTCGGCTGATCGGCAGGTTCAGTATACCTAATATTAAATATACGAGTACATAACAATGTGAAGTTTGCCTCGAACGTAGGTTTAGAAAGAAAATGTGCCATTATGCTGCCAATTATTTCAAGACTACAAGCGAAAGCTACGTAAATGAATTACCAGAACAGAGCGTTCGATGATCTCAAGCGATCCACACACATTGTGCACGAGAATGTCGTGTGTAAAACTGAACATTTTTTAAAGCTAACAGAGTATATGACTACGAAATTACTCAATACTTTATTGCATTCCACAATGTATATGCTTAGTTGGTAAAATATTATATTTAGAAACAATTGTGTCGGGCACAGCTAAGGAAAATACAGTAGGTAGATATGAGGGCCTATTGATTATCTTATAATGTAACTTATTCTAAAATAGTAATTAAAAATAAATGAAATACATGCTTTGGACTTTTCTAAACTAGTTTCAGCGATTTATCGTTTAAATATTCGTTGACACTATAATAACTTTTACTTAATAATAGCTTTGTTATTTTTTAGTGAATACATAGCTTCTTAGGGTTCCGTTGCCAAATGGCAAAAAACGGAATCCTTATAGATTCGTCATGTCTGTTTGTCTGTCTGTCTGTCTGTCTGTCCGTGTATGTCACAGCCACTTTTTTCCGAAACTATAAGAGCTATGCTGTTGAAACTTGGTAAGTAGATGTATTCTGTGAACCGCATTAAGATTTTCACACAATAATAGAAAAAAAAAACAATTTTTGGGGTTTCCCATACATAGAACTGAAACTCAATTTTTTTTTTCATCAAACTCTTACGTGTTGGATATTTATGGATAGGTCTTTCAAAATGATATTGAGGTTTCCAATATCATTTTTTTCTAAACTGAATAGTTTGCGCGAGAGACACTTCCAAAGTGGTAAAATGTGTGTGTCCCCGTAACTTCTAAAATAAGAGAATGATAAAAGTAAAAAAATATATATTATATGATGTACATTACCATGTATACTTCCACCGAAAATTGGTTTGAACGAGATCTAGTGAGTAGTTTTTTTTTTAATACGTCATAAATCGTAAACCACAATTTACCTTTCATTCAATCAACTCAATTATAAAAAAAAACATTTAATTTCATAAACATAAACCTTATGCATAAACCGTGAATACCTACAGGTTTGTACGGAATCCTCGGTGCGCGAGTCCGACTCGCACTTGGCCGGTTTTTTTCACTGTTCTTATGGGTTCTGGTAACTAATTATATATTTTTATCAACATAACCAGACGGCTTGATGAGCGTATTTTTAGGTGGGATGTTGGTAAGTTTAGTCGTGTTTTGTATCAAAGTGTGTATCGTGTTTGTATGTCTTCTCGTTTAGTGTAAAAGCCTTGGTGTTTATGAGCAAATTTGCATATTTCGAGTATATACTCGTATATGCATGGCAGAGCCTTACAAAATGGGGTTGGCAGCTGTCTATTTGAGGTATGTTTACTGCGATACGAATAAATTTCTTTTGTATCGCAAACAGTGATGGTGCATCTGTACTGTTGCCCCACATTATTATGCCGTAACTGTTGGTCTAGGCGTTAGCGACCCTGACTGCTATGCCGGAGGTCGTGGGTTCGATTCCCACCCAGGACAAATGTTTGTGTGATGAGCACGATCATTTGTTCTGTGTCTGGGTGTAATCTATCTATAATATGTATGTATTTAGAAATATATAAGTATGTTTATCAGTTGTCTAGTACCCATAACACAAGCTCTGCTTAGCTTGGGACTAGATGGCGTTGTGTGATAGTTGTGGAATATTATTATTATTATAACTAAGCCATGCATATACATAGGAATAGTATGTTATAAGGGCAGTCTGTAAATTTGTGGTTTTTTTAACTTCTTGAAAAGCATTATATGAATTTGGAAAGTTTCCTTTTAATTTTTTGAACGTGTGACTTCCAATTTATATTTTTGTCTATGGTTATGCCTAGTAATGTGAATTCGTTGACTGTTTCTATTTCATGATTATCAAAAGAAAAAACTACATTTAAGGGAATTGTTTTGGTGGGGGTGGAATGTTATGAGATTAGTCTTTGTAAAGTTAATGTCTAGGTTGTGTTCGTTCATCCAGGTTATTATTTTGCTAAATATGTCGTTAAGGGTAATGTTTAGGTTTAGGTTGTCATGACATGAGGTGAGAATGGAGATGTCGTCTGCAAATAAAACGCATGGTCCGGATTCTGCTATGAATTTTGGGAGATCATTAATGTAGACGAGAAATAAAAGACACCTACCAACACTTCCTTGTTACCACAAGGAAGTGTTGGTAGGTGTCTTTGATGCGTTTATCGATTTTCTGTCTGAACGGAACTTCTGAAGTTCGTTCATTTTGCTATTGAAGTATTCTATTTCTACTAACTGTGCTCTATTTTGTAGATACGATTTGAACCATTCATGTGATTTACCGCGGATCCTTATTCTATAGAGTTTGTTTAGTAAAATGTTATATTGTACTTTATTGTACGCTTTGGTCACCGTTTAAGTTAAAAAAAAAAAAAACGCTTTGGTAATGTCAAGCATTATACCTACTGCGTATTTTTTGTTATTTAATAGATTGGGGAAAAAGTTTCTTCGCATTTTTTAAGAAAATTCAAAACATTTTTTAATAAAGTTTATTTACATTTAACTAAAGTATGTAGGTACCATTTTGTTCGATAACTTTTTGCCATCTTGTAGGTAGGGACATGATCCCATTGCTATAGAAATTTTGGGACTTCTGGTCAAAATACCGCGACAAGTGGTTTTGGCAGTCCTCTCGTGATGTTAACCTGACACTGCCTAAAGAATTCTGAAGAGACCGAAACAGGTGGAAATCTGAAGGTGCAAGGTCAGCAATATACGGCGGATGCATTAACACTTCCCAGCCAAACTCTCTTAATTTTTGTTGGGTGGCTAAAGATGTGTGAGGTCTAGCGTTATCATGATGAAAAACCACACCCCTTCTGTTGATTAATTCCGGCCGCTTTCTCTCAACTTCTTGCTTTAATCTCATCAGTTGTTCGCAGTAGAGCTCAGAATCGATGGTCCTGCCTGGTGGTAACAGCTCGTAATGAATAATGCCCCTCCAATCCCACCACACACACAGCATCTCCTTGTTGCGAGTTAACCCGGGTTTTGCCACAGTCTGTGAAGCCTGATCGGCCTTTGACCACGACCTTTTTCGCACGTTCTTGTCATACGTGATCCGCTTTTCATCACCAGTTATCAGCTTCTTCAAAAATGGTTCGGTTTCATTACGTCGTAATAAAGAATCACAAATGAGTACACGGTTCATTAGGTTTCTTTCAGTGAGCTCGTGAGGTACACAAATGTCGAGCTTTTTTGTGTACCCAGTTTTTTTCAAATGCGCCAAAACTGTGTTGTGGTCAATTTCCAGTTCTTCAGCTACGTCGTAACTACTGGTATGCCGATCTTGCTCCACTTTTTCAAAAATGGCATCCATTTTATCCGTAATAGGGCGACCAGAGCGACGTGCATCTTTGACATCAAAATTTCCGGATTGAAAACGCTTAAACCAAATTTGTGCTACCCTCACAGACACTACACTAGGTCCATAAACATCGCAAATTTTTTTCGCGGCTTGCGTTGCATTTTTACCTTTTTTGTAGTAAAATTTTAAAATGTATCGAATTTCTTCATTAGATTCACTCATCTTGACGGTACGAAAAACAAATGAAAATCACACATTTCCCTAATTTGAATTTGGAATTATGTTCTTTAAAATTTAAACTTTCAATGATACCAAAACCAGCCAGATACAAATAGTATTAGCCAAAGAGATTTTATTACAAGTTCATACATACTATAATGCGAAAAGACTTTTTCCCCAACCTAATATTATGTTTAAGGACTCCTGTATAAATTTATAGACTGCTAATGCTGTTGATCGATTTTTCCGAAACCCATTTTGGCATTCATCGATTATTTTATATTTTTCGCAAAAATTGTATACGCGGTGACACATAGCTTTCTCGAAAATCTTTGAAGCTGTAGGCAATAGAGCTATGGGGCGGTAATTACTTGGCGCTGTTTTGTTATTTTTCTTATTTACAGGTTTCACTAATGCTATTTTCAGCTGATCAGGGAATATGCCTTCTTCAAAAGACTGGTTTATCTATACTTCTATACATTATCTATAGAAGTATAGATAAACCAGTATCTCTTATATTATATATAAAGCTGAAGAGTTTGTTTGTTTGATTGAACGCGCTAATCTCAGGAACTACTGGTCCGAATTGAAAAAATATTTTTGTGTTGGGTAGCCTATTTATCGAAGAAGGCTATAGGCTATATAACATCACGCTACAACTAAGAGGAGCGGAGCAGTAATGAAAAATGTTGCAAAAACGGGGAAAATCGCACGGGTAGGCGATTCGACGCGACGGGAAGGGTCGGGGAACATGAAATTTAACGCGGACGAAGTCGCGGGCAGAAGCTAGTTAATTTATAAAATGGTAGTGTAAGTTCATCAGCACATCGTCTTAGTAAACAGGGTGGAAGTTCGCCTATGCCGTGACTTTTTTATTTTTGGTTAGGCTTTTTAACAAGATATTTATTTCGTAAGGGTCTACAGGAGCGAGGAACATTGTATTTTCGGTAGGTGAGAGCACTGGGATATGTCAACAATAATAATTCCAAGAGATCTAACAAACAAGTTAACATAGCATCCGCCTAGTGTGACTGTTACACTTTTAGACATAATTTATATTAATACGAACATACGTCATCGTCATCGTCATTATAAAATACGCTTCGCGCATCCTATTGGTCAAAACGCAAGCATTAGGTGATCGACTCGTGACCATGAGCCCTACTATGCGATATTGCCTTAAAGCTGAGCATGTAGAATTTTGGTCGACAGTTTAAATACAAGTTTGATGTTAAGTACGCAGAAGTCAATGAAAGTCATCATAACACATCTATGATGAGTGATGGTAAATTGACCGAGCGAGGCCTCCTGGAGCGCTGAGGTACTTTATGTCAATCACAGAGCTAATTTGCCGAGTGCTCGTTGGGTATGCGTCGCGCAGATTGTGGCTTATTTTGATATCTTGTTCAAAAACCAATCAAAATTTGACCCGCTCGTCATTTAAATGAGTATTACGCGACGGTCCTCCATCTACATTCAAATTGGGGATAAAAAAAATATTGTGGCCTTACTTGAGTGAGCGGCATGGGAGCGCGCGGGGGGTGCAGAGAGCGCGGGGCGCACGGGCGCGGGGGCGCAGGGGCGCAGTGGCACGTGGCGGAGGAGCGTGTCGCCGGAATATTGGGCTGTCCCCTCGTGGCGATTTATTGTTGTGCTCTGTCCGCGCCGGTCTTCAGCTTGTCAAGTGGCTCGCGCTTTGTGCACCAAATTCAATTTGGTTTTCTTTTTGTTCATAACAGTTGATACATCCTTTCTAATGTTCCGTTTTCCTTGTACACATTTTCAGCAACTAAAATATGTAAGAGGAAATTCCTTAGTAGATACGGTACTGAGGGTGAAATATAATAGCTGTTGGCATTGGGTACCTACATTACATTTGTTACAGAATTCTTTTTTCTGCGCCAGAAATTCCGAAACAAACGATATTTGTTTGATAATTCTCTTATTTCAGGTTGTAACCGGCGATGGCTAGCGGTCGCCATCTCTTCCTGTGATCACACTCCGCAATTAGGTAGATGGTCCTCCTTCACATACAGTGCGACGTCGCTCGGTTGTGTCGATACAGATTGCGAAGGTAATCGAAGTGAAGGAGCACTTTGTATTAGGCCGCTCCGAGCCGCCCCGAGCCGCCCCGAGCCATCCCGACCCACCCCGAGGACGACCGTGTGCTTCAGTAAACATAATAGTCACAGAGTGGGGAATCAAACGAGTTACCTGTTAAACGAAGTCTTGATTCTAATTCTCTGAACGGTGATCTGAAATATAACACAGGTCAACATTTGATCTAGAAATTATCACTGAACCTTAGTATAGTTTCTAAGGGTTTTTGGGGTCACTGATTTCGAATTCAAGGTCAATTGACCTCCATCACATCAGGTTCAAGATCACTTCAAGGTTAAAGTAAGAAGATTTTGTTGAAAAATTCCGAAAAAATTCCATGTAAGTTTTTGGAGTGACTGAACTCAAATCGGCTGTCAGTTTCACCCGTCAAGGTCATTCAATAGAAATAGAAATAATATTTATTTGCATAAACATGGTATATACCTACAGGTGTAAGATAACAAAATATAGAGCATACATGTTTAGCTTATAGTATAGCATGCAAATATTATTGGTGACCTTTAAAAATGTTTCTGGTCAGTAAATTCATTGATACTGTAAAAAAAAATAGTTTTTAACCATTCAAGTAATTTTTATTTTATTTTATTTTATTTCATTTCTTCAGGATAACAAACAATTGCACAATAATGCTTAATATTAAGGTACAGATATTGTCAAAACACTTAAGTAATAACGCAACCAGCATCGTTATCCACATAATAATTAAACTTAAAAAAAAAAATTGTTTGAACAAGGTACAAGCAAACTTAGCAAACAAATTGTGTATTATAGATTAACTATTGTGTCTTGTGAAATAAACTTGTGACAAACTAGATGTGAAAAGATAAGAACTGAAGCTATGTTTTATTTATAAAGGATCTTTATGAATACATTTTTTAAACTGTTCGAATGACAATGCAAATAAGTCAATATCAGCAAAATTATCGTTGTAACTTTTCATTATACGACGTAAAGGAGCTCGTTCTCCTGCGTTGGTTCTGCACCGCTTAGGCGCGAAAAAACTGTGAGAATAGGTATCACGAATGCGCTGGGACCGACTAGGTATGCGAAGGTAAAACCCTTGGCTTGGTTGGTTGAAAACCCTTGGCTGTGATGTGATCAACGTGTGCATCAAAGTGTAACTTAGAGTCAAAGAGTATACCCAAGTCTTTAATTAGGGAAACTTTATCCAGTAGAGTGTTACAGAGTGAGTATGTGAATTGAACGGTATTAATTTTTTTGGTAAGAGTAATATACTTACATTTGGATAAACTTAGATGTAGTTTATTGGTCAAACAATAGGCAGAAAAGCGATCAAGGTCCTGTTGTAATTTAACACAGTCTTCAACGGTTCTTATTTTACTAAATACTTTAAGATCGTCAGCATATAGGAGGAAACTACAATTTTTAAAACATATTTTTATATCATTTATGAATAGGATAAAAAGTAGTGGACCCAATATCGACCCCTGCGGGATACCAGGTGTCACGCTGATCACATCTGAAGAGAATCCATTAACCACAACCTTTTGAGTTCTATTTTTTACATAAGACGAAAACCAACGAAGCAAACTCCCATGGATACCATTGAATTCGATTTTTTGTAAAAGCATGGTATGGTCCACCTTGTCAAAAGCCTTGCAGAAATCCGTGTAGATTGCGTCAACTTGCAGTTGATTGTCCATATTTTCAAACAAAAAGTTAGAATACAAAACTAAATTACTAACTGTGGAGCGATTTTTAACAAAGCCATGCTGTTCAGGGATGATATTATTTTGCAAGATGGGATAAATTGCATTATGAACTAATCGCTCCAAGACTTTTGACATGGTAGACAATAATGATATTGGACGATAGTTGGTAACATCATTTTTTGCGCCACCTTTGTACACAGGCGTAATATTTGCAATTTTCCATGATTGTGGTACGATACCTTCCCTCAGACTTCGGTTAAATAGATAAAATAAAGGCACACTTATTGATTCAGCTGTGTGTTTTAAAAAGAAAGGAGGAATACAGTCAGGTCCAAAGCCCTTAGTTATGTCCAGACATTTAAGTGATTTAGCTATCGTGTCTTTAGAAAAAGACAAATTGGATATACCTACTTCGTTGTTTAACGAAGACGCAGAATATGTATTATCGTTGCTAACATTGTTATCTGTCGGCTCATACACAGAACTAAAAAACTTTGAGAATAATTTACATACATTCACAGGTCCGTTACCTACATCATTATATAACATCGTATTAGGTATGCCTGTATTACCTTTTTTACTTTTTATAAACGACCAAAAACCCTTTAAATCATTACGCAAGCCAGTTTCTACTGAATTTATATATCCATTGAAACATTCAGCAGATAGCAACTTAAATCTCTTTCTGTGCAAGGAAAACTGCTCATAGTCCACACAGTTTTTATATTTTTTCCATTTAATCCAGGCCTTTTCTTTATTTCTAAAAATATGGATTAGTGGACGTGAGAACCAAATCGGGTATTCGTTGGATTTAACTGGTCGCATTGGTACATGAGTCTTGATAATTTCATAAATAATTTCATAAAATTTTTCGGTATCAGTCTCTAGTGATATATTGTCAAGGACGGAGGTCCAGTCGACTAACTTTATGTCGTTATTAATGGCAGAGTAATCGGCTTCCACAAAACGATATCTAGGCGCGGAGCAACAAGCCATGGGCCTATGCATTAATTTAAATGAGATAACAGTAACAAAAGGGGGATGAAACGTATCTACAGGTACAAGGGGAATGGATGCCGGCACACACACACATACGTCGCTAGAAATCAATAGATCCAAAGTACGGCCCATGTGATTTTTTAAACAGTTGTATTGCTTACAGTTTATAGTTGATAAGAAATTAATTAGCAAGATTTCCATTGAGGTAGGTACTGTCATTTCGTACGCACGGCATAAGTGCAGATGCGTTATGTACAAGCCATTCAATCTGTGGCAAGTTAAAGTCTCCAAAAATATACGAGTTACCAATAGAAGGGGACGAGATTTCTTTCTAAAGTAGTAAATGAAGTAAATTAAATAGCGATTGATAGGTTGTTAGTGTTTGATTAGGTGGAACATATACGCCACACACAATGTGAAATTCATTAACAGTCTTAGAGTAAAACTTTAAAAGTACGTAATCAATATTCGATGGCATTCTGTCATAACAACCGTCATGACAAGGCCTCGCCGTAAACTCACAGCGCATTACATTTAAACCGCGACGCACCGCAATCAGAACACCTCCACCGTCAGATTTACCAGATAACACACGATTTCTGTCACAACGATAAACAATGTATCTTGGGTCGATAAATTCATCATCACCAATTTCAGGTACCAACCATGTCTCAGACAGAACAATGATATCGTGTGAGTCCGCCAGAATATTATTGAATATAGTATTTAATTTGGTTCTTAAACCTCGACAGTTTTGGTAATAAATTGAAATATTACTAGTCATTGTGCCGGGTAAATATGTTGATAAGAGTTACTAGAAGAAAGGAAAACAAGTGACCAATCAGAACCAGCACATTACGAAATCTATAGATTGTTTTTATAATTATTAATGATAATTTTAGATTTAAATGACCAGAGGCGCTATAAAAGTTAAGTTTATAACTAATATAATATTTTTTAAATGTATCATTACGGTATATTAGTAATTTTATAAACATATATTTAAGATTTAATACAAAACCAAAAATTAAAATTAATTTGGCGGTGGACGTAAGAATAAACAAAAGATGAGTAGTCGCTTACCTTGCTAGTTCACAGAGTAGTGTTGGATTCAGAGCCTGCTGGTAGAACATTTTATGTATTTCACAGAATATATTAAAATTTGCATCACTTACGATAACTTCACTGATATTTATGTAAACAATATACACACTAAATAAAACGTAACTAGTTTCCTGAAACAATGGGTACAAGCTTTGAAATGTCCTTTTCCGAGCGAATGGCGATGGCAGCAGTGGCGATGTCAGCCCTAACAAGTATAATGCCGTGCTTGATCCATACAAACTTGTATCCCATGTAATGTTTTTTTAAATAATCTGAGATCCAAAGTTTTAAAATAACTTGGAATTTTATTATAAATTAGAATACACATGGCTAAACAGCTTTTACTATATTTAGCTAGTCTCGGTAAGTCACTTAAAACAAGCCTATGCGCATCTCGCCGGTTTCGAGGACATACATCCTCTGCCTTTTTGAATAGGTCTTTATGCTTCTTAACAAACATACATACTTTATAGATATAGAGGGAAGGTAGCGGTAATAAACCAAGTTCTTGAAATATTGGCCTGCAAGATTCATCAGGTTGAAGCCCATATATGGCACGAATACACTTTTTTGGGCAACAAAAACCCTATTCCTATCGGTACTATTACCCCACATTATGAACCCATAGCGTATTAATGATTCTACGTAATCATGATAGGTAGTGATAGCAGTTTTAATGTTTGTTATATTCTTAATCTTTCGCAGTGCGTATACGAATTTATTTATCCTTTTAGATATATCATCGACTTGCGCTTTCCAATTTATATCCTGATCTATTATTACTCCAAGAAATTTCGTTTGTGTAACTGCGTTTAGTTTTGGTATGTCAGGTTTCAAATTGTATTTATTATTTTTCGATTTATTAAATTGTATATAAACAGATTTATCTAAATTAATTTTTAAATGATTCATGTCAAGCCATTCAATTCACCAATTCAATCCAATCCAATCCATTCAATCTTTTTCACCCTTCTTAAAAAGTGGTTTAATAATGGATAGTTTTAGAATATCTGGGAAAGTTCCAGAGGAAAATGATAAATTAATTAAATATGTCAGAATTGCAACTATTTCATTGACGCATAATTTAATAATTTTAGTATTAATTTCATCAAAGCCTTCTGAATTAGTGTTGGATAGCGACATTATTTGAGTTCTGACCTCATTTTCTGATACCGGTCTCAGGAACATTGAATCATGAATTGATTTTTTTACAATGTCAATGGTTATATCAAGGTCAAAGTAAGACTTTTTTTTTTTTTTTTTTTTTTTGTTCTTTTCAGCGCCATGGCAATCTGTCCTAGAACAATAAGCCACTGTGTTGTCCAACTTCTGAGTGAGTTTGGTTATGTCTTTATTTAAAATGAGAGAGCTTCTAATGGTGTGGCGAAGCACTCATCTCTCTATGCGAATCTGTCGCTAAGGCTGGGGATGTCACATCTCTTAAGCCTCGTGTGCTGCTGTCCTCCCAATCCAGTCAGTGCTAGTGCTAGCTCGTTTGTATGCTGTGAAAGTCTTTTCTGGTATCTCAGGCTATGCTGACTTATTTCTTGCTTTACCGTTCGAATATTGAGGTCTAGGTACATGTATTTGTTGCTTATACTTTGGGGTATATTAAACATGTTTCTTAGCGCTTTGCTCTGAAATCTCTCTAGGATGTCGATGTTGCTCTTGCTTGCTTGAAAGTAAGACTGTTAAAACAATTGGAAAAAATTCTAAATAAGTTTTTGAAGTCGCTGAATCCAAATCAGCTGTTTGTTTTACCCGTCAAGGTCATCTAACCGTTATCCGGTCCGGTCCGGTCTCCGTTTCGTTTTTTTTTATTTGGATTTACCGACTCCAAAAAGTATGTAGATTTTTTTCCAATTTTTTAAACAAAGTGTCTTACTTTGACCTTGATGTGACCTTGAACCTGATGTGATGGAGGTCAACCGACCTTGAATTCGAAATTAGCGACTCCAAAAACCTTAAGAAACTATACTAAGGTTCAGTGATTAGATCAAATGTTAACCTGAATTAATTAAACAGAGTAGTATTTCTTACACACGCATGTAACATCGCACTCATTTTGAGAGAGAGATATATAAAAAAAGATTGTTTCACCTCAACGTTGGTAACACAGGAATGTCACTTATTTTAGAGATTCTAATGCTGAGGAACAAACTCTGGTTTCTGTACACAGTCAATCAGTCAGGTACAGTCACTAGGGTTTCCTGAAAGGATAAGTGAATTAGATATACTAATTATATTGCAAATTTGA
Source organism: Aporophyla nigra (assembly GCA_947507805.1). NCBI lineage: Eukaryota > Metazoa > Arthropoda > Insecta > Lepidoptera > Noctuidae > Aporophyla > Aporophyla nigra. The sequence goes on along the minus strand of OX382296.1, from coordinate 555,386 downwards.
GGCTATTAGCTAGCGGTGCTTGGGTAATTACATTTCAGATCGCCGATCATAAAATTAGAATCAAAACTGGTAAGGTTCGTTTCATTCCCAGTTTTACTTCACGACGATCTAAAATACATATAATTAATTAAGTAAGTCCATGTTTAATTTTGTTTGTAATAATTCTGTTAGTTAATATATTGATTGATTAATATATATAACCCGAGAACAGGACACAGCCCCGAAAAACTTAACAAAATCCTTAGAGCGAAATCTTAGTTCCCTGGTACTTTTTGATACGGATGAAGACGAAGTTTTGAGCTTGATAACAACACTCAAAAATGACTGTTCTGTAGGATGGGATAATCTGTCAACCCAATTATTGAAAGATCATAAAGATATTCTTGTCCCACACTTAACATACATTTTTAATATGTGTCTAGAAAATGGTTGTTTTCCCAAAGATCTTAAAAAATCGCAGATCCGACCAATTCACAAGGGTGGGGCCAGAGACCGTATTGAAAATTATAGGCCTATCTCAATATTACCTTCACTTTCAAAAATTCTAGAAAAAATTATTAACAGACGTTTAGTTAACTATCTCGAAAGTAATCACATTTTATCTGACCATCAGTTTGGCTTTCGACGTGGTAAATCCACTGATCACGCAGTCAGTAATCTAACAGATTTTATAACCACAAATTTAGATAAAGGTAATAAATGTATTTCAATATTTTTAGATTTAGCAAAGGCTTTCGATACGGTTTCTGTTCCAATCCTTGTAGAAAAATTGGACAAAGTTGGAATTAGGGGGAAACAGCTTAGCCTTTTGGTCGATTATCTGACCGACAGAACTCAATGTGTGAAAGTGGGTCCCTACACGAGTACGGATCGTCCAGTGACCTATGGCGTTCCGCAAGGTAGCATTCTTGGCCCGTCCCTTTTTCTCGTATATATAAACGATCTCCTTAGTTTGAACTCATTTCATGGAAAAATAATCTCATACGCAGATGACACTGCACTCATTTTCGCTGCTAAAACATGGAATGAGACTTACCAGTTGGCCCAAAAGGGTTTTAATGTGGTAAAGCAGTGGCTTTATGATAATGTTCTTACTTTGAACACTAATAAAACAAAGTACTTGGCCTACTCGATCCGATCCTCTTCACATGCGGTTTTAAATCTAATCGCACATAATTGCTCTCATGATGCATCGGGTAATTTGAGATGCTCATGCAATTGTTTAGAACGTACAAAGACAATTAAATACTTGGGAGTTCTAATTGATGAAAATTTTGGCTTCAAAGCGCACATTCAACTTCTGAGTAAAAGGATTCGTAAGCTTACCTATATTTTTAAAACATTGAGACATATCGTGACCCCTACAATCCTAAAGCAAATCTATTATGCGCTTTGTCAGTCTCTGATTACATATTGTATTTCGTCTTGGGGTGGAGCACCGAAAACTACGATAAAGCAGCTTGAGGTTTCACAGAGAACTATACTGAAATTATGTACTTTTAAGCCTTTCCGTTACTCCACCACACTTCTTTATGAATTCTGTGAGGTGCTGACTGTACGCCAACTATTTGTCTTAAGGATAGTTTCAAAACAACATGCTACAATGGTGTACAATCCAACCCTGGTAACAAGGCGGAAAGGCTTACCTGTTTGCAAGAGGTTATCACACTCAAGAACCGCTTTTATTCGTAGATTTTACCCCTTTTTGGGCCCCTATTTATATGACAAACTTAATAAGATTCTTGAAGTGTACTCCATGAATAAATTAATTATGAAAAATTCTGTAACTCAGTGGCTTTGGAAGTTAACATACGATCAAACTGAAAATATATTGACGATCTTAAGGTAGTGTAAACTGACTGGCAGCTTTGTAAACCTATGGACTCAATATGAATCTACTGGCTAAAAATATTAATTTCTACACACCCTCTCACACACATACACTCACATCATTCACCTTACACACCTAGAGGACAACAACCCTTTCATTCTTTTAATTTAATTAAGTTTTATATTTTATCATAAACTGTTTCCTTTTGTTCATAAGCTCATACTTGCATACCCAGTCCGAGGGCTTGAGGCGCTGCGTGCTGAAACACAGGCTATAAACCTAGTTCGGCAGCAGATGCTAACTATTAGACACAATTGTAAATGATTTACTCTTAAGCATATGTTTTATGTAGCTAAGACAAATTGTGTAACATGTGTATTCTTTTGGTCTAATAAATAAATATTATTATTATTATTATTGCAACATACTCTGGTTTATTAAGTAGGTATTTTTATCTTTTTTCATTAGCATTGCTTAGTAAGAGTAATAAACGATTGTCATATTATGTCAGTGCGGCATAATCAAGAACAAGTGAGCCACATGGTGCCTGTCTCAGTCGGTGTCAGCTCTAAGTTGAGCTGTGACTGTGAGGTGAATAATTAGTGTCACTCTCACTTACACGTATCACACAGCTAACAGTTACAAAAACTGAACAGTCTCAGTAGTTCTTAATTAGTCCACAGAGACGACTCTGATAGAGCCAGACAGCCGGCTTCTTAGTAGGATTTCCTAAAGTTTCTTTCATGTAGTCGCAAGGTATTTGTGAGATTGAATACTTTTGAAGTTTCCATGGTTGAGAACAGCAGTCTCAGATGTCTTGGCAAACGTAAACGTTCACATTGCGGTGCACAGGGTGAATCAGGCGTGATTGAGGTCAAGAGCAACCCCAATCAGTACTAATAAAATATCATACAAACATTCAGTTTAACTCGGAACTACTGGTCCGAATTGAAAAAATATTTTTATGTTGAGTAGCCTATATTTTGAGGAAGGCTATAGGCTATATAGCATCACGTTAGGATCAAAAGGAGCGGAGCAGCAACGATAAATTGATGAAAACTGGCAGGCAATTCGGTGCGACGGGAAGGGTCAGGGGAGCAAAAATGTGATGCGGACGAAGTCGCGGGCAGAAGCTAGTTATAATATAATAGCTTCTGCCAGCGACTTCGTCCGCGTCAAATTTCTTGCTTCCTCGACCCACCCTGTCGCATTGAATCGCCTGCCTGTGCGAGGTCTTCGTATTAGTGTTTTTTTTGCTCGGCTTCTAAAGGTTTTCATGAACAGCCTATATTGTTCCCACTGCTGAGACTTAGGCCTCCTCTCGGTGAGAGGGAATGGGCCGTAATCCACCACGCGGACCCGGTGCAGGTTGGTAGATGTCACATGTCTTCGAATTTTTTGGTTCTAAGACGTGCCGGTTTCCTCACGATGTTTTCCTTCACCGTTTTGAGAGCAGTGGTGCTGAAATAATTTACACAAAGTAAAGCTGCTGCTTGGGTTTAGCTAGACCCCCTTGCGCAGATATTTTTCGTCGGTTTTACAAAAAAATATCAGCTGTTTCATAGAAAAATGCTAGAATGATATGCTGAATTCATGGTTACAGTTTGCGCACTGGATAAAAACTGATCCTGTATAGTGTTTAGCCTTCCTCTATACATAGGCTACCCAACACTCAACGTAATTTCTTAGAACCTTCCACCAATAAACTCTCAAGCTTTATAAAATCTAGATTTGATTACAATAAAAAAAGTTATAGTGAGCCAACCTTAAAAGATAGACATATGCTATCGCGGACTTTTTTTTTTAAACTTTTTATAGGAACAATTCCGTCTTACATGATTGTCTTTAACCGTTTACGCAGCCAACGCAACGGAAGCTCTCAAAAGGAATAAATTTTCCTCGTTTTTTAACATTTTTCATTGATGCTCTGCTCCTATTAGTTGTATTAACTTTCGTCTATTTGTTCTATTAACCAAATCGCAACGATTTGTATGAAACTCACTTTTGCCTGCGGTTTTGCCGGTGCAGAAAACTAAACGCGGAAATTATCCCACGGGAACCTATTACCGAGATAAGTGATCGTGTTAATCCAGTTAAAAAACCACCTGTGTGGCATATTTCATCCAAATCCACACAGCTGTTTTTGCATAACAGACAGAAAGATGGGCAGTAGAGGATTAGATAGTAATATCACGATACACGTGTACATTATATTTACTTGAATTCAGAATTTAATGAATTAATTACGTAATACAAAAATTCAATCCCAATTTCACCTCCTTAAGGATTGTAATTCTAACAACACTTATATAGGATAAAACCATATGTCTAAAAATTTATATTTGTGATTTTTATTTCGAAAATGAAGGACTTACCTACCATACACAATTTCATCTCCCTTTTCGCCCTTTAGGGGTGGAATAATCAAAAACGCTGAGATACGTATAAATTAATTTTCAATCCTCAGCTAAAGCACAAAATTTGAAGATCCTAACTCTGTTACTGACGGACTTTCATATAAGTTTCATTCCATATTTTTCCATTCCTTCATGGCGGAATTTTTAAATAAACCTTCCTTAGTGGATGCCTACACTGTATTATAAGGTAAAGTCTTAGTCTAGCGGTTTGGGCTGTGCGTTGATATGTCAACAGTAGACCATTTTATACGTATAATAAAAAAATCGTTTTAAATTTCGTTTCATTCAGTTAGAGAATGTGGACTGGCATTTTATTGTAATATTTTAAACAGTACCCCATGAAAGATGAGTCTGCTTTAGCCAGACTGAAACCTGGTTGAACTAATGGCTCCCTATTTCTAGTACTATAGTTGAGTCTTTCCTTCCCTAATAATCCCGCTAGATTGGTCTCGTACGATATTTTCCGGCATCTACGCGGGCGAAGTCGCATGCAAAAGCTAGTATTAAATTAACAGTATATTTTATGGTACCGGTCAAAGCGTTGTTATATTGGTTCTTAAATAAAGAGGCGCGGCACCCGCATTAAATCAAATCAAATTTTTATTTGGAAGAAATACATTTTTAGGGAAGATAAGATCTTATAACCTAAGAGTAATTGTATTCTGCCTACGAGCAAGAGTGCAAATATATTAATTATATACATTATACACATAGCACATTACCGCCCCGCTCGCGTTGAATGTTACTCGTATACTGTCATTAAAATATATTGAGAAGTGCATGTGTTATGGGGTGACGGTGTGCGCCGCGCGCAGATAACGCGCAGAACGCTCCTGACTCTAAAATAGAGCAATCGATGAGTCGAATGCCGAATACAACGAAACCGCATGCCACTGCCGACGATTTGATACTCACAAAAAGTCCAGCTCCAACGAATAACAGCCGAACATTTTAGTTTGGACAGCGGTGTTAGCGGTTCACTGTGGCAGTGTACAGCTTCTTGATCTGTTCCGGGAGCCAATTCGTTTAATTTGAATCTGAAAAGTTTTCATACAAATACTGTTCACGTTTACACCACCACCTCGGGGGTGTATATAATATCTAACTCCCGAATCAAATAGTCCTACCAAAATAAGGAATTGGTGTTTCTTTTATTAATTTATTTGCCGCCAGCTGCTTCGCCCGCGGGCCAGGAAATTAAATCATTTTAAGGAATCTCATCTGTAATTCTCAGAGAAAAAGCTAAATTACACATTTTCTTATAATATCTCAATCTGGTCACCCTTCACCCCTTCCTAGTGCTTTAGCTGTATCTAGAATTTGTTTTCTTTCTTTTATCTATCTATCTAAATATATAAAATTCAAAGTTCTGAGTGACTGACTGATATATCAACGCACAGTCTAAACCGCTGATCCTCGAGACATGAAAATTTGAGGGTGTGTTCTTTGTGAAGATTAGGTATCCACTAAGAAAGGGTTTTATGAAATTCTATCTCTAAGAGGGTGAAATGAGGAGTTGACTTTTCTTTGAAACTTTTTATTCTCTGTGCCGGATAACACAAAGCAAGCAGTGCGATAAGACACTGTTTACCTGGATTAACACATAGGGTACTTTTAATCTCGGTAGCACGTTCCTGTGAGGTATTTTTCGATATCCACGCGGGCGAAGCCGATGGCAGAAGCTAGTCTATACTAATATTATAAAGCTGAAGAGTTTGGTTGAATGCGCTAATCTCAGAAAGTACTGGTTCGAATTCAACATCAAAATCAAAAGTCATTTATTCAAACCAGGCTGAGAGTCAGCACTTTTTGAACGTCAAAGTCACATAAGACAGTCCCCCCAAAACGCCCACCCTTCGACACTTCCTAGTGCTTTGGCTGGGAAGAAGAAGTGGCGGAACAAACTCCCCAGCAGCACTGCTGTCTGTTAAGTTAGAAGAACTTGATTCTATACAATATTGTATAAGTTATTAATATAATAAAACAAAACATACATTATTCGCCATATGTCAGCTAGCACACGCCATTATACCAACAAAACATTGAAAACTAAACTCAAGCTGAAATGAATAATGAAACAAAATCGTAAACAGAACTTAAAACCTTACTAAAGCCTCCAGGCATAAAGGGCGTGCCCGCTTACATATACAACGATGCCAATGATACATATACACAACAAATGAAATTAAAAGAAAATAAAAATAAATTAACAAAAGCAGTTAAATAAAAAAAAAATAAAAAAACAATTATATGAACTACGCATATAAACTGTCAGTGTGTGAGTTACAGTAATTACAGAATGTAAAACAGTGTCATAGAAGAAAAAATAAATATTATCTACACAATTAAGTTAGCAACTAGTTTGATAAACTCTAAGACTGTCCTATGGAGCGAGACCAGCATGTTTCCAAGCGTTCTTATCTTGGATGTAGTCCTCTAATTTGTAATAAGCTCGTTTACAAAGTGTACTTTTAATATGACTTTTAAACCTCCTTTCATTTAATTGCAATATATCAGAAGGTATTTTGTTGTAACTTAATTGAACAATTCTTTTAGTGTTTGGTAGCCCATTTGTCGCAGAAGGTTATAGACTATATAACATCACATTAAGACCCTAAGGACCTGAACAAAAAGACAAAATGTCACGAATACCTCGCCCGGGCAGGCGATTCGATGTGACGGGGAGGGTATGGGGAGCAAGAAATTTTACGAGGACGAAGTCGTGGGAAGAAGCTAGTTAATAATAATAACAAAATTATGGTCAGCAAGACGACCAGTAACCACAAGTAGCACCCGTTCACGAGCATAACGCAAAGATCTGTTATTACCCCCCCTTGTCATATTAGAGGGATGGTGGCAACCCGACCTCCGACGCTACGGTAAGTAGTGACATCTAAGGGAACATGACGAACTTGCTGCCGGTTGCGCAGGAAAGAAAATTATGATCAATTTTCGAGGTTGCTAGCCAACTACATGTTGCTATACAACTCTTTAAAAACCATTGTAATGAGTACCTAGATTATGTCAAAATTATATGAAAATAAAATGAAATAATATGACATATTATTATTATTAATCATTTATTTCAAAACATTAATATACATTTAATATAATATGATTGTTAGTAAACCATACTTAAAAACTATGTTAGTTACATTATTAATTATTATATAAAATTGCGCTACTTAACATTATACCGGGCACCCCCGGAGCCGTGAATGGCATTCCAGTGCCTCACAATTGGACAATCCACCCTTTCTAGTACGGTATTCAGAAGGCCATTGGTGCTGCCCCGCACGCAGCGCATAAGGGCATAAGCATTCAAATACAAAATAAAAAAACTAACCCATAGACCATGTTATATGGGTTAGTTTTTTTTTTCTAGTTACTGGTCACTTGAGATGCTATTTCTGGAGAAAGAATATAAACATTGTCTTGAGTTAATTACAGCGACGATTATTGTTGTTTTAATAGTCGTTGATAGAATTCTTCTTGATAGAACTCTTCTTTGTTAGATTAAATTTTAATCTATTTAATCTAACAAAGAAAAGGCTAACTTGTTATAAAAGTTTATACCAAGCCCAACAAATGGGTTGTGAAGGTTCACAACCCTTACACCACAGCCACAGCCACACGCACACTTGAACTGCGGACCGACTACATAAGATAATGAAGTCGGTCCTCAGTTCTAGTGTTAACAGTGTGAATGGGTTCCCTTTGTTTCATCGAAAAGAAATTGACAAATTATCACTTTCCAAACAATTTTCCGCATAATTTCATTTGCCAAATTATTACTTAGTAAAAAATCTCTTCCCAAATAATTGTAACGCAAACCTTATATTTGGCAAGTGAACGCTTAAACAATAACTTGTTTACCAACTAGTACTTTTACCAATTTTTATGTAGTCAAATATTTCAGTTGGAATAACTCATTTTACGCAAAATAAAATACTCCAAATATTTTTATCCTTATTTTTATAAAAATAACCTCTTTTTCCATATTTTTTTCTATATAATCAATTTATTTCTGGCGTGAGAGGTCACAGTTTTAACCTAACCTAACCATTTTTAGGGTTCCGTTGCCAAATGGCAAAAAACGGAACCCTTATAGATTCGTCATGTCTGTCCGAGTATGTCACAGCCACTTTTTTCCGAAACTGTAAGAGCTGTGCTATTGAAACTTGGTAAGTAGATGTATTCAGTAAACCGCATTAAGATTTTTAGGGATTATTTGGGGTTCCCCATACATAGAACTGAAACTCAATTTTTTTTTTTCATTAGACCCGTACGTGTGGGGTATCTATGGATAGGTCTTCAAAAATTATATTGAGGTTTGTAATATCATTTTTTTCTAAACTGAATAGTTTGCGCGAGAGACACTTCCAAAGTAAAGTAAGGTAAAATGTGTGTACATAAAAAAAAAATTAAATTGTAAGTTACAAATCTTTTATATTAAATAAATGATTATAATAATAATAATAATAACCCGCAGGGCAGCATGTGGCGTGCTGTTGGGCAGTAGCGACCCCACGGACCCTATCTCCCGGGAGAATTCTTGTTCTTCATCTCTGGCTTGCCTTTATTGGCCGGCTGGAGTGAACATTGAAGTGGAGCTCCCACCTCATTCTTGCCTTTATTGGCCGGCTTGAGTAGAGATTCGCAAGAGCAAACGTGCTCGGGGAAAGGAAGTATTCCAGTAACTGCTCGTAGGGATCTTGACCATCTTCCGGGCTCTGGGATTGTTCTGAAAGCCGTGGAATACCTCTCCACTTCTCAAGCACCACAGGAAGTGTTGCCCCCTTGTCACTGCGTCATTATGTGCCAGCGACGGGGGGCTGGGGGCCCATTATTGAGTGTGCAAGTCATCCCCTGCTATTTAATCCATGTAAATACAAAACATTGATGCGGCAGGGGCCATAGTCCTGGTAACCAGTCCATTTTAGCCATCCATATACATAGTCCAACATCTTGGTTTCCATATCCTGCAATAGTCCAACACCAGCCGGGGGTTATCCTTGGGTGCACATGCACAGTGCATACGGAGATAATCGTCGGTTAGTGCCTCACGTCATCTAAATTTTCTAAGGGGCCTCTGCGAGTTGACTTCGGCCCCTCGTACGCCTTCCAAAAGACCGAGATCCTAGGGTCCCGAGATAAATTTACATATAAATAATAATAATAATAAAGACATATTATGAAGGACGAGACTGTTGACGTGTGTCGGGCATGTTACCATCCGGGTGAGTACATCAGACATATTATCTCTAGTTGTTCTCGTCTGGCTAACGACGAATACTTGCACAGGCATAACCAAGTAGCCAGGATTATTCACCAGCAACTTGCTATGCAATATAAACAAGTGGATTCTGAGGTACCGTATTACAAGTATGTGCCCGACCCAGTTCTCGAAAATGACCATGTCACGTTGTACTGGGATCGGTCTATCATGTTATAAATTATGCCTAGAATAATATATGTTTGTTGACTATTATTAATCATGTCTATTTACTCTTAATATTAAATGTGGTTGTATTGATTCCTTGTGATTGGTCGAGACTTTGACAGTTCTCGGCCAATCATAAGCAAGTAAAATGGCGGGAAGTGTGCAGACAATTGAGTGGTAATACTCGGCACTTTTGGGCATTCGTATCGAGACATCTGCGCTAGTCACTTGCATTGGATACTATAATAGTAACTTTTTGTAAACGTTGGTAATAAAGGTGGTCTCCAAAGTCTATAAAGAGTGTCTTTTTATATTCCAAATCCTTACTTCTGAGTATTGAACCAGTACGGTTCACATCTCAGAAGTGGGATTAAAAACCTAGTGCGCCCACAAAAGGATCGGAGACACGCTTAAGTATCTGGCGTACCGAGAAAACGTAAGTGTCTTTTGTTTATTCTAATTGTGCTACCTACCCTCATTAGTCATATTATTGCAATTTACAATAAAAGTGTTAAAGAAATAATAATTAGGCTGCAGGTTTATCACTATAACGTATTTTCCTCGCGTCTTAGTTTAATTACTTCAGAAATCGAACTGTATTTACCGTAACGGAGACATTCCGGAGGTTTATATGGTTGGTCATGCATGTTTATCTTGCCAGGGTACTCCCTGGAGATGAACATGTTTGATATTTCTGCTTGTAATTTGAGAATGAACTGTATTTACCGTAACGGAGACATTCCGGAGGTTTATATGGTTAGTCATGCATGTTAATCTTGCCAGGGTACTCCCTGGAGATGAACATGTTTGATATTCCTGTTTGTAATTCGAAAGACTGAGCTGTATTTACCGTAACGGAGACATTCCGGAGGTTTATATGGTTAGTCATGCATGTTTATCGTGCCAGGGTACTCCCTGGGGATGAACATGTTTGATGGTCTATATTAATATATTATGTGAAAATTTATTAACATCATGTTTACAAGTTTAGTATAGTTAGGGTTTATTAACTCACATGTTTTTTTATTGTATTACATATTGAGGCCGTGAGAACATGGATGAACATGGGTCTAGTTCTCGAAGAGAACGTGATGGACCTAGACGGACCCCTCGCAAGTCACTGACGCCGCCACTTCGATGTCGTGATGCAACTCGAAGCCGCAGTCGGGGTCGAGGGCATACGTGTACACCTGAAGAAAATTGTGGCAGTCGAAACCGTCGGTCGCGGTCCAGGCGATCGAAAGGAAGACGATCGCGACCGACGATTAGTCGGTCTCCTTCCCGACCACACTATTCAGGGAAGGCAAGGCGTCGTGCTAAGCGCTCCAGTATCCGGTCGCGCACTCCAGGGCGACACGAGACGTGCCACGCAGAACACGGGCATTCACCTAGGAGCAGAACTTCTCGCTTTCGTACACCATCCCGTGAAGAAACACATAGTGAGCGTGAGTTGAATAATAACCTGTTTATTGAGAACTTTATTACTGCACTCAAGGGTATGAATAATATCAGTGATCGTGATAGGTATCCTGTTTTAAATAATGTAATTCCTGATTTTGACCCGTTATGTAAGGAACAAACGGTTGATACGTGGCTTCATAAGGTTGATGAATGTGCACAGATCTATGGTTGGAACGATAAACAAGTAGTCCACTACGCCCTACCAAAATTAACAGGGGTGGCTAAATCCTGGTATCAGGGTCTACCCTCATTACTATTTTCTTGGCCGGAATGGAAGTTAAAGCTGAAGGAATCTTTTCCAACTAGGGATAATTATGCAGACTTACTAACGGAAATGCTGAGTAAAAAAGTTCGTTATGGGGAGTCATTAGAAATATATTATTATACTAAAATGAACCTTCTAAATCGTTGTGAAATATCAGGAAAACGGGCAGTTGACTGTATCATAGCAGGTGTAGAGGATCGCGGTGTTAGGTTGGGAGCACAAGGAGCTGAATTTACGGAACCAGAAATGCTTCTTAAATTTTTAAAGACGATAAAAGTAGGTCAAGATAAGTCCACAAACGAGCAGCAGAAGGTTAAGGATAGAGATAGGCGATCACAAAATAACATATTTACCGGTAATAAAGTTGAACACGGTTCCCGGAAGTCAACCGGATCTAGTATGGTCTGCTACAATTGTAAAGAACCGGGTCACCCATTCTTTCGTTGCCCAAAACCAAGGATTCAATGCTCTAAATGTAATTTACTAGGACATAAAGACACTGAGTGCCCTGGGACAAAGCAAAGTACCAACGATAAACCAAAAGCAATATTGAAAGTAGAAAATACAGGCGATTCCAGTGCCAAATATAGAATGCCTATTAAAATAAATGGGTTGTTTTCAGAATGTCTCGTAGATTTGGGAAGCGAGGGTACTTTGGTACGTCTCAGTGAAGCTCAGCGTTTAGGACTAGACTGGAAGTTAGGAGAAGTACAACTACTAAGGGGAATAGGTAACGTGCCATATAAACCCCTTGGCAAGGCTAACGTCACGATCGAAGTACAGGGTGTAGTAGAAAATCACGTGGAGATATTGGTAGTAGATGATTATTTAATAAATTTCCCTATACTACTTGGCCACACTTTCACCGAAAGACCCTCGGTCAAAATAGTAAAGACAGAATCTGACGTCGTTTTCCAGCGGGTTAGTGAGCAGTCAGTTTTGATTTCTCCACTTTTATGTATGAAGGAAACGCGCATAGGGCGCGGCGAGTTAAAGGCGATCCCAGTTAGTTCGTGTAATTCTTTCTCGGGAAAAATTTACGTGAATGGAACCGTGCGCAATATTAAAGGTTACGAACATTACTTGTTGCCCGGCGAGTATCAATTAACACACGGCGCGGGTAGGATTCTCGTTCAGAATATCAGTGACAACCATCTAGTTATAGAAAAGGGTAATCTTATAACTAGGAGCCACACTTTAACCACGGGCTTAAACGTTCAAAAATTAGATTTTAGTGATCAGTCATCCATAGATGAAGCACCAATCAGCTGCGGAGACAATTTAACAGAAGGTCAAAAAGAGTCATTAAAGGTCTTGTTGGATAAATATAAATATTGCTTTTCCAGTAGTTTAAAAGATCTTGGATTTACAATGGCAACTGAAATGGTGATTCAATTAGATGATCCCGATCCTGTCGTTTACCGCCCATACCGGTTGTCCTTTACTGAACGCCAGCTAGTTCAAGATATGATCAAGGAAATGTTAGAAAGCGGCATTATAAGGGAGTCTAACAGTCCGTACGCAAGCCCTATAGTACTAGTTAACAAAAAGTCTGGGGAAAAAAGGTTATGTGTGGACTACCGTGCACTAAATAGTAAGACAAAGAAAGAACACTATCCTCTCCCTCGTATCGAGGATCAGTTAGACTTATTATCAGGTAGTTCACTATTCGTTACCCTCGACTTAGCGTCCGGGTACTATCAAATTTCAATAGCCGAAGGTTCGCGAGATAAAACAGCTTTTGTGACCCCTCAGGGTCAATACGAATACAACAGGATGCCTTTTGGATTAGTAAACGCACCATCGGTATTCCAGCGTACAATGAATAAGATCATCCACAATTCACCTGCTTCATCGTACGCATTGGTCTACATGGATGATATTCTGATCCCTGCCAAGTCGTTTGATGAGGGGATGGTACGTTTGGAGGAGGTGTTGCGTTTGCTGGCACAGAATGGCTTAACTCTCAAAATGAATAAATGTAATTTCTTTTATGGAAAAATAGAGTACCTGGGGTACGAAGTCAGTTCAGAGGGTGTTAGACCAGGGCCGCTTAAAACAGACGCTATATCCAAATTCCCTACGCCAAGAAATGTTCACGAGGTTAGAAGGTTCTTAGGCCTTGCTAGCTTCTTCAGGAGGTTTGTCGCGGGATTCGCTTTAATAGCACGTCCTCTGACTAGTCTGTTGAAGAAGGACTCTCCTTGGAGTTGGGGTAGTAAAGAACTAGAATCGTTTGAAAAATTAAAGGAGATTTTAGTACAAAGACCGGTCCTGGGACTTTATGACCCTAGTGCACTAACTCAACTCCACACTGACGCTAGCAAGTACGGGGTAGCCGGCATTTTAATGCAACAGGACAAGTCTGGGGTGTTCAAACCTATAGCTTATTATAGCAGGCAAACCAGTCCGGATGAACAAAAACTACACTCCTTCGAGTTAGAGACCCTCGCTATTATTGCTTCATTAAATAGGTTCAGGCATTACTTACTTGGTATTAGATTCACTATAGTTACGGACTGCAACGCTTTGCGTACCACTTTGAGTAAACGCGACTTAATCCCACGAATTGCTCGCTGGTGGCTGCAGTTCTTAGAATACGACTGCTCAATAGAATACCGCCCTGGCGACAAAATGGCACACGTAGATGCCCTTAGCAGGGGTGCTATAGGTGGTACTCCAGATGTTGATCACGTGTTAGACATACTTTCGGTAGGTACTGACGATTGGCTAGCAACGGTGCAACAGACGGACGAAGACATTAAGAATATCGCGAATGTTTTAGGCGATTCCAAATGTAAAGATGCCATTGACATATTCAAAAATTACAAGCTTGTAAATGGACGGGTATATCGTATGATTGACGAAAATACTATTCGTTGGGTTGTTCCGAGTGGAACCAGATGGCAACTAGTGAAAGCCAATCACGATGATGTGGGACACTTTGGGTTTGACAAAACTCTGGCACGTTTGCAAGCTACTTATTGGTTTCCAAAGATGAGAAGGTTTGTAAAAAAGTACGTCTCTGCTTGCCTTCAGTGCGCACATCACAAGTTGCCAGGTGGTTCCAGGCCCGGTGAACTACACCCCATCCCTAAAGCTATTATACCGTTCCACACCATACATGCGGATCATCTCGGTCCTTTTATCCGCACCAAGCGTGGCAATACATTCATCCTAGTTATTATAGACGCGTTTACTTTTGTTGACATCACCGCTGTGCGAAATACCAAATCGTCGACAAGCATTAGGGTATTGAGAGAACATTTTAGCTACTTCGGCGTACCAACCCGTTTGATTACAGATCAAGGGACAAGTTTCACTAGTAGACAGTTTAATACGTTTATTCAATCATGTGGTATAAAGCACGTGCTTAATGCCGTTGCCACACCCCGAGCGAATGGCCAAGTGGAACGGTACAACCGCACTATTTTGGCAGCGCTCGGGGCAATGAACCATGATAAACCAAATGGTTTATGGGACGAACATTTACCAAACATACAGTTGGGTATCAATACCACTGTACATGCCACCACCAAAAAGACTCCAGCCGAGCTTCTTTTCGGGCGAAATCTAACCAATCCATCAGAAGGTCTATTAAACGACGTAATAAACGAAGTTACGTCCGATGTCGGTGAGAGTCTGGACGATGTTAGGGCTACAGCCGGTGAGCTTATTAGGATACAACAGGGCAAGGACAAGGAGCGGTATGATAGGTACAGAAAAATGGGAATGCGTTTCAAAGAAGGTGATTTGGTTAGAGTAGTAAGAGCTGTGACGGGAATAGAGGGGCAATCTAAGAAGCTCGAACCTAAGTGTAAAGGCCCTTACAGAATTAAGAAGGTGCTCCCCAATGATAGGTTTGTGGTCGAGGACACACCCCTCACAAGGACTAGTAAGAGGTATGAAGCTGTGGTGGCCATTGATAAAATATTCCCATGGATCTGTTTTAACGAACCCGTATCAACCGATTGTGAATCCAAGCCTAAAGATTGTGAATCTGAATATGAAGGGTTGTAATTAGATGCATTGCCAATTCATTGGTGTTAATAAAGATGAATATTGTACATAGAATTAAATAAGCAGGTGGATAAGAACACCGAATCAGATATTTTGCTATCAAGTACACTGTATTTCTAACATGAAAATTTAAAGAGCTATGAGATGTCGATGTCACAATAAAAAGTAATGCTAATGTGGTTTTAAGTTTCGATGATTAATGTCATGTATCATCTAAATTATTCCATGTACTAATGGCTGAAATATTTGCTAGTCAACGTCATGGACTAGTAAATACCGATTCATTGGTTAGAGTCACGTACTAATGAGTTGGTGAGGGGTATCAGGTAAAGGATGCCTCCCATTTTAGCAATTGGTACATTAGTGGGTATATCTACTGGTCAAGGTCATGGACCAATACATACACCTACTGCCGATATAAGATAAAGATTACGCTAGGCGTGTCAGGTAACCGACACCCTTAAAGGTTATAAGCGTTTTATTAATCAAGGTCATGGATTAATAAATACATTTATAGTTTTTTTTTCTCAAGAAAGCTTAGAAACTAAAATTAATTTAGGAGTAAATCTATTGTAAAATAATTGAACTTAAGATATGATTAATTAAAGACGAATGAGATAATTTATGTTCAATATGTTACATTTAGAATTTAAATATGTTGTATGTAATGTTTTTTTTTCTTTCTTTTGTAATTAATACATAACAACGAGGGACTCGTTGGAAGTCGGATGGCCGAGCTGTTATAAATTATGCCTAGAATAATATATGTTTGTTGACTATTATTAATCATGTCTATTTACTCTTAATATTAAATGTGGTTGTATTGATTCCTTGTGATTGGTCGAGACTTTGACAGTTCTCGGCCAATCATAAGCAAGTAAAATGGCGGGAAGTGTGCAGACAATTGAGTGGTAATACTCGGCACTTTTGGGCATTCGTATCGAGACATCTGCGCTAGTCACTTGCATTGGATACTATATAGTAACTTTTTGTAAACGTTGGTAATAAAGGTGGTCTCCAAAGTCTATAAAGAGTGTCTTTTTATATTCCAAATCCTTACTTCTGAGTATTGAACCAGTACGGTTCACAATCATTACTGACAGGACTATTGTCGCAAATAAGCCTGATATAGTGGTGATAGATCGGTTAGTGCGCCGCACAATGATGGTAGACGTTACCATTCCACATGACGGCAACCTCGTGAAAGCTGAGAAAGAGAAACAATATAAATCCTAAGTAATGTAATATATATATATGTAATAATATTAATAATGTAATATTACACACGGTGTTGCTCGCCAGTTCTGTTACTTGAACTTGGCTTGACACGCTACCGCGTGTCTAGATATGTTAGTTTATAAGGTATATATCTATAGTTCATAGTAACCTGAGAATAAAATGTTTATTATTATATTCATTTTTTAACATATTAACTTATGACAGCCGGTCTTTATGTGGATTTTAAGGTCTTCACGTGAATATAACATAACTAGTTGAATACCAACTTTAATTTCTTTATACCAAATATTTCCGTTTTAGTACTTACAACTAAGATTATAGTCAACTTTTGTATTTATTACGTTATTAACTGGGATTTAGTATTAATTATTGTTTCAATATTTAGCGCACATCAATAGTGTAAGATCATTATGTACAAAAAGTAATGATATCCCATCAAAAACATAAATGTGAAATGAGAGCCAAGTTCAATATTATGATATATTCCTTGGTTGTTGACTTCAACGACAAAAGAAGTGAGATCTAAATGGGTGTCAAGTTCAATGGTCAGTCCTGAAATTTATTTATAACTACATAAAATATCATTTCTTCTTATAACTTAGGATAGTATATGTAGCCTAAAGTCTGACTGTACTATGTGGCGTCGGTCGAAAAGAATAGCAGCACCCCATTTCTTCCCGTGGGTGTCGTAAGAGGCGACTAAGGGATATACTAGAGAATGGGCAGCAGCGTTCTCTATGCATTGTAGACTATCATACTGCGATCGCCAACCCGCCTGCCAAGCGTGGCGATTATGGCAACCCCCCTCCCCCCAAAATGACCAGCACCAAAAATAAATGGCCCCTAGTGCCCGGCGGCCCACCTAACCTTGGCTACGGTAGCGTTCAAGGCCACGGTGAGGCAAGGGGTGCAAAGAATCCCCGGAGGAGATCCGGCTACCACAAACACCGACAATTGGACCTGGCAACATATAACACGCGTACACTTCGGACCGACGAGAAGATCGCTGAACTGGAGGAAGAATTGAGCAGATTACGATGGGATATAGTAGGGTTATCTGAAGTCCGAAGAGAGGGGGAGGACTCGATAATCCTCAAATCCGGAAACCTGCTCTATTTCCGGGAGGGCGACCAGCAGTCCCAAGGTGGTGTCGGGTTTATCGTCCATAAGTCCCTTGTGAGCAACGTGGTGAAGATCGAGAGTGTGTCGACCAGGGTAGCGTACCTTATACTCAGAATATCCGCAAGGTATTCGCTGAAGTTCATACAGGTTTACGCCCCGACCTCGTCACACCCCGAAGATGAGGTGGAGACCATGTATGAGGATATTTCCAGAGCCATGCATGGTTCCAAAACTCACTTCACCGCTGTCATCGGGGGACTTCAACGCGAAACTAGGCAAGCGAGGCGATGATGAGTTGAGAGTGGGGCAATTTGGAGTTGGACGTCGCAACCACCGGGGTCACCTACTGGCTAGTTTTATGGAGAAGGAAGGCCTCTTTATGATGAATTCCTTATTCAGAAAACGTGAGCACAGGAAGCGAACCTGGCAGAGTCCTGATGGTGCAACAAAAAACGAGATTGACTTCATTATGTCGACGAAGAAGCAAATATTCAATGATGTATCTGTGATCAACGCGGTGAAAACCGGGAGTGATCACCGCATGGTAAGAGGCACATTGAATATCAAGCTGAAAAGATGTCGGCTGATGACGTCAACGCTCCGTCCAGCACCGATCCAACTTTAAAACCCCGAGAGCTTTCAGCTCGAACTCCAGAATCGTTTTGAGTGTCTAGGGAGCTCCGTGGACGATTTTAACGATGGGTTCGTGGAAACTGTCCATACGGTCGGGTTTAAGTTCTTCAAGACCCGCCGTACTAATAGAAAAAAGAAACTCTCAGATCCAACATTACAGCTCATGGAACAGAGGCGCAGAATGATCCTGCAGTCTTCAGAGGCTGCGCTCGAGTACCGACAGCTCAATAGACAGATCTCTAAGTCCTTGAAAAGCGACCTTCGCCGCTATAACACAGAGTGGATCAAGGACGCGATAGAGCGGAATAAAGGCTCCAAGGTCTTTACTAAGGATCTGTCTATTGGGCAGAGCCAGCTGACGAAACTGAAGACGATGATGGCAGAGTCGTATCCGCGAAACCTCAACACGTCAACAAGTAACCCCGTTAAAAATCTGGCAAATGACCCAAGAGCTAGGTTGACCCGACATTACACCGAAAACATCCCGGACGTCAGCTTGTAGGAGATTCGGATGGCTCTGAAGCAGCTCAAAAGCAACAAGGCGTCGGGTGATGACGAAATTACGGCTGAACTCCTGAAGGCTGGCGGGAAACCCGTTCTCAAGGCCCTTCAGAAGCTGTTTGACTCCGTCATACTCGAGGGCAAAACGCCACAGGCATGGAACAGAGGTGTGGTGGTACTTTTCTTTAAGAAGGGTGACAATGCTCTACTTAAGAATTATAGGCCCATCTCACTTCTGAGCCATGTCTACAAGCTGTTTTCAAGAATCATCACGAACTGTCTAGCGCGCAGGTTTAACGACTTCCAGCCTCCCGAACAAGCCGGATTCCGTAAAGGCTTTAGCACCGTGGACCACATACATACGCTGCGGCAGATTATACAGAAGACCGAAGAGTATAACCTGCCTCTTTGTTTAGCGTTTGTGAACTACGAAAAAGCCTTCGATTCGGTCGAAACCTGGGCTGTACTGCAGTCTCTTCAACGGTGCCAGATCGACTATAGGTACATCGAGGTGCTGAAGTGTCTGTACGAAAACGCCACTATATCAGTCCGACTTCAGGACCAGACCTCGAAACCTATTCTTCTGCAGCGAGGGGCTCACCCCTCTCAACAGGGAGACGTTATTTCTCCGAAACTGTTCACAGTTGCACTGGAGGATGTCTTCAAGGTTCTGGACTGGAAAGGGGCTGGCATCAACATCAATGGCGAGTACATCACTCACCTTTGGTTTGCCGATGATATAGTTGTCATGGCTGAGACTATGGAGGGCCTCAGTACAATGCTCGATGACCTCAGTAGAGCTTCTGAAAGAGTGGGTCTCAGGATGAACATGGACAAGACAAAGGTCATGTCCAATGCTCGTGTGATACCCACTCCATTGAAGATTAGAGGCGCTACACTCGAAGTTGTGGACGAATATGTGTACCTAGGACAGACTGTCCAGTTAGGTAGGTCCAACTTTGAGAAAGAGTTCAATCGTCGAATCTGACTCGGCTGGGCAGCGTTTGGGAAGCTACGCAATATCTTCTCGTCCCACATACCGCAGTGTCTCAAGACGAAAGTCTTTGACCAGTGTGTGTTGCCAGTGATGACATATGGAACCGAAACGTGGTCGCTCACAATGGGCCTTTTTAGAAGGCTGAAAGTCACCCATAGGGCGATGGAGAGAGCTATGCTTGGAGTTTCCCTACGCGATTGAATCAGAAATGAAGAGATCCGTAGGAGAACCAAAGTAACCGACATAGCCCGAAGAATTACTAAACTGAAGTGACAGTGGGCAGGGCACATTGCTCGCAGAACAGAGGGCCGATGGGGCCGAAAGGTTCTGGAGTGGCGACCGCGTACCGGAAGACGAAGAGTTTGAAGGCCTCCAACAAGGTGGACCGATGACCTTGTGAAGGCCGCAGGAATCCGCTGGATGCGGAAAGCACAAAACCGGTCGAAGTGGCGGAGTTTGGGGGAGGCCTATGTCCAGCGGTGGACGTTTTTCGGCTGAAATGATGATGATGAATGTCTGACTTGGCTAGTTTTCATATACGAATTATATTATAGCCTTTGCAAGTTCTAAACCTGTTACTTGTCGGTTCTTATTTTATTATTCCGAAAATTTGGCTTGCTGGTAGAAACTAGCCATCGAACATAATAATTCGTATATGAGAACTAGCCAAGTCAGACCTTAGGCTACAATATATTATCCTAAGTTATAAGAAGAAATGATATTTTATGTAGTTATAAATAAATTTCAGGACTGACCATTGAACTTGGCACCCATTTAGATCTCACTTCTTTTGTCGTTGAAGTCAACAACCAAGGAATATATCATCATAATATTGAACTTGGCTCACATTTCACATTTATGTTTTTGATGGGATAAATACACTCTACGGCAAGCTAGTTGTATTGTGTCTGCTGGGGGAATGGAGCTGATGTGACAGAGCGCGATGAGCTCGCAGGAGCGAGAGGCAGCGATCACAAGGGAGGGCTAGGATTCCTTCATTCCGAGCAATATCGTGGCGTGGTCACTAGCGTGGTATGCTCATACAGGTTTATATCGACACGAATATTCTGCGCGTTCTTATTAAGGGGCTAACGGCGGCTCTTAACATTCAGCATTCCGACGAGCTGTGCGGCTCTCCGCACTATCGCCACCTCGCCACCCCGCCGCGGCTGCTAACGCGCGGAGTAGTACCAAGATTTTATTTGTTGGACGCGCGCCAGCCGCTGCGGAATTAAGAAATTCGCCGAAGTACCGACGCGACGTCCCGACACACGACAATTTCGAGTTAATTGCTTGCACAGTTCCGTATCATACACGTTCGAATGTGTTACCGTCTCAAATGAAAATACAATAACCTATACTCCATAGGTTTAGGTAGTTAAAAAAAGAGTAAACTAAAAAAAAAACCCGTGACTCACAGATGCAAAACCTTTTATTTCAAATTTTAAAATCATATCATTTATAGTCACATCTTAATAGGTTCTATTCTGAATCTGATGAACTATGTATTTGTCACATTAATAAAGCGTTCAGTGGTATCATACATTATTTTGTCTAATTTAAACATTTTCTATTCCTCTTTTATTACATGACCTTCGCAATTTTTCCATTTCTCTGCAGTTACCGACTAAACGAAATACCTGCCAGTTCAGTTGCCAGACTACGTCACAGTTCGTTGTATTTTCTGAAAGGTTTGGGGAACCTGTCTTTTTGGGCTCCTTAGAATGTACAGATTACAAGATATTATATTATTATAACAAACTAGCTTTTGCCAGCGGCTTCGCCAGCGTGGAGATTGGAAATAATCCCTCGGGAACGTACTACCGGAATAAGAAGTACCATATGTGTTAATCCAGGTTATAAAATTTCAACTAAATTGAATGAGGAGTTTTTGCGTGAAAGAGTAACAAACATCCATACATCTATACTCACAAACTTTCACATTTATAATAGTCGTAGGAAGTAGCATAGGATCTAACAAAAAAATTGTGCTCAAACAGTTACATCTACGAAGAGTAGTTTAAGAATAAATGTTAAAGTTGAAAATACTATATTATATACTACTATATAATAAAAGAGGAAATTATCTTGTGCGTGAAAATAAATGTAATGTTGTTAGTACGTATTTTTAAAGAAGAAAGTGTCAACTATAAAAATCCCTTTTTACGATTTGTTTACCCTTTTATAACTACCTAAACCTTTAGAGTATGGTATAAACGTCGCTCTTCCATGACGTTTCATTTTGGTCGCACAATTTTCCATTTCGTGCCGCCCGGCCGGCACGTAGTCGACACGTTGTCGGTGCAGCGAGCGACGACTAATAAAAAAACTAACTTGTAATACAGCATACAGCGGACAGTTGTGAAAGATTTTTTTTCCTCCTTTCTTTATCTGCAATCGGCTTATCCAGTCATAATCAGATGTGGTCTCATTAGGTAATTATTTTTTTTCATAGTGACTTCATTAAGCCGACTTCGATATAAAGCATGAAGAGAGCTATTCTCAGTCTCTCTGATCCAGGTCCAATATCTGCTATTTTTTTAGGCGTGTTGTGGTTTGGTTATATATGAGGTTCTTAGCTAATTCATTGACATGCCCTAGTAGTCTCTTCTTGTATCGTGTGCAGTTTCTGCTTACTTCTTCCTTAACCGTGGGCATCTTTAAGAATTCGTGGATTTCGGAGTTTCTCACAAACCACACAGCGCCTGATATTGATCTTACGGCTATGTTTTGGAATCTCTGTAGAATTTCTATGTTGGAGTTACTGGCAGAGCCCCATAGTTCTATACCGTAAGCCCACACCGGTTTTATGATGGCTTTATAGACCAATAGTGTGTTGTTCGGAGATAGCTGTGATTTGCGTCCCAATAACCAAGAGAAGGTTTTGTATAGTATTGTTGCCTCTTTTTTTCTTTGTCTTGATGTAGTTGGCCCATGTTAATCTTCGGTCTATATGTACTAAATATTTTATACAGTCACTCGTTGGTAGTTGCTTTCCTTCCATATGCCTGCACAGATTTGATTACACTTGGCTTTATTCTCCATTTTTGGAGCCATTGTTCTATTTATCAATTTGGTTTTGGAGCTTTTGTGTAGCAAGGTCAGGATCTTTGCCACTCGCAAGACATGCAGTGTCATCTGCATATGTTGCTGTCGTTACATCTTCAGTGTTTGGCAGATCTGATGTATATATGGCGTACAGTACTGGGCCAAGTACTGATCCTTTCGGGACTGAGGCAGCGATGTCGTACAGATTAGAGTACTCGTATTCGTATTTCACTTGAAACCTTCTTTGGTGCAGGTATGATTTCATGATCATGAAGAACGAGTTAGGTAAAAGTGTTTTGAGTTTAAAGAGTAGTCCCTTGTGCCACACTCTACCAAACGCCTGTTGAACGTCTAGGAACACCGCTGAGCAATATTCCTTTTTCTCGAAGGACTGTCTAATTTTATGTGCCACTTTATGTATTTGTTCCACAGTAACACCAATTCGGGTTTAGGGAGAGCCATGCTTCTCCTTAAACCCGAATTGGTGGTCCGGAATTATTTTGAATTCCTCTAATATTGGTTTTAGTCTTCGTAGGAATATCTTCTCAAACACTTTGATAGAGTTGGGAGAAGACTTATCGGTCTATACGAACTAGGGTCAGTTAGAGGTTTCTCTGGTAAAACTGTGGAAAATATCACAGATTTTTATGATTAGCCATCATAAAAATCTGTGATATTTTCCACAGTTTAGGAAAATCATCATCATCATTTCAGCCGTAAGACGTCCACTGCTGGACTTAGGCCTCCCCCAATTTGGGGGGCTTTGCCATAATCGCCACGCTTGGCAGGCGGGTTGGCGATCGCAGTATGGTGATAAAATGCATAGAGAACGCTGCTGCCCATTCTCTAGTAAGTCCCTTAGTCGCCTTTTACGACACCCACGGGAAGAAATGGGGTGGTGTTATTCTTTACGTCCGGCACCACACGGTACTTTATTTATTTCAATCACCGTCGCAGACATGCTTGTCGCCCATAGTGTTAAAGTACTTAGAAAGCATGTCCTGCTTGAGTTTATGCCTGGGCGGACAATATACAGAACTTACGTTGACAGGACCAAATTTGTCCTCTACAGTGACAGTAGTGGCTTGTAGGAGTTCAAGTTGAACCCTCGTCACAAGCGGTCGTCTGTGCTCGCGCGCAACACATGTTGGCTCGCCCGACTTCGAAATCGAAACGTGTTTTTTGTGTGTCTCTGTGTCGTAATTTGTAAAATCGGGTGGCTGTAACATGCCGGCTGTAACGCGCACTGCGCGACGAGCTACTGCAGAGCGCGCGCGTGCGGCGCGGAGCCACCACCGCGGACCTAGGACTGTCCGCAACCCCGCGGCGCTTCTTTCTCAACGAGAGGCTCACTAAAACAAACAAGTATTTGTTTTATCGGGTGCGTGAAGCTGGCAGCCGTCTCGGGTGGAGGTATACGTGGACGAAGTTTGGCCGCATCCTGGCTAAGCAGGGTGACGGCAAGCCCACTCACTGCATCCGCTCGGAGGAAGACCTTGCGCGGGTTTTTGGTTCTGAGGTGTCTGCGACAAAGGAAGTCTGATAACTGGGCACCTAACAATCACAGTAATGTGTGTAACAATGTTAACCAGTACCTTTTTTTTTATTTGTTTTGTTCACACCTAGTTTTTTAAGATTGTCTTGTGCGAGGCTAGCTGTTTTCCTCTTTCAGCATACTTTGGTTTCTTCTAGTGGTCCAGCTGCCCTGCAGATGACTATCTATGTACATTTTGTACGTATCTCACTTCCACTCTTATTTGTCACGACTTTTATATTTATTATAATATATTTATTTTCACCGACTTTCTACATTACTACACTTTGGCTCACTAAGTATTTTTGTACAATAAATTCAATGCTTCACTCTTTATCATATCATCTACAAATTACCTCTAACACTATGTTCTTTTGTATATTTACACATCGCATAATAATGCAAGACTCTAAACTTATTATTATAAACACCATTTTTTAAAATGATTAAGACTAAAAATCTAGCTGTTGGTTTATTTAATGCCGGGTTGTTAGGATCGCGCCATGAGGAGTTCTTAGTCGCTATGGATAGCCTTTCGGTAGACATCATGGCTATAAATGAGACGTGGCTCAGGCAGGGCGAGGAGGGTCGCGCGCCGACCGTGCCGGGCTACCGGCTGCGGCATGTGCCGCGCCCGCGCACCATGCGTGGCGGCCGCGGGGGCGGCGTGGGCTTCTATGTGCGCCGCGGGCTGCGCGTGCGGGCCGCGCCGCACCCGCCGGCGCCGCAGGTCGAGCAGATGTGGCTTCGGCTTAACATCAACTCGCAATCAATAACACTGCGGAACAAAAAAAAAATAAAAAAATCTGCAGCACTTAATTTGTTAATGGTTTTTGTAAACACTTGTATTAGACATACTCAGAATGTATTTACTTTTTTTAGATTGATTCTGGTTCTTGAGATAAACGAAAGACAAGAAAAAAAACGAAAAAATGACAACTACCCTTCTAAACTTAAATATATTTGTTTACACACTACTAAGTTCTATGATTCTTCTTACGTATGTAATTACACCGTAGAATCATTAATCAATTATTAGATCCTGAAATTATCAGTTCCTGTCTTATTTCAAGTTTATAAGTGCTTTTTGTCTGGAAGAATATGAGTTCTTTACGAAAACCTTGTGTAAATAACCCCAACACTTTTTGTTATATATGTCGGCAGCAATATTATTTAACAACTGCGAGAGACGGCGACTAGATGGCGCTAGTGGAACGTGCACCGGAAGCATCATAGACAAACCTTCACTCTTTCGATCATTTAACGTAAAGTACAGTTCAGTAAAATATCGTAACTACCCTCGGCCACTAGCGACCGCCTTTATAAGGAGCTGCGCTGTTGAGACGGCACGCATTTCAAACGGATGCGTCTTGGTGCACGGACCACTGTCTCTCGACAGTCAGTACTGCCCGGTTATTGGATGTGGAACACTGTGTACACAGTTAGTACTATCCTTATTGCGGTGGGTGCATGGACCACTGTCCTTGACAGTCAGTACTGCCCTATGTGACCGCCCTCACTGCCTTTATTCGTTATTTAATTCAGTTTTATTTCATTTCTACATTTCCTAGATTTAAGATAACTGATTGTTCAATTAAATTAAAATAAGTGTATTGTATTGCCATAACTGAGTTTTACTTCTGATGTCTGAACCAAACCCGACATCAGAAGTGGGATCGGATTTTCCGCCCACCTCTGGCACTTCATCATCACAAAATATGCAGGAAGATATTCCGCTACCCTCAAATAGTTTAGAAGCATTTCTTTCAAAATTAACTGATGCTCTACTACCCCGGTCCAATTCAGCACCACAACCTTTTATAGCGTTAGTACCTTTTGATCCTGACGACCCCAATTCAGACATAGGGGGCTGGTGTCGGCTGTCAGACACTATAATTAAAAGCAAAAATTTGAAAGGTGTCGATTTAATCATGACATTGACCCATTGTCTTCGAGGCCGCGCAGCTACATTACTGACCAAGATACCTCCCAGTCAATATCAATGGGACGATATACAGGAGACTTTAAAAGCTCAGTTCTCTCGCCCTATGCTTATTCAGGATCACTTTGACAGTATCCTCAAATTTCAACTTAATTCTAATGAGACCCCTGCTCAGGCATGTTTACGTCTTTGGCAATTGATTGAAAATATCCCGGACGCAAGATTATCTGAAAAGGTTGTGACAGGCTTTGCCATTTCTATATTATCTCAGTGTGATGTTCAAATACGTCGTGAACTAAACTCAACTGTGGTAAATGACAAATCCCAGCTATTTCGAGTACTGCGAGGCATATCTTTGAAGAGAAAATCAGAACTGCCTGAGTCGACCGATTCTGATGTCAAACGCTCTCGTTCTACGTTTGGCTTTCGTGGCAACTGCAACATATGTGGCAGGACTGGGCATCGTGCGGCTGATTGCCGTGAAAGAAACAAATCGCTTAATCGCTCTGTAGTTGCGGATAAACGTGTCAACCAGAAGCCACAAGTGACATGTTACGCGTGCGGGGAGCCAGGCCACGTTGTGTCCACCTGCCCAACGAGGGTTGATAATACGAAGAAGGAACAAGTCGCTACTGGAAGCAAAGAAGTCAACGTGTGCTCGAGAATTGTTCGAGGTATTATGAACTGTAATAGTATGACATTTCCCTTTATTTTTGATTCCGGTTCAGAGTGTAGTTTAATTGGAAAAGTTTTTCACACCTTGTTGTTGGACAAAGATCGCATGACTTTATCAACATGACTGGTATTGGAAAGAGTATCATTAGTAGCACAGAGCAAATCATTTGTAACATAAAAATTCAAAGCATTGAAATTAGCGTCACTCTTCATGTAGTTCCAGATGATTGCTTGCGTGACGCTATTTTATTAGGTAGAGATATACTTGAGCGCGATATTCTAGTTGAAATTTCAGAGAGCGGTTTAACATTCAAACGGTGTGTCGAGACTAATATGTGTACCAAAACCAAACCTATTTTTGACATTGATTCAATTAATACTGACTTGACAGGATCTGACCGAATAAAACTTTTTAACATATTAACGCAATATGCAGATAATTTTATTGAAAATTTTCCAACAACTAGAATTAAAACAGGACAGTTGAAAATCGATTTAATTGATCCTCATAAAGTGGTACATAGGAGACCGTATAGGTTATCCCCTCAGGAATCTAAGATAGTTGACGAAAAAATCGAGCAATTGTTGGCGGCAAATATTATTAGGGAAAGTTCATCCCCGTTTGCAAGCCCCATCATTCTTGTAGAGAAAAAGGACGGTAGTACACGCATGTGTGTTGACTATAGGGAATTAAATAGTAATACTCAACCTAATCATTATCCTTTACCTCTGATCAGTGAACAAATTGATAAACTTAATGGTGCTCATTATTTTAGTAGTATTGATATGGCCTCTGGGTTTCACCAGCTGCCTGTACATGAAAGTTCCATAGAAAAAACTGCATTTGTTACCCCAAAAGGGCAGTTCGAATATTTGGCTATGCCCTTCGGTTTGCGCAATGCACCTTCCATTTTTCAAAAGGCTATTAATACTGCTCTACAGCCTATGAATGATGAAAGAATTCTAGTTTTCATGGATGATGTCCTTTCAATTTCCACAGATATTAATGAGGGGCTTGACCGTTTAGACAAATTACTTAAAACTCTGTCCAATGCTGGTTTCTCGTTTAATTTAAAGAAGTGTTCGTTTCTGAAAGTTCAAACTGAGTACCTTGGGTATATAGTTTCAGCTGGGGAGATTAGACCAAATCCAAAAAAAATACAAGCCTTAATTAATGTTCCAACTCCAAAAACTGTCACTCATGTTAGGCAGCTCATAGGGCTGGCAACGTATTTTAGACAGTTTATTCCTAACTTTTCCCAAATAATTCGCCTTTTATATCCCTTGACAAAAGGAAAAGGCAATGTTAAGTGGACCCCTGAGCATGACCAAATACACAAAAAACTTATCCACATTTTGACGTCTGAACCAGTTTTAAAAGTTTTTGACCCTTCCTTGCCCATTGAACTCTATACCGATGCAAGTAGTGCGGGATATGGTGCAATTCTTATCCAAAAACATAATGATACCCCTCATGTAGTAGCATATTATAGTAGGAAGACCATAGATGCAGAAACGCGATATCACTCTTACGAGTTAGAGACTCTTGCGGTAGTAAAAGCAATCGAACATTTTCGTCATTATTTGCATGGACGAAAATTCACCGTATTTACCGATTGTAACTCCCTTAAAGCTTCTCACTCTAAACGTGATTTGACTCCAAGGGTTCACCGTTGGTGGGCTATATTGCAAGCTTATGATTTTGATATCGTGTACAAAGAAGGTCGAAAGATGGCTCATGCAGATTTCTTGTCTCGCAATTTGTCAAACACAAATTATTCTGAGCCCCGCAAAGTAAATTTCCTTGAATTAGATAAAGGTTGGTTAATTGTAGAACAAGAACGCGATTCGGAACTTTCTGAAATTATAGCAAAAATCCGTAATAATCAATTACCTGAAGAGATATCGCATACGTATGATTTAAGACAAGGAATATTGTATAGGAAGATAGAACGTAGAGGAGTTTCTAGTTGGCTACCTATTGTACCACGTTCTTTGGTTTGGTCCCTTATTAACCACGTTCATAATGAAATAAAACATTTAGGTTTTGACAAGACTTTAGACAAACTTTACGAATTTTATTGGTTTTCTGATATGGCTAAATTAGTCAAAAAGTTTATTAATTGCT
Organism: Aporophyla nigra; assembly: GCA_947507805.1. Taxonomy (NCBI): domain Eukaryota; kingdom Metazoa; phylum Arthropoda; class Insecta; order Lepidoptera; family Noctuidae; genus Aporophyla; species Aporophyla nigra. The sequence goes on along the minus strand of OX382296.1, from coordinate 526,130 downwards.
GCGTAGTATGTAAAACTGCTAAAGGCCCTTCAGGTGCACAGCAAATGCAGTTGCATTCAATTCCTAAACATCCAGTCCCTTGGCACACAATTCACTTGGATTTAACCGGAAAACTTTCGGGCAAAAGTGATAAAAAAGAATATTGCTCAGTTTTAATAGACGCCTTTACAAAGTTTGTACTGCTGGAATATACACCGGCCTTAAGCTCTTCATACGCTGTGAGAGCAATTAAGAATGCTGTAAACTTATTTGGTGCTCCGAAGCGCATTATCGCAGATAGAGGACGTTGTTATGACTGCAATGAGTTTAAAAACTTTTGTAATAATAATGGAATAGAGCTCCATTTAATAGCAACTGGTTCTAGTAGAGCTAACGGGCAGGTTGAGAGAGTCATGCGAACTTTGAAGAGTATTCTTACTGTTATAGAATGTAATTCTAATAATGCTTGGAAGGATGAACTAGGAGAGATCCAACTTGCTCTTAATAGTACTCGTTCCAGGACCACAGGTTTTACGCCTATGGAACTGATGTTTGGCATTCAAGGTTCCTCACTTAGTCTAGCTAAAATAACTCCTAGTTCTTCTGAACCACCTATAATTAATGTTGAAACGGCTCGTTCATCCGCATCAGAAAATATTCAAAGAGTAGCTAACGCTGACACTATACGGTTTAATAAGGGAAAAGCTCGGATTAAACCTTTTGCAGTAGGTGAATTTGTTTTCGCAAAATGCGAAGCAAGACATCAAACAAAGTTAGATAATAAATTTAAGGGGCCTTATAAAATAGTCACCGTATTAGATAATGACCGTTATGAACTTAAACATATTAACGGTTCTAACAGAATTTATAAATATGCACATGAAAATTTAAGGGAAGTACCTAAAGGGCAAGAAAGTTATTTAGAAATTTGCGAAAATTATAGTGATGAAAATGATGAACGGACCGTGACGGCAGAAGATGAGCTCAGTACGTCTTTTGTGCCAGTAAATAATGATATGACCTCAGACTCGGAGGAAACTCTTACTGTAAGCTCTCGTACATTGACTGCAGATGATTCAGAGGAAACACTTTCTGTAAGCTCTGGTACATTGACTGCAGATGATGCAGAGGAAACACTTTCTGTAAGTTCTCGCACCTTAAGTGTAGATAATTCCGATGCTATAATGGAATCTTTGGAATGATCAATTACTATGTGGTCTCTTCTACTTTTGTGGAAGATGGTTGTTTTAGCAAATAGAGAGAGGCCTGTTGTTGTGGGAGATGATCTGTGATGCTCTGCAGGAATCTCACCTGCTTTAGTGGGTGACGATTCAGACCAGAATGTTTGAACTGTATTGGTGTTCTAATAAGATCTCTTGCTGTTATGAGCAATGATGTGTGAGATGCTGCAGGAATCTCGCCTGCTTTAGTGGGTGACGATTTAGACCAGCTTGTTTGAACTGTAGGGGTTTTCTGTTGTAAAGAAATACCTAGACCAGTGATATTTGCTATTAAGGTATGTAAACGATGATGATGATGTGAATTAATTAGTATTATTATTATTTTTAGATGAATAAATGCACTCGAGGACGAGTGATTTGTCAGAATGGCCGTGTCGGCAGCAATATTATTTAACAACTGCGAGAGACGGCGACTAGATGGCGCTAGTGGAACGTGCACCGGAAGCATCATAGACAAACCTTCACTCTTTCGATCATTTAACGTAAAGTACAGTTCAGTAAAATATCGTAACTACCCTCGGCCACTAGCGACCGCCTTTATAAGGAGCTGCGCTGTTGAGACGGCACGCATTTCAAACGGATGCGTCTTGGTGCACGGACCACTGTCTCTCGACAGTCAGTACTGCCCGGTTATTGGATGTGGAACACTGTGTACACAGTTAGTACTATCCTTATTGCGGTGGGTGCATGGACCACTGTCCTTGACAGTCAGTACTGCCCTATGTGACCGCCCTCACTGCCTTTATTCGTTATTTAATTCAGTTTTATTTCATTTCTACATTTCCTAGATTTAAGATAACTGATTGTTCAATTAAATTAAAATAAGTGTATTGTATTGCCATAACTGAGTTTTACTTCTGATGTCTGAACCAAACCCGACATATATGTGGAAAATTTTGTACACAAAAAAAAAGGAAAAAGATCACTGAGTTTGTGATAAAAACCTACGAAGCATACTTTGGGATAAAACTTGCCCAAAAGAACAAATATTGGGTGCCTAATATCGTATGTAAAGTCGTGTGTAGAATCTTTGAGATACTGGAGTCAAGGAGGACGTAAAGGGCTTAAAATTTGGAGTGCCGATGATATGGACTGAGCCTACTAATCAACGTCAATGATTGTTACTTTTTATAATCATTGGCTTACAGGCCGCCTTGGCTCGATGTCAATGTCTTCCTGGATGCAATTACTGATTCTGTTTCCTCTTTTGCAAACGTGGATAAGGTTATCTTGCTTGGCGACTTCAATATTAATGTCTTGAACCAAACTGACAACAAATTAAAGCTACTGAATAATTTTATAAACTGCTGCAATCTTAGACAAGTTGTTACTGAGCCAACCCATTTCACAGACCATAGTGAAACTCTAATTGATGTTGTGTGCACGGATGCCCGTGTGAGTGCGGTGTCTGTATCACACATCGAGCTCGGTCACCATGCAATTATATGGGTGGAATTCAATTTCAAATTGCAGAAACCTTCCCCCCACTGGATTACTTACAGACCACTAAAAGAAATCCTCCCCGAATTCTTTAATGACGACCTAAATAAAATGGACTGGGAATATATTGAAAGCCTTGAAGATGTGAACACCATGGTGGCGACGTTCAATCAATACGTCTTGGCACTATTTGACTTGCATTCTCCCCTTAAAAAAATCTTAATTAAGGAGAAATCTTATCCCTGGATAACAGACACTGTCAAGGAAATGATGAGACTGCGTGACAATTACCACTTGAAGTCCAAAACTACAAAATTCGAAGATCATAGGTATCAAATCCTACAAAGAGTTAAAATACCTTGTTAGAGCTGCTTTTGATAGTGAGAAGTGCGCATATTTTAAAACATATATTAATAATAATATTAAACAATCAAAGAAATTATGGAGTCACATCAAGTCAACCATAGCCACTTCAAAGAAACCAGAGCATAGTCTGCCACATTTCTGTAATAACCCAGAATCTATCAATCAACACTTTTTGGATGTACCAGGCAGTGGTGAGGTTACTGCTGCAGATTTAACTTATTTTGAGAACCATAGACATGACAATAATAATTTCCGCCTTGAGCCGGTTCAGCAGGATGCGGTGCTGCGGATCTTGCGCAGTCTCAAATCCAATGCGCAGGGTTCTGACCATATTTCACTGGAGATGTTGATGCTGACACTTCCTCGAACACTTGCAGTCATCACAGCGATTATTAACAGATCCATAGTCACCTCTTCATTCCCTGATCTGTGGAAAATGGCAATAGTTAGACCAATACCAAAAGTACCTAGCCCCACTAGTTTAAAAGACCTTCGTCCGATTAGCCTACTGCCATGTCTGTCCAAGATCCTAGAAAAGGTAGTCTCTGACCAACTCAGGGAATATTTAGAACAACATAGCATTTTGCCGCTGGCTCAATCTGGATTTCGCAGAGCCCACAGCACAGCAATAGCTCTCCTGGATGTAGTAGGTAACATTCTTGAAGCCAGAGACCAGGGTATGGGAACCCTGCTTGTCTTACTAGATTTTTCGCGTGCTTTCGACTCCATTAATATTTCACTTCTTCTCTCCAAGCTGTCTTACTATGGGTGTGACGTTGAAACAATTAAATGGTTTGAGAGTTACCTCAAAAATCGATCTCAGTTTGTGCAGGTGACAAGTGACAGCGGAGACATTATATCCTCTAGTGTGAAACGTGTGGACAGGGGCGTACCACAGGGATCAATCTTGGGTCCGCTTCTCTTCATCCTGTACAGTGCTGACATCATAAAATGTTTAGTCAACACCAAGTTCCACCTATACGCCGATGATCTGCAGTTGTACCTCTCTTTCCGCTCACAGGATGCTTCTGAAACTGTAAATAGGGTGAATGAAGATTTAGAAAGAATCTCAGCTTGGTCTAAAAGAAACTCTTTGGTCCTCAATCCAAGTAAGTCTAAGTACATTGTGATGGGGTCTAGAGATTTCCTTAACAAAATGCTTTCTTGCAACTTGGACCTCAGGATTGATGGCTGTAGTGTGAAGAGGGTTCTGGAGCTCGTAATCTTGGGGTAGTATTTGACAGGCAGCTGCACTTTGAAACTCACATATTGGAGGCCGTCCGCAATTGCTTCTACCGACTCAAGCTCTTATATCGTGTCCGTCCCTACATAAGTGTGGATATGCGTGTCATGCTGTGTGAGTCACTTGTTCTATCCAAGCTGAACTATGCTGACACTGTGTATGGGGCGTGTATTCTCGGTAGAACCGAAAAACTAATCCAGCGGGTGCAGAATGCTTGCGCAAGGTTCTGCTACAATATCGCACCACGATCCCACATCACTCCATTTTTAAATAAGGGTAATTTGATGAGAATGTCAGCACGCAGAAAGTTTCACCTGGCTACCCTACTCTTTGGCACTATTCTCACACAGAAACCTGATTATTTATATAAGAAACTGTCTTGGTCACGCGATGTTAACAAGATCAAAACTCGGGCATCCTCGTACCTCATGTTAGCCTCATCGCACAGAACTGCTGCATTCCGTGGTAGTTTCAAATTTGCTGCGTCGCGTTGCTGGAACGACTTGCCACCTCCTTTTCGTGCTATAAAAACAGTTGGCACTTTTAGATATAAGTATAAACAGCACTTGCTACTTATACAAAAGGAAACCGGTCAATAAACTCACCCTGGGACTGCACACAGTTAGTCTTGGTCTCAGGTCTTGGGCAACTTTTTCCTCACTTAACACATCACAGTCAGTTACACAACACAAATCACATTATTCATTTTGCACCACTCTATTGTTATACCTTTATTCACACAACTCATAATTTATTCTGATGCTATTTTTTTTTTTGTTGTGAGTCCATAGCGTCGTTTTAATTAAATTTGACTAACGCTCTAAACTATCAAATATAGGTATCATCCCAACGAATGAAAACACCGAAATAACATAGAACAACATAACGGAGGTATTTGAAGCCGCTGTCCAGAAAACTCTCAAGTCTTCAGCCAATTTACTCAAGGGACCATCGAATAGCCCTCGCTAACCTGCAAAAGGCCAAAGCTGGCAACTGGATAACCCAATAGGTATAATCGCGTACAAGAATACCAAACAATACTTCAAAAGGTTAAAAACCAGTACAAAACTATGCAGAGCGTACTTTTGCTTAAACCAACAAAACCGATAACCGAAGCACAATGCGATAAAATCAAAATCAAAAGTCATTTATTCAAATTAGGCTGAGGATCAGCACTTTTCGAACGTCAAAATTACAAAAGACAGTCCCCCCAAAACGCCCACCCGTCGCGCACTTCCTAGTGCTTTAGCTGGGAAGAAGAAGTGGCCAACAAACTCCCCAGCAGCACAGCTGTCTGTCCAGTTAGAAGAACTTGATTCTATACAATGGTATACAGGGTTATTTGTAAAACACCGGCAACCTCTCAGGTCTATGTTACTAACATCATAATCAACAACTTTTGTTCTATGACTTTTAAAAATTCATCATATTTTAGTGCATCAGATTTTCATACAAAAATCGGCTGCCTGTAAATAGGTCAAGTTCAAGCGCCCCCGCCGCCCTAACCCCGCTCCCCTTGCTAATATACTATCGCTTTCTTTTGCTTCGCATAGACTCCGTAACATTTAGAGCGTTTAATGTAAATATTTTTATTTTTGTTTGAAAATCTGATGAACTAAAATATGATGAATTTTTAAAAGTCACAGAACAAAAGTTGTTGATTATGATGTAAGTAACATAGACCTGAGAGGTTGCCGGTGTTTTACAAATAACCCTGTATAGTAAAACATTAAGAGACACAAATTAGATTAAATGATTTGCTATATGCCAGCTAGCCAACCCAATATACCAACAAATAAAATGAAAACTATACTCAAGCATAAGCAAAAAAAAATATGTATATAGACACATGGCTGCAAAAATAAAAAACTGGCATAAAGGGCGTGACAGCTTACATATGCAATGCTGAATGTTCACATAGCTGTTACGACCTGAGTTACAACTCGAGGCCACAAATGATAAACTAGGACCATCGACGTAAAATAAATTAAACAGGTAAGTAATATTAATAATAATATCAACATCAAAGTCAGCAAGACGACCAGTCACCACATGCAGCACCCGTTCACGAGCATAACGCAAAGATCAGCCATTGCCCCCCTCGCCATATTTGAGGGAAGGGGGCAACCCGACCCCCGAAGCTACCGCAAGCATTGACATCTAAGGGAGCATGACGAACTTGCTGCCGGTTGCTCAAGCAAGAATTGAATGATTACTTGTCGAGGTCGCTAGCTAACCACATTATGCAATACTAATTAAATAAAATTGGCATAAACAGGAAAAAAAATATGGAAACAATTATACTGAAGTGATAGGTTCAGTATAATTGTTTCGGTGTTTAGGTACGCTAATACTGGAGAAAGAACATAAACATTGTCTTGAGTTAATCACAGCGACCAACTATTCTTATCATTTAAATAATCGTTGATGGAATAGTACGCCTTTTGACAAAGTTTGGATTTTACTTGAGCTTTAAACGCATTAAAAGGTAATTCTAGTAAAGAAGGTGGTAGCTTGTTGTAAAATGTTATACCAAGCCCAACAAATGAGTTATGCACCTTATGAAGCCGGTGAAAGGGAACACGTAGTTTGTCCTTACTTCTAGTGTTAACAGTGTGAATATCACTGTTTTTAGCGTATAAGTATATATTTTGCCTAATATATAACATGTTGGCGAAAATGAATTGTGATGACACCGTAAGAATACCAATATCTTTAAAAAAGTCCCGTAGGGAAACTCTGGCACCTAGCTGGTAAATTGCTCGAACAGCTCGTTTCTGAAGGACAAAAATATTTTGAATATCAGCTGCAGTACCCCACAGTAGAATACCGTAAGACATAACGCTGTGGAAATAACTAAAATAGACTAACCGAGCTGTATAAACGTCAGTATATTGTCTTACTTTTCTGACGGCGTAGGCAGCTGAACTGAGCCTTCCCGCTAGGCTTGAAATATGTGGGCCCCACTGAAGTTTGCCATCCACTGTTATGCCCAGAAAAACTGCCGAGTCTACAGTTTTAAGCACCTCTTTATCTAAGACGATGTTGGGACCTAGATTTCTAACATTCGGTAAGGCGAACTTTACACATTTGGTTTTCTTGGCATTGAGAACTAGATTATTTGCCGTAAACCAATCGGTAACCATTGAGAGTGCACTGTTCACGTCGTCAAAATCTGGGCTGTTCCTGTCTACTTTAAAAATAAGAGATGTATCATCTGCAAACAGTACAACGTCACAAATACCCTTTAAAAAGAATGGTAAGTCATTGATGTACACTAAGAACAAGAATGGGCCGAGTATAGAGCCTTGAGGCACACCTAACTGAACCGGTAGCCCGGCAGACTTTACACCATTAATATCTACACATTGGAACCTATTATGTAAGTAAGAATTTATTACGTTTATAGCTTCGTTATGGACACCGTAATGACGTAGTTTACGCAAAAGCGTGTCATGGTGCACGCAATCAAAGGCTTTGGAGAGATCGCAGAATACTCCGATAGCATTTTGCGAGTTCTCCCATGCGTTAAAAATGTGTTTCAAGAGAACAACACATAAGGAGCGAGTCGTAGTTACAGGTATGTTGGCAAAAAACTCATTAAATGCCTGTGCTACGTCAGCTGGCGTATTAACTAATTTGTTGTCGACCAAAATTTCAAGTTGTTTTTCTTGTTTAACCGATTTACCCGTCTCATTGTTAATGATTTTCCAAGTAGTTTTTATTTTATTATTTGAATTTTTAATTTGATCGCTTAAAAATTTGGATTTAGCAAAAGCACTAATCTGTTTAAATAATTTTGAATATTTTTTTACATACTCTAGGAAAGGAGTATCAAACCTGTATTTTTTTAAACCATATAACTCGTAAAGCCTCGCTCTACTTTTGTAAATACCTGGAGTAGCCCATTGGTTAAAGCCAACGGAGGTGCCATTAATGTCAATGGTGTTGGTCTTGAAAGTAGATTTGTACTCTTTTTGCACTACATCAAAGAGGGCTTCATAAATTGCATTAGGATTATCGTGTTCTACTATAGATGGTGCAATTCTGCGAGCTATATTATTTTTAAACTTGGTGCAACGACTAGCTGTATAAGGCCTGCATTCAAGTTTACGCGCCTTTTTAAACAATGGCATAGGGAAACTGGATAGCAAACCACAGTGGTCGGACGTTAAATCAGTTAACACTAATTTATTTTTGGCATCACAATCACTAAATATATTATCAAGACAAGTTGACGAACATGCCGTGATCCTGGTTGGTTCAAAAAACAAGTTAAATAAATTAAATGACCTAAACAGATTGAGAAGTCTAATACTTAATGGAGTAACCTCTACAATATTAATATTAAAATCTCCACATACAACTATACTTTTATTACTTGATTTTAACTTATTGAGTAAATCCTCCATGACTGATTCGAAACAAATGAAATCCCCAGAGGGGGGTCGATAAACGCAAATTATAACGTATCGCTCGAGTTCAACACAAGACAACTCAATAGTGCGCTAAAAGAAAGATTAACTAAATCTAAACGTTGCTTACATTTCAGCTTGTTTGAAACAAGAACTAAAGAACCACCGCGGATGGCCCTTTTTCTCGCAAATGAACTTTGTACAGTAAAATTATCATCATTGATAAACACTACTTCATGTTCTTTCAACCAATGTTCAGTTAAACATAACACCTGAACATCATGATTCTCTATAAATAAGCTTAACTCTAACTCTTTGCCGGACAGACCCTGCATATTTTGATGAACAACATTCAACATATGCGGCTCATCCGTTGTCGCACCTACTAGTTTAAACTACTAGGCGTATCAATAGTAGTGTTAGTATCACTACCAACAGTAAATAAACACGACTTCGACATACTACTTATGTCTGAGTTAATATAAGTACCAACAGTAAATAAACAAGACTTCGACATACTACTTATGTCTGAGTTAATATAAGCTAATAGCCTCGCTATTTTATGTCTAAACATAAGGGGCAGATACACTGAGTTCCTTGTTGATTTTAACTTATCAACAAAAATGTTGGTATCAAAAATTATAAGTTTATCACTGTAGTGACTGACCAAAAACTGCATATGATTATTAAGCATATGAATATATTTGTTTTTTCTACTAGATAATTTCTCAAAATATGGAAAAGCACACAAAATAATTTTGTTACAATTAATCTTTAAAATCTCAGTAACACTGTCAGTAATATCATCTTGTTTGATCAGTGAACTATTACCTACAAACACAGTTATGTTGGTATTACAATCATATTGATATCTCATAATTGATGACATTATTTCTGTAAAGGATTTCCCAGGCAAACAATTATTTTGATTAGAAATATTCAACTTGTTACTAACTAATTTCCCTAAACCTCTTCCTATACTATCTGAGAACATAACGGACTGAAAACCAAGGTGACTGCAACAAGGGGTAACACTACTAGCTACTGACTGTACCCCTTGAGATTGTTCATGCACAGTATCAGGTATATTTTGAATGGAGATACAGTGCAGACTACTCACAACTTGGGACGGGTCCACCGTTGCCTCAGGCTGGAGGGCATCAAGGTTGGATACCCTTTGACAAGTGCACTGAGTATTATTGAGAGTCAGCAAATCCATTCTAATACTCTATTTTACTCTTTGCTGAATTAAAGGCCACATGTGAACACCCGTACAGACCTTAGCATTATATTAACATTAAAACTGTTCACTTGCCATCCGCCATATTCACTGCGTTACTGTGTATTATTATAAAATTTTATCTTTAAATTTTTGTTTATTTTATAGGGTATCAATCGTAATTAATTTGGATTACAAATTAATTACACGAAAACAGTTTTTTTTTGGTTTCTTTGTACTAAAAAAAACAAATTTATTTTATATTCATTCAATTTTTGTTACTTTTCTTTTAGTATCTAGTGGTATTCCGAAGGCGCGTGAAAATTTTGAACTAAATATGTATGGTATTTGACAGTAAAGTTACCTTCCTAATAAGATTTGAAATATAATAGCAGGAAATCGAAGTTTAACTTACCTTAAATTTTATGTTTATTTTCACAATGGCTCCTGAGATCTTGCACACAACGATACACTTCATGTTTTACAATTTGACAGTTCATATTAAAGAAAAATAAATAATATTGAGTTATTGCATTCCACAATTTCGCTCAGTGTGTCATTTCAGCTGTTGAAAAGTACACACAATGTACACATTCGTCTTCCTTGCTGTATAGTAAATCACACGTGCCTTGTTAATCAGGCAATATTCAGCTCTTGAGGTGACTGTTACACACATAAATGCTACTATAATGTTATTATAATGCAATTATTTATCAATTAGAACTCTTACTCAGCTATGTGCTGAATAATTTGTGCCCAAATTAGTGTTTTGAGTTTTGTCTACCAATTCATTTGTAGCAAGGATATGTTCCTTAATTTGGTGCTTAGAGCATACATATTTATTATAAAGTGACTTAAGGGATTCATCAAGAACTTGAATTTCAGACTGTAAGCGCTGAGTGTCTATTTCATATATATTTATGCTATCTTCTAATTTAATTTGATAATTTTTCAATTTGTTGACAAGAGAAACACGTTCTTTCCTTAATTGAATATTTTTGGAATAATGTTTCTGATGTTTCTTGAATTTATTACATTTTTTAATAATTTTATTCAGTCTTGCATATTTTTTAAATTTATTTTGACTTATTTTATGACTACAGTTATGTCTCAGTAAGGAATTCTCGGTAAGGTCAATTGTCGTTATAGAGTGTGGGTTACAATTTGTATTAAACAATTCATTAAACAAATGGTCAGTTTCTTTGACCTGATTACGTTCTTTATCCTTTTCTAACTGTTAAATTTTGACATTTGCATGGATTAATTCATCCTCTAGGTCCCTAAACTTACATAAAGCCTCCTCATACAAATTACTACACTTGTTGAAACCATCTGTAACCACCTTTAGTTGATCCTGTTCAGCAACAACACTGAGGTATTGAAGATGTAGGTCTACTAGCTCCTGTTTTAAGCTTGAGTTTTTGAAGACAACTTTCTCGACTTCATTCTCACTTTCCTCTCTCTCGTCTAACAGCTCTTGACATTTATTTTTGGAAGCCTGTAGTTCGTGAAGGGTCGTTCTCAACTTAAGCGTCATTCGATAGACCGACGGTAAAAGAAATAATGAAATCATCAATTGGGACTGCAACATTTCACTCCCCCTGTGGAGCTAGATGGACTAGAATGCATCCAATACCAAATTAAAGCCTTGCTAAATAAAGTAAGCCTCCAAATAAACAAAACAACTATGAACATTCTAATTGCAGAGGGGGTCTCTAATAAGAATTTTTTTTTTTGTTACGTTAGGACAATCACAGGATGTGCTACTTGGCACACATTTTCAGACGCTCTGAACCACACCTGTTACATGCAGCAATGCAGTACAGGGCCAAACCTAAGAAGGTCGGACGACCTATTTACACATGGAATGACAACCTAAAACAGGACATGAAATACTTCGACAAGGAAATCCAGTTTTGGAGGGACACGGAGACAGAAATAAGATCAAGAAAGCGGCTAGTGATATCTACAAAAAAAAAACAGAAACTGATAGTAGCGAGAACTCAGAAGACGACCAAGAAAACAAAAACACGGAGCCTTGACATAGAAAACAGCCAAACAAACGGTTAACCTCACCAAAAGATGCATCGGTGAAGCTCGACCTGGATCAACATGCCGGCGAGGACGTGAAAGATAAATATCCTATAGACAAATATCACCCTTCTCTCTACTAGTCCAATGCTTACTTAAGGCTGCATAGTCGGTAGGCTCGTTATCCTCTCCTATCCTATGGGCACGTCTTCCCTACCATTACAGCGCCCCCCGGTCTACTTCTTGATATGCAATGGCCTATGTAGCACCATGAAACATGAGGCTTCAAAGGCTAGTACAAATCTTGGGGTTCATTCGATTAATCGAGTCTGGTCAAACCACACTGGGATCGGTGCAATTCATTTCATTTCATTTCATACAGTGATAGTAGTGGCTTGTAGCCCGTCTTCTTTAAATTCGCTATGAAAGAAATGTCTAATATTATTATTTACAATGACCGCTGTCCCTCCATGTGATGCACCGTCAGGGTGATTTGTGCAATAGACACAGTAGTTGTCCATTTTTAATGTCTTGCGGTTATTGAGGTGAGTCTCCTCTATTAATTCTATATCTATTTTGTTTTCCTGAATCAACAGTTCTAGTTCCTGTTTGTTAGGTAGCAAACCATTAATATTCCAGGTGGCTATTCGTAGTGAGGTCATAATGAGATTTTACTGATGAGTGATGTGATGAGATTCATCATTGTGCTCATTTGTGAGATAAGTAAATCTATCCTTTCAGTCTGTTTTAATAGGAGGGCCTATAATTTAAGAGTATTTTCATGCAGATTCAAATCAAATCAAATCATTTATTCGTATAGAATGCAGGTATTTTACAATATAGCTGTTACAAAAATATAATGAGCCGGGTACATTCTGCCTGAGTTTCAGCATGCCAAAAATTTTAGATTGTGTTCTACATTTGTTCTCTGTGACTATTGCATATAACTACTTTGCTATATTGTTTGTTACAATTGTTGTATGGTTGTTTTTTTAGGTATGTTTGTCGTGTTTGTGTAGTTCACAGAATCTGATCTAGTTAGAATTGGATCTTCTATCGGTTTTTGCACATTTGATCTTAGTTGTTTCTGTATCTTATTGGTATCTTGTTTCCTGGTAACAATTTCCTTATAAATTTTTCAACCCTTATAGCTAGCAGAATGGCTTCTAAAGCATAAAGCGCAAACTGCCGGTGTGTTCTGATCTATAGTACACTTGGTGGTATTGTGCGGCCTTGCACACTTCACACACCTGTATGGTCCCATACAATTGTTTTTTGTGTGTCCGTATTGTTGACATCTGGTATATTGGACTTAGGGATTGCAAAATCTGGATTATTTTCAAATCCGGATTTACAAAGTATAATCGCACACAAATCCGGACTATCCGGATTTTTCGAAGTTTTTAATTTTATTTAAAAAATAATTAAGTATACGTGTAAACTCTATACAACGACACTCAAGGGACTGTGCACATTTCGACGTTATAGAAAGTTGTCGTTAAATGGAGAGAAGAAAAATCTGCATAAGAAAAAATTAAAAAAAAAAACCGAGCTATCCTTTTGATGCTTTGAAAGAAAGTAAACCAAGTTCTTCAGCAAACTTCTCCGATATAGCTTAGCTTTCACGATCGGCCCCGACATAGGCATATTATGCTGGCGCTGTCGGTGAAACCATGATAGTATAGCTTGATCCAAATCTTCGTATTTAGGTTTCTTATTTGGAAAATTTTCCATCCTGATCTGCCTGTAGAATTTTTTCTTTATTTTTTAACCGATGAAAAAAAAACGGAGGAGGTGATCAATTCGACGCGTATATATATTTTTTTTTGTGACCACGCATAACTTTTTACATAGTAGTCAGATTGTGATAATTCTTTTTTTATTGGAAAGGATATACTCCGAGGGTGGTTCCATATAAATTTGGAAAACAAGATCAAACCCTAAGGGTCAAAAAACAGGGGATGATTGATTGTTCACTCACTGATTGTAATGTTTAACCACGCATAACTTTATACAGAGTAGTCCGATTTTAATAATGCTTTATTCCTTGGATAGGGTATACTTTGCCAAGTATTATTAGTACATTAAAGCCACAAAAAATTATGAAATAAAAATTTTCACCAAAAAATTTAACTGCCGAAAAAACTGAAAAGAAAAAAATAATAAGCCTTAAAATTATGAGTCGGCGCTGAAAAAGCGATGAACAAAAATCACTCAAAGCGCCAACTCATAATTTTAAGGCTTATTATTTTTTGCTTTTCAGTTTTTTCAGCGGTTAAATTTTTTGATAAAAAGTTTTTATCCATATGGTGGACACGGTAGAGTGACTAAAATCCAAAGCGTCTGAAAAATTCACTTATCTTCTCTCCCACCTCTATTGCGCGTATCAGTAAAACTTTTTTGTCAATACACACTCATTTTCTCTTACTTGCCACGTTTACAGTTAGAAAGTTTGTGAGCAACTTGGAATATGATAACGTATAGATAATCCATGACTCCTAGTAACAACACACGTGCAAGCAATCCCAATTTGTAAACAAAGAACGGATTTCTTAGAAAGTTCGGTATGTTATGATGCCGACAGTCGAGCTTATTACGGGCTAGGATAATAATGCGACAAAAGAAACGTACACAGCTGCGCAGTTTTTACTAATTTTGGCAACTTAAAAAGTACTTTTTATTATTTAATTGTTGTCGTTACTGAGGCGTATTTCCAATCTATACAAGGCTAGAACGCAAGGGTGTGAAACTAGTCGCGTATAATATAGATTGGAAATTACTTTTTAATCAAGGTCCTCCAATCTATACAAGAGTAGTACGCACATACTCGTGTATACTTTGTAGTGGGCAAAGTAACTAAATTGTTCCATAATATACAGTGCTACTCCGCATGCAAACTAAACCTGTCGGTATAGACGAGCGGCTGGCGAGTGTTAGAAACGACATGGTTTGGGGAGGTTAGGTTAGGTTAAAACTGCGACCTCCTATGGAAACGCCTTGATTCTGTTGACGAGCCCTGTCAGCAAAGTGTCTTGTCGAGCGTTGCTACTTCCCCTTCATTTTATTCGTCAACCCCACACCTCTTCCGGCCTTTAAATCGATATCGATACACGAAAATTCGAAAGTTAGATTAGAATATTAACAAACATATTTCTCAAAAATGGGGGGGGGGGGTCCGAAACTTTTCCTTCACAAGAGAGGCTCTACACCTCCCCTCTCCTCCCGTAACACCTTAAATCGAAGCCCGGCAATCAGAAGTCCTACCAAATTCCTATGGTGGCATTCTGGCCTTGTATAAATTGGACATATGCACGTGCGTGTCTACGTTACAAACTATATACAAGTAGTACGCAAAATGCGTGTATACATTGTAATAACAAGTTTAAAAAATGCATTACAAATGATACGCGAGCAGATTCCTATGATTGCGATTTGGCCTTGTACAGAATGGAAATACGCGTTACTGAGAGTGGGTATAATGCTATATAGAGTGTATCATTGTATGGAAGATAAGCTAAACCAATACAAGTGGAGTGATTTCGACGCTTTAGTGAGTTGTCGTTAAATCGAGTGACGTTACATGGAGTTTACACTGTATTTAGATTTGTCACGTAGTTTACGCTGAAATATAATTAAGTTGGTGGTTAAAGACACGTGCTCTATTTTATATGTTTACAAAGAAACGCTTTATTGAAATTCGAAAAAACCGGATTATAATATTATTAAAATTCGAATTTATATGAGGACGGAAAATCCGGATTTTTCAGTTATTTCCGAATTTCGAACTATCCGGATTGCAATCTCTAATTGGACTATTGTGGTTTTCCTTTATGGATCTTCAATTATAACCTTTTGGTTGTAAATATATTAAACTTTAACATATTTGTTGTTATCGTGTGGGAGTAAGATAACAACGAAAATATTCGAAGGCTGCTTGGTGCCCCATAAACGAGCAGTTACTATTTCTCCTTTTACTTGGTTTCCTGATTCCTCAATGGCTTCCACAATTGCCTCTTTGGGTGTGCTAAAATGTAGATGCTTGATTACAATTCTTATACATTTTTCATCTTTTCGAGTAAATGCCTATTAATCCTTTGCTTCGAACGTGTTCTATTAGAGTTTTGTATTTTTCAACAGACTGAGAAGAAATTACTAATTTATTTCTAGACACCACTTTATATGAATAGTCACTCTTTTCCATAACTTCTTCAATAAAACTCGTTAATTTTTGGAGGTCATCTATACCATAGAGTATTATAGGTGGAGGTTTCGAGGGTTTCTTTGTTCTTTTGTCTTGAGTACCATTTTGATCTTGACAATCAACACTTAAAAGATCAAAACTATTTGATGTCTTAATTGCTGGTGGTGATATCTGAGCAGTGTTGTCAGTGATAATGCCTCTACGATCACTCAATATTTGTTCTCTCAGCAAAGTTCTTTTGGTCATCTTTGATGATGTACCTTTTTCATCAGGGGATCGGTACCTTTTCTGCCTTTGATCAGGAGCTCTTGGCCTCTGCTTTGAGGTGGAATAATCGCTCTCTTGTTCCTATCTTAATGTATGCCTAACGGGCACTCGTTGCCAAGAAGGAGGAATAGGTGCGACATTTTCTGTAATGTGAGTCTCCACTTTTTCGGGTTCTGTTTCTGCAGTTGTACGTGTGAGGATATTTCCTACAGATAAAGATCTTGGTCTTGATCTTGATATAAACAAGCTCGGGTGGAATGCTTGCTGAACAAATTTTTATTGGTGCTTCCAGGAGCATTTACTGACACAGGGGCCTGGTCGCCTACCCCTGTGGAGTCTTCGGTAACAGATTTCACACTCACAGGCCCGGGTACCTGCGAGCGCCGGGGGCTGTCCGGAGCGCATGACAAAACACTCATTATTCGACATTTTCATTTATTTAGGTTGGAAATTACATATAACACTTTTACAAGGTGCTATAGCCACACTTTTGGGGGATATTTATTTCCCACAGGCTTGTGGTAGTCTAGTACAGGTTACTTAACCACCGCCTGTCGCTCGGCGTTGTTGTTCATTTAGCACCACCCGGGGGACACGCCCAAGTAGCACAGAACTGCATTATAAATTGTCACATAAGGCCCACAGCGGTACTCTGAGCATTTACATAGAGTTACTAGTATTCACCCGGGGTGTAACAGCTGTTTAGAAAAAAACGTGGTCAACTATAATGCTATTTGCTGTACAGTAATTCTATTAAGCACCACAAACACGCCACAAAGTCACTGTTATTCAGCGCTTAGTAGTGCAGTACCCTATCAGCTGTAAGTTTTCTGAATAATAGCCCACACGTGTACTATACAACCGTTGCATTTTAAGAGAGAATATGTAACCCACTATAATGTAGTCAGTTAGGTACTTCGTGAACTTATTTAACAAAAATGTAATGCTTTATGCTGCATACAGGTTCACTTTTCCCCTATTAGTCAGTTGTTACCATACACTCGAATAACAGGATGCATCGAAGTGTGCATGCGCGAATGGAACATTGGACGCGACGGGTTCCGTATGTTATATTTATAAAAAAATAAATAAAATGACATCAATTTATTTCAGACATAACCCATATTACAAAAATTAAGATAAAAGTAACCATGCTGCAGCAGAAAACAATAAAATGTTATTAACAAACTAAAAATATATGTCACTTAGTTGAAATAAAAGCAAATGTCAAATTTACGTCGGATTTAAATTAAAGTAACAATAAATAATAATTGCACATATTGACAAAACAATACAAAAAAGCCTTTATAAATAGAGATCAGTGTGTTTGGTGACATTAGGCTGAGTAGGTACTCTCTGCTACAAAAATCTTCTTATAACTTACACATTTTCGGGACTAATATGGTTGCCACAAAATTAATATTGGTATGTTTCTGGTACTTTCTTAAAAATGAAGAAGATTTTTAAGAAAGTACCAGAAACATAGATCCAAGATTTTTTAAATTATAATACATAAATTAATTTCGAGAGTTTTTAAGATTCCAGATTTCGACAATTATTGTCAGAGGTAGTCAGTTAGGAAATACCAGTACAGCTAGCATCTAAAAAAACAATGAAATTTTCTTTATGTTTATTTAATTTTCCCTTTTTAAAGAACAATTTACGGTGTACCACCCTGGTCCAGGCCTTGAATTTTCATCTTTTTATAATTTCAAGGAGTATAAAAGTACTTCTCGGTGGCCACCATAGAATTTCCTTAGTTTTCCACGATGGAGGAACGACTGTTAGATCGACAACATCGCTTTCTATAGTCTGAACTATTTTGAAAAGCTTGTTCTGTAAAAAACAAGAGAAATATATTTATTATAATAGAAGTATCAGTTCCTTAAAATGACAACACTACCTATACAGTTTTTGAGGAAAAAAACCACAAGATATAATAACATATTGAATACCTAAACTTAACGTAACATAATAATTATATACAAAACATCTACAGACACAAACACAGAGGACCCACTTTACTACCTACCAAAATAGCAGGAATTAAGTCGATCGCAACTTATTTACTTTTATTCGCAACCCTAAATTGAAATGATATTGTTCATCTATCGTAGAATACGAATGACCAACCCAGTTGCGATTTAGCGATAAACTGATGATCTATGTAAACAAATAATGCGACATGACGTCGCCACCGCACCGCGCGCCGGCGCGGGCGTGTGAACGATAGCGTTGCATGCACCATGTTGCAGATCAAGCGAAATGTTTCATAAAAAATACTTTTCGCCTCGCATAAATACTGTGCGTATGGCATGTCAATTTCAATTTCATATGGAAGTAATTAATTATTATTAGGCCAGAAGAATACATTATTTTTAGATAGGTACCTACTAAGTTATAGGTATTTCGTCGCATATTGAATAAATCAATAACTTATGTATTATACATACCCATAATTAAATTATAATATCAGCTACTTAAATTAAAATTTTAATTAAATACTTATCGTCGAATAACAACTAAAAAAAGGAACAAAATGGCTTTAAACGAACCACGGCGGAACCCTAAAAGCTTGGATCCATAAAGGTAGTTATCAAGGTAACTGATGCAAATGTGAACCAATATAACTCTCCTAATCGATCCATGTCTGATTTGTATTCCACAAGTGCCAAACTATTTTACTCTTTGCTGAATTAAAGGCCACATGTGAACACCCGTACAGACCTTAGCATTATATTAACATTAAAACTGTTCACTTGCCATCCGCCATATTCACTGCGTTACTGTGTATTATTATAAAATTTTATCTTTAAATTTTTGTTTATTTTATAGGGTATCAATCGTAATTAATTTGGATTACAAATTAATTACACGAAAACAGTTTTTTTTTGGTTTCTTTGTACTAAAAAAAACAAATTTATTTTATATTCATTCAATTTTTGTTACTTTTCTTTTAGTATCTAGTGGTATTCCGAAGGCGCGTGAAAATTTTGAACTAAATATGTATGGTATTTGACAGTAAAGTTACCTTCCTAATAAGATTTGAAATATAATAGCAGGAAATCGAAGTTTAACTTACCTTAAATTTTATGTTTATTTTCACAATGGCTCCTGAGATCTTGCACACAACGATACACTTCATGTTTTACAATTTGACAGTTCATATTAAAGAAAAATAAATAATATTGAGTTATTGCATTCCACAATTTCGCTCAGTGTGTCATTTCAGCTGTTGAAAAGTACACACAATGTACACATTCGTCTTCCTTGCTGTATAGTAAATCACACGTGCCTTGTTAATCAGGCAATATTCAGCTCTTGAGGTGACTGTTACACACATAAATGCTACTATAATGTTATTATAATGCAATTATTTATCAATTAGAACTCTTACTCAGCTATGTGCTGAATAATTTGTGCCCAAATTAGAGTTATATCATCTGAGGATGCGCTGTCTACGCTATTATTCAGCAACGAATGCATTCACTGTGCACTGTTAAAGTGCTGTTAACCAGCACTTTTGTGCTACTTGGGCGTGTAGGGTGGGCCTAGGAAAGGTGGTAAATTCTACGGACGCGAACAACATCATCCCCCTATTGTGAAAGTAACGAGTGGAAACATCGCTTCGACTAGCCTGTGATTAGGTACGTACCTATTCGCTTACACGCTGTGTAAAGTGACCGTTGACTCTCACAACTTGGCGTACTTACTTCATATTATATTAATGTCAAGAACGCTACATTCTGTAATTTATTCAAATTTGCTCAGTGCCAAGTAAACTAAAAGCGGTTGCTTTGCTTTTAAAGTTGCTCGCTACAGAACGAAATTCGAAGTAGAAAACGAATGCCATAGTCGAGACTATAAGCTCTGTAGAATCGCGGCGTGTTTGATCAGGGGGCATTGTGTAAGGAATTAGCTTACTTATATACAATGCCAACTGTTTATATACAACCCCTATTTAATTATGTGTGACCGCCGAACTTATATCAAGCAATGAAGTGTATTCATATGGGTTCATGGGTTAGAAGAAAACTTCGTCAATAACTCTGGAAAAAATAAGATCCGATTTCAAACATTATTTCATTGACTGAAAGCTAAATTATGTATGTATAATATAATATAACACGTATATACTTGTCATATTATATTAAAACAAGAAACACGTGGACGGATTGGTGGGCATCAGCCATACACAACTAAATGTATGAAAAACTTTCTGAAGTTTTCTTAACTCTTAAATCAACACAGTGGTTAACAAAAACATTAACTAGCAGCTCTTCCAAAAGACTCACTATGAATGAATCACCATGTATATATTTTTAATATTTATGTGTACTTTATTGTACACCACAAAAATAAATAAAAAACAGTGAACACTACAAAATTTACATGGCGGCATTATCGCTTTCTGCGATCTGTTCCAGGGATCCTAGGGACAGTGATTAGTCTGTACATAAAATGGTATGTCATTGGTGTAAAAAATAAGTATACAGTATACTGGAATATATAAACACATGTATAAACCCTATGTGCAATACAAGATCTTACAAAGAACATACAAATAGGTCGCACAGTGCTATAAAACAGACTAAATTATACTAAACATTAGTCTGAATAAAATACACAAAGCTGGAAGTAATAATCATAAAGAAAACAAGTACCGCAGGTTTATAAAGAATTTACGTGTTACTTTACCCACTTAGACGGTCCTACCCACGCCTGCCCTTCCCCGCAGCTTATCGCACCGCACCGCATCGCGCCGCACCGCACCCTCGTCTTCAGCCGGTTGATTCTACGCGAAGAATCCACTTTCTGTTTAGAGAGTCCCCATTAGGGTGAGGCTGAATTGAGAGCTATTAAATAGTAGATTTTTGATAGTTCAACAAGAACTAAACTGAAATTGAATTACGAGATTAGAATTAAATTGCAATAGAACAGTTTCAATGTATCCTCTATTTACTTATTAGCCTCATCATTGTTAAGCTACGTATACCACTTAAGGCAAGAGTTAGACAGCTCCGACACAAGTACTACATGTTGTAACTTACTGGGGCTGCTTCCGTTTATATATGACACACATAATGCTTGCAATAATAAAAATAAAATACCTATGTATCTTTGTATATTTTAACAGTCAACTAGTTGTAGGTTCACATTGAGAACGATTGTAGTTTCACCTCAGCTCGTTCCATTATTCACATATTTACATAATAATAGCTTCAGAAAGAATACTCCAGCTGGCTTACCATCTTCATCACCATTCGTTAATAAGTAGTTAACTAGCATACTGTTCACAGTTTATGGTAATCAGTAGTTAACTAGCATACTGTTCACAGTTTATGGTAATCAGTAGTTAACTAGCATACTGTTCACAGTTTATGGTAATCAGTAGTTAACTAGCATACTGTTCACAGTTTATGGTAATCAGTAGTTAACTAGCATACTGTTCACAGTTTATGGTAATCAGTAGTTAACTAGCATAGTGTTTTTTTTTTTTAATTATAAAATGTTTATTTGTACAGACAGAAAAACTTATATAAGTACACAAGGATTAAGGGAAAAATTGTACAATAGAGTCTCATTAAAGGGCAAACTGATGCCTCCTAAACTAGGCCAAAAACCTGTGCTTTAGAAGACAAAGTTCCTCCATTTATAAAAGCATACAATTTGTATTAAGTGTCATGCAAGTACTTATAGATAACAAAAAAATAAATTAAATAAACAACGCCTTAATTAAATACATTAATTAGATCTATTAAGAGACAATTGTAATAAGATTCTCGGTGTTGTCATATGTTAACTTCTGCAACCAGTCTGTAAGTTTGATTTTAACTTCATGTTTAGTCAGGGGGTAAACGGAAATAAGTTTATTAATTTTGTTGTACAGTCGAGAGCTAGTTGCCGCATATTGTCGGCTGGCAAACTTGGAACGGCATTGGACTATATCGCACACAGGAGTGCCTTTGCGTTTTTTGAGCTTAGCATGGTCTAGGTGTAGCGTAGAGTGTTTGCGCAGCACGGCGCGTAGCACAAAAAGCTGTCTCACAGTTAATACTTTGGCTTCTGAATAAAGTTGGTTGGTCGAAAAGTCTCTGCGTTTAAAGTGAATGACTTTCAAGATCGCTCTTTGAGCTCTTTCAACTTTAAGTAGGGATGTTTTGTAGGTTCCGCCCCAAACTGGCATACAATATAAAATTATTGATTGACAGAGGCTCTGGTAAACTATTAAAGATAGATCGGGACCAGCAGAGTGCCTTAGCTCCTTAAATATATAGATTAGTTTTCTGATTCTTGTACAGAGGGCGTCGATATGGGGTTGCCAGCTAAGTTTATGATCCAAGTGGACTCCTAAGTATTTTATGTCAGGGACCAATGACAGGAATGGGCAGTTGCAATTGGGCGCCTCACCTGAGCAAATGTGGGCTTTAATTTGACCTGATTCCGGTGGAGGAGGTAAAGTATTAGGTAGAGAGAATCTAATGACCTTAGTCTTTGCTACGTTAAGGGTAAGTAAATTTACTGAGAGCCACTCCATCACAAAGTGAAGCGACTGTTCTGTCCTTTTAATTGCCATGTCCCAGTCAGTATCATGAACTATCAGCGCTGTGTCATCGGCGTACGTAAATATATCGCAATTTGGAATGTTTGCGTGGCACAGGTCATTGATGTAGAGCAAGAAGAGAGGGGGTCCATGGATACTACCCTGCGGTACACCAAAGCTGATAAGTCTATCATCACTCTTTGTAGAGTCAATTTTAACTCGTTGAGTACGATTAAAGAGGTAATCTTTAAAAATGTCTAATGCGACGCCGCGTATCCCAACGCTTTCCATTTTCGAGATCAAGATAGGGATGGAAACCGTATCGAATGCCTTGGACAAGTCGAGGAAGATGCCGTAACATTTCATACCTTTGTCCATGTTGTTAACTAATGTTTTGGAGAGGTCAACTACAGCGTCCTCCGTTGAGATTCCCGGTCTAAAACCGTACTGATTGCTAGCTATGATTTTGTGTTTAGACAAATACGCAACGAGACAATTGTTAAGTATCCTCTCTAGGATCTTGGATAAAGAGCTTAGTACGGAGATTGGACGGTAGTTAGTTTCATTGGCTCTGTCTCCACTCTTGAAAATCGGGTGCACGACCGCTTTTTTGAGGACGTTGGGAAAGACCCCAGTATCAATAGCACGATTGAAGATATGCGTGATGGGTGTTGCTAAGATGGAACTCGATTGTTTCAACACTTTAGCTGAAATGTTGTCGTAGCCAGTGGCACAGTCAGAGCACAAGGAGTTGATCAGCCTCTCCACTTGTATCTTATCCAGTGGCAGTATGACAAGAGAATGGCACGGTGGAGGGCGTGGAGGGGTTTTAACATCATGGTTAAATCTAGTGACAGGAGTAACTTGAGAAGCTAGTTTACTACCGATATCAGTGAAAAAGCAATTGACACGGTTCGCTGAAGTTTTAAGATCATCAGTAAGTAGAAGAAGCTCTTTGGGAGAATGCGGTTTAGAAGTAGAGTTGGTAATCGCTTTAATTGCCCTCCAGGTTGCTTTAGGGTTATTTTTAGCCTTTTGCAGTTCATTTTTGTCATATGCTCACTTTAGTTTTTTTAATAATGTGTTAAGGTAATTGCGATATCTTTTGTAAGTGATTTGAAGTACACACAGTGTTCACAGCTTATGGTAATCAGTAGTTAACTAGCAAACGGTTCACAGTTTATAGTAATCAGTAGTTAACTAGCATACTGTTCCCAGTTTATGGTAATCAGTAGTTAACTAGCATACTGTTCACAGTTTATGGTAATCAGTAGTTAACTAGCATACTGTTCACAGTTTATGGTAATCAGTAGTTAACTAGCATACTGTTCACAGTTTATGGTAATCAGTAGTTTAAGTTCCGGTTACTACAATACCCAGTGGCCGTAGAAAGGATACTGTTCGCAGTTTATGGTAATTACTCAAACTGCCAGACCGTCAAAAATTAAATGAGAAGGAAAGGAAACCAGAAAAAAAAGCACCCACTTAGTCTTCACATTTACAATAATTAAAAGAATATAATACAGCAGCGTTCTCTATGCATTTTACCACCAAACTGCGATCGCTAACCCGCCTGCCAAGCGTGGCAATTATGGCAAAGCCCCTCAAATTGGGGGACGCCTAAGTCCAGCAGTGGACGTCTTACGGCTGAAATGATGATGATGATGAATACTTTAAAAGTAAATATTCATGTCATTGTTTATGTAAAATTCATCAATGTCAATGTTTATATAAAATCAGGAAATAGTCGCGGTCTGATCATTTGAGAATCATGTACGTGGCGGTGTCTGAAATGGTCTTTTGAGGAAATAACCATACAGTATGATTGAGTGGACCTGTCCAGTCAATGGTCGCATTTGTCAGTAATCTTGCAGCTCAACTCAGAACGTAAGGAACACAACGATTCGACGAACAATACCAAAGAAAGGACATCTTGGTAGGCCGCATTAAGTACTCAAACTGCCAGATTATCATTAAAATGAAATGAGTGAGAGAGATATATAAAAAAAACATCATCTACATAGTCCTCACATTCAAAATCATTAAAATAATAATAATATTATACTTCTCAGAGTATACATATTTTCATGTCATATGTAGTATAAACAATAGTCATCAAATGTCAAAGTGTGTATTCCCAATAAATAATAATAATAAAAAAAAAAACAATCAGTATAATAAATATATAAAAATTGGAGCAGCTTAAACCCAAGCTTTTTTGTCTTCAATATAATCTTTAACAGTATAAAAGGCTTTCTGGCACAAGTTACGTTTCATGAATGATTTGAATTTATTGAGACTTAGATCTTGAAGACGGCTTAGAAGTTTAATATAAAAGCGTATACGTTGACATCTGAATGAGCCACCTGTTTTCTTGAGCCTTGTTGAAGGTACAACAAATTTGTGTTTATTCCTAGTATTTATACTATGGATGTCACTGAATTTTTTAAACAATTTAATATTCTTATGGGCATATAAAAGATTTTCAAAAATATACTGTGAAGACACAGTCATTACATTAATTTCTTTAAATTTCTCTCTTAGTGAGTGTCTTGGGCTTAATTTATAAATTGATCTAGTTAACTAGCATACTGTCCGCAGTAAGTGGTAATAGGTCAATACTACGTACTGCTTCCCTCTCGCAACTGGCAATTAATTTTAGAGTACCTTGACATATTGAGTGCAATAAATAAACATTTAAAAAATATTTTATTGCTTAAATCATCTTGAAAGCCAAAGAAACGGTTTTATTTTGGAAAAAAATAATTAGTGTCCCGTCCGTCAGATCCCTCTCTTGTATAATTTGTAAGACCGCTACGTGTTGTTGGTTTTCAGCATATTATTCCCTCAGAAGAAATACCATCTTATAATATAGTACAGTTTACAAAATATGTCTTAGGATCTGTATTTTTTTTATTTACAATATCTTACAATATTTTATACCTATTTTAACTTAAATACAATCCAGAAAATAACACTAAAATAAAAATATTATATACAATTAAATAAAGGTAAAGAAAAAAAAAAAAATAAGGGAGGGGGGAAGAGCGGATCTGTATTTAAATTTTTGCCACCAACTTCCGAAATTAAAGTAATTTTTCACTTTGTAGTGTTTTTAAGGAAGTCGGTTGTTATTTTTTTGGACTAAGTTTTTTAAGGACGTCGATTATTTATTTTTTGGAAAACGTTTTTTTTATCTTTTTAGTTATGGTATGTGCACTAATCTATATGCTCTAATATAATCGTATTATTCGTCAATTTGTCGGGCACATACTTCATGAAAATTTAAGACTTATATGGTTTTCTCATGGATGCCATTGTCAGGACTAAACCATTGAAATGGGACCACACGGGAAGCACCAGTTTTCAAATAAAAAAAAGAATCATCAAAATCGGTTCTCTCAATAAAAGTTCAGAGGTAACAAACATGGTCGAATTGAGCACCTCCTCCTTTTTTGAAGTCGGTTAAAAATACAAAATATGAAAATGTAAAGCAATTTGTTCTAGTCGCTCTCGCAATATTGTCAACGGGTTTACAAATCGAATAACATTTTAACTGTGAAATAACGTCTAAAGAAACGCTATCAAATATGCATGGTGGAGTCGCTCAGCACTCCGTCAGCGTAGCCGTCAGCGTCGCCTGTCTGCGACAAAGGCAAACAAATATAGTCTCATGAAAGCATAATTCCATTAGAGGCGACAATGGCGGCGGCGCGGCCGCGGCCAGCGAGCACCGAATAATTATGAAACTCGTCGCGGAACGCATCACTGTCACCTCGGGCTCTCGTCTGCCTCCCTCCTCCGCCCCGTCGCACCGAATCTCAACCCCCTGTGTTCCTGGTAACGCTCATCAATCCTGAGACGGTAGCAGCCACTCACTTTCCTATTTTAAGTAACTGAGCGTATGAAGCTCCTAGCTTAGCGGAATACACGTGTCATTTGATGATAGGTAGAACGGGCTGGTGTCCGCAACTCCACGTCTGATCGTGTATTTTGCGTGCGGTGTGATTTGATGATTATGCCAAATCAAATTCTGCCATCTTAAAAGTACCTATACCATTGTAAATTTGGACATATAACTCTTTAATATGTGTTGGAGATATGGCCGTGTACCGGATGATTGGTGTAAGGCTGTAATCGTACCACTATATAAAAGAAAAGGCTCACAGCAGGACTGTAAAAACTACCGCGGCATTAGTCTTTTGAGTGTTGTCGGCAAACTGTATGCGAAGATTTTGATAAATAGAGTGATAGGAGTGACCGGTGAGAAAATATGGGATGTGCAGGCAGGATTTAGAGAGGAAATCTGTTCAAGGGACCTGACAGCAACCAGACGTTTTAGAACTGAATAGGAACTCTCGGACTTAGTACTAGCCTCGGCGTACCTGCAAGGCAACGCGGACATGCCGTCACCAGGTCTCGCCTTACTGGTTGAGTATTGTGAAAAGGAGAAACTGGAACGAATCATCGTGACAGACTCTAATGCGCATCACACGCTCTGGGGTAATACATTCATAAACTCGAGATCGCAAACAATAATAGACTTAATTGTATCAACCCTAAGTATCTCCAATTCCATCCGCGACTGGCGCGTGTCCAACGTGATATCATGCTCAGACCATAGATGAATCCGCTATATCATTAACTTTAACCTAACCAAAACACAGCCAAGAAGAGTTCTTCGCAGCATAGACCAAACCAAGACCAAGACCAAGCATATTAAACAGAATTACGCAGATTACCCACCCTTCCGGCTGCAATCACATTCATCCTTCTATCTAGCAGGGAGTTCGCATATCCTGGAGTCCTGCACTGGACAGACACTGACATATGTTGAGAAGACTGTTCATTAAAGCTAGGAGCACACAGTCGCCTGTAGACTGAGACCGCTATATAACAACTCGTAAAACCAATAAAAAACTGAAACACTTTAGAGGAAAGACTAGTTGGAGGCGTTTTAGTCCCAACATTTAAAATAACAACCTGGCAGAGAGTCAAAACCTGTCTTGCTCAAGAGACCGACCATTTAATAGGACGCCTGAAAAAATAGCACCTACACAACTAACGACGCTGAAACAAGCGAACCAGTTCTAACCACCCATTTTCCAGGATGCCAGATTGCCACCCAGCAAAACTGGGAACTGCACACGTGTTGTAAAATGGGCTACCCTTGCTCTAAAACAACTTATTGAATGTCAAATATATTTAAACTCAAAGTAGAAACTAATGGATGAATCTCAACTATTCAACGTTTGCACTTAAACATTTTGGGTAAATAATGAGTTTGAGAAACGCTGTTCGTGGGCAGGTAGCAGACTGTCGCTACAGTTGTACCCGCGCGATTGATTTGCCGTCTACCGTCGGACTATATATAAGAAAATAGTGAGTTGGCATTCTCCGACAGCAGGCTCACCGGGCCCGGATGTCACGTCTCCACTAGTAGGAGTGAACGCCTCGCTTGCTGAATGGCCGTAGTTTACAGCGCGAGATCATATCTATCTAGAATTCAATGTGAGCCACTTTTTTTTTTTTTTTTTTTTGGATGGGAAATCATCAAATGACTTCTCCCGCTCTGGGCCGAGCGCGAGGGCGAGTCAGACTTTTACTGACTAAAACCCACCCGTGTTCCTACAGTTGCCCATGTACCAGAGTCACGGTATCTCTTTCGAACAATCTCGCGACTCTGGCAGGCATCGGTCCTAGCAGACCCCTACATTGCTGCTGACATCTCTTTGAGGCGCGCGTGGAACACTACGCGCCGTCGACCCGAGCCTGGTCCTTACCGGGTGGCGAGCTACCCATCGCTCGCTACCCGCAAGCTCGCGCCTACGGTGGCCGGGAGTCCGCTATCGACTCCCGACGCCCGGGGCGTCTCCTCCTGCGGCGGCTAGGGACGTGAGGGCGCAGAGACTGTCACTCCCTCACGCACCCCGCCTCCTCCTTCGCGAGCATAACTGCTTCGCAGAAGGAGGTGACGGCTTCCCATGCCCTCTCGCTCCGTACCATGGCTCGCACCAGGGCCGGACGCGAGAGGTCGCCGCCGCCGATCGCCTCCACGAGGACACGGAGAGTAAAAGAGTAAAAGACGGGAATAAGTGGAGCAGGCTCATTGGGATCACGGCTCCCTCCGTCGTAAATAACGCTACAAATGTTCAGAAGCCCACCTCCATAAAGTGCTACTTTACACGCGGCGCACAATGAGTTGGCACAGAAGGTCCACAGCCACACAGCACAACTGTTACACTAAATAAATACCATGCCAGACAGAGAGAGAGAAAAGACAGAAAAAAAAACTGTTTTTGTCTCAAATTCGGCTCAGAATCATCACTTTTCGGACGTCAAAATTACAATAGACAGTTACCCAAAACCGTTTTTATTAACCATTTCCAGCGACTATTATGGTCGCTGACCACTTCCTAGTGGTTAAGCTGGGAAGAAGTGGCGCAACAAACTCCCACAAAGACAGAAAGTGTCGTATCGCATCGTATCGAGTCAACTTAGTATGTCAGCTATCTGCGGCTATTTAGTGTAACGCAACGCGCGCAGGGGCACGTGCTGCGGCGTACGTTAACAACTTTTCGCATAATGTACGTTTCTCACTACATAAAACTGGCCAAGTGCGAGTCGGACTCGCGCACCGAGGGTTCCGTACAAACCTGCAGGTATTCACGGTTTATGCATAAGGTTTATGTTTATGAAATTAAATGTTTTTTTTTTTTAATTTTTATATTTCAGTTGATTGAATGGAAGGTAAATTGTGGTTTACGATTTATGACGTATTAAAAAAAAACTACTTACTAGATCTCGTTCAAACTAATTTTCGGTGGAAGTTTACATGGTAATGTACAACATATATTTTTTTTAGTTTTATCATTCCCTTATTTTAGAAGTTACGGGGGGGGGGGGGGGGACACACATTTTACCACTTTGGAAGTGTCTCTCGCGCAAACTATTCAGTTTAGAAAAAAATGATATGAGAAACCTCAATATCATTTTTGAAGACCTATCCATAGATACCCCACACGTATGGGTTAGATGAAAAAAATTTATTGAGTTTCAGTGCTATGTATGGGGAACCCCAATAGTTATTGTTTATTTTTCTATTTTTGTGTGAAAATTTTAATGAGGTTCACAGAATACATCTACTTACCAAGTTTAAACAGCATAGCTCTTATAGTTTCGGAAAAAAATGGCTGTGACATACTCGGACAGACAGACAGACAGACAAACAGACATGACGGATCTATAAGGGTTCCGTTTTTTGCCATTTGGCAACGGAACCCTAAAAACGGTTAATGGTGCGAGTCATCAATCCGGCAAATTGGTTGCTCCGCGTGTACTACGTACTACACGGTCATCGGCTCTGCTTGATTGACGACCACACAGAACCCCCCCCCCCCGTTCCCTCCTGCCCCGCTGCCCGCATACGTTCACATACACCCACACCCTCCCCACTCAGACCGCAGGAGTCCGCAGGACGTAATGGCAATGTAATTTATGCATAATAACCGTTTGATTCATTAATTTTTTGCAGACTTTTATTAAACCGAGTTTGAGGCATTATTTTGCGAGGACGTATCTTACGACTTCTCGTTTCATCACTATTAAAACTGTGAAATAATGAGGAATATAAAGATCACGGCAGCATTTTATAGACTGAGAAAATCTCCCAAAATGGTCATAAACCCTGATCGTAATCGCCGTAAACGTGATGAAATAATTAAATTACTAAGAAAAGTAGAAAGTTCAACACCTATTTTTGTATAATTTTGTAACTCTAAATAAGTAAGGTATAATAATCTATATAATATATAATATAAGGGAGAGGGGGAGAGAGGGAGAGAGGGAGAGAGAGAGGGAGAGAGAGTTAGAGAGAGGGAGAGAGAGAGAATATTTTTGAAGAGTGTATACAGGTTTTTTGTACATAATAAATAATTAAAAAATTATAACTATTATGAATCCTGGAAAGGAACTTCGTTCCGTCCGGGTGTCCCTTGACACCTCTAAAGTTTAAAAAAAAATATTTTCGTATTCTATGTCCTTAATTGAATTTGAAAGCTTGTTATAAATTTTCACGCACATGGCTAAAGGTACTGAATGGAACATAGTTAATTTTGAGCTTGGTAAGGCTAATTCATGTTTGTTTTGGCGTCTAACACTGCGGTGTTGTGGACGAAGGTCCTTAGTGAGTGGGAATAGTGACTGGCGTTTACTGACGAATTTGCTTACTTCTAAAATGTACATACCAGTTAGTGTAAGGACTTTGTATTTTACAAATAATGGCTTGCAGCTTTCTGTGTTATCAATATTGGCAATAATTCTCATACATTTCTTTTGTAGAATAAAAAGTCTATCTCTGTCTACACGATTTCCCCACACCACGATTCCGTAACTTAGCCACGAGTATGCGTAGGCATAGTATACTGTTAGAGCAGTTTTAAAATCGGTAGCTCTTTTAAGCTCCCCCAAGGCATATGTAAAGCTGGCTAGTTTATTTGCTAAAGTATCTATATGGGCTTTCCAGTTTATATTGGTATCTATCGTCAAACCTAACAGTTTAAACTCGTTTATACATTGCAGCTTTATGTTGTTGTATGAGTAGTTTACATCCAATTTACGTTTCTGGTATGGTCTATATTGCATTAGCTTTGTTTTGTCAAAATTTAATTCTAAGTTACGATCTTTTAACCACGCTATTATTTTGGAGAGCTTGTCGTCTCGACTTATGTTTAGGTTTTCTTTAGTGGTATAAGGAAAAATTATAGAAATATCGTCGGCAAATAAAATACTTTGAGCGTCAATTTCTTTAGGGAGGTCATTAATATAAACTAGAAATAATAAGCATCCCAAAACACTGCCTTGTGGTATTGACATAGTTATTTTCGCTTTATTAGATCTTACCCGTGTTATTTGGCCAGTGTGTGGGTCGCTATGCTCTACCTCTACGAATTGTTCCCTATTTTCTAGATACGAGCAGAACCATTTGTGTGCTGAACCTCTAACACCTATTGCATATAATTTATTAAGCAATATTTCGTATGAAACTCTGTCGTAGGCTTTGCTCATATCCAATAAGATCCCTAATGCGTAATTTTTGTTATTGATTATATTTAAAGCTTCCTGAATAAACTTAAATATTGCTAACATCGTGGATCTGTTTTTCCTGAACCCATTCTGATAATAATATATATATATATGACAGCTGAATCCTGTTGGCTTGACACAGCGATTCGATGATTGACGGGCCTGTTAGTCTAGTGGTTAGTGACCCTGACTGCTAAGACTGAGGTCGTGGGTTCGATTTCCACCCAGGACAAATCCTTGTGTGATAAGCACAATGATTTGTTCTGTGTCTGGGTGTAATTTATCTATAATATGTATGTATTTAGAAATATATAAGTATATTTATCAGTTGTCTGGTTACCATAGTACAGGCTCTGCCTAGTTTGGGATCAGATAACGATGTGTTGATTATTCATTTCACTTAATTTAGAATTTACTGTAATGTGCATTTGAATCATTAGTTTAATAAGTTCATGGAGAGATCATACCATATGTATAATATTGTTTTCTTAATATTAGGACAATTCAGCTACCTTAATTGCTATCCTTTCATCTTCTCCTAGAATAAAAGCAATTATCAATGAATCTATTAAACATCTTAACAATGTTACCACTGCTATCGTTATCACTCCATAACCAGTCATCGTTCCTTGAACATCCTGGTTTTTGCCACGTTTATGTCATCTTTGCATCCAAATAGGACTTTGCCGATAAGTATCACGATGCCTCCGCGTGGTGACTGTTTGCATGTGGGTCGTGTCATCGGGGCGGGCTCAATGACTCGCGGGTGCTACACAACAATCATAATATTACAAAATGGTTTGGTATGGCAGTCAGAAACGCATTATTATAATCAATCGCGGTTCGCGAATGGCGGTCGACGGCATCAATGGCCCGCAGCTGGACAGGCTCCCACGGACGGGACTGACCCGTGCATACCCGGCTCCGCCCGACAGTCACCTCTGTAACGTCTGTATTTACCCACGTTACAAATAATGAGCCTATTTATTCCAAAAGCATCGTTCAAGAGGGGAACACCCAAATACTCCACACATAGACATGTCTTTCTCCGCTATCGTAATTACTGTAATAATCTTCTCAAAAAACTCAGGGAAGACTGTGAAACCGCCGAGTTTCAGAGGGCCAGGAATTGCCCGAAGGAGACTTGGCGACTAATCAAGCAAGTGACGAACTTGAATCAGGCTAGCAAAACACCTGCCTCGGAGCTGCTGAAGTGCTGTGACGATCCCACTCAGTCAGTTGACGAGGTAAATCATTATTTCGCTAGTGTCGGCAGTAGTTTGGCTTCTAAAATCCGCCAACATATTTTACCCTCAGCAAGATCAGATATTCAACCAGAATCTGCAGTACTGAGCTCTGGCATGCCATCTCCTTCGGGATCCATGGCTATGTATGACGTGGATGAAGAAGAAATCGACCAAATCATCCTAAACCTAAAGGACAAGTGTGCTGTGGGTTGTGATGGCATTTCGGCGTCCGTTATTAGGGCTACTAGGCACTCTATTATACCAGCTCTTGTCCACATTTTTAACCTGTGCCTATCTTTAGGTATATTTCCGAGTGCTTTTAAAACGGCTATAGTTCACCCAATATTCAAAACTGGGGACAGGGACAGTGTCTCCAACTACAGACCTATATCTGTACTTACAACATTGTCCAAAATTTTTGAAAAGGTGCTGAATGTTCGACTTGTGAATTTTCTTACTAAAAACAATATTTTAGCTTCCAACCAATTTGGCTTTAGAATCGGAAAATCAACAGACGACGCAGTTCAGGAACTCACAGACATAATAATTAGTCACCTGAACAATAAAGAAAAATCTATTGGTATCTTTCTAGACTTGTCCAAAGCTTTCGACACCGTCTCTGTCCCCAAATTGCTGTCCAAGCTGGAAAGCATTGGCATTCGTGGTATAGCTCACGACATTTTCCGTAGCTACCTGAAAGACCGCTACCAGGTAGTTAAAATAGATAACTACACGAGCAAAATAGAGAATGTTGTTTTTGGCGTCCCTCAGGGAAGTGTTCTTGGACCAACACTCTTCCTCATTTACGTGAACGAGCTGTGCCAATTGTCTTCTCCTAACTGTAAAGTAGTAACATATGCAGATGACACAGCTCTCGTAATTCACGGTAAAGATTGGCGTGAAACTTTCTGTAAAGCGGAGATGGCCTTCGGTACGGTCAGGAAATGGTTGAATACAAACCTCCTCACACTCAATATCAGGAAGACTAAATTTATTGCCTTTACCCCAGGCATTTTAAGCCAGCCCCCCATTTCCTTGACAATTAAAGCTCATGAGTGCTCACTCACCGACCTTTCCAACTGTAACTGTACACCCATCGACTCAACCGACAACATACGCTATCTCGGAGTAATCATTGACCAACATTTAAATTGGAAAAAGCAGATCAACTCTTCGGTGACACGAGTACGAAGATTGATTTACATTTTTAAAAAGCTTCGGGCGGTTGCTGACTTCAAATGCCTGATAACTGTATACCTTGCTCTCGCTCAATCAGTCCTTGGTTATTGCGTGACCACGTGGGGCGGTGCTCATAAAACAACCATGCTGCGACTAGAAAGGGCGCAGAGGGCCGTGCTGAAGGTCCTTTCTACGAAACCAATCCGCTATCCGACACTCGATCTTTACTCTCTATGCAAAGTTCTCACGGTGAGGCAGCTCTTCGTACTACAGACTGTACTCAAAAAACACAAGCTCGTGCCGTTCGACCCAACCTATAGTACAGCGAAACGCCTCTCTGATAGAGTCTGCAAAATAACTCCTTGTAGAGCAGCAGTGGCGAGAAGACACTTTAGGTTCATTAGCCCTAAGATCTATAATAAAGTAAACAAAAGTATCGAAATTTACCGGTTATCTCGTAAAATCGTAAGAGTTAAATTGACCGAATGGTTGAAATCTCTATCATATGATAAAACTGAAGAAATTGTGAAAACTTGAAACTTACCCAGAACATGCACCCTTACACATAGTCTCACTCACACACACTTACACACCTACACTCACACACCTACTCACACATACCCTCATTCACTGTTCCACTCCACATCACACCACTACTCAAAATATACACATTTAGTTTTTCTTTTGTATATTTTTTAATTTTTTTTTTTTTTACTTAAATTCGAATTCTGAGCCAAACTGTAGCCAATGTCATGTGTCTGGAACAATGAGTTTCATATGTTTAGACGGGCGTTGATAGCTGCGACACAGTTTATAACTTTTGTAGCTATCATCGTTTCTATTGTAATTTATGTCAATGTGTTTTTGTTCCTAAATAAAACTTATACTAAAACTTATACTCCGAAATATTTTATTCCGAATTTCGATGTTCCGATTTTCAAAAGTCAGAATTTCATAATACCTAAGAGTTATAATGTCTATTATTAAAAATCACGAAATTTATTTTACCGAAAGTCGTAAATTTATGCGATTTGTTATTTTTCCTAATTTCATACGTTCGAAGAATCAAATGCTCGAAGGGTTCTCGGTCCAAAAAACCACATTCCGATTTTCAATACTTCGAATAAACTAAAAGTCAACATGTTGTGCTACATAATTTAGTGACAGAAACGAATCGCTGCAAAACCGACTTCACGCAGTCTTGTCTGCCCTACCCCTAGAGTGTAATTTAAGCCCGCGTAGGCGCGGAGGGGTGGGGCGGCCCGCGAGCTGAGGTGCAGGCGGCTGAGGCTGGCCGACCAGCAAGCCGAAGCTGCGGTGGTGAGCGTTAAAACCATCTACGACGATAAGCACGCGTGGGGCCGCCCAAACCCCGCAGCGCCGGAGCCGTGACAGAAACAATGCTTGCTGCATGCCTGCTTGCATGTGGCATGCCTGCTTGCATGTTGCATGCCTGCTTGCATGTTACATGGTTGCTTGCATGTTGCATGCTTGTTTGCATGCTGCATGTCTGCTCGCACGCTGCATGCCTGCTTGCATGCTTCATGCTTGCTTATTGCTTATTTATTTAAACTTCTCGCACACAAAAAGGTACAAAGGCAGATTTAATGCCTTAGGCATTCTCTACCAGTCAACCAAGGGTGGTGAAGAGATTAGATGGCAGGTGCTTTCATTGTGAGGAACAGTTATTGAAAAAAAAAAAAACTGTTATAATACATCCTATATCAAATTATAAATAAGATGGGGAATATAAATAGATTATAAACTTATAATACACACATACATATTTACTATAATATATACTTACATACATATATACACAGATTAAACCGAGAGATGTTGAGATGACTCTACGCTATTCGTTTTGAAAATAACTCCGCAATTTCCGCTTAAACGCATACCGAGTGGTGGCCGTCCTGATATCGAGAGAGAGCGGGGATTCGTATTTTTGATGTTTCGAATTATCATTAAGTCGGACTTTTCGTTATTCGATCTATTGAAACTCGGTATTTTTAGAATAGTAATTATAGACGTTAGGAATATTGAAATATAGGAATTATAAAAATAGGAGTAATGATAAGTCGGAGTTGTTATATTCGGAATTTTGAACCATTCGGGCTTATGAAAATCGGCATTTTGAAATTCGTATTTGTGACTGACGGAATAAAGTTTTTTGTATTTATGTAGTTTATATAATGTAAATAATTGACAAGACTTCTCGGGAGATAGGGTTCGTGGGGTCGCTACTGCTCAAGAGCTCGCCGCATGCTGCGCTGTGGGTTTGTATCTCTCTTGGTCTGGCTCCTCACTGTAGACCTATTCCAGCAAAGTGAAGTTTACCGGCACAAACCGAATGTACCGAGCGCGCAAGCCTCGCTACGAGGGCACCGTAAGGATACAGCGGTGGAGTATTATTATTAAAGTTAGTTCACCCAGGTTGAAATTCGACAATCATTGATTCAAAATTTATAAATATATATTTTTAATATTTTTGCTTTCTGCGCTCCTGTACATATAACTTTAATTTGCCAACTTCTCCGTCCTCATAATTATTGTAAAAAGGAGTAGAAAGTTTTTGATTGACATATTATTATACAGAGTTTATGAAATGAAAGTAACATAAGAGAATTGAAAATAGAAATGTGCTCACACATTTTACTTTTCGACGGACCTCAACATGCAAAATGAGAAGTCATTTTCCATGTTGAGGTCCGTATTGGTGTTGAGGTATGTATTTTTATTACGAGTTTCAAACGACTGTCGGTCAGCTCGAGTAGAGGACGGTGGCAGATATGAAATAGTAATGTACCATATTTTTAACCGACTTCAAAAAAAAGGAGGTTGCCAATTCGACTGTAATAAAAAAAAAAATGTTTGTTACTTACTTACTTAAACTTTTGACTGGATGAACCGATTTTGATGATTCTTTTTTTATTTGAAAGCTGGTGCTTCCCAAATGGCCCCGTTTTAATTTGGTTCCATTTGGACAATGGAGTCCATGTGAAAACCACATAAGTCTTAAATTTGCATTAAGTATTTGCGCGACAAATGAACGAATAACGCGATTAGATTAGTGCGGGGTATCTACCATAAGTAAAAAGTAAACAAATAAAAACTTTTTTCAAAAAAATAACAACCGACTTCCTTAAAAAAACACTACAAAGTCAAAATAACTTTAATTTCGGAAGTCGGTGGCACAAAACCTTGAATACAGATCCTAAGACACTTAACAAGTAACAAGTTTTAGGTTTGCCTTTCTTGATAGAGAAGGAGAAGTAAGATAGGAATAACCAAAAAATGTGTTAAGCTACTATACAACGGAGTCGGTGCCAATGGATTTTGATTCAATTTTCATCATCATTTAGTTCTTTATACCGTACTCACTTTTGCCAGCGGCTTCGCCCGTGTATTATATGCATAATACCTTCCTCTTGAATCACGCTATCTATAAAAAACCGCATAAAAATCCTTTGCTTAGTTTTAAAGATCTAAGCATACATAGGGACAGACAGAGGGAAGCGACTTTGTCATATACTCCCAACTAGCAAAAAATAATCTTACAAATATCCCAAGACAGTATTTTTTTCAGTCTTATATCACACTTATAGACACACTAGCTTCTATCCGCGACTTCATCCGCGTTAAATTTCTTGTTCCCCCGACCAATCTCGTCGCGTTGAATCGCATACCCGTGCGATTTTCCCCGTTTTTGCAACATTTTTCATAACTGCTCCGCTCTTCTTGGTTGAAGCGTGATATTATATATTTATATAGCCTTCCTCGATAAATAGGCTACCCTACACAAAAATAATTTTTCAATTCGGACCAGTAGTTTCTGAGATTAGCGCGTTTAATCAAACAAACTAACTCTTCAGCTTTATAATATTAAGTATAGATATAAGTGTGGATTTGGGCGCACTTCATAAGTGTATTCACCCTTACAATTGCCTTGTAATGGTCTCGCGAAGTGTATTTTCAAACTTACAAAACTCTTGCTGATACTTTTATAAAGAAAAACAAACTTACAAGTGACTTACAAGGGCGTGCTTTAAGGGCAAATAACCTTTAAGTCGTCTTACTAATGCTATTTTAAGTGTAATATCGCTAGTAGTCCTCTTTGTGATCTCTTATTATGAGTGTAATCATAAACCGCCGTGACCTAAATAGAAACTTTGCGAAAATAATAAAAAGTCGCGTAAAGACGTAGGTAAATACTATATTTTATTTCATTTTCCTACTAAACGCTAGTGTGTAAGCTAGTTTGTCACGCACTTTATGCGATTATTAGGTTGCGACGTAGTTATTCTCGATTATTTTGAAATTTTAGAATAAATATTTTCACGGGCCTTTTCAAAAATGTGTCTTTTATTATATATTATTTTAATTATTTGTGAAATATCGGATTGCTTTATGAGGCGCGAGACAAAGCGGACGTGTGTTTCGATTATAATGCAATAAACAAATTATTACTACAAATACATATAATTATTTGCGACGTCAGTATAAAAGTAAAGTGTGTCGCGTGTGACTCTTACCGACTAAGATGTGCAACATAAACTAAATAGTTTTACAAACAACAGAGAAAGTGTTACGGTTAGCATGTCTAACCCAGGATCGAGCCCGTTTGGTCGTAGTCAATTACTACGGCGAAGTCCTCCACCGACGCCTACAGAACCAGTACCTCCAAGTGACCCAAATCCACCTGCACCTGCGGATAATGAACTTCCGAGTGAAGTCATCAGCACGCAGGAGATCCAGAGATGGGTGGGATCTATTGATGCCATTTTAAACGAAGTTTGCAGTATTGTTGGGGAAGGGAAAATGAACTCGGAACAGAAGCTTCGTGTCTCCACCCTTTGCAGGAAGGTCTCAAGTGGGACTTCACAGATGGCCGTATTATACCAATCCTTGAAACAGAAAACGATTGCAGCTCATACTACAATCCAGCACCTCCAGGATTACCAGAATGTTGTCCAATCTCTCCAGCAGTTTCAAGACGTCATAGAAACAAAGCTGAATAAATCGGAAAATACTTCATATGCAAGCATGGTGAAGAAAGGTCCCGATAACTTTGTCCGTCCTGTGAATTTGAGATCAGTCGCCATCTATCCCAGCGATAAGACCCAAACAAGTGACGACACCAAGTCACTTGTTCAAAAAATAATATCTCCAGAGCAACTAAAGCTTCATGTTCGTGGCCTCAGAAAAGTGAAAAATGGGGGCGTTTTGATTAGCACTGACAGCGAAGGCGATATTGAGAAGCTCAGAAAATCGGAGAAGTTAGCAACATCTGGCCTTACAATAGAAGAACCTTCTAAACGCCGCCCGAGAGTCGCTGTTATTGGTGTCCCCGTTACCCTCACTGAGCAGGAGGTATTTGACTGCATCTACGAGCAAAACCTCTCAGACAAGTTGCCGAATACAACCCGTGAGTCCTTCCTTGACAGTATAAAATTGAGCCATAAATCGGGTAAGAAAGACCTTCCTACCTGTAACTACATCTTGGAAATACCCGCTAGCATTAGAAAATTACTTATAAATCAAAGCCGAATTTTCATTAACTGGACATCATGCCCTGTGAGAGACTTCACTATAGTCACTAGGTGCTTCAATTGCCAGCAGTTCGGTCACGCAGCCAAGTTTTGTCGAGAAACCAGTCCTACTTGCAACCACTGTGGAGAGACTGGACACTCCTTCAAGGAATGCAGCAGCAAATCCTCTCCTTCTCAATGTGCGACGTGCAAGCGGTTTAAAAGAAAATGTGACCATCCCACTGGTGATGTAAGTTGCCCAGCGCGCACATATGCGGAAACTAATTATATTAACTCAATAGACTATGAAGGCGCCTAAGAGCGTCACCGATTATTGTATTTAGTAGCACGTAAACAGGTAGCGTATAGTCTATTTATATTTCCACTTAGTTTGTAACGATCATGACAAATCAACTAATTTGTGATCTAGATAGTTTTTCTGTATCTGAATCTATAACCTGTAATGTTGAGGACTGTAAACACCTTCTTCCTTCTGATGTCAAAGCGTTAACCATACTTACACAGAATATTCGCAGTATTAATCGAAACATGAACGGCTTTGAAGTGTTATTACAGAATCTTGACATAAGCTGTGATGTTATCGTCTTAACAGAATGTTGGTTGTCAAAACAGACGGTCAACTTACCACCTCTTGACGGGTACTATTCTTACAGAACTGAGAGAAATATAAACCAAAATGATGGATTAGTAGTATATATTAAAAATAACCTACGCGCAATAAAGGAAGAGCCGGAATCCCAGGATAGTAATTGTTTAATAATTAAAATTAGTCCCGATACAGTGGTCATGGCTATTTATAGGCCTCCGTCTCAAAATATAGACAGATTTTTAGACTCACTCGACACAAACTTAAAAACCTTATCATCTTTTAAAAATATAGTACTTTTGGGCGATATTAACATAAACATTGCTTCTGCGAAAACCGATACACATGTACATAATTATCTGAACATTTGCTCATTTCATGGACTTTTACCAGCTCACTATCACCCCACGCATCAGAGCGGCTCATGCTTAGACCACATTATTCTAAAATCTAAAAATGCATCCAAAACATTTGTTACTAATTCTTCGGTTACCGATCACCAAGCTGTTTTACTAACATTGCAAATGAGGTCACCTAGGAAAAACTGCATGCGTAGCTACACTAAAGTAAATATGACAAACCTCGAAAATGACTTACGCGGTATTAATTTCGACGCTGTTTATAATACAAACGATGCAAATATTTCTTTACAGTACTTCATAAATTTACTGCAATTTTCAATACATAAAAACACATTTACTCAAACAATGCCTAGAAGGTATAGTTGCATCAAACCCTGGATCACACCCGGTCTCGTTCGTTGCATAAGACATAGAGACAAACTTCACCTTAAATTGAAACTTGCACCTGATAACGCAATACTTTCTGTTACATATAAAAGGTACCGGAACTTCTGCAATAATCTTCTGAAAAAAGTAAAAAATCAGTATGATAAAAATGCATTACAGAAGGCGGGAAAAAATAGTAAACTTGTCTGGAAATTTATAAAAACGAATACATTCACATCAAAAAGTCCCGACCCTCCACTTGATTTACTATCTACAGAGACAAACCCATCCGAAGCAATGAATAAAGTGAACAACTTCTTTGCTAACGTTGGTAAAAACTTGGCTGAAAAATCGTTAAATTCTAATATTTTATCCCCTCATAACCCGACTGTGACTTCCTCTATAGTAAATTCTTTTGTTTTATTAGATACCGACGTTAACGAAGTTGAAAGATTATTATTCGAGTTAAAGGATGTATGTGCTACTGGGTGGGATGACATACCCAATAATATACTTAAAAGATTTAGATACCTACTTGCCCCGCCACTAACCTACATATTTCAGCTTTGTTTATCTAAAGGAATATTTCCCAAGCTCCTTAAAAAAGCTGTGGTCACTCCTGTATTCAAGTCTGGAGACAGGAACTGTGTAAATAACTACAGACCCATTTCAGTGCTAACAGGACTATCAAAAATTTTAGAAAAAATTATTAATTATAGGTTGATAAAATATCTGGAAGATAACAAACTACTTTCAGATAATCAGTTTGGTTTTAGGCCCAAAAGATCAACTAGCCAAGCAGTGCACATAAGATAACATAATGTAATAAACTTATTCTAGGTAACGGACATCAATATAAATTCTAATTTCACTTACATTTTTGTTCTGCTTAATTTTGATGGGTTCAACA
This sequence comes from Aporophyla nigra, assembly GCA_947507805.1. NCBI lineage: Eukaryota > Metazoa > Arthropoda > Insecta > Lepidoptera > Noctuidae > Aporophyla > Aporophyla nigra. The sequence goes on along the minus strand of OX382296.1, from coordinate 483,898 downwards.
GTTTTATTTACAACTCAATAATAAAATTTGCAAGTTTTGATTTAAAAGTGCTGAAAGAGCTTACATTTTTTATATGGGATGGTAAATTGTTGTAAAATTGTGCTCCTTCATAGGTGATATTTTTTTTTGCATAATTTGTACGTGTCTTTGGTAGGACAAGTAAGCTAGGTCGACGAAGACTGCGACTACATATTTGAGACTTTTTGGTGAATTTTACGGTTGTGTGAATCTTTCCTTCCATTATTTTTCTAATCAAAATACAAGTGTTATACATATATAATTGTTTAATATTCATTAGCTTTGTTTCTTTAAAAATTTTGTAAGTTGGTGTCAAGTATGGATAGTGAAATAGTGTCTTTATGATCCTGTTCTGCATTCTTTGTAGTTCCTGAAGCTTCGTTTTACCAGCGCTACCCCAAATTTCTATGAGATATAATAGATGTGATTTGACTAGTGAATTGTAAATATTTAGTCGGAGTTTTTTGGGTATACATTTATTTATATTACGGAGTGAGCCAATTAGTGAGGAAATTTTATTTTTAATATAGTCAATTTGTTTGTTCCATGTTAAACAATTTTCTATTCTTAGGCCAAGGTATTTTTCATAGGTTTTTTTATCTAGTGGAATTTTGTCTATAGTTAACGGGTCATGCATCGGAATTGTTTTATTCTTAGCTTTAAAGACAATATAACATGTTTTTGAGATGTTAACAGTCAGCAAATTTTGTTGGAACCATTCAAATAGAATTTTTAAATCTTCTTGAGCTCGTGAAATAGCGTCATGAATATCAGTTCCGAAATAAAACAAACATGTGTCATCCGCGTATAAGGTTAAATGGCCATGTAGTCCTAGCTCTGTTATATTGTTTATATAAATTAAAAACAATAACGGTCCCAATATGGACCCTTGTGGGACTCCATATGTGATAGGTAAAGCAGTACTTTCGACATTATTTATTTTTACTACTTGGAGTCTATTTTTTAGATAAGATTTGAACATTTCAAGTGCATTGCCTTTGATACCTAGGTTTTCTAGTTTTTCTAATAGTAGTTTGTGACTAACGGTATCAAAGGCTTTTTTTAGATCAATAAAGACACCTAAAACAATATTTTTCTTGTCTATATTATCCCTAATTTTCGTTAACAAATCAATAGTGGCGGCAGTAGTATTATTTTTAGCTCTAAATCCATATTGGCGTTCGGATATAAAATTAAAAGATTCCAAGTATTTCAACAAACGACGATATAGTATTTTCTCTAAAATTTTTGATTTTATTGGTAGCACAGATATCGGGCGATAGTTTCCAGGGTCGGTTTTAGGCCCTGATTTATAGATTGGTGTCACCTTTGCAATTTTTAGGGTGTCTGGAAATTCCCCGTCAATCATGAGTTTATTAAAACAATTTGCCAAACTTTCCGAGATCAAATTTTGAACACATTTTATGACTTTTGTGCTTATTCTATCTATACCGCTGCTTGAATTTGGATCAAGATCATTAATAATTTTAGTAATTTCATCAGCACTACATGGATCTAATGTGAGAAGTTCTTGTTCATTGTTTTTTTGTGATTTGAAAACACATCGAGTTGAGGTGTCATGATATTTTGTCGGTATTCTATCTGCCAGTATCGATCCTATGGTAGAAAAATATTCATTAAAAACTTCGCAAATTTCATCTGTGTTAGAGACTATATTACCATCGACTAAAAGCTTTGAAGGAGCACCATTTTGTTTTATTTTATTATTAGCTAACTTATTTATAAGCGACCATGTTTTTTTAGGGTCATTAGCACAATTTGTAAATAGTTTATAATAGTACGAATTTTTCGTGTTTTGTATTAATTTAGTAGTTTTTTCTTTCATTTCTTTATAATTATTTTCTAGTTGCTCATTTTCCTGATCGTTCCTGTACTGTGCCCATAGATGGTTTCTTTGGCTGATGCCGGTAATTATATCATTGTTAACCCAATCTTCTTGGGGTGGATTCACGACCTTTGTGCGCAATACTTTATTGTCTTCTACGCACTGCTTTATCTTTAATTCTAATTCACTGTAGTTGTTTGATATGTCTTCTATTCCACATGATTCCATCGAAGTATATAGTTTCTTGTAATCTATTATTTCGTAATTTAGGCGTATTTTAGGGGGAGGTTTCATTTTATTAATTTGTAGGTATATTTGCTTATGGTCAGACATGGATGAATTGATGATAGCCATATTGAAATGTTCATCGTTTAGATTTGTGGTGACATGGTCTAGAATAGATTTCTTTGTATTAGAGTCTCTTGTGCAATAGGTTTTATTGACTTTGTTTAATATTTTATGTCCTGATTCATTAATTACTTGTCTGTACTTTTTTAGTGTTTTATTTTTTGTCAGAAGGTCAATGTTAAAATCCCCAAATACTATTGCTCTCTTCCGTTGTTGTAATTGTGTGTCATATACATCCAGAAATCTTTCAAGGTTCGTGTTCCCAGGGTTGTAGATAACGCCAATATCCAGTGCGAGTTTATCAATTTGTATCCACAGGTAATTGTTTCCATCTTGGTATACTGATTTACTGAGGCTATGGTTTAAATCGTTGTGTACGTATGCTGATACTCCTCCGCCTCTTCTGTCTGTTCTATAATTGTAATAATGCGTATAGTTGTCTATCTGTAGTTGTAAGATTTGATTTTCATTCTGTATCCAAGTTTCTGTTAGCAAGATGATGTGTACAGTTGTAGGTATAGATTGTATAATACATTTAAGTTCGTCTAGTTTTCCTCTCCTCCGTATACTTCGTATGTTTAAATATAGCAGTGATAGGCGTGATTTTTCAGTTTTTATTTGTTGGTAATCGTTTACTATTTGATAGGTTATAGAGTCAGCCAAGGTATCATTTATAGGTTGTTGGAGTTTTTTGCTGTTTGTTTTATAATAGTTGGTACACCATTGATGTATTTGATAGTTAGATCCCTTTCTCCTGCTTCTGTTCGGCGAGTTAATTCATCTTTTATAGCCAGGAAATATTTTTGTTGGGCTGGTGTTTGATCCGAGAAAATTTTAATGCTATCAGGTAGTTTTTCTTTATTGCGAAGTAGTAGCATGGCTGGCTCTGGCTTATCATAGCAGACTTTAATTCTTCGCATTTTACCGGCATTGTACTTCCCGATACGATAGATTTTATTCGGTTTTGGTATGTTCTCGCTTACTTTTGTAGTAACATGTAAAACGTCAGATTCGTCTTGGAGTATTCTCTCCTGGGTACTAGTGGAGCTCTGCTCTGGTATGCCAAAGATAATGATATTGTTTTCCCTTTTTTTACGATCCTGAACTTCGCAAATAATTTGTTCGTTTACGCATAACTGATTTGTTTTAGTAGATTGCGGGCTTGGTTTCAGTTCCTTAAAATCGGTTTCAAGCATTTTAATTTTCTCTTCACTGTTTGACACTTTTATTTCCATCTGAGATAACTGACTTTTCATATCACAATGTTCTGAAGCAATTTTTGCCGTTGTGGATTTGATATCTTGAATTTGAGCACTAATTTCAGCTACATTTGAAGTAATTAAACTTCTTGTTTGCTCATGCGAAGCCCTCAAATCAGCCATCTCGGTTTTGATCGCAATGATACTCTCGTTCATTTTATCCATCAGCTGTGCGTTCTGACTAGTGCAATTTTCCAATAGCGAGGTAATTCGAGATAAATCATTTCTCACTTGCTTTATCTCATCAGAACATACGCATTCAGGTTGTTTACGCTTACGATAAGTAACTTTGGCCTCATTTAGTTCGTCGTTTAGTTTAGATAAATCCGGTTGTGAGCCGATCCCCGCAATGTACTCGGTTTTGGCCTTAGAACATTTAGTTAAATGTTCCAGGGAAGCCACAGCAGCTTTCGGTGGGGATCGCGTTACATTCATCATATCTTATGTGTTTGTAACTTTGTTTACAATGATCCAACTAAGAAACGTCAGTTTCTCGCATAAAGCGTAGGTAGGTGGGTTTTAAGTTAGTTGATTATTATATTACTCACGCGCAATTTTGCACACCAAACGCAGAGTCACTGTGCGAGCGAGTCAAAAAATAGCGACTGAGCTCGTTCCACGGGGGTGAAGCGCGTCGCCGCGCTCGCTGCTTAGCGCAGTGCCCACTATCACTTTCTTATAAAGTCACAAATTACACAGAACAGTTCACACCAATGTGGTAATTATTTCCTTTAAGCAGAAATATTAGATTTGAAGAGCACTAATTATACAAATTTCGCAAGAACCAAATACACGTCTACTCTGGTCAGTGGCCGTAACCCCGATTTTTTTTTAATATTTTATTTACAATGAGAAATACTAACATACCGCTTACTAATCTAAACATTTACGCTCATAATTGTCGCACGTACGCTGACACCGCATGTTCTTGCCCCACTTTAGCTAAAGCTGACCATTTAAAATATCTAGGTGTCACTATTGACTCCAATTTAAATTTCCGTAAACATATCGAATTACTTTGTATTAGAGTTCGCAAATTAATATATGTTTTTAAAAACTTACGGAACATAGCCGACTATAAATTAATTAAACAGGTTTATTTAGCTTTGTGCCAATCCATTGTTACCTATTGCATAACTTCATGGGGTGGTGCTGCAAAAACAATTTTACTTCCTCTAGAGCGTGCCCAAAGAGCATGTCTAAAAGTTGCTACCTTTCGCCCTTTTAGGTTTCCTACGCACCAGCTCTACATAGCATGTAATGTACTCACAGTAAGGCAATTATTCATTTTAAGCATAGTATTACACCAGCACACTACTCTTCTTTTCGACCCAGTACCTTCTGACAAGAGAAGAAAGGATTTGGTTTGCATAAAGCCTCAAACTAGACATGCGTTTGCTAAGCGATTTTTTGTGTTCTTAGGACCTCTTCTGTATAATAGACTGAACAAGTTATTGAGCATCTATAGTTTAAGTTATAAAAAATGTAGTACAATGTTATCCGAATACTTAGCGGTACTTAATTACACAGACACAGAAAAACTTCTAGAAATTATGTCATGATTATAATTTATTCCCTCGTAAGTATTTATTTTGTAGTATTTACACTCGCTTAGTTTTAGGAATTATGGTTTTATTGTGTTGTTTTACTAATGTGCTTTTTCTCATAGTTATTAATAGATTACTTTTATACAAATTATACTTAAAATATTATTGCACCAATTTAATTCAAACGTAAAGTGATGGCCCGAAACACAGGTTTAAAATTAACCTAGATCGGGCGGGTCGCTACCTTACATTTTAATTCCAATAAATCAACATCTGCACTTGTGATAAAAATATTTTAGAAATAGTTTATCTTTAGGCACAATAATTGTATGGAAAATTTAATACTGTATGCTAAATGTACTCTTTTTGTAATCGTTTTTATTAAATAAAAATTATTATTATTATTATTATAATATCAAAACGTCGCCATTACGACCAACCACGACTCATAAGTGCTTTATCAGAACAATATAAGTCCAGTATTCTTGTGTAAGGTTTATATCGCACTCGTAAAAGTCAAATTAAACCTAAAACCATTGTCTACACGGCCATTACTGCTCATAATTTTAGGGTTCCTTAATAAGTAAAAGAAGGCCAAACAAAAAAGTCATTATAGGTAGAATAGAATAGATTTTTATTTTGCAAATATGGGTAATACACAATAGTTGTTATGTTATGATACATCAAAGCTCAGCAACAAGCTCAGGTACATGTAAATAATTCATCCACAAAGTTAATTCAATGTAAACACGCTTATATTATGTTTTAGGACAAATATACATACCGGCCTGTTAGTCTAGTGGTTAGTGACCCTGACTGCTAAGATTGAGGTCGTGGGTTCGATTCCCACCCAGGACAAATCTTTGTGTGATGAGCACCATCATTTGTTCTGTGTCTGGGTGTAATTTATCTATAATATGTATGTATTTAGAAATATATAAGTATGTTTATCAGTTGTCTGGTTACCATAGTACAGGCTCTGCCTAGTTTGGGATCAGATAACGTTGTGCTGGTTGTCCTAATATATTATTATTATTATTAATTTTATTTTTCATTGACATTTCTCAGCACCCTAGGGTTCTGGACCTTGAAAAAAATGTTAATTAAAATGAAATTTTGTAGTATCTCAAGACGATTAACCAGTAAGGGAATACTGTCCGTCAACGTGTTAATTTATCTGAAGGATATAATGGAAACTTATTCATACTATGTACTAAATATTGAAATGATCTATTACCTGATTTTATAACAATTTCTCGTGTCAGACACAGCAAGGAAATTAAATAACCCATAGTAGAGATTTTTAAGACACTTTTATGACTATTAAAAGTGCTACTACTCTTTAATATGTCTTAGGTGAGATAAATCACACTTTTAAAACACTAGTTTTACAGAAGTCTAATAAAACAGTCAGTATAGTCACTTCTAAGATTGAATGTACTTATAAAATGTATTTATAAGTTTTAATTAAGAATCAAAGGCAGTTAGACATGGCGGGTACGATTGTCGCAACCCAGCGCGGGGCACGCCACAAATGCGGCGGTAAGTCCCCTCTTTGAGGAGTGGATTGAGAGGCGCCACGGCGTCCTCACCTTCCGCCTGACGCAGGTTCTCACCGGGCATGGGTGCTTCGGTGGGTTCCTATTCAGGATAAAGCGGGAGGAAACACCCGGGTGTTTCCATTGTGAGGATCGTCTGGAGGACACGGTGGAGCATACGGTGGAGGTGTGCCCTGCCGGGGCGGAGCACCGCCGTGTCCTCGTGGAGCCGAACGGCGGCGGCGACCTCTCGCGTCTGGCCCTGGTGCGAGCCATGGTACGGAGCGAGAGGGCATGGGAAGCCGTCACCTCCTTCTGCGAAGCAGTAATGCTCACGAAGGAGGAGGCGGGGCGCGTGCGGGAGTGGCAGTCTCTGCGCCCTCACGTCCCTAGCCGCCGCAGGAAAAGACGCCCCGGGCGTCGGGAGTCGATAGCGGACTCCCGGCCACCGTAGGCGTGAGCTTGCGGGTGGCGAGCAATGGGTAGCTCGCCGCCCGGTAAGGACCAGGCTCGGGTCAACGGCGCGTAGTGTTCCACGCGCGCCTCAAAGAGATGTCAGCAGCAATGTAGGGGTCTGCTAGGACCGATGCCTGCCAGGGTCGCGAGATTGTTCGAAAGAGATACCGTGACTCTGGCACATGGGCAACTGAAGGAACACGGGTGGGTTTTAGTCAGTAAAAGTCTGACACGCCCTCCCGCTCCGCCCAGAGCGGGAGAAGTCATTTGATGATTTCCCATCCAAAAAAAAAAAAATGGCAGTTAGACTTGTAAAAGGCGCTTAAAATGCCACTGCTCTTATTAATATTATATAAAGTTTTCTTATAAACGTCTATAAGAATAATTTTACAAGTATGAATGCTCTTAAAACTTAAATAGATTTATAAAATAACACTATTAGAGTTTCTGGCTTAATCAGAACACATATAAACCTGGTATGAAACCATACCTCTTACAAGGTTTGTTTGTAAGGATATTTTGCTTGCTGGGCCATGTAGTGATTCCGAAAGAGTTATGTGTAATGGAATAACGCATTATTATGTTACTTTGATCGTCATCATGATCACCATCTCAGCAAGGAATCGCCTACTGCTGGATATAATATGCCTCCTTGACTTAGATATTGCTAGTATAGCACAGAAATTTCGATGGTCTGATATATCGCCACATTAGTAGATTCCTGATTAGTGCGAAGCATGAGCGAAGCACCTCTCAGCTGGGACATAACAAGTTATCTCCAAAAACAAAAAATAAAAGAAACATTATCACCCATGCAGCAGTCTTTTATTAACCGACGAAAAAAAACGGAGGAGGTTATCAATTCGACATATATTTCGGCGTATATATTTTTTTTTATTTTTTTTTTTATGTATGACCACGCATAACTTTTTACATAGTAGTCCGATTGTGATAATTCTTTTTTTACTGGAAAGGGTATACTCCGAGGGTGGTTTCATATAAATTTGAAAAACAAAATCAAAAACCCTAAGGGTCAGAAAACAGGGGATGATTGATTGTTCACTCACTGATTGTAATATATAACCACGCATAACTTTATACAGAGTAGTACGATTTTGATAATTCTTTTTTCATTGGATAGGATATACTTTGCCAAGTATTATTAGTACATTGAAGCCACAAAAAATTATAAAATAAAAAATTTTTAACAAAAAATTAAACCGCCGAAAAAAGTGAAAAGCAAAAAATAATAAACCTGAAAATTATGAGTCATCTTTGTTCATTGATTTTTCAGCGCCAACTCAAAATTTTAAGTTTTATAATTTTTTTATTTTCCGTTTTTTCGGCGGTTTAATTTTTGTTAAAAAGTTTTTATTTACTTTTACACTGAATTTCAATATTGTATTCTATGACTTATACCTCAATTCCACAGGCCATTAAATATAACTTGTAATTTCACGAATTAGGGACAACCAATCTCTTGTAAACTTGGAACGTCTGTAATAACCAAATGTAATAAAAACAAGTAACAATAAGTAAATACTTCGCTATAACCGGGCTCGGGCAAACTTTACCCAACTTTCCGTGTAATCTTCCATCTTGTTCGATGTTTTCCAGTATTTGATACGTTTTGAGAGTTGGCGAAGTTTGTGCGGAGTGCAAAATAAATGGCAAAAGTATTATTGGATTGACGAAGGATACACACACGGGGCGGTGCGTTGCGGTGCGGTGTGGTGCGGTGCGGTGCGGTGGGAAATTTGGACTTTGGGCAATAGTGAGGGTCGGCAAGATAACGGCGGAATCTACTCGGGACTCAGTCGGGTATGTTTCACCAGATATTCGAAACTACCATCTCAGAAACTAATACAGTTCCTGAGATGGTAGACCCTGCAGTGGTAAACAACGTAGTACCAGCTGGCAAGTAAAGCTGCCTGGCTGGTTAATAATATAAGTTTTGAGTTTTTTTTTTTTTTTGTATCGGAGATAGGTAATTAAAGTAATAGTGCGCTCGATGGAAAGATTAACTAAATCTAAAAGTTGTTTACATTTCTACTTGTTTGAAACAAGAACTAATGATCCACCGCGTATAGCACTTTTTCTCACAAATGCACTTTGCAAAGTAAAAAAACCGGCCAAGTGCGAGTCGGACTCGCGCACCGAGGGTTCCGTACAAACCTGTAGGTATTTACGGTTTATGCATAAGGTTTATATGTTAATGAAATTAAATGTTTTCTTTTTATTTTTTATATTTCAGTTGATTGAATGAAAGGTATATTGCGGTTTACGATTTATGACGTATTAAAAAAAAAAAAAACTGCGTACTAGATCTCGTTCACACCAATTTTCGGTGGAAGTTTACATAGTAATGTACATCATATATTTTTTTTTTAGTTTTATCATTCTCTTATTTTAGAAGTTACAGGGGGACGCACACACATTTTACCATTTTGGAAGTGTCTCTCGAGCAAACCATTAGGTTTAGAAAAAAAATATGTTAGAAACCTCAGTATCAGATACCCTACACGGATGGGATTGATGAAAAAAAAAATTTTTTGAGTTTCAGTTATAAGTATGGGGAACCCCAAAATTTATTGTTTTTTTTTTCTATTTTTGTGTGAAAATCTTAATGCGGTTCATAGAATACATCTATTAACCAAGTTTCAACAGCATAGCTTTTATAGTTTCGGAAAAAAAATGGCTGTGACATACGGACGGACAGACAGACAGACAAACATGACAAATCTATAAGGGTTCCGTTTTTTGCCATTTGGCAACGGAACCCTAAAAATCATCAATAAACTACTTCATGTTCTTTCAACCAGTGTTCGGTCAAAAATAATACCTCCGGGGCGCCCAGCGGACTCTCCGTCCACTTACCGGCCCATCGTGCTGCTCGATGAGATGGGCAACCTCTTTGAAAGAGTCAAGGCAGACCACTTCGTCGGGTGGCTGGTGCGGGAGGGGCCGGCTTTCGCGGACAGCTAGTTCGGTTTCCACAAGGGGCGCGCTACGGTGGACGCCATCATGCACGGGCGAGCCCTCGCGACGGGGGATGCAGTGGTCCGGGGTGGGGTCGTCTTGGCGGTGTCTCTAGACATCCTTGCCACTCCAGGGCAGGGTATTAAACCCTGCCCTGGAGTTGCATCAGGGAGGCACTCCGGTATCACCGGATGCCGATCTACTTCTGTCGTATGGTCGAGGATTACCTGACGGATAGGGCCCTCATCTACCCCGGTCACCAGGGAGACTGTAACCGGCGAGAAATGTCGTGCGGTGTCCCACAGAGATCAGTCGTTAGGCCGCATCTGTAGGTCATCGGGTACGACTTGGTGTTGCGCGCCGACCTCCCTAGCGGCGTCAGTATAGTAAGCTACGCTGACGACACGCTGGTCCTGGCGCAGGTGAGGTCGCACGAGGTGGCGGCCGAACTAATGACACGCGAGGTTGCGATAATCGTCGATAGGATCCGACAATTGGGACTCGAGGTGGCCTTGCACAAGTCCGAGGCCATGGGTATTCATGGTCATCGGAACGCGCCACCTGCGGGTTCCCAACTGACGGCGACGATGAAGTACCTTGGACTTGTCCTTGACAGCCGGTGGAACTTCGTCGAGCATTTCCGACGTTTGGCTCCCAGACTGGAGTGGGCTGGGACTGCCTTAAAGGGGCTCATGCCCAATCTGGGGGGTCCAAACGCCTCCTGCCGGAGGCTCTACACGGGGGCCGTGCGGTCTATGGCCCTTTACGGGGCACTAGTGTGGGCGCCTTCATTGAGACTGCGCCCAGCGCGCCAGTTGAGTTCCTGTTCAGGATAAAGCGGGAGGAAACGCTCGGGTGTTTCCATTGCGAGGATAGAGTCTGGAGGACACGGCGGAGCATACGGTGGAGGTGTGCCCTGCCTGAGCACCGCCGTGTCCTCGCGGAGGCGATCGGCGGCAGCGACCTCTCGCGTCCAGCCCTGGTGCGAGCCATGGTACGGAGCGAGAGGGCATGGGAAACCGTTACCTCCTTCTGCGAAGCAGTAATGCTCGCGAAGGAGGAGGCGGGGCGCGTGAAGGAGTGGCAGTCTCTGCGCCCTCACGTCCCTAGCCGGTGCAGGAGAAGACGCCCCGGGCGTCGGGAGTCGATAGCGGACTCCCGGCCACAGTAAGCGCAAGCTTGCGGGTGGCGAGCAATGGGTAGCTCGCCGCCCGGTAAGGACCTGGCTCGGGTCGACGGCGCGTAGTGTTCCACGCGCGCCTCAAAGAGATGTCAGTAGAACTGAAGGGGTCTGCCAGGACCGATGCCTGCCAAGGCCGCGAGATTGTACGAACGAGACACCGTGACCCTGGCACATGGGCAACTGAAGGAACACGGGTGGGTTTTAGTCAGTAAAAGTCTGACACGCCCTCCCGCTCCGCACAAGAGCGGGAGACATCATTTGATGCTCTCACATCAAAAAAAATTTTATTAGGTCTTTACCTATGAAATTGCCGTTCTGCAGTACTGGCCATTTCAAATCAAAATAATTTTTGTTTGTCTAAGAATTCTAATTTCAAATTAATTTTATTTTAAAAACATGGAATTCTTTTTCCAAAAATAGTCATTTGTTTATTGATTAGTGTTACATTTTCATCGATTTCAATCTTTTTCGTCATCATGGATACGTTAAAAATTCGAGTAATTATGGAATATGAGTACCGTCAGCAACGCAGCACAAGCGGCATCGACGTTTACGGAGCTAACACTACAAACCAACGCACCACCTGTTATTGGTTTGCTCGCTTCCGTTCTGGAAATTTCGACCTGCAAAATGAACCTCGCGGTCGTCCGAAGACTTTGGTCGACAATGACGAAATAAAGGCGATTGTGGAAGCTGATGATACACAATCTACGGCTGAATTAGCAGCAGCTTTCGACGTTAGCTTCAAAACAATATTGGTCCATTTGCGTCAAATTGGCAAGGTAAAAAAGCTTGACAAATGGGTGCCCCGCGAACTCAATGATCGCCAGCGCGAAATACGCGTCGAGACGTGCCTTGCACTGCTCAACAGACACACAAATGAAGGAATTTTGAACCGCATTGTTACTTGCGATGAAAAATGGATTCTGTTTGATAACCGCAAGCGCTCAGCAAGTTGGTTGGATCCTGGTTCAGCACCTAAACAATGCCCTAAACGAAAACTTCCCCCAGGAAAAGTGATGGTCACTGTTTGGTGGTCTAGCGCCGGTGTGATTCATCACAGCTTCTTACCAAACGGGATGAGCATTACTGCAGATGTGTACTGTGAAGAACTGAACTCAATGATGCAGAAGCTGGCACATCTCCAACCAGCATTGGTCAATCGCTCGTCTCCGCTGCTCCTGCACGACAACGCGCGACCTCATACTGCACAGCAGACGGTCTCCAAGTTGCAAGAACTGGGGTTGGAAGCTCTCCGTCATCCGCCCTACTCACCAGACCTTGCGCCTACGGACTACTACTTTTTCCAGAATTTGGATAACTTCTTGGCGGGAAAAAAATTCAATACCCGAGAGGCAGTACAAAATGCCTTTGAAGAATTTGTTGCCTCCCGTCCAGCTGATTTTTTTAAGAAGGGCATCAATAAACTGCCACTGCGTTGGCAAAGATGCATTGATTGCATGGGTGATTATTTCGATTAATACAAATAAAAAATACATGAAAAATTGTATTAATACATAATACCTGAACATCATGGTTATCGATAAATAAACTTATCTCTAGTTCTTTGCCGGACAAACCCTGCATATTTTGATGAACAACATTCGACACGTGCGGCTTACCCGTTATCGCATCTAACAGTTTAAACTACTAGGTGTATCAAAAGTGGTGTCAGTACCACTACTAACAGTAATCGATGGTACGCTACAGGTACCAGTGTCCCGGATTGTTCAAAGGCATACTATTCTATCAACGACTACTTAAACGATAAGAATAGTTGGTTGCTGTGATTAACTCAAGACAATGTTTATGTTCTTTCAATCCAGAATTAGCTTTTCTACTGACAGTTTATATGGGTAGTTCATATAACGATTTTAAATGAGTTGTATTGCAAATTTGTAACATGTAGTTCGCTAGCGACCTCGTCAGCTGTTCATAATACTCCTGCCTGAGCAACCGGCAGCAAGATCGTCATGCTCTCTTAGATGTCACTGCTTGCGGTAGCGTCGGGGTTGGGTTACCACCTTCCCTCAAATATGGCGAGGGGGGTATTGGCTGACTTTTGCGTTATGCTCGTGAACGGATGCTCTTTGTGGTGACTGGTCGTCTTGCTGACCATGGTTTTTGTTATTGTTATTTGTACTAACTGTTATTTTATTTTACTCCGGAGGTCCTAGTTTAACAATTGTTACTTCAACTTAGCTATATGCATCAATGTATGTATATGAAACATTTTACATCGTTGTATATGTAAGCGGGCACGCCCTATATGCCTGGAGGCTTTATTAAGGTTTTAAGTTCTGTTTACGATTTTGTTTTATTCGTAATTTCAGCTTGAGTTTAGTTTTCAATGTTTTGTTGGTATATTGGCGTGTGCTTGCTGGCATATGGCGAATAATTTAATGTATGTTTTGTTTTCATAATATTAATTACTTACATATTATTGTATAGAATCAAGTTCTTCTAATTTAACAGACAGCTGTGCTGCTGGGGAGTTTGTTCCGCCACTTCTTCTTCCCAGCTAAAGCACTAGGAAGTGGTGAAGGGCGGGCGTTTCGGGGGACTGTCTTATGTAACTTTGACGTTCAAAAAAGTGCTGACTCTCAGTCTAGTTTGAATAAATGACTTTTGATTTTGAATGATGAATGTGATCTGTGCGCTGCCACTTAAGTTTGACAATTCTTCGGGATATGTAGGTTACCTTGGTTCTCCTACGGATTTCTTCATTTCTGATTCGATCGCGTATGGTAACTCCAATACATAGCCCTCTCCATTGCCGTTTGTGTGACTTTCAGCCTTCTTATGAGGCCCATTGTGAGCGACCACGTCTCAGTGCCATAGGTCATCACTGACAACACGCACTGGTCTAAGACTTTTGTCTTGAGACACTGCGGTAAGTGAGACGAGAAGATATTGCGTAGCTTCCCAAACGCTGCCCAGCCGAGTCGCATAGGACGATTGACCTCTTTCTCGAAGTTCATCATCAACAGCCTATAATGGTCCCACTGCTGGGACACAGGCCTCCTCTCGGTGAGAAGGAGTGGGCCATAATCTACCACGCGGGCCCAGTGCGGGTTGGTAGATGTCATGTCTTCGAATTTTCGGTTTTAAGATATGCCGGTTTCCTCGCGATGTTTTTCCTTCACATTTTTGAGAGCAGTGGTGATGAAATAGTTTACACAAAGTAAAGCGCCTGCTTGGGTTCGAACTCACGACCTACAACTCGTAAGCGGCGGCACCTACCTAACTGGAAATTTTGTCCTAGGTTAACATGATCGTCCACTACTTCGAGTGTAGAGTTTCCGATCTTCACGAGAGTGGGTGTGACAAGAGCAGTAGAAATCGCCTTGGTTTTGTCCATGTAGACATGCACAGTACTAACAAGTTCTAGTTAATCTAAATTTGGGTATCAAAATGTCATTTTTAGTACGTTTAGTATAAATATATTATGGAAATCCCTTCTTATTTTTAAAAGACTTAAGTTATTGTTTTGTATGTTCGCAAGTAACACACAAAATACTTTCGAAGATATAAAGAGAAGGTAGAGTTAGTATATCAATTTCTTTAAATTTGGTTTAAGAGACTTGCGAAGCCCCGTTTATGGAATGCGTGGATTGCTCTCTTTTGTGAAATAAAAACTGAATCTACGTCGTCTGTTGAACCCTACAGCAGAACGCCATAAGACATAATACTGTGGAAATAAAAAATATAAATAAGCAAAGTATACTAACGTAGCTGTGGCTTTGTCAGTCAACTGCCTTGTTTTTCTTACTGCATATGCAGCTGAACTTAAGAGGCTCAACAATTCAGACGATCAACAAAATCAAAAAAAAATCGTATACGGCCTCTTAAAACCATTTTTCTGCAAGGCTCAATACTTATATTTGTTTGCATTTAAATAAAAATGTATAAACTAAATACCACTAATATCAATAACAGAAACGCCCGTAACAAAATCCACCAACGAACAACTTGATATCATAATAAATATTACTAGCTTTTGCCAGCCGCCTGCGTATTACACTTTAAACCTTCTTCTTGAATGACTCTGTCTACTGACGAAAACCGCATTTAAATCCATTGAGGAGTTCAGAAGATCTAAGCATAAATTACAGCCACAAAATGCGGCTCTGATTTATACCTTGCAAAGATTTACAGCCAGCTAATTATTATGTTTCTAATCTACATGACAGGTGCAGAACATGTTCCCTTAGCAGCCGGAATATGAGGACAGTTGGCTGCCTGTCTATGGAAACACTTGAGCTGGCCTAGCGTAGTACACAGTTTCAATTTAATAGGAGGCAGGATACACTAGTTTTGTTAAGTACCTATATATAACGTGCGACGTACAATTGTCATGAACTTTTAGTACACGTTTATGAATGATTCATTTCCGGATTAAAGTGATCTCAGTAGAAGTTAAGGATTCGATTGCCCGGGGAACACGAACACGAGTCGGGAAGTACACGCAAAGACGTTAAAAACTGGGTATATGGGTCAGCGCGGCAATCTGCAGAGGCGTCTGCGAGCGTCGTCCGCTACGCTCCCCGCCGCCCACGGCCCGAAGCCCGCGCCCCGCGCCCCGACCCCGCGCGCCCTCCAGCTAAAACGTTGACATAGTGAAATGCAATTTTCCACTCAGTTCGTTTGCCGAGACGAGCCTACAATAGCTGAGCTATCGCGACACGTCCCTAACCTGCCACCCAACGAAACGGACAATAATATTTTGTGTATTTTCCTGTGGAAATTCTCGAACCGAACGTTTATAATAGCTACAAAGCGATTGTTGAGAAATTCAGCGAATTTCAACCAAAATAAATCTGGCAGCTCTACGTTCGGCTACAATAAAAATGCTCTAACCTAGTTTATGATTTGGAATGGGTGCACCAATACTGTGAAATCGAAGCCGTTTAATATTACAGGGAAGAAAAGAAATGGGACGAGACAGGCGGGTGTGGGCCGCGGACTATTGTCAGCGCAGAGCGCGATACTTGCGTGGTGCAATAGAGAAGACCCCAGCACTAGTCCGACGTCCCGCTATCATGAAACAAACAGTTCGTTTCGGCAGCTGATCACTGTCAGCAGCACGCGCACTGCGCGCTAGTGGTGCTGCTCCGCGCGCTCCGCGTGGTTGACGCCGCGCCTTCTGAGCGTTTGTCTGCAGCGCGAGTTTCTTATTACGTCGCCGCCCGGTGGCCGCGCGCCTTCACTTGAATCTATACTTAATATTACAAAGCTGAAGAGTTTGTTTGTTTGATTGAACGCGCTAATGGAACTACTGGTCCGAATTGTTTTTTTTTTTTGTGTTGGGTAGCCTATTTATCGTGGAAGGCTATAGGCTATATAACATCACGCTACAACCAAGAGGAGCGGAGCAGTAATGAAAAATGTTGCAAAACCGGGTAAAATCGCACGGGTAAGCGATTCGACGCGACGGGAAGGGCCCGGAACAAAAAATTTTACGCGGACGAAGTCTCGGGCAGAAGCTAGTCTCTAATAAATAAGACTGCAATGTCAGCGTCAGTACATAAGTACCAGACATTAAAACTGTTCTAGACTCACCGGCTGACTTACGACACCGATTTTGATTTGTAATTCAAAAGCTGTTCGTGTCTGTCTTACTTTAAATTTTTACTGAGAGCAACTACGGCTCGAAATGGCCTCTAAAATAAATAATAATCGTTGCCACACACAACACATACGTCGGTTTCGTTTCACCAGCGACTGTTTATTTTCGCTTTCTGTAGTCCATTTCCTAGTCTTTTTGTGTCTACAATTAGGCTGTATTAAGACGACAGCGGGCGGGCGGGTCTTCCGGGTAGGTGGAGGGGGATGTACAGGGCGGGAGGGGGTTAATTTACATAGTGTCGCAGAACGTCCAGCGCTGTGCACTTGCTTTATTTTCGTCGCAACCTCTCAGCAGACATGGAAACGCAAGTCGCGACTATTCACAGAGCCTAGAACAAAGTCTACAATAACATCAATTACTAAATTGCGTTTATATTCTAATGATAAATAGCTATAAATTATTTTTTTGGAAAAAAGTTGTTATTTTTAACTTTTTAGTTACGGCATCTACCCCGCACTAATTCCTATACCACTATTGGCCAGGTGAAATTTAAGGCTTATTTGGTTTTCTCATGGATGCCATTGTCAGAACTGGACCAAATTGACTGGACGAGACGGAAAGCACCAGCTTTCAAATAAAAAAAGAATCATCAAAATCGGTTCACCCAGTCACAAGTTATGAGGTAACAAACAAAAAAAAAATACAGTCGAATTGAGAACCTCCTCCTTTTTTTGAAGTCGGTTAAAAATTAAGAAGTACCTATACTTGATTCTAAGAACGAAAACCAGCACAGTATAACTATAAACTTATAAAGTTATAATTGGCACCGAACTGTGGGTTTCTGCCCTAAAGTGCAATAGCCATAAGATGTGTGTGTGTGTACATTATGGAAAGAGGTTTTCAAGCAGAACCTTTGCTACTAACGGGACTTTTGCCAATTTTTTATCAGTTCGTCGGAGTTAATGACCTAATGAGGTGACCACTTGGGCACCGTAGTTAAGGAACATTAATGAATAGTGCTGTTTCAGGCAAATATTTGTTACTAAAACGAATTTGGATGGAACGGCAATCCGATAAAAATTGGGGATCGGTCAAAATATTACCTTTTTGTAAATCTGCCAGTGTCGCGGAATTATTCCAAAGAGTTCGATTACTTAGCGTGGTTGAATGTTCAAGTCCGCTGGTTCCCATCGACGCCTATCATCCAGCACTCCTAATTAATATGGACTTCGTCCAAGCACCTCTACTAGAGTGCGCGTCACGGACGCAATATCTGTTCGACAAGGGAGACTATGAATCTATCAACAAAGACATTTCCACGACTGACTGGGAATCCGAGTTTGCGACACGATCAATGGATGAATCATTAAACTTTTTCAATCAATTTATTCTCAATTTACATACGAAATACATTCCACAAAAATTACATCGTAACAAAACATATCCAACTTGGTACAGTTTGGCATTAATTAAAACAATTAAAGAAAAATACAAATATTTAAAAAAGTTTAAGACGTACGGCAATATGGCGGACGAGTCAACATTTAAGCTTCTTCGTGAAAGGGTAAAGTTATTGGAATCACAATGTTATGAAAAGTACTTGGATTTAACTGAGAAATCTATAAAAGAAAATCCAAAATATTTTTGGACCTTCGTTAAAAAACGACACAACTCAAATGCAGTTCCAAGCACTTTAAACTATAAAAGCGAAGCTTTGCGTACCGGAGAAACAATATGCGAAGCGTTTTCTACATACTTTCACTCTACATTTTTGGATACTAGCCCTAGTGATGGAATTTCTTCACCCCGTCTTTTTACTGAATCTTCCAGCCTCTCAGATATAAGTAGCATTGAGGTGAACATTGATGAGGTTTCTGACTTGCTTCGCAAGTTGGATACTTCTAAAGCGGCTGGCCCAGATAATATTTCATCCAAATTTCTTGTGCGATGTTCGACTTCGATTGCCAAACCTGTCTCGATTCTTTTCAGGAAGTCCTTGGATACTTGTGTTGTACCCCAGCTTTGGAAATCGGCTTTCATAACGCCTATTCATAAAAAAGGAGACAAAACTGAAGTTATAAACTACAGACCGATATCTAAGCTCTGTATTGTGGCAAAGATCTTCGAAAGGATCATCTACAACCAGGTGTATAGTGCTCTAAAAAATTCGTTTAGTTCCTTCCAACATGGTTTTTTGAAAGGAAGGTCTACCGTCACCAACTTAATTCTGCTCAATGATTTTATTACTGATGCCATGGATAACGGTAAGCAGGTTGATGTCGTTTATACTGATTACAGTAAAGCCTTTGATCGGATTGACCATGACATCTTAATATCAAAGTTATATGGCATGGGAATACGAGGTGATTTACTCAGATGGTTTTCTTCGTACTTGGAGAACAGGTCCCAAGCAGTAGTTTTAAGCAATTATATATCTGGTTGGGTGCCTATCCCTAGTGGAGTCCCCCAGGGTTCGTTGCTCGGTCCATTACTCTTCATTATCTATATAAACGACATCAACTCTTGCTTAATTTCTTCCAAACTCCTGTGCTTTGCCGACGATATGAAGATCTATGCCACAATATCATCACAAGTGGACGTGAATGCACTTCAGGATGATTTACGTCGTCTGGAGGCTTATTGTTGTGAGAGTAAGCTTGATCTCAACCCTGCTAAATGTTCGGTTCTAACGTATTCTCGAAAGCGTGTTATTATACCTTCATCGTATATCTTAGGCGATCAAGTACTACCTAGAACGAATTGCATCCGAGATCTGGGGGTAAATCATGATTCTAAGCTTACATTTGAGTTTCATGTTGATGCTATAGTCGCTAAAGCCTCTAAGGCACTGGGTTTCATAATGCGGCTGTCCGAGTGTCCAAGTGTCACTCAAGCAAAAACTTTAAAAATTCTATACTGTACTTTTGTTAGAAGCCACTTGGAATACGCGTCTGAAATCTGGAATCCGTGTTATCACAAGTACATAGATCGTATAGAGAGCATTCAGAAAAGATTCATCAAATACTTGTGTTATCACCAGAAAGTGCCCTACCGGTCTGAAGATTACCTCAACCTCTGTAGGAGGTATCATATATTGCCTCTAATTAATCGGCGTGCAATCTCTGACTGTACTACATTATTTAAAATTTTCAATAATTCTATTAATAATTCGGATATTTTATCTAAATTTTATTTCAAGGTCCCCAGTAAGTCAAAGCGATGGAACGCACCGTTGCGTGTCCCATTTACCTCTACAAATTACAGACAAAATTCATTTATAGTGCGTGCAAGTAACAACTTCAATAAAATGTGTAAACAGCATGATTTCGATCCTTTTATAACGAGTGTGTCCTCGGCCAGAAAGTGCCTCAGCCTTGGTTTTTTTAATTAAAATTTTGTATATCCTGGTTTTGATTCTTGCTTCGATTATAAAATGTGAATTTAGTTTAAGCATTAATGTTATACTGTTTTTTTTTCTTTCTATATATTCTTTTTTGGTAACTGTGTTGTAATGTTCACACTCTTTTTTTCTCTTCTTATCTGTTCCTATAAGTGATGACTTGTAATTGGCTGTCAGTTTCACACGCAATTTTTTATTCTGTTTGTTTTAGCTGTAAGTCATCCAAAGTTATTAAATAAATAAATAAATAATGATGATGTTTACAGCTAACTGTTTATTAATTTGTTAGCTAATGACGGGAATTGTTCTGTGTGCTGCCGGATGTAAACAATACCACCATCACATTTCTTCCCGTGGGTGTCCTAAAAGGTGATTAAGGGATTTACTAGAGAATGGGCAGCAGAGTTCTTTATGCATTTTATCACCATACTGCGATCGCCAACCCGTTGGCCAAGCGTGGTGATTACAGCCAAACCACTTAATTGTGGGACGCCTATGACCAAAAGTGGACGTCGTTCGGCTGAAATTTTTATGAATGATAAACGCTGAACAAATGAATAATTTAGACAAGTCTTGGTAGTGACAAACCTTCTTCTAAATGAGATCTATTCAAAGAAATTTATTGGTATTAAGAGTTTCGGCAGGATGTCCGACCGATTCAGGAACACTCAACACAAGAGCCTATCAGCATTTAAACCACGGGTGTTAAAGCATGATAAGCTTAAGTGATGATGTTTGCGAAGCATAAAAATAATGACAGTTAATTGTCGAAATACCTTAATTACTTACCTACCTTAAACATTCTTAATTGCTCATATTTGGAGTATGTAACATTACATAACATTACATAACATAACATAAAATTACATTATATAACATTACATAACATTACATTACATTACATAACATAACATCACGCCTTGTGTCCCCGAAGGGTTGGGCAGAGGTGTGCCTATAGTACACCCACATTTCGCCTGTTATGTTTAAGTCCCATGTAATAGAGGGCGAGCCTATTGTTATCAACCCAGACTCCAGGCTTCTACTGAGAAATTCCAGATGGAAAAACCCAATAACACTTTGCCCGACCTGGGACTCGCACTCAGGAGCTCAAACTCAGCAGTAACGCTTGCGAGCACTAGAGCAACGAGGCAGGCAGAGCAATTATATTGTAATAATCAATAATGTTATACTTAACAATAAATGATAATAAATGTTTTTTTTTTTAAATAAAGATATTACCATTAAATTAGTTTGCATGAGCTATATGGATAAAAAGGCCTCTACCATTCGTGTCTATTTGATGCAGTCAAGTAAATTCAGTTTTTGGTGACAATTTCTCAGTGGTGGATAGTCACCTGATGTTCCCTGTGCATTATTATAAATGTATGTTCGTACTTATACGTTTCATCATCATCATCATCATTTCAGCCGTAAGACGTCCACTGCTGAACTTAAGCCTCCCCCAATTTGGGGGGCTTTGCCATAATTGCCACGCTTGGCAGGCGGGTTGGCGATCGCAGTATGATGGTAAAATGCATGGAGAACGCTGCTGCCCATTCTCTAGTAAGTCCTTTAGTCGCCTTTTACGACACCCACGGGAAGAAATGGGGTGGTGTTACTCTTTACGTCCGGAACCACACGGTACACTTATACGTTTAACGTTTTGGTATCGCAAATCATTATATTATCACAAAGAGCGGCCATTCAGTTATTGATTGGCTTTCTTTAGATGCATGGCCGTTCTACATTTGAATTTAGAAGCTGAACTCACGGTATCCCGGCGTTGGTATCTGATGGCCCATCAAGACATTACCGTCGCCTAACGCACAGATATCAAAGTTGCGGATGTCATTATTTTTCATCCGCACGTGGATATCGAACCTCCACCAGCGCCTCCGCCGAGAGCCTCTTCACACAATCTGATATTCAGATTTACATTAAGATCGGAGACGTTTGCCGCTTACAGCTAGTATACTGTGTGCCTGCGTGTCTGTGTCACGGGTCGCTCAGG
The DNA here is from genome assembly GCA_947507805.1 of Aporophyla nigra. Lineage (NCBI taxonomy): Eukaryota > Metazoa > Arthropoda > Insecta > Lepidoptera > Noctuidae > Aporophyla > Aporophyla nigra. The sequence goes on along the minus strand of OX382296.1, from coordinate 461,744 downwards.
TCCGTGGCCCGTACTAAACACTGACATGCTGTGAACTATTACCACGTAGTATCGATAGTTCATGTCTGCGTCTTCACTTCACTGGGCGCCGGCGGCGACTCCATGTGATATAATTACACGTCGCACCCAACAGTGCGCTTCTGTTTATGCATTACATGTTGTTGTTGTCTTTACTGTTTTGTACGAGTATGTTATGACTGGGACGGTTACCGACTGGTTCCTCGCTACCGCTTGTTAGGATTTTGGAATAAAAGCCTTGATTCTTTTATTATAGCACTGTATAATATTCTGATTTTAGGAGAAATGCTTTTACGACACACAATGGTTCACACAGAAAATTCGCCATAATAATTTGTTCGGTCACTACTTCACTAGGGATGCTACCACACTCAAAATACTAAAAGCTAGGGATGTGCTATGACTGAGTTCCTATCTTAAGTTATTACAAACCAAATATTTTATTGTTTCTAACACTTCCCCTCAATAAAATATTTTCAAGCTAAACCAGCATTTTTACTTACAGAAATTACTCAACTGTCTTACCCTTAACTGTATGCATCCCCTTAACAATATGACCTACCTATATGTATCGAACAATTTATCCCTTAATCTCATAAACAATATCCCTCCTAAAGCTTTGGTAAATATGTCTGCAAGTTGGTCACTGGTATTCACATATTTTAACTCTATAATTTTCTTTTCTAATTTCTCTTTAATGAATGACTGCTTAATCTCCAAATGTTTTACCCTAAAGTTACCAGTGGCCATCTGTGCCATTTTGATAGTAGACTGGTTGTCCTCATACACAATTATGTTTACCCGAAACCCAAATGTTAACATAATGGACTTCAACCAACAAGCCTCACTAGTGGCTAAGCACAAAGCTATATATTCAGCTTCAGTTGAAGACAGTGCAACTGTTGCCTGTTTCCTTGAATACCAAATTACTGAACAACCAAACACTTTAAAAATACACCCTGATGTAGATTTTCTATCATTACAACCACCCCAGTCACTATCAACATAGCTTACAACATCATTGTTACAATCTCTATAGTATATCAAACACAAATCTAAAGTTCCATTTACATACCTCAATACATTTAACAATAATTTATACAAAAGCTCAGATGCACAACTCTGATAACGACTCAAGATATTAACTACTGCACAGATATCTGGCCTAGTGCCCATAGCTGCATACATCAAGCTCCCTATTAGTCTTCTACATTTACTCTCTATTTCTACACTTTCTGACTTATCTCTCTTTAGGACATGAAAATTATAATTTTTATCAATTGGTAACTTTAATATCTTACAATCCAACATATTATATTGTGACAACAGTTTTCTCAAATACTCACTTTGTGATATAACAGTATTCCCCTTATTTAAGTCTTGTTTGACATCAATGCCCAAGAATTTACTAATTGCTCCTAACTCTTTCATTTTAAAAGTTTTACACAAAATATCTCTCAAGTTACACATTTCTTCTACATTATTACCAAAATAGAGAATGTCATCTACATATAATAACAAAAAAACTTTCTTATCACCTTCACATTTTGAATACAAACAATAATCCTTATCTGACTGCTTATAGTCCATAGATAACATAACATTATTAAAAGTATTATTCCAATACTTTGGAGACCTCTTTAAACCATAAATAGATTTATTAAGTCTAACATACTTAGTATCTGTACCCTCTGGTAAAATTAAATACAATTCCTCATCAAGTTTTGCATTTAAAAAGGCTCCACATACATCCATTTGTTTTATTCCTAACCCTAACTTAGTAGCTACACCTACAAAAATTCTAAATGTATTAAGCCTTGCCACAGGGGCATACAAATCATCATTACAATTTTGCTCAAAGCCTCTTGCTACTAATCTGGCCTTGTAACAATCATCTTTCTTCTTTAAAACCCATTTTGAGCTAATTACTTCTTTTCCTTCTGGTATTGTATCTATCTCTGTCCATGTCTTATTTTCACTTAGTTGATTTAGCTCTCTTTTGATAGCTTCTTTCCAGTTTTCAGCATCTGCTGATGTCATTGCTTCCTTGTAATCTTTTGGTTCAGCGAAATACAGATAGTAATCTTCCAGATGCTTTGGCTTAACCTTTCTTCTGTTCCTTCTATCTAGGTACTGATTTTCTTCTGTATCTGCCTGTTCTTGTCTATCTTCCTGTGTTATTTCTGGTCTCGCTTCAGACATCATTTCTTGAGTATCATCCTGTTCTTCTCCATTTCCTTGGTTCTGTACTGTATCTATGTCATAGAACTCATCTTCACTATTATCATGTAGCACCTCTTCTGTATTGTTTTCCATAGATATATCCAGTAAGATCACATCTTCATTTTCCTCTATTTTCTTAATATCTGGCTCCTTCTGGCTTCTCTTATCTAGAAATACTATGTCCCTCTTGGTATGGACCTCCTTTCTATCCTCATAGTATACTCTAAATCCTTTAGAATCATTATAACCTACAAATATTGCTTTTTCTCCCTTGACATCCCATTTTAGTCGCTTCTCCTTAGGAATGTGAACATATACATTATCTCCAAATACTCCACATAGACTCTGAACATCAAACTTGCGTTTGTGAAATGTCTCATAGGGTGTTTGGCCTTCCACTCTGCTCTTTGAAGTTCTATTCAGAACATACACTGTGGTGTTCACGGCCTCAGCCCATAACTGTTTAGACATCTTACCTTTCAGCATAGATCTTGCTGCCTCTACGATAGTGCGCATATCCCTCTCTGCTTTACCATTTTGTTGGCGTGTAAAAGGCACTGTGGTCTGATGGTATACTCCCCTTTCCTGTACAAATTCTCGCATTTCCTTGTTGACAAACTCGCCACCGTTGTCAGTACGAATCACTTTCACTTTATTTCCCGTCTGTCTCTCAGCCCAGTTGACAAACCTCTTTATCTGCAAAACTGTCTCACTTTTCTTTTTCAAGAAGTAGATTACCCGGTAGTTGCTGTAGTCATCTTTTATTAGCAGAAAATATCTCGAACCTCCAATACTATCCACTTCCATTGGACCACACACATCAGCATGCACCATCTCAAGGGATTCTTTGGTGTGCTGCTCACTTCTAGTAAATGGAAGTCTGTGCATTTTACCTTCTAGACATGACTCACATTTGAAATTGTCGCCTGTGTACTCAATATTGTTTTTATTGAGAATTTGCTTTACATATTCTACATTTTGGTGACAAAGTCTCTCATGCCACTCAGATAGTGCTGCCACCGCCGCTACATTCTCATGTATATTATTTGACACCTCTAAAACATAATAGTTCCCTTCACGATTGCCTAACGCACATAGCTTGCTGTCTTTATAAAATAAACACTGTTGGTCAGTTATTGTAACCTTATAACCTTTCTTTGTAGCACTGTTTACAGAGAACAAATTGATTTTCATTTGTGGCACATGTAACACATTGTTTAATGTTGATTTCACATATGAGTCACCATTAAACACATTCAGTTCAATATCACCAACACCAACAACAGGTAAGCGACGTCCATCACCAACAATAACATAACTCTCTGATGTTGACAGTGACAGATAGTTTGTGAACAAAGAGTGGTGACCTGTCAAATGTTCACTTGCCCCACTATCTATTATCCACTTTTTATCATTGTTTATAAAGTCACTTCCAGTTGTCATTGCAGTCACTATGATGAATGCATTTCCCTTAGATTTTTCATGTTTTCCTTGTTGCCCTTCATTCCTATGTCTTGGACAGTCGACTTTTAGATGTCCTATGCTTCCAGACAAGAAACATTTCCGCTTTTCTTCACTTTTACTTCTACACTCTGTAGATATGTGTCCCAATTTTCCACACTTATAACATTTTCTAACATAACCTTGACTTTTCTTTTTAGAATACAATGCTATGCTTTCTTTTTCTTCCATAACTTTGTTTTTCACTTTTAGCCTTTCTTCCTCGACAAGCAAACGAGCCACCATATCATCATAGTTTTGTTTGCTGGTCTCCACCGATTCCCATGCCGATATAAAGTGACTATATTTCTCTGGCAGAGATAATAATACCTTGGTCATAATAAATTTATCCGACACCTCTTCTCCTGCCTGCTTCAGTTGGCAAATCATCTCCTGGAGTTTGGATAAATAGACAGATAAATCTCCTTCCTCAAACTTGTATTGTAGGAATTTTTGTTGCAACATCATTGTACTTGTTGCAGACCTTGATTCATAGACACTGTGCAATTTCTGCCACATATCAGCTGCAGATTCACACGTTAGAATATGCACCATTGCCGCCTCACTCATCCTGGTGACAATAAGAGTTTGGGCCTTTGCATCCTTTGCAATCCAGCCTGCATCATTGCTTTCCGGCTTTATGTCCGTACCTTTCACCACTGAATATAAGTCTAAACCTTTCAGCGTGACTGTCACCTGGAATTTCCATACATTCCAGTTTTTTTGACCTTCCAATTTGATGGCCGAATTGGACGCCAATGCCATTGTGTGATGATCCATTTTTCCGGTCCTCCGCGTAAGCCTGCTGCCTGATGTCGTGCTATTTTGCACCCCACACGACCTCCTTCAGACGCTGCTATTGACAACAACTCAATAACCGAGTTTTGTCTCGCTGACCACACCCGCCACGTTCACGTTGATGTGCCGGCCGGTGATTTTTTGTTATATCAAAAGGTACTCCCGCAATCTTCACCTAAACCAGATTATTAAGCGCTGGGCCCATAACCTGTTAGGATTTTGGAATAAAAGCCTTGATTCTTTTATTATAGCACTGTATAATATTCTGATTTTAGGAGAAATGCTTTTACGACACACAATGGTTCACACAGAAAATTCGCCATAATAATTTGTTCGGTCACTACTTCACTAGGGATGCTACCACACTCAAAATACTAAAAGCTAGGGATGTGCTATGACTGAGTTCCTATCTTAAGTTATTACAAACCAAATATTTTATTGTTTCTAACACCGCTAGTAACCTTCGAAGATTCATCATTCACTTGTTAGTGTGATAAATGAATTTCTGCAACTCTTTCAAAAAATCAAAATATTTTTATTTCACATAAACCTACATGGGCACTTATGAAACGTGAGAAGCTAGGTGCACGGTTCCAATTGGTTAATTCCTATGGAGAAGAGCCGGTAAGAAACTTCAAACTTTAGTTAGGTACAGTCGACCGCACGTCGGTGGTAACACTTGGTCTGAGATGGCCTAGCGTAGTAGAGAGTTTCAATAGAAACAAAGGCCGATCTGCACTAGTTTTGTTACTATCAACTGTTTGAACATTTAGTCTACGTTTACGAATGATTAATTCCCGGATTAAAGAGAGTTTCAATAGAATAGGAGCCCAACGTATAAAATTTTTATTACGAGTACGACTGATGTGCGCCTACTGTAGTTGTAGTTATTTCATACTTGGTTGATAATATTCGTTTTCTTGTCATGCTGAAGGATTTTTAATGACAGTAAGTGACCTGCTCCCGCAGCTATGATCGTCACTCCTCGAGGCAACTGAAACAGTTCTGCACCGTTATTGTATTAAACGATACTAGTACGGTCAGCTACTGGTGCGGCTCGGGTACTGCTATCGTATGATGTTATAGCGGACGTGATAGCGGTGTGTAAATAATACACGTAGACATTGGGGAACTAAACGAGACCATGCTATGAGGGATGTTCACGCTCAGATGTCGGATACTTAACAGAGCTGTGCGCAAAGCTGCTGGTGCGCAGCCCCCGAGCATATTAGGATATGGACAGAGGGATGATGATTGAAGTACTATCACGTTAATAGGTCCTAGGTGGTCACTGGTCACCCAGTGATCGATATTCATGATTTGAGATTAAATTATTTTATTATTTCTAATGCATTATTTTGTAAAAATATTAGCTTTCTGCACTAATTGTCCATATAAACTTTAATGTGCCAAACTCACGCCCCCGCCCACGTAATTTTATTAAAAAGAGGCATAACATTTATCTTGCACGTATACTCAGGCGCGGTCGAAAGGGGGGGGGGGTCCTTGGGGTCATGACCCCCCCCAAAGTCAGTCATGCTGTCGAGACCTCTAACGTTTTGCCTGTCCTACTAACATAATAAATAGTTGTTTAAAAAACTAAAAAACACACTAGAAAGCGTGTTATTTAGTTTTTAGGGTTCCGTTGCCAAATGGCAAAAAACGGAACCCGTATAGATTCGTCATGTCTGTCTGTCTGTCTGTCTGTCCGAGTATGTCACAGCCACTTTTTTCCGAAACTATAAGAGCTATGCTGTTATGCTATTAAAACTTGGTAAGTAGACGTATTCTGTGAACCGCATTAAGATTTTCACACAAAAATAGAAAAAAAAACAATAATTTTTGGGGTTCCCCATACATAGAACTGAAACTCAAAAAAAAAAAAATTATCAAACCACATACGTGTGGGCTATTTATGGATAGGTCTTTAAAAATGATATTGAGGTTTCTAATATCATTTTTTTCTAAACTGAATAGTTTGAGCGAAAGACACTTCCAAAGTGGTAAAATGTGTGTCCCCCCCCCCCGTAACTTCTAAAATAAGGGAATGATAAAACTTAAAAAAATATATAATGTACATTACCATGTAAACTTCCACCGAAAATTAGTTTGAACGAGATCTAGTAAGTAGTTTTTTTTTAATACGTCATAAATCGTAAACCACAATTTACCTTTCATTCAGTCAACTCAAATATAAAAATTTAAAAAAAAAAACATTTAATTTCATAAACATAAACCTTAACCGTGAATACCTGCAGGTTTGTACGGAACCCTCGGTGCGCGAGTCCGACTCGCACTTGGCCGGTTTTTTAAACTATTATTTTCTATTTTTAGGGTGTTTCGAATTTTGTGACGTATGTCAGCATAGTTTTCGTATTTTGTAACGTATGTCAGCGTTGTTTTCGAAGACTTTTTTTGCTATCCTGGTAACCCCGGCAAGGATAATGGCACAAAGGACAATGCCCGTTTTGTTAGGAGATTTGGGCCCCTAGAAAATAAAACGCGGGCAACGGTGGTTTAAACTTTGTTTTGAAGAACAACAATTACCTTTTCAGATCCTGAAAACAATTTTCAGATTTTCACCCTAGTTTCAGAGAAATTATTTTTTTTAAAGATGATGAAATTGAAGTTATAAAACAATATTTTTTATAAAAATATTTGAAATTAAAATAATATTGTTTATGTGTTAATATTGATTCCAGAATTAAATAAAAACATTACATAGCATCTTCCGTACGCAAAATACGCGCTCAGTCGTGGAGTTGCAGACACCAGCCCGTTCTACCTATTACCTACATAGCATCTTCTGTTGCTAGATATTCTGTTGGACTGACCACCCGGCAGTCAGCATGAACTGGGTTGTGCCTTAATCACTTATTAAAAATAAATACTTACCAACGGCTAAAACCTTCGGTTAGAGGAGCTCGTGGCTGTTACAATAACCGCACAGATCTATCTCATCGATTGGGTGACCATCCATTACATATAAATTTTTCTTGAGTGGCTGTTAATACATTCAAGCTGTTGGTTCTGCATGCTATATTTAAACCTTAGATACTCATTATGAGTAGCCAATCCCGCAAGTGTGATAATCTCTTACCAAGACGTAATATGTTATAAACTTGTGTATGTATCTATGGAGGTCAGATGTGCAGTCATTCTTTGAAAAATACTGTATTCACATGCATCGGTTAGACTAGAAGCTGACCCCAACATAGTTAAAAAATGTTAGGTTGATGATGACTAAAGCTAAACAGCATCTTCTGTGAGCGATAACACATAGTACAATCACTATCCCGCTTCCTATTGAGTTCACTGCCATCCATGATTAACTGTAGTTTATGTAGGAGGGGCTTAATTATAGAGGAGGTTAAAATACAGTAAGCTGCTATACAACTGTTTAATTATAGAGGAGGTTAAGATGCAGTATGCTGCTATACAGCTGTTTAATTATAGAGGAGGTTAAAATACAGTATGCTGCTGTACAACTGTTTAATTAGTAAAATAATCAATAACAACATTAGACATTAAATTCTTCAATTGCGCTGTGGTTATAATTGATATAGGAATCACAACATCTGCAATGATGTTACTGTCTATGTTATCAGACACTGTTGCAGACTCCACAGTGGGTTGCTTACTGCCAGCAATGGGTGGCCTCTGTGCTACTCTTGATGCAGCTTCCCAACAAGGATGACAAACTCCTTCCATTTGCAAGACCTAAAAACAAAAAATATTATATTTATACTATAAATTGTTATTCAATTACTATGTGCATTAAGTTTCTATAAATAAATTAGATTAAACACTTACGTGTCCATCTTAGTATAACATTCCATAGAGGACAATCTTGACTAACTGTGAGTTCTGCGACTTGCAATTGACAAGCCACATGCAAAACATATGTTTAAGTGTCCAAGAGCAGGGTATACAAGGGATAGACTTGTATTAGATGATGTCCAGTTTTCTAATAAAACAAAACCTTCTGCACATAGGATGTCATCAGAAGATATCTGACAAGATAACAAAAAAAAAAAAATCTGTGAATTCCTAAGTATATTAATTCAAGTGCTTAAAATTCATTACAAAATAGTTTTACCACAAATGATAGATTATATAGTAAATCTGTTATTATAACAAGGGAATAGTTAAGTGGTATATCTAGAGGATAGGTCTGAGACGAATACATGATATATAACATTTTGTTTATAAATGTAAATAAATATATGATAACATAAAAAGTTCAAGTATGCAGACAAAAATCTTACTTTTTACACTATATCTATTACTATTGTGTGCACAATGGCTTAATAACCTTAGGACACAGAAAGCTGATGTCTTTTCATAGAAAACACACTTCTAACATTGCATAAAACGAATTGGAAGTTAGCTGCCTGAATATTTACCTGTTTTGTCAGACAATTACTCCTTGATTGACCAGGTAGGCATCGTAAGTATTCATATTTATATTGTAAATGACATATAAACTAACCAATGTAGGTGTTACCCAGGATCTCAGAAGGTTAAGCATTGGTTCATCTAATTCTTCGATTTGACCTCTACGAAGATTAGGCGCCAGACGTAAAGAGCAATTGACACACCGCTGCACCAGCGAGATAAAGAGTAGTTTACCCGATCTCTACCAGGTGCAGACATTTTTCAGGAGTAAAGCAAGAATATAGGCTTAACTAAAAACGAGTCAATTTGCTCACTTATCACTAAAACAGGAGTCCAAAGCTCACTTGAACTAAATAGAGTCAATTTTTTGCTCACTTATCACTAAAAAAACAATTTGAATTGAACTTGAATGATGTATTGATTTAACAGATTAAGGTGGATGGATGATTATCTCAGATGCCATTTTGTCGCTAGATGGCGCTAGATCCACAATTTGGAACATTTTCAATTTTTACGCCTAACTTAGAAATCTTTAATAGATAACTTTATTATATGCGAAACCTAGGGCATTAACTTGATTTTTTTAGATAGTCACTGTGCTTGTTAACTGGTCTCATACAAAGATTTGTACATTCTAAAGATTTAGCCGCTTGACTTTACTCTTTACACACACATACAAAGTAAATAGTAGTAACTTTCGACACCACTAGATGTCGTTTTATTCAAACAGTTTAAAATGAAATTAATATAGGTACACTGTCCCTATAAGTTGTAGTAATGTGACTGAACCTAAATTGTAATGTGTAAATAGTCATCATCTCAGCCGCAAGACGTCCACTGCTGGATATAGGCCTCCCCCTATTTGGGGGGCTTTGCCATAATCACCACGCTTGGCAAGCGGGTTGGCGATCGCAGTGTGATGGTAAAATGCATAGAGAACGCTGCTGCCCATTCTCTAGTAAATCCCTTAGTCGCCTTTTACGACACCCACGGGAAGAAATGTAAGGAAGAAGAAGGAATGGAAGTGTAAATAGTGACGTGTACTAAATAAATAAATAAAAGACTATTTATTACATTGTAAAGCTTTTTATTGTACCTTACTATAAATTAATAATATTTATTTAGTAAAAAGGGGTTAATATTTTCATAAAAATAATCGTTTTATTTACTCTCACTACATTTACTTAGATAGTTTCCGTTTGGATTCAAACCATCGAGTCATACCACCATACAAAGATAACATACTTTTTTAAATATTTTGATATTTACAATTATGATTTTGAATTTAGTATTAGAAAGAATTATGTATGTAGATTACAATATAAATAACATCATACGTAAGTATATATAACGGCACATGTATCTTACACAACAACACAAAGGGGTTGCTAGCTAACCATAACATTTATTTATGTTTCAAGAATACCTACTTATGATACAATTTTGAACTGCAATAAATATTCTTTTACAATTGAATTGTTAGGCTGGTACCTAAATACATGAGTGAAACTTATCTACACAGAAAAATCTTATGAAGTAACAAAATAACACAAACTATACATCGCTACGTGCAAAAATAGCTTATTAATTATTCTATAATGTTCCCACTGCTGAGACTCAGGCCTCCTCTGAACTGTGGTGATGAAATAATTTACACTCAGCAAAGTGCCGGCTTGGATTCGAACCATCGACTCGTACCACCATACAAAGATACTTATAAATATTATAATAAAATATCTTCTTTTCTACGCGCTACTTTTTGCAGTCGCCGCCGCCGCCGCGCCGTATCAGTCTTCTGCTTTTTACTTTTTACTTCCATTTATATAATTTCCGTGTGATCTGAATCAAATGCTGGAAGACGCAGTTTTCGCTGCAACAAATGAATTTACACAGTTTTGTTAGACTATTCTTACTGAACCGACACCTCAGAGACCTGCGGAATAAGTTAGGAAATGAGTAAGACTTATATTTTTATACCTTTTAATTCCTTGATGTCTAGACATTTAGCATTTTTCTCAACTCTTCTCAAAATAATTTCCGGCAGTACACATGTTTTAAAAAATGTTACCAACTTCGGCATCATAGCGTTGATAACTTCCTCATCCCGGTTAACTTTTATGACAGTCAATGGTTGGGTGACAGATATCAAGCAAATGAAGTAACATTTATTCATTTTGGTAATTCGCAATTGACCCTGGACCTAGAATCAAAATAATAATAGCTGTTAAAAAGAAACAATCCAAGAAATACATTATTTTTATACATACATACCAAGAAATAATGATATTTGTTACACTGAACATTGTGTAAAATATGTTGTACTTTGGTATTGTCAAACAAAAACTTCATCACTACAAACAAGCAAAAGCGTACTAATGTAATGAACACAAAAATATGGTATCAAGTTGGGACTTACCATTCCAGATGAAGAATCAAAGTTGTGACCATATGACCTTCTTCAAGTCAACAATACGGTACCCTACCAAACCTGATAAGTTGTCACTTGATGTTCTTTCCACAGTTAGTTGATAAGCTTCAGTCTCTGAATCGGGTTGTGGCCAATCAAAATCAACAGTCTCTACTTGCTCTGTAACAGATTCAACTGTATTGAAGCTAGAGCTGCAGGCTATGGCTTCGTATCGAATTTCTGGTATACCACGCGAATAGGTTTAGGGCGTATCTTCAGCTGTCGAATGGTTGGACAGCTGATGATGATCTTGAGTTGAATGTGGACTGAAATAAAAGATAAATAAATGAAATAGGTACAGTTAAAAGTACACAGTTAAGACACAACACGAACCAACGAGTATCAAATAACCTCCACTCACGTAAATCTGATTCGAAATCTTATGGGAATCTAATTTACTCACTATAGATCACTAAAAGAACTTCCATGATGTCTTTTGAATACTGCTTGCACTTTTTTCCGTGATTTTCGCGGTCCTGAATACACATGTCGTATACATTTATGCAAGTTTATTAGTCGGGTTTATCATAAGCAGTTCAGTTGCAATTCAATCTGTAATCAAAAAGAATAATTACAAACAACAGCAAATGTATCTTATTTATGAAATGTTTCAAGAAACAGAAATAACACCACCACCAAGCTGTTGTTTTCAGAGAGAATATTTGAAATTTGTAGTATGTCATGTGACGACAATCAACGAGTGTTGCTAACGTTTGATTTTGTATTTCATCTTCTAAATCTTACACTTTTGTACCATTATAATAATACTCTATATCACCTTGAAAATCATTCATTGCACATAAAAATAACACTTACCGTCAATAAAACACAAAAACACTTCACTTTTCAATAAAAACCAGGGCTTTGAATAACGTTAAAAATTTGGTATCGTTACTTTCATCGGACGAAGATAACGTTATTAGTAGAGGTCACGTAATGCTTGGTAACGATACTTGGCATACGTTTTACCGGTAACTGAGTACCGTTAATTTTTTATTTATTTTCTTTCATCTCTTTCTTTCGTCTACATTATTGAAGTTGCATTTGCACCGTTTGATTGGCGATGTTGCCGTAGAGCGCCGCCGCCCATGGCGTTCCGCTTAGGTTGCGCAGGTTGACAACAACGCATTAAGTAACGATGTGATAAGAGAACGGTGTGGTGTAAAAGAAGATGTAGTGACAAAAATTGAAAAAAGTATGCTTAGATGGTTTGGTCATGTTGAGAGGATTAATGAAGGTCGGCTCACAAAAGGTATTTACAAGGCAGATGTGAGTGGAAACACCGGGAGGGGACGCCCTAGGAGGACATATAGGGACCTTATTGGTGATGTTCTTCAGAAAGGTCAGGTGCGTAGTACTCGCAACCAGCGTGTGTGTATGACCAATTTTATGAACCTAAACGAGGCAAAAGAAGTGTGTAGAGATCGTAGCAGGTGCCGTTCCGTGGTTTCTGCCTACCCCCATGGGAAAAAGGCGTGATTCTATGTATGTATGTATGTAAAAGTATCGATACTAGTAACGTTAATTGGTAACGTTATTTTATAGATTCGATACCAAAGTATCGTTACCCGTTTTACCGTTAAAATCAATGATATTTTAATAAACAGATATGTTATACACGTACAAAACAAGCGAAAAAAGTGTTCCGCGTAGCAGCGGGAGCACACATACACAATTTTCATTCAATTTACGATTCACACACAAATCAACATTATAGAAAAGGGACGGCTTGATAAAACCAAAAAGAAAAAAAGAGACAGTTAGTGTTGTCAGTTGCGCTTGAATGTCAACAAACATTATTCTGGCCATCATAGACTAAAAATTTAACGAGACAGAAGGTACAAACCTCGCGTATAACATGTAGACACGCGGTTTGTACCTATAACAACTCATAACCAGGACTAGGTTCGTAGGTGAGAAATAAAACACGATATAAAAGGAAAAAAATATATTTTGTAATAAAAACAATCCATTCTTGGTGCCGGACCTCATTGGTTGGAAACCTTAACGAAGAAAAGGCAAACGGAAAAAAAGCAAAGGGAATAGTTAAACTCGCTGTTGTCGCACTTTTTAATTTCTAAATAAGTATGTAAATCATTACATAAAACAAAATGATTAAATACTACAAGGTTAGAAAAAACGAAAACATCTGTGAGGTAACGATGACTTTACTGCCTACGATATTCGCATCTGTACTTTTATTCTATGTCCGGAGTAAACGCGTCCTTGTCTTACTCACGACAAAAAATGTATTTCCATTTCTTTCTTTCTTCTAACCTCCAAATATCAGAATATTAGGAAAATCATTGAAATATATTAATAAATTGAAGTATATTGCGTACATACTTGTGATATGAGATCCCTTGTGTTTTATTAACTTTGGTATCATAATTGGTACACTTTCCAAATACAAAAGATAGCATTTTTCATTTTTTTTAATCTGCACGTATAACTCGTCGCCATGCGTGACGCAGACTAGAGGCACAATGTCCCAATTAGGACCTTTTTGAGTCTTCAAGATTGCGCGTTCATAGCATATCTGTTTATTAAAATATCATTGGTTAAAATATTAACTTTATGAAAATAACGTTACTTAACGATACTTATAGTGTGAATTTGGTAACGTTAACAAGCCCTGATAAAAACTGTTTCACGGATGGCACTCATTTGAATGGTTCTCCGTAGTAGGTAGCACAGTTTTTTTAAGTAATAATAAACATGGTAAATATCCCGTTTTAAGTTCTAATGATACTGGTGTTTATTGTTTCGTGTGGATTTCATGACAAAGTCTCTTCCGAGCCCCTTTTCTTTAATAAAAAAAACCTCGTCGTAAAGTTTAGTTGCTAAATTGGTGTCCAGATTCTTAAATATTATACCAAAATGTTAAATTTTGCGTTGAAGTTTTAGTAACACCCACCACATTTGTTTACCATTTATTTTATTGAAATTTCAATGCGTACTATTTTTATTTTTGAATTCTTAGCAAAGTACGATCTTTTAAAATGTATGGTACGATCTTCTAAAAAATAAAGTTGGCAACCCTGCTTGACGCATTTTGTGTGTGCTAATAATACTAGTAAAATAAGCAATTTTGAAAAATCAAAGTGGTTTGTCTGTGTATTCACTAATCTTGCTGGTTTCACATGAATGAAATATGATTCAATCAATAGATGTACGTAGTACCTACGTTTCACCATTGTGTAGGTAGCTTCGCTGATCGCCTGATTTAGTCATAACTTACTTATACATCAAATTCTATTCTCTGATTTTATTCAACTCAAACCAATGGATTAGTACCTAAGCGTATCAGAATGTTATCAGTACCTACTTACATACATTAAAAAGATTTTTAAATCTGGAAAGTCGTGTACTAGTAACTACTTACTACATATTTAAACTAGATAATACAATAATTACATTAGTATTGTATCTGTGTGAACCAAGGGCAGATCGCAGAGATATTTTTTTCACTTTATGTAAAGCATTCTTTCTCATTCCATAATAAAAAACATTTTATCAATCAAAAAATGTTAACTGCGCGGGCAAACCCGCGCGCCCGGCGCTAACTTGCTAGAAACACAATATTCTGGAAACGATTCGCAAGTTTTCAAGACTCAAGCAATCACGCTTTGACGGTATGGCAACAACGCGGGGTGCGAGCGCTGCTACTAGAATGGCAACGTCGCATTATCGAATTTAAAAGATAAATTCTTGTCTAAATGTTCGAATATCGAACAGCGCCATCTATTATGAATGTTTACTAATCGTAAACTCGTAACACAACAGCAACCAACTTTCTCGGTGGTTCTATAAATTTCCGTCAGATGGCGCGATTCAGGTCACTCACACATGTAAAGATTTTTCGTTTTTTATTCGGTCTAATTCTCCTAGAAATACTGTTTTTTTTATAAAATTTGGGCCATATGCGAACATAATACATTATTAAGTCTCATTAAAGTTGCTTTTATTCTGCAGAAACTGTTTATTTACCGAGATTTCCACACCTGAAAAATGTATGGCGAGGGCTATCTAGGCATTCACCTTAATCTGTCAAGTCTAGCCTCGCGTTCCGAGTTACGCAAAATCTATAATATAAGCGCGCCAAACAATCCTTCCGCAAAGCGTGGCGATTTCTTGACGCGCTAACAGCGATGTTATTTATTGTGATTCGGAACGCGGGGTAGGTGTGGCCATGTTAAATATTTTATTGATTGATTTACCAAATCGATTTAATAAAAGTAGGTAATATCATTTAAGAATTGTGGTGTGACCGTTTTGTTTGTGCAACAGTTGGAAAGAGTTTCTCTTTCTTTTTTTAATGCATTCTTTTTTTTATTTCCATAATTAAAGAGGTACTTTCGCAAATGATTTGTATTCTTTACTAAAAGTGAATAGTTTCAAATCGAAGATAGAAGTGTAGTGAAATATAATTACGACACACAAATAACTTAATGCAGTTATGGTGCAGTTTTGCCACCGACATCAGAAAATACGATTTGAGTTGGAGTACTATTTAACTGTTCCTCAATTTATTACTGTTTTCTACTACAAAACATGCCTTTGCTCCATAAAAAAACTGATTGTGCACTAAAATATGCTTTATCGAGTTTTTAAAATAAAATTACCTCATAAGAAATGTTCACTAGACCCCATCATCCCCTTCTAACGTAACCTATCCGAGTCGGGATGCCCCTTGTAAAAGTTTATTATTTGGTACACAATTAGTATTTTTAGTTTGATGCAGAGTTTAAAATATCTCTTTTAATTGCAATTAGCTTTTGATTTGAATGGAGAGTTTTTTATTTTTTTATTTGAGTTTTAATTGTTAACTTATGTTTGTTCTTACAGGTTATAATTCTTTCGTGTTTTAGTTTATTTACTACCGATTTCTATTTTATATTTTATTTTAGCCCGCCCGCTGCCTATTTTAATACGCGATTTGATAATACGTCTAATCAGTTACATGAGACCTAGATTATGACCGGAGAAAAGTTATTGTAAACATCTCCGATACTTTTAGTCGGCTGAATAGTAATATATCGGTATTTTCAATCTATTACTACCATTTAATTGACATAATCTGTCGTCTATCTTGGCAACATTCAGGTTAAGTTTTAATGGCAGAACTTCCTTTGATTCAATAAAGTAATGATTAATTACGCTTTCTAATGCTAGGGTGAAAGAAATGTTGATAAAATAAAATTGGACTTATAAAATTAGGACTTAATTTTTGAAAAGTAAATAGTCTCTGCCCGGCACCAAAAATAAGGGGCCCATTGGCGGGCAATGTCCTTTATAAAATTTGTATATTGTCATCAGCCCTTGATAAATTTAACTCGAAATTGCGGGCTCAAAATCATGTTCAGTTATCGTTACATAAGCACATACTTACATACGTATGAAGCTAATAAAAGCCTGTTAAAATTGTTCTTACTTGAGCCGCGGAGACTCCGAGGGACATTTGCAAAAAGATCAAGAATATTAAGCAATCAAGAGCAATGGGACTGCTGACAGAATCAACAATATGTCGTATCAAAAATTAAAATGTCATATTTTGTAAATTATACCACCCAACCCATAAAATCTTCTTCTACCAAATATCGCTCAACGTGCCTAAAGAAGTTTTTACTTTAAAAGCATGATATAAATGCTAGCTTTTGCTAGTGGTTCCACCCTAGTGAAGGTAGGAAACTATCCCGCGGGAACGTACTATCGGGATAAAAAGTATCCTATGTGTTAATCTAGGTCTTAATCTCCTTGTGTGTCAAACATCCAAAACCCGTTTAGTAGTTTTTGCGTGAAAGAGTAACAAATATCCACACATCCTCACAAACTTCCACTTTTTTAATAATAATAATATATTATTTATTTGCATAAAAACATGGTATATATAGATGGTAAAAATTACAACTAGGTAAAAATTATAATATTATTAGTAGGGTAAAATCTAGAAAGTAAACTCGAATGCACCCCACTCGTACGTAGGGTTAGAAAGACTAAGGTTAAGGTCAGATTCCAAAACCTAAGCTGCTGTAAAACGAGTTACGTTTTTCGTCATAACTAGACAAAGCAAGTTCTCTTTCTGTATAATGGTCAATAGAAAATTTTTAGCACCTTACCTGGTGCTAAAATTTATTAGGCTCGCTTCGCTCTCTCTTGCATTCTACACTCTCTTGATACTTGAGCTTTTCTTTTGGAACGATCAAAGATAATCTAACTTATCGGAGCGAGTGTAAAAATGTTTGTGCTCGCTACGCTCGCTCTTGCATTCATAATTCTCAGTCACCCGGACTTTCCTGGCATAAATCGACAATGTAACTCCTATTTCTGTTTGAAGTTAAAAATCAAAACCAAACCCAAACCGGGCGGGTTGTTAAAATTGTCGAACTTGCTTCGCTTGCTCTTGCGTTCATAATTCTCATAGTTACCTAGGCCTTTGTGTCATAAGTCGACAATGTAACTCCTTTTTCTGTTGAAAATATAAACAAACCTGAACCTAAACCATGCGGGTTGGAAAAAATTTCGAGCTCGCTTCGCTCGCTCTTGCATTCATAATTCTCATGGTTACCTGCGCTTTCCTGGCAAAAATCGACAGTATAACTCCTATTTCTGTTGAAAATTTGAACAAAACCGGACCGACCACGCGGATTGTTAAAGCTTTCGAGCTTGCTTTAGAATAGAATAGAATAGAATTTTATTTTGCAAATATGGATAATACACAAGTTGTTATGATACATCAAAGCTCAGCCGTATTTTACCATGCGGCATGCAAACATTTACATTATTTATATAATTTGTCCTTACATTTTGAGAAACAGATCAATTGAAAAATATAACTATCATTCAATAGATCAGTTATAAATTATCATTAACAATACAAAAAAAATATCATTACAAATACAATTATTAAAATTATAAATACAATTATTTTCATTATAAATACAATTATTATTATTATCAATAGAATTATTATCGTCAATGCAATTATTATCATTATCAATACAATTATTCTCCTTACAATTATCATTCAATAGATCAATTATTACGCAAATATATTTTTCTCTGTTAGAAACTCAGTTACACTGTAGTAAGTTTTATCTACCAAACGTAGTCTACTCTTAAACAGTACTGTATTTAAATCTTTCCAACCACTTGGTAATTTATTGTAAATAATTGGGGCCATGCAATAAATACTGTTGCGCATCAGAGTTGTTTGACATGAGACTTGACATAGTTTGCTATTGTCACGCCTATTCCTTGGGAATACATCGGCTAGGCGTTCAAAACGACGTGGATTTTGTTTTACAAACAGAGCCACTTCGAAAATATAAATACAGGGGAGTGTCAAGATATTGTATTGTTTAAAATACGGTTTGCAACTGTCTGTAATTTTAAGTTTAAACAATGATCAGAGACATCTTTTTTGGGCCTTAAATGCAGTGTCTTTATCAGTTTGGTTCCCCCAGAAAATGATGCCGTAGCGTACGTGAGATTCAACAATGCCGTAGTAGGCCGTAAGAAGGGTTTTGGTATCTACTATGGAGGATAATCTATATAAAACATACGCAGAAGAACTCAGTTTTTTACACATAATACCTATATGCGCTTTCCAATTTAAGTTGTAATCAATCTGTAATCTTCAAAATTTGTAATCTAGTACTTCATTAATATTGTCACTTGTAAATAAATAAATAAAAAAAAATGTGTTTATTTGGAACAAGTTTGAGAAATTTACAAAAAGAAACGAAGATAGCTACAAAAGTTAAAAACTGTGGCGCAGCTATCAACGCCCACGTCAAAAACATGGTGCAATTACTCCAGACAAATAATATTAAAAGAAAGAAATAACTTAAAAATAAAATAGAACTAAAGTTAAAGGTTATTTAAATTTTCAATTTTACTAACTATTGTAATGTATGTGAAGATTAGTTACGCCAGGAGTACGCTGTCTAAATTGCATTATTTTAGTCTTATTGATATTTATATTTAAATTATTCATGTCCAGCCATTTAATTAGTGAGTCAAGAGAATTTATTAATGTCATTTTCATATGTATTTGCGTTCTTACAAGGGATCGTTATCGTGCTGTCGTCTGCAAACATAGTTAAAGGTTTGCTCGCTTTGCTCGCCCTTCTCATCCTACGTAACCTAACTCCGTTTTAATTGCGTACTACTTATCAAATTATGCTGTGACCAGTTTCCCAGCATTATTAAGTACCTGGGACCTTATGCTCAAGAGATGTACCCCCAAAATGTTAGGCTGCGACCGCACCTGCGTATACTATATAAGGTGTATCTATTCATACAAGAAATATTTTAAGAGGCACACCTGTAGGAGGTGGTAAAGAAGCTATAGAAGCAAAAAGATTTTTTTTAATCTAAGCGTTTTTGAATTTTCGTAATTATTATAAATTTAAAACTGCTTGAGACGTTTTGCATAAAACCTTTACTCCAAAGTCTATAAATGGCCCATCTGACGCTGCGAGGGCGGCGACTGGACAGCGCGAGCGCGGCCACTACAGAAACTAGAGTAATGGATGTTAAAAATAAGAAGGAGCCAGTATTTCTTATGTGCGTCAAATAATTTATAAATATTAAATTTTGAAAAAAATACATTTCAGAAATTTTTTTTTCGTTGCTATAGCTTATGTACCACCTACAGGTGTACCTCTTTAAATATTTCGTGTATGAATAGATACACCTTATATATCTATACTAATTCTATACGAATATTAAAAATACGAAAATAACTCTGTCTGTTACGACGAATCTACTTTTTGGAAGGGACAACTAGAATCAATTCTATTTTAATGTAACAATTGACGTTCAAAAGTGCCTTTTGGGCCTAATTGAAATAAATGCTTTGACTTTGACGCTTTCACGACTAAATAAATGTACCGATTTTGATGAAATTTGGTACGGGGTTAATTTCAACACCAAGAAAAGACATGGGCTACTCTTTATTCCAGGATTTCATCTGCGACCGCGATAACCGACATTTACATGGATGAAGTTGCGGGTGTTATATTAAGCAGTATATAACTATAACTGTATATATATATATACCAATTATCAAGTTTTGAATGTCAGAATGATAACGGCCTATTTACTGTGTATTGGAAAGGGTTTCAATAAGTAGAAACTCCATGGAAACAATACTGAAGTATTATATCAACACATTTCTTACATTGCCATACATTATCATTATCTTAAACACATTAATACTATATCTTGGACCATTGTCCAAGAGAACTCTGAATAATATCAACATAATCACAATAATAACAATATCTAGAAAAGAATATGAATATTCCATTTATTATTTATTTATTTATTTATTTTATTATTTATGTACACACAATAAAAAAACAGAGTGATAAGGCATATTAAAACAATTGAGTACAAAGGTACTGCTTATTTCTTAAGAAATTTCTTCCAGCAGACCTGCGAAAGGAGAAATGAAAAAGAAATGTAGACAATAGTGTGTGAAAACAAGAAGAGAGATTAAAAATAGAATATAGAATTTATATGATTTAAAACATTAGCAATATGGCAACACTATAACCAGTACAACAACATTGTCATAATAGGCAATAATTAGGATATAATGTCAATTACTTAACTTACGTGACCTCTGGTAGATCCTTTCCACACAATAACAGCACTAGAACTAACCAACTCGACATCTGTCAAGCAACTGACTGTTTCACTGTGGCTCCGGCCTTTTATACCCGTTAACAAACGGTTATGATTCAAAAGTGACAGTTGAGTCAAATGAGTGTTTGACTTATAGAAAAATAAGTTTGTTATAAAAATCATTTAGTAAATTCAATAATTAAACATTAGACACATAACAACTACATATAATAATTACATATATCACGGCCATACTGACAAGTACTTCGCTCTCGAAGTACCTACATTAGATACCTTTTTGTACAGTTTTTTGTTTTTTTCTCCTTTTGTTTTTCCTCCTTTTATTTTTTCTCTTTTTTTTCTCCTTTTGTTTTTCTCCTTTTGTTTTTTCTCCTTTTGTTTTTTTCTCCTTTTGTTTTTTCTCCTCTTATATTTTTTTCCTTTTGTTTTGCCAAGTGCCTCGACATGCCAAGTCCCCTCCACCCGCTGCTAGTGGGATAGACTTCATCGTCGTCGTCGTCGTCGTTTCAGCCGTAAGACGCCCACTTAGGCCTCCCCCAATTTGGGGGGCTTTGCCATAATCGCCACGCTTGGCATGCGGGTTGGCGATCGCAGTATGGTGGTAAAATGCATAGAGAATGCTGCTGCCCATTCTCTAGTAAGTCCCTTAGTCGCCTTTTACGACACCCACGGGAAGAAATGGGGTGGTGTTATTCTTTACGTCCGGATAGACTTGCACCAAGCAAATGACCGACCAGCGGAAACAAATTTTATCGGTTACTTCGTCATGCAAGTCCCATTCATCCGCTGCTGGTGAGATAGACAAGCACCATGTAAACGATCGCCCAGCGATTTTTACTTTGTTTTTTTTTGCTACTTATCGTGTTGTTTCTCATTTCAGGTTCTCTAGGCTTCATAAAACTTATCTACCTATGGAAACCTTTTTTTTTCTTTACCTTCCTAATAGAAACAGGTTAAGTACTTCAACAATTTTGACAAATAATGAATCGTTTATCGCTATAATTTAGTTTACAAAACAATTGTTATAGAAATAATTCAAAAAGCTTTTCCTATTCAAGAACCGTTGTATCAAAACACTAGCCAGTGATCATGAAAATGATTCGAATAATTCATCGCTCGGTCAATCTGACAATATTACCGAAAACCGTATTCAATAAAAATTTACTATTTGTTCACAAATTTTTGACACGGTCCCTCCGACCAATACCTCACTTTGGAAGCAATAACTGTAAATAATACCTAACAAACCAAAGTAAAAATAATTATTTCGCAGAGATTAATCTTGAGAAAAGCTATTTATTTTCCGTACTATGTGATGCTCGTTACTATGGAAAAAATAAAGAACAAATCCAAGTAAAAGAAGCAACATCCTCAAATTAATTTCAATAGGTGGTGTTAGCTACTTTGGAACAGAGTCAATGGAGTCTGACTGTCCGCTTTAAATGAGCCCAGTGACCACGGTCCCCAGCAACGAAAGACCGATTGAAGAAGAGATGGAGGATCATACCGAAGTATAAATTCAATTTTCAGGACATTAAACAAACTACTAACTATTTATTCCGAATATTTATACTTTGTCTTGTTTTCTTCGTTATAATTTATAAACATCGGAACCTAAAACAAGTGATTTTAAATTACCATGAACATTTGATTGGCATTTAAATATCTCTCAAATAACATCGTTTTTATAGTACTTGTACAGTCAGATCGAAAATTGACAGCATCATTATTTTGTCTTGTTTTTAATTTATATATTTTTCATAAAATGGTCAGGCCATTGAAAATGAAAGATTTGGGTTGATTTATCGGTAATCGCTGTAATGCAATTTAATTTAATTTTTTATGTGATAATCTGCTCAGTATCGTAGCTTAAAGAGGTGAGCTTGATTAAGGAAATATTTAAAAACTGAAGAAGATATAAAGGATCAGACCATAACTACAAAAAAAAAAAAATGGTAAACGCCCATTACAACATCATGTTATTACACCAGTATTCACAATACCTTTTTCTTAATCTTACAAAATAATTATCCAATAAATCATAATAAATCTAATCTTTGTCAATGTATCGTTTGAACTTTGGGTTCAATTGAAATGGACAAAAATGCTTGTAATTTGAAAATAACCTTTCTCGGCCATGCCGAACTGTACGTCATCTCGAAGTACAAGTGTCAAAAGCGATAAAAGGAACGTTTATATTGTTTTCATTGGTCTATGACCCAAGTGATGTTATGGCTCCACCCACTGTACTTGAGTCCCCTAACACCAGGCCTATGACCCCAGCGATAAATTTTCATTTTTTTCACAATTAAATTAACCTCTAATTGTGTAGCTTAATCATTTCCCACATCAATTCCTGTTTGTTTTATTTGTATTGTTTTATAAATCCGGTCGTTTCAGTTTAACCAAACCTAAATAATAAGGTTTTGTCTCAAGCCTCATCCCTGTGAGCACTAGTAATTCCAACCCAATTCATCATACAATTTTATCATTACCAATGTCCCTATAATAAAAAGCTCACAAGCTAATTCTAAATATGTTAAAATATTATTCTAAATATGTTAAATTGATACGGCCGAAAATTATTGCGACTGATAATGGATGTAATAAAGTAATTTGGGGGGAAAGAAAGAGCGAACAGACCGGAAAGTTTTTTGAAAATTGTCACTCGCAACTGAGAAATATAAATTTTCCTGTAGAATTTACACACTGCGCCGATCACTGTTGTTATAATGAGGATCACAAGCGCATTTTAAAACAGATGTATAGCGATATTGTACAAATACTTAGTAAGGCGGCGGCAGACAGCTATGTGCCAGGGTGGAACAAACACGTCAGCGGGGCTCACAGTGAGGCTCGATTATGTTATCAAAACTGGTTATTGAGTGGAAAACAAAAAAGCGGACCCATTTACGATAGCATGTGCCAAACCAGGCGATTTTTTAAGTCTCGGATAAAATATTGTCAAGAGAATGAAAAATAAATTAAGTTAGATATAATTGCTCAGCATCACTCGAGTAAACAATTTGGTAAATTTTGGAAAAAGACAAATAAATTGAACCCGAAATCCAGTCTACCTGTGAGCGTTGCGGGCGTGCATGTGCCTTGTGATATAGCCAACCTATTTCAGCGTCATTTTAGGGTGGAATCTCCTCCAGTAGGCTCGACTGACCTGACGCGCGGTGCTGAGACCATGGCAGGGGACGTTTCTGTTCGATTTTGCGCTAGGGAAGTTGCTTCCGTAATTCAAAAAATGGTCCGTGGTAAGTCCCCTGGTCATGATGGTCTCAGCATTGAGCATTTGAAATATGCTGGTTCCCATTTGTATCGAGTACTTGCTATGTTTTTCAGCTTATGTGTAAGTCATTGTTACCTACCGGATGAACTTACGCATACCGTGGTTGTTCCGGTTATCAAAGACAAGACCGGGGATGTTTCAGACCTGGCGAACTACAGACCCATCTCGCTGGCTACTGTGATAGCAAAAGTGCTGGACAGTCTACTTGACAAACACTTGGATAGGCACATAGAAATTCATGATGCTCAATTTGGATTTAGACCTGGCCTTTCGACCGAGAGTGCCATCCTGTGTCTCAAGAAGACTGTGCAGTATTATACAGCCAGAAATACGCCGGTCTATGCCTGTTACCTGGACTTGTCCAGGGCGTTCGATTTGGTGGCATATGATGTATTATGGCAAAAGCTGAAGAACGAAACAAATGTGCCACGTGATGTTGTTGCAATGTTGAGATATTGGTACACAAGTCAAACGAATGTTGTGCGGTGGGCAGGCTCACACTCGGACGTGTATGGGTTGGAGTGCGGGGTGAGGCAGGGGGGGTTAACTTCTCCTCGTCTCTTTAACTTATACATGAACGAGCTGATCGGTGAGCTCAGCAGAACAAGCATAGGGTGCCATATAGACGGTCAGTGTGTTAATAATATCAGCTACGCGGACGACATGGTTCTGCTGAGCCCGTCGATCAGTGCCATGCGCAGATTGCTAGACATTTGTGAAAACTATGCGCGGACCCACGGACTCAGATATAATATGAAGAAGAGTGAAGTGATGGTGTTTAAGGCCGGTAATAAATCCTTCGCTAATGTACCTCCCTTGTATCTGTGCGGTGCCAGCTTAAACAGAGTGTCTCACTTTAAATATCTGGGTCACTGGGTCTCAGAAGATTTATGCGACAACGCTGATTTGGAGCGGGAGCGCAGGGCGCTGTCTGTACGCTGTAACATGCTGGCCCGCAGGTTCGCACGGTGTAACGAGCAAGTCAAAGTGACCTTATTTAAGGCATTTTGTCAATCTTTTTACACCTGCAGCCTGTGGACCAAGTACACGCAGCGTACATACAGCGCTCTGCGAGTCCAGTATAATAACGCGTTCAGGGTGCTGTTCGGGCTGCCTCGCCACTGCAGCGCTTCAGCAATGTTTGCGTTGCGAGGCGTGGATGGCTTTCATGCCATCATGCGAAAGCGAAGCGCTTCTCTCATGAAGCGCATGCGTGACAGCTCGAATAGCGTTCTGAGTGTGTTCGTCGGACGCTGGGACTCGCATATGTGGCAGCACTGGATGCGACTACACACTGTGGGTGGTCGCGTCCAGGGCTTGCCATAAAACTGGCACTCCTTTGCGATCCCAGGTTTTGATTTTCTTTGTATGTACTAACAATAGATTTATAAGGTTTTTTGTGTTACTAACAACAATATGGACAGTGTCTGAAATAAACGTCTTAAATAAAAATAAAAAATAAAATAGTATAACCCTCAAAAGAAATAAAACTACAATCACATTAAGTACTGAGATCTGCATAACCACTTTTATAATTAGACAAAGTGTTATCTATGAATTCTGCGTTTATTACCACCTCAAATACTTTTTCATACTTACTCTGTTACTTGATTGATTTCAAAATGAACTAGAACTACCTTGGGCATACACCGCCCGTGACATGTTCCGAAGCTAATGAACAAACTGTGCTGAATAAGCTATGAATATCTATAGTGTATTAAAAATCCTAATATCAAATTGATGTTATAGCAACTTGAATATCTATTTAGCTTTACGTTTAGGTATTAAGATTATTATTTTTGAACTAATTTGTTTACATGTTTTTTAAAATTAAATAGCAAACGCAGATTAAGACAAAATTCAAAATGCAGAAAACAATTAATCAACATTATGACGTTTTTTGCATCTTATTTTTTTTTCTAAAAGTCATTTCATGTATTTATTTATTTGTAACCTAATCAACGGTTTCTCTATATACTTTTCTAATGCTTTGGTAAATAATAAAATACGTGACCAGCCAAGTGTGTATTACGGCTCTAACGTAACGATTTCTTGTTGTTAGTACGTGTACCTCACAAAAACAAATTAAAACTTTAACAAAACCAGATTCACTTTACAATTTTTTTAACCGTCTTCAAAAAGAGGAGGAGGTTCTCAATTCAACTGTTTTTTTATGTTTGTTACATCACAACTTTTGACTAAGTGAACCGATTTTGATGATTTTTTTTTTTAATTGGAAGTTGGTGCTTTCTGTGTGATGCCATTTGAATACGAATTTAATCCACTTTGTTTATCATGATGATATTCTAATAGTCCTGTCACTGCTATTCATGTGGCCAGCAATGGTATAGAAGATAGATACCATAACTAACAGTTAAAAATAAAAAAACCGTTTAAAAAAAAACAACCGACCTCCTTAACTTTTTTTTTAAAATTTATGGTTTTTGTTAAAAGTGACTAGGTAGTTAGTCTAAAGATATTTTTTTTAAACTTTGACATCTGTAACCGGTACCTCTTTCTGTACAAATTAATACTTTCTAAACATCTCATATCGCGCAGTTTCACTTTTGTGAACACTTGTATCATACTACTTCCCTTTTTTTTTCAAAATTGTATCCTCTAATAATATTTGAAAGAAACCGGTTGATTATCTATTGAATAATGATGTAAAAGTGAATGGCAATACTTAATTCCTCAATTTAATCATTTTATCCCTTTGTATTTCATTTTAATGTAATAGAGCCTCTAAGGATTTCATTTACTACTTATTTCCGGAAAACTTCCTGATATTATTACAAAAAGTAAAGTTTCCGCAGTTTCAAACCTCATACAATAAGTTGCAGCACCGCAGCTCTGATGTCAAAGGCAACACAATGCCATTTTCAAGGTGCGAGTGAAGTTAGCGACCCGCCAACCAACGGTTCCATAAATCGTTAGTAGCTCCACCATCGAACATGAAAATAACAAAATAAAATTCATTAGTAAGCGGTTTTAAAAGGACAGAGAACAATCCCACTTCTGATGTTATATTAAGCAGTATATAACTATAACTGTATATATATATACCAATGATCAAGTTTTGAATGTCAGAATGATAACGGCCTATTTACTGTGTATTGGAAAGGGTTTCAATAAGTAGAAACTCCATGGAAACAATACTGAAGTATTATATCAACACATTTCTTACATTGCCATACATTATCATTATCTTAAACACATTAATACTATCTCTTGGACCATTGTCCAAGAGAACTCTGAATAATATCAACATAATCACAATAATAACAATATCTAGAAAAGAATATGAATATTCCATTTATATGATTTAAAACATTAGCAATATGGCAACACTATAACCAGTACAACAACATTGTCATAATAGGCAATAATTAGGATATAATGTCAATTACTTAACTTACGTGACCTCTGGTAGATCCTTTCCACACAATAACAGCACTAGAACTAACCAACTCGACATCTGTCAAGCAACTGACTGTTTCACTGTGGCTCCGGCCTTTTATACCCGTTAACAAACGGTTAAGATTCAAAAGTGACAGTTGAGTCAAATGAGTGTTTGACTTATAGAAAAATAAGTTTGTTATAAAAATCATTTAGTAAATTCAATAATTAAACATTAAACACATAACAACTACATATAATAATTACATATATCACGGGCATAAGCTAGTACCTATAGTTATAATTATAGGAGATTGAGCTCACGGCACGTGGTATGTGACCTGGTACTGGTATAGGTTAGGTACTGCTGTCATCTTATTTAAAATACTTGTTCCGTTTCGTTTTCTTACACCTGCGTATATAAATAGTGATATGATCGTGCGGCGTACCACGTTGCTTCATTCGTAACTTAAAAAAAAGTTAACCTCTATGTTTAAGTAATGTGTCACAAATATACTATTATATTACAGTCTCGTAAAAGGGAGGTCGTTTGTTGAACAAAACTTCAGCATCCCATAGGTGAGGTGAAGTGTCGGGAGGCGTGTAGCAGTGAGTGCTGTCATTAGCGCCGCCGCACATTGGGAATAGAGCCAATTTTTTGTTCAAAACCACCTAAAGATCGCAAAAATATACCAAATGCGACAATTTTTGGACAGAAATGTTTGTAATTAAATTGTAAAGAGACTGACGAAGCCGGATTTTTAATATTCCTTAAATCTAAAAACTGCATACCCCACTAAAACCAAAGTTTACTAAATTTTACAAAAAATCATTTAAATATTTTTTTTCTTAATTTAAATAGTATATTAGAATTCAGCACATTACATGACGTCGTTTTTAAAAAAAATATTTAAATAAATTATTCAACAACTTATTAATTAAAATTGTTTCTAAACATTAATCATCATCATCATTTCAGCCGTAATACGTCCATTGCTGGACATAGGACTCCCCCAATTTGGGGGGCTTTGCCATAATCACCACGCTTGGCAGGCGGATTGGCGATCGCAGTATGGTGGTAAAATGCATAGAGAACGCTGCTGCCCATTCTCTAGTAAGTCCCGTAGTCGCCTCTTACGACACCCACGGGAAGAAATGGGGTGATGCTATTCTTTACGTCCGGCACCACACGGTACACATAAACAAACACACATACACAAACATAAACACAACAAAAAACAAACACATTAGTAGCAGGTAGCAGGTAAACATTAGTAGCATATTTTATTTTTGTGCATAAAAAAAACCTGTTTTAAACAAACTTTAAAACAAAATATAATCTTGCAAAAATTTGTTTAATCAAATTGTTTAAATAACTTCATTTTCAACAACGCGTAGATTTATTTTTATACGCTTTATATTAGCTTCACTTGTATGTTTGTTTGTAACCGACTCCTTATAGTGCGATTTTGACCCACTTTAAACGACCAGATTTCATTCAAACTTTGCACACCTGTCAAGGACCGATGACAATGCAATATTTTCATAAATTTGTGCCACTATCCTTGCCAGGGTTACCAGGATAGCAAAAAAACTGTTTTCGAAAACTACGCTGACATACGTCACAAACTAATTTGTGCCATTATCCTTGCCAGGGTTACCAGGACAGCGAAAAAAACTGTCTTCAAAAACTACGCTGACATACGTCACAAACTACGCTGACATACGACCCTGCAACTGGCCTGTTAGTCTAGTGGTTAGTGACCCTGACTGCAAAGACTGAGGTCGTGGATTCGATTCCCACCCAGGACAAATCTTTGTGTGATGAGCACAATCATTTGTTCTGTGTCTGGGTGTAATTTATCTATAATATGTATGTATTTAGAAATATATAAGTATGTTTATCAGTTGTCTGGTTGCCATAGTACAGGCTTTGCCTAGTTTGGGATCACATAACGATGTGTTGGTTGTCCAAAGATATTTATTTATTATTATTATACGTCTCAAAATTCGAAACACCCTAAAAAATAGAAAATAAATAATAGTTTAAAAAAACTAAAAATCACGCTTCCATTGAAAACCAAACTAAAAAGTACAAAATAATGGAAAAAAACTTTAGAGGTGTCAAGGGACAACCGGATGGAACGAAGTTCCTTTCCAGGATTCATAATAGTTATAATTTTTAAATTATTTATTATGTACAAAAAACCTGTATACACTCAACAAAAATATTCTCTCTCTCTCCCTATCTCCTTCTCTCTCCCTCTCTCTCTCTCTACCTCTCTCTCCTTCTCTCTCTCTCTACCTCGCTCTCTCTCTCCCTCTGCCTATCTCTCTCCCTTCCCCGCTCTCCCCCTCCCCCTCTCTGCCACTACCGCTCTCACCCTCTCCCCCTCAAATTTCAAAATAAATTGTCAAATTTAAAACACCCTTCTTGCACCCACACCTTTTTGCGTTGGGGGTTTAAACTGATAGAAAGGAATATTGTTCAAATTGCTCCTCCCACAAACACCAAGAACGACGCAAACATTTACATAGAGATTGCTTCTTCGAGACACTCGCCAATGAAAATCTTTGTAGTATTATAAATTACGATGTTTGCATAAATATCAATGATCGTGTCGCAGATGAGTCGGACGGCGAGCGGCGCCGGAGAGTGTTTCACCCAGAGATATAAGAAAGAACGAGATATGCCCTGAAGTTGAAAATATATCGGAACCCGGTGTCTACAGTCCGCTCCTACCACATGCCACTTAGTACACAAGCAATTCAGTAAAAGCAATAGATACACAGACGCGCACACACGCCTAATACACAAATCAGAACGTGCTCTACTATTAAATACGTATATGTCATCCTCAGATTGTAAAAACCGTTAGATTACAATCTACCGAGCGGCATTATAATCTGTTGACAGATTGTGAAGTGCAAAAACCATTGGCAATCTAACGTATTATTTTTCGTTAGATTACAATATCGCGAAGTGTAATCGTCAGATTACAATCTAGCTAGGTAGGACGCAGGACACAGACGCAGACGCCACCTTGCCACTTCTACTGATTTAATATTACTATGGCTTCACCCTTTATGCAAAATGAATTGATCAACGTGTTACATAACTCAGAAGCGCGCCGCACCGCACCGCGTCGTCTCGCGCTGCGACGTGCCGCGCCTTGTCGCCGGTCACGGCGCGCGGCGGCCCGATGCATTTGCCTGAGAAATCAGACCCGCTGTTAAACAGAACAAAATGATCGTTCCCTCAGCGTCAGCAAACTGCAAACTTTATGTGTTTGCGACGATGAAGCGAACGATCATTTCGTTGGAAATTAATTTAACGCACGTTAAACCGAGCCGCGACGGGAGCCGTTCCAATTGCGTGTTCCGAATACCGACGGACGCCTGTCCGCCGACTGTGTGTCCGGAATGTGTGGCGTGGCGCGCCCACGGACCACCGGTGGACTATACACGGCATTTGTTTCAATCATCCGAAACGTATATGCGCAGTTGGCCGCGCTAGAAGGGCAGCCGCTCACGCCGATACTCATCGGCTGGAATGAACGCCGAGTGCCGGCTGTGATGTGATCGATATAAAATAGATTAGCGCGCGCGTAGTGCATTGTTTGTCGTTCAGATTCTATTGTTGGCGTCGCGTTTGCTTTGAGCGCGTACCAGCTGAGTGACATCACACGCGGCTCACATGTACACATTGTGCCAATGTGATACATTCCGTTCCACGCATATTTTCGTGGATATTTTACAAGCCAGGCTGCTGGGAATATTACCGGTAGTTGTTTATAGAAGTCTAGCTCATCAGTGCCCACTTCGGTGGGTGTCAAACTTTTTACATGTGATGAAAATTATCTTTCACATTTAGTGTAGATGTATGTAGATATGTTACCATCATAGTGATTAAATAGTTAGTATACATAATGACTGGTTATTATATTTTTTAACGACACAATTGTCTAGACAACGTAATAAAATAATCACTTTATCCGGGTATTATTTATAATAGCAGCTGAAAGTTAGTCAAAGAAATAAATACGGTCCGACTTGCTTCCCATCCATCTCTTTCTATTGCCGTCTGTTTCCGTTGCCGCATGCCGTGATCCCCGTCATCTTATGGCCAACGCAATAGTGATAGCCGATGATAGAAACATAATATCTGTAATAATTTCTCGGGAGACAGAAGGAATGTATAAGTTAGGCACTGTGCATGGGATGCACTGTCTGCAAAGAAACCTTTACTATTATGAAGGTACCTTGCCCATTCATTTATGAAAATATTATGTATGGAAGAAAAAATCGACATCTTTTTAATAAAATAAGCGATAGGCATAATTTTAATACTAGAAATAAAGTCAAGATAGATTAACCATTTTTCAGATTAGCAAAACTACATACCTCTTTTAGGGTACTGTGTTAAATGCTACAACAAAATTCCTTCTGATATATTACAATTAAAAGAAAGGAGGTTTAAAAATCATATTAAAAGTACACTTTGTAAATGAGCTTATTACAAATTAGAGGATTACATCCAAGATAAGAATGCTCCGAAACATGCTGGTCTCGCTCCATAGGACAGTCTTTAAGTTTATCAAACTAGTTGCTAACTTAATTGTATTAGATTTATTTTTCCCTTATGACACTGATTTACATTCTATGATTGCTATCAGTGGCGTGCACAGGGTTTTATGACCGGGTAGGCAGTTCCAAAAAAAAAAGACGTCTTTCGTAATTGCTCAAGTTAGTGAAGAAAAACTCACTAGGTGGTTTAAAAGGTTGAAATGGCGATTTCCTGATGATGCTAATAAATGATTTCGGCCACCTCAAATTATTATCATTATTATCATTTATTTATTTTCTCCCACAAGTATAAAAACATACACAGTTTAATTTACAAAATAAATTTAAGATGGGAGACAGGAGCCCATACTAAGTAAAACCTGTGCTATGGGTCTCCTGGTCTCCTAATCTCGAACACATTATTTAGGGCTATAATAAGGAAATAAAAAAAAACAGTAGCAGGGAGCGCTTACTGCTAACGATCTATATGAATATAACACTAGGAATAAGAATAGTAAGTTGTGTTTTAGTATGATTGGGAGGTTGTTGATGGGTGAATATTGCGTGTGTAGTGGTTTTGTGAGTGTGGTGTACAAAGTTGTGCTTGTTGTGCAATGGGTGTGTGTCTGTGTAGTGCATGTATTTGTGTGTAGTGCTTGTATGTGTGTGTAGTGCATGTATTTGTGTGTAGTGCATGTATGTGTGTGTAGTGCATGTATGTGTGTGTAGTGCATGTATGCGTAGTGTATGTGTGTTATACTTCTCTGTAACTGGATAATAGTTTCTCCGTATCGCCATAGGTAAGTGTTAGGAGCCATTTTGAAACCTTACGCCTGCATTCCATTCTCGTTAGTGGATAAATTGTTAGCAGCTTATTTGCAATATTATACAGACGTGGCCCTTGGAAGAAGAAGAAGAATCGGCTGAAACATGTCCTCATGCCACCTCAAATATCTAATCCAAGTGAGTGATAGTTGAAAAAGGCCCTTATGTGATTCGTATATGTAAATATATTTAATAAGTAAATTAAGTACGGGTAACAGCAAAAATAATAAAGTAAACAAACTCGTTTATAAATGAAATCTACGCGCCTAACTTTTTTCAAATATGATTTAAAATCATCGTCATAAAAAGTTGGTATGCGTCTTCATTCGACCAATAACTCTTTTTCCGTAGAAAGCACAGAAAGATATGTACTCGTTGTTGACTTTGTGTGTTTCTTAAATAGGTACCAACGTGAGAATACGTTTTAATGAAAATGAACGTTCTGTCGATGCGCTGCTTGCTGGGGTAAAAACAATAAACTTCGCTAAACGTGAAACTTCTTCGTAATACTTCTCTCAATACGATAATTACCAAATATATTTATCTTTGAGCAAGCTGCGGGATAGACATCATGTAAACCGCAAATCCCGAACAATTCCACACTGTACTCGAACTACTAAACTAGCAAGGAAACAAAATAATTTAAATGTGTGTAAACAACAACACAGCCGTTTGTATATTTCTTAACTATTACTATGAAACTTACGAGTTGCATTACCTCTTTGCTGGGTTAATTCTCGTTACTCAGGTACACATTTCCCTTTAGATACATTTTTTAACAAACACACATTTTCAACACAAACCTCACAATCGAACAACATTTTGAAAAAAAAAAACAAACGTATGCGTAGTAAGTAAAAATTAAAACAGTTCAAAAAACTAATTGAAATAAGCAACAAATCTACCTAAATATTAACGTTTGTAAATGAATTAATCACAAGAAAACTCAATCAAAATTAAAACATAAAACAGCGCGCTTCACATGTAAGAAATCAATATGGATCCTTTCGTAAACACACAATTTCTAAATTGATAACTAAAACGTTGACAAATAAAATTGCATCATTGTGAATCGGAATTTTCCTGAGGCTACGTACATATTCAACTTGATCGCATAATACTCACAGCGCGCCAATAATGGCGCAGGGACGCCTGTGATTGGTTAGCCTGCGGCAGGACTTCGCTTTATGTATGCGATGTATAGACACGAAAATGTAGAAGAAATTACCACTACATGCGTACATTTATGAATGAAATAAAGACATTATCGTTCGCTGCCTGCTTGCGTTGCGATTTGTTATGAATGCCTTGCCGTAGTAAATAGAACGGTATG
Source organism: Aporophyla nigra (assembly GCA_947507805.1). NCBI lineage: Eukaryota > Metazoa > Arthropoda > Insecta > Lepidoptera > Noctuidae > Aporophyla > Aporophyla nigra. Next base: position 427,262 of record OX382296.1, on the reverse strand, counting down.
AACGTTGCTATTGTATTTACATTAGGCGTTTAAACTTTTTGAATAGTTTTATTACTTACTGTTAGTATAATTTTTTATTATATACTTTTACTTTTGAAATATTAGTAACTAGTCCTGATCTAGGGTCTAGGGTCTGCAGTGTCTTTTTGCCTATATGGACTGCACGCCGCTGATTTGTAACTTGTAAAATATTAGGAAATTTGTATTCTTGCCTTTGACATGTTTGTATATGTGGGCACCATGTATCTATCATATAATTAATTTATCTCTCATTGCTTCATTTTCAATTTTTTTATCTGTTGTGGTATGGTAATTTTATTGTTAACACCCTTGCTCGTAAAGCTGATGTAATTCCACAGGTTTAAAATATGTAAAGCGGGTCATAAAAAACGCGTGTGTTACCAAAGCAAATAGTTAAGTTATAGTCCATACAAATTCCATAACAGTATTATTTGCCATTTCAAATATGGAACTGATCGCCGCCGCACGACTCCAGTTAGTGAGCAGCGCGCTGTTGCTATTCAAATTTCGAACTAATCGCCGCGCGGCGCCAGACAGTAGGCAGCGCTAGCGCGCTGTTAAAATGGCGGGAAAGCAACAGTGTGCATTCACCGATTGAGTTTATTTAAAAAAAAAAAACAGTTTATTCGGTAATTTAAAAACTTGGCTGCACATATTAATAACATAGTCAATAAGGATTCTAAAGCCTTGGGTTTTATTTTCAGGGTTTGTTCAGATTTTAGGAACGTGAAAACAATGAAAATTCTTTATTGTTCGTTTGTCCGTAGCCATCTTGAATATGCTTCCCAGGTTTGGAATCCAAATTATAATGTTTACATTAATCGACTTGAAGGTATACAAAGGCGTTTTTTGAGGTACACTCAATATCGTTCAAATACCTATCTTCCGAACTATATAAGTCGGTGTAAAAAAAAAACATATTCTGCCTCTACACGAGCGCAGGAAAATAGCAGATCTCGCTTTCTTATTTAGTGTTATGAACGGGTCTACTGACGTCCCTGAGCTGGTGAACAAGATCGGGCTTCGCGTACCGGGTGCACTTTTTCGGAAACCACGTGTTCTCCATGTGCCTCACGTCAGAACTATTTACAGACAGAACTCGTATATGATAAGAGCTTGTCGTACTTTTAATATGGTGTGTCAGGATGTCGAGTTGGATTTATTTTCTAATAGTATTAAGGAAGTAAAGAAGGTTTTGAATAGTTGTTTTTTCGATGTATAATCTTTTTTTTTGTTTCACTCTTTATTTTGTATTCTTGAGCGTGATATAATTCATTAGCGTATTTCTTACGTCGCTGTTTTAACGTTTTTTTTTTAAATATTACTCACATTAATCGTTAATGGAAGCTTGTAATTGGCCATCGTTTACACGTTGTACTAGATATTGTAATGTATTAGCTGTAAGCTTTCCTAAAATTAATAAAATAAAATGTCTTCCAGCTTTTCACATACCTCCAATGCATCATCGAATTTGGTGATTGTCAACATAATATGCCGTGCATTGTAGCATTAGTGATGGTCGACAGACGTCGTGCAACGTGACATTCACTGATATCGGACGTTAATTCAAACAGACGGCTATAAATAAAGACTCTATATTAAACTAGCTTCCGCCAGCGGCTTCGCCCGCGTGAAAATTCAACCCCCCAATTCACCCTCTTAGGGATGGAATTTCAAAAAACCCTTTCTTAGTGGAAACCTACTCTTCACAAAGAAAACACCCTCCAAATTTCATGTCTCTAGGACCAGCGGTTTAGGCTGTGCGTTGATATATCAGTCAGTCAGTCAGTCAGTCAGTCACTCAGGACTTTGAATTATATATATATAGATTAACTGAAATCGTTTAACTTTATTGGAATGAGAATTGATCTTAATACGAATACAAACGTGTTGAAATCAGTGCGCCGCTCTGATCGCTAATGTCGCTGTTCTGCTGTCAGACAGGCGGCTGCATTAATAGCTGACCCCCTTCCGTCAGTCGCGCGCGAGCTAGCAGGTATCTCGAGGTTTATGCTTTTAATACGAGACTGTTTATGTTTCAGCAAGAAGCGAATATACATAACCACAATTTGATTTCTCATAATGTCTGTCAATCGCTATCATAGTTCGAAGCGCAGGCAAAATACGAGCTATAAAGTTCATTGAACAATGCTTTTATCAAAGTTTCTAATAAAATGTTGTGCATAGACTTTACACTGATGACTATGCATTGTGTTTCTGACAACATAGAGAGACAGGATGATAAAGCTAGTAAATTAAATTCCTCTCATTTTATAAAATCTTCCTGAAGCTGACGATACCCAAATGGAGACGAATAGAGTGGTCCAATGGTGGTTTGATTCTAGGTCGGATCTATAAACTCGTATCTGATTATAGCACATCTATTAAAATGTACAATTTTATGAGTGTGTTATATTAAGCAGTATATAACTATAACTGTATATATATATATACCAATTATCAAGCTTTGAATGTCAGAATAATAATGGCCTATTTATATAGTCCTCCAGACCGAATTTCGGCCACGGCGGCCAATCTCAACGGAGACTAGCCATCGGCGCGGGAGATATTATAGTGCTCAAGTGTATGCGCAGACACAGGAGCACTCACTCTTCCCTCACTCTCATAGTCCGATGGGACGGCAATCCGACACGACCGGAGAGAGATCAGGCGTAGGAAAGGGTTTCAATAAGTAAAGCACAGAAAGACAAGACTACACATATATTTCAATTAGGCTTGTCAGTATTAATCAGAAAACTAGTCGTCCGTTCCAAAACTAGGTCTTCATGGAGAAGAAGGACAAGAAACTCCATGGAAACAGTACTGAAGTATTATATCAACACATTTCTTACATTGCCATACATTATCATTATCTTGAATACATTAATACTATCTCTTGGACCATTGTCCAAGAGAACTCTGAATAATATCAACATAATCACAATAACAACAATGTCTAGAAAAGAATATGAATATTCCATTTATATGATTTAAAACATTAGCAATATGGCAACACTATAACCAGTACAACAACATTGTCTTATTAGGCAATAATTAGGATATAATGTAAATTACTTAACTTACGTGACCTCCGGTCGATCCTTTCCACACAATAACAGCACTAGAACTAACCAACTGGACATCTGTCAAGCAACTGACTGTTTCATTTTTTTTTTTTTTTTTTGTAGGACATCTCGTAGTTAATCTGAAAAAGATTCTGACTACTTAAACGGATTTTTGCCCGGCGATTTCTAAAAAGTAAACTTTTTAGACCTCCAGCCGGGCCATGGTAAAATTAAAACTAAAGCGAAAGTCCTAAGGGTAACCCCGAGGGGGGTTCGCACCTCGGCTTAGGCAATCACTGGGGGAGGGCAGCAAGGGACATGCTGGATCTGACTGACTGTTTCACTGTGGCTCCGGCCTTTTATACCCGTTAACAAACAACTATGATTCAAAAGTGACCGTTGAGTCAAATCAGTGTTTGATTTAAGAAAAATAAGTTTGTTATACAAATCATTTAGTAAATTCAACAATTAAATGTTAGAGACATAATAATTACATCTATATATCAAGTGCATGGAAGTTTCAGTAGCCAATTTGTAGCCAATTCGCTGTGTGTAGCAGGGCAGCAGTTGGTGAGTGGTGGGTTATAAGACGTGCTGCTGTGACTATTATGCCCTCTGTGACTCCGTAACCTCCACCTGCCAGGTAGCTGCCCGCTGTAGCTGCAGCTGGCTGATACCCTCATATAAACAGCGTATATATTGCTACCTGCGACACGCAGCACAATAAGGTATCCCATACCTGACTATGTGACCAGGGATGAATTCATAAAAAAAAAACCTCAATATGCATACACTGCTGCCATCTAATCGCAAGTTAATTTATGCCTTTGCGATAGAACTCTGGGGATTTCGATTCGACAAACTATGTGAAAGCATTTTGTACTGCCTCCTGGGAAGAATTATTTTTTACCACGTAGAAAATTGTGCAAATCACGAAAATAAAAATGGTAGTCAGTAGGATAGTATATATATAATGGTAGGAGTAGGAGTAGCAAGATTTTCCGAGTACGGAGGATGACGTATGGTTTCTAACCGCAGCTCTTGTAGAGTTACAATGGTGTCCCGTGCAGTGTGAGGTCTTGCGTTATCATGGAGCAATAATGGTGAAGATCGATCCACGAGTCGGGGCTGTTTCACTGCCAGTTTTGCCATCACTGGTTGAAGTTCGGCACAGTAAACATCTGCTGATATTGCTTGACTAGACCTGAGAAAGCTATAGTGAATAACACCTTGAAGAGACCACCAAACCGTAATTACCTTTTTACACGCTTTATATTAGCTTCACTTGTATGTTTGTATATTTGTATGTTTTTATATTTGTATGTTTGTATATTTGTATGTTTGTATGTTTGTTTGTAACCGACTCCTTATAGCGCGATTTTGACCCACTTTAAACGACCCGATTTCATTCAAACTTTGCACACCTGTCAAGGACCGATGACAATGCAATAATTTCATATCCTTGCCAGGGTTACCAGGACAGGAAAAAAGCTGTCTTCGAAAACTACGCTGACATACGTCACAAACTACGCTGACATACGTCACAAACTACGCTGACATACGTCACAAACTACGCTGACATACGTCTCAAAATTCGAAACACCCTAAAAAATAGAAAATAAATATTAGTTTAAAAAAACTAAAAAACACGCTTTCATTGTAAACCAAGTTTGGTTTTCAATGAAAGCGTGTTTTTTAGTTTTTTTAAACTATTATTTATTATTGGTAAGCTTTGCTTAAGGGCACTGTTGCGGCGTTGGGTCAACCATTGCATGCGGAGCGCGTGAGGGAGTGGCAGTCTCTGCGCCCTCACGCCCCTAGCCACCGCAGGAGGAGACGCCCCGGGCGTCGGAAGTCGATTGCGGACTCCCGGCCACCGTAGGCGCGAGCTTGCGGGCGGCGCGCAATGGGTAGCTCGCCGCCCGGTAAGGACCAAGCTCGGGTCGACGGCGCGTAGTATTCCACGCGCGCCTCAAAGAGATGTCAGCAGCACTGAAGGGGTCTGCTAGGACCGATGCCTGCCAGGGTTGCGAGATTGTTTGAAAGAGATACCGTGACCCTCGCACATGGGCAGCTGAAGCAACACGGATGGTTTTTAGTCAGTAAAAGTCTGACACGCCCTCGAGAGAAAGGAGAAGTCTTTTGATGATTTCCCATGCAAAAAAAAAGGGTCAACCATTGCATTTTTCACTTACAGTTATCGTACAGAATCTACTTTTCGTCACATGTCACAATTCAATCCAACATTACTGTATTTCTGTATCGATTCAACAAGGTAGCGCAAGTTTCAACACGCGTTTCTCTCTGCAGATCAGTCAAATTATGACTCATGAGGTACCATTTTTAGGGTTCCGTTGCCAAATGGCAAAAAACGGAACCCTTATAGATTCGTCATGTCTGTCTGTCTGTCTGTCCGAGTATGTCACAGCCACTTTTTTCCGAAACTATAAGAGCTATGCTGTTGAAACTTCGTAAGTAGATGTGTTTTGTGAACCGCATTAAGATTTTTATACAAAAATGATAAAAAAAACAATAAATTTTGGGGTACATAGAACCGAAACTCAAAAAAAATTTTTCGTCAAACCCATACGTGTGGGGTCTATGGATCTATGGATAGGTCTTCGAAAATGATATTGAGGTTACTAACATCATTTTTTTCTAAACTGAATGGTTTGCGCGAGAGACACTTCCAAAGTGGTAAAATGTGTGTCCCCCCCGTAACTTCTAAAATAAGAGAATGATAAAACTATAAAAAATATATGATGTACATTACCATGTAAACTTCCACCGAAAATTGGTTTGAACGAGATCTAGTAAGTATTCTTTTTTTAATACGTCATAAGTCGTAAACCGCAATTTACCTTTCATTCAATCAACTTAAATATAAAAATTTTAAAAAAAAAACATTTCATTTCATAAACATAAACCTTATGCATAAACCGTGACTACTACAGGTTTGTACGGAACCCTCAGTGCGCAAGTCCGACTCGCACGTGGCCGGTTTTTTCATATTTTTTTTATCTTATTGATTTGATGCAAATAAGTCAATATTGTAGGTAAGGTAATGTTAAACCATGCAGCATGCTGCTAATTTTCCAGGGTAGTTTCACTCAAATCAAATCAAACTATTTTTATTTCACATAAACCTACATGGGCACTTATGAAACATCAGAAGCTAGGTGCACGGTTCCAAATAGTTGATTCCTATGGAGAAGAGCCGGTAAGAAACACCACGGTTACTCTTTTAAAAACAATTGGTTTTTACAATGGTTTCAAATTACAGTATTAATAGGTATGGAAGTATCAGGTATACTAGTATACTGAATAAGATAGAAAATTGTCTACAGTCTACAAGGCCTACAACGTTCTCACATTCACAAAGTATAAAATAATTATCAAACAACCCCAAAATTTATTGTTTTTTTTTTCTATTTTTGTGTGAGAATCTTAATGCGGTTCACAGAATACATCTACTTACCAAGTTTCAACAGCATAGCTCTTATAGTTTCGGAAAAAAGTGGCTGTGACATACTCGGACAGACAAACAGACAGACAGACCGACAGACATGACGAATCTATAAGGGTTTCGTTTTTTGCCATTTGGCAACGGAATCCTAAAAACAATTGAAATACGAAAATCGAATATTGCACATTATTCAAAGAAAAATCTCATTGGTATGATGTAAATAAGTTTCACTCGAATTTCTCACACCATGGAGGTTCAATTTAAATTCAAAGTATCTATTACTATATTCTACCATTCGGGAGTAATAAAATCAAATCAAAAGTCATTTATTCAAACTAGGCTGAGAGTCAGCACTTTTTTGAACGTCAAAGTTACATAAGACAGTCCCCCCAAAACGCCCGCCCTTCGACACTTCCTAGTGCTTTAGCTGGGAAGAAGAAGTGGCGCAACAAACTCCCCAGCAGCACAGCTGTCTGTTAAGTTAGAAGAACTTGATTCTATACAATTGTAAGTAGTAAACATTAAGAGATACAAAAAAAATAATTAAATGATTTGCCATATGTCAGCTAGCCAACCCACTATTCCAACAAATAAAATGAAATGTAAACTCAAGCAAAAGCAAAAAATATTTATATAACGTAAATATAGGTACCAAAATAAGTTTTTTCATTGGATTAGCCTTTTATGAGTACAACCAGTCAGACTGATTGATATACTATTTGAGTGAGTTTACTCATTACCGCTTATTTCGTAAACAGTCGGCTAAGTCGCGAGCGCGCGTCGGCCTGTCGCATTAGCGTCATGTCGGCGTGTCGCGCGTCACGCCGCCCCCGATGGGAAATTTGCACCTAAAAGCAAATGGACAGTTTTATTAACGTGGCTTACAGTTGAGAGCTGCTGCTGCGCTCAGCGACGTGTGAATGATTGCTGAATAAACATCGAAGAAGGCTTAAAAGCTCAAGACTTTTACTGCCAATTCCATTTTAGATTTCATTCTAACGTAACATATTTTTAACGTACCTGTATTTTTTACACGCTTTATATTAGCTTCACTTGTATGTTTGTTTGTAACCGACTCCTTATAGCGCAATTTTGACCCACTTTAAACGACCAGATTTCATTTAAACTTTGTAGACTTATCGAGGACCGATGACAATGCAATAATTTCATAAATTTGTGCCATTATCCTTGCCAGGGTTACCAGGACAGCAAAAACTTTCTTCAAAAACTACGCTGACATACGTCACAAACTGAAATAAACATTTTGTATTTGTAAACTACGCTGACTGTTTAGCCGCACAGAAAACTGTATGTACTGACAAGCAATCGTACAGTCAGGTAAGCGTCATAATTATTCATTGACTTGCCACTAGATGGTGGTTTAAGAAAACGTCTGATTTGTACATCGCGGTGTTAAGATTCTCCGCCAGAAGTATAAGGCCTTAGAGAATTATTTTTTTGTTAAGCGGATTGGCTCGTCGGCCAAATAGTACGGACTTGCTTGCTATCCCTGACGCAACCAAGCCGTACTCACCGCGCGGACCGCTCCTGCTCACACTCGCGAGTGAAGTTAGTAGTGATTTTTAACCACTTCCGTTTGTGTCGACCCAGGGACCAGCCGGCACCTGGGGTGACACGAACGGAAGCACGCTGCCCGGTGGCACGCCACCGCAGCGGTCGCGGAGGCCTTCGCCCCCGTGATGCCTAAGCCCGGCAAGCGCGGCTCTTTGGGCCGCGATGCCGGGGCTCCAGAAGAGGAAGAGGATCGTCCGACGTTGGACCGGGCGACGTCGATGCCTAACATAGGCGTTGCGTCGTCCGGTGCGCCGCCGGCCGCACCCAGAAGAGGGGGGGAAGACCCCCGAAGTAAGAAGAAAGGAAGTGGTACGGGAGTAGCTGCGCCGAGCGTCGCTGCGACTGCGGGCACGTCGACGACGCTGGCGCCTGCGCGCGTTGCGCCGGCACCGTCGTCGAGCCGGCAGCACGCTGTGGCCATCCGCCCCGCGGCGTTTCGTCCGGTGCCAATACAGGCCCCGGGCCCTGCCGCGAGTACGGGCCGTGACCCAGTGCGCTCCGTGGCGCCGCCCGCTCGCGTACCCGCTCCTGTGCGCTCCGCTGCGCCGGGTGGGCGCTCCGCCGCGCCGTCCGTGCGCCCGGCCGCGCCGACCGCGCGCCCCGCGCCCACCGGGCGCTCCGCCGCGTCGCCCACGCACCCTGCGCCTACGGCGCACCCAACCGCGCCTACCGCGCGCACCAGCGCGCCACCAGCGCAGCCCGCGCCCGGTGCCCGCGCCGCTGTGCCACCGGCGCACCCGGTGACACCTGCGCGCCACCGCGCGCCACCCACGCGCTCCGCTGCACCGCCGCCACGCTTCGCGTCGCCGCCGGCGTGCACCGGAGCCCCGCCAGCACCCGCACCGACGCCGTCCCGTGCTGGCCCAGCTCCACGCACCTCCGCGTTGGATCCCCGCTTCTTGCCAGCGGGTCCAAGCGCGTTGAGGGAGCAGGAGCGCCCGGCTAGCACGGGGCCACACCGCCGCCCGGCGAGAGCGGTGCAACTAGCACCAGCCTCGCCCGCACCCCCGCGCGCCTCCGCGTACGACTCACCCGCGGTGATGTCGGTGTGCTCGTCCCGTGAGGGATCGAGCATGTCGATCGCATCCGCGGGCTCGGCCGGGTCTGGTCGCGAGGACGTCTATTATGAGACGACCCCGCGATCCGGACGTCGGCCCGCTGGGACGGGCGCGGAGGCCGATGCGGCTCACCCAGCCTTCTCGCCGACACCATCGCTGGGGTTCGGCTTTGAGTTTGAGCTTGAGCCTCAACCCCAGCGACACCGACATCGGAGGAGAAGGAGCTCGGAGGACACAACGGAGGAGGCGAAGCGCTACTGCCTCGACCCGCCGCGGCCACAGCGCGACAGCGCGCCGCGGGGTCGGGGTACGCCGACGTCGCCGACGTTTGCGGAGGCGGCGCGCCACACGCCTTCTCCGGCGGACTCCACCCGGAGCAGAGGAGGAGCTGGGTCCAGCGCTGCTGTGCGGCCCCCCCCTGCCACCCCTGCCGCAACACCTGCTGCTGCCACTGCTGCCCCCGGGAACAAGACGACCATACCGGGTAAGCAGCAGACCAAAATTAAGAAGTTACGTTACCCTCCGCTGGTGGTTGAGAAACTGCCTAACTGGGCCACGCACTTCCGGGCCATCGCCGCGAAGCTGGGCCGGCCTCCGAACGCTCGTCCTTTCGGTGGGGGTGTTCGATTCACCCCCGACAGCGAGGAGGAGTACAGGCTGGTCCAGCGTTACCTAACCGGCCTGGAAAAGGATAGTGGCGTCGCCTGGTTCGCATACTCCCTTCCAGCGGAGCGGAACCTTAAGGTGGCCATAAGGGGGCTGCCAGCGGACACACCTCCCCAGGAGATAGAGGAGGAACTGCGCGTGCTGGGATACCAGCCGGAGTACGTGCGCCATATCAAAGGCGCACAAGGACGACCCGGCTGCGTATTCCACGCAATTCTAAAGAAGACCCCGGACGTCCGGGCCATATTCGACACGACCGTGTTCATGTACATGCGCGGCGTGAAGATAGAGGCCTGGCGCGGGAAACGTGGGCCCGCTCAGTGTCACCGGTGCCAAAAGTTTAGACACAGCTCGCACCAGTGTCACCGCCCGCTCGCCTGTGTGCGATGCGGGGGCGAGCACACGGCACGCGATTGCCCACGCCCGCGGGAGGAGCCGGCCACCTGCATTAACTGCGGTGGCCCGCACCCCGCGTGCAACATAAAGTGCCCCGCCTTTCAATCCGAAATACGGAACAGGCGGGCGGGGACCGCCGCCACGTTCGCCCTTTCACGCCGGCCTACAGCGGCCACCGAAAGGCACAACGATGTGGAGCCAGAAGGGCCCCAGGGCGCGACGCTGATGGCGGCGGCCAACGGGCCCACCCAACGGAACGCGCAGACCTCCTCCGGTCGGAGGAAGAAGAGGCGCGGGGGAAAAGGGAAAGGCAAGAAGCCCAAACCCCCCGCGGCGACCGTGGCAACCACCACAACCACAACACCAGCTGTCCCGAGGGCAGGCCCTGCTACCAGTGGGGCGCAGGCCGCAGAGGTGGCACCAACCACCAGCGCCGGCACAGCGCCGCGGCCGGTGAAACAAAGAAAAGTTAAGTACCCCGAGCCCAAACAGAGTGGCGGCGCTGCCGGCGCCTCCACTAAGACGCCCACAACCAAGCCCAAGCATAAAGACTTCACGGCCTGCGCCATACAATTATTGATGGACCTGATAAAGGCCATCAGGCAGGGCCAAGAAATAGAAACGGTTATCCTCGACGGCCTGGCCAAGCTACTGACCTTGTACCATGGCTAGGCCGTTGAGGGTAATCCATTGGAATGCCCGCGGCCTTCGGGACAAGGTCGCCCCCCTCCGACATCTCCTGAGGGAACAGGACGTCGACGTGGCGTTGATAAGCGAGACGCTGCTGGGCCCCGGGGATAGGATAAGATTCCCGGGGTACCTCGTTTACAGACAGGACGAGCGGTCGGCGCACGTGAGATACCGTGGTCTGGCGGTACTGGTAAGGCGACGAGTCGTCCATCAAGAACTCCCCTCGCCGTCACTTGGCACGTTTTACGCGCTGGGTGTGCAGCTACATGTAGCTGGCGAGGATATAGATATGTACGCTTGTTATAAGCCGCCCGCAACACACTTAGACACATCTGAGTTGCGGGCCCTTATATCTAGCTCTTCGCGTCCTACTCTCCTCGCCGGTGACTTGAACTGCAAGCACCCGGCGTGGAACTCGTGCCACACGAATACCGGGGGACGGCGGCTCTTAGCTGATGCCGAAGCCTTCGGTTACACAGTGTCCGGCCCAGAGACGCCCACCCACTACCCAGATGCCGTCTCCTACATGCCGGACGTGCTGGACATTGTGGTCCACCGAGGGCTACACTGTCAGATCACGCAGCATGTGATTGACGACGAGTTACAGTCAGATCATCATCCTGTACTCGTCGTCCTCTCGGGTGTGCCGACCCGTTTGAAACCCCTGGCGCCACGTCGACGTACAGACTGGACCCAGTTCCAAAGGGAAGTAGAGACCTCCGTGCCGACTCGGCCTATCACTACTTCCGCGGACGTTGACAGGACGGCCCGCGATGTCACTGCCTGTATACAGGGCGCCCTGAGTTCGGCGACCACCGAACAGACGCGGGGGGGGGGGCTATTACCGCCTCTACCCCCGCGACTGACTAGGTTGATCGCTGAAAAACGGCGCCTTCGCAAGCAGTGGCAACAGCTGAGGTGTCCCACGCTGAAGACGCAGCTCAACCGTCTCGCGGAAAAGGTCAAGGCCGAGTTGCAGGCCATGACCGCCGCGGGCTGGGAAGATCGAATCGATGAGGCGACGGACAGTTGGCCGTCGTTACACAGATTGTGCGGCCAACTCACGAATACCCCAGCCCCGGTGCGTCCTTTGCTTAACAGCGACGGGGCGCTCAAGTACGTAGCGGAGGACCGGGCGGAGGTCTTCGCCGAACACCTGGAGCGTCAGTTCCGCCCCAACCCGACTCACGACACAGACCATGTCGCAGCAGTCGAGAAACACCTGGGAGACTATTTCGCAGCGCCGATAGCTCCCGATGAAGAGCCCATCTTCTTCTCGCCTAACGCAGTACGACGCGCCATCCTGAGGACGAAGCCCAGGAAGGCCCCCGGTGCGGACGGTATCACGAACACAGTGCTGCGCCACCTGCCGTACCGAATGGTAGCGGCGTTGGCGCGCCTGTTTACAGCGATACTGCGCACCGGCGCCTTCCCCGACTCGTGGAAGGAAGGGCGCGTCATAATGCTGCCGAAGGCGGGAAAGAACGTTCTGAAGCCGGAGAGCTATCGGCCGATCACTTTGCTGCCGACGGTCTCCAAGGTGTTCGAAGCACTCCTGCTGCGACATCTACTCCCACATCTGACGCCGCGCCCAGAGCAGTTCGGGTTCCGGGCGGAGCATAGCACGACGCTCCAGCTGTCGAGGGTACTGCACCACCTCGCAGCTGCAATGAATAAGAAGGAGTACTCGGTCGCAGTACTCCTCGACATGGAGAAGGCCTTCGACCGCGTGTGGCACGAGGGCCTCATTTATAAGATGGCCACCACGGACGCGCCCCGTCGCGTAGTAAAAGTGGTCTCTACTTTCCTTTCCCACAGGACTTTCAGGGTGGTGGTCGATGGGGCGCTTTCCAGCGCCAGGCCGGTGCTCGCGGGCGTACCGCAGGGCAGCTGCGTCTCGCCGGCGTGTTACTCGCGTTACACCGACGACATCCCCACCACTCCGGACGTGATGCTCGCGCTGTATGCGGACGACGCCGCGTACATCTCTACTTCGCTTAATGCGAAGTACGCGGCCGTCAAAATGCAGCGAGCGCTTGAGCTCCTTCCCGAGTGGCTCGCCAAATGGCGGCTGTCGGTGAACGTGGGTAAGACGCAGGCGATGGTCACCGGCCATGTGCCTCTCCCACCACCCTTGAAACTACAAGGAGCCGACGTCGAGTGGTCGCCCCGGGTCAAGTACCTGGGGGTCACCATTGACCGTCGGCTCACAATGAATCAGCACGTCCGTCAGGTCGCGGCCAAGGGGAGGGTAGCCCGCTACCTCCTCCGGCCCGTGCTCTCGTCCCGAATGCCGGCGCGCGTCAAACTGGGCGTGTACAAAACGTACATTCGCCCGGTACTGACGTACGCCGCACCCGCTTGGTTCGCCCTCACGAGCGAGTCGAGCCGGAAGCTGCTCCGCACGCAACAGAACCAGGCGTTGCGGACCATCGTTGACGCTCCTCGCTACGTGAGGAACGATGTCATCCAGCGGGATCTCGGGATCGAGAGCCTGGATGACCACGTGCGGCGTCTCGCGAAGGGGATGTTCGCGCGTGCCGGCGCGTCTGATTGGCCTCACGTCAAACAGATCGCGCCCTGGCATACGCGGCCCCCTGACGCGAGACCACTGCCCCGCGACCTGGTAAGGGACGACGCTGATTCCACACCGGATTGACTCCCGGGTAAGCCGCAACCAGGTTACACGCGGCTTACCTGAACAAGTGAACTCTACATTCACAACACACATCCGCTGCGTGGCGTGTTCTAAGTTAATATAGGCATGTCACGTAACGTAAAACAGACAACCACCTCTGCACAAGCACTAGGACTCACACGTGCGCACGCGGGCGGGCCTGCGTTGTCACGTATTCATGGGCGGTGTTACACAGTACACTGCCGCCCACACGCACATACTGCCCCTTAGCTTAGACCGCTACCGGCTCGCTCTGGAAAACGGGATAAGCGGGGGCGCGCACCCTACTCTGTGGGAGCGTCGAGTCAGCGTCTTGTCGCTGGTCGTCTCTCGCCGGGCCTCCCCCGGGCAACCGGGGGTCTCACCTGGCGGGGACTGACCGCCAAGGCGTTGTGAAGAAAGCGGCGTTGATATCATTCAACGCCGCGGCGCGCTCACAGAGACACAAACAGCAACCACACACAGGGACGCGTTAATTATTAACGCGTCCCACATATTGTTCGCCCAATGGGCAACCAAAGGAGGGGCCCGTATTAACGGGTCACCGCATATCATCCGCGGCCGGGGGGCTATGCCCCGTCGCCGCTCGCCGCGCCCCCATACGGGGACGTCGCGAATTCATACGAATTTTGTTAAGCATTTAGACGTATTTAAAAGCATTTAGAAGCATTTAAAAGCATTTGAAGCAAAGCACTTGTAAGAACAACATCTCGGAATAAAACTTGGAAAGCCACAAGTGAGTGTTTCAATCAAACCCCAGCACGCTAACCCCCAAAGCGAGGGTTATTCATGGTCCTTCGAGCCGGATCTGGCAAGGGCTGTTCCAGCGAAGCAGGTGAGTTCTCCTGGTTGGACGGAGAATCACCATCCCCATACGCTCCTGCCGAGCGATTCTGGATGGTGGAAGAAAGCAACACCGGATCCAGTTGCAGGAGGTACGGAGGAAGGAGTACCATTCAGCAGCAAGCAAGCTGCAGACGACTAAGGTCGTAAGGAAGTGAGTGATAGTGTCAAAAATCGTGAGTACTTTGTAATTTCTTATGTGTCAAGCCAAAGTGAACTTTATTGCTTAGAAGACTTGAACTTTAACTTTAGATTAGTAAAATTTGGACTTAGAATAAACTCTTGTGTGTTTGTTTAGGACTTAGGTAGATTTTAAGCCAATTGTGTTCAGACGGGGAACCTACGCCCGATTTGAAGTCGATTGTCAAACACTTAGAAAAATTTCTTTGTTTACATTGACTTGTCAAATAATTGTCAACGTCTTGGACTTGTAAAATTTTTCAAAACCAAATGTCAAACACTTAGCAAATTCTCTTTTGTACATCAACATAAAAAGGTTTTATAACATTTTGTCTGTGAATTGTTTAGAAAAATAACTTCAAAATGACTTTGCAATCACATGTCAAAGTACAGGATGATATCTACAATCGTTTATTAAGAGCCAAAAGTAATTTTAAAAAGTCGCCAAAGGATAGGATTACAAAGCCGTATATAGAAACCAGATTAGAAATTGTTGAAGAGCTGTGGGCGCAATTTAGTTTAACACATTCACAAATTGTGAAAGATTTTGAACCCAAGGATTTGAAATCTTTAGCCTATACTGTTAATGAAGTTTATTTTAACACTGAAGAATTGTATTTGGACTTAAAATGCGACTTAAAAACTGCACTAAATGCCATTAAGGTTAGTGATGTATCTGCGGTTGCGGGGTCATCATCAAATAATGTTTCCGAAGGAAAGGGCACATACATAAAGTTGCCTAGAATCACTATCCCTACATTTTCGGGGAATTATACTGAATGGCCGACTTTCCGAGACTTATTTGTATCTGCAATACATAAAAACAACACTATTGATAATGTTCAAAAGTTACATTATTTAAAAGGTTATTTGACTGGAGAAGCCGAGCAGCTCTTACGTCATATACCAATTTCAGAAGCAAATTATGATAGATGCTGGACTCAATTGGAGACCAGATATAACAATAAAAAATATTTGTCTCACTGTATTTTGAAAAGATTGCTCAGTCAAAGGAACATAACTCAAGAGTCAGCTAGTGCTTTAAAGGAATTAATGGATACAACATCGGACTGCCTGAATGCACTAACTAATTTAGGTATTGATACAGCTTCATGGGATATTTTGATCATTCATATTATAACGTTAAAATTAGATTCAGACAGTAGAAGGGATTGGGAACTAAAGGTAACCAGCAACACTGATTCAAATAAGCTGCCTACATTTGAACAATTCAAGGAATTTTTAACAAGTCGGTATAGAGCATTTGAATTCCTAGAAACTAAACCTAGCAAAAATATTGTTAATGTTAAGGCAAAGGCTTTTCACACAGCAACCAATGCGGCTATAGCTTGTCCGCTTTGTAATAACGAGCATAAAATAAGAAATTGCACACAATTTGTTAGCTACGATGTGGATACTCGGCGTAAGTTTGTGGTAGATCACAACTTATGTTTTAATTGTTTGGGGCACAATCACTCTGCCAGGTCTTGTAGGTGTACAGCCTCGTGTCAAATCTGTAAGCGGAGACATCACTCCTTGTTGCACCCTAAAGGTGAGAAGGAGTCTAAGGAAAAGATGGTAAATTCGTTTAGCGATGGTGTTTCGCAAACGAAAGAAGTAGAAAATAAAGTAGTAACTTGTTTTTCGAAAGGTATAGCAAAAACTAATCAAGTCCTATTAGCCACAGCGCTAGTGAGGGCTGTTTCGAAAAACGGCGCTAGGTATACGATCAGGGCCTTGTTAGACCAAGGTTCACAGGCATCTTTTGTGACAGAACATACTGTCCAGAGCTTAGGGTTACAGAAAAAACCAGCTAAAAGTTCAATAACTGGTATTGATGCTCATAACAAATTATTTCTGAATTCGGTTGTTGAAGTTAAAATTCAGTCTAGGGTTAACCCATCTGTGGAACTTGTAGTCAAGGCATATGTTCTCAAATCTATTACGTCCTTATTACCTGGTAGAGAAACGGTATATTTGGACTGGGCACAAGCAAACGATATACAATTAGCAGACCCTAGATATTATACACCGGATAAAGTGGATATGTTGTTGGGAGCCGAAGTCTATAGCCAGGTTTTACAAAACGGGTTAAGGAAAGCTCCTGGTGGTAGCATTGTAGCTCAGTGCACCTCATTGGGATGGATTTTATCAGGAACGATAGCTTCCGCTGGTAATAGCATATCGAGTATTTCAGTGATGCATGCTCAACTTGGTGATGACGAAGTCTTAAAAAGATTCTGGGAGTTAGAGAGAGAACCACAAAATAACAAACGTATACTTACCGAAGAAGAAACAAGATGCGAAGAGATATTTAAGGATACAACGGTAAGAGATAATGACGGTCGTTATATAGTTAACTTACCATTTAAAACTCCAGACCCAAAATGTCAATATGGAGATGCAAGAAAGGTAGCACTTAATAGATTTTACGCATTAGAAACTAAACTTAGTAAAAACCCAGATTTAAAAACAAAATATGAGGAAGTAATCAATGAATATTTGCAGCTCGGTCACATGAGGCCAATAACAAAAGCAGAAGAAGAAAACCAAAATGCAGTGTACTTGCCTCATCATGCAGTTATACGTGACGATAAAGACACAACCAAGGTCAGAGTGGTCTTTGATGCTTCCTGCAAAGGAAAAAACGGAATATCGCTCAACGATGACCTAATGATTGGTCCAAGGCTGCAACCAGATCTTCGACACTTACTGATTCGTTGGAGAACCCACCGAATTTGTTTAGTGTCAGACATTATCAAAATGTACCGGATGGTGCGCGTTGCCGATCATCATACAGATTTTCAACGCATCGTGTGGAGAAACAACAAACAATCTTCAATTAAAGATTATAAATTACTAACAGTTACTTTTGGTACATCTTCAGCGCCCTTTTTGGCAGTTCGATCGATGCAACAAGTAGCGTACGATGAAGGAGATAAATATCCACTGGCAGCTCAAAGAGTACTTAAAGATTATTACATGGACGATCTCATGACTGGTTGCGACTCGATAGAAGAAGGCGTGCAGATCTATAACCAAATGAATAAGTTATTAGCTAAAGCAGGATTTAATTTACAGAAATGGTCAAGCAACAGCAGTAAATTACTAGAGAAGATCATAGGTGAAAAGCACACGTTCAAGGGACAGGATGGTGTAGAACGAGAAATAAACATAAAACAGGATGAGATATTCAAAACATTGGGACTTACCTGGAACCGAAGCTGCGACACCTTCCAGTACTCTGTTCAGCTACTTCTGCTGCAAGAACCTGTAACTAAAAGGAAAATGTTATCAGATATAGCAAGACTATTTGACCCTTTGGGATGGGTTACTCCAGTGATCGTATTAGCAAAGATTTTAATCCAAAAATTATGGATCTCTGGAATTGGATGGGATGAAGAAATTCCATATGAAATAAAAAAGGAATGGTTTACTTACCGGCAGGAGTTGAAATGTTTAACCGGATTTTCAATACCTCGATGGTTGAAAATAAAACCAGGTAGCAAGCAAGTTGAATTGCATGGATTTTGCGACGCATCAAATTTAGCATACGCTGCGGTAGTTTATGCACGGGTAGTTGATACTGACGGTAGCGTTTATATAACTTTGCTTACGGTGAAAACTAATGTGGCACCTATCAAAACGGTATCAGTGCCTCGATTAGAGTTGTGTGGAGCAGTCCTCCTAGCAAAGCTACTTTCTGAAGTCTCTGAAGTGATGGGAATCGGTAAATCGAATTTATACTATTGGACCGATTCAGAGATTGTATTGGCGTGGTTAAACAGTCACCCAAATAAGTGGAAAACCTTTGTCGCTAATCGCGTATCAGAAATTTTAAGCATAAGTGAACCACATCAATGGAGCCATGTCACATCAAAAAACAATCCTGCTGACTGCGCATCACGGGGTATGTACGCATCGGAGTTAATACATTTCAAACTGTGGTTAGAAGGTCCCGAATTCCTGAAAGACACGATAATAGCAAAGGGTAAACGTAAATCAGTTTCAACTGAACTGGAGAAGAAGAGGGTACATGTATCAGTGAATACCGACTGTTTTATCTGGGATAAATATTCATCCCTGGACAAATTATTGCGAATAGTAGCTTATATGAGGCGGTTTCTCGAACTAAGAAAACCAAGAACTACGAGGAAAGTCTTCAGCTATATTACCGCAGAAGAGCGCGAATTAGCGTTAGAGACATGCATTAGGGTTAGCCAAGGCAAAGGATTCGAAGCGGTGATTACTAACCTGGAAAAAGGGGGAAATTGTAAAGAGAAGGTCCTAAAGTCCTTAAATCCTTACCTGGATTCAAAACAGATTTTGAGGGTGGGCGGTAGATTAGAACGTTCAGATCTCGATCACAACCATAAACATCCAATATTAATTCCAGGTAACGATCACTTCACCAATCTCTTAATATCAGATGCGCATAACAGAAGTCTTCATGGAGGTCCCCAACTTATGCTCAACTATTTGAGCACGAAATATTACATCCTAGGAGCTAAGCGGTTAGTTACAGCATATGTAAGGAATTGTGTAACTTGCATCAGGTATGCAGCTACAACCAAACCTCAGTTAATGGGCCAACTGCCACCGTCGCGGGTTACACCAAGCAGGCCGTTTCATAATAGTGGGGTAGACTACGCGGGTCCTATAAATTTAAGGACATCTAAAGGTCGGGGTCATCACGCATATAAAGGGTATATTTGTTTATTCGTGTGTATGGCCACAAAGGCTGTTCATATTGAGGTCGTAAGCGACCTGACCACAGAGGGGTTCATTGCAGCATTTAAAAGATTTGTCGCTAGACGTGGTCACTGCAAAAATATATGGAGTGACAATGGCACTAACTTTCAGGGTGCTTCTAGAGAGTTAGATGCAATGTTTCGCTCTGAAAATTCAAACATAACAAAGGAAATTGCTGCAGCATTAGCAGTTGAGGGAACAACATGGCATTATATTCCACCACATTCTCCGAACTTTGGCGGTCTGTGGGAAGCTGGAATAAAATCATGCAAAAAGCATTTGCGTAGGGTAATAGGCAACTCTACTTTAACTTTCGAAGAAATGTCCACTCTTTTAAGTCAAGTAGAGGCATGTTTAAATTCACGTCCGTTGTGTAGGGTAACGGATTCCAACAGTTGTGATGCATTAACACCTGGGCATTTCCTAATTGGTGAACCTATTATAAACGCACCAGATAGGCATTATGAAGACTCTAACATATCTAGTCTAAAGAGGTGGCATTTCGTTCAATAAACGCTGCAACAGTTTTGGAGACGCTGGTCGACCGAATACCTGACCACACTGCTTCATCGGTATAAGTGGTCTATGCAAACTCCTGAACCGAACGTAGGGGACATAGTTTTAATTAAGGAGGATAACATGCCTCCTTGTAGGTGGCTACTTGGCAGAGTGGTTGAGAAACATCCGGGGCTTGATAATTTAACACGGGTAGTCACACTATGTAGCAACGGTTCGAAATTTAAACGACCAACATCGAAACTTTGTGTCTTGCCTGTTGCTTGAAAATTTGATCAGTAGTTTTGTTTTAATGATAATTTTAAGCAATTTTGTTGTTGTTGTTAATATGTATTGTTCTTCATAAGCTATTTTAATATTTGAAGGACATAATGTTATACAAAATGTCCTTGGTGGGCGGAATGTTTAGCCGCACAGAAAACTGTATGTACTGACAAGCAATCGTACAGTCAGGTAAGCGTCATAATTATTCATTGACTTGCCACTAGATGGTGGTTTAAGAAAACGTCTGATTTGTACATCGCGGTGTTAAGATTCTCCGCCAGAAGTATAAGGCCTTAGAAAATTATTTTTTTGTTAAGCATTTAGACGTATTTAAAAGCATTTAGAAGCATTTAAAAGCATTTGAAGCAAAGCACTTGTAAGAACAACATCTCGGAATAAAACTTGGAAAGCCACAAGTGAGTGTTTCAATCAAACCCCAGCACGCTAACCCCCAAAGCGAGGGTTATTCACTGACATACGTGTCAAAATTCGAAACACCCTAAAAAATAGAAATTAAATAATAGTTTAAAAGTTTAGTTTAGTTTGGTTTTCTATGGAAGCGTGATTTTTAGTTTTTTTAACTATTATTTTTGCACTGAAGAGAGAAGTAAGCTTAACTGAGCGTAAGTTCGGCTACGTCTGCTAATCTCGAGATTACGGAGCAGTGAGTCTTAGTGGGGACCGCTGCGGTTTATTAGTGTTGTGTTTCTGATGGGTTACGTTATCCCAAACATACATTTTTATGTAACCAATTCTTTAATTGATTTGCTTTTCAGCGGAAATAGTTTTTTTTTTTTAAAGTAATTAATCTCAATTACGTAAAAGCGGAATCGAATTAAAGAGGAGTATCGTTTCACAATTCCTTCAGAATTATTAATCACACAGACGAAAATCGCGCGCAATAGTTTATTTAATAAATGCGAATTTGGCTGTCTCGTGTCTGTTCCATTTTGACGCCTTTACAGCTGAACGGATTTGGATGAAAGGGATAACCCATGATCTGGGTTAGGACATATGATACCTTTGTATTTCGATAGTAAGTTCCCGTGAGATAATTTCCCACATCCACGCCGGCGAAAGCTAGTGTGTCTATAAAGCTTTTGGGATTCGGGTACGGCACGGCATGACACGACAACCGCATTAGGGACGACGTGTCGTGACGTGACAGAACGCCGCCTGCCGCGCCAGAGAAGCGCCTCTTCGCTGGAACAAAGGGTCTGATAATACTAGATTATTCACTAAAGGAATAAAGCAGTGTCTTATGTCACGAGCGCTATATCGCATTTCGAGAACAACGAAGGATTCTAGCGCTCCCCAGCGCAGCGGGAGGAATTGAGACTTTCACCTCTTGATCGAAGCGAAAGAGTCAAGACTAGAATTCTGTAAAGCAATTATCGATTTTTTTAATTTTCTTTTGGAATAGTTTTTATATGGTCACAGAGAAAAAAATACATTCAATTTAAACTACCTGAAGTAAGAAATAGCGAATGTGACATCTTATTGAATGGGGAAAACTAGAATTTATTAATCAAACAGTGTTCCTAGGAATGAAAGAAATTACAATGGGGACTTCATATAACATCTCTTGCGGGGCGGCTAAGCCCGGCCGCTTATGCTGTTAGAAAGATAAGACAGTTAACAGATGTAGAAACCGCGCGCTTGGTCTCTTTTAGCTACTTGCTTTTTGACTGGCCTGTTAGTCTAGCGGTTAGTCACCTTGACTGCTAAGACTGAGGTCGTGGGTTCGATTCCCACCCAGGACAAATCTTTGTGTGATAAGCACAATCATTTGTTCTGTGTCTGGGTGTAATTTATCTATAATATGTATGTATTTAGAAATACATAAGTATGTTTATCAGTTGTCTGGTTGCCATAGTACAGGCTCTGCCTAGTTTGGGATCAGATAACGTTGCGTTGGTTGTCTAAATATATTATTATAATTATAACTTCCACAATATTATGTTGTATGACATTTAACTGTGGGGTCGAAGGATGAATTTCATGAAAAGTGCAGTTGACTCTTTGTACTTTGCTGCCGTCGTACTGTCTACACAAAACGTCATTTTGTCTACTCTTCCGTCGACAAGACAGCGCTCGTGCCACGCGTGCAGAACACAATTGTCGTTTACTTTTTAACAGTTTAGTACAAAGTCGTGTACAGTTCACAAAGTCGTGTAGTCCAAAACATTACCAGCTCGGTAATAAACAGCCGGTTTGCTCATATCTTAAGAAAAGTTTCCAGTAATTTGGTGACTCCCACACAAAATTTTTGAGGTCATTTGACAACTTAAAGTGCCAGTGCATTCCACAACTTTTATAACTAACTTAAAAAAGGAGAAGGTTCTCAATTCGACTGTATTTTTTTAAATGTTTATTCTCTCAGAACTTTTGACTGCGTGAACCGATATAACCCTTCAACTGCCAGCCTCCGTACTACAGAGGATGCAAATTTCCACAAGTTCGTTCCCCTACGTTGTACAGGGGTTCCCTCTATCTGGCAGAAACTTGATGCTCCGAATTTTATTTGGCATAATCCTCTTTAAACGAATATTTGTAAGGCATAAAAAATGTTTAGCATAATCATTGTTTGGCCGAATATTTATAAGTCTGACTTTACGCTAGCATACTTTTAAGATGGCAGAATTTTACTAAGCATAATTACCTTTGGCAGACTTAACATTTCGCAGAATTTCGTTTAGCATAACATTTATTTAGAGCGACGATTATTTGGTACAATTTCACTTGGCATACTATGAAGATGGCAGAATTTAATTTAGAATAATTTTGTTAGGCATATTGTCATTTCTATAAAATTGCATTTTAACCTTAAATTAAAATTAAAATCGTGTCTCAAAAAGTCAATATAATATGTTGTGCTACATAAGTTATTGACAGAAACGAATCGCTGCAGAACCGACTCCACATAGTCTTGTCTGCCCTACCCTTAGAGTGTAATTTAAGCCCGCGTAGGCGCGGAGGGGCGAGGCGTCCCGCGAGCTGAGGAGCAGCTTCGGCTTGCTGGCCGGCTCCGCCGGCCAGCCTCAGCCACGGTGGCGAGCGTACAACCATCTGCGACGATGAGCTCGCGTGGGACCGCCGGAGCCACGCAGCGCCGGAGCCGTGACAGAAAGTATGCACGCTGCATGTTGCATGCTCGTCTGCATGCTGTGACCTTGCTTGCATGCTGCATGCTTGCTTGCATGCTGCCACTAATATTCAATAACATTTTCTAAATACATTCATCATAACAACAGTTTACGCTTGGCAACTGATATACGTCTATTTGCAAATATTAATATTGTCGCGAGCTTCGCGCACGAACCGGTTGTTGGTGAGTGTCTCCCCTCTCCACAACATATGGCTAACGTCGGCGAGCCACCGGCGGCGGTCAAGGAACAATCTCGAGGGATTGACTTGACACTACGGAGCTGCTGAGTGGTCGTGTTATAAAAGTATCCGTGCACTAGCTACTGTTCGCAACGGCCAACATTTTAAATCTTTTTTATACTATAATAGAAAATTGCAGTACAGAATAGATAAGTAGGTATATATATACATATATATATCAAATATGAAGCTTTGTATATCAGAATGGTTACGGCTTATTTACGGTGTATGAAGGTTCTTATGAATATGGTTTGTTGGGAAAGGGTTTCACTAAGTAAAGCACAGAAAGACAAGACCAGACATTTATTTCAATTAGGCTTGTCAGCAGTTAATCAGAAAGCTAGTCGTCCGTTCCAAACCTAGGTCTTCATGGAGAAGAAGGACAAGAAACTCCATGGAAACAGTATTAAAGTATTATATATCAACACACTTCTTACATTGCCATAAATTATCATTATCTTAAATACATCTAATTCTATCTCTTGGACCATTGTCCAAGAGATCTCAGAATAATATCAACATAATCACAATAATAACAATAGCTAGGAAAAGAATATGAATATTCCATTTTATATGATTTAAATCATTAGCAATACTGCCAACAATATAAATGGTACAACAAAATTGTCATAATAAGCAATAAGTATTACATAATATCAAATTACTTAACTTACGTGACCTTTGGTCGATCTTTTCCACACAACCACAGCACTAGAACTGACCAACTGAGTATCTGCCGAGGAACTGCCTATCTGACCTTCACAACCAGATTACTGGGTAATATGATATATCCCATGGTTGTCAGACTTTCGGGCTTCTGACGACCCGTAACGACTGTCTAAGATCTACGAAATACGATCAATGGCTTAACGTGCTTTCCGAGGCACAGAAGGGTCTGGATATGCAAAAATGGCCACCCATCCACGGAGCTATCGCGGCAAGCGTAGCCTAACCTGAACGATCAACCCGTGCGGCTGTTGTAACTTACGCAGCTATTAAAATGCAGAAAATAATGAATCAACATTATGATGTTTTTAGCATCTTACTTTTTAGGGTTCCGTTGCCAAATGGCAAAAAACGGAACCCTTATAGATTCGCCATGTCTGTCTGTCTGTCTGTCTGTCTGTCTGTCTGTCCGTCTGTCTGTCTGTCTGTCTGTCCGAGTATGTCGCAGCCACTTTTCTCCGAAACTATAAGAGCTGTGCTATTGAAACTTGGTAAGTAGATGTATTCAGTGAACCGCATTAAGATTTTCACACAAAAATAGAAAAAAAACAATAATATTTGGGGTTCCCCATACATAGAACTGAAACTCAAAAAATTTTTTTTCATCAAACCCTTACGTGTGGGGTATCTATGGATAGGTCTTCAAAAATGATATTGAGGTTTCTAATATCATTTTTTTTTAAAACAATAATATTTGGGGTTCCCCATACATAGAACTGAAACACAAAAAAAAAATTTCATCAAACCCTTACGTGTGGGGTATCTATGGATAGGTCTTCAAAAATGAAATTGAGGTTTCTAATATCATTTTTTTCTAAACTGAACAGTTTGCGCGAGAGACACTTCCAAAGTGGTAAAATGTGTGTCCCCCCCCCCGTAACTTCTAAAATAAGGGAATGATAAAACTGAAAAAAATATATGATGTACATTACCATGAAAACTACCAACGAAAATTGGTTTGAACGAGATCTAGTTAGTAGTTTTTTTTTTAATACGTCATAAATCGTAAACCACAATTTACCTTTCATTCAGTCAACACAAATATAAAAACCGGCCAAGTGCGAGTCGGACTCGCGCACCGAGGGTTCCGTACAAACCTGCAGGTCATCATCATCATCATTCGTCATCATCGTTTATGAAATGAAATGTTTTTTTTTTTTTAAATTTTATATTTGTGTTGACTGAATGAAAGGTAAATTGTGGTTTACGATTTAAGACGTATTAAAAAAAAACTACTAACTAGATCTCGTTCAAACCAATTTTCGTTGGTAGTTTTCATGGTAATGTACATCATATATTTTTTTTAGTTTTATCATTCCCTTATTTTAGAAGTTACGGGGGGGGGGGGGGGACACACATTTTACCACTTTGGAAGTGTCTCTCGCGCAAACTATTCAGTTTAGAAAAAAATGATATTAGAAACCTCAATTTCATTTTTGAAGACCTATCCATAGATACCCCACACGTAAGGGTTTGATGAATTTTTTTTTTTGTGTTTCAGTTCTATGTATGGGGAACCCCAAATATTATTGTTTTAAAAAAAAATGATATTAGAAACCTCAATATCATTTTTGAAGACCTATCCATAGATACCCCACACGTAAAGGTTTGATGAAAAAAAAAAATTTGAGTTTCAGTTCTATGTATGGGGAACCCCAAATATTATTGTTTTTTTTTCTATTTTTGTGTGAAAATCTTAATGCGGGTCACTGAATACATCTACTTACCAAGTTTCAATAGCACAGCTCTTATAGTTTCGGAGAAAAGTGGCTGCGACATACTCGGACAGACAGACAGACAGACAGACAGACAGACATGGCGAATCTATAAGGGTTCCGTTTTTTGCCATTTGGCAACGGAACCCTAAAAATTAAAAAAAAAAAAAACATTTCATTTCATAAACGATGATGACGAATGATGATGATGATGACCTGCAGGTTTGTACGGAACCCTCGGTGCGCGAGTCCGACTCGCACTTGGCCGGTTTTTTTCTAAAGTAATTCCTAATTAACGGTTTCTTCTTATACTTTTCTAATGCTATGGTAAATAATAAAATACGTTACCAGCCAAGGGTGTATAACGGTACTAACGTAAAGGTTTCTTGTTTTAAGTACGTGTATAAAACTTTACGAAAAACGGAATCACTTTGCTATTTTTTTAATTTTATTTATGGCTAACGTAAAAAGTGGCTAGATAGTTAGCTCTAAACTTAACATTTGTAACCGGTACCTTCTTTCTGTGCAATTAAAGAATTATTGTATTCTAAACATCTCAGATTGCGAAGTTTCACTTTTGTGATCACTTGCATAGTACTATTTCCCCCTTTTTCAAAATTGTATCGTATAATATTTTTTTAAAGAAACTGTTTCAACGACTATTAAGTAGTTAACATATTTCCATTCCCAATAATCCAAACATGAACTAAATGCCTTATAGACAATAATAATGGTATTTGATTATTTATTGAATAATGATGTAAAAGTGATTGGCAATAATTAGTCTCTAAATTTAATCATCTTATCCATTTGTGTTTCGTTTTAATGTAAAAGAGCCTCTAAGGACTTCACCGATTTCATTTACTTCTTATTACCACAAAACTTCCTCATATTTTTATTAAAATTTGAGGTACCACAGTCTCAAACCTCACACAGCAACTTGAAGCACCGCAGCTCCAATGTCAAAGGCAGCGCGATGTCATTGTCAAGGTGCGAGTGAAGTCAGTGACCGCCGACCAGCGATTTCCAAAAAGTCGTTAGTAGCCCCACCATCGAACATGAAAATAACAAAATAAAATTCATTAGTAAGCGGTTTTAGAAGGACAGGGAGCAATCAACTAAGATTTTATAACTATAAATAATTAAGAAGTATTTAATTATACTTGTAGTATATCCTAGGTTTAATATTGCCATTTTACTTTAATGTGATGATTCAAATGACTCACAATACTGTCAGTTTATATTGACATTCTTTTAATTGATTCGTAACTGAGAAGTTGGAAAAAGTAGTAGACTGTAGGCGCAAGGTCTGTTGAGTAGGGCGGATGACGGAGAGCTTCCAACCCCAGTTCGTGCAACTTGGAGACCGTCTGCTGTGCAGTATGAGGTCGCGCGTTGTCGTGCAGGAGCAGCGGAGACGAGCGATTGACCAATGCTGGTTGGAGATGTGCCAGCTTCTCCATCATTGAGTTCAGTTCTTCCCAGTATACATCTGCAGTAATGCTCACCCCGTTTGATAAGAAGCTGTGATGAATCACACCGGCGCTAGACCACCAAACAGTGACCATCACTTTTCTAGGGGTAGGGATTTTTTTCCGACTTAATTGACACATATCGTTATATTATGACCAAAATTACATAGAATCATTATAAATTGTAGCAATAACCTATATTACTGTAAAGTTTCATCCAAATCCGTCATTCATTGTTAAATATTTTGCTTAGATTTCGCCTGTAGAAAAAATGTACAGACAGGTACTTGTTCACGAAGATCATCGTAACCTGCAATTAATTTTATGGCGTAATTGTGATACTGAGCCATTTAAATCACTCAGATTGAACACGGGTACGTATGGGTACACTAGTTCAAGTTTTTTAAGTACCCGCTGTTTATGGCAATTAGGTGAAGAATGTAGTGACCCTAATATAAAGGCCATAATAAAAAAACTTTTTAACAAAAAATTAAACCGCCGAAAAAAACAGAAAAGCAAAAAATAATAAACCTTAAAACCTTTTTTGCTTTTCTGTTTTTTTCGGCGGTTTAGTTTTTTGTTAAAAAGTTTTTATTTTGTAATTTTTTGTGGCTTTAATATACTAATAATACTAAGCAAGGTATACCCTATCCAATGAAAACAGAATTATCAAAATCGGACTACTGTGTACAAAGTTATGCGTGGTTATACATTACAATCAATGAGTGAACAATCAATCATCCCCTGTTTTCCGACCCTTTGGGGTATTTTGTTTTCCAAATTTATATCGGACCACCCTCAAAGTATACCCTTTCCAATAAAAAAAGAATTATCACAATCGGACTACTATGTAAAAAGTTATGCGTGGTCATACATAAAAAAAACAAAAAATATATATATACGCGTGGAATTAATAACCTCCTCCGTTTTTTTTCGTCGGTTAAAAATTATTTTCCTGTGAATGATTTGTTGACAGGTTTCGACAGTGAAGCTGAATTAATTAAAATGAGGGACGCAATAGAAAATGCTTTGTCAGCTGGTTGTTTTTCATTGCGTAAATATAGGTCGAATTCACGCTCATTAATTTCAGAATCCCAAAATGTACAAAGCTACCTGATAATCGACTCCTCATCACACACACTAGGAGTGGGGTGGAATCCTAACGAGGATTACATTCATTTTCCCACAAATTATGAAAATAGAAGTGACAACCCTACTAAAAGAACCATATTATCTGATTCATGTAAGGTTTTCGATCCTCTCGGTCTGTTAAGTTTGTTTACCATTAAACCTAAAATATTAATTCAATAGTTATGGGTGCAAAAACTCGACTGGGATGAACCAGTGCTTACCGATATACTTAAATGGTAGTAATCTTTCATAAATAAATACAAAGCGTATCTTTCGCTATAAGCTAGTGCCACACAGGCTAGTCAAGCCACACAGGCTAGTCAAACCACACAGGCTAGTCAAGCCACACAGGCTAGTCAAGTGCCACACAGGCTAGTTGAGGTGTTTGAGTAAAACAACGTGTCGTTAGTTGCGCGGTTTATTGGGCACTGAATCACCGGCGCGTACTCGTAGGCACGCATACAACCTACCCTACATTACACCTCCACCCTTAATCTAGAACCCCTTAGAATTATACAGTTTAAACAAGATTATTATTTACTTAAGTTACATATTTAATTAAAAAAAAACAAACTAAAATAATGATTAAAAAAAAAAATTTAACAACCAAATATTCCCTAGACTTCCTTAATCAAACTTATATCTAACTGGCTTATTTATACGGCATTGACGGATGGGACGAGACTGGGGCGGTACCGGAGTAGGCGAAGGCCGTATCGGGCTGTGATCTGACGGTTCTACGCAGTCCTCAAACGTCTCTAGTTCGCCTTTATGCTGCGTGTCCGCTGCGGCCGAGACGTCGCTCAAGGGACCGCTCGGACTGGGCGCCTGCTCTTCTCGTGAGACTGCCAGCGACTCCGACTTCTCACAAAAAGGGCTAGAAGGACAGATTAATGAACTCCGTATGCGTGGCTTTAGCTGATCAACATGTCTATGGGATTCTTTACCAAAAGCATCTAATACCCTATAGTCGGTGGTTCCCATCTTTTCTGTTACCTTCCCAGATACCCATTTATCCTGTCCCCTATACTGACGTAGCCAGACTTCGTCCCCCGGGCATAGTTGACGAGACCCCGTTGCGCCATATGTCTGCTGTCGCCCCTGCGCATCCCTAACTTTACTGTCAATATTAGGTCTTAGGGCATCGAATTTAGTACGTAACCTACGGCCAAACATGAGAGACGCTGGTGTTTCACCTGTCGTACAATGTTCCGTGTTTCTATAGTAAAGAAGGAAATTATTTAAAAATAAATGCAAGTTTAAGTTATTTCTAAGTGCCTTTTTAATCGCACGTTTTACTGTGTGGACAGCCTTCTCAGCTGCACCGTTTGAGGCGGGGTGGTATGGTGCTGAGAATATGTGTTCAATGCCATTGGTATTAAGGAATTGTGAAAACTCATGACTTGTAAACGGCGGCCCGTTGTCGGAAACTATTTGTCTAGGTAATCCAAAACGTGCAAATACGTCACTTAAAACGTTGATTGTGTGACCAGCTGCAGTGCTGGGCACCTGACTTATTTCTAGCCATTTAGTTCTGGCATCAACCATAACTAAAAACATTCGGCCACTAATTGGTCCTAAGAAATCAATGTGTACCCGGGCCCACGGTTTATCTGGCCATGGCCAAGGACAGGGCATGTGTCGCGGCGGCGCTTCACTTTCCACAGCACAGACACGACAACCACGGCACGTTTTCTCAATGTCTTCGTCCATACCCGGCCACCAAACATAACTCCTAGCAAAAGCTTTAGTTTTCACTATTCCCATGTGAGCTTCATGTAAATCGGATAAAACTTTATCCCTACACGCTCCCGGTACAACTACCCTATGTCCCCACATCACACACCCTAACTCTTCATATAGTTCCTTCTTACGGTTAAAATACGGCTGGAGCGATATTATTTCATTATCCGACGGCCATTCGTCGCGAATATACCTTAAAACTCGGCCTACTAACTGGTCACGGCTCGTCTGCCTTTTAATGTCATTATAATTCAATAACCTTGCATTTTGTGCAAAGTGTAAATGTGATTGTTCCGGAATTGTACTAGATTGTTTACTTGTACACAGTGCGGGCCACCGAGACAACCCGTCTGCCCCGTTCTGCTTCGATGTAACATACTCGATGTCGTATGTGTAGGCAGATAACTTAATAGCCCACCTTTGCAACCGACTGGCTGCCATCGACGGTATTCCCTGCTTAGGCCCAAAAATAGTCACTAACGGCTTGTGATCCGTGCGTAGTGTAAAACGTCGCCCGTATAAGTACTGGTGTAATTTTTCTAAACAGAATACGATCGCTAACGCTTCGCGCTCGATTTGTGAATAATGTTTCTCCGCTGCGTTAAGCGCGCGCGACACATACACCACGGGTCGCTCCCGCGCACCGCCCGCGCCGCGTCTATCCTGTTCACACGTCTGACTTAGCACGCCGCCTATCCCTTTCGAGCTCGCGTCACAAGTTAAAAACAAAGGTCTGTCTGGGTCATAATGAGCAAGGACGTCTGCACTAATTAATATGGTTTTAAT
This sequence comes from Aporophyla nigra, assembly GCA_947507805.1. Lineage (NCBI taxonomy): Eukaryota > Metazoa > Arthropoda > Insecta > Lepidoptera > Noctuidae > Aporophyla > Aporophyla nigra. The sequence continues at coordinate 396,133 of OX382296.1, read as the reverse complement.
TTTTTTAAATGCCGACTCACACTCGCTGTCCCACTTCCACATCACCCCTTTCTTCAATAACCGATATAACGGTGCCAGTACAGTGCTCAGGTTGTTCACAAATTTCGCATAGTAATTAATTGTCCCTAAAAAGGCCCTTAAATCGGTTATGTTGTCTGGCCTGGGTATATTTAGTATGCCATCCACCTTTTTGGGATCTGCTTTGACTCCATCGGCCGAAATAATGAATCCTAAATATTCAACTGCATTAGTCATGAATTTACACTTTTCTTTCTTTAGTTTCATTCCGTTACTACGTAAACGCTCCAAAACCTTCTCTAAAGTAAGTAAATGTTCATTCATATTGGGCGAACCTATTATTATGTCGTCGAGAAATACTTCTACATTGGGAATGTTGTTAAAAAGATTTGCCATAATTCGTTGGAATATCCCCGGGCTCGAAGATAGGCCGTATACTAACCGTTTGTATTTAAAAAGTCCCTTGTGTGTATTAATAACCGTATAATTATCGGGATCTTCCAATTCAATCTGGTTATAGGCTTGTGTCAAATCTATTTTTGTAAATATTTTAGCCCCGTTTAATTTAACCAGCAAGTCGTTTATACGTGGTAAAGGATATTTGTCGACTAATAAGACTGGATTTAAAGTTACTTTGTAATCAGCACAAATACGGAGTCCACCATCAGCCTTACGCACCGGTACGAGCGGAGTAGCCCAGTCCGCGCTGTCCACCGGCTCGACGACGCCGGCGCGCAGCATGCCCTCGAGCTCTGCCTCGACGCGCTCGCGGAGTGCGTACGGTACAGGCCGTGCGCGGCAAAACACGGGCGTTGCCCCCTCGCGTATTCGTAGCCGAGCCTTGCCTCCCGTGAACCGTCCCAGTCCCTCCGTGAACAACTCCTTATATCTGTGAAGTAATAGCGTTAATTGATTATTACATGAGTTATTATGATTTGTTTCGCCTACCTTCATAGAAACAAAATTTTGGTACAGAGGTATTTTAATGCCTAATTCCGTAAGCCATTGACGACCCAACAGTGAGGTGGTACCCCCTTCTATTACAAACAATTCCAATTGTTTAGACTTATTTTCAAACTGGATTAATGGTCTAAATACCCCTAGTGGTTTTATTGACGTACCGTCATAAAATCTAAATATTAAATTTGAGTTATCTAAGGGTCTATAACTAAACAGTTTATCATACATATTTTTGCTAATACATGACACTAATGACCCCGTATCAATCTCCATCGATAGTTGGGTTTCATCCACCCATAAAGTTAAGCTCACCGGTTTATAACTATTTAAACTGAGTTGATGTAAATCTTCTACCGCCACCCAGTCCTCAGTATCTGACAACGAGGGTTCGTCATCCCTTGACTGGTCCAAGGTATTTATCTGGTTGGCCGGTCCGCTCGCTGCATGCACGTGCGCCACCAGGTTATTGGCGTCGCGTCCATCTCGCGGCTGCCTCCCTCCGACGTGCATCGGGCAAACCCGACGTAGATGCCCTTTCTGTCGACATTTTCCACAGATAAATCGACTGTATCTACATCCTTCACTCTGATGATCCGACGCCCCGCAAGCCGAACAATTGCTTTTTGAATCGTTGGCGGTGCTGCTGCGCGTGCGCCCCGTCGCCAGCCCGCGCACGCCGCCACAGCTCCGGCCGGCGCGGCGTGCCGCCTGCGCCGTCGCCACCGCGTGCAGCGCTCCGGCCGCTGCCTCACCGCTTCCTCTCGACTCATTCGCGACTGTTTGTTCCACTGCTGCTGCATCTCTCTCCGCCGCTTCCATTGCACATGAAATTTTCACGGCCTTTGCATATTGCAGATTTTCTTCCGTAAACAGTCTCTGCCTGATTGAGTCGCTCCGCAACCCGCAAACTAGTTGATCACGTAAGTTCTCCTCTAGAACGGCCTTAAATTCGCAAAATTTTGACATTTTCTTCAATTCCGAAATGTATTGCAAAATCGATTCACCCTCAATTTGTCTTCTCTGCCGAAAACGATACCTCTCTGCCATGAACGACGGCTTTGGTTGCAAGTGGTGTTCCATGACTTCCACTACCTCCGCATAAGTTTTCGCACTAGGTTTGTCCGGACTTGTCAAATTACTTAACAACTCATATGCTTCGTCACCCATGGCCGCAATCATTGTGGGTAACCAAAGTTCGTTCTTCACACTGTTCACTTTGTAAAACATTTCCATGCGCTCCACATACATTGTCCAATTCCCCGATCTTACATTAAACTCGGTTAACTTCCCGATCGACATCTTTTTGTAGGTAGAATACGCTTATAATTTGAATCCTCGTCGCCACTGAGGTGTTTGAGTAAAACAACGTGTCGTTAGTTGCGCGGTTTATTGGGCACTGAATCACCGGCGCGTACTCGTAGGCACGCATACAACCTACCCTACATTACACTAGTCAAGTGCCACACATGCTCGTCAAGTGCCACACAGGCTAGTCAAGTGCCACACAGGCTCGTCAAGTGCCACACAGGCTCGTCAAGTGCCACACAGGCTATTCAAGTGCCACACAGGCTCGTCAAGTGCCACACAGGCTCGTCAAGTGCCACACAGGCTATTCAAGTGCCACACAGGCTCGTCAAGTGCCACACAGGCTCGTCAAGTACCACACAGGCTCGTCAAGTGCCACACAGGCTCGTCAAATGCCACACAGGCTAGTCAAGTGCCACACAGGCTCGTCAAGTGCCACACAGGCTCGTCAAGTGCCACACAGGCTAGTCAAGTGCCACACAAGCTAATCAAGTGCCACACAGGCTAGTCAATACAGCTATGTGAATATACAGCAGCGCTGTACCAGGTAAACCGACAGTTTCGTCGGGAGCAGGAGCTCTGTAATGAGTCTAATCCGAAGATAGACTAACTTGCTCATTTTTTTTTGGTGGGACATCTCGTTGTTAATCTGAAATAAGATTATTACAACTTAAACGGATTTTCGCCCGGCGATTTCTAAAAAGTTAAACTTTTTAGACCTCCAGCCGGGCCATAGTAAAATTACAAACTAAAGCGAAAGTCCTAAGGGTAACCCCGAGGGGGGTTCGCACCTCGGCTTAGGCGTTCACTGGGGGAGGGCAGCAAGGGACATGCTGGATCTGGGTTAACTGACTTGCTCACTGAGTGCAAGCTCTTTTATAGGACAATGTCCCGCCATAATATCCACGACAACTCTGTCCGATGGCGCGCGGAAGTACGTCACGTGTTTACTTGATACAAAACAATTAAGTATGCTAAACTAATTAAGACTTACATTATAAAGTCATCAAATAATACAAGAATAATTGTCGTAAATAAACAAATGGTGAATGCACAACGTAATTCATTTCAAAGTTTAAAGTGACATGTCATTTATTGTTTTGAACAAAACTACCGGTTAAAATTAGCGAAATAAGTTGCCAAAAAATGAATTAGTGAGTACACTAAGTACTCAATAAATTATGTTCCGATTTATTAGACACTATCTGATAGAAAATCACGTAAATTAATGATAATAAAAACAAAGAATAGCAAATTATGCGGACTACCCACAATTTGTATTTGAGAACCAACTCCGACATATATATATATAAAGAAAACGACGATTCTCATTTACTCGAGACGTCACTTCCTTTTTGAATCTGCCGCGTTCCCGACAGCGTTATAGACTCCATTATAGAAACATACTCTGTGGTAATTTTGCTCTGTGGTCTGTCTGAATATTCAGCATTGAAGATTATAATTTGTGCTAGAAATAAACAATAAGTTGTAAACCACCTGAAGTAAAAACTTTTAATGTTGTTTTCTGTTTTTATTGCAGGTAAGGCTATTTCTAATTGATTTGTGTAATCTTCAGTTTATCTTGTAAACAGAAAGAAATAAATAAAACTGTTTTTATTGCAGAAACCCAACTGAGTTTTTATTTCAAAAAGGAGTATTAACAAAGATTATTATAAAACAACATTATTGTGAATACTTCGAGAAAAATGGAAAAACTAAGGTTTGATTTTAAAATGCGAGGAGCGTCAGATGGAAAAACAACAATATTGTGCCTAACCTCAATCGGCACACAAGATGGTCGTTCTTTTGCAATACCTGATGAATACCAACCAACAAGTTTACACAAAGAATTGATAACATCACAAGTGTACGGCAGAGTGAAAAACACATTGGGAAAAAGAAACCAATTCAGGAAAGTTTGGATAACCTTAACAGAAAATATGAAAAAGGCTTATTTAGATGAAGAAGGTAACTTATTATTTGAAAATTTTTATTTAGAAGAGATCCCAGAAGAAACAACTGAAACATCTACCACAGTCACCTCAGAAGACACAATAAAGAAGCTGCTTGAAAAAGTTCTAGAATCCAAAGAACAAACTTCTGAAGTTAAGAACTTAAATAAAATTGCTAAAGATTTCATGATTGAAAAATTTGATGAAAAAACCACCAATGCCAGCCAATGGATTAATCAATTTGAAAAAGAATGTGTTCGCTGTGTAGTGGCAGAAGATAGGAAAAAAATAGAGATCTTGAAGTTTTTCCTTGAAAAGTGTAGTGCTGACTGGTACACTAGCATGATTTTGAAATACTCTATAGAATCAAAATGGAATGACTGGAAAAAAATCTTCATTGGAACTTTTGGGAACAAAGGTTGGTCACCTATTCGATATGCCTTTCACTTCAAATATCAATCAGGTTCCTTGCTTGAATATGCCCTGAAAAAAGAAAAGTTACTACTTCAAATCAGAAAATCCATAGATACTGAAACATTGATTGATCTCATTGCCATTGGTTTACCAAATTATGTATCCGACAAGATTGACCGAGAAACTGTTCAAGAAACTCAAGATCTTTACAACGAAATAAGTAGACTAGAGCATCTTGTCAAGAAAAATATAAATGAAAAAAAAGGAAAACCTTTCTTGGATAATAAACAAAACAAAAATGAAGACAAAGCTCCATGTGAAATATGTGAAAAGGCAAACAAAGGGAAGCGTTTTCATCCTGAATCAATATGCTGGTTTAGAGAGAAAGAAGACAAAAACAAAAAAATTGGATCATTTAAATCTGTTAACAATTCGGAATTGGAGGTGGAATTGAATACAGAGGATCCAAAAAACTTAAAGTACCACCATTAATAAAAATCAAGTTATTAATAAATGACATATTAGAAATCTCTGGTATTTATGACTCGGGTTCAAATGTGTCATTGATAAATGCAAAATTGTTAAAAATTAAAGAAGAAAACATGGAAAATTTACAAAATGTAAGCTTGAAAACTATTAATGGTGCAGGAAAAACAAAAGGAATGATAACCTTAAAAGTGAAAATTTACAATATTGAGAAAATGATCAAAGTGTTTATTGTAGACAGTGAGAATTTCAGTTATGATTTTTTGGTTGGTTTAGACTGTATTGAAAATTTTAAATTGACCCAGACTGAAGATCTAAGGATTACTCAGAACAAAGACTTTCAAAAACACGAAAATGAAACTGATTTAAATAAAGTGACTGAGAATCACACAAATGTCAATATTCCTGTTTTGTTGGGTGACATAAAAGAAAAAACAAACAATGTGAGAAAATATGAAGTAAACTTCAACAGCCATCTGAATACTGATGAATTTGAGATGATTGTGAATCATTTAGATATGTATGAACAGTCTGAAATCGACAAATTGTTAGACAAATATAAATCCGTATTTGCCAAAGATAAATACGACATTGGTACTGTTAAAGACTATGAGGCTCATATTGATCTAATGGAAGAAAAATACTGTTATAAACGGCCTTACAGGTGCACATTCGAAGATAGGAAAGAGATAGAAAGCCAAGTTGCAAAATTATTGGAAAAAGGCCTTATTGAGGAGTCATACAGCCCTTTTGCTGCTCCAGTTACTCTGGCTTTTAAGAAAGATGAAAATAAAAAAACAAGAATGTGTATAGATTTCAGAGATCTAAATAAAATTATAACTCCTCAAGCACAGCCTTTCCCACTGATTGAGGATTTGATAATAAAAAGTGTGAACTGCGAATATTTTACAACTTTAGATATAAATTCTGCGTTCTGGTCAATTCCTCTAAGGATTCAAGACAGACCTAAAACCGCATTTGTAACACAAGAAGGACACTTTCAGTGGACATGCCTCCCTTTTGGATTAAAAACAGCACCTGCAATTTTCCAAAGAATATTAAATAATATAATAAGAAAATACAAACTTTCTGATTTTGCAGTGTCTTTCATCGATGATATATTAATATTTTCACAAAATTTTACACAACATATACAGCATCTTTCAAGACTATTGGAAGCAATTCACAAAGAGGGATTCAGACTAAAATTCTCAAAATGCTCATTTGCGAAGAATCATGCAAAATACTTAGGACATATTATTGAAAAGAACTCAGTAAAACCACAGAAAGATTACTTAATTGCAGTGAGAAACTTTCCAGTTCCAGAAACAAGAACAAATGTAAGACAATTCCTTGGAAAAATCAACTATCACCATAAATTCATCCCACGCATGGCACAAATCTCAGACCCATTACATAATCTTCTGAGGAAAAATGTGAAATTTGTTTGGTCAGAGGAATGTCAAGATTCATTTGAGAAAATTAAAACATTGCTTTGTTCGGAACCAGTCCTCAAAATTTTTAACCCAAATTCTCCAATTAAAATTTATACTGATGCTAGTATCAAAGGAGTTGGAGCTGTGTTGAAGCAAGAAGATGAAAATAAAAGTTATAGACCTGTAGCATATTTTTCCAGAAAATTGAATGAAGCACAAAAAAAAAAAAAAGCAATATACCTTGAATGTTTAGCCATTAAAGAAGCAGTGAAATATTGGCAACACTGGCTATTTGGGAAACAATTCACAGTATACACGGATCACAAACCTCTGGAAAACTTGAACATAAAGTCTAGGACGGATGAAGAGCTAGGAGACTTAACATATTACCTATCTCAATATGATTTCACAATAAAATACAATCCTGGAAAATCGAATCAAGAAGCAGACTGCCTAAGCAGAAATCCAGTTTTAGAACCGAATGATAACACAGACGACATCCTGGAAGTTGTAAATCTAATAAGTCTCGAAGACATAAAAAAGGACCAGAATGAGAACATGGACTTACAGCAAAAGAAAAGAAACATTATATCAAAAAATGGCATTTATTATAAAAAGTCAAAAACAAAAGACAAAATTCTATTGTCTGAAAACCTCAGTAAAATATTAATAAAAGAAGTACACGATACTTACTGTCACTTGGGAAGATCGCAAATGATCAGCAAGATAACTCCATTTTACTCAGCAACAAATATGATAATGAATATCAAGGAAGTTTGCGATAATTGTTCTGTATGTATAAAAAACAAATCAAGGAAAAAATCTAAATTTGGGTTCTTATCACATTTAGGCCCAGCTGAAAACCCATTTGATATTATGTCCATTGATACCATTGGTGGATTTGGGGGATCAAGATCAACAAAAAAATACTTACACCTTTTAGTTGATCATTTTACCAGATATGCTTATATTTTAACATCGAAAAACCAAACTGCTAATGACTTTATAAAACTAACAACGAAAGTGACAGAAAGTAACGATATAGGAACAATACTAACGGACCAATACCCTGGCATTAATTCAAAAGAGTTTAAAAATTTTTTGAAGATGAAGCAAATTAAGATGATTTTTACGGCCGTAGACGCCCCATTCTCAAATGGGCTTAATGAAAGATTGAACCAAACCCTGGTGAATAAAATAAGATGCAAAATAAACGAGAACAAAAATAACAAAGCATGGACGGCAATAGCTCAGGAATGTGTTAGAAGATACAACGAAACGGAGCACACGGTTACTGGATTCGCTCCGAAATACTTAATGGAAGGTGAAAGTGTCAATATTTTGCCCCACGAATTGAAGACAAATTGTACAAATGAAGACCTAGAAAAAGATCGGAAATTAGCGTATGAAAACACCAAGAAGTCCCATACTCAAAATGCAGAACGTTACAACAAACACAGGACAGAAATTACATTGGATGCCGGAGACTTAGTGTATGTGGAAAATGGGAACCGCCTCAACAGGAAAAAGCTGGATGAAATAAGAATCGGACCATATAAAATCCTACAGAAGATCTCCAATTCAATCTATGAGGTTGATACCGGACACAAGAAATCAGAATCAAATCTTTTTCATATAACAAAATTAACTCCGATAGCTGACCACACGACGAACAATCACACAGATGTTATGTGATTGTTCTCCTCCTAAGGGGGGAGATATAAAGAAAACGACGATTCTCATTTACTCGAGACGTCACTTCCTTTTTGAATCTGCCGCGTTCCCGACAGCGTTATAGACTCCATTATAGAAACATACTCTGTGGTAATTTTGCTCTGTGGTCTGTCTGAATATTCAGCATTGAAGATTATAATTTGTGCTAGAAATAAACAATAAGTTGTAAACCACCTGAAGTAAAAACTTTTAATGTTGTTTTCTGTTTTTATTGCAGGTAAGGCTATTTCTAATTGATTTGTGTAATCTTCAGTTTATCTTGTAAACAGAAAGAAATAAATAAAACTGTTTTTATTGCAGAAACCCAACTGAGTTTTTATTTCAAAAAGGAGTATTAACAAAGATTATTATATATATATATATATATTTTATTATTTATTAAATGCATACTATATATAATTTTTACACGCTTTATATTAGCTTCACTTGTATGTTTGTTTGTAAACGACTCCTTATAGCGTGATTTTGACAAACTTTAAGGTATTTTTTGGTTTTTAAGGTATTTTTTTATTGATATCACGCACCCCACGCTTTTTTTTCATTATTTTCTACTTTATAGTTTGGTTTTCAATGGAAGCGTGTTTTTTAGTTTTTTTAAACTATTATTTTTTTATAATATGTAATGATAATGATTTTGATTTTATTTATGACAGCGTTCAGGAATTCCATGAGCCGCCGCGACAGCGTAGACGAATACATACAGAACTAGACACTAGAACGTCTTTTCATTGAAATAATAAACTATGTTAAGACGCAAATACAACACAGGCACCAATCACTTTCTCAAATGAGTTTTCTTAATTTACTTAATAAATATAAGTATAGTTTTTACAGTAGATCATTTCCAGATGAAATAATATTTTTTTTGCTTTTAAAATTTCCGCAAATATTTGCGTACACTGCTTTAAAGAACGAGTTCAAAGTCTTATACACAACTCCGTCTTTGAACAATCTAGATGTTTACGAGCTTTATCTTAATTTTCAAAATTCATTATTGTGTGACACTTTTCCACAAAATACAACATTATGTAGTATATTTTTGACACTTCCCGTTACAGTGGCATCCGTGGAGAGGTTGTTTTCGGCTTTAAAGCGAATTCATACGTACATGCGTAAGACTCAAACACAAGAACGATTATCTGAGCTAGCCATTTTTTCTATAGAAAAACATTTATTGCTAAAAATTAAGAATCATCCCGGTTTTTATGATAATGTCTTAGCGCACTTTGTACTAAAGAATAGACGAATAGCTTAAGAGTATAAGTAGTATTATAAGTAGAATAAGTCAGTAGTCTTGTAGTTAAGTAGTTTTTTCTAGTAGACATCATACGTCAACGTCATCACACTCATCAGACCACGAACGGCTTTTTTCAAAGGCACTTTTATTATACTTGCAAGACACTGTTTCAATCACCAGTGCTCACACGTATAATAAAGGTGGACTGAAGACATCTGCTTATAGAAGACTGAAGCCAGGAAGTCAGTCACAGATTTTAAGTAACTGGACTACGTGCGCCACGTCCGGCCTAGGTAAGCATTTTTTTTGCTCCGGCTTACCTCTCTTTTAAAAACACCCTTCGCCACTGCTGTCCACAATATCTAGATTTTCGGCGGTTTCTCCTCAGAGTAAAGAAACCAATCTATTTTTAAAGTTAATTCTTCAAAAATATCCAAATAGAAGATGAAATTCAACGGCTGGGCAACGTATTTCAAATCGCTGTGCTTCGGGTACAAAGTCCGCTTTCGGTTATGACGATTCAATTTGAAGTATGTCGATAGCTGCGCAGAATCTTCTTGATTTTGGCTTGATCACGTCGGGGTCACCATGTTTCGATTCAGGGTTCGATGAATAATAATCTGACTCCAACTTAATATGCGTTTAATCGTTTTTTCTTGTACAGTGATGGTTTTACATGTTACCGACACGCTGTGTGTTTTAGAAATGGTGATCGAATGAATGTGTGAAAGAAGGTGAGGACGAAGGAATGGTGCAGATTCGCTTCCTTGTGATGCGCTAAGACATCAAACAATCAGTGCGGTGCGCGGACAGATAATAATAATATATGTATTATCGCTGTACTAGACATTATCAAGAATTTATTAAGCCTAAGTTCGAAGTTAATGTGTGATGCGAATATGACAATGAAGTTTATTATAAAAGCATCTAAACGAACCACCTACCTTCCTGAGCTTTTGGATATCACGTAAATATTGGCGATGTTCTGTTGGGGGGACCAACAGAATATCATGCGAATTTATACAATGAAAGTAGCAAAAGTAGACTAAACAGCCTGTCACTTCGCCGCCGTTACAGTGAAATAAACTGATTTAATTTAATTAGATAATTGCAAAATTTTCCTTAGTAGATATGTATGCTGCGGAGCTAAGGTTTTTTAGGATAATTTGTCAATATCTGAGCTCCACTGAAATTCCGTATCCGAATTTAAGCCTATGAATACTGTGCTATGATACTAGTAGTTTGTTAGGACTGCGTATAATAGTGGCTGTAGCAGAGATTTACAATAAGATAAGGAAGTGATAAAAGCTGCCAGCTTGCCTTATCAGAGAGCACGGGCCGCAGGGGCTGCGGGGGCCGTGGGGGCCGCGGGGCTGTGGGTAAAGCCCAAGTAGGGTAGGGACGGGACCGGACGAAACCGTGAACAATGAACTGGAATTGGATTAAATTAAGAACTTCAATATTATATATTTTTGGAGGGCGATAATTCATTAAGGCTGTTCTCAGCGTCATTGTGGTAAGTTTTTTTAAACGAATCGTGTCCGTGCGGCATGCAGACGACACGACACTTTGTAGTTGTTCATCATAACAAGCCTATTGTTTCATGATTTCTCCGTTTCATAACAGTTTGATAACAACTCATAATAGAGTAGTGCTAATAATATTTATTTATTTTATTATCTTAACCCATATATGCCCAGAACTTTTTTAAGATGAATTTTAAAGATTTTTGACTATGTTGGTAATAAATTATTATAAATAAGGGCTGTAATTGTAATTTGCGGTTTTCAGTTCGGGAAGTAGGTTTTTTTCAGTGGGTCAAAATTCCCACTGAAAAAAACCTACTTTCCGAACTGAAAACCGCAAATTACAAGGAAAGAAAGTAGAAGGAGAGTCATGAAGGAATTTTGGGTCGTTATCGACCCTGTGGGCATATGTGGGTTAAGAAAACTTACAGCTAGGTTTTAAATATGATAACAATAGTGAAAGAAGGCTAAATACAAGTTTTCATTGATAAAATTAGTATAGAACAAGAACAGTACAGAAGTTAAATGAAAGTAAGAAATAAAAGAACTTGGAACGAATAAAAGTAGAACATAAAATGTCAGTGATCTTCAAGGAAGCGGTTGCATAGAGTTTTTTTTAAGTTTAGTGACACTGGTGGAGAATAAGTCAAGATCATCAATACTCTGACACATCGAGTTGTCTGCTCTGCTGGCTCTTATCATATAACAGTTTCGTCTGTAGATACACTGTACAGAGGGAACATGCAGAGCTCGATGATTCCTAAAGGAAAAGGATGGAACTCGTAGCCCAATTTTGCTAAGAAGTTCAGAACAATCGATTGAATGATTAGCTATTAAAAAAAAGGGCACGTCAGAAAATTATAATTTATATTTATTTATAATTATATGATCATAGTCTCGCTCACAGTTTTGTCTAATCCACAGCAGCACTCCGCCTGGCGGACGGTCGCATTAAGCTCTCTATCTCGCACTATTAATCTCTTTTTCCTATTTTCTGAGGCAGTTGGGACGGGCGGGCTTAACCTGGTTACCATTATATACTTTTCTATTCCATCATTTGTCACATATTTCTGAACATAACAGGTAACACGTTGTGCGATCTCACGCGCGATATGCACGTTAAAATGAAAATCTATTTTAGTTTAGGTGTACGCCGCGGCTTATCTCGTTAACTTACACTATAAACTGCGGTGCTACGAGCTACGGCGTCGTGGTGCTACGAGCTACGGCGTAGTGCTGCTACAAGCTACGGCGTAGCGTTGCTACGAGCTACGGCGTAGTGTCTTTACGCAGACATTATTTATTTTATTTATTTGGTTTGTCGTGAAGCTTTATTTAGCTTTATAATAGGATTATTATTAAAAACAGTACACAGCCCCCAGTCCTTTATATATAGAGTAGATGGGAAGTGGAAATTAGAGTGTAAATAGATAAAAATAATCTGTTTCAGTTATGTGTCCTCTTTACAAGCAATTACCGACAGTTGGTTAATTATTCTGAATTAGTGTCTAAGTGTATGTAATGGAACAGAGCGTGTGTCTACGAGCTGAGCGCGCTAGAGAACCGTGAACACGCATAGCAAGCAGTCACACGCTAAATGAGTGTATTGCCAATAAATGCGCTTCAGGGAGAGCTCGGTCCCGACCAGTGACCACCCAACCCGGCCAGTGATCAGGTCGCACGTACACGTGGACACCGGCATGCTACTGTCGGGCTTGTCATACCCTTAAGCAGTCCCTCCATGTGTAATATCCATCTTCTATGTATAATATAACAAGTGCGTGCTATACTTGAAGGTGTATCTGAGCTAACGCAGCTGGCACGCGGGCACACGGTTAACGACTTTTTATTCCACTTCGTTGAGATAATAACGATAAAAGCGGCCGTTTACGTCGCGAGCTTTATGAAATATAAACTGTTGAAATATTTGTTATTTATTCGGCGCTCCACGCCGCTCATAAATTAATTAGTCCGCTGTGCCGCCGCGCCGCTCCGTGTCTTACTTATTTACGTAGTGGCGCGCCCGCGAGCCTGCTACAACTTTACAAGTGAGAGTTTACGGCGCTGATTTACGAGCCAATATCTGAGGCCGCGAGGTGGCTCTGCATGCATAAAAAGGTACTTTATCGGTGATATTGCGCCCTCCCTGCGCCCTCCTCGCGCCTCCACAGCGCGTCGCCCTTCGATTATTCTCTGGGTAACACTTGAGTATACATGACGCGTGGCCGTTACTAGGTCGAGTTCAACTCTCTGGGAGTGCTAGTGCCGAGCACACAACCGAGTTGGTACTGCGCGCCTGTAGTGCGGGTGATAGTGTCGCCAGCTCTCCCTGGGAGTGCTAGTGCCGAGCACACAACCGAGTTGGTACTGCGCGCCTGTAGTGCAGGTGATAGTGTCGCCAGCTCGAGGATGGAACTAGCTTGACATCTGATTAATTACGATACGATGTCTTGCGTTACTGATATTATTGAGTCACAGCCCCGCGCCGCCTTTTTACATTATACACAATTATCTAAACTACACACGTACATTTTTTCACGAGACATTTGCTACAAGTTATTTAGTTTTCCGATAACGTATAGACCCTTAGTTATTCGTTTTGTAAGGATAGCATACTGATTATTTGATTTACATGTTTGTCTGAAAGTGGCAGTTATTTGTAAAGGCACGAGTCGAGCTGGCGGCCGCAGCCTTCAAACCTTTGGCACTGTCAGTCTGCAAGTGTCCTAGTGTGTGACTGAAACAGAACGCATATCATAAACTAAAACTGAACAATTATAGTAATGTGTATTAAAATAATGTGGCTGTTACTATTATGTGGGTATTACAACTATGCAGCCGTTTTCCAGACACACGTCAATGAAACGAGACTGGTGACGCTGTCTTGATATGATATGCTTTGGATAGTTTGTAGACTGATTTGTGTTTAGGCTGCCTGCTTTCAAAATAAGCGAATGTATGATAGTGATGATAAGGACGAGTAGGTAATTGTAAAGCCGTGGCTGACTTGGCACTCGTTCACGTATTCATATTTTCGCATGTTTGAGGAGGAATCTGGTGCGTTGCGGCAGCTTTCATATCTAGTAATGTGTCGAAATCGCTGGGCTCGTAATACTGTACCAACATCACGAGCGACGCTTGCTAAAAAAAACCGTTTGCTAGTACTTATTAAAATACACATATCTCGGAACAATTAACTTTTAAAGGTGAACCCTTATTGAGACAGGTTCAAATGGTATTTATTTTTAATAACGCTAATTCAACAGTGAGTGGTCTACTGAATGCTGGGCTCCTCGCTGCCTCGCGCGCATTACTCTACGGACAGGTGAGCCGCAAGCAGAGCGCTTAACGTAAAAAACGTTTTAATGCGACTTTTTTTCTGGCAGCAGTGCTCAGTGCTCAGGCTCAATGCTCAGCGTGCTCGATAGTAGGGGCGCTCGCACCGCTCACACTCGGTTCTGATTAATGACTGAGTGCAACACACCGCGCTGCCGGCTTTATGCCCTCGTAATCACAAAATAAAATAATGTGATTAGCTTGCTCAACTTATGGGTTTATTACACGCAGAGTTCCTTCTACAATACGAACGCCATATCGCGTGCGCGCGCCTGAATATAAATGAACGCAACTTTATACTGAACGTGTTCCGACGAATTAAGACACAAAATGACTCAGCCTCTCCTGTTTATGTACTGGCAAGAACTACTTGAGTATAATGGAAGTCGTAATAGTCCGTCAGCTACCACCGTGGCAGCGGCGGGACTACCCGAGGCTTCAAAGATGTTTTGGCGTTTATCTTGCGTTGCTGCTTCAAAACTGATGAACCATAATCGGGGTTTGTCGCGCCAGAACGGTGGTACTGGGAGGGAGAGTGACATACCAGCGATATGTTGGGGTGATAGCGAAACGTCCTGTGGGTTTGCTGAGCTTGCTCCTGTTGACTTCATGTCTGGTTGTTCGCTGCCACTCTGCATTGCTTTCTTGCGGTTCCTTCGTTCGGGGTCACCACTTTGGAGTTTAGGCAGTAGTATAATTAAAACTCTGAATTTGAGATGTATTAATTATTATTTATTGATCATTAAGCCTACCTATGTACAAAATATAATGGGTTTAAGTGGTAAGGAAGTTCAACTATATTAAATAGGTTTCCACCAATAGCGACGAAGTACAAAACACTCGAAATACTCAAAATCTATCGTTTTGGTTTTGAGCTGAGGTTATAAATATGGGTCGCACACAGCTGAGCGCCAGTGTTATTCCGTGGGGCGCGCGCGCAAGTCGTGCGCGCTGCCACAATGTCTATTGATTGCAACTTACTGGTGCAAGTACCCACCCAAGTAGCACAGAACTGCATTATGAATTGTCACATAAGGACCACAGCGGTACTCTGAGCATTTACATAGAGTTAATAGTATTCACCCGGGGTGTAACAGCTGTTTAGAAAAAAACGTGGCCAACTATAACGCTATTTGCTGTACAGTAATTCTATTAAACACCACAAACACGCCACAAAGTCACTGTTATTCAGCGCTTAGTAGTGCAGTACCCTATCAGCTGTAAGTTTTCTGAATAATAGCCCACGCGTGTACTATACAACCGTTGCATTTTAAGAGAGAACATGTAACCCACTATAACGTAATCAGTTACTTTGTGAACTTATTTAACAAAAATTTAATGATTTATGCTACATATAGGTTCACTTTTCCCCTATTAGTCAGGTGGTACCATACACTCGAATAACAGCATGCATCGGTGTCGGCATGCGCGAATGGAACATTGGACGCGACGGGTTCCGTATGTTAAATTTATAAAAGAATAATATAAAATGAAATCTAACAAAATAAAATATTTCAGACATAACCCATATTACAAAAATTAAGATAAAATTAACAATGCTTCAGCAGAAAACAATAAAATGTTATAAACTAACTAAAAATATATGTCACTTAGTTGAAATAAAAGCAAATGTCAAATTTACGTCGGATTTAAATTAAAGTAACAATAAATAATCATTGCACATATTAACAAAACAATACAAAAAAGCCTTTATAAATAGAGGTCAGTGTGTTTGCTGACATTAGGCTGAGTAGGTACTCTCTACTACAAAAATCTTCTTATAACCTACACATTTTCGGGACTAATATGGTTGCCACAAAATATATTGGTATGTTTCTGGTACTTTCTTGAAAATGAAGAAGATTTATTAAGAGAAATCCAAGATTATTTTAAATTTATATTACATAAATTAATTTCGAGAGTTTTTAAGATTCCAGATTTCGGCAATTATTGTCAGAGGTAGTCAGTTAGGAAATACCAGTACAGCTAGCATCTAAAAAAACAACGTAATTTTCTTTGTGTTTATTTAATTTTCCCTTTTTAAAGAACAATTTAGGGTGTACCACCCTGGTCCAGGCCTTGAATTTTCATCTTTTTATAATTTCAAGGAGTATAAAAGTACTTCTCGGTGGTCACCATAGAATTTCCTTAGTTTTACACGATGGAGGAACGACTGTTAGGTCGACAACACCGCTCTCTATAGTCTGAACTATTTTGAAAAGCTTGTTCTGTAAAAAACAAGAAAAGTATATTTATTATAATAGAAGTGTCAGTTTCTTAAAATGACAACACTACCTATACAGTTTTTGAGGAAAAAAAACCACAAGATACAATAACATATTAAATACCTAAACTTAACGTAACAACAATAATTATATACAAAACATCTACAGACACAAACACAGAGGACCTACTTTACTATCTACCAAAATAGCAGGAATTAAGTCGATCGCAACTTATTTACTTTTATTCGCAACCCTAAATTGAAATGATATTGTTCATCTTTCGTAGAATACGAAAGCGTCTTAACTTGTAACGACCAACCCAGTTGCGATTTAGCGATAAACTTTTTTTTTTTTTTTGAATGACATCTCATAGTTAATCTGAAAAAGATTCTGACTACTTAAACGGATTCTGTTAGCGATAAACTGATGATCTATGTAAACAAATAATGCGACATGACGTCGCCACCGCACCGCGCGCCGGCGCGGGCGTGTGAACGATAGCGTTGCATGCACCATGTTGCAGATCAAGCGAAATGTTTCATAAAAAATACTTTTCGCCTCGCATAAATACTGTGCGTATGGCATGTCAATTTCAATTTCATATGGAAGTAATTAATTATTATTAGGCCAGAAGAATACATTATTTTTAGATAGGTACCTACTAAGTTATAGGTATTTCGTCGCATATTGAATAAATCAATAAGTTATGTATTATACATACCTATAATTAAATTATAATGTCAGCTACTTAAATTACAATTTTAATTAAGTACTTATCGTCGAATAACAACTAAAAAAGGGAACAAAATGGCTTTAAACGAACCACGGCGGAACCCTAAAAGCTTGGATCCATAAAGGTAGTTATCTAGGTAACAGATGCAAATGTGAACCAATATAACTCTCCTAATCGATCCATGTCTGATTTGTATTTCACAAGTGCTAAACTATTTTACTCTTTGCTGAATTAAGGGCCACATGTGAACACCCGTACAGACCTTAGCATTATATTAACATTAAAACTGCTCACTTGCCATCCGCCATATTCACTGCGTTACTGTGTATTATTATAAAATTTTATCTTTAAATTTTTGTTTATTTTATAGGTATGTGTATGTGTATGTTTATAATCGTAATTAATTCGGATTACAAATTAATTACACGAAAACAGTTTTTTTTTTGTTTTCTTTGTACTAAAGCAAACATATTTATTTTATTTTCATTCAAATTTTGTTACTTTTCTTTTAGTATTTAGTGGTATTCCGAAGGCGCGTGAAAATTTTGAACTAAATATGTATGGTATTTGACAGTAAAGTTACCTTCCCAATATGATTTCAAATATAATAGCAAGAAATCGAAGTTTAACTTACCTTAAATTTTATGTATATTCTCACAATGGCTCCTGAGATCTTGCACACAACGATACACTTCATGTTTTACAATTTGACAGTTCATATTAAAGAAAAATAAATAATGTTAAGTTATTGCATTCCACAATTTCGCTCAGTGTATCATTTCAGCTGTTTAAAAGTACACACAATGTACACATTTGTCTTCCTTGCTGTATAGTAAGTCACGCGTGCCTTGTTAATCAGGCAATATTCAGCTCTTGAGGTGACTGTTACACACATAAATGCTACTATAATGTTATTATAATTCAATTATTTATCAATTGGAACTCTTACTCAGCTATGTGCTGAATAATTTGTGCCCAAATTAGAGTTATATCATCTGAGGATGCGCTGTCTACGCTATTATTCAGCAACTAATGCATTCACTGTGCACTGTAAAAATGCTGTTATACAGCACTTTTGTGCTACTTGGGCATGTACTAATGTAACCGTAATTGATAAGTGTGTCTAGTAAAGTTGGAGTGGCCGCAAGCCCAGCGCTTTCAGTTGGTCATTAGCTCATTACCATCGGTGTGCACAGAGCGCCAACTTTACCCGCGCCCCGCAACCCGCGCCCCGCACTCCACTTATTCCCAAATGCAGCTGAACAGTCATAACTTATGTAACTGTACTATCGGTGAAGATTTTCGAAATTTAATTAGTTTCGCAAGCACCGCAGGAGGCAGTGAAATGTGCGCTGCGGAGAGATTACAGTTTTGATAAGATCCCGAGTATTTAGTGTATTCAATATTTCAGGATTGAATCTGGATTATCGGTGTCAGCGGTACAAGAAAATTGGTACCTTTATTTATAATGGCACAGATTTGTTTACAATGGGTTCGTCGGCGCGGCGCTATATATGTACGTTACAGCTACAAACGAAAGAAAGAGAAAGTTGCTGAGCTGAGGTGGCACACTATGTTACAGTGCCGTGCCACAATGGGGTGCGGCAAGTGTAAATATTTCATTACGTGTTCTCGGTACGCACCGCTCCGCATCGCGCCGTGCCGTGTCGGGCCGCAACGCGCCGCGCGTGTCTCAGCCACGGCTCTAAGTTCTCGTCGGGAAATTAGCAACTCAAGTGAAAAGTGTAAGAGCGCCAAGTTGTACACGATTAAAGTTTAAACAAGTGCCGACGGCCGCCGAGCGCAAGTCAAACGCGAACATGCTATATTGTTTGTTGTTTATAATTGCTCGGTGTAAATACACGCCCATACCGACAGCTATTGTTCCTTCAAACATGTTAGTGGAACGTTCATGTTTACATTATACATTCATTGTTGAAGTGATTCGGTAAGATTCCTATCTCAATTATGAACCATTAATTAAACGATACAAGACGTGTTAGTCAATATTAATGAATACACAACTTGGCGCGTATTCCGCCAGTAATGACAAGGGTATAGGCTGTCAATGGCTCCGTTCGGTATCGGTGCGGCGCGGCGCGACCACGGCCACCCGATAGTGTTGTGCTGCGGCGGGCGCGATTGTTCCTTCGCGACACATTGTGCGCTCCGAGGAAGCCGTTTTAGAGTAGCGAACAGTATTATCCGCTCTGTATATTTGTCACGTAACCTCACGTTCTAGAGATAACGTACCCGGAATATTTATATCGCATATCAAGTATCAAAGGACTGCTCGACTGTCGCAAAATTGCAAAAGGTTGATGGAATTTTTCAATATCGTTTGAGACTCAAGTTTCCTATTGAGCTCAAGTGTACTATTTTTATGGAATTTCTTTGTAGCCTATAACAGTTTACTGAACATAAACTGCAGTTTTATGCGCTCACTGAGGTCATAATCGTCACAATTTAGTCGAAACTGGTCAAATGCTCGACATACATGAGCTTTTAAGACAACGGACGCACAGAATATTGCAGCCAGACTTTTTCGTGTTTTCAACGTTCGGTGTTGAACAGAGCATTGAAAATCTAGACATAGTTTGTCTTTTAATGTAACGGAACGAAGTAACTAGATCCCACAACACAGGGAATCCTAGTGTGGGATCTAGGGAACCACTGTAAATAACTTTTTAAGACAATAAATACTATTACTATAATTACTATAATACATTCCAGCGCGTCGATAAACCACACTGCTCGATGTTCACCATTCAGCACTCAGCACTGCGCTGAGGATCCGGTGCGCTATATAAAATGCCGCTGCCATATTGAACGCCCCCGCGTACGTGTAATTAAACAAAGTCACAGCGCGTGTCCCGCACATAGAATTATCTTGAAACTTGCACCAGGTCACCGACAACACGTCCACCTTCCTATAGAACGACAACTTTTCGAATAAAAATAAAAACAGATGTTTTGTTAAACTTACCGGTATTTAAAAGACTCGTGAAGGAGCATTACTTGTTGTCGTGATCTTGTTTCCGTAGCTGTGATAATCTGTAGTCGTCTTTTATTTTCTTAGCTCATATATTTAGTATGTATGTATATAAGTATCTATTATACAGGATATATATGATTATTCTATGTATTTATTAAAGTAAATTGTATTTTGCACCAGTGACAACCCCATTTTAATGTCCACGCAATCACTGTCCATTCCAAGGTTGCCTGGAAGAGATCGCAGAAAGCGATAAGGCCGCCCATTGTATGTTTTTTTTGTGTTAAATGTTCTTGTTGTTATGTATTTTCTGGTGTACAATAAAGCATATATAAATATAAATATATAAATAAATAAATGAAACTAAAATTTTTGATATGAATGCAATTGTCGAACGTTGTCACTTCCTGTGGCCTTTAGTTTTTATTTGGAAGATCATCAAGTGACGTCCCCCGCTCTGGGTGGAGCGGAAGGGCGTGTCAGACTTTTACTGACTAAAACTCATCCGGTGTTACTTCAGTTGCCTATGCCAGGGCCACGGTAACTCTTTTGGATAGTTCCGTGAACCTGGTGGGCATCGCTCCAAGCGGACCCCTTCAATTTTTGCTGACATCTCTTTGGAGCGCGCGTGGCACACAACGCGCCGTCGACTCGGGTCTGGTCCTTACCGAGTGGCGAGCTATCCGTAGCTTGCCGCCCGCAAGCTCGCGCCTACGGTGGCCGGGAGTCCGCAATCGACTACCGATGTCCGGGGCGTCTCCTCCTGCGGTGGTTAGAGGCGTGAGGGCGCATAGATTGTCCTTTACCTCACGCGCTCCGCCTCCTCCTTTACGAGCATTACTGCTTCGTAGAAGGAGGTGACGGCTTTCCATGCCATCTCGCTCCGTACCATGGCCTAGACCAGGGCCAGACGCGTGACATTGCCACCGCTGATTGCCTGCACGAGGACACGGCGGTGCTTCGCCCAGGCAGGGCACCTCCACCGTATGCTCCACCGTGTCCTCCAGGCGATCCACGCAATGAAAACACCCGGCCGTTTCCTCCCGCCTTATCCTGACCAGGAAACTTCTTGTGGCCTGGCATAGTGCCAATAATTTGTTATATGAAAGTAACTACAGACCTGTGGCAGTGTATAGAAGAACTTGTCCTAGAAATAGAAGGTTCCTGAAACGCGCGCAACGGTGACTTCGACCCTGTATGGTTTGTATTTATAGCGGGACGTATCTGTAGATGCAGATTTATAGTTGAGGATGGATGAACTTTCGAATTACCGTTTTAATGAGATGGGAATGAAATGTGATTTATGAAAAAGCTGATTGAGACATGAATGCTTGAGTTATCTCTAAAGTTGGCTTTCAGGTATTTTTATAAATGAAATGAAATGAAATGAAATTTATTTTGCAAGAATTGTAGTACATTACAGATGGTCGGGTTATTAAGAATAATAATTTATATATTTTAAATGTTTTTATAATTTTTGTTATTTTAATATTTAAAAATGTAATTTACTTATATATGTTGTAAAAATTTAAATAAAGGGAATAATAATTTAAAAATAAAGTTTCAACACCAGCTGTCAACGTTTCAACGCAACGACTATGGGATCAGGTGCGGGTCATCCAACGTAATCGTATGTTGGATGACACTGTACTTGATCGCTTGCGAAATGAAATGCGGAGTAGCTATGTCATTCAAATCAAATCAAATCAAAATATTTTTATTTCATATAAACCTACATGGGCACTTATGAAACGTCAGAAGCTAGGTGCACGGTTCCAAATAGTTGGTTCCTATGGAGAAGAGCCGGCAAGAAACTCCACGGTTACTCTTTTAAAAATAATTCGTTTTTACAATTGTTTCAAATTACAGTGTTAATGGGTATGGGAGGACGGTGTAGGCCTGTCAACAAGTACCAGGTACTGAATAAGATAGAAAATTGTCTACAGTCTACAAGGCCTACAACGTTCTCACATTCACAAAGTATAAAATAATCTACATAAATAATATTATTTCATAAATAAGACATATTACACTATTTAAACCAAATGTCATTATTGCCATGACAATTAATATGAAAGAGTACAATGTACAATTGTAGGTATATAATTTCAAAAATGAGTAAATGTGAACATTGACCCCACGCCGTAGAATGCTGTAGTACTATCGCAGGCTATAACAAGTTATCCTGATGAGGGATGTGATGACAGGGCTACAAACGTAAGTACCCAGTGCAGTGATGAATTGAGGAGTGCTTTGGAGGGTGCGATCCGGGAATATTGGTTTATGACACCCGAACTTAGACCACGCTTACCTCGTTTGCCCATGCATAATAAAAATAGGGCGCTGGTGGCGGCTTTGGATTCGCAGTTGTCAAACTATTTTGATGACTGCGAAGATCTCACCGATACTCATTCGATTAATCTGTACTGCGTGGCTGTAGCGGTATGTCGTGTCGTGTAGCTCACGTTAAATTCCCTAATGACTCTAAAGCTACAAGACCAAAATCCACCGTATCAGATTGGCAGTGCAGAATTGAGCGTCGTATTGGTGGGGCCAGAGCCCTCATCGGCAAACTAATCTGCTTCACGGAGGGCAACACTCGCCCTAGAGTGATGCGCTTTGTGAGGCGGGCGTTCTCAGGGACTGATATTGGCCCTCAGGACTATATGTCGCGTGTCACAAAGCACATAGACTTCCTGAAGCAGAAAGTTTATGCATGGGCAAACCGTATTCGTAGGTATAAGCGACGAGTGGATTGATACACTCAGAGTTGCACCTTCCAAAGTGATGAGAGGTGGGTTTATAGGGCTTCGGAACGACCGGACCAAGATGTGACTGACACGCCCCTTCCGGATGATGACGCCATGTCTTCGTTCTGGCGAAATATCTGGTCGGTGCCTGTCAGTCACACCGAAGGTGATTGGACTAGGGAGATCGAGCGAGCGTGCGGTCAAATAACAGAGATGGGGGCAATTACCATCAGCCCCCAAGATGTCGCTTGTGCAGTCCGCCCGTTGCCTAACTGGGAATCTCCAGGGCCGGACGGACTGCACAACTTTTGTAGCAAGTGGTTCCAAAAGTCGCACGCTCGCTTAGCATCTCAGTTCCAGTCAGTCTTAGAGTCAGGGTCGTTGCCCCAGTTCCTAACAACAGGGATAACCCACCTGCTCCATAAATCAGGAAGCACCGCGGAATCCAAAAATTATAGACCGATCACGTGTTTGCCGACTGTCTATAAAGTTCTTACATCCATTTTAAGAGTTAAAATTTGCAATCATATAGACACTGTGACACACCATCATGTCTGTCTCTCAAAATGGATGTAGGAACGGATCCCGCGGTACGAAGGAGTTGCTCTTCATTGATATGGCCATTAGCCAACAGGTTCGTTGTTCCCGAAAGGATCTGTCGATATGTTGGATAGATTATAAGAAGCCGGTGCCACATACATGGCTCATGAGGGTGCTGGAGTTGTATAAAGTAAATACAACTCTGCGCGCCTTCCTTATGTCATGTATGGGGCAACAGAAGACGGTCCTTCGCTTTCCAGGATGTCGAAATATCCGGAGGAATAGCGAGCCGATAAGGATCGAGTGAGGCATATTTCAGGGTGATAGTCTGGTGCGGTCCATGGCCCTATACGGGGCACCGGTGTGGGCGCCCTCATTGAAGCTGCGCCCAGCGCGCCGGTTGAGTGCGGCCCAAAGGGTCATGGCCATCCGGTTAATCCGGGGATACCGCACGGTCTCCTGCGAGGCGGCGAGCCTCCTTGCCGGAGTGCCGCCATGGGATCTGGAGGCAAAGGTCCTCGCCCACATGTGGGAGTGGTGCGAGGACGCGAAACGCCGGGGCGAAACTCCGCTGCCGCGACAAATCGCGGCACGGCGGACAGAGCTCCGGCAGGATCTCATGGCGACATGGCGGGTACGATTGTCGCAACCCAGCGCAGGGCACGCCACAATTGCGGCGGTAAGTCCCCTCTTTGAGGAGTGGATAGAGAGGCGCCACGGCGTCCTCACCTTCCGCCTGACGCAGGTTCTCACCGGGCATGGGTGCTTCGGTGGGTTCCTGTTCAGGATAAAGCGGGAGGAAACGCCCGGGTGTTTCCATTGTGAGGATCGTCTGGAGGACACGGTGGAGCATACGGTGGAGGTGTGCCCTGCCTGGGCGGAGCACCGCCGTGTCCTCGTGGAGGCGATCGGCGGCGGCGACCTCTCGCGTCCGGCCCTGGTGCGAGCCATGGTACGGAGCGAGAGGGCATGGGAAGCCGTCACCTCCTTCTGCGAAGCAGTAATGCTCGTGAAGGAGGAGGCGGAGCGCGTGAGGGAGTGGCAGTCTCTGCGCCCTCACGTCCCTAGCCGCCGAAGGAGGAGACGCCCCGGGCGTCGGGAGTCGATTGCGGACTCCCGGCCACCGTAGGCGCGAGCTTGCGGGCGGCGAGCAATGGGTAGCTCGCCGCCCGGTAAGGACCAAGCTCGGGTCGACGGCGCGTAGTGTTCCACGCGCGCCTCAAAGAGATGTCAGCAGCAGTGAAGGGGTCTGCTAGGACCGGTGCCTGCCGGGGTCGCGTGATTGTTCGAAAGAGATACCGTGGCCCCGGCACTGGGCAACTGAAGGAACACGGGTGGGTTTTAGTCAGTAAAAGTCTGACACGCCCTCCCGCTCCGCCCAGAGCGGGAGAAGTCATTTGATGATTTCCCATCCAAAAAAAAAAAAAAAAAAAGGGTGATAGTCTGAGTCCGCTTTGGTTCTGCCTAGCTCTGAATCTTCTGAGCACACTGCTTGAGGATTCAGGTTTAGGCTATCAGTTAAGGAGAGGTGGTCAGGTTATTTCTCACCTCCTTTATATGTATGACCTTAAACTCTTTGCCAACAACAATTTACAACTTATGGAGCTACTGAAGGTAACTGAAACCTTCAGTAGCGCCATCAAGATGGAATTTGGTGTGGATAAATGTGCGGTCATGCATGTAAAGCAAGGAGAGATAGTGGAGTCCGTGGGAACCCAGCTCTCGGATTCCATAAACCTTCGAGCCCTCTCAGCATCCGAAACCTATAAGTATTCGGATATGTCGGAAGCGTTGGGCATCAATGTTACCGACATGAAGCAATCGTTGAAGGAGCGCTTCTTTGGCCGCCTGAAGAAAGTATTAAATAGACTTCTATCAGGCGGAAACAAGGTGCACGTACTCTTTCGGCATACTCAAATAGACTCAGACCGAACTCGATGCCCTGGATAGGAGGGTCCGGACACTGCTGACTGCACATCGAATGCATCACCCACGTTCATCGGTAATGAGACTGTATATACCGTGAAAATGTGGAGGTCGACGCTTTTTAAACGCTAAGACTCTCCACAATCGCGAGATATGCAGTCTCAGGGAATATTTCCTGAAAGCCGACGAGGGGATGCATCGAGATGTGGTCACGGTGCACAAGGGCCTCACCCCGCTCTCCTTGGCTAACGAGAACTGGCGCAAGCCGGTAGTGCTTAACGCTAATGACCGCATGGAGGTATCGCAGAGTAAGAGCTTCACGGACGCTTTGTCCGAGCCCTACATGGACCCGATGTAGATCTACTAGCGTCCGTAGCCTGGTTGCGTTTCGGTGACCTCTTTGGGGAAACTGAAGGTTTTATCTGTGCAATTATGGATGAAGTTATGATGACGAAGAATTACCGGAGGTATATTGTTAAAGACGGCACGGTTGACATCTGTCGGGCATGCCACCGTCCGGGCGAATCCATCAGACATATTATCCCCAGGTGTTCTCGTCTAGCTAACGAGGAGTACTTGCATAGACACAACCTTGTAGCCAGGATTATCCACCAGCAACTTGCTCTGAAATACAGCCTTGTGGAATCGGAAGTGCCGTACTATAGGTATGTGCCCGACCCAGTTCTCGAAAATGGACATATCACACTGTACTGGGATCGATCCATCATCACTGACAGGACTATTGTTGAAAATAAGCCTAATAGTGGTGGTGGATCGATCAGAGCGGCGCACAATGATCGTTGATATAACATTCCCGCATGACGGGAACCTCGTGAAAGCCGAACAAGATAAAAAAAATCAAGTATCTTGATTTGGCTCGCGAGGTTGTTGACATGTGGGAAGTGGGCTCAGCGATCAATGTGCCGATAGTCGTCACAGCCAATGGCTTGATAGCTAAGAGCCTCGGCCAACACCTGAAGAGGCTCTCGTTGGGCAGCTGGATCAAGGGCTTGATTCAGAAAGCGGTACTTCTGGACACGGCTCGCATTGTTAGGAGGTTCCTCTCTCTGGAGCCCTGACCGCCGGTAGCTTGGACCCTGTTCCCGATACCGGTGGGCTACTATTTTTTTATATTTTTAATTTTTAAAAAAAAAACTAATATTTGTAAATATAATTTATAAGAAAGTTTAAATTAAATAAAGGAAACAATAATAATCGTTTATATATAAAAATGGGCACATTTACAATATTACTTTAAAGTTAAAATAGAGCACATTTGCTTATTTGCCTGAACTAGGTTGAACCTGTGTTTCAGGCTAGTAAGTGCAATAATACTTAATATAATAAATTAACAATGAGTTACAAGTAAAAACTAAATTAAAATAGGGTAAATTATGTTTGTGTTATGCCTTTCAGATAAATCTGTTGAAGAACTGAATGGTGAGAAGTGCTCTTATATAATCTTCGCTGTTTATTACATTGTGTTGTTGTTACAGAGTTGCGATACTGCGAAAACTTAATATCTGCCAAGTTGAAGAACAACGTCAGTGGTGTGTTGTAGATGTCAATAGATATTATTATGTTCGACCAGTCTGTCAGACTGACGGGACACTTAACAAATTTACAACGTTAGTGATAATTTATTCACATGTATTGCTGTTTTTGAGAGCACATTTAAAGTACCGGCAGAGCGTGGAGCTGATGTTTTCGTGAAGAGCCACTCTGTCCGTCTAATTGTCCATCCATTTTTGACGGTATGTGGATAGATTGGCTTTATGACTGAATATTATCGAGGCTGATAGCTGGTATTTATAACATCACGTCTGTATTTTCGTTTAAATAGATAAACAACGAGCCATGAGCACACTAACAGTGCGTATAGTGTAGCGCAGGCCTCAGCACGCGGGTACAGTACACGGGATCTAAATGAATTCCCCGGATATTAATGAAATATGAATAACCGCGAAAACAATATACAATGGCGTAGTGAAGCGGTAGCTGGCCGCACTCGCTGCGGTCAGCCGCTATTGAAATGACAACGAAGCTACACACATACACATATACACACACTCGCACACCGACGTACGTGCGGGTGCACATCACACGAGCTGCTGTATACAATGCATTACTTAGCTAGCGGGGCGGGACCCGGTGACGGCTGCTGACAATGCGGCACTCGATGTACTGTGGTACCGGCCGGCTGCTGAACAAGCACGCCGCTAATAGACAAAGTTTAATGTGGTTTAATAGTGTGTTGTCGCGCCGTCGCGTCGTTGCGCCCGCCGCCCCCAGTTATAAATTTGCGAACACGTTTTAAAATTTAGCAGTTAAACCATTTTAATTCGTTCACTATTAGGCCGAGAGGCTCTGTCGCCGAGATTGATTATGTTTTCACTAGCTTCCAACCGCGACTTCGTTCGAAGGCGTAAGATACCCTAAATGGGTTCCCTCTATCTGGCAGAAACTTGATGCTCCGAAACAGTGATAAACTTATATTTTTTTATACCAACATTTTTGTTGATAAGTTAAAATCAACAAGGAATCCAGTGTATCTGCCCCTTATGTTTAGACATAAAATAGCGAGGCTATTAGCTTATATTAACTCAGACATAAGTAGTATGTCGAAGTCTTGTTTATTTACTGTTGGTAGCTGGTATATACTAACACTACTATTGATACGCCTAGTAGTTTAAACTAGTAGGTGCGACAACGGATGAGCCGCATATGTTGAATGTTGTTCATCAAAATATGCAGGGTCTGTCCGGCAAAGAGTTAGAGTTAAGCTTATTTATAGAGAACCATGATGTTCAGGTGTTATGTTTAACTGAACATTGGTTGAAAGAACATGAAGTAGTGTTTATCAATGATGATAATTTTACTGTACAAAGTTCATTTGCGAGAAAACGGGACATCCGCGTTGGTTCTTTAGTTCTTGTTTCAAACAAGCTGAAATGTAAGCAACGTTTAGATTTAGTTAATCTTTCTTTTGAGCGCACTATTGAGTTGTCTTGTGTTGAACTCGAGCGATACGTTATAATTTGCATTTATCGACCCCCCTCTGGGGATTTCATTTGTTTCGAATCAGTCATGGAGGATTTACTCAATAAGTTAAAATCAAGTAATAATAGTATAGTTGTATGTGGAGATTTTAATATTAATATTCTAGAGGTTACTCCATTAAGTATTAGACTTCTTAATCTGTTTAGGTCATTTAATTTATTTAACTTGTTTTTTGAACCAACCAGGATCACGGCATCTTCGTCAACTTGTCTTGATAATATATTTAGTGATTGTGATGCCAAAAATAAATTAGTGTTAACTGATTTAACGTCCGACCACTGTGGTTTGCTATCCAGTTTCCCTATGCCATTGTTTAACAAGGCGCGTAAACTTGAATGCAGGCCTTATACAGCTAGTCGTTGCACCAAGTTTAAAAATAATATAGCTCGCAGAATTGCACCATCTATAGTAGAACACGATAATCCTAATGCAATTTATGAAGCCCTCTTTGATGTAGTGCAAAAAGAGTACAAATCTACTTTCAAGACCAAAACCATTGACATTAATGGCACCTCCGTTGGCTTTAACCAATGGGCTACTCCAGGCATTGACAAAAGTAGAGCGAGGCTATACGAGTTATATGGTTTAAAAAAATACAGGTTTGATACTCCTTTCCTAGAGTATGTAAAAAAATATTCAAAATTATTTAAACAGATTAGTGCTTTTGCTAAATCCAAATTTTTAAGCGATCAAATTAAAAATTCTAATAATAAAATAAAAACCACTTGGAAAATCATTAACAATGAGACGGGTAAATTGGTTAAACAAGAAAAACAACTTGAAATTATGGTCGACAACAAATTAGTTAATACGGCAGCTGACGTAGCACAGGCATTTAATGAGTTTTTTGCCAACATACCTGTAACTATGACTCGGTCCTTAAATTCGTCCCCGTCTAAAGCTGATAATCTTTTGCATAGTAGTGTGCCAAAAAGTAGTTGCCTATTCAATTTTGAACATGTAACGCCTCGTGATGTAGTTAATGTTTTTAACACACTTAAGTCTAAAAACACTGGTGATTTTTGGGGCATTTCCATCAAACTATTAAGTAATATAATAGACATCGTAGACCCCTATTTAGCTGTTACTTTTAATAAATGTGTTGTTAATAATGTAATTTAATTTTAATTTAAATAGCCTCCTTCATAATGAGCAATATGGCTTTACAAAAGGTCGTTCAACTACAGATGCGGGTGTTGCTCTCTTGAAACACATTTTTAACGCCTGGTTCCGTTTTTTGCCATTTGGCAACGGAACCCTAAAAAGGAAGATAAATAGGTATTAGGAATGATGAATTAAAGTGTAAGTATAGCATGAATAGTGTAAACATAGAAACAAATAAAAAAACTGGCCAAGTGCGAGTCGGATTCGCGCACCGAGGGTTCCGTACAAACCTGCAGGTATTCACGGTTTATGCATAAGGCTTATGTTTATGAAATTAAGTGTTTTTTTTTAAATTTTATATTTGAGTTGACTGAATGAAAGGTAAATTGTGGTTTACGATTTATGACGTATTAAAAAAAACTACTTACTAGATCTCGTTCAAACCAATTTTCGGTGGAAGTTTACATGGTAATGGACATCATATATTTTGTTTTAGTTTTATCATTCCCTTATTTTAGAAGTTACGGGGGGGGGGGGGGACACATTTTACCACTTTGGAAGTGTCTCTCGCGCAAACCATTCAGTTTAGAAAAAAATGTCATCAAAAAATCAATATCATTTTTGAAGACCTATCCATAGATACCCCACACATATGGGTAAGATGAAAAAAAAAAAAAATTGAGTTTCAGTTCTATTTATAGGAAACCCCAAATATTATTGTTTTTTTTCTATTTTTGTGTGAAAATCTTAATGTGGTTCATAGAATACATCTACTTACCAAGTTTCAATAGCATAGCTCTTATAGTTTCGCAAAAAAGTGGCTGTGACATACTCGGACAGACAGACAGACATGACGAATTTATAAGGGTTCCCTTTTTTGCCATTTGGCAACGGAACCCTAAAAAGGATGATAAATAGGTATTAGGAATGACGAATTAAAGTGTAAGTATAGCATGAATACTATACTCTCGAGCAAGCCACATAAAACTGGCCGTGCGGGAAGCAGTCCCCTCTAACATCATATCCCGCTGTTTTCAGTGACTGTCACCGAGACTTATTAATCATCATTGCGAAACATGACATAAGGGGACTGCAGCTTTTTGAACACGAATGGGTACTTCGACGGGTATAAGTGATATCTGCGGTATGTAGTACACGAAGTACTGTGCCTACCGCAGTCATCATCATCAGCCTATAATGTTCCCACCGCCGCTGGGACACAGGCCTCCTCTCGGTGAGAGGGAGTGGGCCATAATCCACCACGCGGGCCCAGTGCGGGTTGGTAGATGTCACATGTCTTCGAATTTTTGGTTCTTAGACATGCCGGTTTCCTCACGATGTTTTCCTTCGCCGTTTTGAGAGCAGTGGCGATGAAATAATTTACACAAAGTAAAGCGCCTGCTTGAGTTTGAACTCACAACCTACTACTCGTAAGTCGCGGCCGTTACCACTGGCCCACCACTGCTCTTTGCCTACCGCAGTATTTCTTTGTAAACAATATTTTTTGTTTTTCCTTCAGGTGCTAGAATCACCAGGCTGCTCCGTGAGCTTACTCTTGAGCAGGCCATGTATAACTGACCGTGTGAAAAGCAGTTCTCCTTTAAGTCTCGCCCTGTTAAATTAAGTGTTTGGCCTTGAGATTTATTTATGGTCATGTCAAAGCAGACTAAGGTGAAACTGCACTCTTTTGAATTCGAAGGGGTAATTCGATGGCGTTAGAGGAATCCTCAGAATAAAAACACACTCCTCTTAGGAACAACCTGTCAGTATAGTTGCCTCGATAACATTTCGTTGCAATATTTTCACTCGCAACTTGGTGTCATTGCATAATTTTGGCGGGTTTAACTTATGCAGCAACATAACTGGGGCGCCAACTCTATATTTTAATAAGGGAGTTGGGAGGCCGGGAGGCTTCAATGTGTTAAGAAACTCAATCGCGTAATGTATGGCGTCATCGTTGTTTATCACTCGAGTCCACTGATTTATAATGACTTTCAACTCCTTCGAACGTCACAAAAGAATTTTATTGATGATTGTGGCTTGCTCGTTTTGTTTTACTTTAATGTATGTAAAGAAATAATAATTTCTTTAATTAGTTTATTAGAGAGCACCACTGTCGGTAGCGAGTGAAATAAGTATTACAATAGATGGCGCTGTTGGCGAGACAGAACTCGGCGAATAAAGCAGGATGGATTTTGATAATTGTTTTCATCGTGACATTTTGATTTGATGGATTTTATTGTAAGAATATTAAAAAAAAGGAATTGTTATTAATTAATAGATTTTTATTTTATTTCATAAGGGAAAACAAACAGTAGTATACTAAAAATAAACAGAAACAAATTAACATATTAACTAACAAAATATATACTACCCACTACATTTTCCACAGATTAATATTTACAGATTTACAAACTGGTGGCAAACATTAATTGTAAGTCGGGGCAAAATCGAGTTGACACTATTATAGATAGGGCTAAGGAGTAAGTCCGCCTACGTTCCTATTTATGTCCGCGAAAACTTTTATATTATATAAATTAAAAAAAAATACAGTAGAAACTAAGAATAACTAATTAAACAAAAAAGTCTTATAATTCTGTTATAATAATTTGCTTATGCATACGGAGTCTACTGCTGATCCCTTAAAATGTTAATTAAAACATGTTTAAAAGCGTTACGGCTAAGAAATAATATGTCGATTTCACTAAATCGCTTATAATACGTGTCGACTAAGCGATGTAGCGGTGTGCGAACACCAGCCTTGGATTTATAGAAGCTGGTAGCAAACAGTCTCCTGGTGCGCACCTTCCGCCCATGCACATGTCGAGGAATCAGGTAACACAACCTGTTCACTAAGTCAGAGCAAAACTTGTTGCGGCATACATTAAATAGACTTTAAATGTCGGTTCTTTATTTTTCAGGTAACATAGAATAATTTAAGCTTATTCGTTATTATTAGTGTATGTATGTGAGTACTAAAATAAAACTTTATTTTTCAGAGCAACACAATTGTTTATTTAAAATTTACAATTCCTGTTAAGTTCAGAGATCATCATCATCAGCCTATAGCAGTCCACTGCTGGACATAGGCCTCCCCAATTGCTCGATTTTCGGCAACTCTCATCCAGCTGCTACCAGCCACCCTGCGAAGATCGTCGCTCCACCTAGCCTGAGGGCGTCCTACCTTACGTTTGCCGATTCGCGGTCTCCACTCAAGAACACGTCTACCCCAACGGTCATCGGTTCGACGGCTAATGTGGCCGGCCCATTGCCACTTCAGCTTGCTAATCCTATGAGCTATGTCGACAACTTTGGTTCTCTGCCGGATCACCTCATTCCGGATTCTGTCCCTCAGAGATACTCCAAGCATAGCTCGTTCCATAGCTTGCTGAGCGACTTTAAATTTGTGGACCAGCCGTACCGTGAGTGTCCACGTTTCGGCTCCGTAGGTCATAACAGGTAGGACGCACTGGTTGAAGACTTTCGTCTGTGGAATACGCGACGAGAAGACTCGACGAAGCTTCCTAAATGCTGCCCAGCCCAGCTGAATTCTCCTGTTAGCCTCCTTCTCAAGGTTGTTCTTACCAAACTGCAGAGTTTGTCCGAGGTAAACGTATTCTCGAACAACCTTGAGGGCACCGCCATTGACCGTAATCGGTCCCGGAGTTGCGTGATCGTTGAACATAACCTGTGTTTTGTCCAAGTTCATCCGGAGACCAATGCGTACAGAAGAATCAACTTGGCCGTCCAGCATCTGCTGCAAGTCCTGCAGCGATTCCGCCAGTATGGCGATGTCGTCTGCAAATCTCAAGTGTGAGATGTACTCGCCGTTGATGTTGATTCCGCGTCCTCTCCAGTTTAGCGTCTTGAACACATCCTCCAGTGCGTTAGTGAACAATTTTGGGGAGATTACGTCCCCTTGTCTCACTCCTCGACGCAGGGCGATGTGTTCAGTTTACCGGTCCTGAGTTTGGACGGTCATTAAGGCGTTTTCATAAAGACATCTCAGCACTTGGATGTATCGCCAGTCGACTTGGCATCGCTGCAAAGACTCCAAAACAGACCAGGTCTCGATAGAATCAAAAGCCTTCTCATAGTCCACAAACGCAAGACACAGCGGCCGACTATACTCCTCGGACTTCTGTATAATCTGCCGCATTGTGTGGATGTGGTCTATGGTGCTGTATCCTCCACGAAACCCAGCCTGCTCTGGTGGCTGAAACTCATCGAGTCTCCGTGACAGGCGATTTGAGACGACTCTAGAAAACAGCTTATATGGCTTAGGAGCGAAATGGGTCTGTAGTTCTTTAAAAGGGTTTTATCTCCCTTTTTAAAGAAAAGTACGACCACACTCCTTCGCCACGCTTCTGGAGTTCTTCCAGAGAACAGGACAGAGTTGAAGAGCTCCCGAAGCTCTTTCAGTACAGGACTTCCTCCCGCTTTCAGGAGCTCGGTCGTAATCCCGTCCTCACCAGGGACTTTTCCATTTTTAAGCTGTTTGAGAGCCGCCTCAATTTCGTCTTGGCTGACTTCTGGCAGGTCTTCTGTGAAGTGGCGGGTTAAGGTGGCTCTAGAATCCTCATTTTCGGGATCAGGTCGAGATGCATGCGATGCGTACAAACGGCCGTAGAAGTTTTCGACTTCCAAAAGGATCTCCAGCTTCGAAACGACGATATCCCCACTAGATGTAGTCAAATTCGTCAGGTGGCTCCTCCCAAGTGTTGTTTCGACCCCCGATTTTGCTCAATTGCTTTCTCTATGAAGCGTGTATTAGAGCGTCGGAGGTTGCGTCGTACCAATGATCTTATCTAATTGTTGAGTGCCCGATGTTCTGACGAAGTGACAGGTGGGTTTTCACGTCGTTCCGTCATAAGCTTCAGAGTCTCCTTCGAAAGTTTGGACTTCCCGCCCGCACGCCGCATTTTGCAAAACCTCACACCTTCTTCCCTGAGGATTCCCACCATTTGGTCGAGGGCCTGGTCGACGTCATTTGTGGTTTCCATGGCAGCAAATCGGTTCTCCAGGTCTAACTGGAACGCTTCAGATCCTAAAATAGTTTGGAGCATACTTGGACGGAGCCTAGACTTTATCAAACGAGTTCGCTCGAGCTTGAAATTAATATTCAAAGAGCCTCGGACAAGTCTGTGATCACTGCCGGTATTGAACTTGTTGATCACTGAGACATCTCTGAACAAATGCTTCCTATCCGTTATGATGAAGTCTATCTCATTTTTTGTCATAGTGTCGGGGCTTCGCCACGTCCACTTCCTTTGGGGCTGTTTCTTGAAGAAGGAATTCATCAAGAAAAGCCCCTCCTTCTCAAGGAAGTTGACAAGCATTTGCCCCCTATGATTCTTGCTGCCAAACCCGTAGGATCTTACTACCGATTCATTGCAATTCTGTACTCCCACTTCAGCGTTAAAATCCCCCATAACAACATTGTAGTGGGCTTTAGTGGTGGAACGCAAGGCCTTGGAAATGTCCTCGTACATTTCCTCCACTTCGTCATCCGAGTGTGCCGATGTCGGTGCGTATACCTGGACAACCTTGAGGCTATACCTCTTGGTTAGCTGAACTACGAGGTACGCTACCCTATTCGAGACACTGGAGACTTCCACAACGTTGTCACAAAGGGATTTGTTTACCAGGAACCCGACTCCACCCTGGGATAGCTGGTCTCCGTCTCGGAAATACAGAAGGTGGCCTGATTCAAGGGTTATGGTGTCCTCCCCCTCTCTTCGGACTTCACTCAACCCAAGAATGTGCCACTTTATCTTTCCGAGCTCTTCTTCTAGCTGCACTAGGTGTTCGTCGAGCCGTAACGTGCGTCCGTTGTACGTAGCCAAGGTCAGTTGGGTTTGGCGGCTATTCGTAACCCGGGGATTCTTCGCACTCCCTATCTTGCCGTTACCGTGACCGCCGCCAAAATCAGGAATAGCAAGGCGGCCGGGAACTGGGGGCCGTGGTTGATTTTAGCTTGCCATTTGGAGGGTTTGCCCATAATCGCCACGCTGGGCATGCGGGTTGGCGATCGCAGATCACAGCTTCTTGCGCTGGTGACCCTGCTGCCCATCACTAGTCTGTGCCATTTAGCTGTGAAGTTTTTATAGAAGTGGTTATCCCGCCACTTGTCGGTCGTCAGAGCTTCGTTTGTTATTCAGCAGGGTGCACCACGTGCAGGTGAGGTTGACTTGGGGCACTGAGATGGTAAGTGTGCCCCCTTATACCCAGTTCAGAGATAAAGTCTTATAAAACGACATTTCTGGTTAAAATCAAGAAAAATGGACAAACTACGGTTTCAATTTGTAGTATTAGATTCAGCGGATGGAAAAACAAATGCCATATGCATAACCTCAATTGAGACACCGGACGGATGTGTATTTGAAGTCCCGGAGGAGTTCAAGCCCGTAAATAAACACACTAACATAGTGGCTTCAGACGTACATACGAAAATCAAAAATTCATTAAAAAAAAGACACCAACCACGTTCAGTCTGGATCCCGCTAAACCCAGAGCTGAAGGAAATATATTTAGACGAACGTGAAAATGTACAGTTTGGTGATCAGTATTTGGAGGAAAAAACAAAAACCACATTGCTTCCACAAGATAACACTTGTGGCACAGCATCAGAGAAAATAAAACATAGGGAAAATTGCAGAAAGGTTTTTGATGGAAAAAAAAATCAAATAAAACATCCAATGCTGACCAATGGATTACTGAATTCGAGGAAGAATGTGAAACATTCAAGATTATACAGAATGAAGAGAAAATCAAGGTCTTAAAGTCGAGAAGATGCTCGAAAAACAATGCATAGACTGGTATAGCAGCATGTTAATCAAATTAATGGTAAAATCCGCATGGACAATATGAAAGAACAACTTTAGAGAAACAAACGGAAATAAAGGTTGATCCCAAATCAAATATGCATTTACATTTAAATATCAAGCTGAATCTTTACTAGAACATGCTATAAAAAAGGAAAGACTATTATTGGAAATCAACAAGCATATTGGCACCCAAACAACGATTGATCTTATTGTAATGGAACTACCAGATTATGTAATGGTAAAAATAGATAAAAAAACAGTAAGTATCTACAATGAAATAGGAAAACATGAGTATGTAGCGAGCAAAAAGAATTTTAACATAAAAGAAAGACTCCTTATGATTATAAAGGCAAGCTAGATAAAATAAAACCATGTAAAACATGTGAGAATTTAAGTAAAGGTATTCGATTCCGTCCGGTGGAAAAATGCTGGTTCAAACAGTTGGAAGAACATAATCAAAAGAGAACCAATAATAAAACTGTAAATAATTCAGTAATAGATGTAGAACTTAATAACAATGACCAAAAAAAACGGATCATAACAACATTAATTAAAGTCAAACTGCTATTAAATGAAGAATTAGAAACATTTGGATTGTATGATTCAGGCTCAAATTTTTCTGTGTGCCCTGCCCACTGCCACTTCAGTTTAGCAATTCTTCGGGCTATGTCGGTTACCTTGGTTCTCATAAGTCATTTAAGTCATAAGTCATTTATTTCGTAACAAAATACTTTGTGTTGAAACATTTTAAGTATATCATAGATCGAACAAAAAAAAAAAAAATAACAAAAATACTACATTCACTGCATTCATATTTAGAATTCATCACGTATTTTAAATATAACAATATCACTAGTAAAATATATGTCAAAAAAAGTATAACAAAAACATTAAATAATAACACTGCATTAAGATTGAAAATTCAAAAATTAATATAAAAATAAATGATGTAAACACAATAAGTCATCATTTACAAATAAATTAATTATAGTTGTCGTTTATCGTCAATGAACTCATCTACACTGTAATAGCCTTTCTTCAATAAAAATGCCTTTAATTTGTTTTTAAATAAGGTCATGCTGTTCATGCTTTTAAATTCTATTGGCAACTTGTTGAATAAAATGACAGATTGCACTCTAGGACTATGATCAACCACATTCAATTTTGGTTGGATCGTGGAAGGTAGGTCTTTCCCACGAGTACTATCTCCTACGGATCTCTTCATTTCTGATTCGATCGCGTAGGGAAACTCCAAGCATAGCCCTCTCCATCGCCCTTTGGGTGAATTTCAGCCTTCTAATAAGGCCCATTGTGAGCGACCACGTTTCGGTTCCATATGTCATCACTGGCAACACACACTGGTCAAAGACTTTCGTCTTGAGACACTGCGGTATGTGGGACGAGATGATATTGCGTAGCTTCCCAAACGCTGCCCAGCCGAGTCGGATTCGACGATTGACCTCTTTCTCGAAGTTTGACCTACCTAACTCAGACCCGACCGTATGGACAATTTTCACGAACCCATCGTTAAAATCGTCCACGGAGCTCCCTAGACACTCAAAACGATTCTGGAGTTCGAGCTGAAAGCTCTCGGGGTTTTGAAGTTGGATCGGTGCTGGACGGAGCGTTGACTTCATCAGCCGACATCTTTCCAGCTTGATATTGATATTCAATGTGCCTCTTACCATGCGGTGATCACTCCCGGTTTTCACCGCGTTGATCACAGAGAC
Organism: Aporophyla nigra; assembly: GCA_947507805.1. Taxonomy (NCBI): domain Eukaryota; kingdom Metazoa; phylum Arthropoda; class Insecta; order Lepidoptera; family Noctuidae; genus Aporophyla; species Aporophyla nigra. The sequence continues at coordinate 357,839 of OX382296.1, read as the reverse complement.
ATCATTGAATATTTGCTTCTTCGTCGACATAATGAAGTCAATCTCGTTTTTTGTTGCACCATCAGGGCTCTGCCAGGTCCACTTCCTGTGCTCACGTTTTCTGAAGAAGGAATTCATCATAAAGGGGCCTTCCTTCTCCATAAAACTAGCCAGTAGGTGACCCCGGTGGTTGCGACGTCCAACTCCAAATTGCCCCACTCTCAACTCATCATCGCCTCGCTTGCCCAGTTTTGCGTTGAAGTCCCCCATGACAACGGTGAAGTGAGTTTTGGAACCATGCATGGCTCTGGAAATATCCTCATACATGGTCTCCACCTCATCGTCGGGGTGTGACGAGGTCGGGGCGTAAACCTGTATGACCTTCAGCGAATACCTTGTGGATATTCTGAGTATAAGGCACGCTACCCTGGTCGACACACTCTCGATCTTCACCACGCTGCTCACAAGGGACTTATGGACGATAAACCCGACACCACCTTGGGACTGCTGGTCGCCCTCCCGGAAATAGAGCAGGTTTCCGGATTTGAGGATTATCGAGTCCTGCCCCTCTCTTTGGACTTCAGATAACCCTACTATATCCCATCGTAACCTGCTCAATTCTTCCTCCAGTTCGGCGATCTTCTCGTCGGTCCGAAGTGTACGCGTGTTATATGTTACCAGGTTCAATTGTCGGTGTTTTTGGTAGCCGTTTCCTTATTTATATGTATAAACGACTTACCGCGAGCCGTGAAAATTCCGTTAGTCCTTTTTGCTGATGATAGCACTGCTGTATTTTCTTCGACTGACATTAACAAATTCTAAAATGACATAAACGATACTTTAAATGACATTATAAATTGGTTATCATGTTAATAATCTCATAATTAATTTAGATAAGACAAAAATAGTTAGTTATTCCCAAATAATTCCCTTTGACATTAAACGTAAATTATCAAATGAAAAAAATAGAGGAAAAAGATACCATCCAATTCTTAGGACATGGAAAACACAAATTGATATGGTGTGTAAAAAACTAATTAAATTTTCTTACGCTTTATACAGACTGTCGAGGAGGACAACTTTGTAACCACTGTCTCACAATAAAGAATTTTGTGTTTGAGTTAGAGATAAAATACACGTACCTAACGTGTTTTATTGCGGAACACCTTATACAAAATCAATTAAATAAATAATGGTCAGTTAATAATGCATATTGTAAACAAACCCTTATATTGTTTTTTTAATACGGATTTCATTTTTGTTACATTTTCATTTTTGTTTAAATTTTGTCGAAATGGTCATTTTAAATGATTTTCACCCTAAATTAAATCTGAAAAAAAAATAGAGCTGCATAATAGAGAAAGATTCAGATTTAATTTTTTACTACATTTCTAACGACATTATCTATCTCTGGATCAGCAAATTTGTATTAACTCCGAGTCTGACATGACTAACTTGTTATTTAATTTTTTGTAAAAAAATTGTTTTTCTGATATCGTTTCTGTCAATTCTGCATGCATATCTTAGATTTTAAAGATTTTTGTTCTTTTTATACCTGCCATTAGTATCACAATATCAATCGTTGTACCTCAGAATCATATTTCTAACTGCTAGTTATTAACACATCCCGGGACACTCCGTCGAGAGGCGGGATCTGATTTTTCAACAAAATGTACCCACGAATTTCCCATACATTTTGACTCGACATCTGATGACGTTGTGTATAATAATGCACGTTTTATTTTCAGTAATACTCAAGTGACTCAGTCCTTTTATTTGGACGTGATGACCCCAGCGTCATGTTAAAATAAAATGATATTTTTTTCTGGCAGTTCGTCCGCATTTTTAGTTTTACATTTATATGTGACACCACCTTTCGGCTTGCTACTTGCCTGCGTCTGGGCGCTCCTTGCGTGGCTCTGCATCGCTGACAATGCGGTGACGGTGTCGAGTGCCTCAGATACCATGGCCTATCCTGCAGTAGGAGCGCAGGGCGGATAGCACGGCACGCCAGCATCAATGACTTCATCCGTCGTACTCTTACCATCGCCAGGGTGCCAGCTGTTCTAGAACCTAATGGCTTGGCACGAGACGATGGGAAGAGACGAGAAGGAATGACCATAATGCCCTGGAAGTTAGATCGGCCTTTGGTGTGGGATGCATCATGTGTCGACACCCTTGCGCCATCCCATCTTCTTAGTACGGCGAGCTATGCTGGAGCGGCTGCTGCAGGTGCGGAATACCTCAAACGGCGCAAATATTCCAACCTAATTGGAAATTATATGTTCGAGCCGTTTGGGGTTGAAACTCTAGGGCCATGGGGTCCGAGTGCCCACATCATATTCTGAGACATTGCCAAGCGGCTGGTCGACTCTTCAAGTGACCAGAGGACTGGCCTATTTTTTGGCCAAAGAATCAGTATTGCCATACAACGTGGCAATGCTGCCTGCCTTTTGGGCATGTTTCCTGTTGACAACGATGCAGATGAATTTTTTGATGCTTTATGATTATTTATTTTTATATATACATATACATTTTTTTCTTTGGATTTAGATGTAGATTTTAAATTATGTTAATATTGTAAGAATTGATAATTAAATGTATTAACTAGTAACAACAATGTTTTACATTATAGTTACGTAGGTACCAAATAATTTTATGAAACAAACATATTCGTAGACGTCCGTGAATTTACGATGGCAAGTTCAATGTAAATAGAGGAGACGATAGAAGTACTGGCCGTCATGTATAACTGTGATGAGTAGCTTTGTTTGATAATTTACCAGAGATAGCTGCAGTGCATGTCGGAAAGTAAAATAAATGTTGTGGACAAAAGCCTCGGTTGTGGATAAAACAGGCGCATTCAGTGCGACGCAACAAAACGAGAAGCCGGCAAACAAAACAAAGGCACATTCATGTACAAATATGCATCATACACAAAGCGCGTGCCTCCTAGTGCGTGCGGGTACTAACTTACATTATGTGGACATCACAAACAAAAAAAAAACATTATTTAAGCTGTTTTCCCAATTCTAAGTCAAGTTCGCCCGTGTTATTCGTGTTGGATATTATAAATATGATGTTTCACATTCCTCGTGTACGGCAGGTAAAAAGCTATGATAAAGCTTGATAAAGCAGGATAAAGCTTGTGAATAATTATAATAATAATAATAATAAACATTTTATTTTCAGGTTACTGTGACCCATAGACATATACCTTACAAACTAACATATATAAGTATTATACAAAACTTGTGTTAATAATAGTACCTACCTCAAACTATGTTAGCAGCACTTCACTTTGTTAGCTTGTCCGTGAGCTGTCCTGTGGCACTTGTCCGCGGAAGCGACGGAACACCACGTCCTGTGGCCAAAAGTCTTCGTCCAAGACGACGGGCAGGTAACAATTCGGTACACGCACCACAAAAGCTTTACTCCAGTAACTGCACCCTCGGCATGTACTTCGTCTTTTGGCGTACGTACGCGACAATGGTGCCGATTCCCTTATTCACAAACTAAACTAAATTTAAGTTCAGTGCATCTTTTTCTTTCTATTTCATTAAGAAAAGGACAGAAGATAAATTTTAGTTCAGTCCTGTCAAATTAATCAGCGCTCCATACAAGTTTAGACGTGATTAAAAACTTGCCTACTAAAATTACGTCAATTTACGTCAACCGCTGATTAATTTGACAGGACTGAACTAAAATTTATCTTCTGTCCTTTTCTTAATGAAATAGAAAGAAAAAGATGCACTGAACTTAAATTTAGTTTAGTTTGTGAATAAGGGAATCGGCACCATTATCTTCCGCCTTAGTGGTGTAGTGTAGGCAAAATTATACCTTGATCTGTTCAAACACCGACCAAATCTCACTCAATTTAGAATTATTATATTGACGCACTGTTTGGAGCCACGCCGCGGCGCTCGCGCTGTGTTTCCATTTGAATGAGACAATAGATTCAATAGCATAGTCACAGCTCAGTTTCATTAATTCTCTAAGCAGCGGCTCGTGGCTGTGCGAGTGTGCGGGCTGATGGTGCGGCACGTGACAAATCATTGTAAGCTGTATGGAATACAATAATAACCGCATGTTTACAGCGAGCTGCGAGCGGAGTCACGCCTACACTTTTTTTTTTTTTTTATTTTTTTTTTTTTTTTTTTTTTTTTTTTTTTTTTGGATGGGAAATCATCAAATGACTTCTCCCGCTCTGGGCGGAGTGGGAGGGCGTGTCAGACTTTTACTGACTAAAACCCACCCGTGTTCCTTCAGTTGCCCATGTGCCAGAGTCACGGTATCTCTTTCGAACAATCTCGTGACCCTGGCAGGGTCACGCCGACACTTAATATTCTATTATTCGATGTGTGCATATGTGAGTGATCCCCACCCACACACCCACACGCTCGTTCAGGATGCGAGTAAACAAACACAAACGGGCCTGAATTATTTAAATGTTCGGTGTCACAGATCAGACACAAAGCCTTCGCAGGTGAGCCGTGAAACTCGCTCATCCGTGTTTAATGTAAAGAAAACATCTCTGTGTCGTAGGTACCTCCACAGAGCACACGTACCACCACCATCACCGCCGCGCGCCGCCCGCGAACATCCACACTATTGCGATTTGTTCCCGCCTTCCGTACAACTCAAATAGATCTGTGCTTGAGTGAGCTTAACCGCGCTCATTCTGACTTATGTCCAGGAATAAAGTAGTTTTTAGGAGGCTTGTGATATTCACAATATGTGAGGTTTATAGACCTCACATCTATTTGTTGGCTGGATTGGAGGAACTACTATTTGGTTCCTTATTAAAACTCACTTACTTAAAGAAGTTTTTATTTCTATCAGTCGTCCATGGCGTGGATTTTACAACTAAACTTAAAAGAACAATGGCAGCCTCCCATACATTATTTTATTTGTAATTTAATTTCTACGTCTTTGAATGAAGAATATCTTATTTAACTCGGCGGCATTTTCTGCGCTAGTTTGAAATGAAATGAAATGAAATTTATTTTGTAAGAATTGTAGTACATTACAGATGGTCGGGTTATTTTACAGTATCTAATACAATTCGCTAAACCTAGCATGCAAAGTAATTGATAACATTAATTAAATAAATGAAGATATAATTAGAACATAAATCATAGTTATTAAATTAAGAATAATAAAGTCAATCATATTTAAAATTATAATAGTAATAAATGTTAATCCTTATAGTTTAGGTACTCATTCACAGAATATAATGATTTTTCTATAAGCCATTTGAATAAAACTGTTTTAAAGCGATTGACTGGAAGTTCCCTATATAATTTAGGTAATTTATTATATATCCTTATGACCATTGGAAAACAACTTCTGTGATATAAGTGGCTTTTCATTTGAGGAATAATTAATCTGTCAGGATATCTTCTCTTAAACGTAACACTGTCTCCAAGACGTTGAAATAATTCGGAGTGCATTTTAACAAATTTACAGCACTCAAATATGTACATACCGGGAACAGTTAATATATTTAAATCTTTAAAAAGAGGTTTACATGAAGTCAATGGTGGCACATCACAAAGAGCACGGATACATTGTTTTTGGGCTATAAACACCCTATTTATAAGATCAGAATTTCCCTATAGAACAATACCGTATCTAATGTTTGACGCCACATAACCATGATACGCTAAGAGGGCTGTTTTATGGTTGGCTATTTTACAAAGTCTCCACAAGGCAAAAGCGAAACGATTAATCTTATTTGTGACCTTTAAGCAGTGAGGCAGCCACAGCTTCTTTACAAGCTCTGCTTAGCTTGGGACTAGATGGCGTTGTGTGATAGTTGTGGAATATTATATTATTATTATTATTTATTATTAACCGCTTCATTAATTTCAGTATTATAATTAATAATTTTACTCTCTGTGATAACTACCGCAATATCATCCGCAAATAGTGAGTAGAAATGTTTAGTAACATTTGGTAGGTCGTTAATATATAACAGAAAGAATAACGACCCTGTAACACTGCCTTGTGGCACACCTGTATTGTTACCCCTAATGTTAGATTTACATAGCAATTCTTCTTTATTTGAATTCATTTCGGAAATCGCTGTATATTGAGTCCTATTTGAAAGATAGCTTTGTAGCCACTTCAATGCTAGGCCGCGAAAACCGTACAGCTCACATTTAGTGAGGAGAATATTGTGATCAACAAAGTCGAAAGCCTTGCTCATATCGAAAAACACAGTGCAGGTACGCGTGCGTTTTGTGCAAGATTATTTGTTAGAGAAAGCGGAGATTAATAGATATTCGGTTTTGAACTTTGACTTTGCAGGCAATTTGCAGCTTATATTTTTGTGTCACTTCTAATGATGTGTAAGTACATTAACACAAGTTTTGTATAATACCTATATATGTTAGTTTGTAAGATATATGTCTATGGGTCTTTGGCACCAGAAAATAAATGTTTTATTATTATTATTTTGAGAGTGTTCTTTTACTCAGCTCTCAGGCTGGTTTCTGCTGCATTTACGGGCCAAAGCCAAGTAAAAGCAGCGTGTGGTGTGTATTTATGATGAGGGTGTGTTTTCTTCCTCTAATTGCATGAACTTCCTTACTATTCTGCAGGTGTTTAAGATGGCAGCTTTTTGAAGGATAATAGAAACAGATTCTTCTAAATCTAGTAATTTTAGGCTACGGAGAAGATGGCTGGGGATAACACCTGTAGTGGAGAGAACTATAGGGATAACGTATACTTTGTCTTGTCTCCAGATTCTTTTGACTTCTTCTTTAAGGTCAGCATATTTACTTATTTTTTCAGATATGGTTTTTTGTAGGTTATGGGTGTTGGGAACTGCAATATCTATGAGGTGAGTGGTTTTACTTATTTTGTCCTGTGGGGTTATATCTGGCCTGTTATAGTGAATAGTCTTATCTGTAAGTATGGCGCGGTCATAATAAATTTTGTGTGTATCATTTTCTAGGATGGTTTGTGGCGCGTACTTATAGTAGGGAATGTTAGTTTTTTGTATGAGACTGTGTTTGAGTGCTAGTTTTTGTTCTGTTTATTATATGATGTTACTAAAAATTTACAGTTTTCGCAATTTTTCCTTTATCTGTGCTATAAGACGTTGCTTCGTACCAAATTTTAAAATTCTAGATCGACTGGAAGTACCCTTTTTTTTTTTTTGGGTGGGATATCATCAAATGACTTCTCCCGCTCTGGGCGGAGCGGGAGGGCATGTCAGACTTTTACGGACTAAAACCCACCCGTGTTCCTTCAGTTGCCCATGTGCCAGGGTCACGATATCTCTTTCGAACAATCTCACGACCCTAGCAGGCATCGGTCCTAGCAGACCCCTTCAATTTTGCTACACATCTCTTTGAGGCGCGCGTGGAACACTACGCGCCGTCGACCCGAGCTTGGTCCTTACCGTGCGGCGAGCTACCCATTGCTCACCGCCCGCAAGCTCGCGCCTACGGTGGCCGGGAGTCAGCTATCGACTCCCGACGCCCGGGGCGTCTCCTCCTGCGGCGGACGCGAGGGCGCAGAGACTGCCACTCCCTCACGCGCCCCGCCTCCTCCTTCGCGAGCATTACTGCTTCGCAGAAGGAGGTGACGGCTTCCCATGCCCTCTCGCTCCGTACCATGGCTCGCACCAGGGCCGGACGCGAGAGGTCGCCGCCGCCGATCGCCTCCACGAGGACACGGCGGTGCTCCGCCCATGCAGGGCACACCTCCACCGTATGCTCCACCGTGTCCTCTAGACGATACTCGCAATGGAAACACCCGGGCGTTTCCTCCCGCTTTATCCTGAACAGGAACCCACCGAAGCACCCATGCCCGGTGAGAACCCGCGTCAGGCGGAAGGTGAGGACGCCGTGGCGCCTCTCAATCCACTCCTCAAAGAGGGGACTTACCGCCGCAATTGTGGCGTGCCCAACTGGAAGTACCCTTTAGGTTTTGATTCCCTTGCGAGATTCGAAAATTTGAGGAAATCTGCGGTATAAACGGCTATATCTTTTGATTGCGTTAGTTTAGAAGTTTGATTTTTTCACAGCTCCAAGGGACAGTAGACTTGAGTATTTGTTATAAATTTTAGCTTGATACCTCCACGTGTCCCTGAGAAAAAGGGTCTTGACAGACGGACGGACGGACTGACGGACGGACGGACGGACGGACTGACGGACGGACGGACGGACAACTAAGTGGTCCTATAAGGGTTCCGCTTTTTCCTTTTGAGGTGCGGAACCCTAAAAATGAACATTCGGCATAATCCACTTTATATAATAAAATACTTAGGACATATGACTTTATAACATGCAAAATTAGGAGGCTTAATGATAATAGTATTTGATATTATGACAGAATAGTTTTAGAAGCAAAGATAATTATGTAAAACAAAATTTAATTTTTTTGAATATTATGTTTACTGATGTTTATAGCTAAGGTGTTATGGATAATGATTTTCGGATAAACAATTTTAGGAGAAGAAAGGGAGTACCTTTCAACTTTAGTAGCGAAGGTACAAACATCACGCGGAGATTCGGTGAGGTGCGGCAGAGTTCGTAAACGTTCTATCTCAGCCATTGCAATAAAGTCTGAACGTCCGAAGCATAACTCGAGTGATTTCATAACTTCACTTGGGTCCGCGTTCACTATTAATAGACCCTGTACAGCTTCCTTAGCTAGACCTCGAAGGCTTCTTCTAAATCTGGACATGTTCTCCCCTGCTGTTAGTCTATGTGCCGTCTCATATTAGGCGGCGCGAAACGTGAGCCAGTTTTGATGAGCTCCGTTGAAACAGGGTAGTTCGGTGCATCTCGTGGGCTGCTGCGTGCGTGATCGCAGCAGCAAGTTCTTTCAAGTCCGTCCTTGGTTCTTGGACGGCCATTGTTGTAGGCTGGCGTGCGGCGTGCGTAGATGGCATAGACTGTGGCACCTGGGTCCCGGCGGCGTGGCCCGTCGTGTAGTCGTGATGCGGTGCCGTAGTGTAGATCGGTTACCATGATGTGTTCGTAGTTACGTACGTCGAGTTCTGTGGCCAGGGTGCGGCGAGTTCCGCCGGCGCTTGCGTTGGTTGCGGCTGCGCAGGTACATAGTTCCTTTGCTAGGATGCGGATGTGAACACTGGCTGTAGGTTCGGGTGTGGTTGCGGAGGCGCGGCGTTCTGATGCCAGGCGGCGATCACTGGCGGCGGCTTCAGGTGCGACTGTTCAATCGCGAGGTTCGACTGCCAGGTGGCGATCACTGGCGGTGCGTTCAGGTGCGGCTGTTCCATTGCAAGATTCGGCTGCCAGGCGGTGGCAGTGCACACTGGCAGCATGTTCTCGGGTTAACTCGCCGGAATGTTCCAGGACACGGCGGCGTTCACTGGAACTGCAGGTTTGGTCGACGACTTTACGTTAGATTCACGTGGTCGATCGGTGATGGCGAGTAGCTGACTTGTTTGTAGCCACGTAGTCACTCGTTGATCATTGCCAGCTTCCGAGGCCACTGAGGATAGATCTTCATCGGTAGATTCAGCTTCGACCTCGGCGAGGCGCGCGGTCCCTAGTTCTACTAACCTTTGTGCTAGTTCCGCCTTGGATTTAGCTACGCGACGAGATTTCGACACTTTTTCACTCGTAGGTTTCATACGGCGACCACTTTCTTTGCTCTTAGGTTCACCGGCGACTCTTTGTTTAGCTGTGCTTTTGACTGTTGACTCGGTCGCGGTTAGGGCCTCCAATGTATCAGCTGTCGTTATCGTAAGCTCGGTAGTGGTCGTCTCAGTCGTAGTCTCAGTAGTGGCTTCCGTAGTGGTTTCAGTCAATGCTTCATTTGCGTTTTCAGTAGCAGTTTCGGTTCGTTCTGTAGCTGTAGTCGACGGTTGTCTACCCATTTTCCCTGTAGACCTCGTAACTGGCGTTGTTCTTGATGAATTGTTATTAATATTCTTCAAATAAGTTCACACTGGAGTCTGGTTTAATAGCGTTTTCACTCGGATCCGGCTCACGAAGGACCAGACAATGTGAGGCCTCACATCTATTTGTTGGCTGGATTGGAGGAACTGCTATTTGGTTCACTTATCAAAACTCACTTTAAAACTTGAAGACGTATTTATTTCTTTAATCAGTCGTCCATGGCGTGGATTTTACAACTAAACTTAAAATTTAACATGTAACATGCGCCGGCTGCGCCATGTTATCAAATTTCAATTATCCAATGACAACTAATTATGATATGGGTTTTCGCGATCGACTCCGAGTCCACCAATCAGAGGCAGGCAAGGACGTTTCGAAGTTTGGACAGGTTTCGACACGGTCTGATCTGCCCAAACCTGATTCCGAAATCGATCGCGATTATGTTTCCTTAGTTTCTAAATTGAATAGAAAAACTATATTTAAACTAATAAATAGAAAACTATAACTATACATAATGATATATTATTACAGTACATAGAATACATACATCCGGCACCACACGGTAACACACATTACCGTGTGGTGCCGAATGTAAAGAATAACACCACCCCATTTCTTCCCGTGGGTGTCGTAAAAGGTGACTAAGGGACTTACTAGAGAATGGGCAGCAGCGTTCTCTATGCATTTACCACCATACTGCGATCGCCAACCCGCCTGCCAAGCGTGGCGATTATGGCAAAGCCCCCCAAATTGGGGGAGGCCTAAGTCCAGCAGTGGACGTCTTACGGCTGAAATGATGATAGAATACATATTATCACATACGCGATCATTGCTATGGGCGTCCTGTACAATACATTAATACGTAATCAATCTACGGGCGTTCTGCACACAATATTCGACAAGAACTTTAGATTTCACCGTTTCAGGCATTGTGTTAACGCAACTCCGCGGGATCAGGTTTAAGGTTGTTCCAAATTATTTTTATAAAATGGGTTCAGTAATGTTTCTATATCGCTTCATAGATAGGAAAGGTGTCGGTAAAACTGCACAAAGTTGCCTCGCGTCGCATGGGAACAGTAGAGGTGTCGGTAAACGTTCACTGCACTAAGTATATAGTAGTCTATAGATAAACGTGAGTTTGACAATGTTTACGGTACAGTCCGCAGTCTCATTAGAGAGCACTCGTACGCAAATGGAGTCCATTACCAGCGAAATAATACGAGAAAACATCATGAAGAAAATCTAATAAAGCGCTTCTCTTCTCCGGTAATCCATTTACAGAGGTACGCGGTAATTGAATTGGTGTGTTATCGTCGTGGATGCCCGAGAGCGCCCGACAGCGGCCGAGCGGCCCGGCCGGCGCCGGTGAACGTCGTAAACTTCAATAAAACTTAGCAGGTAACACGCACGGGGCGGTGCGCTCCGGGGCTAATTGAATGATTTACAGGCGCACGCCGCTGACTACGCGTCGCTCGCTCGAGTCGCGTGGACGATCAGCACCACCCGCGTCATCCACGCAGTGGAAGGCACTGGCCCGACACGCACAAAGACGAATTTCTGCATTCCACGGCTCCCGTCGCCCTGTAGTTGTGCAAGAATGTCAATCAGCACCGCGCACACCGCACAAGTCGCGCCCCAGCCGACGACGTTGATTAGGAATCCGCCCGCGAATGCAATTAATCGGCACGTCACCAACTAAACTACTGTTGTACTCAGTTTAAAGACGATGCGGCAGCGAATGAGCTTCATCTATTACGTAAACGAAACGTGTAACGTTAAAATGGACGCTATTTCAGTTCCAATATATTTACTTCATAAGCTATTACACTATATTCAACATTGCGTAGGGTCTGCTACGAGCGCTTCGAGTGTCGTAGCAAAACACGCGAAGAATTTTGTAGGAAATACGCTGCGGCTGGCACAGAGCTGTGGCATGCAGTTCATACAGACAGAAAGACACTCCCTACCTTACCTAAAGTACATAAATATTTAAAAGTAATATTATTTCATGAATAAACAAATAGATTTTGGAACAAAGTTCCTTATCGCGCGTTGTGAAAGGGGGCTAGACGGAAAAAAATCTTACGAAAAGTTGTCACGACACTTTTTAACCGACTTCAAAAAAAGGACGAGGTTTCTCAATTCGACTGTATATATTTTGTTGTTTGTATTTGTTTGTATATTGTTGTTTTTTTTGTTGTGAGTAGAGAGAAAGAGAGAGAGAGAGAGAATATTTTTGTTGAGTGTATACAGGTTTTTTGTACATAAAAAAAAATATAAAAATTATGAATCCTAGAAAGGAACTTCGTTCCATCCCTTGACACCTCTAAAGTTTTTATTCATAAATCAGCTCTACCTGTCGAACGTCGGTGGCATAATTTCGTATCATCAATACGATATCTTCGTACAATTTGACGCAAGTTCGCATTGCAAGGCACTAGCGCCGCTAACTGCCTCGGGAATGTTTATATATGTGCTCTCGTGGTGATGGTCTAAGTCAAACTCAAAGCATTTTCTTGAAAGAAATAAAAATTATTTAATATATACGAGTATATCGGCGCGTGATGATTTAGGCGATTTATTGTAACACGTTTTAAAATTTGCAATCGATTATTTTTACTCGTGATTACTTCGTATAGGGAATTCCATCGGGTAGAGTTAGTACTGAAAACTTAGAGATTATATTAGTCGATTCCAACCGCACTGTACAACGCCGACCATATCGGCTTGGTTGTGATGAAAGACAAGTAGTGCGCTCTAAGATCAAAGAACTTCTAAATGCCAGTGTCATTCGTGAAAGTTGCTCGCCTTTTGCTAGCCCAATCTTACTGGTCATAAAAAAGCTTTGACGGAACTTGAACCTCCCCAAACGGTTTTCAACTACGACAGTTTATAGGCTTAGCTTCGTACTTTAGACAATTTGTACCATGTTTCTCTGAAAAGACCGCCCCCTTTATAGATTAACTTCAGGGAAAGGCAGAATACAGTGGACACCAGCTTATGAAATAATTAGAAAAGAAATTATTGATACACTGACTAACAAACCCGTTCTAACTATTTTTGATCCCAACCAGCCGATAGAGTTGCATACTGATGCCAGCGCTGAAGATTATGGTGCTATACTAATGCAAAAGTTTGATGGTAAATTACATGTTATCGAATATTATAGTCGCCGAACCTCCAGCGCTGAGTCAAGATATCACTCATATGAACTAGAGACGCTCGCAGTAGTGAACGGCATAAAACATTTTCGCCATTACTTGCAAGGACGTAAGTTTGTAGTAGTGACTGATTGCAATGCAGTCAAGGCATTTAAATCTAAAGTAGACCTTACCCCTCGTGTCCACAGATGGTGATGTTTTCTTCAATCTTTTGAATTTGATATTGAGTATCGCCAGGTTAAAAATATGGGGGATGTAGACTTTCTATCACGAAACCCTCTACCAGAGACCCCAAAATCCTACTTCCTACTAATATTATAAACGCGAAAGTTTGTATGTTCCTCTTTCACGCAAAAACAACTGAACGGATTTGGATGCAGCACACAGATAGTTTATAATCTGAATTAACATATAAGGTACTTTTTATCCTGGTTTCCAATCTCCACGCGGGCGAAGCCGCTGGAAAAGCTAGTTAGCTATTACAAAAATAGAGCGAGAAAAAATCCATTTGACAGAAATATCTGATAACTGGTTACAAGCGGAACAACAGAAAGATGAGGAGATTAATTCCATTATTTCAAAACTTAGGTCTAGTGAACTTACTGACGAGACGGTTAAAACTTATGGAATGGAGTGTTGCATCGAAAGATAGAGCGTAATAAGAGGAGTGTGTGGTTACCAGTGGTGCCGAAGGCTTTTCAATGGGCTATTATTAATTATGTTCATGAGAGTGTAATGCATTTAGGTTGGGAGAAAACCCTAGAAAAGACCTTTTGTCATTACTGGTTTCCTAATATGAATAAGTACGTTAGAAAGTTTGTAGATAACTGCATCACATGTAAGGTGTCTAAGTCACATTCGGGCAAGGTTCAAGCCAAGCTCCATCCAATTCCTAAGGTGACGATTCCATGGCATACCATTCATATGGATCATCATCATCATCATCATTTCAGCCGAAAGACGTCCACTGCTGGACATAGGCCTCCCCCAAGCACCGCCACTTCGACCTATTCTGTGCTTCTCGCATCCAACGTATTCCTGCGGCCTTCACCAGGTCATCGGTCCATCTTGTGGGAGGCCTTCCAACGCTCCGTCTTCCAGTACGCGGTCGCCACTCCAGAACCTTCCGACCCCATCGGCCATCCGTTCTGCGAGCAATGTGCCCTGCCCACTGCCACTTAAGTTTGGCAATTCTTCGGGCTATATCGGTTACCTTGGTTTTCCTACGGATCTCTTAATTTCTGATTCATTTGGTTGATTTCATATGGATACCACGGGTAAACTAAGCGGTAAACGAGATACCAAAGAGTATGTTTTTGTTTCTATCGATGCTTTTACAAAATACGTTCTTTTGCAACATACTATGAACATTGACGCTCACAGTGCAATAAAAGCTCTGCAATCAAGTGTGTCCCTCTTTGGTGCACCTACGCGTGTAATAGCGGACCAGGGTAGGTGTCTCGGGGAAAGAGTTTAGGGAATTTTGCATAACCCACAATATTAGTTTACATTTGATAACCACGGGTTCCAGTCGTGCTAACGGACAAGTAGAGCGAGTTATGTCCACTTTTAAGAACATGTTAACCGCAGTCGAAACATGGAACCTTAAGTCATGGCAAGCAGCGTTGCCTGAAGTTCAACTTACCATCAATTGCACCATGAACCGTACAACTAAAGCAAGTCCTCTAGAACTTTTGATAGGGAAGGTTGCTAGACCCCTTCAGTTAATGACCCTTGATACAGACGAGACAGACATTGAACTCGACGATATCAGAGAGCAAGCAGTTCAGTCAATAGAGAGGCAAGTGGTTATATAGAGAAAGCTAGGTTTGATAAAAATAAAGCTAAAGTAAATAATTTCAAGGTAGGTGATTATGTTCTGCTAGAAAATCATGAACGCAATAAAACAAAGTTAGAGCTAAAGTATAAAGGGCCTTATCAAGTGGCTGAGCTGCTTGATGGTGACAGATATTTGCTTAAAGCGTTGAATTCTAATCGAACGTATAAGTATGCACAAGACCGTATACGGCCTATGCCCGATTGCTATGTTCCTATGGAGTTGAATGTTGGGCTGGAAATGCCAATTAACAATATGGAGTCAGAATGTTCCGTTAACGGCGCAGTCGCTGGTGAGTAATTCATTTGATTTATCGTAGCCTGTGTGGCACTTGACGAGCCTGTGTGGCACTTGACTAGCCTGTGTGGCTTGACTAGCCTGTGGCACTTGACTAGCCTGTGTGGCTTGACTAGCCTGTGTGGCTTGACTAGCCTGTGTGGCTTGACTAGCCTGTGTGGCTTGACGAGCCTGTGTGGCACTTGACTAGCCTGTGTAGCACTTGACGAGCCTGTGTGGCACTTGACTAGCCTGTGTGGCTTGACTAGCCTGTGGCACTTGACTAGCCTGTGTGGCTTGACTAGCCTGTGTGGCTTGACTAGCCTGTGTGGCTTGACCAGCCTGTGTGGCTTGACGAGCCTGTGTGGCACTTGACTAGCCTGTGTAGCACTTGACGAGCCTGTGTGGCACTTGACTAGCCTGTATGGCACTTGACTAGCCTGTGAGGCACTTGACTAGCCTGTGTGGCACTTGACTAGCCTGTGCGGCTTGACTAGCCTGTGTGGCTTGACTAGCACGTGTGGCACTAGTTGACCTTTGTGGCATTCTCCATTGTATAAGACACTTAGTATTTCCTTCGTAAGACTTGTATGTACTGTTTTTGAAGTATTCCAATACTGTTAAGTAGTTCGTGATTTACAGTGTAATGTTCCCAAAATTAATTTTATTGATTAATCAGGGAGATCGAACATAAAGCACTAAGTTTTTTTTAACAACATAAACCATATACGAAAAACTAAAATTTTCAGCATTATTTTTGATTTCTGAAAAAACGCGAACCAACTTCGCTATTCTGGCACCATATTCGGACTCAGCGACCCCGAAAACATAAGGTTCAGGTGGTCTGGTCTTTCACGCAGGGTACTTTTTTTTTTGTGGGCATGTGTTATTATTATTTATTCAATTACGGATAACAATACAATCCATCTTGTAAGTGAAAAAATTAAAATGAATTTTCGTCGGTACATTCCTGTCCCCCAGCTTTCTCTAAAGCACATCATATGACCCTAGATCGAAGGCTCTGGAGAGATCCAGGAAACAAGCATAATACCGTAAAATGCATACAGATATCAAATTATTCTTGAAATTATTATTTAGGTTATCAGTAGGAAGGCACAAACACTACTCACAAAGAGTAAGCCAGAGGCGCGTGTCGGGGGCGCGACACAGGAGCGAGCTATTAATCAGTGCTAAGTTATGACGTCTCGAGAGATGCATACAATCGACCGGTGCGAGTCCCGATCACACGAGTTAACTCAAGTGGCATGGAGTGCGCCGCCGAGCACCCCGAGCTCCCCGAGCACCGCCAAGCACGAGCTAACGAGCCGATTGTTTGGAGTGGTCCGAGTGCGCGCCTATTGTGCGCTTCTCATTTACAAGTTAACTAAGAATGTTAACAGCGCGCGCCGGAGAGCTCTCTGCCCCGCGTGGCTCCAGACGCGATGGCCCTCGATACAATACTCGAACTCAACTCGCCGCGCAACACAACAAAAGCCAAACTCCCTCAATTTGATTGGTTTTTAATTTTCAATTAACGAAGTCCTAATAGAACAATTGAATCTTTATGAGTCAAATGAAACGATACCAACTTACACAACTTAGTGGTGTACAGGTATGGTTTAGAACTATCCTCTCTCTGTCTTGTGCGTAAAATGTTGCATCATATGGATTTTCCCTTACGTCTCGTAGCCCTGAAGTCAATTGCTTAGCCAGTAAGGTTCAAATTCAAATATATTTAATTAGCGAACATACATACGTCAATGAAAATGCGTATGAGAAACTGAACGGCATACAAATATTCTGACAAAACTTTGAAATAAAATACAATTAAAACATTTATAACCGGTGTAAAGTGGGTATACCTCTGCCTGAGTAAACCTTCGCGGAAAAGACATGATGTTGTGTTATGTTAAAATATTCATCGATATTTAAGATTGAGAATAAAAGCAAATAAAACGAAATTCAATAGCATAGTTAACAAATATGTAGAAATAAAAAAAATTGGTTAGTAATAGTTTGGAAGCTAATTAGGCACTCATTCACTGTAAAATGGGTTTTTATGTTCAATACTAATAGAAACCGTGCGTGCTGTAAAGAAAATCTTTAATTAATTTGGATATCTTGTATGCCATTCCTAACAGCTTGTTGAATAGAGCGCAGTTTAGTGACGTGTAGAGAGGCGCAGTAGTACAGGAGCAATCTGCGCCGCTGAACGTACACGTGCCGCCGAACTTACGAGTGTGTTGAGCTGAAACTGGGACGCCGAACAAAAGAAATAACTCGAACGGCAGAGACGTCAAGTTCCGACAAGTAGATTAGTAAAGTTGCTTACGATCAATGTTATAAGCAAGTTTTAGCAACAAAGATAAGTTGCGAGTGGAGTGTGAAGTTCTTGGTGATCATTGCATCAATGATTCAGTGCTGGTGTCTATAGGACGTGAATTAAATACTTTGAAGAAGTTCCGAATTTTTCCCCTCGCGTAACTCCTGCTCTCCTAATCAATCGAGTGAGCTCTCGGGCGGCGCTCGACTCGCCAAGTTTCACGTCAAACACTCCGGTGAGTGGCGGGTCTCGTTGAGCAGCCTTCATAACAAGTGTCATGAAAGGAACGTGTCTGTTGTTTGCTGAGCTTCGATATCGCGGCGAGTGGTATTACGCACCCGCAGTAGCAGGACAATGGCAATACAAAGCGATTGCAAGGTAGTTTTGTAAATAACGCTTTCGTTATAAAATCATTACAATGTTCTGTAACTGTCACAGACTTAACAAATTACACACAATTACAGTTCACCACCGTGATGGGTAGAGCTAACCCGTGATAAGAGACACACCCAGATGCTACTGATGTAGCATACATGAGCTAAAGATCCACCTGTGTATGTTCAGTGTTGTAGCATGTGACAGCTAGTTGTCGAGTCTGTCTGGAATACGGCTACGGCTGCGGCTGTGCCGGCATTAGGTTCGCATTGACTAAAGACTGAGCTCGTTTCCTGTCGACTTGTCTCCTTGAACCAAGTCAACCTTGTTCTCTGCGGAAAAATATCCAACAAAAAGATTATCTGCAACGTCGTGTACCGCTCAGCTGATTGTCGCGCTTGTGTGCACATCCTGCTTGGGCTCGCGACCATCCGCTCGTCGGCTGAAGGAGCAAAGATCACCCTATTGTTCTTTTAAAAGTACGTCGCGGTTCTTTCGGTTAAAACAGCACACTGTTTTAGATGTTTTTGAACCAAATCGTCGATTTTATCGCTTGCGTGAAGTGATCCGGTACCTAATATTTGAGATATGAGATTGTAAAAAATGAATAACGTTAGGGACTAAAAAACATTCATCTTGAAACGCTTTTGCATTTGTAAAAATTAGCATCGTTAAATTATGAAAGAATTAGGTTATAAGCATTTCAGGTATGTTAGTAGGTAAGTTTAATGAAACTTACAAGTAATACTTTTACTTGTAAGTTGGGTACGTATTTGAATATCGAAGATTAAAATACCTACGCTTAAAATACCAATGTTCAAAACCAGTGGCGTGCACAGGGTTTTATGACTGGGTAGGCAGTTTAAAAAAAAAAAAACATCTTTGCAGTTGCACAAGTTGGTGAAGAAAAAACTCACAAGGTGGTTTAAAAGGTTGAAATGACAATTTTCTGATGATGCTAATAAAAGATTTCGGTCAGCTCAAATAACGAATCTAAGTGAGCAATTGTTACAGAACACGTCACTTGAAAGATATTTGATGTGGCCTTGATAAAGGCCCTTCATGTGATTCGCATATGTAAATATATTTAATAAGTAAATTAAGTACTGATAACAGTAAAAGTAATAAAGTAAAACAACTCAGTAGGTATAAATTAAATCTACGCGCCTATCCTTTTTTTTAGGGTTCCGTTGCCAAATGGCAAAAAACGGAACCCTTATAGATTCGCCATGTCTGTCTGTCTGTCTGTCTGTCTGTCTGTCTGTCTGTCTGTCTGTCTGTCTGTCTGTCCGAGTATGTCGCAGCCACTTTTCTCCGAAACTATAAGAGCTGTGCTATTGAAACTTGGTAAGTAGATGTATTCAGTGAACCGCATTAAGATTTTCACACAAAAATAGAAAAAAAAAAAATATTTGGGGTTCCCCATACATAGAACTGAAACTCAAATTTTTTTTTTTCATCAAACCCTTACGTGTGGGGTATCTATGGATAGGTCTTCAAAAATGATATTGAGGTTTCTAATATCATTTTTTTTTAAAACAATAATATTTGGGGTTCCCCATACATAGAACTGAAACACAAAAAAAAAAATTCATCAAACCCTTACGTGTGGGGTATCTATGGATAGGTCTTCAAAAATGAAATTGAGGTTTCTAATATCATTTTTTTCTAAACTGAATAGTTTGCGCGAGAGACACTTCCAAAGTGGTAAAATGTGTGTCCCCCCCCCGTAACTTCTAAAATAAGGGAATGATAAAACTAAAAAAAATATATGATGTACATTACCATGAAAACTACCGACGAAAATTGGTTTGAACGAAATCTAGTTAGTAGTTTTTTTTTAATACGTCTTAAATCGTAAACCACAATTTACCTTTCATTCAGTCAACACAAATATAAAATTAAAAAAAAAAAAAACATTTCATTTCATAAACGATGATGACGAATGATGATGATGATGACCTGCAGGTTTGTACGGAACCCTCGGTGCGCGAGTCCGACTCGCACTTGGCCGGTTTTTTAGATATGATTTTAAATCGTCGCCATAAAGAGTTGGTGCGACCAATAATTTTTCTTCGGTTGAAAGCATGGAAAGACGTGTTGTGGTTGTCGACTTTGTGTGTTTCTTAAATACGTGTAAATACGTTTTAACGATGAAAATGGACGTTCTGTATATTTTTCTTAATTATTACTATGAAACTTACGTGTTGAATTACCTCTTTGCTGGGTTAATTCTTGCAAACTGAGGTACACATCTCCCTTTAGCCTCCTTTTCATTAAACGGCAAATGCAAAAACTTCCCATTTATAACCTTACACACACATTTTCAACACAAACGTCACAATCGAACAACATTTTGAATAAAACAAAAACCAATTGTAAAATCAATTCAATCCACATCCACACTAATATTATAAATGCAAAAGTAGCTCTGTCTGTCCGTCCACACTATCCACACTTCCACACTAATATTATAAATGCAAAAGTAGCTCTGTCTGTCCGTCTGTCTGTCTGTCTGTCTCGCTTTCCTGCTAAAAGTACTGAACCGATTTAAATGAAATTTGGTACACAGATAGTTTAGAGCCTGAGAAAGGACATATGCTGCTTCTTATTCCGGATAAGGGGTTTTAAGGGGTTGAAAGGGAGGATGAAAGGTTGTAGGGAAGTATTGTAATTTTTGAAGCTAGAATGATGAAACTTTTTTATTTGGCTTTTATTACATAATATATATTTATGAATTATATTTAAAGTTTGTTAAATTTTTACCCTTAAGGGGGTAAAATAATAATAGGGAATAGGGGATGAAAGTTTGTACGAAAAGGGGAATGACAAGAATCGGCGGAACTACTGGTCGGAATTGAAAAATTCGTTTTGTGTTGAGTAGCTCATTTATTAGGTACGCTATTTAACATCACGCTACGGTCGAAAGGAGCGGAGCAGCAAACGAAAAATGGACGAAAACTGACAGGCCATTCGATGCGACGGGAAGGGGAGCGAAAATTTGACGCGGACGAAGTCGCGGGCAGAAGCTAGTAAACTATAATAACTGAAATTAGCAACAAATCAACCTAAATATTTACGTTTCAAAATGAATTAATCACAAGAAAAACATAAACAGCGCACTTCACAATATATAAACAATTTCTAAATTTTGGATAAGTAAAACGTTGACAAATAAAATTGCATCACTGCCAAGCGGAATTTTCGTTAACTTTCGTACATATTCAATTTGGTCGCATAATACTCGCCATTAAAGACGCGGTGACGCGCGTGTGGCCCGTGATTGGCTATTGCCAGGTCCTGCCGCAGGAGCTCGCATTGTTAACGCTCCTTACATCACGCGTGCACGCTGCGTACATTTATGAATGAAATAAAGACACTATTGCTCGCTGCCTTGCGCTGTGATCTGTTATGAACGCGTTGCCGTAGTAAATTACGGTATGAACTTTGCTATCATTTTATATTAGGATTTTGAATTTTTTGAATAATTTTATTACTTAGTGTAATTTTTTTGTTCTTGAAATATCAGTAACTGGCCTAGATCTTTTTCGACTAGGTCTAGGGTCTGCAGTGTCTTTATACGGTTAAATATCATTTATTTCTCAAAGATTTACATAATCACTTAATGAGAAACAAAGTTTTAATAATAACATATAGGTAAACATTAAGAAAGTGCTGAGTGCTCGTCATGCAGTTAGCCAGTAATACAATTGGTTGTTTT
The DNA here is from genome assembly GCA_947507805.1 of Aporophyla nigra. Lineage (NCBI taxonomy): Eukaryota > Metazoa > Arthropoda > Insecta > Lepidoptera > Noctuidae > Aporophyla > Aporophyla nigra. Next base: position 336,283 of record OX382296.1, on the reverse strand, counting down.
AATAAATCTGATAAGTCTTTTGGGTACATCGAAAATTCTCATTAGGCGCGCATCGTTCTACCCATCGAGCGCGCTATCCTTATCAGTTACTGTTATAAAAAACCGTGCACACTATGGAATACTAGACAATAATAATTTAATATTTTATTTATTTACGTTGGAGCTTGGAGCCGATGAAGATGTGTTTCTTTAGCATTTTTAAAAAATATAAGTTAGTTTTAGCTTCTTTAATATTATTTGGTAGTGAATTGTATAGTTGCACTCCTTCGTATTTAATATTTCTCTTTCCATGCTTTGTTCTAGGTTTGTGTAAGAGTACTAGGTCATTTGCCCGATGTGATGATCGTGTTTGCACTTCGTTATTTCTTTTATATGTAACTAGCTGACCCAGCGAACTTCGTATCGCCTCAGATTCAATAAATGTTGTAATGAACATACCAAGTTCGACAACCTGGTACGCGGTGGTGGTCTGGTAAGCGTTTTCTAGCTGACACTTATATGTTTGGTTAGCTCCTACCAAGTTATGATAACCTAGTACGTCGACGGCATAAAGCGTTTTCTACCTGACACATTCCTAGCGGGTAATTGCGTAATACATAAGTAGGAACCCTTTCATTTTGACAGTTCCACAAAATTCATAATGTTGTTTATGTTGCTAAGGACAGGAAATTTTTTCAACCATATCAAAGAAAAGAAAGAACTATATGAATGATGATGAGCAATAAATAACCTTCAAAATTATCCAGATTCTGATTAATAGTGTGTTGCGCAATTAGGGTGAGGTTAGGCGACTTCCTACAGAATTATGACTAACGGATACTTCGAAAGCATAAAGCGTTTTCTAGATGACTCTTCTTTGTTTAGCAAGCACCTACCAAGTTATGATAACCTGATACTTTGAAGGCCTACAGCGTTTTCTAGCTGACTTTACCCTTGTAAGTGAGGTCATGCCGAGTTATGACCACCTGGTACATCAATGCTTAAAGCGATTTCTAGCTGAAGAAAACTATTGTATCCTTCTTTATAACCGAGTATATCACTTGTTATGTTAGTAACGTTCATGTTATTCTATCCAAACTTACCAAAACTCCATATAGGTACTTTATACTCTATAAACTTTTAATATTAGGCGTAATGGCTCTGAACTAACCGTGATGTACACTAAGAAATTCAGTTTTCTTACATCCTTTTTAATAAATTAATTATTTTACATGTGTTTTCTATCAATAAAATAGTAGTGTTCGGAGATTTTGACATTGATTTATTAAACAAAGACAAAAAGACTAAACAATATAATGAACTCTTAAAGGGAACTGGACATAAATTAATAAATAAAATTACTAAAAAATATTGTACAAGAGATTCGAATACCAGAAAATCTATATTGGATCATGTCAGCTCCAACCTGCAAAACGATCACTTCCACATGGCAATAGCTGACTCTTCAATGTCAGATCACAAACAAATATATGTTGAACTCAAAAAAACTAAATCCCCTGGAAAACTACGGACCCAATACGAAGCAATAGATTATACAAAACTACTTGACACACTAGAAACACCTAATCTTGAAGATTTCAATGATGACTACACATTACTAGAAAACAAAATAAAATCAACAATTGAAAAAAGTAAAACAACAAAGACCAAAATTCTGAACCTACCCCAAAACGACTTGATAAATAGAAACATAATTAATGATATCAACCAAAGAAACGAATTATGGACAGAACTAAAGCAGGATCCGAACAACACCACCCTGGAAGCAGAATTTATCACCAAAAGAAAACATGTTGCCAAACACATGCAAGATACAAAGAATATTTACTATTATAAAAAAAATTGCGATTGTATTCATAAACCTAAGAAAATGTGGAATTTAGTTAACATCCTAGCAAACAATAAAATTAAGCAGAACTGTGCTCCTTCAAAACTGTTGATCGATTCAAAATACATTACAAACCCCCACGAAATTTTCAGATTTTCAACGAGTACTTCGCCACGATTGGTCCCCTTCTAGCGAATGAAATACCTAGATCATTTCATGAAGATCATTAACATGCTTTACCAACAACTCCTCCCGGAAACACTCCAGTGTTATCGACTCTTGATCCGTGTTCTGCCAGTGAAATTATAAAAATTATATCAAATCTCGACCTTAACTGCAGTACCGGATTAGATGGAATTACTACCAAAGCAATAAAATGCATAAAATCTATAATAGCAAACAATCTGAGCAAATGCTTCAACAAACTGCTAGCTGAAGGTAAATTTCCCGATACGTTGAAAAAGGCGAATGTTACTCCTATTTACAAATCGGGTTCAAAAATGGACCCAGGTAACTACCGGCCTATTTCAGTGTTGCCTGTATTGTCAAAAATATTAGAAAAATTCTATACATCCGATGAGATAAACATTTAACTTCTATTAACTTTCTTTCAGACAGACAGTACGGGTTTAGACCAAAAAGCAGCACACTAACAACTACAGTTGACCTCATTACTAAAATTAAGCAAAATGTAGATAGTAAAAACATAGCCCATGGTATCTTTATTGACCTCAAAAAAGCTTTCGACACCGTTAGTCATGAATTATTACTGAAAAAGCAAGAAACCATAAAAATTACCGGTAATGCCTTAAAAATGTTCGATTCCTATCTCAAAAACAGGTCACAGTTAGTCAAAATGGATAATAATTATCAAAGTGGTGCATTACCTATAACGTGTGGAGTTCCCCAGGGATCAATTTTAGGGCCCCTGCTCATCCTCATCTACATAAACCATATTCAGGAGATCAAATTACATGGCCATCTTACTCTATACGCAGATGACACTTGTTTATTTTATTTCGGATCTTCGATCCATGATTTAGTTGCCCAAGCACAAGAAGATTTAAACACCCTTTTTTCGTGGTTTCAATACAATCTACTTACGATAAATATTTCCAAAACATGCTATATCTTGTTTAAAGCAAAAAATAAAATAATAGGTACCTCCATATAATCCATTAATTATTAACAATATACCCTTGCAGCAAAAATCTTGTGAAAAATATCTTGGACTTAGAATGGATAGTTCTCTGTCGTGGTCTGTTCACATGGATCATATAAAAACAAAACTGACGTCACTACTCGGATCCCTCCGAAACATAGTACACACCACATAGACTGCGTCACACCATCTATAACGCCTTAGTAAAACCACACCTACTATACCTGGTTGAAATTTGGGGCAGTGCGGCCAAAACGAAGCTAGCAAGCCTCCAAGTCGCACAAAACAATATAATAAAAATGATTTTTAAATACCCATTTTTAACATCAACATGCAAAATTTATGGGGAAACCCAAATAATGAACATTAGACAATTATATATTTATAACACATGCATTTTTATTCGTAAGGCACTCAACAAAAGTGTTCAGACCAATTTATCGTTTACAAAAGTCAAACAGCTTACACCACGTAGCAGTCGCAGGGCTAGTTTTCTGATTTTACCGAAGACAAGAACGAAGTTTGGCAAAAAAAAAATAACTTTTGAAGGAGCACAGTTATATTACAAAATACCCTCACATATAAAAAAATTGCACTCATTCCATGCATTCAAAACACAATTAGCTGCATATTTAATGAAAAATACCACCTTTCCCAAAAGCTGAATGTATTGGATGGGTGTAAAATTACTACAATAACGTCTGTGACGAACTTTTTATATGAATAATTTACTGTAAGCATTGTTCTCATGTAAGTGACTTTGTGTCTTTTTTGAGAATAAATATCTTTAAACCTGAAATAACTTCGATCGACGCATTTGTTTTAAATATTCTCTTTGATGACATTTGAGCACGCATTCTGTCAATTCTATGTCATAATGTTACATTAAAAAAGTTTACATTGTCCTATTATATGGTTGTTAAGTATTCTTAAATAAGTGTTCTTCAATTTTCTAATTTACCGCGCAATTTTTTAAATTTTTTCTTTCATACGTTCCTTCTCCTGACAATTACAAACACAACAAAGAAAAAAAAAACTGGCCAAGTGCGAGTCGGACTCGCGCACCGAGGGTTCCGTACAAACCTGCAGGAATTCACGGTTTATGTATAAGGTTTATGTAAATCTTAATGCGGTTTACAGGTTACATCTACTTACCAAGTTTCAACAGCATAGCTCTTATAGTTTCGGAATAAAGTGGCTGTGACATACTCGGACAGACAGACAGACAGACAGACGGACAGACAGACAGACAGACATGACGAATCTATAAGGGTTCCGTTTTTTGCCATTTGGCAACGGAACCCTAAAAAGTGAAATCGGTCCAGCCGTTCACGCGTGATGGCGTGACCAAGGGAAATAGGGATTCATTTTTATATATATAGATAGATTTCTGTGTGTTGTTCTTTTGTTAGGATTTTTCTTACTAATATACAGGTATTATATTGATGTGGATGTTAAGTAGGGATATTGAAACAGGGCTTTAATAATTTTATTTTGGGCGATTTGAAGTTTGCGTATGTTTGTTTTTGTTGTCGATCCCCAGACCTCAATAAAGTATTCAATGTGTGGCTTTACTAGTGAATTGTACACAGTATACCGAATTTTTGATGGAAGACATCTAGCTATTCCTCGCAACGCACCCGTGCGGCTTGACAACTTAGAACAAATCCTTTTAATGTATGGCTGCCACGTTAAGTGACTGTCAAGTGTAAGACCCAAATACTTCTCTGTGTTCACTTTGTTTAGGACATCTCCATTTATCAACAAAGGCTTGTGGTTGTGAATTTTTTTGTTCTTGGCCGAGAAAATCCATCAGTCATCCTGTGCATCTTGTATGGTTGCTTCAATGGAGCTTCCGAAGTAAAATAGACAAGTGTCATCTGCATAGAGTGTAATATGTCCTTTTAATAATAGTTCGTGTACATTGTTGATATAGATCAGGAACAGGAGTGGCCCCAATATTGATCCTTGAGGCACACCACATTTGGTAAATTTGTAGCTACTGGTGTTGTTTCCTATTTTAACGACTTTCAAACGATTTTCTAGGTAAGACTTGAACATTTTATAAAAACTTCCTGTTATTTTTATAGACGCTAATTTTTGCAAGAGTACATTATGGCTAACGGTATCGAAAGCCTTTTTTAAATCTATAAAGACCCCTAGAGCTATTTGCTTTTGATCAATTTTAGTCCTGAGTTTCGTGACCAAATCAGTCGCAGCAGCTAGTGCATTAGACTTAGGTCTAAAACCATATTGACGTTCAAAGAGAAAACTGAAAGAATTTAGATATTCCATAAGTCTTGTATGAATTAATTTTTCCAGTATTTTCGACATCACTGACAAACTGAAATGGGTCTGTAATTGCCCGGGTCTGATTTTGAGCCTGATTTGAAATTAGGACTTACTTTCGCGATTTTAAGTGTATCTGGAAAGTAGCCTTCGATCAAACATTTGTTTATGCATTGCACTAAATAGGGTAGTATTAGTTTTTTTATATGTTTAATGGCTTTGACGGTGATGCCGTCTACACACGCGCTGGTGTTTGGTTTTAGACTATCAATAATTTTGGTGATTTCTTTTGCGTTTGTTAGTGACATTTGTGAGAGACCCGGAGCGTTGGTGTGTAATGGAGTATTGTTAATGTTAGTATTGTGGTGTTTTGAAGCTATTTTGTTTGCCAGGAGAATACCTATACTAGCAAAGTAAGTGTTGAAGTGTTCACAGATCTCTTTATCTTCCGTGATTAGGCCTGAGGGGGTTTGTAAGTTAGGAGGAATACAACTATCTTTAATTTTGTTGTTAGACAGATTATTTATAAGTTTCCACATCTTCAACGACTTACTGTTACATTCTTCAAATGATTTTTATTTTTTTTTATTTTTTTATGTTTTATTAATAAGAACAAAATTCTTAGTAATTAATTACGATCTAGCCAAAAAGGCTAATAAGCAATTTAACTCTAACTTAATATGTTATGTAATAGATTATGTTAAAACTAAGAATAGTGTCCATTTGCACTTTTATACAAGTCCGTAGCACTTTCTTAGAGTCTAATACAATTTTTAAACACTATGTTCATGTGTTATATGTATAGCACAATATTGTTACTATCACTTTTTACACTACACTAATTCAAAAGGTTTAGTTCTTTTTAGTCTTCGCACTAAGTCTGTGTTGTCTAGTAGCTGGATTGCCTCAACATTCACGTGTCGGTGAAGTCTGTGTTCGTGGGCTTCAGCAAAGTGTAGTAGATGTTTCACGAGTACAGTGCTTTGCACCAATTTTGTTTAATATTATATAGCCATTTTCCGAGAGTGTATCTATGTATTCCTTGATGTTTCGATAAGACCCAAGTAGGTTAAAATTAAAAAATATTATGCCTTTATGGACCGCACGCCACTGTTCAAAACATCGAAAATTTAAATATGGATTATATCAAAATGTCGAAAATTGTTATACCTACGCCTAAAACGTCGAAGATTGAAATGCCGAGTGATTAAAATTTCGAATGATTCAAAATATCGAATGACATTATGCCTAAGTTCAAAATATCAACATTTAATACATCTAAGTTCATAATATCTACGTAAATAAAAACTTTTTTGCAAAAAAAAAAATAACCGACTTCCTTAAAAACACTACAAAGTGAAAAATAACTTTAATTTCGGAAGTCGGTGTCTTAGGATCTGTATTTATGGTTATTTTGCCACCGACTTCCGAAATTAAAGTTATTTTTCACTTTGTAGTGTTTTAAGGAAGTCGGTTATTTTTTATTTTGCAAAAAAGTTTTTATTTTTAAATTTTTAGTTGTGGTATTCATCCCGCACTAATTCCAAACAAACAATGCATATTTATGCGATAGCAGAAATCGCGGTTGATTTGCTGTCATTTTTTAAAGAGTTCCGGTGTCTGTCTCCGGAACTGATCATCAGATCTATATGAAATTTACATGGGACCATTTCGGAATAAACCCCTTTTGAACAAAAAATAATTTTGCAGATCCGTCTATATATGACGGAGTTATGGCCGAAAATACATAAAAAAAAAAAACATATAAACATCCGAATTGAGAACCTCCTCCTTTTTGAAGTCGGTTAAAAATACCTACTAGTTAAAATACCGAAAAAAAATATATAGGGTAGCAAACAAGCATGCAGCAATCATGCAACATGCAAGCAAGCTTGGTTTCTGTCACGGCTCCGGCGCTGCAGGGCTCCGGCAGTCCCACGCGAGCTTAACGTTGCAGATGGTCAAAACGCTCACCACCGCAGCTCCGGTTTGTTGGCCGGTCTGGCCGGCCAGCCTCGGCTGCGGCGGCGGGTGTTAAAACGATCTGCTCCTCAGCTCGCGGGCTGCCTCGCCCCTCCGCGCCTACGCGATTCTAAATTAAACTCTAGGGGTAGGGCAGACAAGACTACGTGGAGTCGGTTTTGCAGCGATACGTTTCTGTCACTAACTTTAGTAGCACAACATATTGAGTTTTAAGAAAATATTTTAATTTAAATGTTAGTAATATATCAAAATATTGTTATGGCAACTTTTGTCTGTACCAACAGCGCCATCTGTTCATATCCTGTACTTGCGTTCTCTTCTTGTAATAAAAGTTTGTTGCCGCCATGCGCTTACTCTTGATCGCAAAATACGTGTTTCATTTTAGGTTATGGACCCAGGCTCAGGTCTCATAATCCTCTCGCGACAGAAAGTTTTCTCACTGTGTTATTGTTTACTGATGGACCGTTATTTCGTGAAAAATCAGACAATATAAAAATACCGAGGTGTGTAGTGATTCGTGAACAATGGCTGCTAATCAGAACTACATGGCGAACGTGCCTAAATTGAAGGGCCGTGAAAACTATAGTGAATGGTGTTTTGCAGTAGAAAACGTCCTAGTGTTGGAAGGCATGCTAAAATGTATTAAGCCGGAGCCAAACCAACCAGCTATAGGAGTCGAAGAGGACGCACGTACAAAAGCTAAAATGATTTTGATGATAGATCCATCGATCTACGTGCACATAAAGAATGTTACTACGACTAAAAGTCTATGGGATAAGCTGAAATCATTATATGATGATTGTGGATTCACTAGAAGAATCAGTCTGCTTAGAAATCTCATTTCTATAAGGCTAGAAAATTGTGTAACAATGTCGTCGTATGTAACGCAAATTGTGGAGACTGGACAAAAGTTGGCGGGAACAGGATTTAACATAAGTGATGAGTGGATCGGGTCATTGCTGCTTGCTGGTTTGAGTGAAAAATTTTCGCCTATGATAATGGCCATCGAGCATTCTGGAATGTCCATTACCACCGACGCCATTAAATCCAAATTATTAGATATGGAACCAGAAAATAATAAGGAGGTAGACGGCGCATTTGCTGCATTTCGGAAATACCAACATAAAAATAATGACAAGTCTATGGTCAGAGGAAATTACAATGGCGGACAGAAGTTAAAGTCAAATGTCAATGTCAACAAGCAAATAAAATGCTACAAGTGTAAACAAGTCGGACATTACAGGAATCAGTGCACAAAACCCGATAAAATCGATATGAAAAGCACAGAAAACTCATCGAATGCAACCAACGCATTTAGTGCAGTGTTTTTGAATGGTTGTTATAGTAAAACTGATTGGTACATCGATTCCGGGGCGAGTGTTCACTTGACAACAAATAAACATTGGATAAAAAATGCGTCATATGAATGTCTTCCGAAAGAAATTGTAGTTGCAAATAAGGACAAGGTACCTGTTTTGTGTTCTGGTGATGTGCAGATCACGACGAGCACGAAAGATAGCAATTATGACGTGACTGTTGAAGGAGTGTTATGTGTGCCCGATATTACGACGAACCTTCTATCTGTAAGCCAATTAATCAGCAAGGGAAACAAAGTGTCCTTTACAAACGATGGTTGTGAGATATACAACAGAATAGGAACATTGGTAGCGACAGCTGTACTCGTGAATGGAGTGTACAAACTAAACACAGTTGATTTCATGGCTGCTGCAGTGATAACCAGTGATACTTGGCATCGAAGACTAGGACACGTGAATAACACATATTTGAACAAAATGGTGAATGCTGTTAATGGCTTGACAGTTGACAAGAAAACGGAGATCAGCAAGAATTCTTGTACAGTTTGCTGCGAAGGCAAACAGAGTCGCTTACCTTTTCCAAGTGATGGCAACAGAAGCACTGAACTATTGAATGTGGTTCACGCAGACGTCTGTGGGCCAATGGAGAACATTTCCATGGGAGGATCAAGGTATTTCATTCTTTTTGTTGATGATTACAGTAGAATGACTAGTATATATTTCTTAAAAAATAAAAGTGAAGCTTTTCAATGTTTCAAGAATTATAAAGCTAAGGTTGAGAACTATCTCAATAAAACAATCAAGGTTCTGAGAAGCGATAATGGTAAAGAATTTTGTAATCATGAATTTGATAATTTCCTTAAGAAAATGGGAATAATTCACCAGAAAACTAACCCATATACGCCAGAACAAAATGGCTTGTGTGAGAGAATGAACCGAACTATCATTGAAAAAGCTAGGTGTCTTTTATTTGAAGCTGGTCTGGATAAGAAATTTTGGGCTGAGGCATGTAATACTGCTGTTTATTTGCAGAATCGAATAGTATCACCTGCATTGCAAAACAGAACACCATATGAGGTATGGACGCAGATTAAGCCAGATACCAGCCATCTCCGAATATTTGGAAGCACAGTAATGGTACATGTGCCAAAAGAGAAAAGACTCAAATGGGACAAGAAGTCAGATAAATGTATTCTAATTGGTTATTCTGAAGAGACAAAGGGATACAGAGTTTATAACCCTAACACATATAAGATTACCACTAGTCGTGATGTGATTATTATAGAGAAAGATCACTCACCACAGGATGCTGTCGTTCTTCAAGAAAAGAATATCTTAAGTCAGTCTGAAGAATCACCTAAGAAGACAAATGTCAAAGAGACAGAGACAAGTCCAGATTCAGTGGGGGACTTATCGGATGACAGTTCCTATACTTCTGTGTTTGACGATTTGAAAGACTGTACTTATGTGCCAAGTGAAAGTGATGACTCTGAAGATTGTGTGCCTGTTGAGAGAGAACACGGCAGTAGGTCACGAAGAAAACCAGATCGATATGGTTTCTCAAACATGTGTGTGGAAAACAGTCCTACAGATGAACTATCTTTGGTGGACGCTCTGCAGGGGGCTGAAAAACAAAATTGGTTAGAAGCTGTGAAAGACGAGCTTCAGTGTTTTGAAGACAATCATGCTTGGGAGCTAGTAGATGCACCAGATAAAGCAACCATCGTTAAGTGTAAGTGGGTTCTTAAAAAGAAAATTGACAATGACAATAGTGTTAGATATCGTGCAAGACTAGTTGCAAAGGGTTGTAGTCAAAAATGTGGGATAGACTATAGTGAAACCTTTTCTCCAGTGGTAAGGTATACTACATTAAGACTATTGTTTGCTCTTTGTTCTCAAATGAATCTAGATACTGCACATTTAGATGTTAAAACAGCATTTCTCAATGGAGAACTGGAGGAAACTATATATATGCAAAAGCCAGATTGTTTTTTTACTACTGATAATGATAAAAACAAAGTGTTATTACTTAAAAAGGCTATATATGGTCTCAAACAGTCCTCCAGGGCTTGGCATAAGAAGGTTGATAAGTGTATGATTGAGAATGGTTATAAAAAATCTAAAATTGAACCCTGTTTGTATACAAAAATAGTAAATGATAAGAAAACTATTGTTACCCTGTATGTTGATGATTTTTTTATATTTACAAATGATAATGTGGAGATGAAGAATTTGAAATCTGTTTTAAGTTCACAGTTTAAAATAAAAGATTTGGGTGAAATAAAACACTGTCTTGGCATGAATGTTAATATTGATAAAAATAAAAATATTGTTACTTTAAGTCAAGAAAATTATATAAATCAGCTGTTATCTAAATTTAATATGTCAGAATGTAAAGTTGTTAATACACCTATGGATGTTAAATTAAATATTGAAAAATGTGTAGATAATAATTGTGAAAATCCATATCAACAACTTATAGGCAGTTTAATGTACTTAGCTGTTCTTAGTAGGCCAGATATAGCATATTCTATTAGTTATCTCAGTCAATTTAACAATTGTCACAGTAATCAACATTGGTCATATGCTAAAAGAATATTAAAATATTTAAAGAAAACCAAGAATGTTGGTTTAAAATATTATAAATCTGGTAATGTGGACATTAAAGGTTATGTTGATGCCGATTGGGCAAATGATCCTTATGATAGAAAATCTTATTCTGGTTATTGTTTTATGTTAATGGGATCAGTTATTTCTTGGGGCTGTAAAAAGCAGAGATGTGTAGCACTCTCCAGTACAGAGGCAGAGTATACTGCTATATCAGAAGCTTGTAAAGAAGCAGTATATCTTAGAAACTTGCAATTTGAAATTACTGGCAGAATGTATACTATTAATATGTTTAATGATAATCAGAGTGCATTGAAGTTGTCAGTAAATCCTTTATTTCATAGCAGAACTAAACATATAGAAGTTAAATATCATTATTGTCGTGAAGTTATTTCAAATAAAATTGTATGTTTGGATTATTTACCGACAGCTGACATGCCAGCAGATATTTTTACAAAAAGCTTGTGTCCAACTAAACATTACAAATTCATGTGTATGTTAGGTATTGAAACGGTGATATTTTGAAGTGGGGGTGTTAGTAATATATCAAAATATTGTTATGGCAACTTTTGTCTGTACCAACAGCGCCATCTGTTCATATCCTGTACTTGTGTTCTCTTCTTGTAATAAAAGTTTGTTGCCGCCATGCGCTTACTCTTGATCGCAAAATACGTGTTTCATTTTATTAAAGACCTAAATAATACCTTCACGATTGACCTATGCTTGTACACTGAACACTGATTTTCATGGATAAAATAGATCGAAATTGTTCCAAAACCGAACTTGTGTTAGCCTAATAATATTTAATAGAGTTATTCCTCATGTCGAGGGTACTTATTAACATTGCATTTGATTATCTATAGTCAACTGACATTCGGTGACAGTTGTCATTTAGATTATGCCAACTGTCTATGGCATGCTAAATCAGACTTGGCTGTATGGGCTCAGCTCCCTTTGCCTGTCCCAAAGAGGGACGAAAAGAACCAAAAAAAAAATGTCTATGGCATGTTGAGTAACTCACTTGATATTCAGCCATCAAACGGAACGGATTAAATCTAATTATTTCTACGCAATCCGTGTTTATTTCAAGAAAACCTACACGATTCCATCATCTCGGAAGTGGGATAGAACAAGTTTGTTATATATTCTAGCAAAAACGCCCACACAAAAAAAAAGAAAATTTTGTTACACGTGCGTTATTTTGATATTCCTAACGCAAAAAGATGGAAGATGGAAATGCGACACCTAAAGCGACAACCAATAAAAGAAAACGATACGATCGCAAAGAACAAAGGAAACGGAGCAAACAGAAAGCAGTGAGTGAAGAGACAGACACGAGTGTTTCGCGTGTGCGACGCAGCCGTACTCGAGAGCCCCTTTTTTTTTTGTGTGGAAAATCATCAAATGACTTCTCCCGCTCGGGAGGGATTATCAGACTTTTACTGACTAAAACCCACCCGTGTTCCTTCAGTTGCCCATGTGCCAGGGTCACGGTATCTCTTTCGAACAATCACGCGACCCCGGCAGGCATCGGTCCTAGCAGACCCCTTCAGTACTGCTGACATCTCTTTGAGGCGCGCGTGGAACACTACGCGCCGTCGACCCGAGCTTGGTCCTTACCGGGCGGCGAGCTACCCATTGCTCGCCACCCGCAAGCTCGCGCCTACGGTGGCCGGGAGTCCGCAATCGACTCCCGGTGCCCGGGGCCTCTCCTCCTGCGGCGGCTAGGGAGGTGAGGGCGCAGAGACTGCCACTCCCTCAAGCGCCCCGCCTCCTTCTTCGTGAGCATTACTGCTTCGCAGAAGGAGGTGACGGCCTCCCATGCCCTCTTGCTCCGTACCATGGCTCGCACCAGGGCCGGACGCGAGAGGTCGCCGCCGCCGATCGCCTCCACGACGACACGGCAGTGCTACGCCCAGGCAGGGCACACTTCCACCGTATGCTCCACCGTGTCCTCTAGACGATCCTCACAATGGAAACACCCGGGCGTTTCCTCCCGCTTTATTCTGAACAGGAACCCACCGAAGCACCCATGCCTGGTGAGAACCTGCGTCAGGCGGAAGGTGAGGACGCCGTGGTGCCTCTCTATCTACTCCTCAAAGAGTGGACTTACCGCCGCAATTTTTGCGTGCCCTGCGCTGGGTTGCGACAATCGTACCCACCATGTCGCCATGAGATCCTGCCGGAGCTCTGTCCGCCGTGCCGCGATTTGTCGCGGTAGCGGAGTTTCGCCCCGGCGTTTCGCATCCTCGCGCCAATCCCACATGTAGGCGAGGACCTCCAGATCCCATGGCGGCACTCCGGCAAGGAGGCTCGCCGCCTCGCAGGAGACCGTGCGGTATCCCCGGATTAACCGAATGGCCATGACCGGCTGGGCCGCACTCAAGCGGCGTGCTGGGCGCAGCCTCAATGAGGGCGCCCACACCGGTGCCCCGTAGAGGGCCATGGACAGCACGACCCCCGTGTAGAGCCTCCGGCAGGAGGGATTTGGACCCCCCAGATTGGGCAGGAGCCGCTTTAACGCAGCCCCAGCCCGCTCCAGTCTGGGAGCCAAACGTCGGAAGTGCTCGACGAAGTTCCACCGGCTGTCGAGGACAAGTCTCAGGTACTTCATCGTCGACTCGACGCCGATGTGAACCCCTCCCACCGTGAGTTGGGAACCCGCAGGTGGCGCGTTCCGAGGACCATGAAAACCCATGGCCTCAGACTTGTGCAAGGCCACCTCGAGTCCCAATTGCCGGATTCTTTCGACGATTGTCGCAACCCCGCGTGTCATTAGTCACCCCAGTCGTACCCGATGTCCCACAGATGCGGCCCCACGACCGATCCCTGCGGGACACCGCACGACATCTCTCGCCGGTTCCACTCTCCCTGGTGACCGGGGTAGATTACGGCCCTATCCGTCAGATAGGCCTCGACCACGCGACAGAGGTAGGTCGGTATCCGGTGATACCGGAGTACCTCCCTAATGCAACTCCAGGGCAGGGTGTTGAAGGCATTGGCGATGTCTAGAGACACCGCCAAGACGACCCCACCCCGGGCCACTGCATCTCCCGTCGTGAGGACTCGCACGCGCATGATGGCGTCCACCGTAGAGCGCCCCTTGTGGAAGCCGTACTGACCATCCGACAAGTCCGGCCCCTCCCGCACCAACCACCCAACGAGGCGGTCTGCAATTACTCTTTCAAAGTGCTTGCCCACCTCGTCGAGCAGCACGATGGGCCGGTAAGCGGACGGAAAGGCCGCTGGGCGCCCTGGCTTCTTAATGAGGACCAGTTTCCACGTCTTCCAACGAAGTGGGAACTGGCCCCTCTCCAAGCATGCGCTTAGGAGCCCCCTGAGTCGAAGCCCGAGAGCCTCTAAGGCCAGGACCCAGGCTTTGCCAGGCAAGCCGTCGGGTCCTGGGGCGGTATTTTTGGCATTTAGCCGACGTACCACCACTCTCAACTCTACCGCGGTCACCTCTGGGGCGTTGTCGTCGTCATCGGTGGTGTGGTCCGCATCGGGCACCGCAGGAGGTGGAGCCATAGGTGGGGGACTATGTTCCCCTCGCGAAGGGAACAGAGCGCTCACCACGCCCTCCACAAGCTGGGCCCGGAGACTCTGAGTCAGCGGGGGGGCCCATGGGCGGAGTTTCTCCCGGACGGCCTTGTAAGGCCGTCCCCATGGGTCCCTGTTCAGAGTCTCCAGCGACTCTTTGCGGGCCAGTCCTCTGGCCCGCAGGATCTCCTCTTGGAGGGCGGTCTTCGCTGCTCTGTACCCCTCATATAGCTCCGCCTGTATCCGGAGGGCGGGTACGGAGCCTGCGGTGCCTGGTGTACCGGCATCGTGCCGCAACGCACGCTTCGCGCAACGTTGTCAGCTGCGGCGACCACCAGTACACCTGACGCCAAGCCCGTCCTGGCTGGACTCGGGGCATAGCCACGTCACAAATCTCGGACATGGCCTCCCGGAACCACTCTGCCTAGTCGTTTATGTTAGCAGGCCTGTCTGGTGACACCCAGGCATGCACGATCGAGGCTTCCAGGAGAAGCTCCCGGTCCAGCTTTTTAGCGCCCACCGCGGACCACACGGGGCCTGTCGGACCGGTGCTGTCGAGGTCTGGGCGGAGACGTCAAACCGGATATACCGGTGGTCGGATTACGTCTCCACCCCCTCCATTACGCGCCAGTCAATAACCTGCGGCGACAGAGCGGGACTGGCGAACGAAATGTCCACCACTGAATCGCCCTGCATCCGTACGCACGTAGGGACAGATCCCCGGTTAAGGACGACTAGGCTTGTCTCCAGAGCCCAGTTCTCCAC
This sequence comes from Aporophyla nigra, assembly GCA_947507805.1. Classification (NCBI taxonomy): domain Eukaryota; kingdom Metazoa; phylum Arthropoda; class Insecta; order Lepidoptera; family Noctuidae; genus Aporophyla; species Aporophyla nigra. Next base: position 320,793 of record OX382296.1, on the reverse strand, counting down.
CATTCTGCCCCGTGTGTCCGTATGCCGGGAACCCCAAGCCAAATTCTTGGCGTTGAAGTCCCCGAGTACGAGCACGGGGAGGGGACGGAACCCGACGACGACAACTTTCAACTCCGCAAGGGAGTTGTGGAACTCGGTGAGAGTTCGGCTCGGGGAGAAGTATACTCCTACCACAACAATCTCCCCGAACCGTGCTGCTTCGCAACCCCGTCTCCTCTTGACAGCCTCGAGGGTTGGGGTTCCGGCGGCGGCCGACGAAATGAGGGTCACTGAGCCGCTCAGGTCCTCCACCCAGTCATACCTGGGTGGGACAAAGTACGGCTCAGCGACCACGGCGATGTTAATCGACCACTGCGCCATGCTCTGGATCAAAAGATCCTGAGCAGAGGCACAGTGGTTGATGTTCGCCTGGAGGAGACGTAATGGAGCAACCATTACTGACAGTCCATATCAGCCCCCTCCCGAGCCCCCTGTGAGGGCCCTGCTGTGGCGGTACCGGCAACGTCAGATGTGGTCGAGCCGGCATCGGCAGCAGCGGTGACGACGGTGGCGTAGGGCTTGCCCCTGCCCCTGGCCTTGGCGGGTGGAGCGCAGGCTTTACCTCCGGCCCGGTGATCGGCCGGCTTGCCAGCTGCCGCACATAAGTAGCAGTGCGGCATGGCATCGCACGAGCCGACCTTGTGACCGGGCTGACCGCAGCGGAAGCAGTGACCGCTGCGGTCTACCTCCGAGGTGCATGTCGCTCCTACATGGTTGCCCATTTGGCAGCGGAAGCACCTCAGAGGTCTGGGTTCCAGCAGTTTGACCTGCGCAGAAACCCAGCCCACTGGGCCGCCGTCACGGGACAGCTCACCGTTACGGCTCGCATCCCGGTTTTGTCAGGAGGATGGTGCCTGCCCTCAACTGCTCGGCAGAGCATTCCCCCGTCCTGACAATGGCGGCCACCACCTCTGCCTCAGTTGCACAGTCGTCCAGGCCCATGATGCCCACGTCAGCACACTTGGTGGGCCTGGACACACGGGCCTCGTCCGCATCTAAAGACGCCGTGAGCCTTCGGCCAAAGCGTCAGCGGTCGGGCCGCTGTCCGCACCCGGGACCTCCAGCATCCGGGCCCCAGTCAGGGTGACCCTTAACCGGAGGCCATCGGTAACGCCAAGCTCCTTGAGGTCCACCGCCGTCCTCACCTTAGAGAGCAGGTCGCGATAGGTCACGCCCTTCTTTTCCGCTTCCGGCTGTAGTGTGATCACTACAGCTGCAGACTTTGGGGCGCGAAGCCTAGCCGCGATGCTGCTCTTCTTGCGCCGCTGCTGCCTCTTCTTATTTCTGGCCTACCTTGCGGCTTTGCCCGCCTTCTTTTTCTCCCCGACCACTTGCCATTCGGCGGAGGCAGGAGGAGATCTAGCAGGCGGGGGCGGCATTGGCGGCCCTCTCACCTCCGTCGCTGGGGTCCTCGCGGGGGCCTGCTTGGGCCAGTCTTTTATCTGCCCCGACCCTTTGGCTGCGACAGACGCGGTGGCGGTAAACGAGGCCGCTTTCGGCTGGCCCGGAGCTGCCCTGGGCTGGGCCGAGGCTGCTTTCGGCTGGCTCGAGGCCACCTGCGGCTGACCCGAAACCGGCCGGCTTGCCACTAGCGGGGGGCGCAGGACAACGGCTTCCAGAGCAGAAAACCTACTCTGGAAGGCAGCGAGCTCCTGCCACAACAGGGTTAGCCCCTGGTCCTCGGCAGGCAGGGCACGCCCTGCCCATGCCGCGCTCCCCTCTGCGATGCCACCTGGGGGCCGGCTCCTCGGAGCCCAGCCAGGTCTGCTCGGAGCTCCGCGTTCTCCTTTCGGAGGAGCTCCATGGCGGCAGTAACGCGGGTGACCTCCGCCCGCAGTTCTGCCACCCCATCCACGGGAGGCCCAAAGCGAATGGCCTTCGCTGCCGCCACGATGGTTTTTGTGGCTGCGGAAATGGCCTTGTCCTTCGAGGTCTGGAGCCTCTTTAAGGTCGCCGCCTTGATGGCCGCAGCCACGACCTCCGCGAACTGGCCCATTTGCTCCGAGCCGCTGGCAACGTCCGACTCGCCACCGGAGGACTCTGAGGGGGCCCTACTACTGATCCCCCCAGAGGATGCCCCTCCATGGCAAGCCTCTCCCCTCTTTGGGTCGGTGCGGCTAAGCCTGCTTGGCTCGGCTCGCTGGCCTCCTTGAGAGAAGAGAGGGGCACTGGGAGTCCTCTCCCAGTGCCCCTCTCTTGGAGCCCCCCACGCCGGCTGTTACCCCTTGAGTGTGTATAAAAATCCGGAGGCGCGAAGTGAGGGCAACCCGCGCCCGCTGTGACAAAGCATAGTTCACCTCCGCAGCTTCGGCTTGCTTCGGCTTGCAGTCTCAGCCGCTAGGGCTCCCACGGGTGCCTATCCTTTGTTACGCAAGGGCGAAGGAGTTGCACTTCCCGTAGCGCCGGAGACGTTGCAGAAACAACCTTTTTCCACTGATACTACTTATATCAAAATTTGTTCGATATTTTAACTTGTACATATTTTTAGGGTAAATTAATTAATGTTATAAATGTCGAAAATTAACCCATTTTTACACGTAGGTATATATTTTTTTTTTTTTTTTTTTACAACTATCACACAACGCCATCTAGTCCCAAGCTAAGCAGAGCTTGTGTTATGGGTACTAGACAACTGATAAACATACTTATATATTTCTAAATACATACATATTATAGATAAATTACACCCAGACACAGAACAAATGATCGTGCTCATCACACAAACATTTGTCTTGTGTGGGAATCGAACCCACGACCTCCGGCATAGCAGTCAGGGCCACTAACCACTAGACCAACAGGCCTGTCAATTTTCGATGTTCAAATAATATATGTACTCATCGATATTTAGGACGTTCGATAGTTTGTACTTCGATATTTAGGACATTAGATAATCTGTATTTCGATATTTGGATCTTTCGATGTAACTTTTGTAAATATTTAGGTTTTAGATATATTGGACGTAGGATATTTAACCATTCGATAGTATAAATTTTCGGTATTTTAATTTTCGGTTTTATGGTCGTTCGATATTTCCATTTTCGATGTTTTGAACATCTATATTTTAATCTTCGATATTCAAATATGTACCCAAAAGTATTACTTGTAAGTTTATCACACTTACACACTTGATAACACCGTTGTTATCTACAGCATACTTTTGTATGCTGTGGATTTGATCCCACTATTTTACTTGAAAACGAAATGATCTAAGTAGATATCATGACTTAATAAGAGATGTTAATTGATTATCTATGGATAACATGCTTATTCACTTAAGGAGATGCAGCGGTAAGCAACAATGATGTAGCCCGCCACCGCGCCGATTAGTGTCAATCAAAACTACGCGTGGAGTGTCATTCACAATGAATGAACATATTCATTTCACCTGCATTGTGCGCAGGAGCCGGGAACAGCACCTCGCGCTTGCACTCCCACTTCACCAGGTATCACTCCTTTACAGTTTTATTTGCGGCCTATGTAATGATGTTCGTGTACACAGGTCGCGAAATCATAAGTCGCGAGTTTTTGTTGAAAACAAATATTGGGGCGTTTATTCAAATTAGGACGAACTCGCGAACTCGATGTTTCATCGCGAGTAACTGAACAGTTGATGGAAAGGAAGCCGGCGTGTAAAATAGCCGACAACACGCGGGGAACTAAATTATGAAAAGTTATGGTTTGATAGTAATTATATTAATTGCTAGGAAACCCACCCTGTGAGCTGAAGAATGATAAATGGTTTCGACGTCAGCACTGCAAACTATTGGTCTACTAACCTGCGGACCAGCTGCGTGACGCCTCATCTCCAATTATCACCAGCATTACACTGTGCAGCACTTTCACGAAACAGATTGTCAGATCACTGTTGGGTGTTTATAACGAGTTTCTTCAAACTTTAGCTGTCCATCACGGTGAAAAAAACCAACTTTTCTTCAAAATTACAAGAAAAGCTCCGGCGCACATGTTCCGGTCCGACAGACGTGAGAAGAATCCGATTGGTCGGCGCTCGGGGGGTTCTCATTGGGTCAAACTATGACGCTCAGCGAATCCCATCGCAATCCGAAAGGCGCGCGAACCAAATAGCCACAAATACTAACATCTAGAAACCATTTGAAAAGAATTAATTATTGCTAAAGAAATGACCTAATACTTAGGTATAACAGAAACAAATATGAGCAAGTCAATTTGGGTCACTTAAGGTGCCCAACCAGTTGATATTAAGGTGGTTCATTTGACTACTTTAACGCTATGTCCACGTGTTTGAAAGAGAAGAGGATGTATCGGTGTGTGATGACAAAATAAATGATAAGTGTGTGCAGCAAGCGAGTTTGTATATTAAGGTATTCTGTTTCATTACCTCATCATCTCAGCCGCAAAACGTCCACTGCTGGACGTAGGCTTCCCCCAATTTGGGGGGCTTTGCCATAATCGCCACGCACAGTCTGTTTACAGGGGATCGAAAGATTGATGAAGATGTGGAAAGGAGAGTAAATGCAACAAATAATTGTGACCAACCAGTTGATGTCCAAAAAGCCTCGACTGGCTGCTCAGAATGGTTATTTATGCAAGTCAATGTTGGGTGCAGCAAAAGAAGCATTTAAACTTTCAGTTAAGGCGACGTCGGCTCTCCGAAGTAAATGAGTTCAAGCAATAGTTCAAGTCAAAGATCAAACGTTCGTGTTCCCGAGCTCGTGGCCGGCCCTCGAGGCTGCCCATCCCGGCGACCAGCACAGTGCTACAACATGGCGGGCCTGGTCGATCTCCCGCGCGGATCCCGTAATTATACAGAGATAATGAGTTGACAATATTCGGTCGCGGCGTGAATTAATCATCGAATATAATTAAATATTATCTGTAGGTCTCGCCGGAACCCTCCCTCTTGTGGAAGTTCGCCGCTTAACTAACAAACAAACGGCCGCATTTCTTTACTTTTAGAATTTAATTATATCATTGAAGAGGGATAATGCCGGCTTTCTTGTCGAAATTAATCAAAACTTGTGGAGGAATGAAAAATAAAAAGAATTTGCGTTATTGCGTGGCATCGTGTACCATTATCATAACTTGTTTTATAGAGCCCCGCGGGGAGGGGTATACGAGACGCGGAAGGGAGGGCGCGCTAATCGTTTCTCTTTTTGTAAGGATTTGGCCGCGATTAAAGAGGGGTCAGCGCCGGAGAGGCGCCCGTTAGCCATCCATCACTGACGTACTTTGCATAGTTGTCACCTCACGATGTACGAATCACGATTTACGCGTGATGCTAGCCCGGGGACAGGCAGGGACCGATCGCAAAAATTCCCTGGAGAAATCTTCAATTCAATTATTACATGATTTTCACTGCGTTCGAATATAATCGCATCCTAACGTAAGTAAACCCATACTTATGTTTAAGGTGGGTTGGGTACTACACTAAAAGTACTTTTTATTGAATTGAATAAAAAAAAAATAGGGTTCCGTATTCAGAGTAATAAGCTTGGTAAGGAACCCTTCGTGTACGAGTCCGAATCTCACTTGGCCGGTTTTCTTCTTCTCATTCTCATACTTGTATACATATATGAAACGCATCAAGTCATGCTTACCTGCTAGAGGCTCTTCAGTCGTGAATTTTGACCATTTTCATTGTTGGTACATGCAGTGGTGGGACTAAGCCACATGTCGGCTCGTGATGTCCGTGTGGACTGAGGGGCCGTGTCACGTAATCAAACGCAGGTACTACAAATATTTAGTAGTAAATTAGTCGATTCTGTAGGCCAGATCCTGGAATTTGGAACTCAAACCTTAAGAATTTTCAGGACGTTTAAGGTGGCTTCTCAGTTCTTACGTTTGAATTGATGAGTCATCTTAGAAGTCGAAACTAGCCGACGGATATTTTGAAGTAAAGTCATGTACGTAACGTACGTAATTTGTACAAAAAATGGGTTGTAGTCGGCTCGAGATTTGTCACAAAAATCTCTACACAGACAATGTATGTAAATAAATTGCGCATTTTGCGTACATTGACGTGAAATTGTGAACACCAACCCGTAATACAATACAATATTAAAACCATGCAATGATATGGGTACATAAAAAAGAAATATTTTCAACAAAAAAAAAAAAACTTTAGAGGTGTCAAGGGACACCCGGATGGAACGAAGTTCCTTTCCAGGATTCATAATAGTTATAATTTTTTAATTATTTATTATGTACAAAAAACCTGTATACACTCAACAAAAATATTCTCTCTCTCTCCCTATCTCCTCTCTCTCCCTCTCTCTCTACCTCTCTCTCCCTCTCTCTCTACCTCTCCCTCCCTCTCTCTATTATTATTTTACATTTTTCTCTATTATTTTACATTTTATTACTCGTATATGTTACATCGATTTATCGCGACAATACTCTGCATTCGTTTTCGGCATATTTGAAGAATTTTATTATGAAAATGATAAAAAAAAAAACTACAAAATGATATTACGTACACGTATACAAAACACCACGGTTGTTGTGATGTCTTTACTAAAGCTTTGTACTACGAATTCGTGCGCGCACAAACGTCTCTCATCTGTCAAAAATTATGAAGTATCTTGATCGCAAAAATAACTCGATCTGTCAGTCGCGATTGGTCGCGATGGTTCATCGATTAGCGGCGAACTTTCATTTTTACAGAATTTAGCATTAATAATCTGCATTTATGATGGTTATGCACGGACGAGTGAGTACACAATAGACGGACAATGCAATATAATCGCTTATCTCAGCCCTGGAACGCGCCAACGAAAGGTTGACAGTTTGACATAAACATTTGGATGAGCGTGGTGATTATAATTAAGTTTTAAGTGCAAAGTTGTGTGTGTGAAGTGTTTTTGTTGAAACGTAAGATGGATAGGTAAGTAAAATACAGTTTTTATGTTCTATGCTCTATGTTATGGGGGTTTGGTTTCCGCACTTAGTCCTTTGAGTGGACCATTGTGCGTGGGCCATGGCGGCCGTCGGTATTTACTCCAACCAGCCCACCTCCCTTCAGAAGTTGATTGTGTCTCCTGGTCTGCTTAGAACGTCCGTGTATGATTTGGGTGTCCCGAGGGTATCTGTCCTAATCTGGGTGACGCCTGTACATTCGAAGAGTACATGCGCAACGGTTTCCTCAGCCTCCATGCAGGCCCTGCAAAGGGGGCTGTCCGTTATGCCTATTGTGTGAAAGTGCTTGTTTAGCGGGCAGTGTCCTGTGATGGTGCCCGTCATCAGACGCAGACCATCCCTGTCCAGGCGTAGCAGACGTCTGGTTAGCCTGCCATCCGGGGATGGCATCGCTTCCCTGAACTGCCTGCAGCCTGGTGCCGAGGTCCACCAGCTCTCCGCTTGTGTGTGGGTAAATTCCTGCAGCCACCTGCGTAGCTGGTTAATGGGGATGGGCACGATGGGCTCGGGGCCGCAGACTGACGCGCTGGATGCCTTTATGGCCAGTTCGTCAGCAGCGTCATTGCCTAGTGATCCACTGTGTCCTTTTATCCATTGCAGTGTCACTTTGTTGCGATCAGAAACTGTTACTCGTTCTAATGCGTTGTGACATTCTAGTGTAAGGCTTGAGGTTATGTATCGTTTGCTTAGGGATTGGAGGACTGTAGCGCTGTCGGAGAGTATACGTATATGAGTGTCCGTAACTCTTCTGGCTTCTATGGCATACGCCGCCTGTATAATGCCCACGCATTCCGCCTGGTAGACGGTGTTGAGCATTCCCAGCGGGCTGGATATTTTTATGTTAAGGTCGTGTGAGAAAACTCCGACTCCGGTCCCAGAGGTGGTCTTTGAGCCATCAGATACAGTTTTTATTGCCAGGATTGTGTTTTTGACAAAGATTTGCACGTAAATAGTTAGTTCAACAAACATCGTCATCCATTTTGCCGCCATTTTTCCGCGGCCGGCGTCGGATTTCGCAGTATTACGAGTAATAATTCTATTATTGATAATAAACTATTGACGTTACTTAGGTTACTATGTATTGTATTATTGTTATTATGCATTTATAATGTTTTTGCGTAACATTGTAATGAAAAATACGCAACCTAAAAAGATGAAGGAACTCGAATGTTGAACCGGGAATTTTAGGTCACGTGACACTAAAATAGACATTGTGTTTTGTACGGATGATGAAATGTGTGGAAATGACTTCCGTACATTTTAATGGTAAAATTTTTGGGTGATTTGTTTGTAACCGAATTAAAAAAGAGGATATTGGACACGTATGTAGGTATGTAATGTTACTGTTACTGCAACTGAAATTTTGTATTTTTCCAGCTCGCATGCCAGAGGACGCGGGGTGGTGGAAGGGCACCACCACCACCACTTGACATGATTTTGCAGCCACCAGCAATGTTAGTAACTTACGGACTTTTCTAATTTTCATTTATCTCTAAATATTCAGGTACTACAACACTGCTTTTGTTCCAGGTTTATGGACAATGACTGGCCATTGCCTGGGCCGGCATTACCGGTGCCTCGGTCACCAGCATCACTATTCGTCGTGCAATCGCAATTATAATTTTCTTTTCATTTTTAGTTTTCATTTTTTTTTCGGTATTTACATAAATAATATATAGGTACGATAATAGACTTGAAATAATAATAATATGTACAAGTACATAAAACATTTTTGATTAAATTCTAATATGTACAGGTACATAAAACGTTTTTAATGTGTTTTAATTTTTTAAAGTTCAGATGTGACAATATTTGCCGTATCCATATTTCTTTCGTCCATGGTCATGACGTCATGTATTTCCTATCTCATTTTCTCCCACGTTAAATCTTATGAAGTTATGTCTGTCTCTTTTTACTGCCGCTTTTTCGTTTTATCGAGTTTCAAATCACAACCAACGGCGCTAAAGAAGTTTTCACTTCAAAATTGTACATTATTATGCCGCAAGTTGGCTACTCCATACTTACAGGGGGAATCTCCTAATATTGATTGAATTCGATTCGAACTATATGTATAACATGACCATGAAAAATAGTTTTTAAATGATAACCAATAAGAAAATAGCAAAATGCATACTTCATTTGATAAGCCTAATTCAAAAATTACATGAGTTTACTTTCTTTTAAGAGTGTTTTCATTACTGGACTGTTTACATCGTGTTAAAGTTTCTTAGTTTTTACGTGCTTGCTTTTGTGCTATTATTTCTGTTTTGTCGATCCCCGTGGACTTATACAAACACATTATAATATTACTGTTTCATAACAATAAAATTTTACTAGATATACAGTGTGTATGGTCACCGGTGTCCGACCCGTTAAGGCGAAGCAATATGATCAAATTTATCGACTAATCCATGAAATCCACCATAATAAGGCATTTTCCCCTACTGTTTTGAAATGGCGGCCAAATTATTTTTTATTTTTACTGAGTGCGGTTGGGTTCATTTATCTTGCCATATCTACCGATATTAGAGGTCCTTCAGGCATAAAAGTGTTTCGTTCGATAGCTAAAAAAGTAGGCATTAAGTTCGGACTAAAAAATTTCAAAAACTACCATTAAAACCTAAAAAAAATACTGGAAACTAAAAAAAGTGGGAAAAAATGTGTTTTTTTTTTACTGTTTTGAAATGACTGCCATTTCAAAACAGTAGGGACAAAATGCCTTATTATGATGGATTTGTCCACAAAATCGATCAAATTGCTTCGCCTTAACGGGTCGGACACCGGTGACCAGACACACTGTACTCGTATACTACGTTCATTGTATCTCTGTTCACGATAAAATATCAAAAGATTTATGATCGTTTAGCATACTGTATTCAATTTGACAGAATTTTGAATTATGTCTTCATTTTCGCAAACCAGCGATATGTCATTTTGCAAAAAGTTTTGGAGCAACCTAAGTAATCAAAAGTCCCCTCTTTGAGGAGTGGATAGAGAGGCGCCACGGCGTCGAGAGGCATCACCATCCGCCTAACGCAGGTCCTCACCGGGCATGGGTGCTTTTGGGGGTTCCTGTTCAGGATAAAGCGTGAGAAAACGCCCGGGTGTTTCCATTGCGAGGATCGTCTGGAGGACACGGTGGAGCATACGGTGGAGGTGCGCCCGGCCTGGGCGGAGTGCCGCTATATCCTCGTGGAGGCGATCGGCGGCGGCGACTTCTCGCTTCCGGCCCTGGTGCAAGCGATGATACGGAGCGAGAGGGCATGGAAAGCCGTTACCTCCGTCTGCGATGCAGTAATACTGGCGAAGGAGGAGGCGGGGCGCGTGAGTGAGAGGCAAGCAATGCGCCCTCACGCCTCTAGCCGCCGCAGGAGGAGAAGTCCCGGGCGTAGGGAGTCGATTGCGGACTCCTGGCTACCGCAGGCGCAGGCTTGCGGGAAGGACCAGGCCTGTGTTTACGGCGCGTAATGTTCCACGCGCGCCTCAAAGAGATGTCAGCAAACTAAAGGGATCTGCTAGGACCGATGCCTGCCAGGGTCGCGAGATTAGTTCGAAAGAGGTACCGTGGCCCTGGCATATGGGCAACTGAAGGAACATGGGTGGGTCAGTAAAAGAATCGTGTTTTCCAAATGTCGAAATATTGTTACGCATTTACTTGAGCTTGATGACCACAAACTGCAGCGGAAAACGTTCTTTTTCAACATTAAAACGAATTAAAAATGTGTTAAGCAACACAATGGGACAAGAACGTTTGAATGATCTCACTATAATTAGCATGCCAAATGATTTACTCAGAAATATTGATTTGACGATTGTTATTTCTAAAGTAGCTTACATTAAATCACGAAAAGTCTTTTTTAAATGTTTTGTTTTATTTATATCCTTTTTAATAGGTAATGCAACTCAAGGGGGCGTCCTGCCAGGCTCGCGAAATCTGTTCGAAAGAGTTGCCGCGGCCCTGGCATATGGTTAACTGAAGGAACACGGGAGGCTCTTAGTAAGAAAAAGTCTGACACGCCCTTCCGCTTCACCCTAGAGCGGGAGAGACCATTTGATGATTTCTCACTCACAAAAAAAGGGCCCCATCAGAATATTGCTACGGGCCCCGCGCTGGCTTAATACGGCACTGGATGAAATTATTGCATTGTCATTGGTCCTTGACAGGTGTGCAAAGTTTGAATGAAATCTGGTCGTTTAAAGTGGGTCAAAATCGCGCTATAAGGAGTCGGTTACAAACAAACATACTAACATACAAACATACAAGTGAAGCTAATATAAAGCGTGTAAAAAGAGTGTCCATGCAGTTTCTTGCCCGTTCTTCTCCATAGGCACCTACGCTTTGGAATGAGCAACTAGCTTCATTTGTCTGACTCACCGACACTTGGCAATTGAAAAGTGCCTTTAATTGGTTTATTTGAAATAAATGCCTTGAGTTTGAGTTTGGGTGAAACTGCTGGAACCCAGACTTCTGAGGTATTTCCGCTGCCAGGTAGGCAACCAAGTCGGAGCTAATTGCGGAGGTAGACAGCAGCAGTCACTGCTTCCGCTGTGGTCAGCTCGGTCACAAGGCCAGCTCGTGTAATGCCATGCCACGCTGCTTTATATGTGCGGCAGTTGGCAAGTCAGCCAATCACTGGGTTAGGAGCAAAGCCTGCGCTCCACCCACCAAGACCCCTAGGGGCAAGCCCTAAGCCACCGCTGCCACCATTGCCGCCTCCACTGTCGTCGCTGCCGGTACGACTGCGGCAGGGCCCTCCCAGGGGACCTGAGAGGGGGCTGATAATGAGTGTCTGTAACTGACCTATTACGCCTCCTCCAGGTGAACATCGACCACTGCACTTCCGCTCAGGATCTGTTGCTCCAGAGCATGGTGCAGTGGTTCATTAACATCGTCGTGCTCGCTGAGCCGTACTTTGTCCCGCCCAAGGATGTCTGGGTGGAGGACCTGAGCGGCTTGGTGAACCTAATTTCGTCGGCCGCGGCCGGTACCCCATCCTTCGACGCTGTCGAGAGAAGACGGAGTTGTATGACAGCACAATTAGAAGATATTGTCCTGGTAGGGGCACACATCTCCCCGAACCGAACTCTTGCCGAGTTTCACAATTCCCTTGCGGAGTTCACAGTAGTGGTCGTTGGGTTCCGTCCCTTCCCCCGCTCGTGTTCGGGGACTTCAACACATAGAATGCGGCTTGGGGTCCCGGATTCTAGTTTTAATTATTTAACCCACAGACAGACTAGACTAACAGTACGTACACATATCTTTGTCAAAAATAGTCTTCTGAGCTCGTCAACTGAGTGGCACAGATAAGTAAAATACGACAGCGCACGCATGATGTTGTATTCGCACCGAAATGATGCTTATTATTTAAGACCAGCTTTTGCCAGCGACTTCGTCCGGGTTAAATTTCTTTCTCCCGACCATCCCCGTCGCATCACATTTTCCCCTATTTTTCAACATTTTTCGTTGCTGCTCCGCTTCTATGGTAATTGCGTAATGTTAGATAGCCTATAGCCTTCTTCAATAAATAGGCTACCCAACACTTATATTATTTTTCAATTCCAATCAGTAAGTGCTGAGATTAAAGCGTTCAACCAAACAAACTCTTCAGCTTTATAATATTATATAGTATAGATTATTGTACATATTATATTTGTACTTATGTTTAATAATTATGAGCTGCACCGTTCGACGTCATCACGTCAGCGCCGGCTGTTGCTGAAAACCAGCGCTGGGTCTCTGTCTCGCACAGGGTCACAGCATAATGCTGAGCGATGGCCGATTTGCGTGGACGTGACGCATGTTTCCCCCAGTTTTTTTTATATTTTTAACTGACTTCAAAAAAGGAGGAGGTTATCAATCAATATTTTTTTTGTATGTTTGTTACCTCATAACTTTTGACTGTGAACCGATTCTGATGATTCTATTTTATTTGAAAGCTGGTGCTTCCCGTGTGGTACCCATTTTAATTTGGTTCCATTCGGATAATAGGATCCATCTGAAACCATATAAGTGTTAAATTTGCAATAAGTATTTGCGCGACAAAGGTACGAATAACGCGATTAGATCAATGCGGGGTAGGTATCCACCATAACTAAAAAGTTAAAAATAAAAACTTTTTACAAAAAAAAATACAACCGACTTCTTAAAAAAAAAACCGGCCAAGTGCGAGTCGGACTCGCGCACCGAGGGTTCCGTACAAACCTGCAGGTCATCATCATCATCATTCGTCATCATCGTTTATGAAATGAAATGTTTTTTTTTTTTAAATTTTATATTTGTGTTGACTGAATGAAAGGTAAATTGTGGTTTACGATTTAAGACGTATTAAAAAAAAACTACTAACTAGATCTCGTTCAAACCAATTTTCGTTGGTAGTTTTCATGGTAATGTACATCATATATTTTTTTTAGTTTTATCATTCCCTTATTTTAGAAGTTACGGGGGGGGGGGACACACATTTTACCACTTTGGAAGTGTCTCTCGCGCAAACTATTCAGTTTAGAAAAAAATGATATTAGAAACCTCAATTTCATTTTTGAAGACCTATCCATAGATACCCCACACGTAAGGGTTTGATGAAAAAAAAAAATTTGAGTTTCAGTTCTATGTATGGGGAACCCCAAATATTATTGTTTTTTTTCTATTTTTGTGTGAAAATCTTAATGCGGTTCACTGAATACATCTACTTACCAAGTTTCAATAGCACAGCTCTTATAGTTTCGGAGAAAAGTGGCTGCGACATACTCGGACAGACATGTCTGTCTGTCTGTCTGTCTGTCTGTCTGTCTGTCAGACAGACAGACAGACAGACAGACAGACAGACATGGCGAATCTATAAGGGTTCCGTTTTTTGCCATTTGGCAACGGAACCCTAAAAAACACTACAAAGTGAAAGATAACTTTAATTTCGGAAGTCGGTGGCAAAAAAGCTATAAAGACAGATCCTAAGACACCGACTTCTCAAATTAAAGTTATTTTTCACTTTGTAGTGTTTTTTTAGGAAGGCGGTTGTTTTTTTTTAAAGTTTTTTGTTTACTTCTTTCTCGGTTATTACTGACACTGAACCACCAAAAAAATTTGCGCACTGGTTAAAAAAAAAATCCTAAACGTAAATACACGTTTTCTATAATGTTTTAAAAATACGAAGGAAATACCAATATTAGCGTTCATTCTAGCCAAAGCCGCTACGCTTCCCCCTCTGAATACGCTTTAGTCCAGAAGTACTGTGCGATCTTAATATATTTGAGTTCGGTTAACGTTATCAACGCCACACGTACCTACTAAATGTTTCGAGTATAAGGGCATGAGGCGGCGCGGAGCGGTCTGGCTCGGAATATGTCGCGGTATCCGCGCCGCGGTCTGCCATAACAGAATACGTACTCTTGATGACGCACCAAAATGCTATTTCGTCGTTGCAAATTTAAAATCTCCTATGTGTAAAAAGTAACTTTTCGAGAAAAACGAAAAAAACAGTTTCCTGAAAAAGAAACTGAGGAAACATTCTTATTTTTTTTTTAGATGTGAAGTGTAAAGGAATTATAATGTATTGAGATAGAATTTTTCTTATATCAATGTGTCGTTCAGAGTAGGTATATTTATATAAATTTAATTATTTTTCTGCACATAGGAGATTTAAGTTTCAACTTTTTGTCACATAAGTGGATTTACAGTTTATTACATCAGGCACATAGGAGTTTTCAATGGGCTATCTCATGTCTATTGACATGAGATTTTTTTAAATTAGCGAATACTTTAACGATACATTAAGATATTCATATATGAGTTTTTACAATAATACTTATTGTAAAAACTCATATGTATACCAAATCGCTTTTAAAATATATGCATAGCTCGTATTTGTGAAAATTGTAACATAGGAGATTTTAAATTTGCAACGACGATTTGTCGTTGAAGCTACTGCCCGCGACAGCGCCGAAGTTAAACTCTGAACAAGCTTCCTTTCTGCGCTGTCTGCCACTTGTCAAACATATGTCGTGGTGGCACGCGCTCCGCGGGCGACAGGCGCTACACGCGGCGCGCGGTGCCGAGTAAATACATTATATACATAGCGACGAGTTCGGGAATACTTGCGGCACCTGCGACACCTGTGACACCGCGACCTCTCCCACGCCTACAGATAAAACAAGCGGTTTTACGAAAACGAACTCAGGGCGAAGGACGGTGGAGGGGCCGGTAGGGGGGGGCGGGGGGTTGGTGGGGGTGAGTTCTCTAGCAAATTAAGCATGGTGCTGATAGCCGCGAGTTAGACGGCCAATTAGATCGGACATCCCGCTCGCTGATAAGGCTGGATAGCTTCACCGGACATTATCTCGTGACGGATTGCTTTGATCGGTACGTACGAACACGGTGCTATTTACCTTTTAAATGTGTAAATTTCAACAACTGCCTATGATTCGTTTTATTTTAATTTTATTTACTGATGGACAAAAAACAGCTACAAGATGAAATTATCATAAGAAAAAAATTAAGGTGTAGTAAATAACAATATTGCAGCCCACTACATTATCCGCATATTAAAAAACAAAATATAAGTTAGGTAATGAGTGCCACCAAAAGGTATTATAAAACATACAGTACATATGTACTGCACATGTGTGAATTATATTAAATATTAAAATTATTACATCATTCACAACAAATAACTAATTAATAAATTACTTAGTAGCAAGACAAAACAAAAAAACATTAAAGTTATACAAAATAGAACACGTCTACCCCAACGGTCATCGGTGCAACGGCTAATGTGGCCGGCCCATTGTCGGATTAAATCTATTATTACTTTAGTACACATGCATTTCATAGCATTATTTTTCGATAAAAGTTTCATAATATTCTATTTACTTAAATAGGAGCATACAAACATGTCAATGTCGATAAAAAATAATGTATGAGTGTACCATTCCGCGAATAGGGCAGCCCAAACCAGAGTTAGTTCGGACATCCCGTTTGTTAAAGATGCGAAGGACTACATAACATAACTGGATTTTTTTATTTATATATTGACATTGATAAATTTTAAGACTTTTTTGATTTATGTACAAAAAAGTAATGATATCCCATCAAAAACATAAATGTGAAATGAGAGCCAAGTTCAATATTATGATATATGCCTTGTTTGTTGACTTCAACGACAAAAGAAGTGAGATATAAATGGGTGCCAAGTTAGGACAGTCCTGAAATTTATTTATAACTACATACTGACATGTTGTATCGTGAAACGAGAGTGCTTACTGTGCGCCAACTTTATATTTTGTCAGTGCTACTTAAATTTCATAAAACTGCAGTAGCCACAGTCGTAACGGATCACCGCACACGTAGAAAACCCCAATGGGACAGAGTCTTCTGCAAACTTAAATTCCGTAATAAGGCCTTCTCATTTATTGGACCATACCTTTATGAAAAGGTTAACAAAAAGCTCAACATCGAAGTGAAGTTAAGAAGAAGTTTGGGTGCAAAAAACAGGTTCAGGAGTGGCTGCTCCGGCTTGACTATACTGAAACGGAATACCTTATATCTCTCAACTGTTAAAGTATTCATCTTGACATACACTTGCTCATCTCTTCCTAACAGTCACATCGTAGCCCCTATCTAGCTGTAACTTTTAATAAATGTGTTGATTCAGGATCTTTTCCTGACCTCATGAAGAGTAGTAAAGTCATAACATTATTTAAAACAGGTAATAAAAATAACGTTGGCAATTTTAGGCCCATTTCTATCTTACCTGCATTTAGTAAAATATTTGAAAAATTTATACTCAAGCAGTTGCTAAGACATTTTAATTTAAATAGCCTCCTTCATAATGAGCAATATGGCTTTACAAAAGGTCGTTCGACAACAGATGCGGGTGTTGCTCTGCTGAAACACATTTTCAACGCATGGGAGAACTCGCAAAATGCTATCGGAGTTTTCTGTGATCTCTCCAAAGCGATTGATTGATTTTTGATTGCGTTCACCATGACATACTTTTGCGTAAACTACGTCATTATGGTGTTTAAAACGAAGCTCTCAATGTCATAAGTTCTTATTTGCAAAATAGGCACCAATGTGTAGATGTCAATGGTGTAAAATCTTCCGGGCTACTAGTTCAGTTAGGTGTACCTCCAGGCTCAATACTGGGTACATTCTTATTCTTAGTGTATATTAACGACTTACTATTCTATTGAAAAAATATCTGTGACATTGTACTATTTGCTGATGATACCTCACTTATCTTTAAAGTAGACAGGAATAGAAAAGATTTTGATGACGTGAATAGTGCGCTCTCAATGGCTACGGATTGGTTTACCACAAATAACCTCCATCTTAATGCTAAGAAAACGAAATGTATAAAGTTCGCCTTACCGAATGTTAGGAATCTGGGACCCAATGTCGTTTTAGATAATGAGGTGCTTGAAACTGTACACTCGGCAGTTTTTCTGGGCATAACAGTAGACGCCAAACTTCAGTGGGAATCACATATATCAAGCCTAGCGGGAAGGCTCAGTTCGGCCGCCTACGCCGTAAGGAAAGTTAGACAGTACACGGACGTTGATACAGCTCGATTAGTCTATTTTAGTTATTTTCATAGCATAATGTCCTACGGCATTCTGCCGTGGGGCAAAGCCGCGGACATTCAAAATATTTTTGTTCTTCAAAAACGAGCAGTTCGAGCGATTTACCAACTAGGTGCTAGAGTTTCTCTGAGAGATTTGTTTAAAGATATTGGTATTCTTACGATGGCATCACAATTCATCTTCGCCAACATCTTATTATTAGGTAAAATATACACTTCTACACTAAAAACAGTGATATTCATAATATTAATACTAGAAGTAGGGATAAACTACGTGCACCCTTTCACCGGCTTCATAAGGTTCATAATTCTTTTGTTGGTCTTGGTATTACCTTTTATAACAAGCTTCCCTCTGCTTTGCTAGATTTGCAGTTTAATGAGTTTAAAGCTAAAGGCGCGGGCCCACCGCGGCGCACGGAGAGGCTACATACGTGTATTAAGCTTCGCGTTGTAAGAAAATGTATGTGGTTGTGTCCACTGCAACCCACGGAGAGGCTACGCATGAATTGACGTCATTGATACATGCGTGGCTTGCTCGAATAGGCGGTTACATAGCTCAACGCTGTCGACGTGGGTCTACGTTTCCACTGGAGTACACGAATATGACCCACGACTATGTACAGCGGCGCAAATGGCGCAAATCAAATCAAATCAAATCATTTATTCGTAAACATAGGTGACAATTATTACAAGATCTTAAGGATTAGGTAGTGCGCTATGTTTTGCCAATTGACATACAAATTATTAAGAAAAAAAAAATATAAGTACTATTAAATTAAAATATAAATTCGTCATAATATGATTATGCAAGCAAGTAACATTACAATATTCATAATCAATTTCATCTCATGTCAAAATCTATAGTGAATTCAGAAGATTAATTTAAATATAAAGTAAGTAAAAAAAAAATATTAAAAATGTCAAGTTTAAGTAAAAATATCAATATTATAAAGTTACAGAGATTCATCATAAGAAATTCACCTAGAGTATAATAACATTTTTCAAGTAGTAACCCATTAAGCGTTTTTTTAAACTTCTGCACTGGCATACATTTTATTGCATTGGGTATTTTATTATATATTTGCGGTGCAATACCAAAGAAGCTTTTCCTCATAAGAGAAGTTTTACATTTTACAAGGCATAAATCATTATTATATTGAGCACGCATGGGTGTTTTCTTTATTGTACTGAATTTCTTAAATAAATGTGGATTCATTTTTACAAATAATGCAGTTTCTAGAATGTATAAAGCCGGTAGAGGTAATATTTTTAACTTTTTAAAGTAAGGAGGCAGTCTCTTGAGTGAAGCCCGTGTCCGTGGATTGGATTGCAGTGGCACGTGCGTAGCCTCTCCGTGCGCCGTGCCACGCTATACATAGTCGTGGGTCATATTCGTGTACTCCGGTGGAAACGTAGACCCACGTTGTCAAACAAATTAATACACGCAGCTAAAATGCGCCGCGTGCCCGTGCGCAGCGTGCGCCGCGGTGGGCCCGCGCCTTAAAGTAAAATCCAACCTTTGTTCAAAGGCATACTATTCTATCAACGACTACTTGAACGATAAGAATAATTGGTCGCTGTGATCAACTCAAGACAATGTTTATGTTCTTTAAAATCCAGAATTAGTCTTCCTACTGACAGTTTATATTATGGGTAGTTCATATTAGGTTGGAGAAAAAGTCTTTTCGCATTATAGTATGTATGAACTTGTAATAAAATCTCTTTGGCTATACTATTTGTATCTGGCTGGTTTTGGTATCATTGAAAGTTTAAATTTTAAAGAACATAATTCCAATTTCAAATTAGGAAAATGTGTGATTTTCATTTGTTTTTCGTATCGTCAAGATGAGTGAATCTAATGAAGAAATTCGATACATTTTAAAATTTTACTACAAAAAAGGTAAAAATGCAACGCAAGCCGCGAAAAAAATTTGCAATGTTTATGGACCTAGTGTAGTGTCTGTGAGAGTAGCACAAATTTGGTTTAAGCGTTTTCAATCCGGAAATTTTGATGTCAAAGATGCACGTGGCTCTGGTCGCCCTATTACGGATAAAATGGATGCCATTTTTGCAAAAGTGGAGCAAGATCGGCATACCAGTAGTTACGACGTAGCTGAAGAACTGGAAATTGACCACAAAACAGTTTTGGCGCATTTGAAAAAAACTGGGTACACAAAAAAGCTCGACATTTGGGTACCTCACGAGCTCACTGAAAGAAACCTAATGAACCGTGTACTCATTTGTGATTCTTTATTACGACGTAATGAAACCGAACCATTTTTGAAGAAGCTGATAACTGGTGATGAAAAGTGGATCACGTATGACAAGAACGTGCGAAAAAGGTCGTGGTCAAAGGCCGTTCAGGTTTCACAGACTGTGGCGAAACCCGGGTTAACTCGCAACAAGGTGATGCTGTGTGTGTGGTGGGATTGGAAGGGCATTATTCATTATGAGCTATTACCACCAGGCAGGACCATCGATTCTGAACTCTACTGCGAACAACTGATGAGATTAAAGCAAGAAGTTGAGAGAAAGCGGCCGGAATTAATCAACAGAAGGGGTGTGGTTTTTCATCATGATAACGCTAGACCTCACACATCTTTAGCCACCCAACAAAAATTAAGAGAGTTTGGCTGGGAGGTGTTAATGCATCCACCGTATAGTCCTGACCTTGCACCTTCAGATTTCCACCTGTTTCGGTCTCTTCAGAATTCTTTAGGCAGTGTCAGGTTAACATCACGAGAGGATTGCCAAAACCACTTGTCGCGGTATTTTGACCAGAAGTCCCAAAATTTCTAAAGCAATGGGATCATGTCCCTACCTACAAGATGGCAAAAAGTTATCGAACAAAATGGTACCTACATACTTTAGTTAAATGTAAATAAACTTTATTAAAAAATGTTTTGAATTTTCTTAAAAAATGCGAAGAAACTTTTTCCCCAACCTATTATAATTGTTTTTTTTTTTGTTTTTATTTAACTGCTTTTGTTAATTTATTTTTGTTTTCTTTTAATTTCATTTATTGTGTATATGTATCATTTGCATCGTTGTATATGTAAGCGGGCACGCCCTTTATGCCTGGAGGATTTTCTTCCCAGCTAAAGCACTAGGAAGTGTCGAAGGGCGGACGTTTTGGGGGGACTGTCTTATGTAACTTCGACGTTCAAAAAGTGCTGACTCTCAGCCTAGTTTGAATAAATGACTTTTGATTTTGATACATACACTTATTACATACATACACTTCTCACATACACACGCTTATCACATACACACACTCTTCACATACACACACTCTTCACATACACACACTTTTCACATCCACACTAACAACACTCATCACATACTCGTACATATGCTCACCACATGCACATATCGTTTTGGTTACCTTTTAGTCTGTAGTTTTAGTGAATTTTACTAAACCGTTGCTTTTGTTTAGCAAAATTCATATTATATGTCGATAGAGCCAGTCTCCTTCGACATATATCCTGCGACACAGGGTATCCTAGTGCGGGATCCAGTGTCACATCTAATTACTGTAAAACGCATTCGCATTCTTTAAAACAGGTTTTTTTTTTATGCTCTGAATCCTTTAGGCGTTTCTTTCTTTATGTACATAATTATCTAAGGTCTATCATGCGTTTGTCTCATTTATGTATTTACCTGCCTATTTGTTTTGTTTTGCAATTGTATTAAATATCACACTCTAATATTGAAAGTTAAAATATTTTAGTTCGTAATTTTTTTAAATATAATATATATAGTAAGTACTTACACTAGATACTTACTAAACGTAGTATATATCAACATTTCACTACTCATCTATTTTATTTAAGTATGCATACATTCGCCAAGTTGCAGTATTTGTATAAAACTGAGTTACATTCGTCCGCTCACACTTCAGGTCCAGTTGAAAATCAGCGTCACAGGCACTAGTTGTCTGGCATTTTTGCTGAACTGAACCTTTTCAGCGCAGCCGTGGGGCACACTTAAATGCTAGTTTATAACATCGCACTTTACACTTTTTATTGATTTTCTTTTTATTTTTTGTTAATTATTGTGTATTTTTTTGCTGTATTATTTTGTGTGCCTTTTGAGTTTGTGCTAAATAAATGTATTTTCTTTCTTTTTTTTCATATACGAATTATATTATAGCCTTCGCAAGTTCTAAACCTGTTACTTGTCGGTTCTTATTTTATTATTCCGAAAATTTGGCTTCCATATTATTATGATGAATTCCTTTTTCAGAAAACGTGAGCACAGGAGGTAGACTTGGCAGAGTCCTGACGGTGTAACTAAAAACTGGCCAAGTGCGAGTCGGACTCGCGCACCGAGGCTTCCGTACAAACCTGCAGAATTCACGGTTTATGCATAAGGTTTATGTTTATGAAATTAAATGTTTTTTTTTTAATTTTTATATTTGAGTTGACTGAATGAAAGGTAAATTGCGGTTTACGATTTATGACGTATTAAAAAAAAAACTACTTACTAGATCTCGTTCAAACCAATTTTTGGTGGAAGTTTACATGGTAATGTACATCATATATTTTTTTTAGTTTTATCATTCCCTTATTTTAGAAGTTACGGGGGGGGGGGGGGGACGGGACACACATTTTACCACTTTGGAAGTGTCTCTCGCGCAAACTATTTAGTTTAGAAAAAAATGATATTAAAAACCTCAATATCATTTTTGAAGACCTATCCATAGATGCCCCACACGTATGGATTTGATGAAAAAAAAAAATTGAGTTTCAGTTCTATGTATGGGGAACCCCAAATATTATTGTTTTTTTTTCTATTTTTGTGTGAAAATCTTAATGCGGTTCACAGAATACATCTACTTACCAAGTTTCAACAGCATAGCTCTTATAGTTTTGGAAAAAAATGGCTGTGACTTACTCGGACAGACAGACAGACAGACAGACATGACGAATCTATAAGGGTTCCGTTTTTTGCCATTTGGCAACGGAACCCTAAAAATGAGATTGACTTCATTATGTCGACGGAAAGATCTCGGCTGATAAAGTCAACGCTCCGTCCAGAACCAAAATAACCCCAGAATCGTTTTAATAAAATAAAAATAAACTTTTTAATTCAGATTTAAAAATCCATAGAATGTTAGTACGTTTTGAGTGCCTTGGGAGCTCCGTGGACGATTATAACAAAGGGGATCGCCGTACAAAGAGAAAAAATAAAATTTTAGATCAAATATTACAGCTCATGGAACAGAGGTGCGGAATGATCCTGCAATCTTCAGAAGCTAGACTCGAGTACCGGCAGCTCAATAAATGGATCTCTAAATCCTTGAAAAGCGTCCTTCGCCACTTTAATACGGAACGTATTAAAGACGCGATAGAGCGCAACAAGGGCTCCAAAGTCTTTGCAAGAGATCTGTCTATTGGGCAGAGTCAGCTTGCGAAACTGAAGACCGACCATGGCAGAATCGTGTCCGCTAAACCTAAGCTGTTAAGAGGGATCGAGAAGTTCTATGGATAGTTATACACGTCCACCAGAAACCCCGTTATGAATCTGGCTAACGACCTGAGAGCTGGGTTGGCTCGACACTACACTGAAGATATCCCGGACGTCAGCTTGTACGAGATTAGGATGGCTCTGAAGCAGCTTAAAAATAGCAAGGTTATTACGGAATTACGGCCGATTTCCTGAAGGCCGGCGGAAAACCCGTTCTAAAGGCCCTTCAGAAGCTGTTTGGTTCCGTCATACTCGAGGGCAAAACGCCACAGGCATGGAACAGAGGTGTGGTGGTAGATTTCTTTGAGAAGGGTGACAGTACCCTGCTTAAAAATTATAGGCCCATTTCACTTCTGAGCCATGTCTATAAGCTGTTTTCAAGAGTCATCAGGAATCGTTTCGCGCGCAGGTTTGACGACTTCCAGCCTCCCGAACAAGCCGGATTCCGTAAAAGTTTTAGCACCGTAGACCACATACATACGCTACGGCAGGTTATACAAAAGACCAAAGAGTATAACCTGCCTCTCTGCTTAGCGTTTGTGGACTACGAAAAAGCCTTCGATTCGATCGAGACCTGGGCTGTATTTCAGTCTCTTCAACGGTGCCAGATTGACTATCGGTACATCGAGGTGCTGAAGTGTTTGTATGAAAACGCCACTATGTCAGTCCGGCTCCAGGACAGAGCCTCGAAACCTATCCTTCTGCAGTGAGGGGTGAAACACGGAGACGTAATCTCTCCGAAACTGCTCACCGCTAAACTGGAGGATGTCTTTAAGGTTCTGGACTGGCTTCAACATCAATGGCGAGTACATCACTCACCTTCGATTTGCCGACGATATAGTACTTGTAACTAGTAACTTTTTGTAATTATTGTCAACTTTTTATGTGTTTCTATGTTAATTAATTTAATTGGTGTTGTACCGTTTTAATTAACTATAAATAAATAAATAAATAGTAGTCATGGCTGAGACTATGAAAGACCTCAGTACAATGCTCGATGACCTCAGTAGAGCTTCCTAAAGAGGGGGTTTTAGGATGAAAATGGACAAGACAAAGGTCATGGCCAATGCTCGTGTGATACCCACTCCAATGAAGATCGGAGGCGCTACACTCGAAGTTGTGGACGAATATGTGTACCTAGGACAGACTGTCCAGTTAGTTAGGTCCAACTTCGAGAAAGAGGTCAATCGTCGAATACGACTCGTCTGGGCAGCGTTTGAGAAGCTACGTAAAATACCGCAGTATCTCAACACAAAAGTCTTTGACCAGTGTGTGTTGCCAGTGATGACATATGGCACTGAGACGTGGTCGCTCACAATGGGCCTCATAAGAAGGATCAAAGTGACCCAAAGAGCAATGAAGAGGGCTATGCTTGGAGTTTCACTACGCGATCGAGTGAAGAGATCCGGAGGAAAACCAAAGTAACTGACATAGCCCGAAGAATTGCCAAACTCAAGTGGCAGTGGGCAGGGCACATTGCTCGCAGAACAGATGGCCGATGGAGCCGAAAGGTTCTGGAATGGCGACCGCGTACTGGGAGACGGAGGGTTGGAAGGCCTCCCACAAGATGGACCGATGACCTGGTGAAGGCCGCAGGAATACTTTGGATGCGAGAAGCACAGAATAGGTTGAAGTGGCGGTGCTTGGGGGAGGCTTGTGTCCAACAGTGGACGTCTTTTGGCTGAAATGATGATGATGATGATTTGGTTGTTATTGTTAAAAAAAAATGAGTTTCGTGAGTTATAATGTCGTACTAAGGGTTTGTGTTGTTTTTTTTTCTATTAAGGAAAAGAAAAGCAATCATGTTTCTTTAGGGTTCGATTTTTAGAGTGAATCCTTAAATACTAATTGCATAAGTAAAATTTAAGAAATAATAATGTAGAAACGGATCAGATGAATGCAATTACTTCGCGATACGCTTTTAAGTTGCCTCTTTTCAAAACTTACTGTCAGAGTGTTTTCACAGGTAACATTTTTACTACTCAAAAAGATCGCTGGATGTCCTACGCGTTCAATACAATAATGCTTTTAGGATGCTGTTGCGATTGCCTCGTTTTTGCAGTGCCTCTGAAATGTTTGCCGTAAACCATACCGATGGCTTTCATGCCATCATCCGAAAAAAACGGCTTCACTCTTGAGCAGAATAAGAAGTAGTCATATTAGCATCCTGAAGGCTGTGGTGGAAGACACTTCCTCTGCCATAATAAGGCAATTTGTGAGAAGAGCCACACACGCGCGCTAGTCCACATGTATCGTTACGTCAAAGTTGCTGGGTGTTCTTCTCATTCATTTGTCTTTAGATTAAGTTATTAACAATAGTGTTTTAAGGAAATCTGTTACTAACAGTTTATGGATTTAAGTTGTACGATTATTATTTTTTTGAGACGTCCTTTTGGCATTGGCCTACACCCCAAGTAGGGATGTGGTGCAGAGTGCTATCATCTTCTAAATGATAGCCTTCTTATAAACTTGAAGTTTTAAGCTACAGGAATGAGTTCATGCCTATGTTGCGTACGTACAGCGGCTAGGTGTCCCGCCGTGCGCCGCGCGCCGCGCCGATATCTGCAATCCATCTGGACGGTGCGCGACGACCGTAATCATATCATTCGCAATATTCATTCAGTTGAACTTCACCATGTCAACGACTCTTGCCTCACTATGGTGCCTGTATAAATAAATGTATTATATTGTATTTACCTTGCAGAAATTATGCCAACAAGTACTTCCAGCTCGTAAAACGATCTACTTCAGAGACAAGTAACAAACTTGTGTAGAACTAGCGTTTCACGAAATGGCCGCTACATGTTTATTAGTTGTGCTCGTATGTCAGATATAAAGAGAGGATCGGCTTTTTATGTTCGCTGAAGCAGATGCAGCGCTACAAAGGATTCAATAAAGCGGGTTACGGCGCTTTTATATACTCGACAATAACTTTGCCCTAGTTTTGACTTCTCAAAGAGCATTGTTTTCATATGCCAAACATATTTATGGGTTCTTGTTGGATCGTTTGGATAGCGAGGTAACGTTACAAAAGTGTTAACATGGGGACGCGAAGTCTGCCTCAACCATTCGTTTTCTTCGGGTCATGTTAGATACCTACCTGCCCTTATTCATAACTTGTATCGAGGAAATTAACAGTCATAAAGCCTTTTATTGACACATATGAAATGAATAAGTACTTGCATGAGTAAGTACAATAATTTTTGGCAGGCTCTTAACATGTCCTAATGCGCAGGCCGGCTCAAGTCTCAAAAATGCTTGAGAGCTTGCGGGCGCGCGGGCGGCGAGCAATGGGTAGCTCGCCGCCCGGTAAGGACCAGGCTCGGGTCGACGCCGCGTAGTGTTCCACGCGCGCCTCAAAGAAATATTAGCAGCACTGAAGGGGTCTGCTAGGACCGATGCCTGCCAGGGTCGCGAGATTGTTCGAAAGAGATACCGTGACCCTAGCACATGGGCAACTGAAGGAACACGGGTGGGTTTTAGTCAGTAAAAGTCTGACACGCCCTCCCGCTCCGCCCAGAGCGGGAGAAGTCATTTGATGATTTCCCATCCAAAAAAAAAGGCTTATGACGCAGATGTCGCGATACATCAGTGTCTCGAAGATTTTTGTGAGGGGTGGACCATGACCATAAACGTGATATTTTCACCAAATTAAATCGAAAACTGCACATTTTTAAAGATTTTTGAAAAAAAAACATATTTTAATAGTATAAATATATGTAGGAGATGGCATGCCTATCTCGCTCTCATCAGCCATATTTTTGATTTACTGTGGGCGTACTATGGTAACTGTTGGTTGATGCGCACTAGAAAAACCGTTATACTTCAAATCAAATTATAATTTAAACGAACAAAGTAATTGCACTGGCTATTCATACACTATAGGTACACTTCACAACTACACGGAACGCGCGACAGTTTCTAAACTTGTTCACTGCTTGACCGCTACCGAGAGACTGAACTTAACTCTGGTCGAGCGTTAGGTTGTAGACTCTGTCGAGCGCCGCTTGGGGGCGCTGGCGTCCCGATTAGTCAATTGAGCGACTAACGTATTGCTGACACGGCTATCCTGCATGCACACGTCCTCGTGTGTTAATCTGCAACCAAAAATCAACAACAGTGCATGTCCGACTCGGCCAATTCTGACCTTCAACAAAAACAAAACAGTACTTCTAAATTAACTAAACGACATTTCATTAATTACAGTAAATATCATCTACCAGAGCCGTGTACCATCGTTATTCACATCAACATCTTTACTAAGAGCCATAGATAGACACCGAGAAAGCCACACACGAGTAAATCACTCTAACGCCACGGCTCTCCAGCCGAGCAGCAATCTCATTGCTTTCACGCATCCAGCGCATGGATCAAAACTTCTGTACGCATATCCATCTAGTGGATCGCTCGTGTGCATCACCAGACTACACACTACGGTCTCTTCAGACCCCGACCTCCGCCAGAGTTAAACGCGCATCGCGCACCCACGGACTTCTTGAGTTGCCTCAAGAGACACCGATTTCTACCGGGCTACGACTACGTAATAACCACTGGTACGGTCGACTTTACGACGGCCGATAGAAAACCCTACTCGCGCGCTTCCCATGCCTTATACTTGCTCATCACCACTATGATCTCTATCTACTCCGACTGGTACATGACTTACTGGCATCTTTCTTAACCTATCGTGAGCGTATTTGTAAGAACGGTTAGAATTTAAGGCTTTTAACGTATTGCGATCACCATCCAAAACTTCCACTACCTTAAAAAGACCTCTGAACTTCCGATCTAACTTAGTCTGATTTCGATCTTCGTTTTCTAACAGCACGAAATCGCCAACCGAAAACTTTGTTACAGCTGCCTTGTCCTATCGGATCGAGCTTTGTCATATTTCGCACTACGTTTAATATTCTCTGACGCAATCTCGCGGACTTCATCAATGTTGACTTCGGTATCTACATCACTACACATCAATGATAACGGTCTCGCAACTTTGCCAATTAAAAGCTCTAGAGGTGAACCTTTTGTGACGCGGTTTATGGTACAATTTTACGTTAGCTGTACTTCTCCTATTACGGCTTGCCATGATTTATTAACGCTAATTCCTACAGCAGTTAACATTGTTTTTAAGACGCTCATTACACGCTCTACTTGCCCATTCGCACGAGCTGAACCGGTCGCTATTAAGTGCAAATCAACGTTTTTACTGTCACAAAAATCGCGAAATTCCTTACTCGCAAAACATCTGCCTTGGTCAGCTATAATACGAGTCGGAGCTCCAAAAAGCGCTACACTCTGATTGACTACCCGAATGCTGTACTTAGAGTCAATGTTGTTACTATTTTCTAAGGAACTGATTGTTTTAGAAATTTCTTCATCGCGTTTTACTCAGCTTGGAGCCAGTTGGTCGAGAGTTCTGTGACGTTTACGCACATTTGGGGGGGAAACTAATTTCTTAGGGTTTAACGTTAGTGGGTTTCGGGAAAAGAAATCCACATGAGACATCCGCTTATCCTCTCTGTACACCACATTAAAATCAAAGGACTGTAGAAAAGCCCACCATCTGTGCGCTCGAGGAGTCAAGTCGTGTTTACTTTGCGATGATTTCAGTGAGTTACAATCTGTAACGACACTAACCTTCCTACCGTGCAGGTATTGTCTGAAATGCTTGATAGAGTTTACAACTGCTGTGTCTCCAGCTCATAAGATTGATATTTACTTTCTGCTGGGGACGTTCGCTTGCTAAAGTAAGCTATGACATGGCGCCGGCCATCTACAACTTGAAATAAGATCGCTCCATAGCCTAAGCTACTAGCGTCCGTGTATAGCTCTACTGGGTATTGAGAGTCAAAAATCATTAAAACAGGGTTTTTGATCAAAATAGATATGACCCTTTGGCGTATCTCTTCATACTCGGACTTACGGATTGAGAAATTTATTTCGCTCAAAAAGAATACAATTATTCACTTCTATGAGGAAAACGAAATGGTAATTGTGTATTTCTGTGACTCCATCCAATGTATTTAATATTGTACAATTTCATTTAATTTCATTTATCCTTCTTTTATTTTATAGGATAAGTTAAATTAAATTAAATGAAATCAAATTAAATTAAATTAAATTAAATGAAATTGTACAATATTAAATACATTGGATGGAGTCACAGAAATACACAATTACCATTTTGTAAAAGAAATACACCAACAGATCACGTTATATTGACATTGCGGACTGCTTAGGTGATGTTTTTATCATTTCGCGCACTGTATGACAGTTATGTTTTGCAGCCCGCGCGCGCGATAACATTCAAAACAGTAACACGAAACATAAACAAATGTAGTGTTATTTTTTATGATAGTTTGATTATTAATTCATGTGTCCGTACCGTGCGAGCGTGTATTTTCAAAAGCGGGTCTGACATTAAATGAAAGACGGATACGTCCTAAGACAAAAAAAAAAACTATCTCAGTAGTAGTTGTGATTCGCGGATTCTGGCGCAAGCGCCAGAGCCCGCGCTTGCGCCAGATTCCGCGAATCTGTTGCACCCATCGTAAAAAAAAAAAAAAAAAGGTTTTGGCGTGCTCTGATCTCAAATCTGCGGTCCATTTTAGCGTAGGATGCGTGGTTCTGGAGTTATGCAAATCAATTAACTGTTATCTCATTGATTTCCGGTGGTCCTGCACCCTCATTAGCATTCCATTGTTCGCCTAATCCTTTTATCTATTATACTTCGAACACCTCATTACGTTGCGCCAGAACCCGCGAATCTGTTGCCCTACGGTTGATTTGGCGTTCTTATCTATTACTCATTGTATGTCTGCTTTTCTATGTCATCAATAAAACACATTCATTTTTATTTCAATATTTTATTACTTTTTTCTACAAAATATGAGCGGAAGATCTCATCCACAAAAATATCATTGTACAGTGTGTTCCCTGTAAATATGTTCGTAAAACTATGCATTGAACATCCCTGAAACTTAAATAGCAAATACATTAAGCAATATTCACCACAAACTGAAGTCCAATCATTCTGAATCCTATCAACATTCCAGTCCCATCTCTTACAATTCCTTTTCAAAAACTGGAGATGATATCGCTCAGGTGTTCGTCCATATGAATCAAAATATTGACCGATACCATTCGTATCGATATGTACAGCTACCCAGTGTGAACCTGGTTTATCATCCGCATCCAAATTGCATATTATATACGTTGGTACATGTGTATACATAGGTAGTCTATTAGCAGCATAAACATTATTTTCTAGACTGGGATGAATCTTTTTCATATGTTTTTGTAATTCTAGTGTATCCATGATATTACTGTTATTAGCAGATTATTACAGTACCAATCTATTCAATGGTTGTCATAGGAATGTTCAATTATAGTGATTTGTAAATATTAAATCGCATTCTTTGTGGGAGTCACAAAGCAGGTTGATGCCTGTTGCGAAGGAACGTGAGATAAGTTTGTTGACTCATAGAGTTACAATCAGTTTCGTTGTACTTAGTAATTTGCTTTAGATAAGAATGGTGCTATATAAGATCGAACAGTTGCAGTCATGCAGTCAGTCTATGGTCGTTTGACCACAGTGGATTGTATACGTCTACCAATACTACCTTTGTGTTACTTCAACGCATCAATGGCCATGGAGGTAAGTGTTTATTCTATTGACAAACTTACTTGTATTTCTGTTGTTGTTTCCTAACGTGTGTGTGATTAAGTGTAAACAAATTGATATTAACGTGATAACTCTGTTGTTGCAGAGATCATTCAGCTTCGCAGACGATAATGAAAATACCTATAAACAGTATTACTACTCGCCACTCTCTCCTCAACACGAAGAAGAGAGTGATGACATCGTCGTTAATAACACAGACGATGGTGGAAAAAGGAAATTGCAACCGATTGATCAATTTTTTGAAGTGGTACCAAAAATAAAAAGGAAGAAGCTGCTATCCTCGACTGTGACACGAGCTGCTAGAGATGGCGTATCATACATCTCTACAAATTCTGACGACGGAGACCAAGCGACGCATCTCATAAAAATTGAAATGTATGATATGAAGAAACTATCCAAGATTCCAACTAGTGATCACTGGAAGCACGCTACCACGAGGATTAAATATTACGTAAAGAATAATAAGGATAGCATCTACGACAACACAAACGGCCTCGTATACAATATTACAAAGACAATAGCAGAAAGTGAAAAAGTTAAAAAATACTTTTTTAACAATGACACTCATTAGTGGATTAGTGAATGTGATTCTGTTTACTTAAAGTACTTCTGTGTACTCATTAGATTTTACATGACTTTCCTAATCCTTTGCTAGACTATAAATATTGGACATTATTTGAAATTGGGTATCAGTTGCTCTACCAACACTTAACTGTTACTTACTGTGCTACATACTTTCTTCTTTATTATAAAGATGGAAAACTTCAGTGAAATGTGCACCAGTGCTTTCTTTTCCGCGCCCATTGAAGAGAATATAGAACAATCCAACAGCGAATTCAATCAGGAGCTGTCTAAAGTTTGTGATGAAATAGAGAAGCATGAACTGTTCGATTCATCGTATGATGATGAGTTGTATAATCAATGTTTGATGGTTGAAACAAAGTTGATGTAAGTATTAGAAGTACAAACTCAATAAGAAATATTATTGTAGTAATGTTTTATTTTAAGATTTGTCTAATAATTTTCTTTTTGTTACAGTCAACAACAAGTTGGAAGAGGTATCAAACGAGGTATCACTACTGATGAAAATAAGGTTACCAAGAAAGCAAAATTTGATGAAGGAGCTTCTACATCATCAATTGAAACCAATGACGTGGACAACAATAAGGTGGAATGTGATACATGTCATGTTTATATTAATAAAAGGTATCTAAACAACCATTTAAAAAGCAATTCACATAAAAATAATCTTTTAAAATCACATAATTCATTAACAAATGTTACAGTTGTTGAAACCGCTTTTGGCAATCGAATTTTAACATATAGAATTAATAGTAAAACACTTCAATCGGGACAATATTTTGAAACACCGGAATCGTTTTTAAATTCGCTAAAAATTGATATCTTATTTTTGATAAATGAATGTATTCAACAACATACAATTTTTAAAATAAACTTCATATTGCATGCTGATTTCATACAACAAACTAAAGATATTAAAAATACGTTTGATTTTCAAACGTTTAATTACATAATTTGTCAGGGAGATGACTTAAATATTTTTTATTCATCATTAATAGACACTGTAGTCGGTAAAATTTGTCAATTTGAAAAAAAAGATAGTGGTTGGAGTCTTAATCAAATTAAATACATAGATATGAATGTTAACAAATTCAACCCCCTACGTGGTAGTTCATATATCGACCTTCCTCAAGATATTAAATCAAAAAAAGCTGTAATCAATGTTAAAAATAATGATAATATGTGTTTCAAATGGGCATTACTCTCTGGTTTATATCCTGTATGTAAAAGTGTAGATCGGGTAGCATCTTACGCAATTCATGGAAATAAACTAAAATTTACTGGTATTTCTTTTCCGGTTAAAATTGCAGATATATCAAAAGTAGAGAAATTAAACAATATTAGTATTAATGTTTTTGGCTTAGAGTATAATAAAGAAAAAAAGTGTAATTCTGTTGTAGGTCCTTTATATTTAACAAAATGTCGTACACCTAATCATATTAACCTACTATATATATCGAATGGTACTAACAATCATTACTGTTATATTAAAAACTTATCGCGATTAGTTAGTTCACAAATATCAAGACATCATTGTGCAGTTTATATATGTGATTCATGTTTACTTCATTTCCCATCAGAGGAAAGACTTAATAACCATCAACAATATGATTGCGCTCACATTTGTACGGAATTACCAAACGGTGAGGATTCCAAAAAGGATTGGTTTGGTAAAGCAACCTCAAATAATAAATTAAAATTTGATAAATTCGCGAAAAAGTTGAAAATGCCCTTTGTGGTTTATGCAGACTTTGAGGCATTTTTGAATCCAATAGAATCATGTAGTAACGATCCATCCAAGCCTAGTACAATTAATATTCAAAAACATGAAGTGTATAGTTTTGGATATTACATTAAATGTTCATATGATAACAGATTATCAAAATATGAGACGTATAGTGGGTCAAACTGTGCACAAGTGTTTATGAATCGCCTTTGTGAAGATGTGAAAACAATATTTAAAAAAAATAGTTTCCAAAAATGTCTCGTTCCATTATCAGATGAAGATAAAATTAAAATTTCAAATTCAAACATATGTCATATTTGTGAAACTGAGTTAAATGAAGATCTTTTTTACGATTTTGATTGGCACACTGGCAGTTTTAGGGGTGTTGCACATCAAGTGTGTAGTTCTAAGTACAGAACCCCTCGTCATATTCCAATATTTTTACATAACCTCAGTCATTACGATGCTCATTTCATTGTCCATGCATTAAACCTCGATGATGACAAAGTTGAAGTTATTCCACAAAATAAAGAACGATACATATCATTTTCAAAACAGTTAACAATAAATAATCAACCAGTAAGTTTAAGATTCATAGATTCATTGAAATTTTTATCGTGTAGTTTAGATCAACTAGCTAAAAATCTTAATGATGATCAGTTTACAGAACTAAAAAGGAACTATCCTAATAATGAAGATTTTTCACGTTTAAGACGGAAAGGTATTTATCCTTATGAATTTATGTGTAATAGTGATTGCTTGAAACATCCATCACTTCCTGATCAACACCAATTTTATAGTTCACTCACAGATTCAAATATTTCAAATGATGATTATAATCACGCAAAAGATATTTGGCAACATTTTAAGTGTAGTAGTATGTCTGATTATTCCAATTTATATTTAAAAACTGATGTTTTACTTTTGACTGATGTATTCGAAAACTTTAGAAAGCTTTGTATTAAAACTTATGGATTAGATCCTGCTCATTACTATACTGCCCCAGGTTTAAGTTGGGATGCAATGTTAAAATTTACCAAAATAGAATTAGAATTGTTAACGGACTATGACAAAATTGCTTTTTTTAAAGCTGGTATTAGAGGGGGTGTATCTCAGTGTAGCAATCGTTTTGCTAGAGCAAATAATAAATTCATGGAAGATTATGATAGTGAAAAACCTAATTCATATCTAACATATTTTGATGCGAATAATTTATATGGTTGGGCAATGTCTCAATCTCTTCCTGTTGGTGGTTTCGAATGGATAGATTCTAATACAGATTATAATGTGTCGGATAACTCTGATTTCGGTTATGTTTTAGAAGTTGATTTGGAATATCCTGATGAACTTCATAATTTGCATTCTGACTTTCCGTTATGTCCTGAAAACATATGTGTGGGTAATACTAAAGAAACTAAATTAGTTCCTAATTTAAATAATAAAAATAAATACATCATTCACTACAGGAATTTAAAACAATGCATTGAAATGGGGATTAAATTAATTAAAGTACATAGAATTTTAAAATTTAAACAGAGTTCTTGGTTAAAGAAATACATAGACTTAAATACTAGTTTGAGAACGTTAGCTACATCAAACTTTGAAAAAGACTTTTTTAAATTAATGAACAATTCTGTCTTCGGTAAGACTATGGAAAATATTGAAAAAAGAGTAAACGTTAAACTACTAACTCACTGGGATAATCGTGGTAAAGTTTTAGGTGCTCAGGATTGGATTGCAAAACCAGAATTCCATAGTTTATCAATATTTTCAGAACATTTAGTTGCAATACAATTACACAAAACAAAATTAATTTATGATAAGCCGATTTATTTAGGATTTTGTATTTTAGATATATCTAAGACCCTTATGTATGAATTTCATTATAACTACATGATTAAAAAGTTTCATAATAAAATTAAGTTATTGTACACCGATACCGATAGTTTGATATATCAAATGTTTACAGACAATTTTTATGAGGATATAAAACCAGATCTACTTCACTATTTCGATACATCAGATTACCCGGAAAATAATATTTACGGATATCCAAAAATAAATAAAAAAAAGTTAGGTTTTTTTAAAGATGAGAATAATGGTAAAGTATTGAAGGAATTTGTAGGGTTGCGATCAAAAATGTATGCCTTAGAAATAGAAGATAAATTTATAGCAAAGGCAAAAGGGGTTAACAAAAGTGTTACCAAAAAAATGAATATGGAAAATTACAAATCGTGTTTGTTTAATAAAAATGTATTATATTGTAGTATGCTTCGATTTAAGTCAATCAAACACACTATTTTTACACAAAAAATAAATAAAACATCTTTATCATATAATGATACCAAACGATGTATTATGAACAACAACATTGATACATTGGCTTGGGGACATTATAAATTACGCTAAGTGTAATACTTTTTACTTTTATTTCTGTGTGTATATACAAATTTTGTACTGATTGTAAAATTATGATATTACTGTAATGTTATATAATAGTTTATTACATATTTAAAATTTATTGTTTGATTGTAAATAATGTAAAATAATTGTAGTTTTTATTTGTGTGCGTAAATTTGACGTTGAGGTGATTGTGAAATTCTGATAAGTACTAATTGTGTTAGAAATAGTATACAGATCATTTAGCAATATATATATATACAGGGTGTCCAAGAACCTGGCGTCCAACTGGATTCCCACGATGCCCCAAGTTCTAACAGTACTCAGAAAAATATTTTAAAAAATCCACCCCATGTACTTACAGAATTATACTGATTTCAAAAAAAAAGGGGAAATGAGCACCCTGTGACATACTTTTGAATGCTGTGACTGCTAATGCTGATAATTTCGATATTTCTTGGAGGTTTTGTAATCTAGGGTATTGCTGTGTCTAAATAGAATGTAAAAATAATGTACTTATTGTACCATTTTAAAATAAAATATTATTTTAACTAAAGGTGATATGGAAAACTATTGAATTTCGCAACTTTGACCGACTGCAGTGTAAAAAAAATGTACCAAAATAGTATGGCAAGTGACGTCAAATTTTGACGCGTTTATTCCTCTTTTTAAAAAGGTATAATACTTACACATTAATTTGAAAAAAAAAATTTTGATAATATTTTTACTCAACAACCCAATTTTTACGAAGTGCCTACCTACTAACGGTAACTGTCGGACCCTTTCTTATCTTAGAAACTGTTATGTTACTACTATTATTTACTTCGGTTCCAAGAGTGAGCAAGAAGGAAATACACACAGGTAGATGGGTTCCCAGTAGAATAAAAGCAAAGAATGTTAGTTTAAAGATATTTTATTACAATAAATGTTCAAAATGTTGACCACCCGCGGCAATACAAGCTCTCACTCTCCTTAAAAAGGACCGCTTTATGTTTCGCGAGTAACTTTTTTGACGTATCACCTGCACTGCTTGTGTTATCTTCTCACGAAGGTCAGCGATGTCATTAATGGGCTTCGCATAAACGAGCTCCTTCATAGTTCCCCAGAAAAAAAAATCCAGCGGATTTAAGTCAGGTGAGCGGGCTGGCCACGGGATTGTTCCTGATCGCCCAATCCACCTGTTCGGGTATTGCTCGTCCAAAAACTCTCTAACGGATACGCGAAAATGTGCTGGACAGCCGTCGTGTTGGAACCACATATCTGGTGGGGTCTCTTCTAGTAAGTTTGGCAAATCATTTTGAAGAAAATTTAAATATGATTCGCCAGTCAAATTCTCGGGCATCTCAAATGGACCAATAATATTCCCACAGAGAATACCGGTCCACATGTTCACTTTGAACCGGTACTGGGATCTATCTTCTCGCATCAAGTGCAGATTTTCCACATGCCACTCGTGCAAGTTGTGTAGGTTCATGTAGCCATCCTTCTTAAATGTTGATTCATCTGACCACAAAATTTTGTCGATAAAGTTTTCGTCTTCTCGATGTTTTTGCAGGATTGTTTCACAAAACGCGACTCGGCTCGGATAGTCTCGAGGTAAAAGACTTTGCACTCGCTGTACGTGGTACGGATGATATTCTTCTTTTTGGAGAATACTGTGTGCTGTGCTCTTCGGTATCCCCGTATCAGCTTCTATTCCTCGCACAGAGATGCTTGGATTTGCCGACACCGCCTCTAAAACTTCATCGCGTATGAAGTCATTTACGGGTCGTCCTTCACCAGCTACTTGATTGGGGAACCGCCCGTCACATAGTGATCTGTGCACATTAATGAAAACTCGATGGTCGGGATATCGCGTAGCCCTCGGATACCTTTCTCTGTAAAGTCTCGCTGCAGCTCGTCCATTACCTCTACATTCTCCATAAATGTAGTGCATATTTGCGTATTCTTGCGGAGTGTAGGTCGCCATGGTAGCACACACAAAACACAAACTGTCCAAACACAGGCAAAGGTCGTCGTAAAGAGTTCGTTTCAAAGTCCAGAGCACAAAGAGTAATCGAGTCCAATAAACAAAGCTTTAAATCGTAGTACGTGATCAATGGTAACAATAAGAGAGAGGTGCGTAGTAACGGCAGGAGGCAGTGACGCGTACTGACCGTACTGTTATCCTAAATAGCACGATCCCAGATAGCGTCACTATCTATCTCACTCGCACCTCTAACCTTTTTCTCCCTCACTCTTACCTGAATAATGGGGTACCATAAAGAAGAACCAGCAAATCGCAAAGATAGTTTCTGTCTTGCTCCCTCCTGTTGTAATAACGAATCACTATGGTGAGATGCATGCACATACCGTCCCTTACGGTCTAACCTGTTTTTTGAGAGGCCTGTTGTTATTTTTATGAGCATACAATAGTAATTCTTTAGAGGTTAGATTCAATTCGTCGTAAATTTTTCTTTCTAAGAATTCTGTAAGACATCGTAAAAATTGGGTTGTTGAGTAAAAATATTATCAAAAAATTTTTTTTTCAAATTAATGTGTAAGTATTATACCTTTTTAAAAAGAGGAATAAATGCGTCAAAATTTGACGTCACTTGCCATACTATTTTGGTACATTTTTTTTACACTACAGTCGGTCAAAGTTGCGAAATTAAATAGTTTTCCATATCACCTTTAGTTAAAATAATATTTTATTTTAAAATGGTACAATAAGTACTTTATTTTTACATTCTATTTAGACACAGCAATACCCTAGATTACAAAACCTCCAAGAAATATCGA
Organism: Aporophyla nigra; assembly: GCA_947507805.1. NCBI lineage: Eukaryota > Metazoa > Arthropoda > Insecta > Lepidoptera > Noctuidae > Aporophyla > Aporophyla nigra. Next base: position 282,644 of record OX382296.1, on the reverse strand, counting down.
AATTATCAGCATTAGCAGTCACAGCATTCAAAAGTATGTCACAGGGTGCTCATTTCCCCTTTTTTTTTGAAATCAGTATAATTCTGTAAGTACATGGGGTGGATTTTTTAAAATATTTTTCTGAGTACTGTTAGAACTTGGGGCATCGTGGGAATCCAGTTGGACGCCAGGTTCTTGGACACCCTGTATATTTAATTTTTACACCAAAATTTTCATTTTTATTTCATCCCTTTAAAACTCTAGACGTGTGAAATGTTTCACTTTATCCATCCGTTTACTGCTATTGTGGCAGGACCAAGTGGATGTGGGAAGTCAAATTTTGTAACAAATTTCATAAAATCAGTTAAAGAAATATGTAATTGTGATTTTAATCAGATCACATGGTGCTTTGATGAAATGCAGGCTTTAAATAATTTACCAAATGTTAACTATCATCAAGGAATTCCAAATCTTAATATGTTTGATGGTGAAAACCCACACCTTATTATTATTGATGATCTAATGAGAGAGTCTGATGGAAGAATTGTGGATATATTTACAAAAGGTAGTCATCACAGGAATCTTAGTGTATTTTATTTAACACAAAATTTATTTCATCAAGGTAAAGGTCAAAGAGACATTTCTTTAAACTCAAGTTATATAATTTATTTTAAAAACCCTCGAGATAAAACTCAAATAAGATATTTAGCACGACAAGTGTCACCAGATAACCCAAAATTCATTGAAGACGCCTACAGGGATGCAACTTTAGAAGCGCATGGATATTTAATGGTAGATTGAAAACAGAATACAAATGATTTTTGTCGTATCAAGACAAATGTATTCCCATTTAATGGTTACTGCACAGTCTACGTCCCCACGAAAGAGTTTAAATACACCAAGAATCAAACAATTCAAATCATTTCTAAATGATACATCATCGACTCACAACGCATAAACATTTGCTAAACGCTTTGCAGTTTAAATACACCAAGAATCAAACAATTCAAATCATTTCTAAGTGATGCATCGTCGACTCACAACGCATAAACATTTGCTAAACGCTTTGCATACGCTTAAACCAAAATATCAAAGAGCGTTACTTAAAACGTGTGATGAAGAAGAAATAAATTGTATTTGTGAATGTATTCATAACGTTTTACAAGGAAAGATACCTCTTAAAGATCAAGATAAACAAAAATTGAATAAAGACAAAAATATACTCCATAAACTGGTGCATAAGTGTAAACATAAACTAAGAAAAAATATTATTATACAAAAAGGAGGGGCTTTCTTACCAATAATATTAGGTGCAATATTGAGTGGATTAGTAAGTGGACTAGCCAGTTAACATGGAAAATGCTAAGAAAATGATACTTATTGAACCGGGATTGATTGAAAAATTAAAACAAGAAAATAAGGTTACTAGTAATTTGTCTCGATTAGATATTGAAATGCAAAATATTATGAATAGTAAGACGGAAGACCGAAAGAAGTGGATGTTATATTTACAAACACTACAAAGATACCTTCACTTTACCGAAGAGGATCGTCAACCACTCAGATTACCAATTTATTCTGATACATCTAATGAAGATTCAAATGGGTCTAAAATTGGTTTTAAAAATAAAGATAGAGATCTAAAAAGTTCAGTTGATGCTGAATCTTTGTTGGAGGAGAAAGGATCTATTAAAAGTATAGAAAGTGAGGCAAATCCACTGTATTCACCAACACAAATACTCAGTTTAATACCAAAAACTTATAATAAAAAAGGTGAGTCATTATTAAACTTAATTGGAACAAGTAAAAGTAAAATACGTTGGGATAATGAAGGCACAGTCATAATTGATAATGAAAAAATTCCAGGAAGTAATATTGTTGATTTAATAAATGATTCACTTAGACCCTTAAAAAAAAGTGATCCGATAGGGTGGGATAGATTTGCTAAAGCATTAAAAGATATTAAAGTACCACTTACTTATATTGGAAATCCAAAGAGATGTGAGTTTATTAACCAACTTCAAGTAAAAGATCTGAGCAAAACCTCTGAGATTGAAGTTCAAGAGTTTTCTACACCGAGCAGTGGAGATAAAAGATCTATAACTAAAATACGTAAAAAGATCGATTGGGAAAAATGGACCCCGTACTAGAAAAAATTAACAGGATTTATTATGATCCATCTAACCCCGCTGGTTTTGGTAGTATTGATAAATTATCAAAAGCTATGAAGGGTAAAATGGATAAAAAGCAAGCAAAGGAATGGTTACAATCACAAGAAACATATACATTACATAAACCCATTCGGAAAAAATTCCCGCGTAATAAGTACATTCTATCAAATATTAATGAGCTGTGGCAAGCTGATTTAAGTGACATGCGAACTTATTCTCAATATAATGATGGTTTCAACTACATACTTTGTGTTATTGATGTATTTAGTAAATATGCTTTTGCAAGACCAATGAAAAAGAAAAACTCAGAAACAACTAAAGAATGTTTTGAAAGTATATTTACTGAAAGTAATACAACACCTACTCACATACAATCTGATAAAGGTACAGAATTTGTTTCAAAAGATGTACAAAAATACTTTAAATCCAAAAAGATAAATTACTATACCACTAACAATCCTGATATTAAGGCTAGTATTGTTGAACGATTTCAAAGAACTCTAAAAATGAAAATGTGGCGTTATTTCACTCATAATAATACTTATAGATATATAGATGTTTTACAAGATTTAATATACTCTTATAATCACAGCATTCACTCGAGTATTAAGATGTGCCCATGTGATGTAAGTTCCAACAATATTATGACAGTTTGGACTAATCTTTATGATAGAGGGTCAAACAAACTTTCTTTAGAAAATCCAAAACCAAATTTCAACGTGGGTGATTATGTTCGAATAACTAAATATAAACATGTTTTCCAAAAAGGATATGAATCAAATTGGAGTGATGAAATATTTATTATATCTTCAATAATTGATAGATCTCCATGGGTTGTTTATACAATAACAGATTTACAAAATGAACCAATAGTTGGTACTTATTATGAAAGAGAATTACAGAAGGTCACTTACAACCCCACCTCACAATATAAAATAGATAAAATAATTGGCACTCGTTATTCGGGTAACAGAAAAGAAGTATTAGTGAAGTGGAAAGGTTATCCAGATAAATTTAACAGTTGGATTTTAGCTTCTAGTTTAAAAGAAATATGAATAAAGAAAGTTTTTATTTAACTTTGCTCAGCAATAGTTCAATGGAATACTTTCCTGATAACAAGACCACAAATTTTTCAACAAAATTACCAAAAGCTATGAAATTAGAAGGTGAATGGTCGGTTGGAGTTGTCGAGTTTCAATATCCATGCACCATGTTTACTGTTCAAGATCATGAAAATGTTGTATACATCACAAAAACCATGTTAATGCCTAATGAAGATAAACCATCAACAGTGTACTACAAAAAACATATTCCCGCTACCAACTACGATAACGTTGAACATATTTTAAGAGCGTTAAATGGTATCAGAGAGAGCTTGAAATTTCGTTATGATGAAATAACAAAATTTGTGTCTGTTTCTGTTTTGGATAAAAATATAACATCCGTAACATTATCACCCAAATTAAGTTTACAACTAGGTTATGAACCAAATACAAATCTCCTAGACAGAAATTTTGGGAAGTGTCCTGCTAATTTACACTTAGGGTTACCATCTCAACTATTTCTATATTGCGACATTATCGATCCTCAGATTGTGGGTGATGTTATGACTCCACTATTAAGAGTCATTTCATTAGATCCTTCAAAATACATTTATGGTGCGAATAAAATGTTCATTTTCTCTCCACCTCACTACTTACCTGTTATGCGAAGAGAGTTCGATACGTTGGAAATAGATATAAGATCGAGCACAGGACAAAAAATACCATTCTAGTTTGGAACCGTGTGTGTTAAACTACATTTCCGCAAATTATAATAATGTATTCTCCTCATGATCATCATAAATGTCCATATGAAAATTATTATTCACATCAAGCTGGATCAGGAGTTGGAGTAATTTATAAGGGTTCACCATACCAACGCGGTCATGGTATTGGGAGCTTCTTAGGAGGGTTATTTAGATCAGTTTTACCTTTACTTTCAAGTGGTGCTCGAGTGGTTGGTAAGGAGGCATTAAACGCTGGAGTAGGACTTTTATCGGATATGGTTCAAGCCCGTCCTATGGAAGCCTCAATAAAAGATCGTCTAAAGCAAGTTAGTACAAACTTAAAACGAAAGGCTGATGACAAAATTGATCGATTTAACATGACAGGATCTGGGTATACCGGTTGACATTTTTTACCGGCTCGACCTTCATATGGTGTGTTGTGTATCTAGAATAGAAGGCAGGAAGGCCTTCAGATTCATCGTAGGTGACTAAAGGAGCGCGGGACGCGGGTGGACAGGGATGCGTGTGCGGCTCGTGCGCCTACGAAAGATCCATGAGGCCGCCTATCGGCCGGCTTCAAAGGGTAGGACCGCGCTCCGAAATCAATGATACATGCCGCGCATTGAGTAGGGTGCGTATGATTTGAGTTTCGATAGATTTTAATTATTTTTTTTGGTTTTTTTTTTTCCAAATTTCTGTTTTTGTTGTTCTAGTAAGAAAATGTTACTTTAAATGTGTAGTATTTATTGCTAGATCAATTTAATTACATGTTATTCAAAAATAAAAATAATAAAAATTTCTATGCCAAAAGCTTCTATTCCGTTCACCTATTACCCCCATTTTTTTTCAAGACGCTAAAAAAAGTCACCCAGTATAAGTAAAAGAAAACGATTGGCCTCGTTCATTCCACCACTAACAGCTAAAGTGAAAGCTACGAAAAAACTTGGTCTAAAACCAAAAAACATCAAAGATATATTTTCAAATTAAGTATGTCTTTCCTTCATAATCATTCTTGTGAGTGCGTTAAGTCAGAATTAGATTTGTTTGCATTACCGTCTACACAAACAAGCATTGAAAATGGATTGTGGATTCACTACAAACCAATTTCATCTCTTGCTGATGATGGACCTATCGAGTTTCAAGTTCCTGGAACAGGCGATGACTACATAGATTTGTCTCATACATTACTCCACATAAAGGCAAAAGTATTAAATCAAGATTCAACAAACTTGATATCAGCTACAGCAGTAGCACCTGTAAATAATTGGTTCCATTCACTTTTTAGTCAACTCGATGTTTATTTAAACCAAAAACTTGTATCACCACCTAATAATACCTATGCCTATCGAGCATACATGGAAACCCTTTTAAACTATGCTCCTGCTGCTAAACAATCTCATCTTACTTGTAGTCTTTGGTATGATGATACAGCAGGAAAAATGGATTCCACAGATGGTAAAAACATAGGATTTGTTAATGGTTCACTTACTAAAAATCCATTTAACTTTGAAAACTATGGTATTAACTCTTTCAGCTTATATATTGATGGTCAACAAATACCTTCCAAAGCTTTGCAACCATCTTTTAATAATAATATATTTACATCAGCATATCATACTCTATTCTCGGGGACTGGTATTCACTTTCTTAATGAAGGAAATGCAATCTCTCGTGAACAGTATGCCAAAGGTTACTGTCTTTTAGCATTTGATTTAACTCCTGATTTATCAGCTAACTCATCAGCCCATTGGAATCTCATAAAGCATGGTAGTGTAAGATTAGAAGTACGATTTGAATCCTCACTAATACAAACAATTAACTGTATTGTTTATGCTGAGTTTGATAATATTATTGAAATAGATAAAAATAGAAATGTTACTGTAGACTATAGTAGTTAGGATTATAATGTGTGTTGTGTTTTAGATATATGTGTTATGCTTAATGCATTTTGTGTGTGTGTAACTAAAGGTAACATTATAAAATTAAATAAAACACATTGTATGCAATATACTATTTTTTATTTCTTTATAAACCTCCCCTATTAAATAAATAAATTAAATACAGACATATTATTGTCAAAATACCATTTTCTAATACACACAGCATTATTCAATGCACAATTCATTTTATGGTTCACACAATTAAAGTCAGTTTTATTTTTACAGAACTTTTTTTTTAATGTCGCAAAATTAGGACATCCTTTCTCACCTATGTCAATCACTTCACAGTTTGCACATAACTTTTTAATCCACGTAATCTTTTCCAAACCCTTTGTCATAATTTTTTTATTTTCTAAATATGGTAAAATAACGCGTTTAAACTCTTTGTAGTCTATGTAGCCTTCACTCCAGTAAATTCCTCGATTTCTTTCTAACCATCTCACCTGCTTTTTTTCTTCTAGTGTTAGGTAATGGAATGAATATGGTGGTTTCACCAAGAACGTCTGTGTATGATCATGACTCGCAACGGCCAATTCTTTGACAATAAAATGATTTAAAGAATCTTTAAATCCTTGGAGTTCCACTATAAGGGTGTCCGACTTCATGATATCTTCTTAACAATGTTACTTAATGGTTTGTATTCAACAATGCAATCGTTCAGAATGAGACAATATGCTGAAGTTTGATCTGGTATCTCCGAATCACTTTCAATTTCTACTCTCACATCCACAACTGGCCCTGGACGATGTCATCACTCTCTTCTTCGTGTTGAGGAGAGAGTGGCGAGTAGTAATACTGTTTATAGGTATTTTCATTATCGTCTGCGAAGCTGAATGATCTCTGCAACAACAGAGTTATCACGTTAATATCAATTTGTTTACACTTAATCACACACGTTAGGAAACAACAACAGAAATACAAGTAAGTTTGTCAATAGAATAAACACTTACCTCCATGGCCATTGATGCGTTGAAGTAACACAAACGTAGTATTGGTAGACGTATACAATCCACTGTGGTCAAACGACCATAGACTGACTGCATGACTGCAACTGTTCGATCTTATATAGCACCATTCTTATCTAAAGCAAATTACTAAGTACAACGAAACTGATTGTAACTCTATGAGTCAACAAACTTATCTCACGTTCCTTCGCAACAGGCATCAACCTGCTTTGTGACTCCCACAAAGAATGCGATTTAATATTTACAAATCACTATAATTGAACATTCCTATGACAACCATTGAATAGATTGGTACTGTAATAATCTGCTAATAACAGTAATATCATGGATACACTAGAATTACAAAAACATATGAAAAAGATTCATCCCAGTCTAGAAAATAATGTTTATGCTGCTAATAGACTACCTATGTATACACATGTACCAACGTATATAATATGCAATTTGGATGCGGATGATAAACCAGGTTCACACTGGGTAGCTGTACATATCGATACGAATGGTATCGGTCAATATTTTGATTCATATGGACGAACACCTGAGCGATATCATCTCCAGTTTTTGAAAAGGAATTGTAAGAGATGGGACTGGAATGTTGATAGGATTCAGAATGATTGGACTTCAGTTTGTGGTGAATATTGCTTAATGTATTTGCTATTTAAGTTTCAGGGATGTTCAAAGCATAGTTTTACGAACATATTTACAGGGAACACACTGTACAATGATATTTTTGTGGATGAGATCTTCCGCTCATATTTTGTAGAAAAAAGTAATAAAATATTGAAATAAAAATGAATGTGTTTTATTGATGACATAGAAAAGCAGACATACAATGAGTAATAGATAAGAACGCCAAATCAACCGTAGGGCAACAGATTCGCGGGTTCTGGCGCAACGTAATGAGGTGTTCGAAGTATAATAGATAAAAGGATTAGGCGAACAATGGAATGCTAATGAGGGTGCAGGACCACCGGAAATCAATGAGATAACAGTTAATTGATTTGCATAACTCCAGAACCACGCATCCTACGCTAAAATGGACCGCAGATTTGAGATCAGAGCACGCCAAAACCTTTTTTTTTTTTTTTTTTTACGATGGGTGCAACAGATTCGCGGGATCTGGCACAAGCGCGGGCTCTGGCGCTTGCGCCAGAATCCGCGAATCACAACTACTCTCAGTTAATATTTATTAGTTGTAATTAACGTATAAATAAAACAAAACAGGTATAAAAAAAACATAAATCTAAAAAAGAAAAACAATCATTGTACATAAAATCGATTTTTAAATACGCCAATAGTCATAGTCATGGTCAATAATCAATATTGCAATCCATGTTTATTACCAGTCCTAAGCTTGGAATGCCCTTTTGATTGAAATATTCCGTAGATTGGGGGTAAAGTATGAAGGAAAATCGACTTTATGGATATGAAAACAAAAGCAAATGTACGTTTGGACGGATCTCACATCACATATCATATCATATGCGGTATCTCATGTAATGAGGTATTTCTTCTACAACGCGAGCATTTCGTTACAATAGACATCGCTTATGAGTTATGACGCAACATTTCGTGTCATGTTTGGAGTCATGGTGTAATGAAACATTACTCGGGACGAAAAGTAATGTCATATGACATCACTTTAGAACGCACTGTTTTGCGCATGTCTATCGTCAACATTTACAATAAAATAGAATTAATTCTAGTCACGACATAAACAAAGACATTGAGCGATATTTTGCTAACTCCACACCACTCCACTATACTATCGAGATCAGCCTCATAATTTTAACTTCATCTGCAAACAGGTAGAAACTTGAGTGCTTGAAACGTGACGCAATGTCGTTAATGAAGATGTTATAGAGAATAGGGCCCAAGTGCGAGCCTTGCGGAACTCTCGATGTTGGTGAAAAAGAGTCAGACTGATGACCATTAATTACCACTTCTGGATTCCTGCCAACGAGAAAAGAAAAGAACTATTTAACCCTTATGTTAGTAACCGGGTACCCGGGTACCCACCACGGTGTATTTGTATAAATAGCTCAAAGAAAATTCAATATTTTATTTTAAGCTCTCGAATCGTCATTTATTAACTTAAAAGAAAGTTAGTTGTGAGTGCATTTACTTTATTTACTTTTTTTTTTTTTTTTTTAATAAGCTTAAACTTCTGCCATCGCCCAATTAACAACCAGGTACCCGGGTACCCACAGTAGAAAGTATAGAAAATAAATTGAAAATGGTTTCTATAAATGGATGCAACTTAATTTTATTTAAAAAACAAGAAATTTTACATTTTTTTTAAATAATTAATGACATTAAATCTAACATTTAACACACTGTATAAGATTAATCGAGTGCTCGTCACATACAGACCGGTGACAATTGGCACAGCTCTTACAAGTCTTTCGCCGTCTTTTTATTGGCAAGGCATTGCACACATGACAAGATCCTGTCACTTTTTTTCTTCCGGTTTTATCTTTTGGAACCACTGGACCAGGATTTATCTCGGTTGTTTCTGCTAGTGCATGACCTAAAATACGTTCAACAGCAATCTTTGTTGAGAAGTGACGCATTACTTGCGGATTTGCTGTGCGGTGTTTAATCATCGGCAATGATAGTTTTTCACTAAAATAAATAACAATATAAATTAATTTTTGAGACAAAAAATTATTATTTCTATCTTAACATATCTCGGGACCCTAGGATCGCGGTCTTTTGCAAGGCGTACGAGGGGCCGAAGCCAACTCGCAGAGGCCCCTTAAACAATTTTAAATGTTAAGGGGGCACCAACCGACGATTATCCCTATATGCACTATGCAAGTGCACCCAAGGACAATCCCCGGTTAGAGCAGATCTATTACAGAATATGGAAATAAAGCAAATTAGGCTATGGGTTTGGATGGCTATAGTGGATTGGTAACCACAATTATGGAAGGACTATGGCCCCTGCCTGATCAATGTTTTGTATACACGGAAAAAATGGCAGGGGGTGAATTGCACACTCAATAATGGGCCCCCGGAAACCGTCGCTGGCACATAGTGACGCAGTGACAAGGGAGCAACACTTCCTGAGGTGCTTGAGAAGTGGAGAGGTATTCCACGGCTTTCAGAACAGAGCCCGGAAGATGGTCAAGATCCCTACAAGCACTTAATGGAATACTTCCTTTCCTCGAGCACGTTAGCTCTAGCGAATCTCCACTAAAGCCGGCCAACAAAGGCAAGAATGGGGTGAGAGCTCCAAACCTCGTCAGTGTTCACTCCAGCCAGCCAATAAAGGCAAGCCAGAGATGAGGATCAAGAATTCTCCCGGGAGATAGGGTCCGTGGGGTCGCTTCTGCCCAACAGCACGCCACATGCTGCCCTACAGGTTATTTCTATCATTATTAGGAACAAATATTTTACTACCTCCAGGTTCAGCAGTTTCTACTTCTTCGTCGTCTTCCTCACTCTCGCTATCCTCTTCTTCTACTTCTAAATTCCCTTCAGCAATTTCTGCTGTATTATCTCCAGAATCTTCTGGTTCATCATGCTCTGAATTATCTTTTTGATTTGAAATTTGACGTCTAGCTCTATTCGCTGGAATTCAGTCTTCGTCATCACTTTCAGACGGCTCGCTCGAATCACTGTCATTTTCTTCAAGTAGTTTTTTCAAATATTCATTTTTTTAGGTTGCACTTAACCTAATGAATTAATTATTATATTATACAATGTCTTAATAATATTATTACACAAATTTACAATTAAAACATTTACAAATTTTATATGTATGTAAACTTTACTTACCTACTTTTACTACTTATACTACTTTACTACCTTTTGCTGTCTGTCCTGGAACGGTAGATCTGGCGTCGAACATTATGGTAGCAGAGCGTGGTTAGTACCGCGGATTCTAAAATTAATGTCAGAATAGCATTTAGCACCCCCAAAAACCTATTACACGATACCCATATCGCATCTTTGAGAAAAGGTTGGATCCGCTATCTTGGATTTTAAAATGAATGCCAGATTTGAAATAGCCACCCCCCAAAACCCATTACACGACACCCATATCGAACATTTGAGAAAAAGTTGCATCCGCTATTTTGGATTTTAAATGAATGCCAGATTTGCAAACGCCACCCCAAAAGCCACGACATCCATATCGAATGTTAGAGAAAAAAACAAATTAAAAGGAACTAATATCACAAAATATAAATACGTACATTTTATGATAACGGCTTTTTTTACGGAAATGAGCGCCAAATTTTTTCGCAAAATATCTGTCTTTGCGCTTTCCCATGTTTACTAAAACAAATATTTAAAAAAAAATGTTATAGTAATATGTAAACAGAAAATATGCCTACTAAATAAAAGTCATACTAAAAAAAACACAAATGTGATTTACCCTATTTCACTGTTTGCGGCAACGTATACTTACACAATAGATCTCGAATTATCGTTACCGGCGCGTCGCTGTACAATGAGACGTAACCACTCTCCGAGCTCTCGTGGAGAACTGAATATTCAACCCGTGTACGTTGCGTATGACTCAAAACAGCGCGTGAATCAAAACAAAAATTAATAATAAAATATTTAAGTGACATTTCGAAAATGTAAAAACTATAAATTGTAGTATGATAACTATAAATTAATATGAATTCAAGTTTGTGAAAAAAATTAACAGTTTACTATCAAAATTCAACTAAACACGAGCATGCTATTTTAAGATTTTTGTTCAATTTTACGAATTTTTGTTTATTAAACTATACAATATTTTTAATTTTTGCCAACTATAATCGGTTAACACATTCATTGTGGTGTTTTATTATTACATATTTTTTATGGTAATTATGGTAAAAGTATTGATTTTATCTCTGTAACAGTGACGGCTGTTTTGAATTATTTTGCACTGCTCAAATACCATTATGTTCGATAACTTTTTGCCATCTTGTAGGTACAAATAGTATAGCCAAAGAGATTTTATTACAAGTTCATACATACTATAATGCGAAAAGACTTTTTCCCCAACTTAATTTATATAAAAAATTACCTCAAATGGGTTCTAGGTCCTTGGTTTAATCGTACAGAATTCTTAAAAGTCTCAACTAGAATCAAATTATACCTCGATCCCGGAAAAAGCGTTTAAAAAATGTTTTGATGATTGGATTATTCGTTGGCGTAACTGCATCGTTTCTTAAGGAGCTTACTTTGGAGGTGATAAAATGAATTTGGATGAATAACTAACATTTTGTGATCTTTTCCCGGTACTTTCTTGACAGAGTAGTATATCTACAAGAACTAAGACTTAGTCTGCCTCTGATTGGAGCCTATTCCGACTAAACCCTAACAATGTGACCCCCCCTTGGATCCGCCCTTGATACTTGATGCGGAAAGTATATGATAATTGCAAGAGACGGCTACGATTAACGTTGCCTGCTCGTGTTACTAGACAGGGAAACAGCCACCTGTTGGCACGCAAGCGTGATTATTCAGTAAGTATAGCATAAAAGCATATGCTTAAGGCCGTCTTGTAGTGCGGTGTGTAGGTAAGAAAACGCTTCCTCACCCCCCGCTTAATAGGTATGTATCGAGCGTTTAGACGCAGCGAGCGAGCGCTCGGCAGCTAGCCGATGCTAGCGTTTGAACATGCCACAATGCAGCGTAAATGCAGAAGGTAAGGTATATTAGGGGAATTACGGGAATGTCGATTGCAAAAAATAGTTCTTCGAAAACTGGGAATGCCCGATGCCTGTAGCTATGATGCCAGCCGTAGCTTCTATGTTTGAGTCCAAAGACTTTTTCTCTTCAGTATCACCAACATTTTCTGAACTGACTGACATAATTTCTTGGCACATGTTGGGTTAGAGCTTGAATTTTGCCATGAGCCCAAATTTTCTTTCACCCATTATTTTAAAATAGCCTTCTTTACATTCAAACAACGCGTTGTGCTGTGCTTTCTCTTGCAATTGACCTAAAAAATAATTCACGTCTATAGTTCACCTACAAGCAACACTTTTTTCATCTGCGTTGTTATTCTTTACCTCAACAAACAAAGAATCGTCTCCGTCATTCCTAGAACAAGTGAATTTAAAATATCAAAAATATTTAAAAACTCAGATCACTGAAAAAAAAATAGCAGTAATATAATAATTTTATTTGCTTACATTTAATGGCTTCTATAATAAGTACATCAATAATTATAAAGTATTATACATACAAAATAAATAATAATATAAATTTCAAACTACTGAACAGATTTTTATTCGAATTTTCACCATTCAATCGATTATTTCCAGAGGAAAGTTTTTGATAAATATTTATGATTATTTTGGATATATTACCGAGACTTACCCTTGCAAAGTGGGGTAGGTCGGCTGGTCTATTATAATAACGATAACTTTATTAGAAAACCACCTACCAAAGAGACGCATTATCACGACACATAGTCACATAAAGTGTAGGGGGAACTTGAATGTCTGGGACAATATTATGCAATATCGCATATTGAATATTTCCTTGTTCATTGAACATATATCAAAATACAGATTCATTCGTTATTTAGTTATAATCATAGTACGAGAGAATGTATCTATTAAATTATAGTGAACTCACTGTAACTATTAGTTCGTTCTGAACAGAGACCATGTGACTAGATGGCGCTAGAAGTTACAAATGTATTTCGTTGATCACCTCGTTAACTTATTACAAATGAAGGCCTTTCTTTGTCTTTCTTTTTTTCTTATTTTCATTTTTTCGATTCCCTCTTAGATCGTTACCCCTGCGACTGATTCTGCTCAGATTCAAACTTAAAAATTGTATTTGACTCAACCACTCCTAAAACAAAACGAAGACTATTTGAAACTGTAACTGTTGTAACGTTATTGTAAATGTGTAAATTATGTTTTGTTTTTTGACGTCATAGACTTTTAGTAACTATTCAAAGATGGAAAAATCGGAACATGCATTGTGAAGTATCAGTTCTAGGCGAACCATTAGTAATAAAGTTAAAGTACTTATGTGGGATTTTCGCATATTGCATTCGAGTTATCTAGGGAGTGACAACTACCCATGGCTTTTTGTTCTCATTGAAGAGCTGCAAAATAAACTTCATGCAATCTGATACATTTCACGTCGTTAAATAATTTTAATGACGTGAAACGACATTTTTTATATAATATCGTATAGTATAAGAATTGATATTGAAAGATCTCGCTATAATTACCTAGATTTTTCAACATCAATTATTATACTATACGATATTTAAAGTTATTGAGCAACCATAAAAATAGTTTGAATAAATTCAATCTGTTCAGTAAATCTTTACCTACTGTACTTTTTTATATTGTGGCGCGGCTAAACAATGATTGTAGGTAAATAATGTTTGGAACTTTACGTTATCAGTTTTCAACCTTCTGTATGTTCTTTTATTCTTTTTATTACCCATTTTTGTTACAAACAACACAAGTTTTTATTAAATTGTTTATCTATTACAAAGCGCAAGCGCGGGGGCAAGTCTGTGGAACAAACGGCGTGCGTACAACCTCGAAGATGTCTCGGCGTGCACTGGCCGGTCGTTACGAACGCTTGCACTGCTATATTTCGTGTAAATTTGTTTCGTAAAAAAAAAAATAAGGAAATTACAAAATGTGTTCTCAGCCAGCCCTTAAAAACAATAAGCCCTATCTTTTGGTAATATGATAATTGATAATTGCTATCTTTTGGTAAAATTTTACATGGTTTGATGATAGAATCTCATAAAGATGACACTAAATCACTATTTAAAACGTGTACTCTTCAAGGTACACGTTTTAAATAGTGATTTAGTGTCATCTTTATGATTTTTTTTTATCGAGTCATTTGTTTTAATTCACGTTTCTGTCTCCACACAGCGCTTGATCAATTTTCCTTAACTATTTTTTTTTTTCGGAGTATTATCATTTTGTAAGATTTACAGAGGTTTAAAAAAGTTAAAAAGTACTGCAACCTCGCCTTAATTATTCAGTCTAATGTTCCTACTGCTGGGAGCTGGGACACACTCCTCCTCTCCGCTAAGCGGGCCCATAATAGATGTCACACATAACTTGTGTATTTTTTTGTTCTAATACATGTCGGTTTTCTTAATGTCAGACACGGTCTTTTGATGAAATTATTTACACAAAGCAATGCGCCTGTCTGGGTCGAACCCACAACCTACGACTCGTAAGTCGGAGCCGTTACCACTGGGCCACCAGTGCCCATTTATTCTGTATAGTCGGTAACAAAAACCAGTATCGTGATGGCAGAGATCTACAAAATTTTTAGGAATAGAGTTGGATAGAGACATGACGTGGAAAACTCACAGTAACGGTGTATGTAACCGACTGAGTCAGTATGCATACGCTTTACGAAATCTTGCAAAAGAGGTCAATCAAAGACCATTGATACCACGGCTACGTAACCTCTACATTACGTTACGGCATAATATGTGTATATTGGGGCAATTCCACAAACATGGAGATGGTATTCAGAGCGCACAAGAGATGTGTTAAAATTTGTTAAAAGTAATCTTCACCTGTTTGGAACATTTAGTCTGGCGCGACACAAAAATAAAATAGTCAGTAAACAACACAAAAAAGCGATTTTTAGTAAACATTTTCTAGGTATGGCTTCAAAGATTTATAATAAAATACCTAAAGTCTTAATGGACTGTAACGAAATGAATGAATGTTTTCTGAGTCCGATTTGTTATCTGTTTACCTATTGTTAATTTAATCTGTTTTTTGACCAATCTGATATTATTATACATGTCATATTGTATTTGACGAGATTATATTCCGACCGTAAATTTATTTGACATTTTATCAATAATTTAGACCTCACAATTTTTAATATTTATGATGCTATATTTTTTGTCAATTTCGATGTACTTATTGAACTGTATAATTTAGATTTTTCTTTGACATAATTAGTAACCAATCTTTGAAATGTATTAAATTGTCTTGTCATCATCATCATCATCATTTCAGCCGTAAGACGTCCACTGCTGGACTTAGGCCTCCCCCAATTTGGGGGGCTTTGCCATAATCGCCACGCTTGGCAATTGTCTTGTGTATGTTTATAATTATAAATAATATTTTGCATCCCTTAATGGGTAGGACATAATTAACTGCGCATCTACTCAACATCTCAAAATGTATATTTATTTCTATGTTCTGCAATAATTGAATTAAATTGAATTGAATGGCGTCTTCGTCCTACCGCAATATGTAGTGTCCATGTGTGGGTGCGACCTGCGCGTCGCCTCACAAGAGGTGACCACGTGACGCGGGCACCGGGCTGCGCGAACATATTTCAATCGTACATTCGGACGGAGGCTAGACTTGGATAGCAAATGAGTGAAATCATACTTCTTGCACATCTAATTACCGCTCATATACCTTGTAGCCGGTAGGTAAACACCGGAAAAACTGCTGAGCAATAATCGCACAGAATTATTTTCCGATTCCCCGAACGATGTGAGATACTCGTTTGTTACGTATGCATTGTAACGTTCTAACTTTCTTAGCTTAGTTGTTAATTATATTGTGCATACTGTGGTCTCCTATAAATGAATGGTTACAGTTTCATATGTTACAGCACCAGTATCTTCTTTATTCCGTACATGTATTTTTACAAGAGAACCTTGCGGTTACGCAGTCGCTGAAGAAGTGTGCGTCTGCCATCGCAAAATGGCCAGACATCACCTCCATTGCGACTCATGGAGGGGATGTCTCCTAACTTCACATAAATCAATACAACAACGAACTAAACATGACTTTTTTAAATAACTACCCGACAATTCCAATATTTACTAATCATTTATATACGTACAATGCATAGTATGAATTAGGCACCATTTTTATGAGGAATTAACAATTTGTAAATCGTTTCACACTCCCGTTGAAATTTTAAACTGAAACCAGCTACTGAACTACGATAATATTCATAATATTGCAAGAATTTACAGTGAATCACGACATTCGGCCGTCCGACTGCGTGCAAAACTCCGATGCACGCAAAATCACGACATTCGAGCGAATCCTGTTAATCACAGTGCATAGGACATGGAGTATTTGTTAACTATTATAATAAACAGAAGTCTAATCAAATATTATCGAAGTCAATTAAACCACTCTTAAGTTTACAATGATTATATCATAGTGTGCCTAAATGAGACATAACTTAGCACTCAAATACAATAGTAATTTATTCGTGTTTCATAATGTGTGCAGAGTAAAATCAATCTTTATCATCATTACACAATAATATATATATATATATTTTAATTATAAGTAACAAATGACTCAAATGTGTTAGTAACAATATTTCTTATCAGCTATGTTAGTAAACTTATCCTACACTTAACTTACACTGCTTTGTAGTTAAAAACGAATCCCTGCTACAAGCTTAACACTCAAGTGGACAGCCTGCAGCAGCGATTCGCATAGACGCAGTCCAGTCTAATAAATAAGTATAATATGTATAATGGTTTAAACACGAAAACTTAAAGCTGCACAATTTTACAATGTAATTTATAGTAATTATACTAACAATACTCTTTATCTGAACCGGTGTCGGAATCTGACGTAAGGGAGGAAGAGCTAGAGGATCTATTAATCTCCAGTGCTTGGATACTTATCCAAGGACGCATCCTATCAGAGGCTATAACAGACTCGTACTTTCTTGCGTTAAAACCGGGGACATTCGCAATTTTATAACGGTCATTTCCTAAGCACTGTGTAACCCTATAAGGACCTACGAATTTTGGTAAAAGCTTTTTGCTTTTGCCATCATTCTTAAAACTAATCTTAGTAATCTTTACTAAGTCTCCTATAGAATAAGAAGATGCTGGAGACCTTTTGTAATCATAGGCTTTCTTTTGACGGAGTTGACTGTCTGTTATGTTAATTGATGCTTCCTTTCTGATTTTATCTATCTGTTTTCTGCCTACTGAAACATCAGAAAATGGATTAAGGAACTCGTCTTTCGAGATATTGGGAGTAGAAGAACTTAAAAGGGTCGTCGAGGATTGATTGGCATTATAGTTCTCATTTAAAACAACAGCTGTATTGGGATTATTGGTGAAGACGGATGATTTGCTAGAAGCTGGTTCACCACTGGATTCGATATTGTCGATCGTTAACATATTATCAATAGGACCATTCAGTTTTACCCCGAATAACAGTTCTGACGCACTTTTTTTTGTAGTAGCATTAATCGTATTATTTATACCCCATTGGACTTTACCCAGCTGCTCGTCCCAAATACGTTCATCTTTGCCATAGTTTTGTGTGGACAAAGCTGCAAGTATAGTTTGGTTGAATCTCTCCGCTTGGCCATTTGCCCTGGGACAAACAACTGCGTTTAGTATATGTTTGATACCTTTACCTACGCAAAAGTTATTAAATTGAGTTGAAGTAAAAGCCGTCCCACGATCCGATATAATTCTATGCGGTACACTGAAATCGTTAAATAAATTGTCCAGAACTTTAATAACGTTTTTTATTTTGTATCTTTAACTGATTTGGCAAAAAGGTATTTCGTGAAGCCATCCACTATCGTCAAAATGTAGCTATTACGAGATTTACTCCGTACAAATGGCCCCAAGTGATCCAAGTGTAGCGTGTGAAAGGGTTCTTCCACTTTATGAATGGGATGCAAAAGGCCAGTCCGCATCCGGGCCGCGTTGTCTTTATTATATGCACGGTCTATACACGCTGCGACGTATTTCTTGACAAAATGCCTCAATTTCGGGAACCAGTATCGGCCCCGAATTCGCTCTAGTGTCTTAGCAAACCCAAAATGACCTACATCATCATGATTTGCCTTGCACACTTGCCACTTAGCGTCCTTGGGGATGACTAAACGAAATTCGTTCCCAATCTTCCTATGCAACGAATGATTCATTATAGCGAAGTTCTTTTTTATTTCTACAACTTCCTCAGTGATACTGGGCTTCAGAATTTTAAAAATGTGCTCGAGTTTTGGATCTGCCATCTGCAGAGTGAGTATCCAGTTGTCTGTGCTAATGTTAAAGGCATTGAGGATCTGACTGGGATTATCTCCACATGGAGGATTCCGACTCAGGGCATCAACATGGCTCATTCGACTACCTGGCCGATACTCAATTGTGAAGCTATACTCGCTAATTTGCAACCACCAACGTGCGATACGAGGGATTAGGTCTCGTTTAGTCAGAGTGGTTCGTAATGCATTACAATCAGTATACACAGAGAAGTTGAGCCCTAACAGGTAAGAACGAAATTTCTTTAACGTGCAAACCACAGCTAACGTCTCCAACTCGTAAGAATGAAAGTGACGCTCTTCGGGTGTGGTCTGCCTACTAAAATAAGCAATGGGTTTTAACACCCTAGGACAAGTCTGCCACTGCATTAAAATACCCCCCAATCCGAGAGCACTAGCATCTGTATGTACCTCAGTGTCTAACTCTGGATTGTATAAGGCCAACAGCGGACGTTCAATTAAACGGTCTTTTAGAGTTGCGAATGATTTTAACTCTTCGCAACTCCATCGCCATTGTACATCCTTTTTGAGAAGTCTTGTCAAGGGTCTAGCAATTTCCCCAAATCCTTTAACAAATCTGCGGAAATAACTCGCCAGACCGAGGAACTGCCTAACTTCGTGTACATTTCGCGGTGCTGGGAATTCTCGTACAGCCAAAATTTTACGTTCACTAGGCTTTATACCTTCCGCAGAGATTTCATACCCCAAATATATATATTGAAAGATTTAATGTGAGACCAGCCTCCTGAATCACGTTAAGTACGTCCTCGAGCCTATTAAAACCTTCACTTATGGAAGTAGACGGAATTAGGAGATCATCCATATAGGCTAGTGTAGACGTAAATCTTCGTGAGCCAAGCAGACGATTCATCATTTTTTGGAACACTGAAGGTGCATTGGCCAACCCAAACGGCATACGTTTAAATTCATAATGTCCGTCCGGGGTAACGAATGCAGTCAGATGACGGCTCTGTTTATCCATCGGTATCTGATAATAGCCTGAAGCTAAATCGAGACTGATAAAGAACTTATTGCCACTTAAATTTGAAAGTTGGTCGTCAATAATCGGCAATGGGTACTTGTCTTTTAAAGTTTTATTATTTAACGCCCTATAATCAACACAGAGCCGAGTTTCCCCGTTTTTTTTACTAACTAACAGTATGGGACTAGTATAGTTTGAATCAGACTCTTGAACGATATCATTCTGAACTAACTCATCGATTATCTCCCTAACCTTTTGGCGTTCATGGTGTGACAGACGATAGGGTCTATAAACAACTGGGGTTTTATCCTGCAAGTTTATGTTCATTACAGTGCCTTTTGCACAACCTAGTTCACTAAGATTAGCAGCGAAGCAGTGTCTAAACTTTTGCAAGAGCTCGTACAATTTTTCACGAGTATTTTGATCCAAGTCATGTCCTACTTTAATATCAGATTTATTTAAGGGCAATAACTCACTTTGAGTTTTATCCGACCGCACGACCAACGTTTTAGTCTCTGTAATGGGTTTAACTCTAGCTATTAGATTATTTGCTTTGAAGTTTACAGGAGTATTCGTCAAGGCAGTAATAAATATGATTCCTTTGCTGTCCTCTATCCTATAACATCCTTGATGTAGATAGTACTCTTGGTTTGGGCACATTCTAGTGCCTCCGTGGGAGTATACGTCACCCGTATATGATTCGCGTGTGTAAACTTCAACTAGCCCTCCTTTTGATATGACTACTTCGTTAGTAACGTAAAGATCCAGAACCATATCCCCTCTGCTAGACACACCACAAGGGGTATGGTAAAAATTAAGCCTCTTATTATCTTTCTTCACCATTACAGATGGCTGTTCAGTGAAATTCTGCCCTATTAGCATTGGGGTATCTAATAATTCATCGTCAACAACCAAAATTCTCAGCTCACTTTCTACTTCATCAATTCTAATTAGAACGGTGGATTGAAACTTAGGTTTTACTATGGAATTACCGAAACCCTTTATAGTTGGCAGTGACTCATGTTGTTCAGAGAGACCAAAAATTTTACCTTCTGAATTCCTAATCATGCTGCATTCACTCCCAAAATCGATGTAGGCATTTAGCTTAGTACCATTAACGTAAGCAATTGTATTAAATTTGTTGTTATTGCTTATCGGGTTATTCCCAACAATGGTATCCGACGTCTCCGGATTTCTCTTATTTAGAAGATCTTCAGAGGTTAGTTTTAATACTTTTTTTTCAGCATTCTGAGTAGACTGGCCCGTGACTTCTTGTAAGGGTTTCTTATCACACCTATTTGAATTATGGCCCACTCTGTTACATTTGCCACATTTTATCAATGGCTTGTTGCAAGTATGGTAAGTATGCCCATGCCGACCACAATTAAAACAATTACTTTCGGTTCGCTTATTATCTGTCGAAGCCCTAATCTGATCGCTATTGTTTGCACGAAGGTCCCGTTTCCTAGAGGGTCGTTCGAAAAAACCTCGCTTAGGGTCCTTCGTTGCTGTGGTTTGCTGTTGCGATGCTAGGTAGTTTAGTAGATCCTCAGGTTCATTACACCTAAGAGCTTGAGCCCCGTTTCTAACAGAGTTGTCATTGATTCCATGTATAATACAGTCGACAGCCTTGCGACCGAAAATCTCGCACCTACTTAGTAACGATAATTTATCATAGAAGTAATCTTTAAAAGTTTCGTCAGTGCTAGATTTTCGGCGTAACATTTCTTCTAGAAGTTTACCAAAATTTACATCGTTTGGAAACGCTTTCCTAAATTTATTCTGCCATTCCTCCCATGAGAAATCGAGCGATGGAAGAGACTCGTACCACTGTTTAGCCAGACCACATAATTTTTGAAGTGCGTAATGTATGGTTTGTGTTTCATCCCAGCCATAAATTACGGCACACTGATTGACTTTCGTTAACCACCGCTCGACATCCTGAGACTTACTGTTTAGGTCAAACTCGGGAAGCACATTTGTTGTAGGAGTAGTCTTACTTGATTTCTTTTGAAGAGCAGTTAATATATTCAGCAGGTCCTCGGCTGTTATTCCTCCTCTGGACCTTGTCTTCCTTCTAGGCACGATAGACTCATCGGATTCAACGGGAGAAGACCGTCGTCTTCGTCGGCTTTGTGATTGAAGTCGCTCTGGAGTATATCTCTCGTTTTCTACACAAACAATCACAGATAGTCAGTATATGTATAATATACATTTCTATAAGCACTAGCTCACCTTGCAAGAAATCACATAAACGTCTAGGTTAATCTCTGCGTTCAGCTACCTACAAGGCTGCATAGGATTCTAAACTATACTCGTACATCTCTAATCAGCTCGACTACATGGCTGAACCAGAGTGCCCGCCGCATAGGGGTCTCACACTATACGCGTACATCTCTGAGCAGCTCAATTACATGGCTGAACCAGAATGCACGCTGCATAAGTGTCTTACACTATACTCGTACATTTCTGAGCAGCTCACTTGCGAGGCTAAACCAGAGTGCACGCCACATAGGTGTCTTCCACTATACTCGTACATCAGTGTACAGCTCACCTACGTGGCTGAACCAGCGTGCACGCCACATAGGGTCTCAACTATGCTCGAACATCAGAGTGCCCGCCGCATAGGGTCTTCCACTATACTCGTACATCACTGTACAGCTCACTTACGTGGCTGAACCAGCGTGCACGCCGCATAGGGTCTCAACTATGCTCGAACATCAGAGTGCACGCCGCATAGGGTCTTCCACTATACTCGTACATCACTGTACAGCTCACCTACGTGGCTGAACCAGCGTGCACGCCGCATAGGGTCTCAACTATACTCGTACATCAGAGTGCACGCCGTATAGGGTCTTCCACTATACTCGTACATCACTGTACAGCTCACCTACGTGGCTGAACCAGCGTGCACGCCGCATAGGGTCTCAACTATACTCGTACATCAGAGTGCACGCCGTATAGGATCTTCCACTATACTCGTACATCACTGTACAGCTCACCTACGTGGCTGAACCAGCGTGCACGCCGCATAGGGTCTTCCACTATACTCGTACATCACTGTACAGCTCACCTACGTGGCTAAACCAGTGTGCACGCCGCATAGGGTCTCAACTATACTCGTACATTAGAGTGCACGCCGTATAGGATCTTCCACTGTACTCGTACATCACTGTACAGCTCACCTACGTGGCTGAACCAGCGTGCACGCCGCATAGGGTTTCAACTATACTCGTACATCAGAGTGCACGCCGTATAGGATCTTCCACTATACTCGTACATCAGAGTGCACGCCGTATAGGATCTTCCACTATACTCGTACATCACTGTACAGCTCACCTACGTGGCTGAACCAGCGTGCACGCCGCATAGGGTCTCAACTATACTCGTACATCAGAGTGCACGCCGTATAGGATCTTCCACTATACTCGTACATCAGAGTGCACGCCGTATAGGGTCTTCCACTATACTCGTACATCAGAGTGCACGCCGTATAGGATCTTCCACTATACTCGTACATCACTGTACAGCTCACCTACGTGGCTGAACCAGCGTGCACGCCGCATAGGGTCTCAACTATACTCGTACATCAGAGTGCACGCCGTATAGGATCTTCCACTATACTCGTACATCAGAGTGCACGCCGTATAGGGTCTTCCACTATACTCGTACATCAGAGTGCACGCCGTATAGGATCTTCCACTATACTCGTACATCACTGTACAGCTCACCTACGTGGCTGACCCGCGTGCACGCCGCATAGGGTCTTCCACTATACTCGTACATCACTGTACAGCTCACCTACGTGTCTGAACCAGCGTGCACGCCGCATAGGGTCTCTATACTCGTACATCAGAGTGCACGCCGTATAGGGTCTCAACTATACTCGTACATCATCAGTGCACGCCGCATAGGAGACTAATATATTTACATATAATATACATATAACAGTACATATTTATAATCATTAGGAATTGCCGCAATCAACAATGTTAAGCTTCTGCTTAACTATAAGACAATATAGCTACTCAAAAAGAATCCAGTGAACGGAACGGATCGTTTAAATATTGTTCAAATTGTTGTAAGTGAAATCTTGTAGCGAAATTCCCAACATTTACTGATACGATTTCTGTATTTTGGAAGTTGTCCAATACAGTGATTACTCTATCAAGGAATGGGAAATAATGTAGGGCCATTTACATCAAAACATGAACCCTTGGATGTGAATTCTATTCATCTTAATACCCGGTTATCTGATAATTGTCATAAATCCAACACCATAAAAGAACTTATTACTTTAGATATGTTAAATATTGGCCTCAAAGTAACTCAGACTGGAAAATATCAGTTATTAGACCTCCTGAATAAGTAACGGGACTGTTTTGCATTTAATAATATGTAGGAGCTTGGACTGACTCAAATAACCGAAATGACAAATTTGCTTATGTTCTTATAATATTTTGTGCATCAGATTTTAGTTTATCTTTTTGTGTTTTGTTCTGCTTATAGTATGTCATTGATTGATGTAATGTTTAAAACTATGTTCAAGCTGAAATTTATTTGTGGGTAAAGGAAACTTTATTTTACTTAATGTAATTAGACTTACTTGATTTATTTACCTACCACAATTCGATTTTTTTTTTCTTGTATTTGTAGTTTTATTTGTTCTGGTATAAGGCCATACCCTGTACGGTAGAATGGCCGAGTTTAATTTAGGAATGTGGACATTCCTATTGCAGAATGGCCGTCTGTTAGCGATCCTCACTTTTAAAGAAAAATAATAATAAGTGAAGGTGGAATTACATTGTTGATTTGACAGATAGTCGAAGCGGAGCAGCCCGGACGGGCATTATCTATTGTAACGTTAGGCCAGTACGGCTTCCGCAAGGGGCGCTCTACGGTGGACGCCATCATGCGCGTGCGAGCCCTCACGACGGGGGATGCACTGGCCCGGGGTGGGGTCGTCTTGGCGGTGTCTCTAGACATCGCCAATGCCTTCAACACCCTGCCCTGGAGTTGCATCAGGGAGGCACTCCGGTATCACCGGGTGCCGACCTACTTCTGTCGCGTGGTCGAGGCTTACCTGACGGATAGGGCCGTCATCTACCCCGGTCATCAGGGAGAGTGGAACCGGCGAGAGATGTCGTGCGGTGTCCCACAGGGATCGGTTCTGGGGCCGCATCTGTGGGACATCGGATACGACTGGGTGCTGCGCGCCGACCTCCCTAACGGCGTCAGCGTGGTTTGCTACGCTGACGACACGCTGGTCCTGGCGCAGGCGAGGTCGTACGAGGCGGCGGCCGACTTAATGACACGCGGGGTTGCGACAATCGTCGAAAGAATCCGGCAATTGGGACTCGAGGTGGCTCTGCACAAGTCCGAGGCCATGATAAATGATAAATGATTTTATTTCTGTAAGTAGGTTTGTACAAACACTTTTACAAGTCAATGAAATGTTTTTTTAAACTAGATGAGTTCGGCGTTTCCTAACTGACTACTCTGAGAAGAAAGGCCGAAACAAACTCAGAGGTCACAGTCTCTTTTAAAAGTCCAGACATAATATTGGTCACAACATGTGAAGACCATGTAGATTGGTGACTGAAATGGTCTTTTGAGGAAAGAACCACACAGATTGAGTGGACCTGTCCAGTCAGTGCAAGCATTTGTCACTAATCGTTTAGCTCAACTCGGAACATAGAACATAAGGAGCCCAACGCTGTGACGAACAATACCAAAGAAAGGACATTCGGGTAGGCCACATAAATTACTCAAACTGCCAGATTATGATTACTGAGAAAGAAAGAAAAAAAAAGAATAAAATAAAATAAAATAAAAAGACCCACATAGACTTCACATTCACAATAATAATCAAACTTATAACACCCCTCTTTTTCCGTCGGGGGTTAAAAACAATATGATACTTAACAAAGTAAATATTCATGTCATTGTACATAAAAAAAATTATCAATGTCAATGTGTATATAAAAAAAAGAAACGGATATAATTTTGTTGGTCACAACATGTGAAGACCATGTAGATTGGTGACTGAAATGGTCTTTTGAGGAAAGAACCACACAGATTGAGTGGACCTGTCCAGTCAGTGCAAGCATTTGTCACTAATCGTTTAGCTCAACTCGGAACATAAGGAGCCCAACGCTGTGACGAACAATACCAAAGAAAGGACATTCGGGTAGCCCAGATAAAATACTCAAACTGCCAGATCATGATTACTGAGAAAGAAAGAAATCAAAATAGAAAAAATAAAAAAGGACCCACATAGTCTTCACATTCACAATAATTAAAACAATATGATACTTTACAAAGTAAATATTCATGTCATTGTATATATAAAAATTATCAATGTCAATGTGTATATAAAAAAAAAAAAAACGGATATAATTTTGTTGGTCACAACATGTGAAGACCATGTAGATTGGTGACTGAAATGGTCTTTTGAGGAAAGAACCACACAGATTGAGTGGACCTGTCCAGTCAGTGCAAGCATTTGTCACTAATCGTTTAGCTCAACTCGGAACATAGAACATAAGGAGCCCAACGCTGTGACGAACAATACCAAAGAAAGGACATTCGGGTAGGCCACATAAATTACTCAAACTGCCAGATCATGATTACTGAGAAAGAAAGCAAAAATAATAATAATAAAAAATAAATAAAAAAAGACCCACATAGACTTCACATTCACAATAATTAAAACAATATGATACGTAACAAAGTAAATATTCATGTCATTGTACATAAAAAAAATTATCAATGTCAATGTGTATATAAAAAAAAAAAAGAAACGAATATAATTTTGTTGGTCACAACATGTGAAGACCATGTAGATTGGTGACTGAAATGGTCTTTTGAGGAAAGAACCACACAGATTGAGTGGACCTGTCCAGTCAGTGCAAGCTGTCACTAATCGTTAGCTCAACTCAGAACATAAGGAGCCCGACGCTTTGACGAACAATATCCAAGGAAGGACATTTGGGTAGGCCACATAAATTACTCAAACTGCCAGATCATGATTACTGAGAAAGAAAGAAATCAAAATAAAAAAAATAAAAAAGGACCCACATAGTCTTCACATTCACAATAATTAAAACAATATGATACTTTACAAAGTAAATATTCATGTCATTGTATATATAAAAATTATCAATGTCAATGTGTACACAAAAAAAAGAAAAAAAAGAGAAACGGATACAATTTTGTCAGATCATTTGATGACCATGTAGATCGGTGTCTGAAATGGTCTTTTGTGGAAAGAACCACACAGATTTGAGTGGACCTGTCCAGTCAGTGCACGCATTTGTCAATTATCGTACAACTCAACTCAGAACTTAAGGAGCTCAACGATTCGACGAACAATACCAAAGGACATTTGGGAAGGCCGCATAAACCACTCAAACTGCCAGACCATAATCAAAAGTGATACAATGACCCTCATAGTCCTCAAATTCTCAATAATCAAAGTAATATTCATACAATTAATATTCATGTCATGTAAAATCAAATAAAAAAGAGTACAATAGCAAAATAATAATAAAACAAAAAAAATTTCAGTGTAGACTTATTGGAGCAGCTCAATCCCAGGCCGTTTTATCCTCAATATAGTCTTTGACAGTATAGTAGGCTTTCTGACATAATTTACGCTTTATAAAAGATTTGAATTTATTTAGGCTTAGTTCTTGAATGAGGCTAGGAAGTTTATTATAAAATCGAATACATTGGCATCTAAATGAGCCACCTATTTTCTTGAGCCTGGTTGTAGGAACAACAAATTTTTGTTTGTTTCTAGTATTTACATTATGGATATCACTGTATCTTTTAAAGAGATTAATATTTTTATGTGCATACAGCAGATTTTCATAAATATACTGAGAAGGCACAGTCATTATATTAATCTCTTTATATTTGTCTCTGAGGGAGTATCATGGGTTTTCATGGTCCTCGGAACGCGCCACCTTCGGGTTCCCAACTCACGGTGGGAGGGGTTCACATCGGCGTCGAGTCGACGATGAAGTACCTAGGACTTGTCCTCGACAGCCGGTGGAACTTCGTTGAGCATTTCCGACGTTTGGCTCCCAGACTGGAGCGGGCGGGGGCTGCCTTAAAGCGGCTCCTGCCCAATCTGGGGGGTCCAAACGCCTCCTGCCGGAGGCTCTACACGGGGGTCGTGCGGTCCATGGCCCTATACGGGGCACCGGTGTGGGCGCCCTCATTGAGGCTGCGCCCAGCGCGCCGGTTGAGTGCGGCCCAAAGGGTCATGGCCATCCGGTTAATCCGGGGATACCGCACGGTCTCCTGCGAGGCGGCGAGCCTCCTTGCCGGAGTGCCGCCATGGGATCTGGAGGCAAAGGTCCTCGCCCACATGTGGGAGTGGCGCGAGGACGCGAAACGCCGGGGCGAAACTCCGCTGCCGCGACAAATCGCGGCACGGCGGACAGAGCTCCGGCAGGATCTCATGGCGACATGGCGGCTACGATTGTCGCAACCCAGCGCAGAGCACGCCACAATTGCGGCGGTAAGTCCCCTCTTTGAGGAGTGGATAGAGAGGCGCCACGGCGTCCTCACCTTCCGCCTGACGCAGGTTCTCACCGGGCATGGGTGCTTCGGTGGGTTCCTGTTCAGGATAAAGCGGGAGGAAACGCCCGGGTGTTTCCATTGTGAGGATCGTCTGGAGGACACGGTGGAGCATACGGTGGAGGTGTGCCCTGCCTGGGCGGAGCACCGCCGTGTCCTCGTGGAGGCGATCGGCGGCGGCGACCTCTCGCGTCCGGCCCTGGTGCGAGCCATGGTACGGAGCGAGAGGGCATGGGAAGCCGTCACCTCCTTCTGCGAAGCAGTAATGCTCGTGAAGGAGGAGGCGGAGCGCATGAGGGAGTGGCAGTCTCTGCGCCCTCACGTCCCTAGCCGCCGCAGAAGGAGACGCCCCGGGCGTCGGGAGTCGATTGCGGACTCCCGGCCACCGTAGGCGCGAGCTTGCGGGCGGCGAGCAATGGGTAGCTCGCCGCCCGGTAAGGACCAAGCTCGCGTCGACGGCGCGTAGTGTTCCACGCGCGCCTCAAAGAGATGTCAGCAGCAGTGAAGGGGTCTGCTAGGACCGGTGCCTGCCGGGGTCGCGTGATTGTTCGAAAGAGATACCGTGGCCCCGGCACTGGGCAACTGAAGGAACACGGGTGGGTTTTAGTCAGTAAAAGTCTGACACGCCCTCCCGCTACGCCCAGAGCAGGAGAAGTCATTTGATGATTTCCCATCCAAAAAAAAAAAAAAGGCCTAACACTTGTAACTATATTTTAAGATTAAGTTGTAGTCTACTGATTAAAGCATTTCAGGAAATGGAAGACTGTGTATAATTTGACCTGAGTCCGCTCACAGTATATATGTAGGTGAACTGTACGTATATATGACTGAATGTGGATGGATATTTTACTTGTGAAAGGAACTTTGGTTATACTCAGTTTTTTTATAGTTATTGGTACTTATTGGCTTAGTTTTCGACCCTATTTCCGGTGTAGTGTGCACCGCGGTCACTGCGGTCAGAGCCGGGCAGCAGCGGTGGCGGCGGCGGCGGTGGCCGGCTCATAGTGAGCTGCTGAAAGAAATAAAGAAAAAGAAATGAGCGGCGTCCGCGCCCTCACGAGCCAGCAGCGCACGGAGGCGCATTCGTGCTGCTTACATAAACACGGCGAGAGAGACCGCGCACGCAGAAATCATCTACTGGCGATAGCGCCCTCGCTCTGCCTCGCGCGAGGACTACCAGGCCAAAGCTGTTGTTGTCTGACACTTGCACGAAGGGCGCCAATTCCAAATACTGAGTCCCGCCTACAGTCGAGGGCGACTCGCACGTTTCAGCCACTCAGTTTGTGCCTATATCAATACATTATCTGAAATGGCTGACTTGCGTACCTATTTACTCAATTTGTGAACAAAAACAGCCAGTGCCAACACTCTTTACTTTTGCAACAATAATACTAGTATGATGTTGCGAGAGTGCCCTAACTTAGTTTGACGGGGTGTAATGAAAGTAAAAGGTTTCGGCGGCGACATAACATAACATCACGCGGCAGGGTAGGCAGAGGTGCATATGTACAGTTCCTTAACATGTTTGCTGACGCGATGACGTCCAGCAACACATTGCAGAGCTCTGTGTGAGAGGATTCGATAGACAACGTTGTCTTGCGGCGTTCTGTTTGTTTAGCTGCTCGCTACTATTTATCGACCTCCCCGCGCGCGTCTAGCGCTAGCGCCCCCCCCCCCCCCCACTCCGTCGCGCAGTCCGTGACACCGCAAACTTCCTCTAATGTGAATCGAAGCACGTTCCGTAAGTGCAAGTGGACGAGATAGTCTCCAAGTTTGCGATCTACCGCAAATAATGATTGATGCCTCATCGAAAACTTACAGTTACGCCCTACGATACTTTCTAGTCTACCAATATTATTAATGTGACACTTTGTGACGATGTATGGATATATGGATGTTTGTTACTCATGCAAAAACTACTAAACGAATTTCTATAAGATTTGGCACACATATAGTTTATAACCTGGATTAACACATAGGTAAATATGGATCCCTGGTCTGACATACAATTATGAATTTGAATTGGTACTTTTGTCCCGGTAGTACGATCCTGTGGGATAATGCCCGAAATCCGCGCGGCGAAGCCGCTGGCAATGCTAGTATGTTACTGATTAAAAACTCACCAATTCGGTTGTAAAGTTTTGCTCGAAGACACAAGGAAGTCCTTTCCTGGCTAGGCCCGCGCCATGGCCGTGACAGCTGATCATACAATTGTAGCGAGACGTTAAAAGAAAACCACCAATTCAGCACTTTAAAAAATTACCGTATAATTTTAAAAAATTATAAAAAAAACAACAGTAGTATAAAAAAAACCAGCCAAGTGCGAGTCGGACTCGCGCACCGAGGGTTCCGTACAAACCTGCAGGTATTCACGGTTTATGCATAAGGTTTATGTTTATGAAATTAAATGTTTTTTTTTTTTAATTTTCATATTTGAGTTGACTGAATGAAAGGTAAATTGTGGTTTACGATTTATGACGTATTAAAAAAAAACTACTTACTAGGTCTCGTTCAAACCAATTTTCAGTGGAAGTATACATGGTAATGTACATCATATATTTTTTTAGTTTTATCAATCTCTTATTTTAGAAATTACGGGGGGAGGGACACACATTTTACCACTTTGGAAGTGTCTCTCGCGCAAACCATTCAGTTTAGAAAAAAATTATATTAGAAACCTCAATATCATTTTTGAAGACCTATCCATAGATGCCCACACGTATGGGTTCGATGAAAAAAAAAAAAATGAGTTTCAGTTCTAAGTACTTATGGGGAACCCCAAAATTTATTGTTTTTTTTTTTCTATTTTTGTGTGAAAATCTTAATTCGGTTCACAGAATACATCTACTTACCAAGTTTGAACAGCATTGCTCTTATAGTTTCGGAAAAAAGTGGTTGTGACATACTTGGCAGACATGACGAATCTATAAGGGTTCCGTTTTTTGCCATTTGGCAACGGAACCCTAAAAAACCGGCCAAGTGCGACTCGCAGGGCTTGCAATATCCGTTCATTTTTACTATCCGGATAATACGGATATTAATATTTTACTATTCGGAGTATCCGGATAATGCGGATAATACGGTTATTTTTATTTTTTTTATATAAAATATGTAAATCCGATTAGCTTTTGTATCACGTTTTAATCAGACTCTCAAGCAAAATGACAAAGACATAATAAACTATACCAATATTTCAAGTAACAATTACATTTTAAAAAACTAGTTCACTTTCTAAAATTATACAATAAAACACCGATACCGCACACCACAAATCACAACATCTCAGTCATATCAACCTATTAAAAATATAATAATTAAATAGAAATATCACTTTCCCTGGTAAATCAGCTCAATTGTTAAACAATAGTATAAATCAAATATAATAAAACAAAAATGAACAAAATAGCTAAAAATAATCAAATAACCCGTATAGTATTCATGCTATACTTTTTTTTTTTTTCTGGATGGGAAATCATCAAATGACTTCTCCCGCTTTGGGCGGAGCGGGAGGGTGTGTCAGACTTTTACTGACTAAAACCCACCCGTGTTCCTTCAGTTGCCCATGTGCCAGGGTCACGGTATCTCTTTCGAACAATCTCGCGACCCTGGCAGGTTCATGCTATACTTACACTTTAATTCATGATTCCTAATACCTATTTATCACACTTTTTATGTTTTTATGTTTACACTATTCATGCTATACTTTAATACCTATTTATCTTCCTTTTTATTTGTTTATATGTCTACACTCAGCAAATCGATCTAAATACAATTTATTAACTTAAAAATAGCTGAAATAAAATATTAACTCAAATCATGTTGTGACATACCAAATTGTTAACTGTCAGTTACTTTTCTGCTTAGTCTATGAATGGCTACTTTTTGGTTTATATAATTAAAATTATTTTTATCAATATGTCTAGCTATTTGATTTTATTAATTATTACGATTGTTTACTAAATAACTTAACTTAAAATTATATTTATAAAATTCTTTACGCACTCATGTGGCCAGCTATACGCACTCATGGATATGTCCTGGCCGACTACACTTGTCAGATGAGATGATGGCCACATGAAAACTAATATTTGGAAAAATGTTTAGAAAAGGAAGACGACTTAGATATTAAAACGGGCGTTCGAACCGCTGACAGGACTACTCTTGAAACCACTACTCTTGGAAACCAGGCTACTCTTGAAGCAGTCCACTCTTACAAAAACTTTTTAACAAAAAATTATACCGCTGAAATAACTGAAAAGCAAAAAATTATTAACCTTTCAGTCATATTTAAGGCTGGGTGGCACCGTTTTCACCTGTTTTAGAATTGGTTTTTAATAGGCAAATTATTACGTCCAGAATCTGAAAAAAATATATATTTAAGATACATTCTTTCTCCTTAGCTTGTACCCGATCAAAACACGATACAATCAAATTTACTCGATAGAAAAAAAAGCCGAACTTACTTCGATTTGCAGTTTTTTAACAAGCCTAATTTCATTTTAAAGAAATACTAATACTCCTATTTTTCTATAATTAGTATCAATGTATAGGTAATTTATTTTAGAATCGATTGTACCCGATCATTTTTTTTCATTATATTTCTAAAAAAAAATATCGATCGTTCAAGTGATTTTTGATCGGCGCGTCGCTTGCCACTGCTTGCCAGTGTCCTGCGAGACGTTATCGAGGTGAGACCTGTGACAAATTTTTGCCCGCGCGCTTCCTTTCTGCTGCGTAAGTAATAATAAGAGAAAACAAAATAAATTGTAAATAAATATTGTTTTCAAGAATTTATATAGACCATAGTTGGTTAAGCTTTTGTTTTGTTTTGTGGGTTCTCATTGTGTAAATATTTGTAAAATTTTAAAAACAATATTGCAATCCAATGCAATATTATTATGACATAGAGCTGATCTGATGATGGAGCTGGAAGTTGTCCATAGGAACTCTGTAATTAAACGACGCAGCCCCATCGAGATTGGGCTCGTTTGATTCGTCTTGACGAGTACTTTGATACTATATGGTAACCAGGGTCTGATGATGGAGTTGGAAGGGGCCATAGGAACTCCGTAATTAAACGACGCAACCCCATCGAGTTTGGGCTCGTTTGATTCGTCTTGACGAGTACTTTGATATTATATGGTAACCAGGGTCTGATTATGGAGCTTGAAGGTAGCTATACTAACTCCGTAATTAAACGACGTAACCCCAGCAAATTTGGGCTCGTTTGATTCGTCTTGATGAGTATCTTGGTAGGCGTGAATAGGAAGAGGTCGAAAATTATTCCGTGGCAACGTACTACCGGGGTAAAAGAGACCCAATGTGATAATCCAGATTATAAACTATCTTGGTGCAAAATTTCATCCAAATCTGTTCAGTAGTTTTGCGTGAGAGAGTAACATACATCCATCCATACTTCCATACACCCATACTCACAAACTTTCATAATAATATTAGTCCAGGTTATAAACTATCTGCTTGCTAATTGGAACGAAGTTCCTTATCGCGCATTGTGAAAGGGGGCTAAACGGAAAAAAATCTCACGAAAAGTTGTAACGACACTTTTTAACCGACTTCAAAAAAAAGGACGAGGTTTCTCAATTCGACCGTATATATTTTGTTGTTTGTATTTGTTCGTATGTTGTTGTTTTTTTTTGTTGTGAGTAGAGAGACAGAGAGGGAGAGAAAGAGAGTGAGGGAGGGAGAGAGGAAGAGAGGGAGGGAGAGAGAGAGAATATTTTTGTTGAGTGTATACAGGTTTTTTGTACATAATAAATAATAAAAAAATTATAACAATTATGAATCCTGGAAAGGAACTTCGTTCCATCCGGGTGTCCCTTGACACCTCTAAAGTTTTTTTTTTCATTCAAATGCGTTCAGTAGTTTTTGCGTGACCGAGTAACAAACATCCATCCATACATCCACACTCACAACTTTCGCATTTATAATTTTAGTCCAGGTTATAAACTATCTGCGTGCTAAATTTCATCCAAATGTGTTCAGTAGTTTTTGCGTGACAGAGTAACAAACATCTATCCATACATCCATACTCACAAACTTTCGCAATTATATAATTATTTTTTTTGTTTTTTGTGTGACTAAGTCTTTTGTGTAAGTGAGTTATTTGTGTGTCTTGTATTATTCCAGGTTATAAACTATCTTCGTGCTAAATTTCATCCAAATCCGTTCATTCGTTTTTGCGTGAAAGAGTAACAAACATCCATTTATACTCACAAACTTTCGCAATTATATAATTATTTTTTTTGTTTTTTGTGTGACTAAGTCTTTTGTGTAAGTGAGTTATTTGTGTGTCTTGTATTATTCCAGGTTATAAACTATCTTCGTGCTAAATTTCATCCAAATCCGTTCATTCGTTTTTGCGTGAAAGAATAACAAACATCCATCCATACTTCCATACATCCATACTCACAAACTGTCGCATTTATAATATTAGTCTTGTATTATCGTTTCTTCTGTGGTTTCTAATACTGTGGCCATACTGATGTCGCTACACTATGACCTGTCTGTGCTACGCCCGCCGCCGCCGCCGCCGCCGCGCCGCCCGAACTTTTGGCGCGCTAACGTGTTCGACAAGAAGGACGCGCGGGAGGTGCCCCGCGGATTTCCACGCACCTCACCCCCTCAAATCTGTATGAGTGTCGAATCACCTAGCCTTAAGGTTTTTAGGCAAATCTATACTTCTATACCAATATTATAAAGGTGAAGAGTTTGATTGTTTGGTTGAACGCGGTAATCTTAGGAACTAACTTCCGAATTGAAAAATTATTTTTGTGCTGGGTAGCCTATTTATTGAGAAAGGCGACAATCAAAAAGAGCGGAGCAGCAACGAAAAATGAACGAAAACTGGCAGACACTTCGATGCGACTGGAAGTGTCAGGGGAGCAAAAATTTGACGCGGACGAAGTCGCGGGCAGAAGCTAGTTATCTATATTTGGCCCATTGATTGACTAATGTCTTGGGACAAATTGCAAAAGATCCCAAAGTATCGCATTTATCCTCGCATGACACAAACAAACAACAACATGTCCCAAAAATTCAACACTGGCTATTTCATGTCTTAATCTATGTTTATTAAAAAATCCTTGCATTTGATCTGAAATAAGTTTTTCATAAATTATATTAAAAATAGGTAGCATTGAAATAGATCTATAATTAGTAGGGTCCTAGAATTGCATTTGTTTGTTCTTTAGTTACAAGCTGTGTGCCTGATAGGATTTTACATTGACAACAAATACGAACTTCCATACAAATCATCCCCCACTTAGCCTATAGAGAGAGAGAGTTAGAGATTGGTTTTTACCAAATTATTCCTTTGTGCTTACCTTTGTTAATGTAGGTATTTTGTGCAAAATTATATACTTCTAGAGCCAGCGGTTAAGGCTGTGCGTTGTGTCAGTGAAAGAACGAATGAAAGAATTTAAGAAGTTTATTAAGTAGATAGGAAACAGATAGTAAATATCCGAATATTATCCTTAAATTTTGAGGGCTGCCACTAAGGTAAACATGAACTGTAGCGGCAGCAAATGAGATATGTAGCCAAAGAGCGCGTGTATTAGCTACGCATACGCTCGATACAAAGAGACTGAGTAGCATGTCCGCCGCGCCTTGCGTAGTAGATAAGAAGACGCGGAGCAGGAGGTACCAGAAGTGGAGCAGCACATACAGAGGATGCGCAGGTCCCCTACAACTGTCACTGGACCAACATTTTGTTCTACAATTCACTTCAATCAAGAATAAAATAATCGATTTCCAAACATGATTACATGAACCGCATATTGTGTATGCGAATCATGTTCGGAAAACGATGATGATTTTGTACACATGACTTATGGAATCATTTATCAGAGAGTCATTTATGATATGCTAACACGTCCGGGGATCATTAAAGAGTAAAGCCATATCAATATTATTGTTCGGGTCAATCACCGAACAATAATAAACATGTCAGCGTAATTTCGACACCACGCTCTATGCCTTGAATATTTTATGTATAATTAATCTTATTAACCAGGCAGTACGTTTTCGACAGCATATCGGGCGTGACTCAATCTCATCCTATTCACCTCACTAGTTTTAATCTTTATCCCATTTGTATTACTGAAATATAGTTCTCTTTAATCTTTAATTTTAGTTTATCTCAATCTCACCCCAACCCCGAACATAGGTCCTTCGAGCCGGATATATCACCAATAAATCACATAAATAAATATTACTATGCCAGAAGTCTCATATGAGTTTAATCCCAATAACTTAGACAACCTCAGGCAATTCGACTCTATTTAGAGAAGTCTTGAGATCATGAAGCAGAGTGAACCTTCGAGCACCAGTATCTCCTATCACGACGTCCATCAGTATACTGCTATATATCTCATCATATTGAGAATCTTGTTGTTGGGAGTAGTTTACGGCTTTAAATGTTGGCGACAAAGGCGACGTAACAGAAATCGTTCCACTTCTACAACAGAGCAGTCGACAGCCTCTGCAACGACTGCGTTGCCATCTCCGCACACCGTTACAGAAAGTGTTATGATTAAGTGTAGTGAATATAATAAAATTTACGAACTTTAAAAACAAGGATTTAGATACATATGTAGAAGATCTGGGTTTTTCAGATCATTGTGGTACAATTATTAAATTTAAAATAACGCAACGACCGAAGCAAACCACTTGGTACACTGAAAAACGGCTACAACAAAAATAACATTGAAAATTTTAAATCTGTATTAAAGTCAATTAACTGGTGCTATATCATTACAGAAACTAACGACGCAAATGAAAACTATAATTCTTTTAACGACTTATTAACTAATTTATTAAATAAAACAATTTCAAAAATAAAAACCAAATTAAAAACACAATATAAAAAATATTGGTTATCTAAAGGCATAAAGATTTCTTGCACAAACAAAATATTATTTTAAAAAATTAAGTATTAAGTCTGACAATCCAATCATCAAAAAATACTATAGAAAATACGAAAAAATACTAAAGCAGTCGGTCATAACATCCAAAAAACAGCACTATATTAATAAAATTAAAATGTCTCAAAACAAAGTAAAAGCTATGTGGAATATAGTGAACGAACGTACTAACAAGAAAACACTTACAGATGAATTTAATATACATCTACAAATTAATAATACTTTAGTCTCAGATCCAAAACAAATAGTAAATAAATTCAATAACTTTTTTGCATCAATCGGCGAAGAGACCGGCCGTGAGGCCAAAGGCCAGCCAGTAGTCAATTCTTCTGAAAATACCTTATTTCTTAGACCTCTAGGCTGTCAAGAAACGTATAGAATCATACAAAATCTAAAAAACAAAAAAAGTCACGGAATAGATGAACTACCCCCTTCGTTGATTAAACAATGTGCAGATGAACTTACTGTACCCTTTTGTGTTCTAATTAATCAGTCCTTTGATGAAGGTACTTTTCCTGATCAACTTAAAAAAGCTATTATAAAACCATTATTTAAGAAGAATTTGAAGACTGACCCCAACAATTACCGGCCCATAGCTCTCCTACCGACGGCCTCAAAAAATTTTGAAAAGGCTATGTGTGACCGTGTGTATAGTTTTTGCGAAAGATATAAAATCTTTGACGAAAGTCAAAACGGTTTTCGTAAACATCGATCAACAACCCTAGCTGTCTATAAATATATGCAAGAAGTTACTAATATTATGAATGATAAAAAGTTTGCGGTTGGCATTCTTTTAGATATGACCAAGGCATATGATAAAGTAAAGTTTAATATTTTATTAGAAAAACTATACGGAATAGGAATTCGGGGAAATGCACATAAGTGGTTTACGTCCTACTTAAAAAATAGAGAACAGTATGTGCAAATGAAATATTTTGACCACGAGCAAAAACAAATAATCCAAGTGAGGTCCGATAAGAAGATAATAAATCCATAAATACCCCAGGGCAGTGTTGTTGGATGTCTCCTATTCATTATCTACAGTAATGACCTTCCCAAAATAATGAAAGAACCATGTGTGCTATTCGCAGACGATATATCTCTGCTTACCACATGCCAAACAAATCATAATATTAACGAACAACTTAACACGATATTTCATAAAACAACTAAATGGATGGATGAGCACAATCTTGAGATTAATTATAAAAAAACCAAAATAATGACTTTTCACCCTCAGCAAAAATCCCCATTAACAATTAATTTCACAATAAATAACACATAACTTGAAGTAGTTAACGATTTTACGTTATTAGGACTCACAATAGACACACACATTTCATGGAAACCCCATATAAATAAAATTCGAACGAAATTGTCAAAATTCACCTACGCACTACGAGAAGTAAAATAAACAACCGACTTGCAAACTGCACTCACTACATACTACGCCTACGCTCATGCATGGCTCAGCTATGGTATTATATTGTGGGGAAATAGCACAGACGCACGCACCTACGCTTTTCATTAGCCAAAAGAAATTGACTCGGATCATAGTCACATAGAACAAACCGATAGCTGTAAACCCTTTTTTATAAAACATAAAATACTCACCTTACCATCGATCTAGATCCTGGAAATATGCAAATTTGTAAGGAAATACATACACTTTTTCACAACCCGCGGCGATAAACATACTGACCGATCTGTCAGATACAAAAATATGTTAATATGTTACCCTCTTCGCGCATGAAACTACATTCAAATACCCCCTACGTAATGTGCATAAAAATATATAATAAACTACCAGATGCATTAAAAGATGAAACCAAAGATACGACATTTATAAATAAACTCAAACAAATATTAATCAAAAAAGCATACTACACAATAAACGAATACTTACATGACAAAAACATTATTTGTACACAGTCAGACATCACACACAGCTAAATATTAGTATAGGATATATAATTGATCTCAATTTAATAAATGATGTACGTGTGTGTGTACCTAATTAATCTTTAATGACATAATTATTTTAAAATTGTTAATTGTTATTAATTTATGCTTTTATTTGATTTTTATTTTATTTTTTGTATTATTAGTTGTAATACTTTTTGCTGTGCCCTACAGGGTCCATAATTGTACATTAGCTTTAAGCCACTTGAAAGAACTTTTAACATTATGGAATGCAAATAAAGATATGAATATGAATATGAAATTAGGGTAAAAGGGGCAATCTAGTAGTAAATCAGTGAAAAGTGATTCTGAGCGACTAGCTCTATCTAGTGAGTGCTTACAAAAAAGTGAAGGTAGAGGTTCTTCACCAATCTTTCGTGTGTTTTCTCTTCCTGATTTACACTGTAGCGATTCCGTTTAATTTGTAATGTTACTTTAATCTCATCTATTAACATAACTAACCCTACATATCTATTTTTAGTATTATTTGAATATTATTTTCACCTTGTTAATATTAAGTGCATTACCCATTTAACTATACCTTTTTACTAACCTCACCTTTTTCTCCCTCGGCAGCATGGTCGGGTCAATCACCGAACAATAATAGACATATCAGCGTAATTGCGACACCGCGCTCTATGGTTTGAATATTTTATGTATAAATTAATCTAAGTAAAACAGTCAGTTCGTTTTCGACAGCATATCGGGCGCGACTCAATCTCATCCTATTCACCTCATTAGTTTTAATCGTTATCCCATCTGAGTTAAGTAAGTACAGTGAGCTAAGTTATCTTTATAATATTTAATCTTAGTTTATCTCAATCTCACCCCGACCCCGAACAATTATGTCCCAGTAGTATTGCTTGTTTCATAGTGTTCATCTAGCCTGTGAACTGTTGACTGAGTTGAAATGTACTTAAATAATTCACAAATATAATTAGCAATACAGGCCAGCCCGGTTCTGCCTGGCCCGGCGCGCGGCGCCGCCGTCTGCTCACTCACCTCTAATTCGCTTTCCGTGTCGCACGCTCACCTGTGATCGCTGTCCAATCACTTATAAATTAATGAGTTGCCCCCCCCCCTCCCCCTGTGCTTGTGGGAGCAGCCAGTGTATTATATATCGCTTACCAATAATTGAATAACAGCCGTCTTATATCCGTATTGTTCATCCATCCATGTGCTGCATGCACTACTACTACGTAAAAGTTTTATAAAACTCTACCGCTCCGGGAGAACTCTTCAAAATATTTTCAGAGGTCGAGTACGTGGTCAGTAAACCCTAAAGTCTGCGTCGGTTGACTAAAGCACGTAGCATGCTTATAATATGCATAAGAGTGGCAACGAAACAAATTGTGACACACCGTCATTAAGGTGGTGTAGGTGTAGGAGTACCAGGCCACGCGCGCGCACTACCTACTTACGTGAGTGTTAATGGGACGCATCTTCCAAGGCCTTGTTGAAACAAATACGAAATACGAGGAATGTCAACTTCCTTCATTCAATTTGTGCAAATCAATCATCTAATTATTGTAGTACAAGCAAACTTGATTAACCTTGACCACGATGTAACTAAACTTTACAGGCTAGGAATACAATAATATCACAAATGATGTATCATATAATTAGGGTTACCACCCGTACTTTATAATAAAGTATTGTACGTTATTTCACATAAATGTATTCTATACTTTATGAGAAAAATAAAGTACACGAAAATACTTTATTTTGCAAGATTTGAAATATTTGGGATTTTGAAAAGATTAGTCGTAAATACTTTTTGCAACTTGAAATTTTTTTGATGCAAACTGCAAAAACCAATAAAAAATTTATGTTTTGAAATATAATAACAAAGAAAAATAAAACGTACTTTATTTTTATACCATGTACTTTTTTTTCTTACCTATAATAACCAAAGTACTTTAATTGCATGAAAAAAGATGGCAACCCTACATGTAATGTTGACAGCCTCAATCTAACGCTTGGATTGACTTGAGCTGAGGATACATAAACTTATTCAAAGCAAGTGACTCCACCGGTATAACATTGTGTTCGTATCGCCGTATATCGAGGACGAGCGGTGATAAAACTGAACAGGTGTGCTGCGTGCGGGGGCGGGGGGAGGGCGGTAATGTACGGTGTGATACGGAGGAGATCACTCACGGCGAGGGGTCGTAAGAATGCGGTAATTTGTACGTTATCGTGGCGGCCCCACCGCACCATGTAACTGCACATAACTTACAAATACCAAACTATCACCAAGAGCTAGGGGTCGTGTACTGACTGGTGACAGCAGGACTATCATTCCTGGATCTATAGAGTTGCAAAAAACTGAATATCTAATGTTATGAGTTCATGAAGTGAACCGCTGAACTGATCCTAACATATAATTATAGTCCTCCAGACCGCATTTTAGGTATGACGGCCAATTTCAATGAAGACTAGCCTTTGGCACAAGTTTACAAGTGGCAAATACACTTGTAAACTTGTGCCAAAGGCCAGTCTAGCAGAAGACTAGTGGTTGAAACAGGAAATGTATAATCAACACAGGGCTGCGGTAAGTGGTATTGAAAGTTGTCAATGAATGGTTCGGTGTAGGTAAACTGGGTCTTTCACTCCGCTCACAGTTTATAATATTTGTTAGTCAAAAACAAAACTACCCGAATTATTTGTTTTATCCATATAAAACGAATGATAACCGAATAATATTTTCGATGGATATCCGGATAACTTACCCTAATTACACGCAATCGGTTCGAGTTGACGTCACTCACACCTTGACGTCAACGGCGCGGCTTAACTTCGCTACACGTTATACATGCTTCAGGCAACGCTTCTAAGAATTTTCGTTTGTTTTTTCTACGATTTTTTGTACTATTTATTCAGTTTCATGTGCTGACATTTGAATTTTATGGTGTTTTATAATTTATTTAATTTTGATAATGTTAGTGACAATATTTTGTATGCCTTGCGGCGGAACACAGGATGGACCAATCATTTTTTAGGGTTCCGTTGCCAAATATACTGTACGAGGGAGCAAAACTGTATAATGCACTACCTGATGACATAACCAATAGTGACACCATATTTCAATTTAAAAAAGCCCTAGAAGAATATGTTAGAATACAACACTAACAATATCGATTGTCACCTTTATTGCCTAATTCTTTATTGTGAGCACAGAGAATCACACTTACTTTTAATTTTATATTTACATTTCTCAATATTTTAAGTGAACTGTAATGTTCTTGTTTTTTGAGAAATAAATATCTTTAAACCGAAATGGCAAAAAACGGAACCCTTATAGATCCGTCATGTCTGTCTGTCTGTCTGTCCGAGTATGTCACAGCTTTTTTCCGAAACTATAAGAGCTATGCTATTGAAACTTGGTAAGTAAATGTCGCACCCCTACATCTAAAGGGAACTAACTCAAAATTCAACATTAGACTCCAAATATTGGAAATAGTTTTGAATCTGGTTTATTGGTCGATAGGTATTGAAATGACAGACTCAAAGGTGTGCATAACTGAAAAATTAAGAATTTTGAGTTAGTTCCCTTTAGATCTAGGGGTGCGATGTATTCTGTGAACCGCATTAAGATTTTTACACAAAAATAGAAAAAAAAAACAATAATATTTGGGGTTCCCCATACATAGAACTGAAACTCAAAAAAATTTTTTTCATCAAACCCATTCGTGTGGGGTATCTATGGATAGGTCTTCTAAACTGAATAGTTTGCGCGAGAGACCCTTCCAAAGTGGTAAAATGTGTGTACCCCTCCCCCCGTAACTTCTAAAATAAGGGAATGATAACACTAAAAAAAATATATGATGTACATTACCATGTAAACTTCCACCGAAAATTAG
Source organism: Aporophyla nigra (assembly GCA_947507805.1). NCBI lineage: Eukaryota > Metazoa > Arthropoda > Insecta > Lepidoptera > Noctuidae > Aporophyla > Aporophyla nigra. The sequence continues at coordinate 239,462 of OX382296.1, read as the reverse complement.
TTTGAACGAGATCTAGTAAGTGGTTATAAATCGTAAACCACAATTTACCTTTCATTCAGTCAAATCAAATATAAAAATAAAATAAAAAAACATTTAATTTCGTAAACATAAACCTTATGTATAAACCGTGAATACCTGAAGGTTTGTACGGAACCCTCGGTGCGCGAGTCCGACTCGCACTTGGCCGGTTTTTAGGGTTCCGCACCTCAAAAGGAAAAAGCGGAACCCTTATAGGATCACTTTTTTGTCCGTCCGTCCGTCCGTCCGTCCGTCCGTCCGTCTGTCAAGACCCTTTTTCTCAGGAACGCGTGGAGGTATCAAGCTGAAATTTATATTAAATACTCAAATCTACTGTCCCTTGGAGCTGTGAAAAAATCAAGCTTCTAAGCTAACGCAATCAAAAGATATAGCCGTTTATACTGCAAATTTCCACAAATTTTCGAAACTCGCGAGGGAATCAAAACCTAAAGGGTACTTCCAGTCGATCTAGAATTTTTAAATTTGGTACGAAGCACCGTCTTATAGCACAGATAAAGGAAAAATTGCGAAAACCGTAAATTTTTAGTTACATCTATAATAAACAGAACAAAACACAGACAGAAATAAAACCAAGCCAAGAAACAGAACAGAACTACGACTCGATTGTCGTGATGGGTGAACTTTTACTTATATACTACAGGTTTGTACGGAACCCTCGGTGCGCGTGTCCGACTCGCACTTGGCCGGTTTTTTTTTATATAACACCTACTCGATCAGAGGGCTCACCATTTAATCGCATTGTTAAAACTGTAGTAACGCAGCACACTCAACCTGCTGCATTCATGGATGGGGAGCGCTGCGCAGGATGTGTTAGGCGGCAGCGTGTTCGTGGGCTGCATCAAGTGGATCCGCTGCGCACGTCGCGCGTCGGCGAGGTGACGCCGAACGCGGGGCGCCGTGATCGAGTGGCTCGCCACGAGGCCCAAGGGCCGGCACGGCGCGGCGCGGCGCGGCAGTTACTGGCCGCCCGACTAATGACGCTCTCCAAACATATTGATAGAAGCGGCCTGCTCGCGTCGCGCCGACACGCACCTCATCGACTCACACGCCGGCACAACTTACCTCGTTGATCGCGTGAACTCGATGAACTATTATTAAATGAAGCTATAAATTAACTACATCTTTAAAATGTTTGGAGGTATGAGGAATAGGGTATAAGTTCAATCCAACTCCGTAGAAACGGATGTCGCGTCTGGTGGGCAATTGTCGGACGATTGATGTCGGGGCGTTACGATGTATGCTAGTTGCGCGGTGAACTCTGCTTGCGTGATGTTGCAGGATGTTGCGTGTCGTCAGTGTGCAAAGTGCGCATGCGCATAACTCGCATGCGCGTAGATCACTGTAAATGCCGCTAAATGACTCTTCTCCGGAGACCGGACGTCGACTGAGGGCGGAGTCGTGTAGCTTGTGATGCTTGCCACGGCCAGTTGAGGTTCCAGTGATTCTGAACCGGATGTCGCATAGTTCATGGGGTCTCGGAACTGTCTGCCAAGATTCCCCAGTGAGTCAGGGTGGCGCTGTGTTAGCGCCGGGTTCAGGCTGACTGCTGTCCTCGACCAGGAGAGGGTTGACAGCTCTGCTTGTGGACCGGCCGGAACAAAAAAGGAGCAGATTCTATGTTCAGTGTATTTTTTTTTTTAACTGTAGACTGATTTCAAAAGATATTTTTCAAGATCAGATATGATAAAACATGTTTAAAACATAGTTATGGAGATAAGTTATGCTTCAGGAGTGGTCTCATATAAATTTTATTGACTTTGCTATGACCAGTTTTAACAGTCTAAATAGTGATAAAACCACCAATAAGTTAAAAGAATATTAATCAGTGTCAAAGGTGACTGATGAATATTTGTTTAAGAGTATCAACTTTTCCGCATTTAATATCATAATAAAAAGACAAAATACCTCTTCAACACTCCCCGAACAGCATGTAGTGGCACAGTTTATTTACTTTCATTATCTTCAAGATCGTCAGTACAGTACTTACAGGTACTTACTATAAATTAACGTTTGTTTTCACTTTAATGCTGTATAATTGGAACTTTTATCGCGACAGCCCCTCCAAAGGGTCTATTGATTTCATTACTATTTATTTTTGAAGGAACGTACAGTTCTGTACAAAGTTGAGGAGTGTCGTCCGCTCGTGCCGCCTGGTACGCCTGGTTCTGCTTGGGGCACTTGGGCACTTGGCTCGGCAAACTTCGGCTTGTGTTCTGCTGAACAAAATGTTTCCGAGTGAATGTCGAGTCGAGTTGGTCGTTTGCCTCCTGCGGTCTCCCGCCCAACCCGCACTTACTGCTCCGTTACAACCTAAAGTTCTGCAACTTTTGCGTAAATATTATATGTAGTTAAAAAAACTTGCTCCGCGCACAGTTTCACGCAAAGCTGTTTTGGCATTGTTAACAAATTCCGCAACTGGAACGTGTTTGTGATTAAAAGAGGACTCGAATTAAAACTTGATTCAATTATAGTGTGGTTAACTTTCGCTTTGTCTTCATAAATTTTGAAGCAGTAGTTTCTGATGCCATTCGCTCGCCCTTGCACTTGATATATACATGTAATTATTATGTGTCTAATGTTGAATTATTGTATTTGCTAAATGATTTTTATAACAAACTTATTTTTCTGTAAGTCAAACACTCATTTGACTCAACTGTCACTTTTGAATCAGAGTTGTTTGTTAACGGGTATAAAAAGGCCGGAGCCACAGTGAAACAGTCAGTTGCTTGGTGGATGTTCAGTTGATTAGTTCTAGTGCTGTTGTTGTGTGGAAAGGATCGACCAAGGGTCACGTAAGTTAAGTAATTGATATTATATCCTAATTATTACCTATTATGACAATGTTGTTGTACTGGTTATAGTGTTGCCATATTGCTAATGTTTTAAATCATATAAATGGAATATTCATATTCTTTTCTAGATATTGTTGTTATTGTGATTATGTTGATATTATTCAGAGTTCTCTTGGTCAATGGTCTAATAGCCCCCTCCGCTGAATTGGTAGCGATCGGTCGTGTTTTTTGTGAGCTCCGCAAAAAGAATTTTGAAAAAGTGTTTTTAGCAATCACTCATTCTTACAAATCACGTACAGTTGAAGAATACTGATATTCCGAGTTGTTTATGCAAATTCTCGTGTAAAAACTCAGTGCAAGTGACTATTATTGCAAATTTTAAACCAAGAAAAAGTGCAAAAAGTGACAATCATATTGGTGAATTCGTCTAGTACCCACATAGAATAATAAGTTGTCATCACAGAACTGCGTCTAAAACACCGAGTTCCTTTCCATAGATCTATCATTTCGCCTTCTCAAATACAAACACATATAGTCAGTTACGAACTGGCACGACTGCCGCGTCGAGTGGTTCGAGTTCAAATCCGATCAACGGGGTATTCTTTTTGTGTGAAAAGAAAATAAATTGTCACATTTAAGGAAAAAATTGTCGAAGTATTGGGAGTACAAAAAGACGTCACCAGAGGTCGTGGCAGTCAGTGTCGGGGATTTCGCAAAGTTCCAACAACTCCGCGCGTGAGTTACAGCAACGTACTCGCTACTTCTAACCGTAATACCAGACGTGCGTGCGCCGTGTACTAACAAAGTTACTATGTCAGTGCGGCGCTCTCCACCGACCACTTCTAATCAGCTGAATTCGCCGACTTACCCCACACATCACAATTCGGACTCGGCCCTTAATGAAATGTCTAAAACATCCGACCTAGTCGACAATTATGTCAATGTATCAAAGCGCTATAAACGCACTTTGGACGACATCGAGAGCAGCCCAGGGTGTTCTTCAGAAATAAAATACCTTCTCGAAGAAATCAGGACGCAACAAGAATCTAAGTTCGAATTACTAAATAATGCTCTAATTACTATAACAAACCAAAACCAGGAAATTCAAAATTCGGTTGTTTCTTTATCAGCTAAACATGGCGAACTACTTGTAAAGGTCAGTAACTTAGAGCAGGAAAATATGGAATACAAGAAACGAGTGTTGGCGTTGGAACGTAGTTTACATCATCTGGAATCTAATGTGCGTTCTTCAACCATTGAAATCCGTAACCTTCCCAAGCAGGAAAATGAAAGTAAGCAAGTTTTGGTCGATACCATTCAGCAGCTCGGCTCGACTTTGGGACTCGAACAGGGTATATGCAAGTCCGAGATTCGGGACATTTTTCGTTCCAAGTCTGATGCTTTAATTGTGGACTTCACCACTACCATGAGGAAAGAGTCACTTGTGTCTAATTACAAAGCATTCAACAAAATAAGGCGCGAAAATAAGCAAGCACAGTTGAACTCGCAGCTCATTAACCTACCGGGCACTCCTTGCACTCTATATATCTCAGAGTATCTAACTTCTAAAGCAAGACGCCTTTTCTATCTTGCCCGCTTGCATGTAAAGAATAAAGAACTCCATGCGGCTTGGACTTTACATGGGAAGATCTATGTCAAGAGAGAAGACAGTGCTTCACCAGTCCGTATTGATGATGAGTCTGATCTTCAGAAATTGTTCTTATGACTAATTTCAGAAATTTATTCAATTATGTTGGCTTGTTTTTATGTGCTTTTACTATTAATATTAAGTTTCTTTTATTATATTATGTGTTTCGCTACATTTTTAGGTTCGCATTGTTATTACAGAAGTATATGTGTTGCTTACACAACTTCAACCTTCATTATACTTACAACTACTCACCAACACTCATCACACCCGAGCGATATGTAGATACTTTTGCATTTTGTCGTATTCTGATAGTGAAAGCATTCCTTGTTCCAGATATAAGTTTAATTAAAATCTTTCTTGTTCCGTCACGTACTTACTACACGTGACTCATATTTTCCTTTTACAGTTATCAACAGCAACTCTCATGCAAAATATTAAAATAAACTTAGATCTGGACACATTTCGGGTTGCTAGTACTGTCTCATGCGACATTGAAAATGCAAAAGAACACATAACTAGTCACAAGCATACACTTAATATACTATCTCAGAATATTCGTAGCATCAACCGTAATATGCCAAACTTCGCCACACTTCTCCAAAGATCCAAAGTATCTTGGGACATATTGGTTCTTTCTGAATGTTGGCTTCCATCTGCAAAATACATTCCTTCCCTTGACAACTTTAACCATGTAGCGACCACTTCAAACAAAACCCAAAACGAAGGTGTTGTAATCTATTACAATAAACACTTTCACGTCACTATCGAGGAGCCTTCAATTGTCGACGCTAATTGTCTACTTTTAAAATTAAATCAAGATGTTTGCATAATAGGATTATATCGCCCACCCAGTCAAACTAACACTACTAAATTGATTGATTCCCTAAACCTACTGCTCAGTAACCTCAAAACCTTTAAAAATATTTTCCTCTGTGGTGACATAAATATTAACATACTTCCAAATAGTGCTGATAAACGATCTCACGATTACTTAAACTTACTGGTTACCCATGGTATGCTCCCAGGGCATACTCTACCAACGCACGGACTAACATGTCTAGACCACATGATGCTGAAGACAAATATGGACGTATGTTGTTTTGTTTTTGAAACCTCCATTACTGATCACGAAAGTGTAGCCATTAGCTGTAAACCCAAGTCGCGCCCCCATTACGTAAACGAAACATATAGCTCAGTCAACTACGACGGTCTCGATAAAGACATGATAAATATTAATTTCCAGCCTATCATTGACTCCCAGGACGCAAATATCTCAACCGAGCTTCTTGTTACTTGCTTGTCTGCGGCAATCAAAAACAATACCAAGATTGTTAAAACAAACAAAAAAAGATTGATTATGAAACCGTGGATAACTAAAGGGTTACTACGTTGTATGAAAAACCGGGACAATTTGCATAGAAAACTCAAACGAAATCCTGAAGATGAGATTATTAAAACCACATACAAACGTTACCGTAACTATTGCAACACCTTACTCAAAAAAGCTAAAAAGGTATATGAGAAACACGAGATTGATAATGCTAAGGGCAACAAAAAACAGCTTTGGGATGTTATAAAAAGATTAAGTGGCTCTGATAAAAGAATAGACCATTCAGCGTCCCTCTTGACATCAGTCAATCCTGATAGTGACATAAACAACGTCAACCACTTTTTTGCAAACTTAGGTGCAAACCTAGCGAATAAGATCTCCACTGACAAACGTGCTCCATCCAGTTACTGCAATGATCACCTTCTGTCCAGCCCCTCAAATTCAATGGCCATCCTTCCCACTGACGAGCAAGAGATTTTCACACTTATCAATAGGTTAAAGGATAAATGCGCAGTGGGTATCGATCGTATAAGTGGTAAAATAATCAAGAGATACGCAAACCTCCTTACCTCTCCCATGACTCATATTTGTAACTTATCCATCTCTACAGGGGTTTTCCCAAAGCTGTTTAAAATAGCTCTTATCAAGCCGATCTACAAAGCTGGGGAAAAAGATTCTGTGAACAACTATCGACCTATTTCCATTCTTCCAGCACTTTCCAAGATCCTGTAGCGCCTAATTAATAAGCGTCTAATCATGTTTCTAGAGACCAACAAACTACTTTCTCCGTCTCAATTTGGCTTCCGAACCGGTAAGAGTACCAACGATGCTGTCCATGAACTGGTTAACTCTATTGTTGGCAGTCTGGACGATGGGTTAAAATGCTTAAAGGTGTTCCTCGACCTTGCAAAGGCGTTTGACACAGTCTCAATCCCGCATCTTCTAAAAAAGTTGGATCGGCTTGGCATAAGAGGAACTCCTCTTAAATTATTGGAGGACTATCTTACCGGAAGAAAACAAAGAGTTAAAATTAATGATAGGTTAAGCGACGAACTGACTGTGAAGTGTGGTGTACCACAAGGTAGTATAATCGGACCAACGCTCTTCTTAGTGTATATCAATGACCTGTGTCAGCTTCCTCTACTGAAAGGAAAAATAGTCACTTTTGCAGACGATACTGCGCTATTCTTCAGTGGTGGTAGTTGGGATGAGGTCTTTGATACTGCTCAACTGGGCGTTAATACAGTCAGCGAATGGTTGCAAAATAATGTACTAACACTTAACGCTCTGAAAACGAAATATGTAACCTTTGCTCATAGAGCTAACCTTCTTCCTTCGCCAACCCTTTCTATTTCAGCGCATACGTGTAGCTCTTCAAATCCCGAGTGTACATGTCCCCCCCTTGAAAGAACTAATAATATAAAGTACCTGGGGATTATTATTGACTCTCATCTTTCTTTTAAATCTCATTTTGATGCGCTTGTTCCGAGGATCCGCAAACTCATCTATATTTTTAAATCATTAAGACACACTGCTGATCAAAAGACCATTAAAATGGTTTACTTTGCTATATGCCAGTCGTTAATTGAGTACTGCATCACAACTTGGGGCGGTGCCGCTAAAACGCATCTTATAGAGGTAGAGAGGGTGCAGCGCGCTATACTTAAGGTTGGAGCTGGTCAGCCTTTTCGTTTTCCAACTATTGATTTATACAAAGAATGGGACGTCCTTACAGTTAGACAAACCTTTATCTTGCTTACTGTAGCAAAAAACACTCCCAGTTACGGTTTGACTCCAAATTAAACAAAAAGCAACGAAGGAAGGGAAGAGTCTGCCCCTCATTGCAGTTCAAATCTTCACTCCCTCAGGAATTTTTTTGCTTCCTTGGCCAATTTTTATACAACAAATTAAATGTCACACTTAATCTTTATCCTAAAACCATCTCTAACTGTCGCAAAACAGTTAAATCTTTCCTTAAAACCCTTGACTACCAAAAAACGGAAAACCTCTTGACGATTCTGAAATAGATTTCCTTCCCTCCTTTCTCCCGTGGCTTATCTACTTCTCATATTCGCTCTCCCACACTCCAACATACACGCACACCCTACAACATACATTCATACACTCCAACTTACTTTCACTCAGGACACTACAAATACCTGGTTTCATGTGAATCATTAGTTTTTAGTTCATTCGATTTTATTTTTAATTATGTCTCCTTTGATATTTTCTATTATAGTTGGCTTTCAACAAATTTTTTCGTGTGAACCCTTAGTTTTAATTTTTAAATATGTCTTTTTTAATATTTTCTATTATTTTTAACTTTATTTTAATCTTCTTGCTTCGTTTAATTAAGCTCTCACATGACCATCTGTAAACTTTGTACTATATTATTGTTTCGCTGTGGGGGGCCCTGGTGACCTGTAACACAGGTTTTTTTTTTTTAAAACTTACTTCAGGCACCAGTCTCTTACAATGTTGGAATGTAATATTGTCATAAACATTGTTAATTTTTAAGAAAACCAATATTGTGAAGAGAGAATAAATAAATGAATTGAATGGTCCAAGAGATAGTATTAATTTATTTAAGATAATGATAATGTATGGCAATGTAAGAAATGTGTTGATATAATACTTCAGTACAGTTTCCATGGAGTTTCTTGTCCTTCTTCTCCATGAAGACCTAGTTTTGGAACGGACCGGGACGACTAGCTTTCTGATTAATACTGACAAGCCTATTTGAAATATATGTGTAGTCTTGTCTTTCTGTGCTTTACTTATTGAAACCCTTTCCTATACACAGTAAATAGGCCCTTATCATTCTGACATTCAAGACTTGATAATTGGTATATACTATATATACAGTTATAGTTATACATATACTGTATAATATAACATACTCGTTGCTAGCAGTACCGGCAGGTACATAGGTCTAATACCTATGTAGGTAGGTACTACTAGCAACGAGTAGCAATTGGTCGCGGCGCACGGCGCGGAGCCACGAAGGCACCGCTCGGCATCGGCGATGATTACAATATCTCACAGAGCGGACCGCGCCGCATTAATATGTAAGGGAGCCCCGAGTTCGCGGTGAATAAATAAAACAGAAGGCAGTAAGTGAAAGCCGCAGCTCTTATTCTTAAGCAGCTTTAATAATGCAGGAGACACGGGCCGGCGCGCGGCGAGCTGCGATCAACGTTCGCGCTTCTTGCTCTCGTGCCCGTCGGCCGCCGTCCGTCCGTCCGTCGTCTGTCCGCTCACGTAAAGCGTGCTTTTATTTTGTTCATAAAGAGATGTAAAACAATGGAGCGCGCACGGCGTTATTAAAGCGTGAAAGGAGATGTTTCATTTTTATATGGGGCTCCGGCCATAACGTGTACCGTTTAGCGAAGCTGGGTAAATTACTCATGAATAGCATAAAGTAACATTTTTTCCCTAAAATTAAATGGTTTTTATGTACAAAATAAAAATTAAAAATGTTTGACGTTTGTCCTAAGAGTGTTAGCAAGTGGTTATTTTTAATTCGTTTAGAAACACACTTCAAGAATGGAGACTAAAGATTTTTGTAACGATGAAATGGTCACACTTAATTATGTTTACTCAAAAATATTTACAAGAGAATAATAGTAGTTTATTTTTAACACTACAAGAATACACACATTTTTTAATTATTTTCTACTTGACATTGATTTGATGAGACATGATTTCAGAACGTATGAAGTCTGCAAGCAAACGAGACGCCATCGCCATGTTGAATAAAACATGGTAATAATTGAAAAACTATTATTTTTTGTACACAACAAATCAGGCGCAAATTAACCAGAGAATATTTTTCCCTAATTCGTGGTATTTTTTCCTCTTTTTTGATAAATGTACATCTGATGGCCGAAAATGAAACATCTCCTTTCTCATTTCGCCGGAACTCGTTACAATGAGCGCTAACAGACTACGCTAACAGACTAGTGATACAGGTATATGCGCCGACTTCGACATACTCTGACGAGACAGCCGAGGCCATGTACGAAGATATTGCCAAGGCAATACACAGTACAACAAAGGCCCACTACAACGTTGTTATGGGGGACTTTAATGCCAAAGTGGGAGTACAAGAACGCGGCGAATCGAAAGTCGGACCATTCGGTTTGGGGCGAAGAAATCACCGGGGGCAAATGCTGGTCAACTTCCTAGAGTCGCAGGGGCTCTTTATGATGAACTCATTCTTTCAAAAGAAACCCCAGAGGAAGTGGACCTGGCAGAGCCCTGATAACGTGACGAAGAACGAGATAGACTTCATCATGACGGATAGGAAGCATATATTTAGAGATGTCTCCGTGATCAGCAGGTTTAATACCGGAAGCGATCACAGACTTGTACGAGGCACTCTAAATATAAATTTTCGTGCTGAGAGAAACCGCATGATGAGGCCTACCCTCCGACCTACGCAGCTCCAAGCCGCTTTGGGATCCGAAAAGTTCCAACTGGAACTTCAAAATCGATTCGCACTGCTGGAAACCACAGGCACTGTTGACGAGAAGGCCGATGAGGTGGTCAGAGCGCTATGCGACGTATCCCGCAAACTTTTTCCGTCGCAGCGAAAAAGTAAGGTGTCTAAACTTTCCTCGGAAACTCTCGGACTTATGAGGGAAAGACGAGAGTTGCCATCCACGCAGCCGTCTTCGTCAGATAAGAGGACCTTAAACCTAAAAATTAGAAAGCTGACACGACGTGACCTTCGGTGCTCCAACACCCGTGACATCAAGGTTGCGATTGAGCAGAACCGAGGGTCGAAAGTGTTCGCTCGGCAATTAGGGAGGTCCCATCTGACGAAACTAAGAACTGCGGATGGCAGAATCGTGACTTCAAAGTCCGAGATACTCGAGGAGGTTGAGAACTTCTACGGTCACCTTTACTCAACGCGGACGGTGAAACCAGCGGGACATAGTGAAGATGACCATCGAGCTGAATTAACGCGCCACTATACGGAGGACATCCCGGATGTCGACCAATGCGAGATTAGGGCGGCTCTCGAGCAGCTTAAGAACAATAAGACACCTGGGGATGACGGAATAACGACAGAGCTCCTTAAAGCCGGAGGGGCACCAGTCCTGAGAGAGCTCGCAAGTCTCTTCACTTCCGTCATCTTAGAGGGTACAACACCTGAAGCGTGGAGCAGGGGTGTGGTGGTTCTGTTCTTCAAAAAAGGTGACAAAACCTTGCTGAAGAATTATAGACCCATCTCACTCCTGAGCCACGTGTACAAGCTGTTTTCGAGGGTCGTCACGAACCGTCTCGCCAGGAGACTTGACGAGTTCCAGCCACCAGAACAAGCCGGTTTTCGAAAAGGCTTCAGCACCGTAGACCACATCCATACTGTTCGGCAAATTGTACAGAAGACCGAGGAGTACAATCAGCCGCTGTGTATGGCATTTGTGGACTACGAGAAAGCCTTCGACTCTATCGAAATTTGGGCAGTTCTGGCCTCTCTGCAACGATGTCGAATTGACTGGAGATACATCGAGGTGATGAGGTGCTTGTATGTCGCTGCAACGATGACTGTCCAGATCCAGGATACGAAAACCAGCCCAATCCAACTGCTCAGGGGGGTGAGACAGGGGGATGTTATATCCCCGAAACTGTTCACCAATGCGCTGGAGGACGTATTTAAGACGCTGGACTGGACTGGACAGGGAATCAGTGTGAACGGCGAGTACATCTCACACCTTCGTTTTGCCGACGACATCGTCATAATGGCAGAGACGCTGGAACAGTTAGACCAGATGCTGCATAGCCTAAATGGAGCCTCACGGCGGGTAGGCCTCGGCATGAACTTGGACAAGACGAAAGTCATGTACAATTCGCACGTCTTGCCGAGTCCAATCCGCATCGAAGGGTCGCTTCTCGAGGTTGTGACGGAGTATGTCTACCTTGGGCAAGTCATACAGCTTGGTAGACACAACTTCGAGAAAGAAGCCGACAGGAGGATCCAGTTGGGTTGGGCAGCGTTTGGAAAACTTCGTCAAGTCTTCTCGTCACCGATACCGCAATGTTTGAAGACCAAGGTCTTCAACCAGTGCGTCCTGCCCGTCATGACATACGCTGCCGAAACGTGGACACTGACGGTTGGGCTGATCCACAAATTTAAGGTCGCTCAGCGCGCTATGGAGCGGGCTATGCTCGGAGTTTCTTTGATGGATAAGATCAGAAACGATGTTATCCGGAAAAGAACTGGAGTTACCGACATAGCTTGCAGGGTCAGCAAGCTGAAGTGGCAGTGGGCTGGCCATGTTTGTCGAAGGACCGATGGCCGATGGAGCAGACGAGTCCTGGAGTGGAGACCGCGTATTGGCAAGCGTAGTGTGGGACGCCCCCCAGCTAGATGGACCGACGACCTCAAAAAGGTGGCTGGGACAGACTGGATGCGGAAGGCGGAGGATAGGGTGTTGTGGCGCAGCATGGGAGAGGCCTATGTCCAGCAGTGGACTGCGATAGGCTGATTTGATTTGAGACTAAATATAAAATACAAAACGCGCAGAACATAATCCCGCTTAGTTTTAAATATCAACAGCAAAGCGAAGCCAAGCTGTCGGCGCATGACGTCGTCATGAACTCGTCCACCCGCTCAACGGCGCGGCGGCGGCGCGGGGCGCGGCGGCGGCGGCGCTCACACGTCCCGGTGTGCGGCTCTCGTGCGCAGGCAGTGACGTGACATTATCCACAGCTCGACTTCAGCCACTGCTGGGCATAAGCCACTCCTGCGCCAATCCCCATGCTCTTGTGCCCGCCTAATTCTCGTCTCGCCGCCCGGCGCCCGCGACGAACAACTGACACTTGGACGTCCAGTCCCAAGACGTCACTCGGTGACTGCTGCTAGGTCGAGGTCCTGCGATGATTGTGAATCCTCCAACATTTTGAAATCTTCGCTTTCTCTTGGACTTATTGCTCGAATTCGACAGGCAATTTCAGACTCAAAGCTATTGCAAGGTTAAAAACCAGACAAATACGAGTCGGTCTCGCCCACTGCGGGTTCGGTACAAAGTAGGCACGTAATATAAATAGTTATGAAATCGAGTGTCGCAGTTTTTTCTGAGCTTTTCCTGAAATCAGGTAATTGAGTCTAGGGCTATATTAACGTTTGTTGTCTGCTTTCTACTGAACTGCGTGAACTGAGTGTGACCTATGTTTGTTTAATATCCTATGCCTGATACTGACTGGAAACCCCTATAATAATAATAATGTCCTGATAAAAATAATTTCACAGTCTTTGTAGCTGTTATTTTGTGTACTAAGCTTTTTACTGTAGTTTTAATCATAATTAAATTTTTGTTGCGGATTCCGTATCGGGGCTAGTTTGTAGCCACAATTCCTCGATTTACGGACATCTTATACATGTTCTATTCATATCTACATGTTTCGTGATGTAGGTATGGCGTGTGTTTGTGTGTGTGTGTATGTGTATGTGTGTTTTGTGATGTAGCTGTGTATGTAAGTGTTTGGTGCTGTAGATGTGGTGTGTGTGTAAAGTAATGACGGAGTTTGAGTTTAAATAAGGGATTTTTGAGAAGACACTACGATTGAGAGGAGAGCAGATGTTCGGTGTCGTTGTAGTTCAATCTGGTTACTAAGTCCGTTATTTGTTTCTTGCCCATTTCGTAGGTGGATTAAAGGGATAGTTTTATTGATTCTGTTATATAACAAGTGCGAGTTGGACTCGCGCACCGAGGGTTCCGTACAAACCTGCAGGTATTCACGGTTTATGCATAAGGTTTATGTTTATGAAATTAAATGTTTTTTTTTTAAATTTTATATTTGAGTTAACTGAATGAAAGGTAAATTGTGGTTTACGATTTATGACGTATTAAAAAAAAACTACTTACTAGATCTCGTTCAAACCAATTTTCGGTGGAAGTTTACATGGTAATGTACATCATATATTTTTTGGAACGAAGTTCCTTATCGTGCGTGCTAGACGGAAAAAATTCTTACGAAAAGTTGTCACGACATGCTTTACTCTCTTTTTTCTCAATTCGACCGTATATATTTTGTATGTTGTTGTTTTTTTTGGTAGTAGTGAGTGAGAGATAAGCCAACTATATATTAAATCAAATCCAGTTCGAGCAGTTGCTTGCAGTTTACCCCAGGATTCATCATAAAAGGTAATTGCAGTATCGTCGGCAAACGAGACAATGTTACCAGAGTTCAGGTGCTAGTTGCAAAGGTCGTTTATGAACACCAGGAACAAAGTAAGTCCTAACACACTACCTTGAGGCATTCCTAACGAAATAGGCAGCTCGTCACTAAGGCAACCGTCGATTTGGCTATCTAGGCCATAACCTGAAAGATATGACTGAAAAAGCTGGAGTTGTTTACCACGTACATATATACATCGGCATAAGAGGACTCCCTCTTGAACTTTTTAAATCTTACTTGAGCAACCGCATGCAAACAGTCAAAATTGCGAAGTACACTAGCTCCGAGTCAACCGTTACTTTCGGAGTGGGTCAGGGCAGTGTACTTGGACCGACCTTGTTCCTTATCTACATTAATGACCTATGTAATATGCAGATCGAGGGCGGACTCATATTCTCTTACGCCGACGACTACCATTGTCTTCTCTGCTAAGACTTGGGTAAATGTTAGAAGGTTGACCGAATGTGGCCTGGCAAAGATAGCAGATTGGCTAAATCATAGTCTCCTCACACTTAATGCCTCCAAATCAAACTACATCGTCTTTACAAAGTATAACAACTCGCAACTGTCACAAGAATTCCAAATTAAACTCCACAACTTTTCCAACCCCCCAACTCTTGAATGCTCATATGTAAAAATTGACAGGTTACAGCATACAAAGTATCTAGGTGTTATAATTGACCAGCGCCTGTCCTGTCACATGCACAACGAAATTGTTATGAAAAGGGTTAGGAAAATGATATGGACTTTTAAAACACTGTGACATAGTGCTCCAAAGCAACTCCTGAAGCAAGTATAAATATCTTTGGCCCAATCGATCCTTAAGTACTGTTTGTCATGCTGGGGAGGGACAACAAAAATCAAAATTTTAGAGCTTGAGAGGTCGCAGAGAACTTTGCTTAAGGTCATGTCCTTTAAACCCTATAGATTCCCTGCCGAAAGCCTCTATATATTATGATCTGACATTTTGTCCGTAAGAAAACTGTACTTGCTTCAAATCATACTAAGAAAACACACATCCCTCCCGTATAATCCCTCTAAGCCTAGAAGCAGAAGGAGTTTCTTAGCTGCTCCAACAGTCAAGGTTAGATCTACTTTCGCTAAAAGACAATACTCAAGGCAATCTTCCTACCTGTACAACTTGATAAATAAAGAACTACATATAAATATCCCATGAAGCTCCGAGACTGTAAAAAAGTTGTAACTGACTGGCTAAAGAATAAAACCTACGACGATTGAGAGTCTATTGTAACTACGCTTCAATAGCCAAATTCGGTTTGTTGTGTGCATGGTTAGTGGAGGAAGATTTAATTGGCTTCTTGCACTCCCAAGACATTGTCGCAGGGCTAACCTAACCTTTTTTTTTTTTTTTTTTGATCACGAGGTGGAAATCCTCATGGATGTCCTCCGCCCTGGGGTGGGCGGAGGGGTCTGTCAGACTCTTACTGACTAAAACCACCCCGGTGTTCCGTCCCACACCTACGTCGGGGACCACGGGAACCAATATGTCTTCCGCGATCCCCGACTGGTGCCGGCCCGCCTTCGCGGGCCTCCTCACGTTGGGGGGGAGTGAGGTGTTAAACTCCCCCCCATACATCACAGAGAGGCGCGCGTGGAACACTACGCGCCACCATCTCGGGTCCGTACAATAGGGGGCGACGGATGTCCCCAGATCCGTCGCCCCTGGACCCATTTAGGGGGGCTGGAAGAGGGCGTTATCCGCCCTCCGCCGACGCCCGGTGCGCCTGCTGCGGGCAGGGTGCGCGGAAGATATCTCCCGCTCCCTTTCCGCAGCCTCCTTCTGCGACATGACTGTTTCGCAGAAGGATACCACCGCGTCCCAGGACCCCTCGCTGCCGACCATCGACTCGACCACGGCCGGCAGCGATAGGTCACTGCCTACTTCTGAGACGAGGACACGACGCGGCTCCTCCCAAGCGGCACATTCTGCCAGCGTATGCCGCGCCGTGTCCTCCCGGCAGTCGACGCAGTGGTGACACCGGGCGTCCGGCTCCCTGTTTATGCGACACAGGTACTTCCCGAAGCAACCATGCCCCGAGAGCACCTGCGTCGCCCGAAACGACAGGGAGCCGTGCCTCCTCCCGAGCCAGGGCCCGAGTACCGGCCGGACCGCCTCGACGGTGGCGAGGCCGGCGGTAGGGCGTGAAAGCCTGTCCTGCCAGCTCACCACCAGGGCTGCGCGGAGCTGCGACCGACGAAGCTCCATGTGTCGCTCCGTCAGTCGCTCGCCTCGAGGGCTAACCTAACCTACATTAACCCACAGGTTGTTCAACTGATTTGGCGTGATAGCGTAACAAGCAAACAATCAAATAAATGATCAATCACATTCGTATTTATAATATTAGACTGGATATTATTACAGGAGAACTAAATACGCTAATTAAAAAACTGACACACTACACACCCTCACTCTACACACTCTCACCCACACTCACACATATCACACGTACACGCGCGTTTTGGCCCATTCTATGCACTACGCTCATTCATTTACAGTGCTGTTTGTATAATTTGAAGTTACCTATTTACTTTTAGTTTTGCACGTTTGCATGTTTACATTGTCTACACTTCAATTGCATAAGTGGAAGCGCGGAGTCTCCTAACACAAGCAATTCCTTGCTTAAAAGGTGATCTCCAATAACATGTATCGAAATGCCCTTTGTAATTGAAATAAACAATTTTATTTATTTACGTACGCCGAGACATTATAGTTTAGATAGAAGGCAGGCAGCTGGAACGGTGTCAAACGCCTTTGCAAGATCAATGAACACTGTCAGGCATTTTTTGCGATGATTTAGTTTATCAACTATTCCATTTATCAGTCTTAAGGCTGCGTCTGAAGTCCTCATAAAGAAACCAGGGCGCCCTGCGGACTCGCCGTCCGCTTACCGGCCCATCGTGCTGCTCGACGAGGTGGGCAAGCTCTTTGAAAGAGTGATTGCAGACCGCCTTGTCGGGTGGCTGGTGCGGGAGGGGCCGGACTTGTCGGACGGCCAGTACGGCTTCCGCAAGGGGCGCTCTACGGTGGACGCCATCATGCGCGTGCGAGCCCTTACGACGGGGGAAGCAGTGGCCCGGGGTGGGGTCGTCTTGGCGGTGTCTCTAGACATCGCCAATGCCTTCAACACCCTGCCCTGGAGTTGCATCAGGGAGGCACTCCGGTATCACCGGGTGCCGACCTACCTCTGTCGCGTGGTCGAGGCTTACCTGACGGATAGGGCCGTCATCTACCCCGGTCATCAGGGAGAGTGGAACCGGCGAGAGATGTCGTGCGGTGTCCCACAGGGATCGGTTCTGGGGCCGCATCTGTGGGACATCGGATACGACTGGGTGCTGCGCGCCGACCTCCCTAACGGCGTCAGCGTGGTTTGCTACGCTGACGACACGCTGGTCCTGGCGCAGGGGAGGTCGTACGAGGCGGCGGCCGACTTAATGACACGCGGGGTTGCGACAATCGTCGAAAGAATCCGGCAATTGGGACTCGAGGTGGCTCTGCACAAGTCCGAGGCCATGGGTTTTCATGGTCCTCGGAACGCGCCACCTTCGGGTTCCCAACTCACGGTGGGAGGGGTTCACATCGGCGTCGAGTCGACGATGAAGTACCTAGGACTTGTCCTCAACAGCCGGTGGAACTTCGTTGAGCATTTCCGACGTTTGGCTCCCAGACTGGAGCGGGCGGGGGCTGCCTTAAAGCGGCTCCTGCCCAATCTGGGGGGACCAAACGCCTCCTGCCGGAGGCTCTACACGGGGGTCGTGCGGTCCATGGCCCTATACGGGGCACCGGTGTGGGCGCCCTCATTGAGGCTGCGCCCAGCGCGCCAGTTGAGTGCGGCCCAAAGGGTCATGGCCATCCGGTTAATCCGGGGATACCGCACGGTCTCCTGCGAGGCGGCGAGCCTCCTTGCCGGAGTGCCGCCATGGGATCTGGAGGCAAAGGTCCTCGCCCACATGTGGGAGTGGCGCGAGGACGCGAAACGCCGGGGCGAAACTCCGCTGCCGCGACAAATCGCGGCACGGCGGACAGAGCTCCGGCAGGATCTCATGGCGACATGGCGGGTACGATTGTCGCAACCCAGCGCAGGGCACGCCACAATTGCGGCGGTAAGTCCCCTCTTTGAGGAGTGGATAGAGAGGCGCCACGGCGTCCTCACCTTCCGCCTGACGCAGGTTCTCACCGGGCATGGGTGCTTCGGTGGGTTCCTGTTCAGGATAAAGCGGGAGGAAACGCCCGGGTGTTTCCATTGTGATGATCGTCTGGAGGACACGGTGGAGCATACGGTGGAGGTGTGCCCTGCCTGGGCGGAGCACCGCCGTGTCCTCGTGGAGGCGATCGGCGGCGGCGACCTCTCGCGTCCGGCCCTGGTGCGAGCCATGGTACGGAGCGAGAGGGCATGGGAAGCCGTCACCTCCTTCTGCGAAGCAGTAATGCTCGTGAAGGAGGAGGCGGAGCGCGTGAGGGAGTGGCAGTCTCTGCGCCCTCACGTCCCTAGCCGCCGCAGGAGGAGACGCCCCGGGCGTCGGGAGTCGATTGCGGACTCCCGGCCACCGTAGGCGCGAGCTTGCGGGCGTCGAGCAATGGGTAGCTCGCCGCCCGGTAAGGACCAAGCTCGGGTCGACGGCGCGTAGTGTTCCACGCGCGCCTCAAAGAGATGTCAGCAGCAGTGAAGGGGTCTGCTAGGACCGGTGCCTGCCGGGGTCGCGTGATTGTTCAAAAGAGATACCGTGGCCCCGGCACTGGGCAACTGAAGGAACACGGGTGGGTTTTAGTCAGTAAAAGTCTGACACGCCCTCCCGCTCCGCCCAGAGCGGGAGAAGTCATTTGATGATTTCCCATCCAAAAAAAAAAAAAAAAAAAAAAGGCTGCGTCTGAAGTTGATATTTTCTTCCTGAACCCAAACTGGTTGGATGACAATAGATGATTGCTTTCAAGGTAGGAGGTAAGTCTGTTATTAATAATTCTTTCAAAAATTTTGGACATGGCTGGCAACATCGCAATAGGGCGATAATTATAAAGAGAGGCACGGTCGCCCCCTTTAAAAATGGGATGAAAAATGGCCTTTTTGAACGAAGATGAGAAGGTTCCAGAGGCGAGGCACAGGTTAATGATATGGCTAAGCACGGGTGCGAGGATAGCAGAGTATCTTTTTATAATGCTTGTAGAAATGCCATCAGAGCCCACTACAGCATTGGATTTTAGAGATTCAATAACAGAAGCTACCTCAGCCCGAGTTGTCTCCAAGAGAACGAAAGAACTGAAACTATTGGTGGTACTGAACTGGGAATGGGCGGGCTATCCACATCTTTCGAAATACGATCAGCAAGATCTTTCCCTATATTAACAAAGAATGAATTAACATCGTTAAGAGATTGGGATGGGGTATCCGAGGAGTAAAGTAACTTCGTAGGAGGGTGAGTAATTTTAGTTATGTTTGTGACACGCTTTACTGTATCCCATAATATTTTAGTACTATGACCAGCTTTAGAAATTTCATTTGAGTCGAACTGTCTTTTAACCTTTTTAAGAATCTTGTTGCAGAAATTTCTATATCTTGTAATGTCTCTGTTCCTCATGCAATGGAGCAGTCCTGGAGTAACCCATGGTTTAATTATTCTTTTGTGTTTTGTTGTACGCTTCAATTTTGAGTGATCATTAATCTCCTGCGATACAGTTTGGATCAAATCAAATATTTATTTGCGTAAAACATGGTATACAATAATAATAATATCTTAGGACAACCAACACAACGTTATCTGATCCTAAACTAGGCAGAGCCTGTACTATGGTAACCAAACAACTGATAAACATACTTATATATTTCTAAACACATACATATTATAGATAAATTACACCCAGGCACGGAACAAATGATTGTGCTCATCACACAAACATTTGTCCTGGGTGGGAATCGAACCCACGACCTCAGTCTTTGCAATCAGGGTCACTAACCACTAGACTAACAGGCCAGTCAATGCAAAGGCCAATGGTGTTAAATACAATATATGACACAAACATGTTTAGCTAGGTTATAACATAGCATGCAAAATTATAAAGTTAGATGAAGAAGGCAACAACCATCAACATATTTTATCAAAAAATACTCTTAAACTATAAAAACTGCATTCGAGTTGTTTTTAAAATTTATAAAACATAATTTGAAATGTTCTTGTATTTAATATTTTGAAATGACGTGGTATTTTGTTATAAATGCGCACACACATGGCTAGGCAGTTCTTATTATATTTAGCTAATCTAGATAAATCGTGCAACACTAGTTTATGATTAACTAGCTTCTGCCCGCAACTTCGTCCGCATCAAATTTTTGCTCTCATGACCCTTCCCGTCGCATCGAATTGCCTGCCAGTTGTCGACCATTTTTAGTTGCTGCTCCGCTCTTTTTGGTCGTAGCGTGATGTTATATAGCCTTCGTCAATAAATAGGCTACCCAACACAAAAATAATTTTTCAATGCGGACCAGTAGTTCCTGAGATTAGCGCGTTCAATCAAACAAACATACAAACAAACTCTTCAGCTTTATAGTATTAGTATAGATGGGATTATCTGTTTAATGACTGCAGGATTATGATCAATAATAGCAGTGTACATGAACTTTTAGGTTATAAATTGTAAGTTTTATAAACTGCACGGTCATTTTGAATTAATTTTGTTATATTATTGGGTGGCGAATCTCTCCCATTATTGAAATAATTATGATTGACTTTTATTATTATTACTTTTATCATTCTTATATTATTATTTTGACATTTATTTAATTCAGAAATACAATTTTAATGGGATTATCTGCTTAATGACTGCATGATTGTAATTATATAATTAATTTAAATTAATGAGAAATGTGTAACTTTAGCTTATATTTGCACGCCGAAATTAAAGGCAGAATAAGAGAACAAATTAATATATTTTACCAACCTTCTGTACCTTATTTACGCAAATAAATGATTTTGATTTTGATTTGATTTGAGGATCTCGTCTGTTCCTAGGGTTAACATCATTTGCAGTCTTGAACAATTGTTTATTTTTAATTACGAACACACATATTTCGTAAATATACGGTGACGGTAACGGTAACAGGTTTAAGACCACAAATTGACCTCATGCACTTTTTTCGAGCGATGAATGCTCTACAGAAGTCGGTACTATTACCCCACATTATAAGACCATATCGTAGTAACGATTCGACGTACGCATGGTATGACATTACAGCAGTTTTTATGTTAGTTACATTTTTAACTTGTTTTAGCGCGTATACAAATTTATGAATTTTAGTGCTAACATTGCTTATGTGTTCTTTCCAATTAATGTCTTTATCTATTATGACAAAAATCATTATAAGGGTAACCACTGTTTGTTGTAGCTCCACAATAAAAATTGAAAAAGTGCGCGAAAAGTGTTTGGAATTGCAGTCATAAGTGTGAATTACATGGACATACTTCGTTCCATATGCCTGCCACAATATCGTAGTGTTATAGTGCCTACATTAAACAATTTGGACTTAATTAAATTTTAAAAAAAATATCCGACCTACCGTCACTCGCGGACTGACAGTGCGCCGCGATAAGTGCCCCATATTGCACGGCGGTTACGACGTTCTTCTCGCGAACTCGCAGAGTTCGTGACTACCGCGGGCCTTTTTTAGTGTGCGCTTTTGTTAGAACCGGACCAAAACGGGAAGGTCTTTTTTAGAGTGCATAAGTGCAAACTTCAATATTCAACTGCGTGAATGACCGAAGTATTTCGTGGGCATTTTAATTAAATTATACAAACAGGATGGCTTCCACAACACGGTCATGGGGATGCTGTGCTGACAACAACTTTTGCGAAGAAAACAAAGAATTAATTAAATGCATGAGTTGCAATAAGTCATTCCATTTCGTGTGCTTGTGTATCCCAGAAATTTCTGCTGAGTCCGAAGCCTATCGTAAATGGAAATGTTCGAATTGTATTGGGAATACCTCCAAAACTGAGGGCACTCCAAATCGAAACGTGTCAACAACAAGAGGAAATAAAAGACCAGCCTTGAACTCTCCCCCTCAACGAACACCTGTAACCAACGAAGAAGTGCGTGCCATTGTCCAAGAAGTTATGAAGGCAGAATTGGCTTCCATGCTTCAGCAAATCAATAACCCATATCAATAAACCATACTCAACGTCGTTAACAAGGAACTCGAACCCATCAAGCATGATATTAGAGAGCTGTCAACGTCATTAAATTTTCACACTAAGGAGTTTGAAGATTTCCAATCAGAACATAAGGCGTTCGAAACCGCTATGAAAAACTTAAGAGAAGAAAATAGCAATCTGAAAAGCTCGATGGCGGACCTAAGCCACCGCTTAAATTACTTGGAACAACAAACTCGATCAAACAACCTCGAACTCCAGTGCTTACCCGAAAATAAACAGGAGAATCTTTATAATGTCGTTAAGCAGTTGGGATCAGTCGTCGGATGTGTGCTTAACGACCAAGACATTCTTCACTGTACCCGCGTAGCCAAACTCCAAGCTACTAACACCCGCCCGCGATCTGTGATCATCCAACTGGCCTCTCCAAGGATTCGCGACAACCTTCTGGCTTCTACTATCGAGTACAATAAAGAAAAGAAAAACAATACTGATAAACTCAACAGTGCTGACCTTGGGATAGCTGGTGAAAAAAAGCCGGTATATGTGCTGGAACATTTATCTCCATCTAATAAAACGCTCCATGCTGCCACAAGGCTAAAGGCAAAGGATAAGTGCTACAAATTTGTATGGGTAAGAAATGGCAGAATTTTTGTCAGGAAAAACGCGGAAGCCGACCATATTCTGATAAAAAACCTACTGCGCCTTATCTGATTGTTTTTGCTTTTCTAACCTAAAAATACACGTTATTGTGAAAAACTTTCTGCAAAATTCGATAGTTTGCAAATATTATATCAGAACTGTAGAGGTTTGCGAACAAATACGCATTTGGTATATCGCAATGCATGTTGTAATAATTACGATGTTATCATTCTCTCGCAGACGTGGCTTAATTGTTCCGTCCAAAGCAGTGAGCTATTCGACGACAGATACGTCGTTTACAGAAGGGATAGAGAAAGTTCTTGTCTACACAGTGGTAAGGAGAGCGGGGGCGTATTAATAGCTGTTAATAAAAAAAATTGTTCTAAACGCGCCGAGCATTTCGAAAGTAGTTGTGAGGACCCCTGGGTTACACTTGATTTACCTGTGGCTAAGACTTTTCGTCGAATGGCTCTCTGTGCAGTATACCTACCACCACCTGTGCGTATATCGTACTTAGAAAACTTTTTGGATAAATGTAATGCAGCCTTCGAACAACTTAATGATTCATGCGTATGTATAATTGGTGATTTCAATTTGGGTAGTATCGACTGGAGAACAGTCAGTAACTCGAATAACAGCCTCAAGCTAACTAACACTTGTGAAGCTTTGGTAGAGTTTACGTATGTAAACAAGCTCAATCAATGTAACAATATAATTAGTTCTTCAGGTCGGATACTTGACCTTGTTCTGTGTAATCATCCACTGTGTAATGTAAGCCAAAGTATAGGTTCCTTATGTAATATTGATCATCACCATCCACCCCTTGATATTGTCATCTCTTTAAGTAAGAAAGCAAAACTTCCATATCGTCGTTGCAAATTTAAAATCTCCTATGTAACAATTTTCACAAATACGAGCTATGCATATATTTAAAAGCTATTTGGTATATCTACTTATTGCAAAAACTCATATGTGAATATCTTAATGTATCGTTAAAGTATTCGCTAATTTAAAAAAATCTCATGTCTATTGCCCATCGAATACTCCTATGTGCCTGATGTAATAAACTATAAATCCACTTATGTGACAAAAAGTTGAAACTTAAATCTCTTATGTATGATTTCCATAACATAAATACGCGTAGTAAAAATGAAATTGTGATACCTAAATTTAGATTAACCTAAACTAGTAATCATTTCTTATAAACGGTATCCGCTTCTATAACAGGTTGCCAAAGTCTGTTACTGAACTTAGCTATGGAAAGTTCAAATCACACATCAAACGTGTCCTTATCAAAAAAGCATATCTATATATATAAAAGAAAGTCGTGTTAGTTACTTCACTTATAACTCAAGAACGGCTGAACCGATTTAGCTGAAAATTGGCAGGGAGGTAGTTTAGAGCCAGGAGAAGGACATAGGATACTTTTTTTTTTTTTTTTTGCTTTTGGCAAAGGATACTTTTTATCCCCTTCGACCGCGTTCTCGTGTGATGTGACATAAAACGTCAAAGAGAATACATTTCACTATAAAACGTGGTATGACAAAAACTTTGCCTTCGAGGTACCAGGCGGTCATAACTTGGTATGAGCTTATTAAACAGCAGTGTCAGCCAGAAAACGCTTTATGCCTTCGAAGTAACAGGTTATCATAACCGAGGAGGAGCTACCCAAACATATGAGTATCAGCTAGAAAACGCTTACCAGATCACCACCGCGTACCAGGTTGTCAAACTTGGAAGGTTTATTACAACATTTTGAATCTTAGGCGATACGAAGTTCGCTGGGTCAGCTAGTTATAAGATAAAAGACTACGTTGAAGACAAGGAAGTTTGGCAATAATTCCTTCTGCACATGTGGCTTCCCTGGTAGCTCATTACAGGATGACCTGTGTCTATTAACTGCTCCCGAGTGACGATGTACATTTTGTATTCAAGTTTTTCAGTTTTTACATTCTTTCACATTTACTCATTTTTGAAATTGTATACCTACAATTGTACATTGTACTCTTTAATATTAGTTGTCATGGCAATAATGACATTTGGTTTAAATAGTGTAATATGTCTTATTTATGAAATAATATTATTTATGTAGATTATTTTATACTTTGTGAATGTGGGAACGTTGTAGGCCTTGTAGACTGTAGACAATTTTCTATCTTATTCAGTACCTGGTACTTGTTGATAGGCCTACACCGTCCTCCCATACTATTAACACTGTAATTTGAAACAATTGTAAAAACGAATTATTTTTAAAAGAGTAACCGTGGAGTTTCTTGCCGGCTCTTCTCCATAGGAACCAACTATTTGGAACCGTGCACCTAGCTTCTGACGTTTCATAAGTGCCCATGTAGGTTTATATGAAATAAAAATATTTTGATTTGATTTGATTTGATATGTGCAGAAAAATAATTAAAATATAAATATATACGGTGAACGACACATTGATATAAGACAAATTCTATCTCAATACATTATAATACCTTTACACTTTACATCTAAAAAATATAAGAATGTTTCCTCAGTTTCTTTTTCAGGAAACTGTTTTTTTCGTTTTTCGCGAAAAGTTACTTTTTACACATAGGAGATTTTAAATTTGCAACGACGATATAATACTGTGTACGAAGTGCCTAACTTTCGTAAATCAAATTACATACCGATTCGCAAATACTTAAAAGAACTCAACTGGCAGGAATTATTTGAGGGACAGCATGAGATCAATGGGATGTTGCAGGTGTTTTACGACATTATTAATGAAGCAATAAAAATGTTTATTTCTACTAAAGTACCTAAGTATAGAAAATTCCCGCCATGGTTTAACCGAAGTCTTATCAAAATGTTAAATTCAAAAAATAAAGTCAGAAAACGTTATAATGTTTACAAGAACCCACTAGATAAAATTGAATTAAAAATAATTAGTAAACGCTGTGATGATCTTGCAACTGTTTGCTACAATAAATACATAAAGAACTTAGAAGACGACCTTACAAATAACCCCAAATTGTTTTGGACCTATATTAAAGCTAAAAGGGGAGGGTCTAGCGTATACCCTGTATCGATGACAGATGGTACCACAACGTCATCAGACGGAACAGAAATATGCGAGCTTTTCGCATCTTACTTTTCTTCTGTTTATAGCCCTGCTCAAGATAATGGAAACATTCATGATGATTCATACTTACATAACCTTCAAAATTATAGTTTATGCTTATCTAATTTATTAATTGATTGTGAGGCTTTATACAAAAAGTTAAATAACCTTGATTGCAATAAGGGCGCTGGGCCAGATGGAATACCACCAGTCTTTATTAAAGAGTGTGCTGCTGAGTTGGTTATCCCAATGTCGATTATTTTTAATAAATCCTTGGCTTCTGGAGTTTTTCCGTCAAAATGGAAGGTAGCGAAGGTCGTTCCCATACACAAGTCAAATAATGACGACATGGTTTCTAACTATGGACCCATATCAATTTTATCTACATTTGCAAAAATTTTTGAATCTGTGATCTGTCCCCACATTCAGAGCCACTTAAAGCTGTACTTAAGCGAGGAGCAACATCGCTTCGTGGAATCCAGATCCACAAGTACTAACCTGATACTTTTCACTGAATTATTAGCGAATGCCATAGACTCAGGTTACCAAGCCAATGTCATTTATACAGATTTCAGTAAAGCTTTTGATAAAGTTTCTCATGGAAAATTGATTAGTAAATTACGAGCATATGGCATCACCGGATCGTTACTCTCATAGATGAGTTCGTATCTCATGGATCGATCTTTCTATGTGGTTATCAACGGCTTTCAATCTGCCCTACGATGCATCTTGTCTGGCGTGCCTCAGGGATCTCATTTGGGGCCCATTTTATTTTATTTTTTTATTAACGACATTTCCAAGTGCTTTCACCACTGTGTTATCTTTATGTATGCCGACGACTTAAAATTTGTCAAAATCGTTAAATCAAAAGACGATGCCTCTGCCCTACAGACCCATCTAGAAAGGCTTATACAATGGTGTCGAACTAACAAGATGCATCTAAATCCGTGTAAATGTTACCATGTAAAATTCACTCGAAAACTTCATATAATAGACCATGACTATTATATCGAAGGAGTTAAAATTGCTGAACTGGACACAATAAGAGACCTAGGGGTAATGTTTGATCGGAAATTAACTTTTGTTTCACAGATAGACAATATAATAAAAAAGTCCTATAAAATGCTGGGATTTGTTATAAGAAATTCCAAACAGTTTAGGTGTTGCAAAACTAAAATTATGCTATGCAATTGTTTAATCCGAAGCATATTAGAATATTGTAGCGTGATCTGGCGTCCACACTATGTCACACACTCGTTGCGTCTAGAACGCGTTCAAAAGCGTTTTCTTTGGCATCTGGTGTTCTCTAGCGGAATAAGCAAAAAAATTCGTACAGTAATCGGCTGAAACACTTTAAAATGGTTTCGCTGGAAAATCGCCGACGCATTAATGACGCAATGTTTGTGTGCAAAGTAATGCACCATAAAGTTGACTGCCCACAAATACTGCACACCTTTAATTTCCGTGCCCCCTCAAGAATTCCCCGCAGTGCAATAACGCCACTCTGCCCACCGCAGAGAAGAACGGTCCTAGGCGCTAATTCCCCATATGCGAGGTTATGCAAAGTTGTAAATAGCTGCAGTGATCAAATAGATTTGTACTTTGAAAGTTTGGGTAAATTGAAAGCCAATTTTTTTAAGTATCTTCCACAATAGATCAGCCTTTCACTATCTCGCTAGAATGGTTTATTTTCATCATCATTCATAAATTAAGTTACATTACAATGTTACATTATGCTGTCACGTTATAATTATTAATTATTTAGATTTTAAGGTAGGTAATTTGAAACTAGTTTAAGTATTATTAATTTTCTGTAACCCTTTTTTTAAGCTTGCGGAATTTGCCTGTAAGTGATTGTTGCACTGTTGTCATACATTCTTGCATGTTTAGTTTTAAATAAAAACCTGAATTATGTCGAACGCTGTCGGAGGACTCAAAGAAAAACCGAAGTTTCTTAAAATAATTTAATTAAAAATAAGTACTACAAACTTTACTTAAAATTAGAATAAAATCTAGTGTCCAGATTCGAGGTAGGAATTTGAATGAACGAGCTTCATGGTCACGTAGGCCACCGCGCCTCGCGTCGCTTACACGTGCCGCACAGTCAGCGTTTCCGTCAGTTTGTTCTATGTGTGTCATGATGGTGCATTTCCACCGTTGATGCACCGTCGGCGATATATGTATAAGGCCCGGGTGCGATCGTCAGCGAGCGATAGAGGTATAAGGCCGGTGCGCGACCGTCAGCGATACAGGTATAAGGCCGCCGCGTAACACCTCCCCCCGTAGCTCAGCAACTATTTTAAGACGTTTAGTGAAAATGTTGCTGGTATCTGAGTTATTCCCTGGCGTTGCGTTGGTTCTGGATCTTCATAAGGATGATCTTGATTTGCAGCAGCAGCGTTGGGTTGTGATTGCCTTGCAGGTGGCTTGAGTCTCCAAGCGTTACAGCGGTGACGCAATACTATGGTAGTGGTTAGTACAAGTGCACCAAATAAGATCACGTAAAATGGTATGGTTGTATGGTAGAGTGATGGTGTCTTCAGACTTTCCAGTTGAACAGGTGTTTGAAGATTAATCTCGTCTTGTAAGTTATGTAGATTTCTTAGGTTGATAGAGTTTATCTCGAGCAGGCGTTGAGGTGCGTGATCTTCATACATTTTTGTAGTAATTTCGGTTATCTTCACTGGCTGACCGTTCACTCGATCATTGATGTTAACTATGGTGAATTCATGTGTTCGTAGCAGACAGTTACGCGGGATGGTAACCAGGAAGCTGCCGGTTAGTGTGTTATATTCATCTCGTTCACAGTTGAGTTGCAGTTTCGTGGGTTTTGGGAAGACGACTACGTAGTGGCGGTCATCCAGCTTATCCATGGCTTGTCTTGAGAGTGAGATGGTTGTCTTCACGCAGGAGTCATTCGTCGTTTTGCCATCTATTATACGTTGTATACAATCTGGTTGCGATCTTAGCTGATGATTGAGTTTTTCTTCGCATAGGTACTGCTCGGTTAACTTCGGGCATTCAGCCTCTATGTACACGTGAAAATTTCTAGTGATAGCTATAAAGGGGTAAGGGGGAACTATGATCTGCTTTCTTCCATTCGGTACTATAGCTAGTCTATATAGAGTATATTTGAGGGGAGATAGGATGGGGAATTGAAATGCTATGACAATATGTTGACCGTTATAAAATGATCCTGGTTTTATGACGTTATAATAATCCCTAGTTTCTAGATCTAACAGCTGGTCCTTATCGTAGATACTACTAAGTTTTCCTAACATACTGTTCATTGTCTCTAACGTTATCATAGAATGGTGCGTGCTTCCGGCACGACTGAAGGCTATTGCATCTTCAATTCTATGTAACTCATCTAGTAACTTATCTACGTTATCGCTAACTATACCTAAGATTTGCGCGAACTTCGCAAATTTAAATAGACTGTATTGAGTATACTTTTGTTTGTTCAGTAAATCATGCAGAGTGTTATTAATTCGGGATTGATTTTCAACAATTTTGGTTATAATTCCGGTATGGTGGGCCATCCAGTCTTTGCTGAGACTGATATGATGGTTTTGTTCAGCAATTACTTTATCCTGGTTATCCTTGAGAATTTTAATGGCATCATTGTACCTCATGGCATCTGTATAGTCCAGATTTCCTGTTATGCTTTTTACTACGGATCCTAGACCGTCTATAAGACCTCTTTTGGGGCGGTTAGGCCCTAAGCTACTTAATTGAAGCGAAGCCTTATTTAATTTACTTGTTAAATGATCAATCTGTAACTCGTACAGGGCATAAGTATAGTTATCTAGAGTGATTTTGATTTCAATGAGTTGTGTTCGTACGGAGTTAATTTTATTACTTATATCTTGAAGTTCAATGTATTGTAGAAATGTATGATAATGAGTTGTAAGTCTCATAGGTCCTAATTTGAAAGGTAGGATCCCTGGTCCATCGTCGAGTCCCTCAAGTTTTATTTCTTGCGCCTGTATCAGGTGGAAGACCAACATCAGTAGTGGAATCCTGTAACAATTTGGCACTGTTAGGGACTCGTTTGAGTCTCGATTTCGCTACTGGACCACGTTTTTTAGAGGTGTATATGTGAATTGGGAGATCTGCCAGGACTGTATCCTGAGTATATCTCGTTGCGAGCTTTTGACGGCTAGCACTTGGGTTTTTGACGAATATCTGCTGTTGTGGCTGGTATTCTATGTCTGATTCACGACTTTTGTTCCTATTATCTATTAATGCAGTTCTATTAGAGAGAGATGTTTCATTAATTAGCTCGTAGACTTTCTTCATTTGTTCCCTATGTGTATGTGTGTATTGCTGTAGCAGATGTTCTGTTAGGTCAATATCTAATGGATCTCTTGGATCTGTATGTCCTAAAATAATATCGTATGGCCTACATTTCGTGAAACTATGGACTGAGCTGTTATACCCTATCAAGGCATATGGCATTAGATTAATGACAGATTCGTCCCGATGTTGTAGTTTTAGTATGCGCAAATGTTCTAGTAAGGTTAGGTGAAATCTCTCGATGTTGCCATTATCATTCGGCGCATGAGCCAAAGTTTTATGATGAGTTATTTTGTGTGTTTTACAGAACTCCGAAAACATTTGGTTCGTGAATTCTGTACCCTGATCGGTTATAATGGTGAGTGGTAAGCCGTGATGGGTGCTGAATGTTAGTAGTGCTTGTATAACGCTTAGTGCAGTACCATCTTTAAGGTTATATGCCTGACCGTACTTAGAAAACACATCTATAAGAGTTATATACTTTTCATTTTGTGCTGTAAATAAGTCCATATGGACAATTTCGAACGGTTTTGTGGCTGGTGGAACTATATTGAGCATGGGTCTGACAGGGTTCCTATCGTATTTTGCCTGCCCACATATGGTACAGTCGTTGATGTATTTAGAGATGTGCTCCTTCATTTTTGGCCAGTAATACCTACATGATAAGGCCAAGTAACATTCGTTAATACCACGATGGTTGGTTTTCCCATGGTGGTAATGACGGATGATTTCCTGTTGTCTAAGGTACTCTTTGACATTTTCGATTTCCGTTTTGGCTATTACTAGATTCATGGCTGAATTTCTAAACTTTTCCTGTAGAATGGGCACAATTTTGTACATGCCTAAAGGCGGATTTATTAAGAGGGCTGTTTTAGTTTTTGGGTTAACAAACTCTTTTATTGAATTAACTAGGTCTTCCTCTAAGTTCGACTCGGATAGATACACAGATGTTCGGTGGTGAGTGTCAAAAGGTTTAGTCACTGTCGGTCGTCTCTTAATGTCCCCTACAATGGTCAAACATAATTGACGGTGGAATTTGTTGAGTGGATCGTTAACAATAGGTATCTCTAGTATAGGGTTTTCAGTGTCGGTGTGTGCGGTGAGAGTATCTGAGTTATCTAAGGTTGGGGGTATGTCAGTTGGATTGGCTATCATCGAGTTAGTCTCCTCATTGTTTAACTCAATGCGGGATAGGGCGTCTGCGTTAGTGTTGTTTTTGCCCTTTTTATAAACGACTGTAAAATCGTACTCGCTTAATTTTAGCCGCCATCGAGTTAACCTTGAGTTTGGTTCTTTAATATTCATAACCCACTGGAGGGGTTTATGATCCGTTATGATTTTGAATTTGCGCCCAAAAAGATATGGCCGAAAGTATTTAGTGGCCCAGACAATCGCTAACAATTCTTTCTCTATCGTGCTGTAATTAATTTCGCTCTCATTGAGAGTACGTGAAGCGTACGATACGGGTCTATCTGATCCTATGGGTCCTTGTGATAGCACCGCGCCTATTGCATAGTTAGAGGCATCAGTCGTCAGTACGAATTCTTTTGTGAAGTCAGGGTATCTCAAGATGGGATCGTTAGTCAGTAACGTCTTGCATTTCTCGAAGCTGTTAATGTAGTCGGGGTCAAATTTAATTTTCTTTCCTTTCTTTAGACACTGCGTTAGGGGTTTTGTAATCCGGGCGAAGTCGGGAATAAACTTCCTGTAGTATCCTAGAAGTCCTAAAAATTGCTTTATCTGTTTAGGGGTTTCCGGTAGGGGATATTTCTCTACGGCTGCTATTTTATCGGGATTAGGTTTGATGCCTTCACTGCTTATTACGTGACCGAGGTAGGCGGTCTCTAACTTTAAAAATTCCGATTTATCTAGCTGAATTTTGAAGTTGGATTCACTAAGCCTTTGGAACACTTTCTCTAGGTTATCCATATGCTCCTGTAATGACGTGCTGAATACTATGATATCATCTAAGTACACAAGACAGATAACGTTCTGGAGTCCTCTGAGGACATTGTCCATTACACGCTGGAACGTCGAGGGTGCGTTCTTAAGTCCCATGGGCATTCGTAAAAATTCGAAATGCCCATGTTCTACATTGAAAGCGGTCTTGGGGATGTCGTTGGGGTGCATTTCAACTTGATAAAATCCTGAAGCTAAATCAAGGGTTGTGAAATATTGGCATTTTCCTAACTTGTCGAGTACGTCATTGATGTTCGGTATTGGGTACTTGTCGTCGATCGTCTTTTCGTTTAGTTTACGAAAGTCGATGACGAGACGCCACTTTTGTTTCCCTGAAGCGTCAACCTTTTTTGGTACTACCCAAATGGGTGAGCTCCATGCTGACTCCGATGGCCTAATTATCCCTTGTTCTAACATTTTTGAAATTTGGCTAGTAACTTCTTCCCTATGAATAAATGGATATCTGTAGCTTTTGGTATACACGGGGTTTTCATCGGTAGTTCTGATGCAATGCTTTACTTTATTGGTGAAAGTTAATGGTTCCCCTTCGATATAAAAAATCTCAGCGTATTTAGCACACAGTGATTCCAGATTGGCCTTCTCTTCTAAATTTAAATGGCTAGTGCGCAACTTTGACATAATTTCTTTTGCACGGGGCGTCGATTGTGTCGAATAAATGCACTCAATATTAAATACCGATGCCTGTGCCGGATGGTCTAATGAGAATATTATATCGTTAGGAGTAGGGTTCTCAACTTCTACTATACCACGGTTACTTATAACGGTTGTTAGGCATTCGTGAATAATGCAGTTGCAAATTATCTGTTCGTTAACTAAGACTTGTCCGTCCTGTGTGTTAATTGGTAATCTAAGTAGTTTTTTGCTTTGTGCTGGTATGATGTTTTCATACAAATTTAAGTTGCTGGAGTTATATATACTAATTTGATTTACCGCGGACTTCGTGGTCAATGTCAAATCTTTAAGGTCCAATTTAGCATGCCATTTTGCGAGTAGATCGAATCCTATAAGACCATCAAAATGGTTATGAAATTTATACACAAATAGTTTTATGGGCTCTGGATCATTGAATTCGGGGAAGCATGGTATATTAATGGAGTGACTGTGCCTACTAGTTGCGTGTACGTTAGTGACCTCGAATGGATCATGGTTCAATGGCAAATGTGCAAAATATCTCTCCACAGCATCCGGGCTTATGAAGGACTGATTAGCGCCAGTGTCTATTAATAAATTTAGGTTAGTGTTAGCAATATGAACGTACGGTAATTGTCGTTGTGTTTGTAGGTTTAATTCTATTTTGATCTTTTTGATTTCGTGGCCCCCTGAAAATCCTCCTTGCTGGTGGAAGGCTGGGGCTGTTCACTTACCTGGGTGCTACCGTCGTCTGCCATGTCAGTCGTCACCTCAGTCTGCAGAATGCCATCGTACACGCATGGATAATGGTCGTAATGATTCATAGGATAATAATTTTCATAGTAGTTAGGCTCCTGCCCATATCCGTAATACTCGGGATAGTGAAAGTCTTCGAAACTTGAACATTCGTTGACATTTACATCGCGCGTTCTGAAGTAATTAATAGGTGGCGGGTTGCCCTGCCTAGACCAATCCCAGTTACTACGAGTAGGAGGTAGTGGCTTAGCAACAAAGTTGCTCACACCACTCATGGGCTTGGGCCCTTGGTTTTGGGGTCTTGGAGCCATACCGAACGTGTTACCTCGCGGATTGTAGTTTGGAGGTGGGGCGCCAAACATTCGTTGCGTATGCGAAGGCATACGGGCTTGATTATAAGGTGCATTAAAACTATTAAAACCTGCATTAAATCTATAGTTATTTGGTGGCTGTGGTTGCATCATGCGTGGTTGCATATAAGTGGGCATAGCGTTATTATTGCGTGAATTGGGGAAGCCTGCATGCATGGGTGACGGGTTATGCGGGATCGCGAACTTGGGATGAGTGTTAGTGAATTTAGATAAACCGTCGTTTCTCTGCTGCAGATGCATTACATTTAGTTCCCCTTGTACGTACTCTAAAGCTGTCTCGATAGAATCTGGTCGCATGCATCGTATTCGCGAACCTAAAGGTTCCTTGAGCCCGCGCACAAAGGCCTGCATTGTTAATTTTTTATACAAATCGCGCTTAGCGTTAATAGTCGTAGTCACCGTTTCATGAAGTGTAATATATGTCATGATAGTGCTGAATAAGGTTTGACACCTATCATAAAGTTCTTGCGGCGTATCGTTACCCTGTGTCTGCAAGGAGAGGTCATTATAGAGGGTGGTTTCATCCCTACGGTCAGCGAAATTATTTATTAATACAGTTCTGATGCCATTCCAGTTCTCGGGGATACCGTTAGAGTTAACAGTTCGAGCAGCATTGCCTGTTACTTTATTTAATATGCCACTAATTAAGGATAAGTTATTTAATTCATGCTCAGGACCCTCACGAACATAAGCATTCACTAACTTATCGCAAATTCTAATAAATCTCGTCAAGATATGGGGATTCCCATCAAATTCCGGGACCAGGCGGATGGCCTTCAAAATGCCTTCGGGGTCGTGTGCCATTATATTATCTATATCTATGTTCCTATTACTATCCACTAAATCTTCCCGTCTCAACTGCCTATAAGAAACAGTCTCGCGGGTCCCTAAATTCCTAGGGTAAAAAATCTTGAAGTAAAGTAGGTATCAAGGGTTAAGGGTAAGGGAAAGCGACACTAGAAAGATTCTCGTGCACTTACTTGTACATCTCGGCTTCTCCTGAGCAGTATCAATGTCTGGATCTCCGCAGCTCTTCGACGATTCGGGATACTCGTTACAGGTGCTTAATACCACCCGGGCGGCCCGCCTAATTTCGATATTCGGGAATTTATATCGCGAACCGGCCCGCGAGTATCCTACCGACTGCGCCAATTATGTCGAACGCTGTCGGAGGACTCAAAGATAAACCGAAGTTTCTTAAAATAATTTAATTAAAAATAAGTACTACAAACTTTACTTAAAATTAGAATAAAATCTAGTGTCCAGATTCGAGGTAGGAATTTGAATGAACGAGCTTCATGGTCACGTAGGCCACCGCGCCTCGCGTCGCTTACACGTGCCGCACAGTCAGCGTTTCCGTCAGTTTGTTCTATGTGTGTCATGATGGTGCATTTCCACCGTTGATGCACCGTCGGCGATATATGTATAAGGCCCGGGTGCGATCGTCAGCGAGCGATAGAGGTATAAGGCCGGTGCGCGACCGTCAGCGATACAGGTATAAGGCCGCCGCGTAACACCTGTGTAAACAATTGTTGGTAAACCAAAATAAATAAATAAAAATTACGCCCAAAAATGTTGTTTTCTTTACTTCTTTTACTTTATTAATACAGATCAGACAGCCAGTAGCAGCGTCTGGATCAGCCATGGAAAAAATTTGAGTGAATTCCAAATTTTGCACAGAGTTGTCGAGTGAGGCAATGTTGGTCTTAAGGATAGTGTTATTAGAAAAAATACAGGGTGGCTTCAAATTTAAACAAAAGAGGGTAGAAAAGTAGTCCGTAATTGTGGAGTGAAAATGCAGGTAGAAGAGGGTAATTTCGTTTTTCGAATAGGTGGTCAAGGCAATTATTACCTCTCGTCGGTAGGTGGTGGGCAGGTAGAAACTCGTGATGAGAAAGACAATTTATACTAATTTATAATACACGGGCTCAACTGTCAGAATACTTATACAAGTTTCCGTACAATTCCGTACCTGTACATATCAAAAAGAGAAAAGGTGTATTTTGATGACAAAATATTTAAAAATCTGTTTAAGCTTGTACAAATGAAGCCATTTCATACGATACCCCACATGAAACGGTTAACTCACTTCAAAATTTGGACCCTTGTTCCTAGCATAAAAACCCGTTAAATAATAATAAGCCCCCTAAACAAACACACGTCCCGATTGACCATTTAATCACGTGGGGGGCGGACACACGAATTAGAAATTACTGGCGTGGCTAACGTGGCACTGGAAACCCACTAAAAATGGAGACTCGTTCAAAAAGAAAACGTATAGAACCGCTGCCCGGGGGCGATCGCCGGGGCACATTTGGAGCTGGCACTGAGTGTCTCAGCATGCGAACCGTCAGCGGTCAGTAGTTGAACAGGCGGGCTCCCACCGACAAAGATGCTACAGCCGAAATCATTGACGATGGTGATAGGCTCACATTCAGGACAGACACCCCTGTAGAACCTTACAGTCCGTACACACCTTCAAGAACATCATCACCATCCATACCATCGTCACCTCCCATAACTAATTTTAAGACAGTTTCACCCAATCCTACCTTGAATTTTGCGCGGGAGGTATCTACCTTCTTACCCGCGTCCACCAAGGCTGGAAAAACAAGAGTTCGCATGAGATGGAGCAAAGAAGTTAACCTATTTATCATGCGAACTTATCTATACATTACTAAATTAGAGACCGACATGACCACCTACAGACAACAACTGCATGAACGTTTTTCACGTCAATATCCTGAGATTTCCGTTTCAGAACAACGGATTTCAGATCAAAGAAGGGCTATAGTTAAGAATAAACTCCTGTCACAAGTCGTAATAGATAAATTAAAAGAAGAAGTACGCACACAATTACTACAAGAATCTGAAAACTATGCAGACACTGGCACTACCACACTAACACAAAACACAAATGAAAATACTCTACAAGATCAACCACAATTAGTCATACAATTACATCCTAATAGTCAATCTCAACCATGCAACCAATCACAAGCTTAAACACAAACATCTCACACATCCACACAAACTGAATCTATTACCTTAACACTTGAAAATGATATTGAAACCTTAGTCGTCGCAGATTAAAACCTAGTAACAGACACATATATCAAAGAAATAAATGAGAAATTTAGAACAACAATAGCGCATTACTCTGGGATGGACCCTGCAGTTCGGCCAAAGC
Source organism: Aporophyla nigra (assembly GCA_947507805.1). Lineage (NCBI taxonomy): Eukaryota > Metazoa > Arthropoda > Insecta > Lepidoptera > Noctuidae > Aporophyla > Aporophyla nigra. The sequence continues at coordinate 202,349 of OX382296.1, read as the reverse complement.
TAGCTAAACTGAAATACAGCCGTAACTTATTTCGCTTAGTTAATTTAGTTAATGAAAATATACTCATACAATTTATATCTGATGACACACAACTTTTAGACATACATTTACTAATTTATTGCCCGGCAGTAGTTATATCTGAGGAACTCAATTTTAAAATCACAGGCCACACAGGAACTACAAGAGCAAGTCAATTTATCAAACCAGCATGGCAACAGAGACTGGAAAAAGATATTGAAACATTAAGAGCAGACTGTGGTAGACTCACACATTATATTAACGGCATTAGAACACATAAAGTAGTTAAGAGAGTCGAAACAATATTTAAAAATTATTCTAATCACACTAGACATGAAAACAACAATAGAAAACCTGAGGAGTTTTTGGACACACTAAAGCAAAAACTAGCTCTAAAAGTTCATAGGCTTAGGAGATATATGAAGGCGCAACAGCGCCAAAATGATAATGCTACATTTGCTATGAATGAAAAAGCGTTTTACAGAAACATACAAAAAACACACACCGACACAATAGAAAACAACATAGAGGCGCCCTCGAAAGAAGAACTAGAAACATATTGGTCTAGTATTTGGGAAGAGCAAGTACAGCAGAACGCCAAAGCATCTTGCATAGCGGAAGAAGAAGTAAAATGGAGAGCTATAGGTGAAATGGAATTTACAGAGGTAGCAGAGTCAGACATTACACACATTACAGCTAGACTACATAACTGGAAAGCACCTGGTATAGATAAACTACATAATTTCTGGTACAAAAAACTAACTTCATTACACATAACTCATAAACTCATATACATGCCATGCCAACATCAAATTGCAAAATGTGTCCTTGCACTAAATATGTATGTTATGTCCCATCCTTGTATTAATTGTCTTGGTGGGGACCTGGTGTCCTAAAATACAGGCTTCGGCTTAGTTTCCTGCGCCAGTCTCCCACAAATAAAATATTTTTGCCTTTATGTGTAACTAGTACTAAAAAAAAAAACAAATACTTATGTCATAAGTTGGTTCCTTAGTATGGTTCAATATATAGCTTTGTTTATTATGTTTTATTTGTGGAAGAGAAAATAAAGAACCATTATTATTTTTTATTAATTAACGAATAAACATGGTGGCGCGGTGCACACGACTTTCAACCAATCAGCGCGTGATGTGCGTTGCATCACATGCCATCTCACAATTGACGGTTTCACTTCGATAGATTGTAATCTAACCACAAATAATACGTTAAATTGTAAGCAGTATGTTACGGTTGCTAATCTTTCTCACGGTGACATATCCATCGGGAATGTAACAAAACCCATCAACATCTGTCGTCATCATGGTCGACCATCTGTCGGGTACCACATACCGCACCACCCACTATCGCTGAGCGGGGAAGGGAATGCTCCAGGACATCGAAGGTTGCCATCGCCACAGTGACTAGTGAACACTGAAGAAACTTTGACTCGTGGACTAGGATTCGTAGTCTGACGTAATTCGTTAAAGGGGTAAGGATTTATATCTACACTTTTTATTTTAATAAGTATACACTGTTCCAATGCTGAGCAAAGGCCATCCCCAAATTCCTTGAGGTCTTCTTTTCCAGGGACAGCTCGATCCAACCCTTGTAATGTGCGTCAAGGTTATACGATATTAATATCGACCACCTAGACGCGTATTGCAAGGATACCTACAGGAAAGCCCCTACCTACAGGGAATTTACAAAAAAAAAAAAACAACTTCCTCAAAAACACTAGAAAGAAAGTGAAAAATAACCTTAATTTCGATAGTCGGTGTCTTATGATCTGTATTTGAGTTTTTTGCCACCGACTTCCGAAATTAAAGTTATTTTTCACTTTCTAGTGTTTTTGAGAAAATCGTTTTTTTTTTTTTGTAAAAAAGTTTTTATTTTTTACTTTTTAGTTATGTTATCTACCCCGCACTAATTCCTATACCACTAATAGCCAGGTGAAATTTAATACTTTACTACTGCTGTAAATCGTTGAGGAATTCCCTCGACTGTCTATCTATGGTCTTCATCATCAGACCTGTAATGGTACTTATAAGCCTTATGGGAGCTTTCTCATCAATAGAAATGAATTAAGTTCAAACACCAGGTAATTGCTGTAAATCGTTGAGGAGTTCTCTCGATTGTCTTTCGGCTCCATTATCAGATCAACTCCGGACCTTAATTAAATAGTAGTGATAAAATTGGCACTTTGAACCGTATAAAGTAAGCCCAACAATAGGGAACTGCTGTAAATTGTTGAGGAATTCCCTCAACTTTCTATGGTCTTCATCATCAGACCTGTAATGGCACTATAACCCATATAAATAAATAAATAATAAATAAATAAATATCTTAGGACAACCAACACAGCGTTATCTGATCCCAAACTAGGCAGAGCCTGTACTATGTCAACCGGACAACTGATAAACATACTTATATATAACGGCGCGTGATGATTTAGGCGATTTATTGTAAGATGTAACACGTTTTAAAGTTTGTAATCGATTATTTTTACTCTATGGTTGAGAATTTACTTCGTTAGTGGTAATTTTAATTTAGAGCGGGTAACACCGAATGGTGTTGTGAGTGTCATGGTTGGTGGCGGAAGCGATGACTTTTGATGCGATCGTCACGCGGTCCATACGCATAAATCCATTGACTCTGAACTTCAGTTGGACAATTAATGTAATTTTATTTAAATCAGTGTTTATCGTTGCAATCGTTACTTTTTATCGTTAAGTTTTATTGTAATTATTTTAAATTAATTAAGTGAGTTATTTTGCGAGTATTATTTTTAAAACACCTGCAAGTACACGCCCGCTATGGAGGACGAACATGGGATGGATCAGCAGCGACACGTGGTGTCTCAGCCGCTCGAACATCCGTCATCAGAAGTGGTGAATGACGGAACGGCGCAGGAACAGTCTACAGGTCAGAGTGTTGATTTACTATCAAGTGAAAATAATTTTTGGAAATTGTTATTCGAAATTTCGATTTGGGCATGGACGAAAAACAAATTTCGAGTAGTAGGCTGATTATTACAATGAGCAAAGCCCTTAAGGGGTCGGCAGCTTCTTGGCTGTCTCAGAATACTTTTCCTGGAATAACGTGGCAATCGAATCGCATCAATTAAAAGACCAATTTCTTGCTCGATACGATTGTGTGGAAACTCCTGCTGCTATGCTGTTTAGGCTATTTAATGAGAGTCCTAAGAACGGAGAATGTTTGTCTGCTTACGCAAATCGATTTCCGAGCGCATTACTGAGTCAATGGAACAACTATTTCACTGAAAAGATAGCAATAGCTGTAACTATGGCGCATGCAAATGGCAAATTGAACCGCGACTACAGCGATTGGCTTTCACTACGGAAGTTGATACTCGAGTCAGATTATAACAGGAATTGATGGTTTTTACGTATCGCAAAAGAGGACCTCCAACGCAGGACAAATTAAATACACCTGGTGATGCCAAGAAACCAAAGTTGGACCAGTCAAGGCGTTGCCTGTGGCAAACAGGGCCATATGGCAAATGAATGCTTGATTAAAAGCTCTTGTGATTCTTCTGCTAATTCTATATCTCAGTTTTCAGGAAACAGTGGATCGCAACCGACCAAAGACAGCGTTCGAAGAAAGCTTCGCCGCCGGTGACCTGTTTCTTCTGTGGCGAGCCAGGTCACATCGCCACACGCTGTCCAAAGAAGGAAACTGACTCTAGCAACAGCCGAGTTGAGAAACGTGTGGATATCTGTACCATTAAGCCAGCTACAGACCTACTTTACACCGAATCTGGTGAGTCGTTTTTGTTTTGTTTTGACTCCGGTGCTGAGTGCTCTCTGATCAGGGAAAGTTTAGCTAGTAGATTCCTTGGTAAACAACAGCAAAATAGAGTTACTTTGTTAGATATAGCCAAATCTAGTTTACAATGCACTTCTCAAATACTATCCACAGTTATGATACAGGGGTATTCCTTACAATTATTGTTGCATGTCGTCCCTGACTATTGTATTTCCACTGTAATTATGATTTGGCAGGACTTACTTTCTTTGGGATTTTCAGTTAAAATTTCTGAAACAACTTTTTTATTGAATAAGATTAAAATAGTTTCTGTTTGTGACTTAGGCTTTAAGATCAAAGAGCTTCTATATGCCGGTGTCATTCGTGAAAGTTGCTCGCCTTTTGCTCGCCCAATCTTACTGGTCAAAAAAAGCTTTGATGGAACTTGAACCTCCCTAAACGGTTACTCAACTACGACATTTAGACGGCTTAGCTTCGAACTTTAGACAATTTGTACCATGTTTCTCTCAAAAGACCGCCCCCCTTTATAGATTCACTTTAGGGAAAGGCAAAATACAGTGGACAGCAGCTTATGAAATAATTAGAAAAGAAATCATTGATACACTGACTAACAAACCCGTTCCAACTATTTTTGATCCCAACCAGGCGATAGAGTTGCATACTGATGCCAGCGCTGAAGGTTATGGTGCTATACTAATGCAAAAGTTTGATGGTAAATTACATGTTATCGAATATTATAGTCACCGAACCTCCAGCGCTGAGTCAAGATATCACTCATATGAACTAGAGACGCTCGCCGTAGTGAACAGCATTAAACATTTTCGCCATTACTTGCAAGGACGTAAGTTCGTAGTAGTGACTGTGTTCGACGCCAGGCCTCACGTTCCAGGACAGACAGCAAAAGGCCCCTTTGGGCGGGTCTTGGGTAAGCGTGGGTCGAACTGTCCGCCGTGCGTGGAGCTGATTAACAAATATTCAAACACTCACCTGACTGAGGAAACTCTGGTCTCGGTTCCGAGCCTACTTGGATTTATGTATGTAAATGAGTGTATATTGTATTGTGTAGTGAATCTGTAAGTATTTTAAGATTCAGGCCGCTTCAATACGCTAAAGGTTTGGTAGCACGCGGACTCAATAGGTCACACTATAACCTCAAACTATTTCAATCAAATTCCAAAATAAAACCCGTTCACTATCGTCAAAAGGGGTAGCTTACACACAAAACAATCGGACCACAATAAATTGTCCGCAAAACTATAGATTCAACAAGATTAACAATTAATATTCTCAAGACAAATTTAGCCAACCAACCAACCCAAAATCAAGATCAAAACCCAAGTGTCAAAATCAAACTGACAAGTAACAGTTTTCCCTCTGTTACACGTAATGATGCGTAGGTGCATAGAGTAAACAAAAAAATGTCGTACGGTCGGCTGTCTGTGGTCACGGGACGGAACATCTACCCCCCCCCCCCCCGGACGGGCCTTCCCGTCCGCTAATCAATTGGCAATCTTGACAAGGTTGCAACCGCTCTCTTCACGACCGATCCGGCGACCGCTCTCTTCACGACCAATCCGGCGACCACTCTCTTCACGACCGATCCGTCCACCAAAACCTCTGCAAAACGAGGAACCCCGTCGGTGCCAGCCACCAAATTGAGAATGCGCCCCCAGCGCCAATACAAAGGCTCAAGGTTGGCATCCTTAATCAGGACGAGGTCTCCAATTTTGGGCGGATGCGTTTTACCAGTCCACTTGACGCGCTGCTGGAGGATGTGCAAATACTCCAAGCTCCAACGCTTCCAAAAACTCTGAGCGAGCTGCTGCACCAACTGAAACCGCGATAGCCGATTTTGGCTCACATCGACAAAAGGGTACTCCGGCAAGGGCGACAAGTGGCTGTCCAATCAAAAAATGGCCCGGGGTTAGGGCCTCCAAGTCGTTCGGGTCCGAAGACAGCGGGCACAATGGACGTGAGTCCAATACAGCTTCAATGCGGCAAAATACCGTAGCTAACTCCTCAAAGGTGAGAACGGTGTCTCCCAACAATCTGCGACAGTGTCCCTTTGCCGCTTTCACCGCGGCCTCAAAAATACCCCCCCAATGGGGGCAGGCTGGCGGGTCAAACAACCAACCCCCCTCGTCGTGACCCCTCGGCGAGCTAATTTGTTACCAATGTCAGCCTGGTTCTCAGCAAGGAAGGCGTATACCTCTTTCAAATAGTTACTTGTACCCTTGTAGTTAGTACCGCAATCAGACCTGATCAAAGTAGGTAACCCACGGCGAGACACAAATCTATCCAAGGTCGCCACAAAAGCCTCCGTCGAGAGGGAGGCTACCAACTCCAAGTGCACTGCCTTAGTTGACAGGCAGACAAACACACACAAATAAGCCTTAACAATTGGCTGCATAGTAGAGGCCTTAGTCCGGTAGCACGGCAAACAACGGAAGACGATGCTACGAATAGTACGACGGGCCGACAATATCCAAAACTCTCGCTGCAGAATGGCCAACAGCGCATTGCAACCGGCATGCGATTTCTTAATGTGACGATCAGTCACCATCAATTTAACCAAATGGCCCTCCTTAGGCAACATAAGGGGGTGACGAGCCCCATAAGGAAGGCTAGAGTGCCTCAACCGTCCCCCAACACGCAAAAGACCCGATATCAAGACTGGCGTTCGAGGCCAATCATCTTCGGGGTGAGTCAGCCAGTCTGGTCCCCACCATAGGGGGTGAGCAATCAGGCGGGGTGCCATGTACCCACGTGAGGCCACGTCGCCTCGGTTCAGATCTCCAGGCACGTGCCTCCATGTCAAAGGCGTTTCAGAATTTTGAATCTAGGACACTCGGTTCGCAACAAAGACCTCCAAAGAGTGGACGGACGTCTTCAACCAACACAAAACAATTTGACTGTCCGTCCAGGCGTAAGAAGCCCGAATGTCCACAGTTCCACCCAAAGTGTGAGCAACGTGGTTCAATAGACGCACAAGAAGCGCCGCCCCAGACAACTCTAACTTAGGGATGGTCAGTGCCGTCTGGAGGGGGGCCACCTTGCTCTTGGCCATGACCAGTGACAACTTCACCTGGCCTGTGGCGCTGACGGTGCGCAGATAAACAACAGCTGCATAACCGTGCGAAGACGCATCACAAAACCCATGAAGGGTAGCAGCGTAGCTCCCAGGGGGGAAATAGCGCGGGGTAACACGACCTCGTTGACTGCAGGGAGTGCGGATACAAATTGGAACCAATCTTCCAACAGGGTTTCCCGAAGTGGCTCGTCCCAACCAAGTTCCACAGTCCAAAGGCGCTGAAGAAAACATTTCGCCCAAAACAATACCGGGCATACAATATAATAAAAAATGGCATGGACCACAACAGAGTCCCCTGTGGGCCCCCCAGACCCTGACCGATGCCGTTGGCAACAAAACCGTATCGATCTGAGAGGGTACCTTAGCGGGGCAGGCGCCAAGTTCCTAACAATGCCTGGGCGGCGACCGATCGCCGCACCCAGGCTCAAGTCCCCCGCGACGAGGATGGAGGTCAAACTCCTCGTCCGCGCGGTGTCCCGAGCCACGCGCCATCGCTGGAAGGGCACATCCCACCGGATGCCCGAATGGCAGGGGGCGTGACTCCAACCGGGGACGTTCCGCCAATGGAGGGGAGGGAAGGCGGTGCTGGTCTGGCCAGCGCTGCCTAGCAACGGCTACGTAATCGCCTTTACGAGGAGAGACCAAATGGCGATCGCGCGGGTCGCGATCAACTTGCGCGGGGGGTGGAGTGCGGCGCTCAAAATTGCGGGCCTCTCCCCGGTTCTGAAACGGCGAGCCAGAAGCCCGGTGACCAACTCCATGGTAACCCTCCGTGCGCGAACCTCCATCAGAGGCTGGACTGCCAGCGTGGTTCGCGTTAGCGCACAAAATGTCCAAATGGGACCCCCTACAAATTCTACAAGGGCGGGGGTTGGGGCAGTCCCGATGGAAGTGTGCCCCCAAACATGAGAAGCACAGACGGCGTGCATTAGCAATTCGGCGGCGGGCACTCACGTGCAATTTCAAAAAGGCCGCGCAAGTTGCCATGCCATGCGTGGTGTCCCTACAAAATTCACAAGCAGGACGACTCTGGGTGCCAGCAAAACGAGTGGCGGGGCGACTATCAACAGGCCCGCGAGCCCTAGTCCGTCCCTAGTCTCGTGGCCGGGAAGATGGTTGGCGTGACTCGGTGGCAACGCTAGAGTTATCCACAAACCGACACTCATCCTCCAAAAATTTGACGAGGTCATCAAATGGTGGGAGATGGGTGACACTATCCCCACCATACTTTTGCTCGAAACGAGCCCTCAAATCGGCAGGAAGCCGTTGCAGCACAACAGGCACCAAAAGGTAAGACCAATGGTCCACCGGCAACTCCAATCGCTTTAAAGCGTTGGTCGCTGCCACCAACGGGTTCAACAGGTCAGTACGCAATGCTGACAATCTAGTAATGACCGGTAACCCCAAAATCTGTTTAATATGAACGTCAGCCAAACAACGTTTGTTTTGGTACCGCCGGGTGAGTAGTTCCAAAGCGGTAGGGTAGGCTGAGTCAGTCACCGACAAATGCTGTACCAAGGCTCGGGCCTCACCTTCGAGAACAGACAACAAATAGGCCAACTTTTGGGCGGGTCTGAGGTCCGAGCGTGCATCAACCAAACTTTCAAAAAGGTTTTGGAAACCCAGCCAATGGTCCAAGCGACCATCAAAGTGTGGCAGTTCCAAAGTAGGTAGTCTACTCAATAGTCCGGGACCTGAAACAACCGAGGTGTCCGGCTTGACCTGGACAGGTGTCCGGCTCTCCAATATTTCCCGAGCGCGTTGACCAATGACATCCCCCAGGTCCAAGATCTGGTCGTAGTCAGCAAGGACCTTATCGCGTGCTGCCTGGTCCAGCTCTTCCAAATCCACTTCACAAATGAACTCGTTGAAGCGGGTGAGCAGAGCATCAACCTTGCCGAGTCTTACGTTCAACTGCTCGTACCGAGCAAGCGTGACACTTTCAAGATCCGGGCGCTCAGCGGTCGCTGCAGCTGAAGTGAACCACCGTAGCTGTGTGGTCAATCCACTGATTGCCTCTCTCACCGCTTTGTATGCCATTGCACAAACAAAACAATTCAAATTAAATACAAAAGTTCAAACAATAAATAACAAAGGAAATCCAAAGCAACAATTAAACGGCTTAACTGTTAGTCAATAGCTCAAGAAATAACAAAGGGAAACACAAAGCAAACAATCAAACTTGTCCCTACAACTCAAGACAACTACAAAACATTGGTTCCAATCTAATGAACAACAATAAACTTTTATTTCAATTTTTCAATTTAAAACAATGCCAATGTTCAAAAATGACAATTTCAAATGTTAACTCTCAAAACAACTATGTCAATGGTACAACATCCTATATTTTCCTAGAAGGGGGGGGGGGGGGGTCCTATCAGAATACCAGCGCTGCGATACTTATTTTTAAATGTCGCAGCATCATGCTGAGATAGGGGCCCTTTGGCCTCGCACAGGACTTTCTTTTTTTTTTTCTTTTAAATTTTGTTTTTTATTTGTTTCTTTTGTTTTAATTGATTTTTTATTTTATTAAGTATTGTTTTTTGTATAGTTTCTGTGCGTGTCCCAATAAATACTTTTTCTTTCTTTCTTTCTTTCTTTTAATGTCTTCCGGACATCCAATACAACAGGTCAGAACTCACAACAAGGGGCTGGTAACATAGTCTAATCCAATTAACTTTATTAGTATAATTATGTAGCCCGGCTGACAGGTAACATAAGTTTACTTATCTCAACAATTTTTAACAAATTAATTTCAATAAACAAATAAGTACAGTTAACAAATATTTACAGTTAATTACTATTTCCTTATAGAGACTGCCAAGTAATTAGCTTACTGTAAATTACTACTTTTGTTGGTTGCATAACTTACAACCACGCTCTGCTACCATAATGTTCGACCAAGTGTCAAAATCAAACTGACAAGTGACAGTTTTCCCTCTGTTACACGTAATGATGCGTAGGCGCATAGAGTAAACAAAATACTGTCGTACGGTCGGCTGTCTGTGGTCACGGGACGGAACAGACTGATCGCAATGCAGTGAAGGCATCTAAATCTAAAGTAGACCTTACCCCTCGTGTCCACAGATGGTGGTGTTTTCTTCAATCTTTTGAATTTGATATTGAATATCGCTAGGGTAAAAATATGGGGCATGTAGACTTTCTATCACGAAACCCTCTACCAGAGACCCCAAAATTTGCTAATACAATAATAGAGCAGAAAAAAAAGGCCATTTGACGGAAATATCTGATAACTGGTTACAAGCGGAGCAACGAAAAGATGAGGAGATTAATTCCATTATTTCAAAACTAAGGTCTAGTGAACTTACTGACGAGACGGTTAAAACTTATGAAATAAGGAGAGGAGTGTTGCATCGAAATATAGAGCGTAATAAGAGGAGTGTGTGGTTGCCAGTGGTGCCGAAGGCTTTTCAATGGGCTATTATTAATTACGTTCATGAGAGTGTAATGCAATTAGGTTGGGAGAAAACCCTAGAAAATACCTTCTGTCATTACTGGTTTCCTAATATGAATAAGTACGTTAGAAAGTTTGTAGATAACTGCATCACATGTAAGGTGTCTAAGTCACATTCGGGCAAGGTTCAAGCCAAGCTCTATCCAATTCCTAAGGTGACGATTCCATGGCATACCATTCATATGGATACCATGGGTAAACTAAGCGGTAAACGAGATACCAAAGAGTATGTTTTTGTTTCTATCGATGCTTTCACAAAATACGTTCTTTTGCATCATACTATGAACATTGACGCTCACAGTGCAATAAAAGCTCTGCAATCAAGTGTGTCCCTCTTTGGTGCACCTACGCGTGTAATAGCGGACCAGGGTAGGTGTTTTACCGGGAAACAGTTTAGGGAATTTTGCATAACCCACAATATTAGTTTACATTTGATAGCCATGGGTTCCAGTCGTGCTAACGGACAAGTAGAGCGAGTTATGTCCACTTTAAAGAACATGTTAACCGCAGTCGAAACAGGGAAACTTAAGTCATGGCAAACAGCGTTGCCTGAATTCCAACTTACCATCAATTGCACCATGAACCGTACAACTAAAGCAAGTCCTCTAGAATTTTTGATAGGGAAGGTTGCTAGACCCCTTCAGTTAATGACCCTTGATACAGACGAGACAGACATTGAACTCGACGATATCAGAGAGCAAGCAGTTCAGGCAATAGAGGCAAGTGGTTATATAGAGAAAGCTAGGTTTGATAAAAATAAAGCTAAAGTAAATAATTTCAAGGTAGGTGATTATGTTCTGCTAGAAAATCATGAACGCAATAAAACAAAGTTAGAGCTAAAGTATAAAGGGCCTTATCAAGTGGCTGAGCTGCTTGATGGTGACAGATATTTGCTTAAAGCGTTGAATTCTAATCGAACGTATAAGTATGCACGTGACCGTATACGGACTATGCCCGATTGCTATGTTCCTTTGGAGTAGAATGTTGGGCTGGAAACGTCAATTAATAGCATAGAGTCAGAATGTTCCGTTAACGGCGCAGTCGCTGGTGAGTAATTCATTTAATTTTTCGTAGCCTGTGTGGCATTTGATGCCTGTGTGGCACTTGACTAGCCTGTGTGGCACTTGACTAGTCTGTGTGGCACTTGACAAGCCTGTGTGGCACTTGACTAGCCTGTGTGGCTTGACTAGCCTGTGTGGCACTAGTTGACTTTTGTGGCATTAGCCGCCGTATAAGACAATTAGTATTTCCTTCGTAAGACTTGTATGTACTGTTTTTGAAGTATTCCAAAACTGTTAAGTAGTTCATGATTTACAGTGTAATGTTCCCAAAATAAATTTTATTGATTAATCAGGGAGACCGAACGGAGTATAGCATAAAGCACTATGTCCATTGTCCACATATGAGAATCATACACACGAGGACGTGTGATAATGCAGGACGGCCGTAACGGCGCGTGATGATTTAGGCGATTTATTGTAAGTTGTAACACGTTTTAAAATTTGTAATCGATTATTTTTACTCTATGGTTGAGAATTTATTTCGTTAGTGGTAATTTTAATTTAGAGCAGGTAACACCGAATGGGGTTGTGAGTGTCATGGTTGGTGGCGGAAGCGATGACTTTTGATGCGATCGTCACGCGGTGCACACGCATAAATCCATTGGCTCTGAACTTCAGTTGGACAATTAATGTAATTTTATTTAAATCAGTGTTTATCGTTGCAATCGTTACTTTTTATCGTTAAGTTTTATTGTAATTAATTTAAATTAATTAAGTGAGTTATTTTGCGAGTATTATTTTCAAAACACCTGCAAGTACACGCCCGCTATGGAGGACGAACAGGGGATGGATCAGCAGCGACACGTGGTGTCTCAGCCGCTCGACAATCCGTCATATATTTCTAAATACATACATATAATAGATAATTTACACCCAGACACAGAACAAATGATTGTGCTCATCACACAAACATTTGTCCTGGGTGGGAATCGAACCCACGACTTCAGTCCTAGCAGTCAGGGTCACTAACCACTAGACTAACAGGCCAGTATATGGGTGCAAAGTTCTCATCAATAGAAATGAATTAAGTCCAAACACGGGGTGATTGCTGTAAGTCGTTGAAGAGTTTCCTCGACTGTTTTTCAGCTTCATCATCAGAGCAACTTCAGACCTTTATTAAATAGTAGTGCTTTAAAATAATTAATGAAAGAAGTAAAAAACGCACTAGTCGCCACTAAAATGTTCGAAGGTACCCTTCGACTCCTCAGGGATGCCATCATCAAATCCTGGTTTCCTTCCAAAGGCCTTGACCATAGGATTTAAACAAGTACGTGGAAGCGTGCATGATCGTCGGCCTTGGGCAAAAGTGGTGCAAACTGTCCGCCGTGCGCGGAGCTGATTAATACAAATATTCAATCACTCACCTGATTGAGGAAATCTGGGGTCTCGATTCCGAGCCTACCCGGATTTATGTATGTAAATGAGTGTATATTGTATTGTGTAGTAAAGTAAGTATTCCGGGATTCAGGCCGCTTCAATACGCTAAAGATTTCAAGCACGCGGTTCTCCAAAGAATCACTATCAAACTATTTCAATCAAATTCCAAAATAAAACCCGTTCAATGTCGTCAAAAGGGGTTGCTTACACACAAAACAATCGGATCACAATAAATTGTCCGCAAAACTATAGATTCAACAAGATTAACAATTAATATTCTCAAGACAAATTTCCAACCGTCCAACCCTTTTTCAAGACCAAACTCAAGTGTCAAAATCAAACTGACAAGTGACAATTTTCACTCTGTTACACGTAATGATGCGTAGGCGCATAGAGTAAACAAAAAACTGTCGTACGGTCGGTTGTCTGTGGTCACGGGACGAATCAAATATTATAGTAACAAAACTTACGTCCGTCTTCGATGCTGGCCCCGAGCGAATAGGGCGAGTGCCACCCCGTGTTCCCAACCGTTGTCTCTAAACCGCGCCATTTCAAAACTAGTGTTGCCAGTATTATAAATTAAAAGTCTCAATAATCGACTAAGACAATATTATAATTTAGTATATTATTTTAAAACCTAACAACAGGAAAGGTGCCCAAAAGGCTGGCAGCATTGCCACGTTGTATGGCAATGCTGATTCTTTGCCCAAAAAATAGGCCAGCCCTCTGGTCACGTGAAGAGTCGACCAGCCGCTTGGCAATGTCTCGGTATATTATGTGGGCACTCGGACCCCATGGCCCTAGAGTTTCAACCCCAAACGGCTCGAACATGTAATTTCCAATTAGGTTGGAATATTTGCGCCGTTTGAGGTTTTCCGCACCTGCAGCAGCCGCTCCAGCACAGCCCACCGTGCTAAGAAGATGGGATGGCTCAAGGGTGTCGACACATGTTGCATCCCACACCAAAGGCCGACCTAACTTCCAGGGCATTATGGTCATTCCATCTGGTCTCTTCCCATCGTCACGTGCCAAGCCATTGGGTTCAAGAACAGCTGGCAACCCGGCGACGACAAGAGCACGACGGATGATGTCATTGATGCTATCGTGCCGTGCTATCCGCCCTGCGCTTCTACTGCAGGATAGGCCATGGTGACCGAGGCAGTCGACACCTTCACCGCATTGGCAGCGATGCAGAGCCACGCAAGGTGCGCCCAGACGCAGGCTAGTAGCAAGCCGAAAGGTGGTGTCACTCAACATAGTTCCTATGTTAGGTGACGGTAGTGCCTAATGCCAGAGGCCCGACTCCCACTCGCCCACAGCCAGAAGGCGGGCACGCTCAGCAGTAATGGTGGACGTATTTATAAGATTATTCCGTACCAACCTGCAGAGCGGCTCATCCCACTGTCTCTGGGAGTATGGGTTCACGGGCCGATCGGTATCCGGGCAAGTCATTTTCCAGGCATTCACTGCATCGGTGAACCACGGCACTTCAGAGTCAACCAGGGAAGGAGCTAAAATTTTCCTGGTCAACTTTTCAGTGGCGTGGACGGAGGACAGGAACGCCAGTAAACTAATACTCGTAATTTTACGGACGCCGAGCCCACCAAAGCGGATGGGTAGAGTGGCTTGAAGCCACGCTCGGTCGTCCAAGGCCACATTTAAAATGGATGTTAGTGTGCTGCGAAAAATTTGGTCAATTTTGTCCAAGAGCTGTGGCTGCTTCCATAAAGGGGAAGAGCGAAGAAAATATATGAAATTTAGGCCAAAACAACAGTATCTGATCAGGGTGAAAGCCGAGTGTAAATTTATTTTGGAAAGCCTGTCCAAAATGTCGATGAAATTTTTAATTTTATCGTCAATGAATTGAGAAAAGCTGTCTTCGAAAATTGGGGAACTTAGGAGGTGCAGTGAACTTTTTTCTATAATTTTGATTTGTGGGGCTATTGCATTAAATTTATCAAGTGTCAGTTGTATGTCAGAAAGGTAGATGTCACACTTTGATGGGTTAAGGTCCAAGCCAATAGATTTAAATTGCTGTTTCAGCAGTTGTAGGTCTTTCAAAACGGTGGCTGCATCACCTCCTAGTGTTTCATCATCTAAGTACCACACGTTAAATTTTGAATTTAGTTTCTGAATGATTGGATGAATAGCTAAGCTAAAAATGACTGGCCCGAGAGGGTTACCCTGTTGGCATCCTACTGCAGATTTCAAAACATTGTCCTTGTATAATAATTTAGAAGGGTACCTGTAACATTGCCACATAAAACCATAAATTTCGGGTAGTTCTTTTTTGACTTCACCCAACAAAGTGTCCCTGTTTACAGAATTAAAGGCGTTCTTAACGCCAACCTTGAGAATGACCTCACCTTTCCACCTCATTTTCGGTGGAAGTTTACATGGTAATGTACATCATAAGTATATTTTTTTAGTTTTATCATTCTCTTATTTTAGAAGTTACGGGGACACACACACACACATTTTACCACTTTGGAAGTATCTCTCGCGCAAACCATTCAGTTTAGAAAAAAATGAAATTAGAAACCTCAATATCATTTTTGAAGACATAGACAAGACATTCCACACGTATAGGTTTGATGAAAAAAAATTTATTGAGTTTCAGTTCTATGTATGGGGAACCCCAAAATGTATTGTTTTTTTTTATATTTTTGTGTAAAGATCTTAATTCGGTTCACAGAATACATCTACTTACCAAGTTTCAACAGCATAGCTCTTATAGTTTTGGAAAAAAGTGGCTGTGACATACAGACGGACAGACAGTCATAACGAATCCATAAGGGTTCCGTTTTTTGCCATTTGGCAACGGAACCCTAAAAAGGAACTTGGGACGCAGCAGCCGTGTATTACACGAACCAGCTGCTGTCGACCGCTCTATAACTCAAAATGTTATTAACACAAATTCACGAAATACCTATGGTTTAATCGCTAAAACCCATTAAATAAACTAAATCCCTAAATTTAAAAAATATGGCTTAAACGGTTATTGAAAAATTAACGTCTAAAAATCCGTATTGTTACCCATTTCCAGATGACCTAGAAAATTTAAGTTTTGCGTCTAGGTGGATAATTGTGTGTATACAAAAGAAAAAATCTGAAAATAGTGAATTTTTACAATGTGAAATATGTTCCAAACCATCGATTTTTATTAACATGTAGTGCCTTTCGAAAATATAACAGCAACGAACACTTTTACTTTCGCAGTCAAATCAGGCCTCCGTCACTCCATGTACTTGCACGCTATAATTACCTACCGCCCGGCCGAGCGGTCTCGGGCCGTTTGCGGACCATATTCAGTGCGGTTTTCGCAAGCGAAGCGCATGCAAGTTGTTCAATTTTAATCGTTCCATTCGTTTGTACGGGTACCTACGATGCCGTCTGGTGCCTTATGTGCACTAGATGGGTGCAAATCAAGTAAAAGAAGGGAAAAATAAAACACATGTAGCTTTTAAAGATTTTTATTTTATTTTACCTACACACTGACCTCTATAATTATGTTTTAGATTTATTTGCACAGTCAGCACCAATTTATTAAAAACATATTTTACCTATAAACGATACAATTTTAAACTACCGAACATATTCACAGTTCTCAATAAAAAACCGACTTCCTTAAAAAAAACACTACAAAGTCAAAAATAACTTTAATTTCGGAATTCGGTGTCTTAGGATCTGTATTAAAAGTTTTTATTTTTAACTTTTTAGTAATGGTAGATACCCCGCAATAATCTAATCGCGTTATTCGTTCATTTGTCGCGCAAATACTTAATGCAAATTTAAGACTTATATGGTTTTCACATGGATTCCACCATCCGAATGGAACCAAATTAAAATGGGACCATTCGGAAAGCACCTGCTTTCAAATTAAAAAAAAAAATCATCGAAATCGGTTCACCCAGTCAAAAGTTATGAGCTAACAAACATAAAAAAATATAAAACAAAAAAAAAATACAGACGAATTGATAAACTCCTTCGTTTTTTGAAGTCGGTTAAGAATACACACAAATAGTTATGTTAATTTAATTTTATTGAAGAGGCAGCCCTGCGATTGCTGTGGGATCGCGCGGTGCGAAGCAATCACAACTGTACACTTGAGCATTTAAGCACATTTTAGCATGCAGCGGTTGCTGATGCGACGGAGTAGGCTATTATAGCAGTAGGTATTGGAAATTTTCTACTGAGTGAAGTATCTGTTACGTAGTAACTATTTAGTAATCTGTGGTCAAATGTTGAGCTTCAATTCATCTTAAGATATCTGCTTTGTGTAAATAATTTAACTGTTAAAAATTAAGCAGTTGCAAACATTTTTGTATCAGAAAAACACAAGATATTGTGCTTTAAATTTATTTTAGAATGTTGGATGTTCTCATAAATACGTTTTAAGAATATCTACAGAACTTGACACCCATTTTTATTATTGGGATAAAAAATTACATTCGACAAGCTGGAAGATCTCAGTAGTACCTTTAAACGAACATACGAGTATTACTGAAAGGGAAGTGTAATGACTTCTTACGCGATCAAGTATCACCGTAGCAACGTTATCGCAAACACGTCGAGCGCTCGTATGGACGCGATGTGTGAGTTCTGGAGGTAATATGTCCGTGATCCGCTCTTTATTGCGCGCACGTCGCCGGTATCCGGCGCCGTGCGCCGCGCGCAACATAATTAAGTGAGGGCGGATTGCCTTCTGGCCTCACAACTGTGCCGCTACGAAATTGTTATAACTTGAATAAGGGCAATGACTATGTGGGCATGTACTTACTATAGAAACAAATTCAAATTCAATTCATTTATTGCAGAACCTAGAAATAAATACATTTTGAGATGTTGAGGAGATGCGCAGTTAATAACGTCCTACCAATTAAGGCATGCAAAACAATAACAACAACAACAACTGGCCATATTAAATCTATGCTATAGTTTAGTGCTTGGATATTTGTCTGCAAAACACAACTGAGAGGGAAATGACACCTGAGTATATATCGCGTATATAGTATATCGCGTTGATGTTTGAGTGAGTACGTGCGACGCAAGAGACTCAGGGGGGGAGGGGGTCTAGGGGGCGTCCGATGGGACTCGATGACACTCGAAGGTGGCACTCGAGCGTCGAGGGCCAATCCACACAATATCCTCTTGAATTTGAGCTCTGCATTGTTTCATCATCTTGATTTAGTCGATGAAACTGTACCCGCGACGTCGCGTCGTCGAATTGCAGAACTTAGTCAATATAAGTCGCAAGACTCAACCGAGGTGTCAACAAGACAGCAATATTTGTTTTTATCTTTTTGAATGACTTCTCGCAGTTCAACCTATGATGTTGTCGGCTGCTTAACCGGACTTGCCTGTGGCTACCCTAATAAATTAAGGCCTCCAGCCAGGGCTTAAAAAACTTAAAACTAGAGCGACTACTCGCTAAGGGCACCCTCTGTGGGGTATGGACCTCGGCTTAGGGCATCGCTGGTACAGGGCAGCAAGGGACGGGCTGGATCAGAATGATTATTATTAAGGGGCGAATTTAAAGCTTCAGGCTCAGCGGCGCGGGCTGGCTCATCGGCGCGGGCTGGCTCAGCGGCGCGGGGTGGCTCAGCGGCGCGGGCTGGCTCAGCGGCGCTGGGTGGCTCAGCGGCACGGGCTGGCTCAGCGGCGCGGGCTGGGTTAGCGGTGTGGGCTGGCGCTACGTCGAGAAGAGTCGGGGCGGTGCGGGGTGCCGCGGCGGCGAGGACGGAAGGACGGCGGTTGTGCACTGGGAGTGCATTGGGACTCTAGGCTGTCAGCTAGACATTCAGCATCATCTTGAGGGTCGAAGGCTATGCTATTATCGGGGCGGGTGAGAGGACGCATGCAAACCTCCTCAGAGGTCGGAAGTTTCCTCTGAAGATGCCAGAAGGCTTGGTGGGTGGGTTCAAGTTCACCTAGCATCTTATTCCAGCCCTCGGAACGGTGCTCCACACAGCAATATTTGATTAACAGATTCATTTAAAGCGTCCATCATTTGCCAAAAGGAAACACCCGTACAATGCGTAGCAAACACCCGTAGCCGTTTACTTCCCCTAATCATGAAATCAAATTATTTCATTTCACATAAGCCTATATGGGCAATTAAGAAACGTCAGAAGTTAACAAGGTAACTCTTTTAAAAATGTTTTTTACAATGTTTTTATTTTTTACTTATCTTATCTTCAAATTACAGTGTTCATAGGTGTGGGAGGACAGAGTTGGCCTATCAATAAGTACCAGGTACTTACAAAATAGAAAATGGTATACAGTCTATAATACCTACAGCGGTCTCTGTCACATTCGCGAAACACTAAGTACCTATTTATACAAAAGATAAATAAAATAATCCCAGCCAAGTGCGAAACAGATTCGCAGGAAACTTTAACACAACATATACTAAAGAAACACGTTTCTAGTATGGGGAGAGGAAAGTAACCAAATATGGAATACTGTTTTGTTTTTACGCTTTAATTTTTTTTTTTTAAATCAATAACTTTTAATCGTAATTATAATAATAATAATTGTCTCTGGCATCTGTCAATGTCACAACGAAAAATTTAAGCTCTACATTTTTTACATTGAATAAATAAAAAATTACAGTCTGGAATAATAGTATCCATAAATAAAAACCCTACAAAAATATCAATTCAAAAGTTAAAATGAAAATCTCCAAAAGAAAGTACCGCAAACCCATTCAAAACAATAAATTACTATTGAACTTATAGAATGTGAGAATGTGACTAAAACATGCAAACCAGAGCCAGGACAAGACAACAGGCACATCCACCATCTCCGGACTTGTCGCTCAGCTCCGCCTCGCAGCCGCCGGGACGCGCCTCAACCATGAGCGTCGTGTCACCGGTCGCTGCAGTTGCGTCGAGCTCGAGCGACGAGTTTTTCTCGCCACCGTCGTCACCAACACCACAACGGCGGCGAGGAAGAGGACGGCCACCAGCGGGCTTGGGACCTCGAAGCCTGCCGGTGGAAATGTGTCACGCATGCGATGGACCCAGTCCATAAATGAAAATGTGATGTGCACATATTATGGGGCTACAGAGGGAGGAACTAACCTGACAGCGTACCGAGTTCGGATGCTTTCTCTGTTTCAGATGCTTGAACCAGCCGTCAACGTCTCGGCCCAACGATTGTCGGATCAGGTGCGCGTCATTGAACACAATCATAGATTGGATGACGCTACACTTGATCGGCTGCGCTCGGAAATGCAGAATATTCCTGTTTGTAACCCTCTCCCATCCCAGAATGTCATGCATGCGCCTGCCGATGATCTGCTGCAGGCAAACCAGCATGATGAGGAGGAGGAAGCCAGGGCTATATCTGCAGATAACCTGTGCAATGTGGACATAAGGAGCAGTCTGGAGGATGCGATCCGTGAGTACCGGTTCATATCACCAGACCTTAGACCACGGCTACCACGTTTGCCCATGAATAAAAGAAACAGAGCACTGGTGTGCGCCCTGGATGCGCTGCTGCCAAATTTTATTGACAGCAGTACAGACCTTTGCGATACACATTCAATCTTGTATTGCACGGCTGTTGCGGCTTGTCGTAAAGCTCGAGTCAAATTCCCAAACACTGATCGAGCTGTACGACCAAAACCTGTCGCACCAGCCTGGCAATGCAGGATTGAGCGTCGTATTAATGAGACCAGGGTGCTCATCGCGAAGCTCATCTGCTTCAGGGAGGGTAATACACGCCCAAGGGTGATGCGCTTTGTGAAGCGGGCGTTCTCGGGAATTAGTATTAGTCCCCGAGAATATGTATCCCGTGTCACAGAGCGCATCGACTTCCTGAAGCAGAAAGTTTATGCATGGGCAAACCGTATCCGTCGGCATAAGCGAAGAGTGGACCGGTTCACTCAGAACCGCATGTTCCAGACCGATGAAAGGTGGGTGTACAGAGCCTGGGAACGGCCCAACCCAACTCAAGGTGTGACTGACGCGTGTCTACCAAATTATAACGACATGAGTGAAATTTGGCGAAGCATTTGGTCGGTGCCCGTCAGTCACACTGAAGGACACTGGATGCGTGTTGTTGAGCAGGCATGTGAGTCAATACCAAACATGGAGGCAATTATCATCAGCCCTCTCGATGTGGCCCGTGCAGTCCGTCCGTTGCCTAACTGGAAATCCCCAGGACCGGACGGACTGCACAATTTTTGGATCAAATGGCTACAAAGGTCACATGCCTGCTTAGCCTCACAATTCCAGTCATCGTTAGAGACTGGGTCGCTACCACTGTTCTTCACGACAGGAGTTACCCACCTTCTTCATAAATCGGGAAGTACTGCGGAACCTAAAAATTATAGACCAATAACTTGTCTACCGACGGTCTGTTGTCTCGGTTGATATTATTATTAATATTACTTACCTGTTTAATTTATTTTACGTCGATGGTCCTAGTTTATCATTTGTGGCCTCGAGTTGTAACTCAGGTCGTAACAGCTATGTGAACATTCAGCATTGCATATGTAAGCTGTCACGCCCTTTATGTCAGTTTTTTTATTTTTGCAGCCATGTTTCTATATACATATTTTTTTGCTTATGCTTGAGTATAGTTCTCATTTTATTTGTTGGTATATTGGGTTGGCTAGCTGGCATATAGCAAATCATTTAATTTGTGACTCTTAATGTTTTACTATATACCATTGTAAAGAATCAAGTTCTTCTAACTGGACAGACAGCTGTGCTGCTGGGGAGTTTGTTGGCCACTTCTTCTTCCCAGCTAAAGCACTAGGAAGTGCGCGACGGGTGGGCGTTTTGGACTGTCTTTTGTAATTTTGACATTTTTTATTGCAGTTGTAACGCTTGTTATTATACCTTTTTACTAGTTGTTTCCACGCCTCCTCATAATTTGCTTCAGTAGTTGCAAAGTTTCGTAAAAGATTCATAGCTTCACCCGACAAATTACTTTTCAAATAATGTATTTTTTGAACTGACGTTATGGCTTTGTTGTTGTGAATTAGTGATGAAAACATATCATAAAATGTTTGCCATTCTTCATATTTACCTCCGAATGTAGGTAGTGTGATACGTGGTAACTTAACATCACTGTAGCTGTTCTCATTATTACTAGTGGCAGAAGCGATTGGCGATTGAGAAAATGGCGATGTCAAAAATGGCTCCAACGCTTCACGTAAACTAGTTTTATATTGCACGTACAGTTCCTCAAACTGTTCGTAATAGCCCTCGGTGAAATATGCTTCCTTTTTATCTTTCGAAGCTGAAGAAATTATAACCTTATGTCCCTCTTTGAATTCCATATATTGTTGCTCAAGTACCTCCAATCTTGTTTCTAAATAAGGTCGTTTTATGCTTTCTTTCGGCGTTTTCTTATAATTTCTTTCGGCTGTCTTCAAATTGTTCATTAACTGTTCTTGTAATGTAACTAACTTCTCCATTGTATTTGTATTATTAGACGCGTCACTGTTTAACTCCCAACACGCTCACTATAAACTTATTTAGTCTCACGTTGTTAATTAGACTACACTCGCAAATAACTAAATAGTTCTCACTTAATACACTGAATCAGTTACCGTACTAATTTATAACTCGTTATTAAACTGTCTCAATATGCTTAAGTATCCGATCATCAGGCGAATCCTTATCTAAGGAATGCGTCCTTTTGTTCTCGCGGCTCGCTGCGAAACTCGATCGTAGGTAACACAATCCGGCTCGTTATGGACCATATGTTTAAGCAGTTTAGGTTGATTTTCGTTTGAAGGGTTGGTGATTAACAGAAACAACGTCTTTTTTGCACGCTCCGTATATTGACACTAAAAAATCTATTTCTTAGAACGAGTGGACTGTATTTATATGTAATTAGATATAGCTAGGTACGTAAGCACGTGTTATATTAAGCAGTATATAACTATAACTGTATATATATAGCAATTATCAAGCTTTGAATGTCAGAATGATAACGGCCTATTTACTGTGTATAGGAAAGGGTTTCAATAAGTAAAGCACAGAAAGACAAGACTACACATATATTTCAATTAGGCTTGTCAGTATTAATCAGAAAGCTAGTCGTCCGTCCCAAAACTAGGTCTTCATGGAGAAGAAGGACAAGAAACTCCATGGAAACAGTACTGAAGTATTATATCAACACATTTCTTACATTGCCATACATTATCATTATCTTAAATACATTAATACTATCTCTTGGACCATTGTCCAAGAGAACTCTGAATAATATCAACATAATCACAATTACAACAATATCTAGAAAAGAATATAAATATTCCATTTATATGATTTAAAACATTAGCAATATGGCAACACTATAACCAGTAGAACAACCTTGTCATAATAGGCAATAATTAGGATATAATATCAATTACTTAACTTACGTGACCTCTGGTAGATCCTTTCCACACAATAACAGCACTAGAACTAACCAACTCGACATCTGTCAAGCAACTGACTGTTTCACTATGGCTCCGGCCTTTTATACCCGTTAACAAACAACTATGATTCAAAAATTGACAGTTGAGTCAAATCAGTGTTTGATTTAAGAAAAATAAGTTTTTTTATTAAAGTCATTTAGTAAATTCAACAATTAAATATTAGACACATTATAACTACATGTATATATCACACGCATACATTCATAGGTACGCACCCAAACTCTAGGAATCATTTGGACACATACTTAAGAGATTTAACATGTAAACCAATTAGTACTCCTACGGATCAGAACTTTAATACAAAGGAATTTGAAAATAATACGTACAACTGAAACTAAAAATGTATGTAGACAGATAATTGGATGTTTAATGTATGCAACTTCCGGTACCAGACCTGACATTTCTGCTACTATGTCAATATTAGGTAGATATCAAGATAATGCGAGTAACTTGTTATTAGTAGCTTTGAAAAGAATTCTACGATACATTAAACACACATTAGGATATAAGTTAATCTATAATTGTAAAGATGATAAGTTGGTAGGGTTTTGTGATGCTGACTGGGGATTTGAGGGATAGGAAATCTACCACAGGTTACTGTTTTATGTATGCTAATTGTCTCATATCTTGGTGCTCGAAAAAGCAAAGTACAGTTAGTATCTCCTCTACTGAGGCTGAATATGTAGCAATGAGTATGGCAGGAAGTGAGGCATGTTGGCTGAGCAATATATTATGTGATTTTAATGTAAGAAATGTAACTCCAGCTATCTTATTCTGTGATAATCAGTCTGCCATAGTGATTGCTAACACTAATAATGTAAAGAGATTAAAACACATAGATATTAAATATCATTTTATTAGGGAACTCGTTGAAAAAGAAAAGTTATGTATTAAATATGTTCAAACTGGGGAACAAGTCGCTGACATGTTTACAAAAGCTTTGAATAATAATAAATTGTTAAAATTTGTAAACATGTGTGGCCTAAATAATTAATTAGTTATTAGTTGTTATTTTTGTTTCATTTAGAAGACAGTATGTTATTACATTGAGAGGGGGTGTTATAAAATAGAATGAAGTTTCAATGTAATAAGGTGTGACTGTGACAGACGCAGTTAATACTGGTCTGATACAAAATATTAGAAGATGGAATTGATGTGTTCGACTTGATAGATTGAAGATAATTCCGTTGTTCTGTAATGGACGTTTTCTAGTAAAATAAACGTTTCTTTAAAACATTAAGCATTTTCTCATTCATATTTAATTTTACTGTGTTTCATTGATGTCCAAACTTTGATAGACATTCCCCATAAAACTTTGTCAGTTGGATGTTGAGCTGCCGAAAAAATTTTATCACTATCATATTATGGTTTATGTGTTAAAATTTAAATTCAACCGAGCAGCCTGGAAAGATTTTAAAGCTTCCGCCGATTTAGATGGTATAGGTATTAGTAAAGAAGTTTACTAATTCTTGAGCTACTTCTTTGTTAGAGCTTATGTCACCACGTGAAGTCTCCAATGTACTACTCTGTCTAAGTACCGGGAAAACATCTATAATACACAAAATATTAGTTATTCATCCTTTATTTCATCACCTTCAAAGTAAGCTCCTTCAGAAACGAAACACTTACGCCGACGAATAATCCAATCATCAAAACATTTTTTAAACGGTTTTTCCGGAATCGAGTTCAGTTCCCGTCGTGAATTCTCCTTTATGTCTTCTACCGAATGAAAACGAGTAACACGAAGTGTTAATTTGAACTTAGGAAAATGAAAGAAGTCGGCTGGAGCCATATCTGATGAATAAGGTGGTTCCTTAATGGTATTTTTTGAGTTTTTGATCAAAAGTTCGTTCACAATGATGGTCTTGTGCGAAGGCGCATTATCGTAGTACAAAATAAAAGAATTTTCTTTCCAAAAATCTGACCTTTTCGTCTAATAATTTGTTGTTTTAAATGACACGTAACGGTCAAATAATATACTTTACTTACCGTTTGACCTTTCGTCAAGAATTCCGAGTACACAACACCGCGATAGTCAAATAAAACAGTCAACATGACTTTGACTTTTGATCGACTTTGGCGTGGTTTTTTTGGTTTAAGTACAATTGGAAGGCGCCACTCCGAAGCTTGTTGACTAGTTTGCATATCAAACTCGTAAACCCACTTGTCATCACTAGTAAAAATGCGTTTCATGCATGTCCTCAGCGACTCTTATGCGATTGAGTTTTGGAGAAAAATCAGGTCTTTTGGGACTAGCCGAGCAGCAACATGTTTCATACGTGATTAATTAATATAGTACGGACCAACTCAACAGAACATTCGGTGGCTATCTCTCTCAAACTTGAATGAGGATTTTCAGTCAGTTTTTCCTTCACTTTAGTGATGTTAACTTCACTTGCAGATGTTGATGGCCTACCAGAGCGAGGTAAATCTTCCATCACATCTCGACCAAGAGGTCGAGATGTGATGGAAGATTTCTATGTTGTTGATGAACGCTTTGTACCAATCATAAGCACGTGTTTTTGATAATGTCGAATCACCGTAAGCCTTTTGTTAGATTTTCAGTAATTCCGAACACGAAATTCCATTGGCAATGCAAAATTTAAGACATACTCTTTATTCAATGTTTTTGTCCGTTATGAAATTCATAATACGCACTAGAAATGATAGAACTAAAAATAGCAATGTATTTAATCTAAACAACAGACTCAAACTTCGCGCCAAAATGGAAAACATATGTGCCAATCTGAAAAAAACAAATAATAATTTAGAACCATAAACAAATTATTCATCCCGAAACTTTTTTGACTGAATGTATTATGCATCTGAGTACGACATGGAATGGAAAAACGGAATCGTACTAGGATCTCTTCTTTGTCCGTCCGTCTGTTTGTCCGCCAGCCTGTCAACTCAACATCCATTTTTTCAGGAACGCGTGGTACCGAGAAAAAAAAAACAATCTTCAAAAATCAAATCAAAATCAAAGTCATTTATTCAAACTAGGCTGAGAGTCAGCACTTTTTGAACGTCAAAGTTACATAAGACAGTCCCCCCAAAATGCTTGCCTTTCGACACTTCCTAGTGCTTTAGCTGGGAAGAAGAAGTGGCGCAACAAACTCCCCAGCAGCACAGCTGTCTGTTAAGTTAGAAGAACTTGATTCTATACAATAATATGTAAGTAATTATTATTATAAAACAAAACTGAATAATCTGAAAATTCACGTTGATGTACCAACACGTAAGTCATCATGTATAGATCACATTCTGAGTAACATTCACGACGCTACTGCTGCAGTTTTGCCACTTCACCTGTCTGACCACGATACAGCACAAATGTTGACTATTCCCTTAAAACATAAAACCCAAAGTCAAGCAATACATACAAAAGAGATAATATTCACAAGTTTAAGGAATGCTTAAGTAATCTTTCTTGGTCTAATATACATACGGCTAACAACGCAAACTCAGCATTCAATCATTATCATGAAACGTTTTGCCTACTTTACAATCTTTGTTTCCCTAAATTAAAAGTAAAAGTAAATTTAAATAACAAAAAGAAGCAAAGTTGGATAAGCAAGGGCTCAAAAAAAGTTGTAAAACAAAACGGTTATTGCGCCATCAATTTTATAAAAACAAAACTGCGATTAATAAGACTAAATACCTTAAATATGCTAATCTCCTTAAAAAATGCATATTTAATTCCAGGAAAAACGCAAATATCAAATACATAGCTAAAAACGATAATAAATGCAAAGCTACGTAGAATGTTATAAAAGACGAGCTAAATAATACAAAGCCTAGACATAATAAAGACAGTATCAAATAATATATAACAACACACTTATTACCAATCCAGTAGAAATAGCGTCTGCCTTTAATGACCATTACATCGATTCAACAAACAAATCAATGCCGCCGAACGTCTCAGGTAACTCTAGCAATAGTGTAACTGTTGGCTCTATGTTCCTCAAACCGATGTCGATAGCTGAAGTTAAGCAGGAAATACTGCTTTTGAATAATACAAATTCTGAAGGGCACGACGAAATTAACACCAAAATCATTAAAGACTGTGTCGACGAAATTGTTGAAGTACTAACACACTTGATCAATTTGTCATTCTATGAGGGATTTTTTCCAGAAGCTTTAAAGCTTTCCATTGTTAAACCACTTTACAAAAAAGGAGACAGACATGACAATACCCATTTTATCTAAAATATACGAAAAATGCATGTACAAAAGAATTGCAAATTACTGTACAAAGTTCAATATTATAAAAAAAGAGCAGTACGGCTTTCAAAAGGGGAAGTCTACAACATTAGCAATCTATGCCCTCATAAATCATATATTAACTAACGTCAATGACAACAACCTAACCACAGGATTATTCTTTGATTTATCGAAAGCCTTCGACCTAGTATCACACGATCTACTACTGCAAAAGCTAGAAGCAATCGGGATTAGAGGGCCTACTTTAAAGTGGATTAAATCATACCTAGATAATAGGCAACAATGCGTTACCATAACAAATATTAATGAAAATAAAGAAATAACACAACACTCGTCGAAATATAGATGACACAAGTTTGGTGTCCCACAGGGAAGCGTACTAGGGCCGATCTTATTCTTGATATATATAAATGACATCATTAAAATAACGAAACATAAGTGCATATTGTTTGCTGATGACATCTCTATTATTGTGACATCCAAAAAAAAAATACAGTTTGTGACCACGAAACTGACATTAACAATACAATTGACATTTTAATTCACTGGCTTTATGTAAATAATTTAAAAATAAACCTTGACAAATCCGTTTATATACAATTTAATAAATCAAATAATCATAAATTTAACGTCAAATTAAATATACCTAAAATGAAACCAGTAACGCATACCAAGTTCCTGGGAGTAACTATTGATGAAGATCTACATTGGAAAGTGCATTAGACAGTGTTTCAAGCAAGATAAACAAATTTGTGTATGCTCTTATACAAGTAAAAAAAAGTACTAATCTAAAAACAGCTATATTAGCTTACCATGCATATGTGGAATCTATATTACGTTATGGACTTATAATATGGGGTAACAGTACCGACCAGAATAGAACATTTGTTGCTCAAACAAAATGCATTAGGGCTTTACACGGACTTCATCCTGAGGAATCATGTCAGCCAATATTTAAGAAACTTGGCTTGTTATCGCTACCTTGTCTGTACATTAATGAAATATGCATGTTTGTATGGAAACATAAGGAATTATTTAAAATAGCAAACGATGTAAATCCTCGAAGCCGACGAGATCCTCACAGGCTCATGCTTAACAATGCTCCCAGGCTTGCTAAGTACAATAAAAGTTGCTTAACTATGTGTGTACGAATCTATAACAAAATTACCTACTGATCTGAAAATGTTAAACTCGAGATATGCTTTTAAGAATAAATTGTATGTATGGTTAAATGATAACAACTTCTACAGTATAAAGCAATTCCTCGAGCGAAAATAGTATTCTTGTAATGTTCTAGTAGTAGTAGTAATAAGTATGCTTAGGAAATTGTTACTATAATTATAATGTTGAATATTTGCATCATCATCATCATCATTTCAGCCGTAAGACGTCCACTGCTGGACTTAGGCCTCCCCCAATTTGGGGGGCTTTGCCATAATCGCCACGCTTGGCAGGTGGGTTGGCGATCGCAGTATGGTGGTAAAATGCATAGAGAACGCTGCTGCCCATACTCTAGTAAGTCCCTTAGTCGCCTTTTACGACACCCAAGGGAAGAAATGGGGAATATTTGCATGCTATGTTTAATCTTGGCAAAACATGTCTGCTCTATTTTGTTACCATAAGACCCTTTAATACCATGTTTTACGCAAATAAATGTGTGAATAAATAAATGAATGAATAAATAAAACGTACATTAAATTATTTGCCACAAATCTAATTCTAAAACATACGTTCATTTATGCGCCATATGTTGATCTTCGCGAATAAATAAAGACTTACAGGTTAGGTACTTCCCGTTGACCTAGAATCATGAAAATGGGCAAGAAGCAAGATCACACAGCACAGTTATAAGAAAAAACCGGCCAAGTGCGAGTCGGACTCGCGCACCGAGGGTTCCGTACAAACCTGCAGGTCATCATCATCATCATTCGTCATCATCGTTTATGAAATTAAATGGTTTTTTTTTAATTTTTATATTTGAGTTGACTGAATGAAAGGTAAATTGTGGTTTACGATTTATGACGTATTAAAAAAAAACTACTTACTAGATCTCGTTCAAACCAATTTTCGTTGGTAGTTTTCATGGTAATGTACATCATATATTTTTTTTAGTTTTATCATTCCCTTATTTTAGAAGTTACGGGGGGGGGGACACACATTTTACCACTTTGGAAGTGTCTCTCGCGCAAACTATTCAGTTTAGAAAAAAATGATATTAGAAACCTCAATTTCATTTTTAAAGACCTATCCATAAATACCCCACACGTAAGGGTTTGATTAATTTTTTTTTTTTGTGTTTCAGTTCTATGTTTGGGGAACCCCAAATATTATTGTTTTAAAAAAAAATGATATTAGAAACCTCAATATCATTTTTGAAGACCTATCCATAGATACCCCACACGTATGGGTTTGATGAAAAAAAAAATTTTGAGTTTCAATTCTATGTATGGGGAACCCCAAATATTATTGCTTTTTTTCTATTTTTGTGTGAAAATCTTAATGCGGTTCACTGAATACATCCACTTACCAAGTTTCAATAGCACAGCTCTTATAGTTTCGGAGAAAAGTGGCTGTGACATACTCGGACAGACAGACAGACAGACATGGCGAATCTATAAGGGTTCCGTTTTTTGCCATTTGGCAACGGAACCCTAAAAAGCCCAAATCGTTAAATTAAATCAAATCAAATCATTTATTTGTTTGCAAACATGAGTAATAAATACATAGGTGGTTTAAGTTTATTAGTCCTCCATGTCCTACCGTCACATGGGCATGCAAATCACATTTTATTTATTATTATAGAATTTACATAAACAAATATTAAGAAAATAAAATGATCCATGATATAAATTAATGTTAAATTGGTAAAAATGTCACAATAAAACGAAAAATGTCAATAAAGTTACAATAAAAAATTAAAAAATACAAAAAAATGTCAACGGTCATCCAGGCTACAGTAATATAAATAATAAAAAAACAATGTAAAAAAGTATAATACCATGTCAATCAGTCAGTGATACATCATTAAGATAGTCGTCAATTGAGTAATAACTTTTATCAATTAATAATTTGTTTAGTGCCCTTTTAAATTTGAAAACAGTCATAGTTTTAATAGTATTAAGTACTTTATTATAAATGCGAGGGGCTATGCCAAAAAAACTTTTTTCCATTAGTGCTGTTTTACATTTAACTTGACACAATTGATTAATTTATTGAATCCGTATTGGATTCCTTTTGACTGCCGACAATTTTTTAAATAGATGGGGATTATTTTTCACAAATAAAGCTGTTTCTAAAATATATAAAGATGGAAATGTAAGTATTTGCAAGGATTTAAAGTAAGGACGACAGCTATCCGTGGTCTTAAGACCGTACATTGATCTTATACATCGCTTTTGCATCCTAAATACAAGCTCCTTATCAGTAGATTGCCCCCAAAAAATAACACCATACCGCAAAACAGACGCAACTAGTCCATGGTATGCTGTCAAAAGAGCCTGGCTGTTGACTTTCTTGGAAAGTTGAAAGAGGGCATATGCGGATTTACTCAATTTTTTGCATACATCTTCAACATGAGGTTTCCAGGTGAGTTTATCGTCAATTACTATACCTAAGAACTTAGTTTTGTTTGCTTCTTCAATATCACAGCCTTGGTATGTAATACTAACGTGTGGAGTTTTGCAGCGTTGATGAAAGTGCATAACTTTTGTCTTAGTCAGGTTTATTACTAAATTATTATTATGTAGCCAATTCATAATGTCACGTATACAATTATTGATATCATTCTCATAATTATTAATATGCGTACAGTTTATTACAGCTGTACTGTCATCTGCAAAGAGAACCATCTTGTTTGATGTTACTTTTGGGTCATCATTTATGTATATTAAGAAAAGTGGCGGCCCTAGTACGCTACCCTGTGGTACACCGTATCTTACGTAGGTACCTCGGTACCTCGGTTAATTCGTAACATTACATAAAAATATTGTTCGTTGTATTGTGTGTTGTATGTTACCGTGATAAAAATGATAGTTGTAAGAACCGTCATTGACAAACAATAAATAAATGAATATGAATCACATCATTTTTATTAGGGTTCCATTGCCTAATGGCAAAAAACGGAACCCTTATAGATTCGTCATGTCTGTCTGTCTGTCTGTCCGAGTATGTCACAGCCACTTTTTTCCGAAAATATAATATCATTTTTTTTCCAAACTGAATAGTTTGCGCGAGAGACAATTCCAAAGTGGTAAAATGTGCCCCCCCCCCCCCCCCCTTGTAACTTCTAAAATAAGGGAATGATAAAACTAAAAAAATATATGATGTACATTACCATGTAAACTTCCACGGAAAATTGGTTTGAACGAGATCTAGTCAGTGGTTTTTTTTTTACGTCATAAATCGTAAACCACAATTTACGTTTCATTCAGTCAACTCAAATATAAAAATTAAAAAAAAAAACATTTAATTTCATAAACATAAACCTTATGCATAAACCGTTAATACCTGCAGGTTTGTACGAAACCATCGGTGCGCGAGTCCGACTCGCACTTGGCCGGTTTTTTATTTGCTATGACAAACTTACAGTTGGAGTATTGACCTTAACGTATACAAATGTATGATGAACATTTTTTTCAACTACAATGTTCAATTCCATTCCACCGCACCTCAAAAGGAAAAAGCGGAACCCTTATAGGATCACTTTGTTGTCCGTCCGTCCGTCTGTCAAGACCCTTTTTCTCAGGAACGCGTAGCGGTATCAAGCTGAAATTATATCAAATACTCAAGTCTACTGTCCCTTAGAGTTGTGAAAAAATCAAACTTCTAAGCTAACGCAATAAAAAGATATAGCCGTTTATGCCGCAAATTTCCGCAAATTTCGAAACTTGCAAGGTAATCAAAACCTAAAAGCTACTTCCAGTCAATCTAGAATTTTGATATTTGGTACGAAGCAACGTCTTATAGCACAGATAAAGAAAAAATTGCGAAAACCGTAAATTTTTAGTTACATCATATAATAAAAATATTTTTAATAATTTTAAACTTACTATCCCTTTCCTCATGAACACTACAGGTTTATACGGAACCCTCGGTGCGCGAGTCCGACTCACACTTGGCCGGTTTTTTTTTTGGGATAAAATATTTACCCTAACTCGAATCCCTTCATTGTGCGTGGTGAACACGCGCTTGGCCGGTAGGTATATGGAGCCTAACATTTACATATTTTCAGTGTTCTTTACTAACGCTACCTACTGTGTCTGTCTGCAATGTTCTGTGCTCTGAACACAGAACATTGCACCAACTTTGATTGCTTGGTTACTTAATACTCCCCGACAGAACATACTTGATCGTCAGCACTTATAGTCGCCGTAGTTATGTATGCTATTATTGTATCAAGTTCTATTAATTTTAAGGCGTATAGTATGTTCGTTAAACTTGTGCATATGGGCGGAGCTAAGCTCAATACTCCCGCACACACGTAACGAGTGGCGGCGCCGGCGGCGCGCTAAACTAAAACGACGACCAAAGATTATGCAGAGACGGACGAAGGTCGGTATTTTTGCCTACGACTGTAAAAGGTACCGAATGGTGGATCAAAGGCTGATACTTTAAAAAGTCGCAACTATTTGATGGACTGGACATATTTCTTTAAATATATAGGTATGTGACTGATTAAAGAAAGACAACTTTTCGGGTTAGAGATATCTTTATTTCCCATAAAAAAACCAATTTCACTTACATGAGAAATATTAACATAATTTTTTTTTTAAATGTTTTTGTAACGCACAGTTTTGGTAAAGAGACACTTTTCGAGGCATTTTTATTTAAATACAAACTATCTTACAGTTCACACAATAACCAATATAAACAAAAAAGTATTTAGAAATGGCACCACTAATAAAGCATCCACGCGCACAATCAAATCGACTCCTCTGCAAGGAGAGCAGCTAGTCTATAAACACACACTGTTACAATGCGTTCGTAAGTATTTACACTAACACACACGTCGCGCGTAGTCGGTCGATGCCGGAGCGGAGCAGCGAGCGACACAGCCTACCGTCTGAATGCTAATGCACGACTGCAGCCCGCGCCCGCGCAGAGCCCCTCTACCCTTGATAGCTTAAAATGGGGGTATTTCTTTGCAAAATTTTGATTAATGTACAATATTTTATTGTGGAATCGTAGTACCTATAACCGTTTATTTTTCTGTGTAAAAATATTTCCAAATAACAAAGCTGTTTAGTAGGAGTATGAGATATAAGTAAAAAAATTGGGTTTTCGTAAATATTTTTACAGCAAAGGTTTAACCCTATAATTATGTACATGAATCTATAGCTAAAATATTTTTTTTTTTCAAATCTTCAAACCAAGCCGTTAATGAGAAGATTGGTTCATAAAATGACCGTATTACGGTACTAAACCGAACCAAGGCCCTTAAGCCGCCAGTTTTTCATCTGAACATAATCGAATTGAAGATAATTGATAGCTGTCTTCACAGAATATGCTGAAATTAATTCACGTCAAAGGCAAGACTCGTCGATAAACGAAAAGTGAAGTAGTAGAATGAAAATGTGTCTTCGCTAATGGACGACTGGCGAGCAGCGTGCGATGCGGTGCGGTGCGGTGCCGTGCGGTGCTGTGCGGTCCGCTGCCGTGCGATGCGGTGCGGTGCGGTGCCGTGCGATGCGGTGCGGTGCGGTGCCGTGCGATGCGGTGCGGTGCGGTGCCGTGCGGTGCTGTGCGGTCCGCTGCCGTGCGATTTTTACATGTCCTGTGTATAATTTAATAATTCTGAGTTATTTCTAAGTTTTTATCCTAATAAGGGTTTTAAGCAGCTATTTGTGGGTAGGTAATAATCGCCAATCCCAATTACAATGCCATAAAAATTCCATTAACATCTTTTAAAGTGGCTTCTCTGCACCGTCTTTGTGACCACTTACTATCAGCAAGCGCTTTTAGTCTATTGTAGCCGGCTATCATTTAGCTATTGTCATAATGCTAATATACATTTTGATTAAACCACTGTCTAAATAACCGTAACACATAGATACATATATTAGTATTATGACAATGCAAATTTGTGCGGCAGTATGTAGTGTGAGTGCGGCGACCAGCGAGGCGTCTTGCGTCACTTGTCTCTCGTCTTCATTACGCTTCTTCGCGTAGGTATCAAATATTTTGAATAAACCTCCCTCTGAACGCCACCGCCGCCGCGCCGCACCCACCCCTCCACATTGCTATTTCCGGTAATTAAGTAACATTCCTTCAATAGAAGTGCACATCGGTGACATCATCTGTTATGCGGAAAAGTAAATAGAATATACGATCAGTTGAACTTCGGAAGCGTTCCGTGCGAATTGAGTCCGTTCCGGCGGCGACAGGTCGCAAGCTTGCTTCCGTCCCGCCGCACAGTGGGCTGAAACGGGCCGGTAAAGGACTTAGCATTAAAAAAAAAAAAGTTTATTTTTCTGAAATTTTAAATATTGTGTTGGATTTATCTATCGATTATAAGTAATTATTTCTATCAGGGTCGTTCAGATAACTTAGTATTTTCGGAGTTATAAATATCCAAAGTAATGTTTGTATGAAGCAAAAGAAAAAAATGTGAAAATCTCGAAATTCTCAAATTTTCTCAAAGAATTGACTCTACGTATTTATAGTACGTATATTTGTCCTATTGTAGCGCCTATTTTCGGGTTGCGATTTTCTGCGATTTGGTCGCAATTTCAAATTTTGTTCTCTATTCCACACCACCATAGAGGTTAAGAACTAGGCGCGTTTTTTTTTTACGTAGTGGTTTCCCCTTTAGGTCTGTAGGCTATATGCAGAATGCATTCCATCATTCGTATCCAGGTATGCAATGATGACAATCCGTATTTACAGAGATCTGGATCAGTCGGTTTTGATGCAATTAAAGGCAAATTATTCATCTCTGTTGGAGTGGCTTTACAAATGTCGCATCTTTGAGATGAAGTATCACATAAAATTGATGTTGCTTTTGCGTCTATCATAGTCATTAATAAAGAGTGTGAAATTTTTATTTCTCCAACTTCTGTTTTCACTAAATTTACAATCTCTTCCTCAATAGCACTTTTTTCCCGCAATATCGTTATTTTATTTTCTTTCACAAATTTGAAAAAGATTGGACGACACCAGTAAGATGAATTTGGTGAATCGTTTTGCCAGATAACTTGTTCGCCGCACACTAATTTTATTGGCACTAAACTACCCATAAATATTCTTGAATCGTCAAGTTGACTTTCTTGTTCATCGTCTGTTTGCATTTTTTGTTTATAATTGGCTTGATTAGAAGCATCGTCAAATCCCCATTTACTGATTAGTGTAAATTCTTTACAACCACTATCTATGACGAGTGACGTCATTATTCTTGTTGTCGTTATATCCAATAGAGCTTGTAACTTTATTTTAGCTGAGGTTTCTGTCACTGTAATAGCATCTTTTGGTGGATAGCATTTCTGTTTCGTATGTTGCACTTGATAATAAGATGGAAATATATTACTGTCTTTTTCGTTAACACTTTTTCTTAAAGTATTGTATTGCCACTTGGTCAGCTTAAGTGATAAAAATAACCCTAAAGCCTCATCCGGAAAAAAAACACAGGTTTTGTTTCTTTAACAGATATGCACTTTTTAACTTTTTTTTACATCTTGGGGACTCTTTAGTAAATTTTCTAGTATTTTAGCAACGTCCTCATTCCCATCCACTTTCAACTCATCAAATTGATATGGCTATATCTCCGAAAGTACTCGTTAAATTTAAAAAAGTCAAAGAATAAAAACGTTCTAAATTTATGCCTAGATACCAAAAAACTTTTTTACAAAAAAAAAACAACCGACTTTCTTAAAAACACTACAAAGTGAAAAATAACTTTAATTTCGGTAGTCGGTGTCTTAGGATCTGTATTTATGGTTTTTTTGCCACCGACTTCCGAAATTAAAGTTATTTTTCACTTTGTAGTGTTTTTAAGAAAGTCGGTTGTTTTTTTTTTGTAAAAAAGTTTTTATTTTTAAATTTTTAGTTGTGGTATTCACCCTGCACTAATTCCAAACAAACAATGCATATTTATGCGATAGCAGAAATCGTGGTTGATTTCCTGTCATTTTTTAAAGAGTTCCGGTGTCTGTCTCCCGAACTCATCATCAGTAGTCCATCTCTAGTGTCTGCTGAGGAATCAATTCTCGATGTCAACGAGTATGTCTATCTAGGACAAGATATCTTCTAACTCCTGATCGATAAGGAGTTGTACCTTCCATCATCAGCTCAACGGAATATAAGAATACAAGTAACGGTCTAAACGTGCCTATAATATTCAAAGAATTATCCCCTAACCTTCTAACCTTTCACTGTAAGTTCCTATATGTACTGTTCACCGATGAGGAGTTCCATGCGGTATCTTCGAAGACTATATATATAATTAGTTCACCACGGATGGATAGATAGAACAAGCAATTATTTTTGATCTTTAGTACAATATCCAAATCACATTACGTGTACTGTTTGTTTTTGAGGAGTTCCTTCGTTTATCTCCCAAAGTATACATCAAATCTTCACAAAATTAATATGGGACCACCTCAGGAGTATACCCTTACGAATAAAAAAAGAATTTTCAAAATCGGTTGACAATTGGCGGAGAAATCGGTGAACATACATAAAAAAAAAAAAAAAAAAAAAATACATACAGTCGAACATATAACCTCCTCCTTTTTTTGAAGTCGGTTAAAAAAATACATTTGATCTCTTAAGACCCAACCTTGTAATCCCAGCCCACTGTGCGCCGTCCCACACCGTCCCACTCCGCCCCGTCACCGCGAGCCCTTAGTATGTTCATAATAACAGTTGACAAGTAAAGGATGTGTTCATACCTACGCACTCAAACTTACTACTACTTAAATTATTTTTATTATTTGTTTATTAATAATATTCAAGTACATCATACATTGCAACATGAACGGTGATCCCCAAACTAGACGTTAGTCTGTATCTTGGAGATCAGAGTTGTACATTTCGTTATATCCTTAAATATCGTACACGGTAATTATTAACAAATCAAACAAGATATTACGTGAATGAATTAAAGTAAAACACGAAAATATATATATATATTTTTGTTGTAATAATAACTCTTCATACAAGATTTAAGTGTGTGTGCGTTTGCGAGAAGTGTAGTGAGGTGTGTGTGTCTGTGTATGTGTGTGGGTGTTTCTGAGTGAGAATAGGAGTGCTGTCAGTTTGTGTAGGCTTACTTCTTATGTAGTTATTTATAGATAATCCTTTCTGTTTCGTCGTAGGAGAGTGTGACTAGCCAGGACACAATGATCTTTTTACATTGGGATCTTTTGAGGTCTACTATGTTGCAATTCTTAACAGCTTCGTTATATATGCGTGGATGTAGATAATCTGAAGAACCTCTTGCCATTAGAGAGTTTGCTTTGGGAATGGGTATCCTAAACGTACGTTTAGAGATTATCTCTGTGTAGTCGGGTCTGGATTTTCATTTTCTGTGTGTTTGCAGTACTGCATTATGGATAAAAAGCTGTCGGACACGGAGGACTGGGAAATCCTTATAGAGTTGGTCAGTTCAGTCAGTGGTTCATTAGAGGTTTCTTAAACATTACTTTAATGACAGCTCTTTGTGCTCTTTCGGCTTCAATAAATGTGTCCTTACCTGCGCCGCCCCAGACAGAGATACCATATTGGAGGATGGACTGGCAAAGATCAAAGTAAACAGTTCGAAGTATTGGAGTGGGTGTGCAGTCACGTAGTTTCTTCATAATGTAAATAAGTTTCCTGACTCTGCCGTATAGTGCGTGTATTTGACGTTTGAAAGATAAGTTCTCGTCTAAGGTAATTCCCAAATATTTCATGGACTGAATACGCTCAATTACGGTGCATGAACAGCACGCAGTTCGAGGGTTAGGGTTATGGGAGCAGGTATGAACTGTGACAGTTAGGTGTGTGGGGGGTCTTGATCTCTTGGTTTTGTAGAAAGTGATGATTTTTGTCTTTTTAACGTTAAGGGTTAGTAAATTCTTTGTGACGTGCCTGTTAGGGCAGGACGTTTAAAAGAAACAAAAAGATGGTAGGTACATAAGTGTAATTAAAATAAGATTAAACAATATTTAAACAAAGCTAGCTCCAGCAGAAGGCTGGCGTGAGTTCTAAATATCGAGCGCGTATTTAATTCCAGCCCGCCTACAGAAAACCACTATCCTGGTA
This sequence comes from Aporophyla nigra, assembly GCA_947507805.1. Classification (NCBI taxonomy): domain Eukaryota; kingdom Metazoa; phylum Arthropoda; class Insecta; order Lepidoptera; family Noctuidae; genus Aporophyla; species Aporophyla nigra. Next base: position 163,635 of record OX382296.1, on the reverse strand, counting down.
GTTCTCGAGTCGTAGGTGACCGTTGTCAGCCAGGTAGGTGGGTAGGTCTTCCAGCAGTAGGTAGGCAGCTCGCAGGTTGTCCAGCCACAACCCTTGCAGCGGCGAAAAAGATATTCCTCCCGGTATGGAAGAACTCTGGAATCCACGAATTAGGCATTTTACAAAATGTCCGAATTCCTGTTACTGACTGCAACATCCCGACAACCGTCGGACCCTGAATCTACATGGGAAAGCGGTGTTCTAGCATCTATTAGCCATCGAGATGAAGCAGTCTAAGCAGCGTGGTACATTTTTAAAAGCGTGACTAGCAGAAAATTATATAATGAAAATGTAGGGTAGATGGAAAAAAAATTAACAAAAATTATCAAAAGATTTACTGAAAAAGAATCACTACAAATTCACTACGACAGATTACATATAAACATGAAATTAAAACAAAGAAGAAATACATTAATGTTGATTTAGTCAACCAGCTAATCTAAAAGTTCTAACCGTCATGATCGTTACATCATTGTTACGGTCACTCGGTAAATCAATTTAACTCAAGCATGGTGTTTAAATGATTAAGGACGGCTACAAAACTACCGAGAATGAAGCACAGCGGTATTTCGGTTAACAACATGGTAGTTACTAAAACGCAAAAGTGAAAATTAGCAAGTCATGCAACGAATACTTAAAACTAATTTATTCTAGATTTTGCAACACTCACCCGATTTGGGGTTACACTGAATTTAATTTTAAAAGATGTAGACACTAAGGTTTTTTAAAAATATAGATGTTAAGTTTATAAAAAAAGATTTAAAATGTTGGCTGTTGCGAACAGTAGCTAGTGCACTGATACTTTTATAACACGACCACTCAGCAGCTCCGTAGTGTCAAGTGAATCCCTCGAGATTGTTCCTTGACCGCCGCCGGTGGCTCGCCGACGTTAGCCATATGTTGTGGAGAGGGGAGACACTCCCAACAACCGGTTCGTGCGCGAAGCTCGCGACAATATTAATATTTTCAAATAGACGTATATCAGTTGCCAAGCGTAAACTGTTGTTATGATGAATGTATTTAGAAAATATTATTGAATATTAGTGTTTATCTGCTTCCAACCTTGATTCAGACGTTAAAAGATAAGACAATAGTACTCACTAGATTGATATAAAGTACAACGCTACATCTTATCAAGAGCTTTAGCTATTTTGAGTAACTCCTCTTCAGCAATGCAATTTGTCACACCTGGTCCCAGTTATTAGCATGAATTATGACCGCTGTGTCGTCTGCATAAGCTATTATTTCAGCACTGGTGTGAGACATATTCAATATGTCGTTCATATAAAGTAAGAAAAGCGTCGGGCCAAGTGTACTACCTTGTGGGATTCCATAGTTGATAGGAAGTATGCTGCTAGATATATCACCAAGCTTGGCAAATTTCCTTCTATTGGACAAGTAGCTTTTGAGCCAATCTAGGGGAGTACCACGTATACCTGCTGCATCCAGCTTTTTAAGAAGGAGATCTATAGAAATAGTGTCGAAAGCTTTAGCCAAGTCCAGGAAAATGCACATTGTGTGTTCATCTTTATCAATAGTTGAGGACACAGTGTTTGTTAGAAGCCTGGCTGCATCTTCAGTTGACTTACCCCTTCTAAGCCGAACTGTCTGTTGGAGATCGTGTTGTGTTTCTCGAAAAAATTAGTAAGTCGTTTGTTTACGACTTTTTCAAGCAGGTATAGGCAATAAGGCGATAGGTCGATAGTAATCAGGAATATCCGTTGACCCACTTTTGTGGATTGGGCTAACAGCTGCTACTTTCCATATGTCCGGGAAAATTCCAGATTCTAAGCTAAGGTTAAATATAAAAGTTAGTGAATGAGTAATAGCTGATTTGATTTTTTTATTTATTTATTCATTTATTTGCGTAAAACATGGTATAAAAGGGTCTTATGGTAACAAAATAGAGCAGACATGTTTTGCCAAGATTAAACATAGCATGCAAATATTCAACATTATAATAAAATTATAGTAACAATTTCCTAAGCATAATTATTACTACTACTACTAGAACATTACAACAATACTATTTTCGCTCGAGGAATTGCTTTATACTGTAGAAGTTGTTATCATTTAACCATACATACAATTTATTCTTAAAAGCATATCTCGAGTTTAACATTTTCAGATCAGTAGGTAATTTGTTATAGATTCGTACACACATAGTTAAGCAGCTTTTATTGTACTTAGCAAGCCTGGGAGCATTTATTAGTCTTACATTGAGATTATCGGACCCAGGAGCACTGTCATTGTTAAGTTGGGTTATAAGGCTTGCTCTTTCAGTTTCGTCTGTAGGGTGTAAGAAAAATGTGTGTGGACAGGTCATATTTGGGATATATTTATCGGCAAGAGAGGTTTGTGTTTCTGAGATTCTTGTGAGAATTAAGTTAGACAGTTTATTTCCCAATGAAGTGAAGTAAGCATTACAATTGTTAAGTGATTCTGTTGGGTTCTTATTGGTAATTAAAGAATCAGTCATTTGACATCTTATTATTGACTTTATATATGGATGGAGCCAAGCTGGCCCAAAAAAACTCTGGAGGACGATGAACGTCTTCCAGACTTTTTTTGGGTCAGCTTGGCCATTTTCGATTAGATAATAAATTAATATCTTAGGACAACCAACACACCGTTATCTGATCCCAAACTAGGCAGAGCCTGTACTATGGCAACCAGACAACTGACAAACATACTTATATATTTCTAAATACATACATACAATATACATATTATAGATAAATCACACCCAGACACAGAACAAATGATCGTGCTCATCACACAAAGATATGTCCTGGGTGGGAATCGAACCCACGACCTGAGTCTTAGCAGTCAGAAGATAATTGGTTTTTAACTTATGTAGTAGGCTGTTGCAATAGTTTCTATACCGGGTGTAGACTAATCGTATTTTTTGATCATCTGGGTTCGCACGTGAGGCTAGATGAAGCTTGTCGCGGTGGCGCATGCATTTCATTAAGCCTGGGGTAATCCACGGCTTGATGTTATAAATACTTCTGCTTACTTTAACTATGCGTAATTTTTTTTTAGTGATGCCGTTATGAGTTTCATAAAAATGTTAACGGTGGTATTGGTGCAGTGTTGGTTCAAGACTTCAGTCCATGAAATACTTTTTAACTCAGTGACTACGGCTTCCTCATCTATTTTAATTTTCCATTTTGGTCTAGTGGAGCAGGGCTGATTATTTTTTAGGCAGGTGGCAGCCACCGCTACGTCTTGATCAGTGACAGAGCATTTAGAAACTGCTCCAATAGATTTATTGCTAGATTTTATAAAAATATGGTCCAGACAAGTGTTGTTTCTCGTTGGCCTGGTTATTGCTGGAATTAGACCGTGTATAGCCATCATCCGTAGATAGTCCACATTTTTGTTGTTGATTTCATTGCATATATCGATATTTATGTCTCCTGTTACAAATATTTTGTCATAATTATGTAACTGGTACAGTGCAGCGTCTAAGGATGTGGTAAAGTTGTCCGGATTAGTAAAGGATGGAGATCGATAGATACCTAGAATAGCAATATCGTTGTTTATTTTGATTAAGAGACTGTCTGCATCTGCTATTGATGGTTCACTGACGGTAAAATTCCAAGTAGTTTTTGTATAAACGACTACACCACCATTTTTGTTTGACTGTGAGTGTGTTCTAGAGCCTGTGTAGCCTGGTAATAGTTCCAGCAACAACCCGTCGCTCAGCCAACACTCAGTTAAGATGATGACATCGAAATCGCAATCGAAACGTTGTAGAACCGAGTAAAAGTTGTCAAAGTTGCGTTTATAACTCCTAATATTAAACGTTGGTATTTTGAAGTTGTAGTCTGTATGTAGTAGCTGTACCCTGCAGCTTTATATCAGGTCGTAAGAGTGACACTCAATTTCGAGACTTTCATCAATATTTTGGATAATGTCATATTAAATAAAGCCATCTGTATAAGTACGAAAAACTAATATTGTAATGAAAATCCTTTTATGGAGTGTCACTGATTGACTAACGGAGATTGCTGTCAGGAAGAAGGTAGGGATGTTAATGAGTGTACGTGAGTATGTGTGCGTGTTTAATGTATGTGTGGTTTTCGAAGTAGGCATAATATGGTGGTATGAAAGTGTGAATGAGTTGCTATGTATTATTTGTGAGTAAATGGCTAGTGTTAACGTAACGAGAGTATTAAAACCAATAAAAAATAAGGTAACAGTCAGTGAATGCTTAAATGAGGAAATAATCTCATAACAATAAATCGCTAGGTAAAAGAGAATAAAATAAGATTTGTACTGATCTGTTGATATTTTAGACGCTGAAGACTCGGTGCAGCAGTCCTTTAGGTGAACGTGTCTAGATGGTAGTAGGAGGCGGCACAACATCCACATACACAGTCTGATGGTGGCGTAGATTCAAAGAGGCGATATAAATCATTTGTATTTTTGATGTGAATAGACGGGATCCCTAAATGGCTTAATTGTTATTCTGCTGAGCCTAGCACCACTATTCATCTTGTACCAGAGCAATGGTGGGTATATTAAACAATCAGAAACTATCTGCTCACTTATTAGTTTTTACAGGGGTTCTTCTTTGTATATATACAATATCTTACAATATTTACATAATTTAAAATCTAAGTTTAAATCCAAAGTAAAAAAAAACTTTAGAGGTGTCAAGGGACACCCGGATGGACCGAAGTTCCTTTCCAGGATTCATAATAGTTATAATTTTTTAATTATTTATTATGTACAAAAAACCTGTATCATCATTCCAGCCGTAAGACGTCCACTGCTGGACGTAGGCCTCCCCCAATTTGGGGGGCTTTGCCATAATCGCCACGCTTGGCAGGCGGGTTGGCGATCGCAGTATGGTGGTAAAATGCATAGAGAACGCTGCTGCCCATTCTCTAGTAAGTCCCTTAGTCGCCTTTTACGACACCCACAGGAAGAAATGGGGTGGTGTTATTCTTTACGTCCGGCACCACACGGTACCAAAACGGTACCGGTAAAAAACCTGTATACACTCAACAAAAATATTCTCTCTCTCTCCCTATCTCCTTCTCTCTCCCTCTCTCTCTACCTCTCTCTCCCTCTCTCTCTACCTCGCTCTCCCTCTCCCTCTCTCCCTCTCTACCCCTCTCCCCCTCTCTCCCTCTCTCCCTCTCTCCCTCTCTACTCACAACAAAAAAAACAACAACATACAAAATATATACGGTCGAATTGAGAAACCTCGTTCTAAGTCAGTTAAAGCATGTCGTGACAACTTTTCGTAAGAATTTTTTCCGTCTAGCCCCCTTTCACAACGCGCGATAAGGAACTTCGTTCCAAAAATATGTACATGTATATATAAAAATAAATAATTACATAGCATCAAAAAATTCTTCTGCATCGTTGTCAACAGGAAACGTGCCCAAAAGGCTGGCAGCATTGCCACGTTGTATGGCAATGCTGATTCTTTGCCCAAAATATAGGCCAGCCCTCTGGTCACGTGAAGAGTCGACCAGCCGCTTGGCAATGTCTCGGTATATTATGCGGGCACTCGGACCCCATGGCCCCAGAGTTTCAACCCCAAACGGCTCGAACATGTAATTTCCAATTAGGTTGGAATATTTGCGCCGTTTGAGGTTTTCATATAAATATTATCTGCTCACTTATATTTGTTACTTGGTAAAATGTCTTATAGTTTTCAGTGGTCCATTTCTAACACATTGTATAAATGTGTGGCAGATATGCCAGCGCCGTCATAACATAAATATGGTCCAGCGAGTGAATCGCTACAAAACAGCTCGGCCTTACAACAGTAATCACTGAAGGATTTAAGGAGGCCGTAAATAACAGCGTTAGATTGTCTGAATCGGGAGGTGCGATGTGACAGGAATATCAAACGTTAGCGCTCAGTGTGCAAGAGGCGGCGCGGCGCGGCGGCGGCGTCGCGGCGGCGCGGCGGGAGCGAGCTCGGTTACATCTACTGGGGTGGGGGCGGTCATAAATCGTACGCTGTGAGTCGAGGATTTACACGACAACGCACGCTATCGGCTTCCGGGTGTTCCGCCGACACGTGTGATGTCTTCAATGAATCACAACTGCGCAGCCCCGAGCCCACTCGCCGCACGCAGCTACACACACACACCAGGCGACCCGTCCTGTCTTAACAAACATTACTTCATTATTCAAACTCTCCGTAATTTTAACAAATTCGAGTTGAATGGAATCGGAAATCCTTCTCAGATTATTAATTGCAATGTTACCGAGTTTTGAACGATTTTAGATGCACAGTTGTGTAGTTATTAGAACATACATTTGCCGGGTGAAAAATCAACGGCTACACCGTAGCGCAAAGTTCGGCAAAATCCATGCTTCTATATTACACACCAGAGGGGTAATTGCGGAACTTTTTATCGGTAGGAATTGGTTTAATATTCATAGTTAAACAACATTCATTGCGTTATTTACGTTGCTGAGCCGACAATTTATTCAAACAAGTGACGCAATGGTTTAGAAATAATCTTCAATCCCATTCAGATTCTGATAAATTGTGCGTTTCGCAATTAGGATGCAGGCCGTTATTACGTCGCGTAGTTGTCGACTAGAGATTTATTCCGGTATGATAAAACATTCCGGTGTTCGTTCCGGACCGCTGCGGAACTCAGTGATGGGGGCGGGTTGCGTGACGTATTCAGCTGCTGCTGCTGCCTGCACGCGTGACGCGGCACGCAGCGCCGTCTGCGTAACGCACGCGCCGAGTCGTAACTAGGTCATGGGCGGGTCGTACCCGCCCCCCCTCTCCGTGATCCCCATCTACGGGGGGAGCCCGCGATCTTGTCGCGACACTCCCGGAAATCGCGCGAAATGACCCACTGCCAGCCATCCTTCCTACCTTCGCCTTGAATTACCGATACCGAGCGGGGCGGGTGGCGGCGTGACGCCAGCGTGCTGGTGGCGTGATGGTAGCGTACAGTAAGTAAAATGGTCTGATAAAGTGTATGCTTTTTATTTCCTTGATGCAATAGACCATTGAGAGAGCAGAAATGGAAAAACCGCGTGCCCAATTTGATACATGTTTATTTTTAATTTTACATACTTTTACACATACATTTCACATAGTTTTCCACATATATTATTCCAGCATTGCATATGTAAGCTATCACGCCTTTTATGACTGGAGGCTTTTATTCTGGTATTATGCATTGTTCACATCGTTATTTGTCTGATTATAGTTTTCATTATATTTTTGTATACCGGCGACTTCGCGTTTTTTGCTCCCCTGACCCTTCCCGTCGCATCGAATTGACTGCCAGTTTTCAAAAATATTTTGTTGCTGCTCCGGTCCTTTTGATCGTAGCGTTTATAAGCTTCCTCAATAAATAGGCTACCCAACGCAAAAAGATTTTTTCAATTCGGACTAGTAGTTCCTGAGATTAGTGCGTTCAACCGAACAAACAAACAAACTCTTCAGCTTTATAATATTAGTAAGTATAGATATATTGGCAAGAATAGCTGACAAATGATTTAATGTTCGAATGTTCTGTGTCTCGTAATGTTAATTACTTTGCTACTATTGTATAGAATCTAGTTTATCTAACTGAACGGACAGCTGTGCTGCTGGGGAGTTTGTTGCGCCACTTCTTCCTAGCTATAGGCACAAGGAAGTGGTGAGGAGCGTGCGTTTTGGGACATTTAGTTATGTGTTTCGACGTTCAAAATGTGCTGATCCTCAGCCTAATTTGAATAAATGACTTTCGATTTTATGAATTAAGAATAAACACGATTTCAAAACGCTATTTTTTACTGCACGAAGATTGCTGTGCTACAAACAATCCATTACAGATGATCATTTGAGCCGTGATTTGAGTTCACTGTCCAGTAGAAGCTGGGCCGCCGGCCGTATGGTTCTAAGTACCTATACCAATTTATTAAGTCTATCGCAACACCCCCGGGTATGTTCAGCGATTAGTTACAGTTATTTTATTTTATTTTTATTTTATTTATTGGGGAAAACAAACAGTGACACATTACATATTGTATGAAGAAATACAAAAATATGTGGCCAAATGTTAAACCAACAACATTTTCCACGGAATACACATAAAAATAATAAGCTTTACAAACTATGCTATTTAAACTTAAGCCTACAAACTACAATAATTTATGTGAGTGAAAAAACTTTTTAACAAAAAATTTAACCGCCAAAAAACTGAAAAGCAAAAAATAATAAACCTTAAAATTATGAGTCGGCGCTTTGAGTGATCTTTGTACATTGATTTTTCAGCGCCGACTCAAAATTTTAAGGTTTTTTTTATTTTTTGCTTTTCAGTTTTTTCAGCGGTTAAATTTTTTGTTAAAAAGTTTTTATTTTATTATTTTTTGTGACTTTAATGTACTAATAATACTTGGCAAGGTATACCCTATCCAATGAAAAAATAATTATCAAAATCGGACTACTCTGTATAAAGTTATGCGTGGTTATACATTACAATCAGTGAGTGAACAATCAATCATCCCCTGTTTTCTGACCCTTAGGGTTTGATTTTGTTTTCCAAATAAATATCGGACCACCCTCGGAGAATATTCTATCCAATAAAAAAAGAATTATCACAATCAGACTACTACGTAAAAAGTTATGCGTGGTAATACATAAAAAAAAAAACAAAAAAAGATACGCGTCGAATTGATAACCTCCTCCGTTTTTTTTTCGTCGGTTAATAAAACGTATTGTACTTAAAAATAAAAACGTAAATTAAGCAAAGAGAAAAAAAAATCCTCATCATGGCATACAAATCTTAATTATAGTTACTAGTGGCTAATTGTTTTCAGTCGCGCGCGCGCACCCACCAGCGACGGGTGCGTGTTCTCGGTTCGCGGTATCGATTAGCGTAAAATGTCTAACTTAGTAAAATACAGTGTCTGCAATCTCATCGTAGATGAGTTGTTATGTTATGTGCAACAGAAAATCTCGATAGCGGACGAGGAAACATTAGTTCGAAATGTGCATCGGCGTTCTCTAGTGACGAAATAAAAAACCGGCTAAGTGCGAGTCGGACTCGCGCAACGAGGGTTCCGTACAAACCTGCAGGAATTCACGGTTTATGCATAATGATAAATGATTTTATTTTTGTAAGTAGGTTTGTACAAACACTTTTACATGTCAATGATATTTTTTTTTTAAACTAGATGAGTTCGGCGTTTTCTAACTGACTACTCTGAGAAGAAAGGCCGAAACAAACTCAGAGGTCACAGTCTCTTTTAAAAGTCCAGACATAATATTGGTCACAACATGTGAAGACCATGTAGACTGGTGACTGAAATGGTCTTTTGAGGAAAGAACCACACAGATTGAGTGGACCTGTCCAGTCAGTGCAAGCATTTGTCACTAATCGTTTAGCTCAACTCGGAACATAAGGAGCCCAAAGCTGTGACGAACAATACCAAAGAAAGGACATTCGGGTAGGCCACATAAAATACTCAAACTGCCAGATCATGATTGCTGAGAAAGAAAGAAAGCAAAATAAAAAATAAAAAGAAGACCCACATAGTCTTCACATTCACAATAATTAAAACAATATGATACTTTACAAAGTAAATATTCATGTCATTGTATATATAAAAATTATCAATGTCAATGTGTATATAAAAAAAAGAAACGGATATAATTTTGTTGGTCACAACATGTGAAGACCATGTAGATTGGTGACTGAAATGGTCTTTTGGGGAAAGAACCACACAGATTGAGTGGACCTGTCCAGTCAGTGCAAGCATTTGTCACTAATCGTTTAGCTCAACTCGGAACATAGAACATAAGGAGCCCAACGCTGTGACGAACAATACCAAAGAAAGGACATTCGGGTAGGCCACATAAATTATTCAAACTGCCAGATCATGATTACTGAGAAAGAAAGAAAACAAAATAAAAAAATATATAAAATTAAAAAAGACCCACATAGACTTCACATTCACAATAATTAAAACAATATGATACTTAACAAAGTAAATATTCATGTCATTGTATATATAAAAATTATCAATGTATATATGAATAGTATATATTCATGTCATAGCTAAGCAATAATCATCAAATGTCAAAGTGTATATTCCCAATAAATAATTAATAATAAAAAAGAAAAGAAAATATCATTCAATATAACAATAATTTAAAATAGAAATTGGAGCAGCTTAATCCCAAGCTTTTTTGTCCTCAATATAATCTTTAACAGTGTAAAAGGCTTTCTGGCACAACTTACGTTTAATGAATGATTTAAATTTATTGAGACTTAGATTTTGAACATGGCTTGGAAGTTTATTATAAAAGCGTATACATTGACATCTGAATGAGCCACCTATTTTCTTGAGCCTTGTAGAAGGTACAACAAATTGGTGTTTGTTCCTCGTATTTATACTATGGATATCACTGTATTTTTTAAACAATTTAATATTTTTATGGGCATATAAAAGATTTTCAAAAATATACTGTGAAGGCACAGCAATTACATTAATTTCTTTAAATTTCTCTCTGAGTGAGTGTCTCGGGCTTAATTTATAAATTGATCGAACAGCCCTTTTCTGCAAGACAAAGATAGTCTGAATGTCGGCAGCATTTCTCCACAGCAGAATACCGTACGACATCACACTATGAAAATAGGCAAAGTACACTAAACGGACTGTCTCTATGTCAGTTAAATTCCGAATTTTTCTAACGGCATATGCAGCGGAGCTTAGCTTTTTCGACAATTTATCAATATGTGAGCCCCACTGAAGCTTGGCATCCAAAGTCAAGCCCAAGAATACAGTGCTATCTTCAGGATTCAATTTTTCGCCCTTTATCAACACATTCTTTTTCATTTGCCTAACGTGTGGTAGCGTAAACTTAATGCATTTGGTTTTTTTTTCATTAAGAAGCAAATTATTTACATTGAACCAGTGTACTATTTTTGAGATCGCTCTATTAACATCGTCAGTAACCAGCTGCTGACGTTTAAGTTTAAACAAAAGGGAGGTGTCATCCGCAAACAAAACTATATTATGATTATCTTTAATGAGGTAAGGCAAGTCATTAATATAATTAAGAAACAAAAAAGGACCAAGAATTGAGCCCATTTTTACGATAGACCCGGGAGACCTTTTTCCATTGACATCGACACTCTGAATCCCATTACTCAAATATGAAGTAAGAAGATCCAGAGCGCTGTTCCGGATCCCGTAGTGGCGGAGTTTCCTGATTAAAGTTTCATGATGAACGCAATCGAATGCTTTAGATATATCACAAAAGATGCCCAAAGCATCACATTTATCTTCCCATGCATTATAAATATGCCCTAGGAGTTCAACACCGGCATCGGTAGTTGAACGACCCCTTGTAAAGCCGAACTGTTTGGTATGTAATAATTTATTATAATTAAAAAATCGTTGCAATTGCTCTAAAATTAATTTCTCAAAAATTTTACTGAAGGTAGGTAGTACTGAAATAGGTCTATAGTTAGTGGGGTCTGATGTACTACCAGATTTAAATAAAGGTATTATTTTACTATTCTTCATAAGGTCAGGAAACTCCCCACAGTCAATACAATTATTAAATATAAGAGCTAAAGTAGGTGCCACAATGTCAATAATAGACTTGGCGACTTTTACAGAATTACCCCACAGATCTACAGTCTTTTTTACATTTAAAGTGTGGAAGGTTTTAATTATATCTTTACAAGTAATATGTTCAAAATGAAATTCCGAATCGCAAATATTAACATTCTCAATAAACAAAGACTCAGCAACAGAAGGTGATGAGTTTAGGGATTTTGTAGTTGAAACAGGAATATCTGAAAAGAAATTTTCAAAAGCCGCAGCGACTTGTGAGTCGGATTTTATTATGTTATGAAGGGAATACAGCTGCCACGAAATTTTTGGATTACTTACAACGACTCTGCGCATCCTTAAACGATAGTAGCCAATGTAATATGATAACACTTCAATTAAATCACGACTACAAAGAAATACAGCACTACAATAAACTTATGATTAATCAGCACTTTGACGCGCGGACCAGACAGCGTCGCGGTCTCATTAACGGTATCGGTTACGTCGCTAATAGCTTGTTCGGAGTATTAGACGAACGATTCGCAGAACAGTACAAGAAAGATATACAGCTAGTCAAACAAAACGAGCGTCATCTTGATAACTTATTAAGAAATCAGACTTCAATCATCGAAGCTGAATACAACGTATTGAAAAGAACCGAGCAAACTATCCAATTACAACACAAAACTATTAACAAACACTTGAATCAATTGGATAATGCAGCCTTTGTCATTAAGCAAGAAGTTGAAGGCTTAGCTAAAGCACAAGAATTTGCCATGTCGGCACTCACAACAATCAACTTGCTTCAAAATCTAAAAAGGATTCAAGATACTTTGTTAGACATCACCACGGATATCTACCACGGAAAATTCAACCCTCACCTGTTAACACCGGATCAGTTGCAACAAGAGTTACAGTTTATTTCAGGACAATTAACAAAAGATACTACATTGCCCGTGGACAACCTGCAATCTGATCTGAAACATGTGTACAGCATGCTGAAAGTAAAAGCGAGAATGTTACAAGAATACTTCATTTTTGAGATTACCTTTCCACTGACCAGCAGAGATAGCTATAAAATCTATAAAATCATACCAGTTCCACAGAAAGTTCAAAAAGACATGATTACGGTAGTACCAGCTGCAGACTTCGTAGCTATTAGCTTGAAGAAAGATACTTTCTTCACAATGTCGTTTATAGAGCTCCAGTTATGTCTCCACAACGATATGTCATATTTATGTCAAGCTAACAAACCTATTAATCATTTAAGCATTGAAGAAAAATTCTGCAAACTAGATAGCAATTTAAAACAATGCATTGTAATTAAATCCCCATGTCAAGACAGGTGGCTTGAATTGAATCAGCCAGCGAGGTTCATGTACTTTTGCTGCAATACCTACGCAGTGAGGATTATATATCAAGATCAAGTTGCCTATAAACAGGTGACAGGAGTTGGTATCATTGACCTCGATTCGAAATGCATAATAAAAAGCAACGAGTTTACTTTGTATTCTCATGCCCTATCAGCTAATACTATTAAATCTAACTCTGAAATTGTGACCCCTCACATAGCAGAACTAAATCATATCGTAAACATATCGTTATCTCATTACACCGCATACGAAGATCCTATAAACAGCACATTAGTGGATCTGGGGGAACGAATAGAACAACTGAAATCTGCCAATACTAACTGACTAGATTACACTCTGTCCACGCATGACATTCATCAGTACACTATTTGTTACTGCCTGCTGGGTGCAGCCGTGTTGGTGGCAGCGTACTTCATATGGAGAAGGTGTCGAGCAGCTTCTTCAGTGGAACTACCCCAAAGTGTTGCAAATAGTGTTGTGTTTTCGCGAAAGCAGAGTACGGCTGACCGTCAGCCGAGTGAAGTGAACATAACTAGTGCGAACACTGATTGTAAACGAGACAAAGCTACGTCACCTATACCTAAAACGTGTCGCTTTAGATTAGAAGACGTGTAATATTTTTGTATCTTTCTGGCCCGGGAGCATGTACGGTGAAACCATACACTTGCACTATTGCTTACGCGTGCATTTTACCTCAAGTAACAAATTAATATAAGTGAAGCAATCAGTACTCGATTAGCGGGCATCGCGTGTGCTCCCTCGCTCCTTTGTATCACCAAACCTTTGGTCCGAATAATATATCTTATTTTACTTTATTATCAGCAGTATCATTTAGCCATCTTACTACCTTCTATAGTCATTAATAGACAGGCTGTAGTCATTATTTCGTTTACTAGACCTTCCCGTTTCACTATTAATAATATTCCAAGTCGTTTTAATGACATTACTACTGTTTTTTATCTTTGAACTCAAATAACGCGACTTGGCCATCCAACAAACCTTTTTAAATAATTTCGAATAATATTTCTAACATACAAATTAAATTCAGCAGTGTTGACAAAAGCCCGTTCATTGTACAGCTCATAAAGCCATGTTCTACTTTTATGGATACCAATGGTAGCCCAATCACTGAAAGATACGTTACTGTTAACTGAGATAGTCCGGGGAATGAAAGTGGAATTAAAGTCATTGGTCATTGGGACCACCAATAATAGATAAAAGTGGCAATTTCTGAACTAATTTGCCGTTAAAGGCTTCTAGGCGAAGTGCAGTTTTGGGGTTAACAGTGATATCTTTTTTACCCACTTTTTTATTTTGATTTTGGAAAGTTATCTGTTGCCCGCAATGATCAGAATCTAGTAAATTAATAATTTCTTTGTGGCTTGGTATAACATCAGTATAAATATTATCAAGGCATGTGGCACTAGAAGGGGTTATTCTTGTGGGCTCCATAAATAGGTTTACAAGATTGTAGGACTGAAATAGACTTATTATTTTACTACAAGAACCTGAGTTTTCTAATAAATTGACATTAAAATCCCCGCAAGCAATAATAGACTTGTTTGAGTTACTAATCTTGTGTAATACTTCAACCATGACCTTTTCAAAGCAGTCATACAATCCTGAAGGTGGTCTATACACACTTAATACAATAAACTGCTCCAATTCTATACAGGCAATTTCTACTGTCCGCTCAACAGAGAGGCTCACAATATCCTTATCCATAAGGTTTATGTTTATGAAATTAAATGTTTTTTATTTTTTTTTATTTTAATATTTGAGTTGACTGAATGAAAGGTAAATTATGGTTTACGATTTATGACGTATTACAAAAAAACTAATTACTAGATCTCGTTCAAACCAATTTTCGGTGGAAGTTTACATGGTAATGTACATCATATATTTTTTTTAGTTTTATCATTCCCTTATTTTAGAAGTTACGGGGGGGGACTCACATTTTACCACTTTGGAAGTGTCTCTCGCGCAAACTATTCAGTTTAGAAAAAAATGATATTAAAAACCTCAATATCATTTTTGAAGATCTATCCATAGATACCCCACACGTATGGGTTTGATGAAAAAAAATTTGTTGAGTTTCAGTTCTATGTATGGGGAACCCCAAATATGATTGTTTTTTTTTTCTATTTTTATGTAAAAATCTTAATGCGATTTACAGAATACATCTACTTACCAAGTTTCAACAGTATAGCTCTTATAGTTTCGGAAAAAAGTGGCTGTGACATACTCGGACAGACAGACAGACAGACATGACGAATCTATAAGGGTTCTTTTTTTTGCCGTTTGGCAACGGAACCCTAAAAATCGAAGACTCTTTTATACGAAGCCCTACCCACGGATAAACGAAAAATTGTCCGAAAGAATAAAGGCAAAGAGGCGCGTGATCTCGCGGATATTGTTAGCCTTTTCAAATCTACGGAACCAGATGATATCCCCGTGTTTGTTGCGAGACAGTTGGATAAGTTGCCTCCGATACTGTGGGATCATTTAGATTGCTCGCAGGTGCTAAAGGACATTATTAGTCATGAAAACGGAAATTGAGAACATTAAAACCAATTATGCAACTAGTGAGAGCGTACAGGATATAAAGACCGAAGTTTTACGGATAAGAAACGACTCCTTACCGCCGACATCAGCGTTTAAAATAAATACAAAACGTGGAGCATGGTTAGATAGTGGGCCTGTGGGGTTGTCGCATGAATACATCAATGACTTAACAAACGGATCAACGAATAATCTGTCGAATTTACCACATGATAGAAATTTGAGGATGGACGAAAAAAACAGAAACACATGTGATAATGTTGACGAAGGTAGTGTGCATCAGCAGCATCCGAGGGCTGCGGAACCTAAGCAGGCGAGCGATAGCTTCTCGATGGGGGAAAGCCCACCGCCGCCGCTGAGTCAGCCGAGCAGCGCACGGGTCGGTACAGCACACGCTGCGGTGACGTCATCAGTACATAGCCCTGCGGTCACAGCTACAACACAGGTTTCCAGTCAGCTGACGGCTGCTACGGACCAACGTGAGTTACAGCCATTCGGCCAGCCGATAGCAGGGATGCGCGACGCGGTGACAAATGAAAATAATGACGATGGCGTGGGATGGCAGCAAGTTTCTCGTCGTAAGCAAAATAGAAAATATAGATTTTTGGGAAAATCTGGCATAGCAAGGGACGTGGAGTGTTCATTTAAAGCGGCTGAGAGGAAGATCCCAATGTTTATTACGAATGTACATAGTTCGACAAAAGAGTGCGATATAGTCCACTATGTACAAAAGAGAACTAACGAAACTGTATCTCTAGAAGTTATAAACATGCGAATGCAGAGAGAGTATAAAGCCTACAAGTTTTATATACAGGAATTTAATCTACCTATGTACATGGACGAAAAACTCTGACCGACAGGTATCATATTTCGGCCGTTTGTTCGTTACAGACGAAGAGACATGAACCAGGACGATAGTCCTGCTGGCGGTACAGAAAACTCAAATAATGGATAGTCGACCTTATCGCTTCGCAAGTTACAATTGCAAGAGTGTGAAACGAGCTATCCACGACATCAGAGACTTGTGCAGTACGTGTGATGTGATATGCTTGCAAGAGACTTGGTTGCTCCCGCACGACATACCTTTTGTAGGTACTATTGATAGCGGGTTCGGCTACACGGCGACGTTGGCCGCGGACACGTCGGCGGGCATTCTGCACGGACGGCCCTACGGCGGCGTCGCGGTGCTATTGCGATGGCGGTACAATACCTTTAGTGAAGTGTCGGTGATTCAGTGTAGCGAGCGTAGGTATCTGTGCCATTAAAATAACGATAGGCAATCGGTCAGTGTTAGTTATAAGTGTGTATCTGCCAACACACTCCGTGAACAATTTGCCGGATTTTATTGACTGTTTGAGTGAAGTTAGTGCGATTGTCGATGAGTGTTGCAATATTGAGTCTGTTTTATTATGGGTGATTTCAATGCGGAGCGGGGTGAGTTATTTTACAATGAACTTATTAATGTGTGTAGCGAGGAAAGTTGGTCGTGTGTAGATGTAAAAATGTTAGGGAAGAAGAAATTCCGGTACCTATACCTACATCAGTGACGTGCACGGCACGCCCAGCTGGCTCGATCATTGTGTTGTAACTCACGCGGCGAAGCAGTCTGTTACGAATGTTTTTGTAGGATATGACACTTTGTGGTCGGATCACTATCCTCTCATTGTGGAATGCAGGCTAGATGTACTAGCACCCAAGATAGTGACTCGAACGGTTTGTAATGAAAATAACATGTACAATAATATTCTATGGGGAGAAAGAAACGAGAAACAGACCTTATTGTGTAATGTGGAGTGTCATAGGAGATTAAAATTAATAGATTTTCCTACAGAATGTATACAATGTGCGGATTATTTATGTAGTGACCATGCCCATAGGCGTATCTTGGATAAACTTTACTCTGACATTGTGACTGCCCATCAGGGCGCGGCTATGATGAAGAGGGGAAGCGCGCGGAATGGCGGGTGTGGTGCACGTTTGGCGGGATGGAACAGGCATGTGAGCGAGGCTTACAGGGTGGCCAGGCTGAGACTTAACGACTGGGTTCTGTGTGGAACACTTAAGTCCGGTTGTGTGTATGAAGAGATGCGAGATAGTAGAAAAGTGTTTAAGTCAAGATTTAAATGGTGCCAGAATAATCAGGACCAGATTCGGATGGATGCCCTCGCTGAACAACACTCGAAAGGTGACTTTCGTGGGTTTTGGCGAAAAACGAGACAAGTTAACTCTCGGCCTGGTCTTTCGGGGAGCGTCGATGGCTTAAGTGATCATACCAGCATTGCGAACGTTTTCAGAGAACAGTTTTCGGTCCGGTCGCCGCTTGGTCCAGCGAGTAGGGTGCTGAATACTGACCCAATCAATAAAACAGATGTAGGAATATGTTTCCTCGCAAAAGATGTCGCGCAAGCAATAAGGCAGATGGCGCGGGGAAAATCCCCTGGGCATGACGCACTCAGCATTGAGCACCTGCAGCACGCCGGACCGCACCTGACGAGAGTTCTTGCAATGTTCTTCTTGCTATGTGTGTGTCACTCCTATCTGCCGGATGACTTTATGAGAACAGTTGTAGTACCGGTGGTTAAAAATAAAAACTGGCGATATGGCGGATAAAAACAACTACAGGCCCATATCGCTTGCAACTGTAGTGGCGAAAGTGTTTGACGGTGTGCTTAACACGCAGTTAAAAAAGCATGTGACAATCCAAGATAACCGGTTTGGTTTTCGACCTAAACTGTCCACAGAGAGCGCAATACTGTGTCTAAAGCACACCGTTAAATATTACACGAAGAGAAAGACCCCGGTATACGCGTGCTTCCTCGATTTATCCAGGGCATTTGACCTCGTCTCGTACGACGTTCTCTGGGGGAAGCTAGAGAGCACGGACTTACCAGGGGAACTCGTTAGCATACTACGGTACTGGCACGGGCACCAGGTCAATAGTGTCCGATGGGCGGGGGCAATGTCGGACCCTTATGTCAGCAAATGTAGAGTAAGACTAGGTGGTCTGACCTCGCCTACATTGTTCAACATTTATATGAACGAACTGATCGTCTCGCTCAGCAGTCAACATGTCGGATGCTATGTAGACGGAGTTTGTGTCAACAATATTAGTTATGCCGACGACATGGTGTTGTTGAGTGCGTCGATTTGTGGGCTGAGGAGACTTCTCAGTACGTGTACTGAATACGCGCGTGGACATGGGCTAATATATAATGGGAAGAAAAGCCAATTCATGGTTTTTAAGGCCATCGGTGTGTCGAGTCCTATGAATGTACCGCTTGTTCATCTCGAGGGTGTTCCAATGGACAGAGTGGACCAATTTAAATATCTGGGGCATCAGCTCACCGAGGACCTTAAATACCATGCGGACATGGAGCGAGAGCGGAGGGCGCTGTCTGTGCGAGCCAACATGATAGCCCGCAGGTTTGCGCGTTGTTCTGTTGCTGTGAAGGTCACGCTTTTTAAAGCGTACTGCACGTCCCTTTACACTTGCAGCCTGTGTGTTGACTACACTGGCAGGGCATACAGCGCCCTCCGTATCCAGTACAACAATGCGTTCCGGGCGGTGTTGGGGCTGCCCCGTTTCTGTAGCGCATCAGGGATGTTCGCGATGGCGCGCACTGATTGTTTCCACGCTGCTATGCGCAAGCGGTGTGCGTCTCTGGTGCGCCGGGTGCGGGACAGCCCCAATGCTATCCTGGCAATGATCGCTGACCGATTGGACTGCCCTTATATACGGCATGGATGTGGCAGGTGTTAGATTATTCATTTTGATATTTTATAATTGTTGGTTGGATAGTGACATCTGTCACATTTACGAAACATTAAACCAATATAGAAGTACCTAATTTGACTAGATAAAGTGTTTACAAAAACTAATTGTTATAACTAGTAAAAATAACTAAGATTTTATAACTATAAATAATTAAGAAGTATTTAATTATACTTGTAGTATATCCTAGGTTTTATATTGGCATTTTACTTTAATGTGATGATTCAAATGACTGTCACAATACTGTCAGTTTATATTGACATTCTTTTAATTGATTCGTAACTGAGAAGTTACGAATCAGTTCATATTGAATGGCTTAATAACCTTAAAA
This sequence comes from Aporophyla nigra, assembly GCA_947507805.1. NCBI lineage: Eukaryota > Metazoa > Arthropoda > Insecta > Lepidoptera > Noctuidae > Aporophyla > Aporophyla nigra. The sequence continues at coordinate 144,005 of OX382296.1, read as the reverse complement.
AGTTTTAAAAGTGTTTCACTACATAACAATGGTTTATTATTTTCTGTGTTAGAAGTTATTAAGCCAAAACGTGTAATGATCTGTAATTTGTTCAAAATGACGGTAGGTGTAGTGTGAGGCATTTCCGCACGATATTCGACGTTGGTAGGATATAAAAAGGATTGTAATCATGTTATCGGGGCAGTTCCTCGGCAGATACTCAGTTGGTCAGTTCTAGTGTTGTGATTGTGTGGAAAAGATCGACCAGAGGCCACGTAAGTTAAGTAATTGATATTATATCCTAATTATTGCCTATTATGACATTGTTGTTGTACTGGTTATAGTGTTGCCATATTGCTAATGTTTTAAATCATATAAATGGAATATTCATATTCTTTTCTAGACATTGTTGTAATTGTGATTATGTTAATATTATTCAGAGTTCTCTTGGACAATGGTCCAAGAGATAGTATTAATGTATTTAAGATAATGATAATGTATGGCAATGTAAGAAATGGGTTTATATAGTACTTCAGTACTGTTTCCATGGAGTTTCTTGTCCTTCTTCTCCATGAAGACCTAGTTTTGGAACGGACGACTAGCTTTCTGATTAATACTGACAAGCCTAATTGAAATATATGTGTAGTCTTGTCTTTCTGTGCTTTATTTAGTGAAACCCTTTCCCAACAAACCGTATTCATAAGAACCTTCATACACAGTAAATAAACCGTAACCATTCTGATACACAAGGCTTTATATTTGGTATATTTATATAATACTTATAGTTATATACAGAATTATCTATTATCAGAAGTGGGATTTGCTTCCTGTCCTTCTAAAACCGCTTACTAATGAAATTTATTTTGTTATTTTCATGTTCGATGGTGGGGCTACTAACGACTTTTTGGAAACCGCTCGTCGACGGTCACTGACTTCACTCGCACCTGGACAATGACATCGCGCTGCTTTTGACATCGGAGCTGCGGTGCTTAAAGTTGCTGTGTGAGGTTTGAGACTGTGGTACCTCAAATTTTAATAAAAATATGAGGAAGCTTTGTGGTAATAAGAAGTAAATGAAATCGGTGAAGTCTTTAGAGGTTCTTTTACATTAAAACAAAACACAAATGGATAAGATGATTAAATTTAGAGACTAGTTATTGCCAATCACTTTTACATCATTATTCAATAAATAATCAAATACCATTATTATTGTCTATAAGGCATTTGGTTCATGTTTGGATTATTGGGAATGGAAATATGTTAACTACTTAATAGTCGTTGAAACAGTTTCTTTAAAAATTATTATACGATACAATTTTGAAAAAGTGGGAAATAGTACTATGCAAGTGATCACAAAAGTGAAACTTCGCAATCTGAGATGTTTAGAATACAATAATTCTTTAATTGCACAGAAAGAAGGTACCGGTTACAAATGTTAAGTTTAGAGCTAACTATCTAGCCACTTTTTACGTTAGCCATAAATAAATAAAAATTGCAAAGTGATTCCGTTTTTCGTAAAGTTTTAATGATACACGTACTTAAAACAAGAAACCGTTACGTAGTACGGTTATACACCCTTGGCTGGTTACGTATTTTATTATTTACTATAGCATTAGAAAAGTATAAGAAGAAACCGTTAATTAGGAATTACTTTAGAAAAAAGTAAGATGCTAAAAACGTCATTCATTATTTTCTGCATTTTAATAGCTGCGTAAGTCACAACAGCCGCACGGGTCGATCGTTCAGGTTAGGCTACGCTTGCCGCGATAGCTCCGTGGATGGGTGGCCATTTTTGCATATCGAGACCCTTCCGTGCCTCGGAAAGCACGTTAAGCCATTGATCGTATTTCATAGATCTTAGACAGTCGTTACGGGTCGTCAAAAGCCCGAAAGTCTGACAACCATGGGATATATCATATTACCCAGTAATCTGGTTGTGAAGGTCAGATAGGCAGTCGCTCCATGTTAAATACTGGTACTCAGCTGCATCTGGTTGGACTGGAAGCCGACCCCAACATGGTTGGGAGAAGGCTAGGCAGATGATAACGAGCTGCGTTTGCTATTTAATTTTCAAATATATAAACGAATTAGTTTAAAAATAATAATTTTGATATCTACACGTAAAGGTCAATTTCGGAAAATTCAATTGCGCTACGACTAAATTAGTACTCAAGTTTCTATAACATCAGTTTGATACTAGGATTTGAATACACTATAGATAGTCTTATTGCTCCGAAATAAGATATATTTTAAGTGTTAATTCTTCACAACTTGTTCAGTATTAGCTTCGGAACATGGCACGGACTGCGTATGCCCAAGGTAGTTCTAGCATTTTGAAACCAATCGAGTAACGGGATAAGTATGATAAAATATTTGAGGCGGTAGTAAACCCAGAATTCATAGATAATTTGTTTGAATATAAAAGTGGTTATATAGATTGTTCACTTAATATCATTTTATTTTTATTTCTTTTGGGGGTTATAGTATTTAACGATATTTAGAATTAGCTTGTGGGCTTTTTATTATAGGGACATAAGTAATGAAGAAATTGTATGATGAGTTGTATTGGAATTATAAGTGCTCACAGGGATGAGGCTTGAGACAAAACTTTATTATTTAGGTTTGGTTAAACTGAAATGACCGGATTTATAAAAAACACAAATAAAAGAAAAAAGGAATTGATGGGAGAAATAATTAAGTTACACAATTAGAGGTAAATTTAATTGTGAAATAAATGAAAATTACCGCTGTGGTCATAGGCCAGGTGTTAGGGGACTCACGTACAGCGGGTGGGGCCATAACATCACTTGGGTCATAGACCAATGAAAAAATACTGCTGGGGTCATAGGCCTGGTGTTAGGGGACTCACGTACAGCAGGTGGGGCCATAACATCACTTGGGTCATAGACCAATGAAAAAAATCTGCTGGGGTCATAGGCCTGGTGTTAGGGGACTCACGTACAGCAGGTGGGGCCATAACATCACTTGGGTCATAGACCAATGAAAAAATACTGCTGGGGTCATAGGCCTGGTGTTAGGGGACTCACGTACAGCAGGTGGGGCCATAACATCACTTGGGTCATAGACCAATGAAAAAAATCTGCTGGGGTCATAGGCCTGGTGTTAGGGGACTCACGTACAGCAGGTGGGGCCATAACATCACTTGGGTCATAGACCAATGAAAAAATACTGCTGGGGTCATAGGCCTGGTGTTAGGGGACTCACGTACAGCAGGTGGGGCCATAACATCACTTGGATCATAGACCAATGAAAAAAATATAAATGTTCCTCTTTTTGCTTTTGTGGCTTGCACTTCGAGACGAAGTACAGTTCAGCATGGCCGTGAAAGGTTATTTTCAAATTATTCGTATTTTGGTCCATTTCAGTTTAACCGAACGTTCAAACGATACATTGACAAAAATTTGATATTATGATTTACTGAATAATTATTTTACAACATGAAGAAAAAGATATTGTGAATATTAATGTAATAACATAATGTAACAATTGTACTGGGCGTTTACTATTTTTGTAGATATGGTCTGATCTTTTATATCTTCTTCAGTTCTCAAATTATTTCCTTTATCAAGTAAAGATGTGTCATACCTCTTTAAGCTACGGGACTGAGCAGATTATCAAGTACAAAATTACATTTAGTTGCATTACAACGATAACCAAAAAACAAACCCAAAGCTTTTATTTTCAATGGCCTGGCCATTTGATGAAAGTAAATAAAATTAAAATAGTTTCAAAAATTGATACAAACATTTATAAAATGTTGAGTCGGTAAAGCTGTACGAACATATTTTTGATCTGACTGTACAAGTTCTTAATAAGCGATATTATTTGAGTGATATTTAAGTGCCATTCAAATGTTCATGGTAATTTTACTTGTGTTGGGTTTTGATGTTCACAAATTATTTCAAAGATAATTTTAAGTAGAAAACAACACCTAAGTATAAATAGTTGGTAGTTTGTTTAACATTTTGAAAATTCAATCTATACTTCGGATTGGTTCTCTATCTCTTCTTCAATTGATCCCTTGTTGCTGGGGACGGTGATCACTGGGCCCATTTAAGCGGACAGTCAGGCTCCATGGACTCCAAAGTAGCTAACACCACCTGCTGAAATTAATTTGTGGACGTGGCTTCTTTTCCTTGGATTAATTCATATTTTCTTTTTCCCAAAGTTGTGAACATCACATAGTACGAAAAAAAAGGTTTTCTTAAAATTAATCTCTGTGAAATAATTGTTTTTACTTCGGTCTGTGAGGTATTATTTAAAGTTATTTCTTCCAGGTAAAGAAATGGTCAGAGAGGCCATGTCAAAAATTTGTGAAAATGTTAATAGTAAATGTTTGTTAAATACGGTTCTCGGTAATATTGTCAGATTGACCGAGCGATGAATTATTCGAATTATTTTCATGATCACTGGCTAATGCTTCGATTCAACAGCTGTTGAATATGAAAGGCTTTTTGAATTGTTGCTATAACAATTGTTTTGTAAAGCTAAATTGTGTCTGTAAGCAATTTATTATTTGTCAAAATTGTTAAAGTACTTAACCTGTTTCTATTACAAGAGGAAGGTAAAAAAAAATATATATATATAGTCGGATCGGGAGTGCCGAGCGGTATATCGTCAGGATTTGGAGTTCCCATTTTATGGGGATAAACAAGACGTATAAACAATTACAGGAATATTAATAATACTATTATCACACTGTATAAAAAGAAACAATAAAATGGTTACAAGATAGAAAGTTATAATAACAATACTATTCAACGAACAAACCCTTAAGGTTATTGTTCGTATAGAGGCCTAAGCCACCCAAATATAAAGTGTATCTTTCGCTATCAGCTAGTCAATACAGCTATGTGAATATACAGCAGCGCTGTACCAGGTAAACCGACAGTCTTGTCGGGAGCAGGAGCTCTGTAATGAGTCTACTCCGAAGATAGACTGCCTTGCTCACTGAGTGCAAGCTCTTTTATAGGACAATGTCAATGTGCTCTTTTAAAGTAAATAGAACGGTATGAACGTTGCTATTATATTTACATTAGGCGTTTAAACTTTTTGAATGGTTTTATTACTTACTGTTAGTATAATTCATTTATTTTTGAAATATTAGTAACTAGTCCTGATCTAGGGTCTAGACCCTAGGGTATGCAGTGTCTTTTTGCCTATATGGACTGCACGCCGCTGCAATGTCCCGCCATAATATCCACGACAACTCTGTCCGATGGCGCGCGGAAGCACGCCACGTGTTTACTTGATACAAAACACTAAAGTATGCTGAATCTAATAAGACTTACATTAGAAAGTCATCAAATAATACAAGAATAATTGTCGTAAATAAACAAATGGTGAATGCACAACGTAATTCAATTCAAAGTTTAAAGTGACATGTCATTTATTGTTTTGAACGAAACTACCGGTTACAATTATCGAAATAAGTTGCCAAAAATGAATTAGTGAGTACACCAAGTACTCAATAAATTATCTTCTGATTTATAAGACAATATCTGATAGAAAAATCATCAAAATTAATGATAATAAGAACAATTCATAACAAATTATGCGGACTACCCACAATTTGTAATGATAACCAACTCCGACATATATATATATGTCGATACATAGGTAGAGAAGTTGTATTAAGCTCCGTGTATTTAAAATGAGAATAAATATATTACTCTGTTGAATTGGTCACTATCAAGAATTGTTTTTGTAAGGTGGATTCATTGGTACTTCGAGGACGGAGTATTTATCAGTCTGGCTGTGTTAGATTCATTGTTTATTGGATAATCAAGTGTTGTCGTTTTTGTGAGACAATACATTCCTAGGTACTTCGAGAACGAAGTACTTGTCAGTCTGGCTGTGTTAGATTATTCATTTTGATATTTTATAATTGTTGGTTGGATAGTGACATCTGTCACATTTACGAAACATTAAACCAATATAGAAGTACCTAATTTGACTAGATAAAGTGTTTACAAAAACTAATTGTTATAACTAGTAAAAATAACTAAGATTTTATAACTATAAATAATTAAGAAGTATTTAATTATACTTGTAGTATATCCTAGGTTTTATATTGGCATTTTACTTTAATGTGATGATTCAAATGACTGTCACAATACTGTCAGTTTATATTGACATTCTTTTAATTTATTCGTAAGTGAGAAGTTACGAATCAGTTCTTATTGAATGGCTTAATAACCTTAAAAAGTTTTAAAAATGTTTCACTACATAACAATGGTTTATTATTTTCTGTGTTAGAAGTTATTAAGCCAAAACGTGTAATGATCTGTAATTTGTTCAAAATGACGGTAGGTGTAGTGTGAGGCATTTCCGCACGATATTCGACGTTGGTAGGATATAAAAAGGATTGTAATCATGTTATCGGGGCAGTTCCTCGGCAGATACTCAGTTGGTCAGTTCTAGTGTTGTGATTGTGTGGAAAAGATCGACCAGAGGCCACGTAAGTTAAGTAATTGATATTATATCCTAATTATTGCCTATTATGACAATGTTGTTGTACTGGTTATAGTGTTGCCATATTGCTAATGTTTTAAATCATATAAATGGAATATTCGTATTCTTTTCTAGACATTGTTGTAATTGTGATTATGTTAATATTATTCAGAGTTCTCTTGGACAATGGTCCAAGAGATAGTATTAATGTATTTAAGATAATGATAATGTATGGCAATGTAAGAAATGGGTTTATATAGTACTTCAGTACTGTTTCCATGGAGTTTCTTGTCCTTCTTCTCCATAAAGACCTAGTTTTGGAACGGACGACTAGCTTTCTGATTAATACTGACAAGCCTAATTGAAATATATGTGTAGTCTTGTCTTTCTGTGCTTTATTTAGTGAAACCCTTTCCCAACAAACCGTATTCATAAGAACCTTCATACACAGTAAATAAACCGTAACCATTCTGATACACAAGGCTTTATATTTGGTATATTTATATAATACTTATAGTTATATACAGAATTATCTATTACAGGCATGTTGCTGTTTCAATGCCGGTTAGAAAATTTTAATTATTGTATTGTATGTGTTTTATCTATTTTATTTTTAATGACAATTTGCTGATTTAATTTTAAATTTTAATGTTAATTGTTTTTTTTTTTTTAATTTTTGGACTGTTAATTTTTAATTTTTGACTGTTAATTTTCAATTTTTGACTGTTAATTTTTAGTTGTTAATTCTGATTTTGATTTTAATTCTAAATTTTTATGTGTATTATTTTTATAATTGTGTGCCTATGCCTAATGAGTCCATTGTTACTTGAGTATGAATAAATAATAATAATAAAAAAAAATAGTACAATATTTTTGAAACTACCAGCAGAAAGAGCAAACATATCGATATGATGGAAATTATTGTTATAATTACCTATTAGTTAATCGACGCAGAGGTGCTCGCATACCCGCGATACTGCAACAAGATGTAACTGCAAAAAGCGGACGTACGCGCACCCTGCGGCATACTGTCGTTCTTGGAACGATGTAACTTATTTTGTTCCGGATATCTATACAGTCATATACATTGCTACACAAATCAAACAAAAATACCGTCTCTAGCAGAGTGTGTCTTGATTTTAATCCAAATAATTTATATATCTTCAAATCAAATCAAAAGTCATTTATTCAAACTAGGCTGAGAGTCAGCACTTTTTGAACGTCAAAGTTACATGAGACAGTCCCCCCAAAACGCCCGCCCTTCGACACTTCCTAGTGCTTTAGCTGGGAAGAAGAAGTGCCGGAACAAACTCCCCAGCAGCACAGCTGTCTGTTAAGTTAGAAGAACTTGATTCTATACAGTATTGTGTAAGTTATTAATATTATAAAACAAAACATACATTATTCGCCATATGTCAGCTAGCACACGCCAATATACCAACAAAACATTGAAAACTAAGCTCAAGCTGAAATAAATAATAAAACAAAATCGTAAACAGAACTTAAAACCTTAAAAAAGCCTCCAGGCATAAAGGGCGTGCCCGCTTACATATACGATGCAAATGATACATATACACAATAAATGAAATGAAAAGAAAATAAAAATAAACTAAGAAAAGCAGTTAAATAAAAACAACAAAAAAAAAACAATTATATGAACTACCCATATAAACTGTCAGTAGGAAGACTAATTCTGGATTGAAAGAACATAAACATTGTCTTGAGTTGATCACAGCGACCAACTATTCTTGTCGTTTAAGTAGTCGTTGATAGAATAGTATGCCTTTGAACAAAGGTTGGATTTGACTTTAGCTTTAAACTCATTAAACTGCAAATCTAGCAAAGCAGAGGGAAGCTTGTTATAAAAGGTAATACCAAGACCAACAAAAGAATTATGAACCTTATGAAGCCGGTGAAAGGGAGCACGTAGTTTATCCCTACTTCTAGTATTAATATTATGAATATCACTGTTTTTAGTGTACAAGTGTATATTTTCTTCAGCAAATCAGCATAAGTCAAAACTGTGCGAAAGCAACGATAATACATGGCTTTTAAAAAATTTATTTGAACCCTTTCAATACGTTCTGAATACTTATTGTAAAAGGGATTCCGTACTGGCACTGCGTACTCGAGCTGTGATCTGATCAGAGACTTGTACAAATAAGTAGGTAGAGGGGCGCACAAACTCCTTCGCAGATCTCATCACAAAACCGTACATCCGATAGGCACTATTTACAATTTTGTCAATGTGGGCATCAAGGTGATGTTTATCATCGAGGAAAATACCGAGCTCACAAATAAGGAATACCCTAGATAGTTTAGTACTGTCCAAAGAATAAGGGTGCTTGAAAACATTCCTATTCTTTGTGAAACTGATACAACAGCATTTTGATAGACTCAGTTGCAATTTCTTGTAGCTGCAATATTCACCGAAGCGATCCAGATCTTCCTGTAATAATCTGCTGTCGTGCAAATTTTTTATGGGTCTATAAATTTTGAGATCGTCAGCATAAAGTAAAATTTTAGAATTTTGAAAACTGGTGTCAATATCGTTTATTTTTTTATTGCCTATACTGTCCCACTGCTGGGCAAAGGCCTCCCCCAATTTCTTCCTGGAACTCTTATCCCGCGCCACCTCAAACCAGTCGTCGCGGTACGTATCTAGGTCGTCTCGCCAGCGCTTTCTGGGCCGACCGCGGTGGCGACGTCGTTCTTCATGCACCCATTGTGTGCAGACCTTAGCCCAGCGGTCATCCTGCATACGACTAATGTGACCCGCCCAATCCCATCGGAGCCTGGCAGCCGTTTTGCCTACGTCTGTTATACCCGTTTTAAAACGCAGCGTGGTGTTGCGAATTCTGTCCTGTCTTTTTACACCCAGAATACTGCGTTCCATCGCTCTTTGACAAACTCCAAGGTGGAACTTTTGAGACTCTGTGAGCGACCAGGTCTGAGCACCGTAGGTTAAGACGGGCAGGATACACATGTCGATGAGTTTGCGCTTCAGGGAGATCGGCAGATCACCCTTCATTAGCGTCTTCATGGACCAGTAGCTTTTCCAGGCGTTTTCGATTCGGCGATTAATTTCTATTTCCTGCCTGTTTTTGAAAGAAACTAACTGGCCCAGGTAGGCATACATACATACATCGTTTATAAATAATATAAATCAAAGGGGTCCGAGAATAGAACCCTGAGGTACACCGGAAGTTACATTAATAGTTGTAGCAGATCTGAAACCGTTAACTACGACCCTTTGAGTTTTATTCGTGACATATGAAGAGAACCATCGGAGCAAATCACCACGTATACCGTTAAATGCAACTAGCTTTTGCCCGCGGCTTCGCCCGCGTGGATGTCGGAAATTAATGAGAGAGGACGTATTACCGCGATAAGAATGTATTATCCCAGGTTATATAGGTAATATAGACTCTGTGTGCTATTTTCGATCCAGATACATTCAGCCATTTTTGCGTGATTGAGAAACAAACACCCAATCATACATATTTTCACATTTATAATATTAGTAGTAGTAGGATTATAATTCATATTACTTAGGATTCATAGTTTATGAGAACATCATGTGTGTTGGTGTTTTTAAAATAAGAGTAATAGTATTCAGAGTAAGAAGACTTCTTGGTTTTTCTTAACGCTCTTATTTTACCTATACAGACACTCAATCATTTACCAGACACCGAACATAATTATGGGAATAGTACTTTTGCCAGTGGCTTGGCCCGTATAGCTGTCGGAAAATATCACCCGGGAACCTACTACCGGGATAAAGTAGGTATCCTATCTGTTACGTATCCATGATATAATATATCTTTGTGCCAAATTCGATCTAAATCCGTTTGGCCGTCTTTGCATCATTGAGAAACAAACATCCAAATATCTAAACATCTAAGCCATTTCGTGTTCTCTTACTTGGAATAATACTATTAGGTTTATTTTGAGTATAATGAACACACATGATATTCGTAATTACTATGAAGCCAAAGTAATATGAATTACAATCCTACTTATCCTGTACTACCCGGCCGCTGCCAACGGATGGACGGGACGGACGTACGACCCGCCAGCTGCTCTGCGCCCGCTTTTTAAATCTCTAATATCTTCTAAGATTTTCATTTAAATTACATACTGTAAAGGGGCCATATTGATTTATATTAAACTAGCTTTTGCCCTAGGCTTCGCCTGCTTGGATGTCGGAAATTAACGCAGGAGGACATACTACTGCGGTAAGAATGTATTAATCCAGGTTATATAGGTAATATAGACTCTGTGTGCCATTTTCGATCCAGATACATTCAGCCATTTTTGCGTGATTGAGAAACAATCACCCAATCATAAATATTTTCACATAACTATAGTATTAGTAGTAAGACTGCGGCATAGGGATTGGTTTAGTTGAATATAAGTCTTTCTGGTTTTTCTTAACGCTCGTATTCTACCTATACAGACACTCAATCATTTACCGGACACCAAATCGATCATAGGAATTATAGGAACAGTACTTTTGCCAGTGGCTTCGCCCGTATAGCTGTCGGAAAATATCACCTGGGAACCTACTACCGGGATAAAGTATCCTATATGGTCAGTATCCAGGATAACCAAAAATCCAAATCCATCCAAAAATCTAAACATCTAAGCCATACTTCGCGGTATCTTACTTGGAATAATACTATTAGGTTTATTTTAAGTATAACGAACACACATGATATTCGCATTTACTATGAAGCCTAAGTAATATGAATTACAATCCTACTAATCCTGCACTACCCGACCCCTACCAACCGGAACGGACGTACCCGGCCTGCCAGCCGCTCCGCTCCGCTTTTTAAATCTCTGATATCTTCTAAGATATTCATTTAAATTAAATGCTGTGAAAGGCCATATTGATCTATATTAAATACACAATATATTTAAGGTACTTAATTGGATAAGGATTAATGCAATATTGCTTAAAATCGCTTCGTAAATAAGCCATTATTTCTCATAAAAAGTAAAGGATAAAAAATGGTTATTGTGGGTTATCCCTAAGAGATAGACATATACCATTCCGGACTTTTTTGTAGATCTTTTTAAGGTGTACAATACTGTAGTACATTATTTTGATCAATTTTGTAGGGTTCAGCCAGTGTTCGCAATGTAAGCGCAAAAAAATGAGTTTATTTGTGACATCACATTAGAAATTTCTAAAATTATCAGCGTTTCTTTACTATATTATGCATGTTATACACATATACACCTTTCTCTTGAATCACTCTATCTATTAAAAAAACCTGCGTCAAAATCCGTTGCGTAGTTCTAAAGATATAAGCATACATAGGGATAGACAGACAGCAAAGTGACTATATGTAACAAACTTTCATCCCCTATTCCCTATAGTTATTTTACCCCCTTAAGGGTAAAAATTTAACAAACTTTAAATATAATTCATAAATATTTATCATGTAATAAAAGCGAAATAAAAAAGTTTCATCATTCTAGCTTTAACAAAAAAAAAACCACCGACTTCCTTAAAAACACTACAAAGTGAAAAATAACTTTAATTTCGGTAGTCGGTGTCTTAGGATCTGTATTTACGGTTTTTTTGCCACCGACTTCCGAAATTAAAGTTATTTTTCACTTTGTAGTGTTTTTAAGGAAGTCGGTGGTTTTTTTTTTGTAAAAAAGTTTTTATTTTTAAATTTTTAGTTGTGGTATTCACCCTGCACTAATTCCAAACAAACAATGCATATTTATGCGATAGCAGAACTCGCGGTTGATTTCCTGTCATTTTTTAAAGAGTTCCGGTGTCTGTCTCCCGAACTCATCATCAGATCTATATGAAAATTATATGGGACCATTTCGGAATAAACCCCTTTCGAACAAAAAAAGAATTTTGCAAATCCATCTATATATGACGGAGTTATGCCCGAACATACATAAAAAAAAAACCAAGCATGGCCAGGCCAAAATGATTAAGGCTGCTTTTTTTTTTATTAAGCAGACAGTAGAGTGGGTAAGAGCCCACTCTAGTGTCTGCTGAGGAATCAATTCTCGATGTCAACGAGTATGTCTATCTAGGACAAGATATCTTCTAACTCCTGATCGATAAGGAGTTGTACCTTCCATCATCAGCTCAACGGAATATAAGAATACAAGTAACGGTCTAAACGTGCCTATAATATTCAAAGAATTATCCCCTAACCTTCTAACCATTCACTGTAAGTTCCTATATGTACTGTTCACCGATGAGGAGTTCCATGCGGTATCTTCGAAGACTATAATTAGTTCACCACGGATGGATAGATAGAACCAGCAATTATTTTTGATCTTTAGTACAATATCCAAATCACATTACGTGTACTGTTTGTTTTTGAGGAGTTCCTTCGTTTATCTCCCAAAGTATACATCAAATCTTCACAAAATTAATATGGGACCACCTCAGGAGTATACCCTTACGAATAAAAAAAGAATTTTCAAAATCGGTTGACAATTGGCGGAGAAATCGGTGAACATACATAAAAAAAAAAAAAAAAAAAAAAAATACATACAGTCGAACATATAACCTCCTCCTTTTTTTGAAGTCGGTTAAAAATGACAATACTTCCCTACAACCTTTCATCCCACCTTTCAACCCCTTAAAACACCTTTTCCGCGATAAAAAAGTAGCCTATGTCCTTTCTCAGGCTCTAAACTATCTGTGTACCAAATTTCATTTAAATCGGTTCAGTAGTTTTAGCAGGAAAGCGAGACAGACAGACAGACAGAGTTACTTTCGCATTTATAATATTAGTGTGGATTCACAATGTATTTAAGGTAATTAATTGGATAAGGATTAATGCTGTATTGCTTAAAATCGCTTCGTAAATAAGCCCTTATTTCTCGTAAAAAGTAAAAGACAAAAAATGGTTATTGTGGGTTATCCCTAAGAGATAGACATATAGCATTGCGACATTTTTGTAGGCCTTTTTAAGGTGTACAATACTGTAGTACATTATTTTTATCTATTTTGTAGCATTCAGCCAGGGTTTTTCGAATTTTGAGACGTATTTCAGCGTAGTTTATGACGTATGTCACCGTAGTTTTCGAAGACAGTTATTTTTTCTAAAATAAAAGAATCTTTCTAAAATAAAAGTAGCCTAAGTTACTCCTTGTTACATCAGCTATCTGCCAGTGAAAGTCCTGTCAAAATCGGTCCAGCCATTTCAGAGATTAGCCGGAACAAACAGACAGACAGACAGACAAAAACTGTAAAAAACCGGCCAAGTGCGAGTCGGACTCGCACACCGAGGGTTCCGTACAAACCTGCAGGTATTCACGGTTTATGCATAAGGTTTATGTTTATGAAATTATTTTTTTTTTTTTTTGAAGTGAAAACTTCTTTAGCGGCGTTGAGCACTTTTTCTGTAATGGGTATAAAATCTTAAACTCGCGTCAGGACACGTGACCTGATCGAAAAAGCGTAGGACGGATGGTTTTAATTTGGAAAAGCGCCATCTATTAAAACGAATACGAATCACTTGGCTAGCCTTGGTTAGTATGGTTATGGAATCATAGATGACGCTAATATAAACTACTAAACACGAAGAGTTTACAGTAAAATATATGTCATTAAAAGTGTGTCTAATCCTAAAAAAATAAAATCGTAATATAGCATAAGCCATAAAATAAATATTACTTATGAATTAAATAATTGTAACAAATAACTTTTCTAAGACAGCAACTCGATTATAGATGGCGCTCAAACTAATCATTCAATTTTTGAAGTGAAAACTTCTTTAGCGGCGTTGAGCACTTTTTCTGTAATGGGTATAAAATCTTAAACTCGCGTCAGGACACGTGACCTGATCGAAAAAGCGTAGGACGGATGGAGAGTAGACAGCTATCCCCTCTCTACGGCGCGGCGAAAATGTATGCCTGGGCCTACTGTTTCGTTTAGGCGGCGCAGGGCGCTTGCGCGAATGTTCGTCTATGTTACAGCGTGCCACGCGCATCCATGGATGGTGACAGCTGATGGCTCGACCGTCTGTGTAGTGATCACATTGTTGTGTATTCGTAAAATTCGTGAATATAAAGTGCTTAAAATATGGAAATTGAACAACAAATTATTCCCTAACCATTCCAAAATATCAAACATGCTCAACGTTAATAATCAAGTTTTCACTTCTGCCGGCACTCCCGGAGTGCAATTTTTTTTTAATTTTTATGTTTGAGTTTACTGAATGAATGGTAAATTGTGGTTTACGATTTACGACGTATTAAAAAAAAAACTACTCACTAGATTTCGTTCAAACCAATTTTCGGTGGAAGTTTACATGGTACTTTATTTTAGAAGTTACGGGGGGGTGGACACACATTTTACCACTTTGGAAGTGTCTCTCGCGCAAACTATTCAGTTTAGAAAAAAATAATGTTAGAAACCTCAATATCATTTTTGAAGACCTATCTATAAATACCCCACACGTATGGGTCTGATGATTTTTTTTTTTTAGTTTCAGTTCTATGTATGGGGAACCCCAAATATTATTGTTTTTTTTCTATTTCTGAGTAAAAATCTTAATGTGGTTTACAGAATACATCTACTTACCAAGTTTCAACATCATAGCTCTTATAGTTTCGGCAAAAAGTGGCTGTGCCATACTCAGACAGACAGACATACAGACGGACAGACAGACAGACATGACGAATCTATAAGGGTTCCGTTTTTTGCCATTTGGCAACGGAACCCTAAAAATGTTGTTTTGGTATATGTACCGTGTATACATCCATATACACTTAGTAAAAAGTGGTTATCTTAATATTAAAAACAGACACTCCAATTTGATTTATTTGTATAGATATGTTAAGCTTCTAAATATATATATTTTTTGTTTATAAATTTTTGCGTGCCTATTTCCAGGCAGAATGTACATGGCTCACTTTTATGTACTCCACCTGTATTTTAATTTAACCTACATTCGTTTCAAATAAATGATTTGATTGATTGATGAATATGAAATGAAAAAAAAAAATTACGTTATTAAAAGTGCTTCTAGAACACTTTGATTTTATCTTTTGATAGAGCGAAACGATTGCGATATAACAAAAGCTACAACGTATTAATACGTTTAATTAATTTAAACCAATATTATCGAAACACATAAAACAGTTTAATTAACTAAACACAAATATAGCAATAACGGAACAGGAATCTCCCGAAGCAGTGGTGTCCGGTGAGAATCTGCGCAAAGCGGATGGTGAGGACGCCGAAGCGCCTCTCCAGCCACTCCTCAAAGAGGGGATTTACCGCCGCATTTATGGCAAGTTCAGCACTGGATCCTTCAACACCGCAACTATTCAATTAGGAAATATTTTGAATGTACAGAAACGTCTCGTCTACAGATTTATTATATGCATAGATACAGATAGAAGAAGAAAATATATACATACACATAGAAGCCAGTAGATTTAAAAACTGGCCAAGTGCGAGTCGGACTCGCGCACCGAGGGTTCCGTACAAACCTGCAGGTATTCACGGTTTATGCATAAGGTTTGTGTTTATGAATATTTTTTTTTTAATTTTTATACAGGATAATTTTATAACCAGTGCGCAAATTTTTTTTTGGTGGTTCAGTATCAGTAATAGAACACATTTCAACAATTTTTTCAATACTTTTTTTTTAATTTTTATCCGACCTTAAATCAGTAAACTGTGGACACACTACATATTTCGTAATACTATTTTCGATCATTTGTAATAGGTCAGTAACCGCGACGGCGTAGGTACTTCGAAATGCTTAGTTTTTGACCGATCGAACATTTGGTAGGTACTAATAGGTCAGTAACTGCGCGCCGGCGTAGCTACTTCGAAATTCTTAAGGTGTCTTCACACAGCGAGCGGGGCGTGACGTGACGCGACGTGGCGGGGCGCCGGCGCGACGCCGGCGCGGCGGGAGCCTTCACACTGCGGGCGCGATCACGTCCCGTCCCGCCGGCGCACAGTGGATCGTCTAGAAAGTATCTATTTAAAAAAACCGGCCAAGTGCGAGTCGGACTCGCGCACCGAGGGTTCCGTACAAACCTGCAGGTCATCATCATCATCATTCGTCATCATCGTTTATGAAATGAAATGTTTTTATTTTTTATTTTTATATTTGTGTTGACTGAATGAAAGGTAAATTGTGGTTTACGATTTATGACGTATTAAAAAAAAACTACTAACTAGATCTCGTTCAAACCAATTTTCGTTGGTAGTTTTCATGGTAATGTACATCATATATTTTTTTTAGTTTTATCATTCCCTTATTTTAGAAGTTACGGGGGGGGGACACACATTTTACCACTTTGGAAGTGTCTCTCGCGCAAACTATTCAGTTTAGAAAAAAATGATATTAAAAACCTCAATTTCATTTTTGAAGACCTATCCATAGATACCCCACACGTAAGGGTTTGATGAATTTTTTTTTTTGTGTTTCAGTTCTATGTATGGGGAACCCCAAATATTATTGTTTTAAAAAAAAATGATATTAGAAACCTCAATATCATTTTTGAAGACCTATCCATAGATACCCCACACGTAAGGGTTTGATGAAAAAAAAAATTTTGAGTTTCAGTTCTATGTATGGGGAACCCCAAATATTATTGTTTTTTTTCTATTTTTGTGTGAAAATCTTAATGCAGTTCACTGAATACATCTACTTACCAAGTTTCAATAGCACAGCTCTTATAGTTTCGGAGAAAAGTGGCTGCGACATACTCGGACAGACAGACAGACAGACAGACAGACAGACAGACAGACATGGCGAATCTATAAGGGTTCCGTTTTTTGCCATTTGGCAACGGAACCCTAAAAACAACTGCTAATGCAACTGTATATTTTTTTTTTTAATTAAATACTTTTTCAATTTTTGATTCTATGTCCGACCTCTTGTATGGGGACGATCCACTGAGCGGCGCCGCGCCGCGATTCATTCATTGAAAAATTGTTGAGCGATTCAGACGTGGAAACGTTCTTGCTCTTATTTTTTAATGAAGTATCTAACTAATATCACAGGTCAGCATATCATCGACCCGTGCGGCTGTTGTAACTTAGCCTCAAGCGCTTTACAAAATTATGAATTTTAATCGTATTAGTAGCCGTTATACTTTGAAATTGACTGAGGCATTTTACGTACCTTTCTAAATCTTTTGCGATCTTATGAGGTTTGGCTTAATTTGTCAAACTGTACTCCATGCCTTTCATGCGAGATTCAGAAGGATGCCGGAGGCTTAGAATAATAACGCATAGAAGCCGCGTCTAGAACAAAACATGAGCGAAATCGTGTGTCCACTTCATTTTCTTTGTGTGCGTGAGCCGAATGTGTCTACGTTCCTCAAACGCACACAAATATAGCATTCAGTGATACCATTACCAGGCCGTTACCCACAAAATATGGGAAAACGCACTACTATGTAACTGGATCAAATCAAGACAAGTATTATATGTTATCAGGAACTCGATAAGATGAAGATGATTTTTCATGTAATATGACATATTTTTACGGAAAGTAAAATTCAATTTATTTAAAAATAAAAGGAAATAAGGATGTTTGATGTGTTATAATAATAATATAGGCATGTATTAATTGCTGACATGTAAAAAAATTGGGTTTGATATCAATTAATTGTATAATAAATAAGAAAGTATGATTGAGAAAATTACAAAAATTAAAAACATGTTAATCAATAATATTGTAATCTTTATAATACCACTCTTCAAATCAACAGTTTATGCTTATCATTTAAAAACCTTGCAGTTGCAACTGCTTCCTAAAGAGTTTACGCTTTGAATCAACGTCTCTTATAGTATTTACCACGGCGTATTCTTCGCATACCTTTTCTCGTTGAATACATATCCTCGTGGCGGAAATGCATTGAGCATATCTTTGTATTTTTAGTTGGTTTCCATGAATTCTCTTTGCGATTACTTCAAATTATTTGTATACAACGATTGGCTATCACAGAATCGACCGGAAAACTAAAAAAAAAAAAACAAATAAATGGAATGCTCATATTGCATTAAATACAAGTAAGTAGTTAAGTACATAATCAGAATAGGCACACCAGTACCCTAATTGCGTAACTTATTTTCGTAAACAATTTTGCCTAATTTGTTTCATTTTGACAGCTCAACAACATTCATTGCGTTATTTACGTTTTTGAGCAGATTTTTTTCCAACTTATTAAGCACTGGATTAACAATCTGTTTCAAATCGAAACAGATTGTGATTTTGTTGTATAACGCAATTAGGGTACAGGTAATAGATACAGCATTTGTTTTATGTACCTTATCAAACAATTACAGGAAAATAATCACAAACAAACTTAGTTATTTGGTCCGGTTTTATTTTACTACAGTAAATTACTAATTATCTTTTAGTTTAAAAACACTTTAGGCAGCAGTGTCGATAACGACCATAATTTAGAGGCTGTAAAAAATTATAGTTTAGTTTGACGCACACAGAATCGCCACCAGTATCCTATTTACAAAGACTAATATAAAATACTTAATGCCAAGTTAGTTTCTCTAAACTGGCAAAATATTATATCGTATTCAATAGCGTAGGTACATCAAAAACAATTATTTTTTTGTTGGACAAAACTAAGAACAAAATTGAAAGTAATGTGGGTATTTTTTCCTCACAAATAGCAACACTGTATTGTGCTTAGTTAGGTAAATAAAAATTTTGTTTGATGATCGATTTACGTAAAAATAACGCATCAAATGTAAGTACTTACGTGTGAAATGTAATTTGATCACATTTTTTTTTGTTTTCCTGAAGTGCTATGACATCCCTTCACGCTACAAACTGTCATTTTCAATTATTTTAAATTATTTACTCGCGAGCTACGTTCGACGGAACGTGACCTTGAGCACTGACGGCTCGCCGAGAGAAGTAAGCCAAATATGGCTTAGTTTTAGTTGCCTCACTTTTTGCACTCGTACTAGGTTTCTATGCGTTATTATTCTAAGGCCGGAGGTTTGAAAATCTGTCTTGGTAAATCCACAAAGCAAAAGGAATAGCTTTGCCACGGGCTTCTAAACACATCAACATGTTACCGTTTTCACGACCACTGTACACGTATTCAGGCATTGTTTATCACAACAAAATCAATAAAAACAAAACACTAAAAACGTAATAATAACAACAAGACACAATTTTAAACTAAAGTGTTAAATGCGACCCAATATCTATCAATCAGTTCCACGTACCACTTTCGCTCACGAACTCAGTCGGACAGGAACTAACTATACTCCATTTGTTTAGGTAGTTAACTAAATGTAAACAATCTTAACATGTCTTTTATCTAAAAAACTGTCTAAAAATAGAATCTAAAAATGTTTACAGTTAGGTATTTACTTAAACCGATGTTAGGTAAGTAACTTAATTTAAATAATATTTGTTGGTCTTTTATACGATTTATTTAATATAAAAAGACATATCAAGATTGTTTACCTTTAGTTAACTACCTAAACAAATGGAGTATAGAGGACTAACACAATATCAAAGAAACCGCCTGCACGTGGAGCCGACAAAAGCACCACCGTGCCGGCGCCGCGCTGGCGGGCGGCGCCGACGCGACGTACGGTGGGCTGCATATCGCCTTTCATAGACATAGAGACTCGAATTTTGAAGGGTCTTTTTTTTGGCTAGAAATGGATTCTGCTGATCATTACTATTCTATAAAATTTCGTATGGGGCAATTGCGTGTAAAAATGAAGGAGTTATAATTAAAAAAAAAAAAATGTACGGTGCTGACATGAAAAATTATTCTATCTCTGGAATTATAAGGTTCGCCATTATATCCTTAAACACAGATAGTACCATTTATTTTTAATTTTTTGACATACTTCATATTGCGCCACCATTTGTGGCTTTTTAAAAATCCTCAAAATTAAAAAAAAAATATAATGTTGATGATTAATTTTATGGTTAAATGCTTTAAATATGAGTATGCTTAGTCAAGTTCACAATATTTTTTTATACTATAAGCCAAGACAGTCTAAAAATCACAAAATTTCGTTTCACTAAATTGAAATCACATGGTAATTATGAATTACCTTTCTTATCTCGCGATTTGCAACCCACTGTGCGGCGCCGCGCTGTCTTGTCATGTGAATGATCTAAAAGTTACAGAGACAAAACAGAAAACCAAATCATTTTAATTGTTAGGAAATTGGTCCTATGCTTTATACCGAACTGTTTTAATTTTTTTGACTTTTCAATAAGATTTAACGGGTTTCTTAGATTAAATATATCAAATTATTCAGTTTAAATTAATTGAGTTTACTTACTAAATAAAGGATACAGTCATTGTAATAAACAAGCTTGCGTCGTGTGACTCTAATCACATTGGCATAAAGTTCAAATTCAATTGATTCACGTGCGCTAGTTGTTTGAAACTGTACTCGTAATGAAAATGTTTTAGTCAATCACAGCTAATGTCGGCGATCGCTCACTTTCATTCACTATCCATTACTCGTATCAGCTAACATACAAAACTGTTATTAAATGTAAGACGCAGTCAATCAATTTAAAACTTGTGATACTTCTGCAATTTATCGCCGTCCTGCCGACGCTGCGCTCGCGCCCCGCTCGCGGCACGCCGGCCTCTGAGTTGTATTCCGACTCGGCGCGGCGGCGGCGTGGCGCGTCGCGCCGAGCGCTCTGTGTGAAGTCGTCCATACTATCTAGTACATTACAACTACTCAGCGTCGCGTCGCCGCCCGGTCCCGCCGCGTCGCGCCCGCTGTCTGAAGACACCTTTAGAATTTTGACCGATCGAACAGGTGGTCGGTCGTTCACCTTCGCTGCTGCGCCGGCGCCGCGCGCAAGTTACCATAAAAACCAGTATCAAAATAGACATCTTTCGTTAACGATAACTTAATTTTTTTGTACTAAGATATATCAAAATAAAAATTGCATGGTTATTATAACTCGTTTATGTTTCATTTGTTAAAATTTGCGCACTGGATAAAAAATTACCTTGTATTTGAATTGACTGAATGAAAGGTAAATTGAGGTTTACGATTTATGACGTATTAAAAAAAAACTACTTACTAGATCTCGTTCAAACCAATTTTCGGTGGAAGTTTACATGGTAATGTACATCAAATATTTTTTAGTTTTATCATTCCCTTATTTTAGAAGTTACGGGGGGGGCTACACACATTTTACCACTTTGGAAGTGTCTCTCGCGCAAAATATTCAGTTTAGAAAAAAAATTATATTAGAAACCTCAATATCATTTTTGAAGACCTATCCATAGATACCCCACACGTATGGGTTTGATGAAAACCCCAAATATTATTGTTTTTTTTTTCTATTTTTGTGTGAAAATCTTAATGCGGTTTACAGAATACATCTACTTACTAAGTTTCAACAGCATAGCTCTTATAGTTTCGGAAAAAAATGACTGTGACATACTCGGACAGACAGACAGACAGACAGACATGACGAATCTATAAGGGTTCCGTTTTTTGCCATTTGGCAACGGAACTCTAAAAAGTCTCATGGGTAGTTGGATAGGTCAATAGTGATTTTTTATACTTTACTGATATTGGAAAACAGTCAGTGGGCTTTTATTTAGACATCACAATTAAGTGTCGCCTCGTGATAGAAAAACTGGCCAAGTGCGAGTCGGACTTGCGCACCGAGGGTTCCGTACAAACCTGCAGGTATTCACGGTTTATGCATAAGGCTTATGTTTATGTTTTTTTTTTTTTTTTATATTTGAGTTGCCTGAATGAAATGTAAACGGTGATTTACGATTTATGACGTATTTAAAGAAAACTACTTACTAGATCTCGTTCAAACCAATTTTTGGTGGAAGTTTACATAGTAATGTACATCATATATTTTTTTTAGTTTTATCATTCCCTTATTTTAGAAGTTACGGGGGGGGGGGGGGACACACTTTTTACCACTTTGGAAGTGTCTCTCGCGCAAACTATTCAGTTTAGAAAAAAATGATATTAGAAACCTCAATATCATTTTTGAAGACCTATCCATAAATACCTCACACGTATGGATTTGATGTTTTTTTTTTTTTGAGTTTCAGTTCTATGTATGGCGAACCCCAAATATTATTGTTTTTTTTTCAATTTTTGTATAAAAATCTTAATGCGGTTTACAGAATACATCTACTTACCAAGTTTCAACAGCATAGCTCTTATAGTTTCGGAAAAAAGTGACTGTGACATACACGGACAGACAGACAGACAGACATGATGAATTTATAAGGGTTCCATTTTTTGCCATTTGGCAACGGAACCCTGAAAATCGAGCTTTACTGCATCAGGGCTTGTAGGTAAATAATAACAGCCGCACGGGTCGATCGAAAATTAAACTGCACTTCCCGCGATCGGTTCGTGAATGGGTACCAAGGGCCATCGTGTCACCCCATAACAGAGTTGTGGCGGTCACATAGGCAGTCGTTTCATGTTAAATATTGGCATTCAACTGCATCCGGTTAAACAAGAACCCACCTCAACATCGTCAGGAAAACGATCGACAGATTGATTTAGAGTTAGGCTGATCATTCAAGGAGCAAGAGTCACGTCGGGCTGTGTAATCCTTATTTTTATAATAGCTTATAACTGGCCAGTCTCTCATACAAAAAAACTTTTTTTCGCAATACTTTTTTAGGTTTATGTATTTATATAAGTGTATGTTAATTTCTTGTATCATATGTATGTATACAGGGTGTCCAAGAACCTGGCGTCCAACTGGATTCCCACGATGCCCCAAGTTCTAACAGTACTCAGAAAAATATTTTAAAAAATCCACCCCATGTACTTACAGAATTATACTGATTTCAAAAAAAAAGGGGAAATGAGCACCCTGTGACATACTTTTGAATGCTGTGACTGCTAATGCTGATAATTTCGATATTTCTTGGAGGTTTTGTAATCTAGGGTATTGCTGTGTCTAAATAGAATGTAAAAATAAAGTACTTATTGTACCATTTTAAAATAAAATATTATTTTAACTAAAGGTGATATGGAAAACTATTGAATTTCGCAACTTTGACCGACTGTAGTGTAAAAAAAATGTACCAAAATAGTATGGCAAGTGACGTCAAATTTTGACGCGTTTATTCCTCTTTTTAAAAAGGTATAATACTTACACATTAATTTGAAAAAAATAATTTTTGATAATATTTTTACTCAACAACCCAATTTTTACGATGTCTTACAGAATTCTTAGAAAGAAAAATTTACGACGAATTGAATCTAACCTCTAAAGAATTACTATTGTATGCTCATAAAAATAACAACAGGCCTCTCAAAAAACAGGTTAGACCGTAAGGGACGGTATGTGCATGCATCTCACCATAGTGATTCGTTATTACAACAGGAGGGAGCAAGACAGAAACTATCTTTGCGATTTGCTGGTTCTTCTTTATGGTACCCCATTATTCAGGTAAGAGTGAGGGAGAAAAAGGTTAGAGGTGCGAGTGAGATAGATAGTGACGCTATCTGGGATCGTGCTATTTAGGATAACAGTACGGTCAGTACGCGTCACTGCCTCCTGCCGTTACTACGCACCTCTCTCTTATTGTTACCATTGATCACGTACTACGATTTAAAGCTTTGTTTATTGGACTCGATTACTCTTTGTGCTCTGGACTTTGAAACGAACTCTTTACGACGACCTTTGCCTGTGTTTGGACAGTTTGTGTTTTGTGTGTGCTACCATGGCGACCTACACTCCGCAAGAATACGCAAATATGCACTACATTTATGGAGAATGTAGAGGTAATGGACGAGCTGCAGCGAGACTTTACAGAGAAAGGTATCCGAGGGCTACGCGATATCCCGACCATCGAGTTTTCATTAATGTGCACAGATCACTATGTGACGGGCGGTTCCCCAATCAAGTAGCTGGTGAAGGACGACCCGTAAATGACTTCATACGCGATGAAGTTTTAGAGGCGGTGTCGGCAAATCCAAGCATCTCTGTGCGAGGAATAGAAGCTGATACGGGGATACCGAAGAGCACAGCACACAGTATTCTCCAAAAAGAAGAATATCATCCGTACCACGTACAGCGAGTGCAAAGTCTTTTACCTCGAGACTATCCGAGCCGAGTCGTGTTTTGTGAAACAATCCTGCAAAAACATTGAGAAGACGAAAACTTTATCGACAAAATTTTGTGGTCAGATGAATCAACATTTAAGAAGGATGGCTACATGAACCTACACAACTTGCACGAGTGGCATGTGGAAAATCCGCACTTGATGCGAGAAGATAGATCCCAGTACCGGTTCAAAGTGAACATGTGGACCGGTATTCTCTGTGGGAATATTATTGGTCCATTTGAGATGCCCGAGAATTTGACTGGCGAATCATATTTAAATTTTCTTCAAAATGATTTGCCAAACTTACTAGAAGAGACCCCACCAGATATGTGGTTCCAACACGACGGCTGTCCAGCACATTTTCGCGTATCCGTTAGAGAGTTTTTGGACGAGCAATACCCGAACAGGTGGATTGGGCGATCAGGAACAATCCCGTGGCCAGCCCGCTCACCTGACTTAAATCCGCTGGATTTTTTTTTCTGGGGAACTATGAAGGAGCTCGTTTATGCGAAGCCCATTAATGACATCGCTGACCTTCGTGAGAAGATAACACAAGCAGTGCAGGTGATACGTCAAAAAAGTTACTCGCGAAACATAAAGCGGTCCTTTTTAAGGAGAGTGAGAGCTTGTATTGCCGCGGGTGGTCAACATTTTGAACATTTATTGTAATAAAATATCTTTAAACTAACATTCTTTGCTTTTATTCTACTGGGAACCCATCTACCTGTGTGTATTTCCTTCTTGCTCACTCTTGGAACCGAAGTAAATAATAGTAGTAACATAACAGTTTCTAAGATAAGAAAGGGTCCGACAGTTACCGTTAGTAGGTAGGCACTTCGTAAAAATTGGGTTGTTGAGTAAAAATATTATCAAAATTTTTTTTTTCAAATTAATGTGTAAGTATTATACCTTTTTAAAAAGAGGAATAAACGCGTCAAAATTTGACGTCACTTGCCATACTATTTTGGTACATTTTTTTTACACTACAGTCGGTCAAAGTTGCGAAATTCAATAGTTTTCCATATCACCTTTAGTTAAAATAATATTTTATTTTAAAATGGTACAATAAGTACATTATTTTTACATTCTATTTAGACACAGCAATACCCTAGATTACAAAACCTCCAAGAAATATCGAAATTATCAGCATTAGCAGTCACAGCATTCAAAAGTATGTCACAGGGTGCTCATTTCCCCTTTTTTTTTTAAATCAGTATAATTCTGTAAGTACATGGGGTGGATTTTTTAAAATATTTTTCTGAGTACTGTTAGAACTTGGGGCATCGTGGGAATCCAGTTGGACGCCAGGTTCTTGGACACCCTGTATATGTAAGTATATTTTAAGACTTCACACATTCATATTTTCTTGCTGGTTTACACACACTATTGTCTACATTTCATTTTCATTTCTCCTTACAAATCAAATCAAAATATGATTATTTCACACTAGCTTTTGCCCACGGCTTCGCCCGCGTGGATGTCGGAAATTATCGCAAGAGGACGGACTACCGCGGTTAATGTATTAAGAATGCATTAATCCAGGTTATATAGGTAATTAAATAAAAGACTAACCTACTTAAATAATTATGCTATCAACACAATCATGGACTTTTACCATCTCACAACCTTCCCACGAGGGGGGATGGGTGCCTAGATCACGTCTTCCTGAGTCTTGATAAACAAAAAAACACAGCTTTTACAGCGGTTTTAAATACAACTGCCTGATTTTGTTATCTCTCGAGACTAAATATTGCCATAATATTCCTAACAAGCACAAAACAATAGTCAACTACGAAAATGCTTATAAGAGTCTAATAAATATTGATGCCACCTTTTTTAACATCTTCAAAGACCCTAATACTTACGCCTTTTTCGAATTCTAAAACTGTAACTATCACGAATAGCAAAAGATCTATTAAACCCTGGATTGCAGCAGGTGCCCTACGGTGTATTAGACTAAGGAATTCAATTTATCTTAAACTTAAATCGAATAATCAGATTCTAGTGATAACATATAGACGATATCGGACCTTCTGTGGAAACCTTATAAAGAAACTAAAAAATAAATATAACAGAGATAAAATCAAAGCATCTGCAAAAAACCCTCGGGCATTGTGGTCAACCATAAATGACATCACAAATTATAAACCTCCCAGGAGCTCCAATGGCGACCTACTTAAGATAAAATCATGCCCCCAAGACTCAGTCAACTACGTTAATAATTATTTTATTAATATAGGACAAACTCTAGCGCCGAACATCCTAAATAGTTACGTACCTCAAACATCTTATAACACAGACCGCCCTAATTTGTCCTCTTTTGTTCTCCTAGACACCACGCAGGAGGAAGTTGAAAGTATCCTGATGTCCCTAGACTCTGGGAGTGCACCAGGTTGGGATGGAATTCCTACCCTTTTCCTAAAACAGGCCTAGGAGATCTTAGTCCCGCTGATCTGCGACCTGGCCAACCTATGTTTTAACACTGGTATCTTTCCTTACCTTCTTAAGCGGTCCGTTGTTTCCCCTGTGTATAAGAGTGGAGATAGATACGACGTTAACATCTATCGGCCTATTTCTGTGTTGACTTCCATTTCTAAAATCATTGAGAAGCTCTTGAACTCTAGAATAGTTAACTGCCTGACTAAGTATAAGATCCTATCTTCCTCTCAGTATGGTTTTAGGAGGGGAATGTCGACTCAGGTTGCTACTGAGGAGCTTGCAACGGTAATAACTAAGGAAGTGGATAAGGGGAACAAATGCCTAATGGTCTTTCTTGACCTCAAGAAAGCCTTTGATACCGTCTCTATTTCTAAGCTTATACACAGGCTGGAGAACTTAGGATTTCGAGGTTCTGCTCTCTCCCTTCTCAGCAGTTACCTTCGAAATAGAAAACAGGGGGTAAAAATTGAAAACCAGGTTAGTGACGAAGAGAACGTGACGTATGGCGTCCCGCAGGGCAGTGTCCTCGGCCCGACGCTCTTTCTGATTTATATTAATGAGCTTTGCAACCTTATTATCGACGGTGCGAGGATACTGTCTTACGCGGATGATACCGCTATTATCTTCTCCGCCAAGACATGGGACAAAGTTGGGCTTGAGGCTGAGAGGGGATTAGCTAGAGTTAGTTATTGGCTAAATGAAAATCTACTTACGCTTAATACCCAAAAAACAAACTACGTCTCCTTCACTAAATACACAAACTCTCAGCCGGCGCCTGACTTTAATATTAGAATACATTCTTGTCCTACCCCAACCCAATCTACCTGTAGTTGCCCTATTATTCAGAAGGTAAATTACATCAAGTACCTAGGTATTGTAGTAGACCAAAGATTAAGTTGGTACCCACACCTCGAACTAACTATAGGGAGGGTAAGAAAACTTATATGGGTTTTTAAATCTCTGAGACATGTTATGAGTACAGAATTACAGAATAAAATTTATATCGCACTGGCCCAGTCTGTAATTATTTATTGTGTCTCGGTATGGGGTGGAGCAGATAAGACGAATTTTTTAGATCTAGAGAGGGCACAGAGATCCTTGATTAAAGTCATGTACTGTAAGCCCTACAGGTTTCCTACTGAATCTCTATACTCAAGCTCTATGCTGCTCTCCGTCAGGAAACTCTACATCCTATACCTTGTATTCAGATACCATAAAATTCTACCCTTTAGCCATGCCAAACTTAAAAAATGTAAATTGTGGTTTACGATTTATGACGTATTAAAAAAGAACTACTTACTAGATCTCGTTCAAACCAATTTTCGGTGGAAGTTTACATGGCAATGTACATCATATATTTTTTTTAGTTTTATCATTCCCTTATTTTAGAAGTTACGGGGGGGGGGGGACACATTTTACACTTTGGAAGTGTCTCTCGCGCAAACTAT
The DNA here is from genome assembly GCA_947507805.1 of Aporophyla nigra. NCBI lineage: Eukaryota > Metazoa > Arthropoda > Insecta > Lepidoptera > Noctuidae > Aporophyla > Aporophyla nigra. Next base: position 115,575 of record OX382296.1, on the reverse strand, counting down.
TCAGTTTAGAAAAAAATGAAATTAGAAACCTCAATATCATTTTTGAAGACCTATCCATAGGTACCCCACACGTATGGGTTTGATGAAAAAATTTTTTTTTAGTTTCAGTTCTATGTATGGGGAACCCCAAATATTATTGTTTTTTAAAAAAATGATATTAGAAACCTCAATATCATTTTTGAAGACCTATCCATAGATACCCCACACGTATGGGTATGATGAAAAAAAAAAATTTAAGTTTCAGTTCTATGTATGGGGAACCCCAAATATTATTGTTTTTTTTTTTGTATTTTTGTGTGAAAATCTTAATGCGGTTCACAGAATACATCTACTTACCAAGTTTCAACAGCATAGCTCTTATAGTTTCGGAAAAAGTGGCTGTGACATACTCGGACAGACAGACAGACAGACATGACGAATCTATAAGGGTTCCGTTTTTTGCCATTTGGCAACTGAACCCTAAAAAAGACGCTGTGATATAGTAGACTACATACTACATACCCAGCACGTTCAATTTTTGCTAGTCGCCAAAATGTAGCCCAAGCCCTACGCGTTTATAATAAAGTAAATCGCATACTTAACATTTACCCTATGCAGCTGTACGAGTGTAAGAAGATATTGAAGGAATGGCTCTTCACACTTAATTATGATGCCGTGGAAGACATTTTGGTTACACAGGGTTGAACGTCACGCATACACATACGCTCACACACACACCATTTCACTCATTCACACACACTCACACACACACCATCTCACTCATTCACACACACTCACATACACTCTAACTCACACACACACACCCACTCAAACAACATATACACACAAAATATACTTACACACGCACATAAACACACATTTACACTTTTCTGTCATAAGCACGATTTAATTCATTTTCATTTTTGTTCTTCTTTTTTCTTATTGGTTTGTTTTTATTAGTTTTTAATTTTTTATTGGTTTTATAAAAAAAATGTGTAACTTATACCTAATTAGCACAATGAAACAATTGAACTAATCGAGGAAGAGCGAGGTTTATCCCATCACAAGTATCTTCGGATTACTTTCTGGGAAGCCCCGGCAACTTAATTGTATCTATATTTAAGATAATAAACACATTCTTTTTAATTACCCGCGACTTCGTCCGCGTGGTATTTTTAACAAAAAGTTTTTCGTTCGTTTTTTTTCGTGAGATTCTATATCTTTCTAAATAAAAGTAGCCTAAGTTACTCCTCGTTACACCAGCTATCTGTCAGTGAAAGTCCCGTCAAAATCAGTCAAGCCATTTCAGACATTAGCCGGAACAAACAGACAGACAAAAATTGTAAAAACAAAATGTTTTGGTATAGGAACCGTGTATACATCATTATACGCTTAGTAAAAAGCGGTTATTTTAATATTACAAACAGACACTCCAATTTTATTTATTTATCTATATAAACCAACATGGGCACTTATGAAACGTCACGAGCTAGGTACTTTCGTAGGTCTGCTGGAAGAAATTTCTTAAGGAATAAGCAGTACCCTTGTACTGAATTGTTCAACTATGCCATATCACAATGTATTTTACTGTGTGTTCAGAAATAATAAAATAAATAAAATCATCATCTTCTTAATTATGGGGTCCCACCATAGCCTTCATTCATATTCACATTTTATTAGTTTTCACGCTTCAGTTTCATATATGGAGACAGCCTTTGTTTGCCGTACACTGAATACATCTTCTTTCCGATTTTCATCGATATAGTGCCAACAATCTCCGAATAATGGCACGCAGACGGAAAGACGTACATGACTAACTCATATCAGTCATTGCCAGTTGGCTGTAGAACCTTACAGCCCTACAGGCCCCAGATTGAGCTAACACGAATCAATCACTTTTGGCTATGCAGTGCTCCACTGACGGCCCGTACTGACGCCAGTCACCCGTAGCTACCACATCGCTACAGAAACAAATCACTAGAACGTGAAACCATCGGAGCAGTCCGCATGGCACGCCACGTGATCAGGGTGATGACCTAATTAATGAGACCCTCATTCTTTCACTATATATACCTACCTAGTTTCTGAGGCTGAGTTCGTCGGCTCCTCCCTGCTGTTGAGCAAGCTAGTTCTCCTTTGCAGTCTTGTATCGTGGTTCGTTATATCGGTCGAGGTCATTTTTGCAAAGATCGACACATCAACGGGCCTTCAAAAGCCAAAATGTTTTGCTCAAATGACGCAATAATTATTAAGACTTCAACGATAGAGTGACCAGATATCCACGGCATCCATCGGGCGAGATCGTAGTCAAGCAAGCCACTCAGTAATAAAAAAAAATAGTTAATTCAAGTTCAGGAGGCAAACTGTCGCGTATCTGTTGAAAAGTCCTGCGCATCTAACCTGACATGTAGCGACCTTTACAGTGTATAAAGGCTGTCCGGGGGGGGGGGGGGATGCGGTGCGCTCCCAGCGGATACTTAGCCAGCAACACTGCGCTCATATCTTAGAGCGAACTATTGTCAGCACTACGTACCCCGTCGTTGGTGATAAGAGGCGCGATGTGTGCGGGGTACGGGGCGGGGTGCGGCTGGGTTTCGAGGCGGGGCGCATCCGGAGCTAGCCACCGATAAACGACCCCCGCGTCGTGTTATGACACACCAGATTACCAGCAGCAGCTTTATCTCGTGGTGCAAACGAGCGCCGCCTTGTGCCGCTTAGTGACGTCATATGACGCCGAGCGCCACCAGCGACCACTGCTCTACTGAGTCATCAATAACTTCAGCCGCACGTAACACGTCGTTAACAATGACATTAGTAAAAACTTTAAAATGAACATACACAAAAGTTCTTAATGTCTCGTTGAGGTACATTAATCGCGTCAGCAGCATCCAGCGCCGCTGCCATGGGAGCAAATGGAGCTCAGTAGCTTTTATTACCGAGCAAACAGACTGATAGCAACAACCACCACCGGATTTTCATTACACTTTGAAATTAGTGAAAATAATAATACGTGCATTCACTGCGCACGAACGGTGCCAATTTAACCGAACTCAAAACTGCTAAAATCCTGACAATATACTAATTAATTGGATGTAGTAATTCAACATGAATTAATTATTGTGCTGCTTCGTAGCACGAGTCATGAGCTACTGCGTACCCCTCATCTGGCACAGCGTATGACAGATCATTAGCTAAGGCGTAGATGTCATATGCTACATCGTAGCACACATATCATGAGCTACGGCGTAGCAGTTATTTGCTACAGCGTAGCACACACCATGAGTTACGCGTAGCAATCATCTGCAACATAGTCACACGTCTTGAGTTACGACGTAGTATATGTTCTATCGATGGCATAGTACCCATGATAGTGTATGGCGAAGCCGAGTGCCTCTCATGCTTCACACGAATACTGCGTAATACTCATGGTGCTCCATGCCACTCGTTATGTATGCAGTTTTATTCGTTCTGAATATACTATTTATAGAATCGATTATTTGCAGAAGCAGATGATGAATCAAATTTTAGCTATTAGCTATATATTTTAATTCGCTTTTTAGGGTTCCTAAAATGATCATAATTAATGCGCCTTGGACAAGTATCAAGTGTAAAACAAACCAACAATTATTTTTATTTTTTTCTTTTTAAATAGAACGGCCGAAGCCAATTACACTATTTAAGCATATAGTAAAACTATTTTGATATTTACAATTCATTTAGCATAGTCATGCATTCTTCTCACAAAAATTCAAACATTCTGACAGTATCATTTTCCATTCATTTGCAAAAATATCAATATCTGTGTTTGAGTTCAGGAGAGCGTTAGTAGCTGCTAATGTCCGAGGAATAGGTGACTTGGAGTGCGCAACAGTACGGCAAGTTGGAGCAGCCAGCAAGCGGTGTTTTCTGCCACGACAGTAATTGTCTGGGACAAATAGTTTACAGATATCATTGTGCAGATCAGGAGCATCAATAATCCCCCTAAGAATTTTAAATATTAGTCATCTGATCGCGCCACCTTCTTACTTCTAGAGAATTAAAGCTTAAGCAACCCAACAGAAACTTTTTGTGGGATACAAGAAAGGATAAAACCCGTACAAGCGCTTGTAAAGGTATCTAAGGAATGCTTTAATTGCCTCATTTAGTTGCGACTAACCATTGTAACTGCAAGCTTCGCTTCTAAGCAGTCATTTTATTTTTTGTTTCCGAAGCTGGCCACGAGCTCAGATATTGAAACTTAGTTTTTCAGTTTCCTTGAAATAGTAATTTACTAAGCAAAACCACACTACTGACTTAGCAAAAAAAAAAATACCGGATACAAATGTCACGCAGATACGGAAAACATACCAATGAATGACACTAAATGAACCAACGGCTTGCACCACAGAAGAAATAAGTGGAATCATTGACGACCTCGACTGTGGTATATAGATGTAGGTAGTTATTATGTGTCTAATATTTAATTGTTGAATTTACTAAATGATTTTTATAACAAACTTATTTTTCCTAAATCAAACACTGATTTGACTCAACTGTCAGTTTTTGAATCATAGTTGTTTGTTAACGGGTATAAAAGGCCGGAGCCACAGTGAAACAGTCAGTTGCTTGGTGGATGTTCAGTTGATTAGTTCTAGTGCTGTTGTTGTGTGGAAAGGATCTACCAGAGGTCACGTAAGTTAAGTAATTGATATTATATCCTAATTATTGCCTATTATGACAATGTTGTTGTACTGGTATAACATTAGCAATATGGCAACACTATAGTGTTGCCATATTGTTAATGTTTTAAATCATATAAATGGAATATTCATATTCTGTTCTAGATATTGTTGTTATTGTGATTATGTTGATATTATTCAGAGTTCTCTTGGACAATGGTCCAAGAGATAGTATTAATGTATTTAAGATAATGATAATGTATGGCAATGTAAGAAATGTGTTGATATAATACTTCAGTACTGTTTCCATGGAGTTTCTTGTCCTTCTTCTCCATGAAGACCTAGTTTTGGAACGGACGACTAGCTTTCTGATTTATACTGACAAGCCTAATTGAAATATATGTGTAGTCTTGTCGTTCTGTACTTTACTTATTGAAACCCTTTTCTATACACAGTAAATAGGCCGTTATCATTCTGACATTCAAAACTTGATAATTGGTATTGTAGTACTATTGGGTAGGGAAAATAACACGTAACACATTGTATCATTTAAAGGTACACCACACACCTCATTTATTTCAAATAGGCACACCTTTAAATAGAATTGACTCTAGTTGTCCGTTCCAAAGAGTAATCACACGGTTGGAGAAGAAGGACAAGAAACTCCATCGCTACTCTTTATTAAATGTTTTACAATGTTATAAGCACTTAATATTTAAGAATATTGTAGTAACAAAACTTACGTCCGTCTTCGAAGCTGGCCCCGAGCGAATAGGCCGAGTGCCACCCCGTGTTCCCAACCGTTGGCGTTGTCTCAAAACCGCGCCATTTCAAAACTGGTGTTGCCAGTATTATAAATTAAAAGTCTCAATAATCGACTAAGACAATATTATAATTTAGTATATTATTTTAAAACCTAACAGTATATATATACAGTTATAGTTATATACTGCTTAATATAACAACTGCAACACAAGCTAGCACTGGTCTAGATGGTATTAATGCTAAAGCAATAAATTAATGTTTAAAAAATGTAATCGTTCAGTTGTTAACTGTATATATTGTATTTAAGTCGAAACCAAGTACTCTCTCGACTGCAACGGATCTAATTACCAAAATGAAAACCTATACAGATCAAGGGAGCTTTGCCATAGCTTTATTCATTGATTAAAAAAAAGCATTCAACACCGTGAGTCATCAAATACTGCAACAGAAGCTAGACAACATAGGTTTCACAGGCTCAGCAGATAAAATGTTCAAATCGTACTTGGAGAACAGGCGTGAAGTTGTTAAAATAAGAAATTTTTAATCTGGTTCGGTCGGAAATATTTCATACGGCTGCCCTCAAGGTACAATATCAGTCCATTGCTTTTTCTAATTTAAATTAATAATATGAATAAAATAGGGTTCACCGGGAACCTAACACTATATGCAGACGACACCTGTCTCTTTTACTTAGACAAAGCAATTCATAACATTATAAAGGACGCTTAACATGACGTTGGACATCGCCAATGCCTTTAACACCTTGCCCTGGAGTTGCATTAGGGAGACACTACGATATCATAGGGTACCAAACTACCTCCGCCACAATCGGGGCTTATCTGATATCTGATGGACAGATGTGTCATCTACCTGGGTCACGAAGGATGAGGTCGGCGAGAAATGTCGTGCGGTGTTCCACAGGGCTCGGTTTTGGGGCCGCCCCTGTGGAACATTGGGTATGATTGAGTGCTACGCGGGTCGCTCCCCTGTGGCGTCAGCGTCATTTGTTACGCCGGTGACACTCTTGTAATGGCACGGGGGAAGACGCTCCGGCAGGCATCTGTCTTAGCGACAGCTGGGGTCGCGCAAGTCGTAGACAGGATCCGGCTATTAGGTCTCCAAGTGACATTGCACAAATTGGAAGCTATTTGTTTCCACCGGCCCTGGAAAGCGCCACCTTCGGGATCCAACATCACGGTACGAGGTGTCCACATCGGTATCGAGTCGACGATGAAGTACCTAGGACTCGTCCTCGATAGCCGGTGAAACTTCGGGCCGCATTTTCAGCGGTTGGCTCCCCGACTGATGGGCACCGCTAATGCACTTTCGCGATTGCTGCCTAATCTTGGGGGGACAAATACCTCCTGCCGGTGGCTCTATGTTGGGATTGTACGGTGCATGGCGCTCTATGGAGCGCCTGTATGGGCGGACAACCTGACAGCCCGTAACATTTCAATATTGAGAAGACCACAGAGAGCAATGGCCGTTAGGGTAATAAGAGGATACCGTACGGTTTTCTTCGAGGTGGCGAGCCTCTTGCCCGGATAACCACCCTAGGATCTTGATGCTAAATTCCAAGTGTCACTATATCGGTGGCGTAGAGAAGCGCTGGAGCAGACCGAGCCCCTGATGCCTCGTCATGTAGAGGTGTACAGGGTTAAACTCCGCCAGACCCTAATGGGATAAATGGAGACCCTAGTGGAGTGGGAACAGCGATTTGCGCAACCCAGCGCAGGGCATGCCACTGTAGCAGCGGTAAGACCCGTTATGAGGGAGTGGCTGGAGAGATGGCATGGCGCCCTTACTTTCCGGCTGACACAGGTACTGTCCGGACATGGATGTTTCGGTAAGTACCAGTGCCACATAGGCCGGGAACCGACACACGGTTGCCACCATTGCAACTGCCTTGACGACACGGCGCAGCACACCCTTGAGGAATGCCCTGCTTGGGCAGTGCAGCGCCGCGACCTCGTTATGGCGGTTGGTGCTGAGGATACACTCTCGCTTCCGGATATGGGCCGGTACGTAGTCGAGAGCGAGAGCGCGTGGGAAGTCGTCGCTCTCTTCTGCGAGGAGGTGATGGTCGCGAAGGAAGTGGCGGAAAGGAAAAGGGAGAACACAACCTCCCTTGCAATCCGCAGCAGGGTAACGGGGTGACGGACCGGCCGCCTTAGGGTGAGGCCTGCAGGCAACAGACTTGGGGAGTTTGTTGCATGAACAGAGAAAGGCCCAAGACGGCGGCGTGCCATATTCCGCGTGCGCCTCTCTCTGGAGGAACTGCGGCCATTTGTGGTCGTTAGGGTGACGGGGTCTGCATGTATTCTTGCAGGCCAGCACCTAGCTGGGGGAGCGTGACGAAATGCGCAAGCACTCCAGCACCATGGCTAAAAGTACCTGCAGAACACCGTATGGTTTTAGTCAGTAAGAGTCCGACAGACCCTTCCACTCACTCCGAGGTGGAGGACATCCATGAGGATTTCCACACGATAAAAAAGGGGAGTTTTGTACAAAGTTCTTAAATTCAAAACATACTGGCCGGTTTTATAAAATCTCATCAGCTTATTTTGTTAGCTGTTTTGGATGATACCTAAAATGAATTTGGAAAAAAAAATGTGCCGCAAAAAAATTTGCGAAGTTAGAAAGCTCCAAAGTCAAAGTCAAAGCATTTATTTCAAGTAGGCACATAAAAGACACTTTGGAACGTCAGCATTTACATTAAAATACAATTGATTGTAGTCGTCCAATTTACTTTTCATCGTTTTTGTTAATTTTTGGAAAATACTAATAGACTGAGAGTCAGCACTTTTTGAACGTCAAAGTTACTTATGACAGTCTCCCAAAACGCCTGCCCTTCACCACTTCCTAGTGCTTTAGCTGAGAAGAAGAAGTGGCGCAACAAACTCCCCAGCAGAGACAAACTAAAGATTTAAAAAAGGTTAGCAGTTTATAAATGCCACTTTATGGGTCATGTAATGTCACCATTTAGGGAGATAAGAAATGTTAAGGGCAGTAGGCATGATCTAAACCGGGATTACTCAACAGAGTATTGCTGAGGAGATTGGGACAAAACAAAACGAGATATCAAGGTTGTGATCACATTATCTTGCTACTGGTAAAGTGGCTGAAAGACACCCAGCCGGGAAGTGCATAACCACCCAACAACAAGACCGATTTTTGCAAGTTGCAGCAAGAAGACAACCAAATGTTACGGCCTTGTTGGTCCAAAGGCCAGAGACAGTTGCTTGTGAGTGACCAAATTGTGAGGAGTAGACTGTATGAAGCTAAACTTCATGCTCATAGACCGCTTCGTACTCCAGCACTACGCCGAGAAAATTGCAGATGAAGGACGTGACTATTTGCTCTGGGAGGATAACCAGTGATCTGTACTGCTGTTTATCCATGAGTCTGGATGTGGTTTCCGTCCAAGCGAAGTCCACCCATACCACGGCGGGACAATAATGGTTTGGGCGGGAATTCGCGTTGACTTCGTTTGGTTTAGAAACACCATGACCGCTGAAAAATACCGTGACCAGGTGCTAGCATCAATAGTCTAACTCCATCGATTACAAATGGCCCAAGATTTCACGCTCATGCATGACAGTGCTCGTTCACACACAGCGCGAGTGCTGACCAGCTGACTGCAGGACTACGACGTTCCAGTCTTAGACTGGCCCGCGCAATCACCACACATTAACCCCATTAAGCATGCGTGGGATATGTTCTAAAGTAGAGTTTTTAAGTATTGGGTAAATTTGAAAAATCCGAAATATCCCTAGACGGTGTTGATGTGTGTAAATTTAAAAGAAAAATTACTATGCTCAAAGCAACATTACCAAAAAATTAATAGTTTAAAAAAACTAAAAAACACGCTTCCATTGAAAAACAAACTAAAAAGTACAAAATAATGGGAAAAAAGCGTGGGGTGCTTTTTAAGGTATTTTTTTATTGATATCAGGCACAAGTACCCCTCGCTTTTTTTCCATTATTTTGTACTTTCTAGTTTGTTTTTCAATGGAAGCGTGTTTTTTAGTTTTTTTAAACTATTGTTTATTTTCTATTTTTTAGGGTGTTTCGAATTTTGAGACGTATGTCAGCGTAGTTTGTGACGTATGTCAGCGTAGTTTTCGAAGACAGTTTTTTTTGCTGTCCTGGTAACCCTGGCTAGGATAATGGCACAAATTAGTTTGTGACGTATGTCAGCGTAGTTTTCGAAGACAGTTTTTTTGCTGTCCTGGTAACCCTGGCAAGGATAATGGCACAAATTTATGAAATTATTGCATTGTCATCGGTCCTTGACAGGTGTGCAAAGTTTGAATGAAATCTGTTCGTTTAAAGTGAGTCAAAATCGCGCTATAAGGAGTCGGTTACAAACAAACATACAAATGAAGCTAATATAAAGCGTGTAAATATTAAATTTAACTTTGAAAATAGGAAAACAAATGTTCTTTTCCAAAGTACGGTAGCATCGATAAGTGTCCGGTGCGCATTATCCCAGTATGATCCCAGTATTGTAGTCTATACCTCAAAATGTAAACATAACATAAAAGTTTATTTGTACGTTGTTTATTCAACATCAAAGATAGTGTAACCTGTTGACATTTGTTTGCGATTCTGAAACTTTGTTAAGAAGTCTGAAATTTCTCAGAGATTCGACCTCAAGCAATCCAAAATTGCGTATGGTCTTAATCGGTAATAAGAAAAGTTTCAAAACTGCTTTTGAGTAATTTACTTTGTGACAAAAACTCAGTTGTAGTTCGCGTCGTGCATAAATTTTAGCGCGGCACGTAAAAAGTTTGTGTACGGTAGAGGCGTGGCGAGTGCGTGGCGGTGCGCGGCGGCGGGCGTAGTGGCCGCGCGCGGCGGCGCGAGTGCGGCGGCGCGCGGCGCGCGGTGGGGCGCGAGCGGCAGTCCCCGGCGCGCCCCCGCCACTCGCGCACGCCTGCCGCCGCTCCCCACGCCGCGTGAGCCAGCATGCCTGCCGCCCGAGCCGCGGCCGCGTGAGCCGTCCCGAGCCTTAAGGACACTGTGCGCCAGCAATTATGAATTAACGTTTGAAGTAGCTCACCAAAAACTTCACAAGGATCCGCTTCGTCCCGATCTGGTAAACGTCGATTGCTACAGTTGAGTTAACGGATAGTGTTGGGAAGCGCGCGTGACTGTGCCGTGAGCCGTGCAGCCGAGCTCGTCTGCACGCACCCGCATGGCGCCTGCACGCCGCTCACGCATCTCCAAATCTTAATTAATAGCCGAGTGCAAAAATTATAAGCAAATACTCTCAGTGAAATAGAATTATAATGATAATAAAAATTGTGGAAGTCGCATGATCATCGTAAAGCAATAGACGGTGGTGTAAAAGTTTAGTAGTTTAGAAGTGTTGGGGCTGTGGTTGGGGCTCTCGGGCTGGATGGCTGTAGACATGACTGAAACCTGAACATCAATCGTGGAGCTTGTTTGAATGCAACACAACGTCTAAAGGTGGCGGTAAAGTAATTTAAGAAGAAGGTACAGTCTGCATTTCCGATGAGTGTAGCGTGCGGGGGCTCCTGGCGAGACCGCGGTCAGCCCGCGCTGGTGGGTCGCCTGCCGCCTGCAACATACCCGTTGCTCTTCTGATTATACGCTGAAAGGCACCGATCGTGTCCATCGAGTCATTTCTCTAGATCTAGACTGATAATAGTAGCCAGGCACTCACCACTGCTCAGGACTGCTTCACCGAGGTGATGGATGTCAAACATTGTTGAGCCACGTTCGACAGATTCAGCTGTCTGTCAGTAGTTTGCCCCCGGGATCATCATGCTATTTAAATAATATTCATAGTCAGTGCAGTATTTTATCAGCAATGTTTGCTTTTGCTTCAAGCACCTTCGAACCTTATCAAAAGCGAATGTCACTTTACAAGTAACGATCTCAACTACATCACAACAAAATAGGTTCATCATAAATGTTAATAAAAAAGCAACCAACTTCCTTAAAAAATTAAAGTATTGTTATCCTGTAAAAACTCCTAATGTTTGCTTATATTCATTATAAGCAGTCGTATCTCTCATCGACATAGATTAAGTTATTTTATTTTCAAAAAGATATTTAAATTATTGTCGAACAAGCTAACAGACTAAGTAAAGTAAAAATTTCCTTTCCCTTATCCTAGCTAGCCTAACCTACTAGCTTTTGCTAGCATATCCAGATCGGTCGACGAGGTAAAGAATTATCGCTGACCAGTCTGAACATACATCGAAATGGTTCCGACGAATTGAGAACTAGCATACAGCGCTAATGGTACCTCACGAGCACGGTGCACGCTGCACGCTGCACGCTGCCCTCTACTCGGAATACACCTAATTTGACATATTTTATTTCACATAAACCTACAAGGGTACTTAGGTACGTATGAAACGTCAGAAGCTATTTGCACAGTTTTAGTTGGTTGTTTCCTATGGAGAGAAAACCGGCATGAACTTCACCCATATTGTAATCTTTGACTTCACGGTTAATCTTTTAAAAATAATTGGCTGTCATAATGTTTTCGAATTAGTGTTAATAAGTATACATTTGTCAGATTGTTAACTGTGTGAAAACTCGTATGTAAGATATGTGTTACGGTGCGCGTACTTGAGCTCAAAGTGAAATCGATGCTAACTGCAAAGATTCAAGGCCAATGTATCTATAATACCAGTTCCTTTATTACAAAATCGCTTCTCGTTTCTGCACATGATGATGTGAATGCACTTACTTCCTCTAAACTACTCAATGATTTTTGATGCGGTGTACACTGTGGTTCACAAAATGTATTTGGATAAGTTTGTCTTCCTATTCCGAATACTATTTCACTTCAATATAACATAGAAATCTCAATGTTTTGGCAAATCGCCACATCAGTAGACCCGTACTCAGCAGGGGCGGCCCGCTAGTTGCGTGTGGTTCATAATGTTCTAACAAGTTGACAGTCATCTTCGGGACGAGCTCGCTGTCTCGCCGGCAGTATCCATTGTTGGGTATGAAGGAGGCTTCTACTCGCTGCGGTTGAGGGGTTCGTCTGCACGAGCTACCCAATATGCCGCCATGCCACAAAAACTATTTATACCTAGCGACCCGCCTCCGCTCCGCAAGGACTTTACGACTTCAGAAAATATCGACATATCTTTATTATAAGCAAGTTTAATATATTATACAAATACACCTTCTGAGATAAATTCTATAAATGCGCATCAAAATTCATTGTGGAGATTAGAAGAACAACGCGATCACACAGTCAGAAACGACACGCGACTTTTATTTATAAAATGTATAGACTAGATTAATAAACTGGGTGTGGGGCTTTCGGGACCGGGACCGTGGTTCCAGATTCCACCTATAAACACAATAATTATTTTGCAGTAGTATTTTGGGACCACAAGAAAAATGAAGTTAAAATACAATTATTAACAAAAAACAAAAACAAAAAAAAAACGAGAAAAAATATAATAATTGATTTTCTCACACATTTTGTGCGTCAGCTACAAAACGTGTTACGCCTGTGAAGTAGCAGGTTGTCATAACTTAGTAGGAGCCGGTAAGTAAAACGGGCTCGTCGTATGGGTGGGATATCAGTTACCTATTCGATCTACGCCATAGTAGGAGCTTATCAAACATAGGAGTGTCAACTAGAAATTGCTTTATGCCTTCGAAGTACCAGGTGGTCATAACTACCGAGTTATGACCACCTGGTACTAGCTGGTAGGAGCCCACATAACGTGGGTGGGTTATGTATCAGCTAGTAAACGTTATGCCTTCGAAGTACCAGGCAACCCTAATAAGTTAACACATCATTTATTGGCTCTGAAGCGGTACAAAGTTCGCTGGGTCAGCTAGTATATTATGATAGCAGTTTTTTTAAACGTCTGGTTACTATGTACAAAACTAGTAAATGATATTCAATAATTATTATGAGTAGGTATAACCGACCGCTCCTGATGTGTCTAATTAAGATAGTTAAGTTTTTAAAGTTCATTATTACGTTTCGGTGGGTGATTAGGGGGATGATAGGTGATTAAAACACCCAAGTTTTTTTAAAATATTATTTTGTATTCTTTTTGACGTTTGTATTCTTATAGACGGCTGACATTTTTTAAATAAAATAAATAATTTATTATTTTATAAAAATATTTTTATTTGTATAACATTTTTTGGTTGATCGTACTTTCCCAAGACATAACTTTGTTTATTTTATTTGTGGTCCCAAAATACTACTAAAAATATTTATTTGATTAATAGGTGGAATCTGGGACCGCGGTCCCGGTCCCGAAAGCCCCATGACCCAATAAACTGTAGGTAGTTATTTTTCACCGATTATGGCGAAGCAAAAAACGAAAGCCAAGACTACTGTAAAAGCACGCTCTAAAAACTATGAAACAAGAAAATATTCTCAAATGATAAAGGCTGTGCTCGTATGCCACTTTTTACTAAAGCTTCATGATTGCTTACTGCTGTTAGAACGTACTGTTAATAAAGTAGTTTACGATCACGGCTTTCATATGATAATATATTTTTCTTGTTTCATACTTTTTAGAGCGTAATGTTCAGTAGTTGGGCTTTAGATATATTGAACTTGCTGTTTATTATTATTACTTTGCTAAACAAAAAAGTATGTTTAGTGAAAGACAAAAATGACCGTTTAAAAACTATAAATACATACAATACATGTTTCTTCGGGTGCATCAGTTCAGGGCGACGCGGCCTCAGGTACCCACGACCCTGTATTCGAGAGCATGGGTATGTCTGTAGGTCGATCATTGATATATTTTTTTACGTAGGTCACTAAGATAGAACAAGCTTTTTGGTATTCAACCAGATTACTTGCAACTACTATTAAACCAACTGCAAAAAGGAGGAGATCATGTTTTTGGCGGCTTTAATCAATGTTGTAAATGCAGATAGTAGTCCAATCTCCTCTCTTAAATTGGTACTTAGTTTATGCCTTCAGGTAAAAAGTGATTACATCAGAAATAAAGATGCGAATGTGTGCACACAGCCACTTGGCATTTGACTACGCGCGTCGCGCGTCGCGCGTCGGTCTCGCAGTCACGCACGATACAACATACCGTCTACTGCTACTGCTATACACATCTTTTTTATTGGGTTGGGAATTCATAGGTAAGCAGAGCACATCGAACTTCAAAACTAAGAAATAGGTTGCAAAGGATTTTGTTAGAGAAAGCTTATTACAGCACTAATGAGTTTTTGACTGATAAACTTACATAACCCTGACTTTAAATGAAAAAAACTTTAGAGGTGTCAAGGGACACCCGGATGGAACGAAGTTCCTTTCCAGGATTCATAATAGTTATAATTTTTTAATTATTTATTATGTACAAAAAACCTGTTTACACTCAACAAAAATATTCTCTCTCTCTCCCTATCTCCTTCTCTCTCCCTCTCTCTCTCTACCTCGCTCTCTCTCTCCCTCTCTGTCTCTACCTCGCTCTCTCTCTCCCTCTCTCTCTCTCTCTCCCTCTCTCTGTCTCTACCTCGCCCTCTCTCTCCCTCTCCCTCTCTCTCCCTCTCACCCTCTCCCCCGCCCCCTCTCCCCCTCTCCCCCTCTCTCTCTCGATATTAGAAACCTCAATATAATTTTTGAAGACCTATCCATAGATACCCCACACGTATGGCTTTGATGAATTTTTTTTTTGTGTTTCAGTTCTATGTAGGTATGGGGAACCCCAAATAATATTGTTTTTTTTTTTTTCTATTTTTGTGTAAAAATCTTAATGCAGTTCACAGAATACATCTACTTACCAAGTTTCAACAGCATATCTCTTAAAGTTTCGGAAAAAAGTGGCTGTGACATACACGGACGGACAGACAGACAGACAGACGGACAGACTGACATGACGAATCTATAAGGGTTCCGTTTTTTGCCATTTGGCAACGGAACTCTAAAAAGAGGAGGTTCTATGTTTATAGAATAGAACATTTTTATTTCAGACCGGAGTCCATAGGGTTAGTAACAATGTTTCTTAACGTCTGGTGTTAGTAGGTTACAGACAGATACAAATATACAATTACAATTAAAATTCAGCATGGAGCCGCATCCATTTCTGCAGCATCGGGGAATCCCACCGCTCTGCGAATACACTGAGAATACTGTTGGTGCTGCCGTGAACACGAGTCATCAGGGATGCACATCTATTTCTGATAATGGCGGCAAAACCATCAATATTATTATCTGCAAACATCTCTGACGTACTACTACGTCACGGCAGCCGCAGCAGCACTCTCAGTGCATTGTTATATTGAACGCGTAGGTCGCTGTATGTCCGTTGAGTGAAGTTGACCCACAGGCTGCACGCTTTGAACAGCGTTACTTTCACTGGTTTCGTACAACGCACAAACCTGCGAGCCAGCATGTTACAACGGGCAGCAGTGTTGGGCACAATTGAATTAATTTTTTAATTGTAGAAGCAAACAATTACAATTTTTATTTCAACTAAATTAATTGCAATTAAATTAATTCAATTATTTTTTAATTGTGAAATGCAATTAAAATCAATTGCAATTAAATCTGTTAATTGTGGTTTACAATTAATTCAACTGCAATTAAAATTTTATTTGAATTTAAATTAATTGTTTTAAACAATTAATATCTATTTAATAACTACGTATTTGATAAATGTAAATATGGCAGGAGTCCATAGCGTGCACACTGCACGCCCCGCACCCCCCCTTCGACTTGTGCGCGTGCGCCTCACTCGCTCCTCAATATTTTTTAGTCTACCGCTGACCGCTGTACGTGTCGCAACTTGATTGTGACGCGCACTCACGCAGAGCGATTCACATCACGTCATTCAGTGCGTTTTGGTTTTGAATGTACATACTAAAAGTGATTTGAATAATTCATATACCTACCTATTTTACGGATATTTCTACAACTTCTTAAAAACTTATTAGTTATGGATGAAGATGATTATAGTAACATGTCGTCAACGTCCATTAATATTTCGGACACGGACAATAATGATTCATTGAATCAAGAGTTGCAGTCTCAGGGCTCAAGTACATCGACGATTTCACTACCGCGTCTTGGACTACTTGACGGTACGTTTTTTAAATATATACCAGAGGAATCTACAGCGCATAAAATCACAGCTCTGTGTACTAAATGCTTGCCTAGTACTACTAAAGTCAGGGGATTTGATAATTGTACATCTAATTTTCTGAGTCACCTCAAACGGAAACATGGACAAGATTGCGTAAATGAATATAAAGCATATTTAAAAAGAAAAAAAGAAGATAAAATGAACACATTAGTTCTTAGCAAAAAATCGAAGAAAGGTCGAGAAGTCAAGTCATATACTCAAGAGGATTTTGTACAAAATATTATTGAGTACTTTATTCACTCTATGATCCCATTGAGATCTGTAGAAAATCCGTACTTTTTGAAAATATTCACCAATTTGCAGATATCTGAAAAGGGTTTAAAACTTATAAGTCGTCGTAGTTTGAGTCGCCATATAAAAATTTACTACGAAAAACAAATGTCTACTATCAAATCGGAATTGATGGATGTTGATTTCGTGTGCACAACAACAGATATCTGGTCTGGAAAGAAGAGAAGCTTTTTAGGTATGACAGCACATTGGATAACAAAAGATTTGAAACGGCATTCAGTAGCATTAGCATGTCATCGGTTCAAAGGAACTCATAGTTACGACCGCATTACTGATTTAATTAAACAAATTTACATAGAATTTGGTTTGACCGGTGCTAAACTAGTTGCATCAGTTACTGACAACGGTAGTAATTTCGTTAAAGCATTTCGCACCTTTGGCGTGCAACTTACTAACATCAGTACTAGTGAAAGTAATGAGCCGGAAGATCCTGTGTCTGAAGATACAGATGTAGAATCCGATTCAAGTCTGGATGAAGGGACCTCAGAAGATTTTTTTTTGCCTGCCCATCTAAGATGCTGTGCGCATACTTTGAGCTTATGTGCTACTGTTGATGCCAATAAAATTTTGACTAACAAAGGGACTCCATTATGTGATATACATGCTAATACAATAAAAAAATGCAACTCTCTATGGAATGCAGCCGGCCGCCCAAAAACAGCTGAAATTATACAAGACATATTAAAACACACATTGAGTAGACCGGGTGAAACCAGATGGAACAGCCTGTATGACGCACTTAAACAAATTTTGTCGATCCAAGAAAAGAATTTGCAGTTGCATAGATCTTTAAATATTACAAATCCTATAAAAGATTTCGAATTTGATTACTTAAAAGAATATTTGATCTGTGCTGCACCAGTAGCAGAAGCATTGGATATCATGCAAGGTGAAAACAACACCTATTTTGGTATTGTACTGCCATGCCTTATAGCATTAAGAAGAAAAATACAAAAAATTGAAAGAAGAGGCGATTTAGTTTACTGTGCACCTTTGATTGAGACTTACAGAATAAGCATTGAAACAAGATTTAAACAGTATTTTGATCTTAACACTGCTGAGGCAGAACATGCAGCGATAGCTGCTCTTTCTTATCCTCGTTTTAAGAATAAGTGGCTATCTTGCTTAACCAGTCAAGACCGAACTAAAGTACAGGATCTTTTTAAAACCGTTATTTCAAAAGAACTCAATGAAGAACCACAACAAAATATACCAAAAAAAAGAAATAAAGAAAACATTTTTTTTGAATTTGATTCTGATTCAGATTCAGATTTAGATAATAGAAATTATTCAGCACTTACAGCGTGTACTAATACGACCACCCCAAAAACAAAGGCTGAATTATTGATGTTACACTTCTTTGCTGAAGAAAGTGAAGAACTAAATCTGCTGAACAGATACCCTGAAATAAAAAGACCGAAAAAAAAAAAAGACCTCCTATTGCAGGTATGCTGGAAGAGATTTCTATAGAAATAAGCATTACCTTTGTACATATTTTTCTGTTCCTTTCTTCTTGTCTATTTTTATGTGTGCATAAATGGTTAAATAATAAATAAAAGAGTTTTTATAAAATATAACACACCTTTACCAGCTTCCGCAGCAGTGGAGAGACTTTTGTCTTTTGCTACAATGACAAATTTGCCAAGAAGTCATAAAATATCAGACCAAATGTTTGAAAAGAGGGTCGTGTTGAAGTGCAATCTTAATTATTCAAAGAACACATAAATAAGAACAATCTCTCTGAACAATCATGAACAATTAAGCATTGTGAAAACTGATTTAAATAAAGGTTGATTTATTAAAATTATTTTCTTTCTATTTAAAACTACGGTTATCCTTGTTTCCTTGAACCGTCCAATCCTGAATTATTCTAGTTAGGTACCTGTGCTACACTTTTACGTAATGTTCTGGCTTAAATCCAGGCTTTACATATCTTTGACAATATTATGGAGAATGCTCTTGCATTGTTTGAATTATATTTTTCAGTTACTTACATTTATTAATTAATTGTTAACTGTAATTGTAAAAGTGTATCAAACAATTAACAATTAATCAATTGTAATTGCAAATTTTAACAAGCACAATTAATTTAATTGTAATTGCTAAGTTTTACAAGCACAATTAATTAATTGTTAATTGCGACACGTTACAATTACAATTAATTATTTTAGTTGTTAGTTGCAACTAAATTTGGCAATTTAATTGTTAGTTGTTTTACAATTAGTTTTTGCCCCACTCTGACGGGCAGCCAGCGACCTACTTTCCCTTTCAATGTCACAATTATTTTTAAAATCTTCAGTGACCCAGTGGCCCAAATATTTATACTTGTCCACCCTTCGCAGTGGTTCTCCACAAAGTGCGACAGTTGGAATTCTCGCATATGTCACACTGCCTGCTTTAAAAACCGTTAATTCGCTCTTTGTAACGTTATATTTGAGCCCATGATTCACCGCATAATATTCGCATATAGCGATCAGTCGCCTCAGAGCACCGATCGATGGGCTCAGCAGCACCATATCGTCAGCAGAACTAATATTGTTAATGCACACCCCGTCAATATGACACCCGACATTAGTGCTACTGAGCTCAAGGATCAACTAGTTCATGTATAGGTTGAAGAGCCGGGGTGAGCAGAGCCCCTCTTGCGTCACCCCACACTCCAACCGATACACGTCCAAGTGCGACCCATTCCATCCCATTTATATTTGGAGGTTTGTGTATATATATTTATGTATATTCACCGATTTCTCCACCAACTGTAGACCGATTTCAAAAATAAGGTGGTCCCAATTTTATCGACTTTGCTTTGGTAATTTTTGCGTTAGCTTCGATAATTCATATTTAATCCACTTTTCAAGAAATTGTATCTTTATAAAAACTAAAACCACCCCAAGACATGTGACGCTGTTGTACAGCAGCTGACAGCGTCGTGCGTGTATAACTAGAGGTGGACGCATAGCACAGTTAAGGACACGACTACCATGCCGTTCGAAGCCACTTTTCCTAAGCTGTACAGTCCTGTCTTAGTGATTTCTAAGACAGAGTATTTTAATTTTTAAGTAATATTGTAAATGTGCCCATTTTTATAAATAAACGATTATTATTTTATATTATTGTAAAATTCAACTCCCATGACTGAAAAACTACACCGAAACTCTTTTAAAAATGTTTTACAATTTTATATACTTTCATTTAATAATTATATGTGAAAACGATGCACTTACAATAAAAGTACTGTACCACAGTAGGTAAAAAGAATAAAAAAGGGAGCTGTGACAAATTAATTAATTATATGATAGATACATGGTGCTCACATATTTACAAACATTGCAAAAGTAAGTATACGATAATATCGTATACTTACTTTTGCAATGTTTGCAATGTTTTGTATGTAATAAGTCAGTGTGTGAGTTTAAGTAGTCACAGAATTTATGGAAATGAATTTCATAAAAATAATGAATTATACAATTCAATTAGCAAACAGTTTGTTTCTGCCTGGACTCTAGATTTTCCTATAGAGCAGGACCAGTCTAGTTTCCGTTAAAAGATGAACACATTAAAAGCTCAATGCTAAAATAAAAAACCAGACTAGTGCGAGTTATGTACGATATACCGTGTGGTGCCAGACGTAAAGAATAACACCACCCCATTTCTTCCCGTGGGTGTCGTAAAAGGCGACTAAGGAATTTACTAGAGAATGGGCAGCAGCGTTCTCTATGCATTTTACCACCATACTGCGATCGCCAACCCGCCTGCCAAGCGTGGCGATTATGGCAAAGCCAAAGCCAAACCAAATTGGGGGAGGCCTAACTCCAGCAGTGGACGTCTTACGGCTGAAATGATGATGAGTGCGAGTTTGACTTCTCCACCGAGGGTTACGTATGTATAGTCCTCCAGATCGTATTTCGGCCACGGCGCGGCGGCGGTGGCGGACACTCTCACCGGACACTTGCCATCGTGCATCAGCGCGGGATATATTATAGTGCACAAGTGTGTGCGTGAACACAAGAGCACTCACTCTTCCCTCACTCTCATAGTCTGATGGGACGGCAATCTGACACGACCGGAGAGAGATCACGTGTAGGACCAACGGCTTTTAACGTGCTTTCCGAGGCATGGGGGTATCACACCCCAAACTTCCAAACTCTGCGCTGTTACTAAGAATTTTATAATGCAAAAACCCAATAACACTTTGCCCGACCTGAGAATCGAACCCAGGAGCCCACGCTCAGCAGTCGCGCTTGTGACCTCGAGAGCAACCGAGCAGTCAGCGGACGTGCTACGTATGGACATACATCTAAACAGGGAAAAGGTATTTTTTTTAATTCTTCGTTATAAATTAAAACTATACCTAGGTACATCATAAAAATAATTGTTTTTTTTTAAGCTTGTGCCAATAAACTCCTCTCATAATCAAACCTCAGATAACACGGTTGACTCACTTTAACATTTGGACCCCCGTTCCTTGCAAATTACCCAATTTTTGTGACTTAATTAAAAAATATACGGCTTTCAGATTTTTCTCTTATGTATAAATTAGTAATAGTTTAAAAAAATCTATAAACAGGTTTGGTCACCCATATACATATGATGACCGTACATGTCGTTGCATACTTCAGATAAAGACTAGATATATGTTTTAATTACAAATGCATAGTTTTCAGATTATTTTTATTCCCTTGAGGGTGTCAAAATAGTTTTCCTCTACCCATAAATCGGTTGTACTGGTGTATAACATTTGGCTGATCAATATCGATTTTCTGTTTAGCAGCAACTGAATATCGACGTGCCTTTTGAACAGGGTGGACTCCAAATTCATTTGACAACATTGTTACGACGTTGTTGTCATTCCATCGTACAGCGCATATTTTATCATTTTTGACCAATCTACAATCATAAAATCCTCTGGCTGCTTTTTGCAAGACTTACTCTATTTTGACGAGCAGTTCCAGTTATTTTTACATTGCTTTCTTGCAAAGAACTAAGCAAACTAGGTGATGTAAAAAAGTTGTCACAATAAACAGAAAAAAGTGTACCGGGGTATTCAGTCTTGACTGTATTCGTCAATTTGGTAACAACATGTTCCCCTGGGCCTGTATCTCGCGCTTCAGATCTTCCCTCATATAGGTAACTCAGCTTCTAAGCAGTATCCTAAACGAGTCGCTGCCACCCATGCTTTGAAGCCGAAATGGATCGGATTACCATGAATGTGCTGCTTACAGCCATGACGCCCATAGTATGGTATCATTGATTCATCGATACTCAAGTTTTTTCGATGGGAGCATACATTAGAAATTTTTTGTTCATGATGTTGAACAAAGGCCGAATTTTTGCCATTTTATCTCCTACACGTAGGTTGCTGTTGTCAGCAACATGGAAATACCTAAATATCTCTTCAAACCGATTTCGCCTCATCGACTTCGCAATTAAAACATTATGGGTATCCTCGTTGGATTCCCAATACATACGCCGTCTCGGTAAAGGCGCGTAACCACTAAGAAGTATTATAGGTACCTATAAAACAGCTCAATTCATCCCCCGATAGACAGAAATTATAGTTATGCTTTTCAACAGCGTACATTACGGTGTGCCTGACTATATACCTGACGGATGTTCGAGCGGCTGAGCGATATATTGTCAGGATTTGGAGTTCCCATTTTATTGGGATAAACAAGACGTATAAGCAATTACAGGAATATTAGTAACACTATTAATCACGCTAAATAAAAATAAACTATTCAACGAACAAACCCTTAAGGTTACTGTTCGTATAGAGACCTAAGCCACCCAAATACAAAGCGTATCTTTCGCTATCAGCTAGTGCCACACAGGCTACTCAAGCCACACAGGCTAGTCAAACCACACAGGCTAGTCAAGCCACACAGGCTCGTCAAGTGCCACACAGGCTAGTCAATACAGCTATGTGAATATACAGCAGCGCTGTACCAGGTAAACCGATAGTTTCGTCGGGAGCAGGAGCTCTGTAATGAGTCTAATCCGAAGATAGACTGACTTGCTCATTTTTTTTTTTTTTTTTGTTAGACATCTCGTTGTTAATCTGATTTTCGCCCGGCGATTTCTAAAAAGTTAAAACTTTTTACACCTCCAGCCGGTCCATAATGACTTGCTCACTGAGTGCTAGCTCTTAGGACAATGTCCCGCCATAATATCCACGACAACTCTGTCCGATGGCGCGCGGAAGTACGCCACGTGTTTACTTGATACAAAACACTAAAGTATGCTAAATTAAATACGACTTACATTATAAAGTCATCAAATAATACAAGAATAATTGTCGTAAATAAACAAATGGTGAATGCACAACGTAATTCATTTCAAAGTTTAAAGTGACATGTCATTTATTGTTTTGAACAAAACTACCGGTTACAATTATAGAAATAAGTTGCCAAAAAATGAATTAGTGAGTACACTAAGTACTCAATAAATTATGTTCCGATTTATTAGACACTATCTGATAGAAAATCACGTAAATTAATGATAATAAAAACAAAGAATAGCAAATTATGCGGACTACCCACAATTTGTATTTGAGAACCAACTCCGACATACCTTATATCATCTTCACAAAAAAATAATTCAAAGAATTCTATCGGTTCACTATCCTTGGTGAGTGTAAGAACTGCTCGTGGCAGTGGAGGTGACCACTCACTTTGTTGGGTACGAAGATCTCGCTTTATCTATTTTCGTGGCCTGACGTTGGGCTGTCTACTACGTTCTGAAGAAGGGCCATCACCCCTAGGTGTCCTGGTGGTGCGCACATTCGAAAAAGAACGTTCTGAATCAGTGATAATCGTCGGTGTCTCAACCGGTCGAGAACGTCGTGATCTGTGTGGGCTGGACCCCGATGGCGTGGAAATGGATTCTAGGTGTTCAGAACTAGGACTAGGACTGACTGTTACCTCATCGATAGTTCTGTTCTCTTCAAAATGTTCTTCACGTTGTCGTAACACCATCTCAGCTGGCGCAGGTAATTGATAACGGTTCAATCGATTTATACTATCACAATCTTCTTCGCCTTAATCACCATCCGACATGGTAACATCGCAAGGCGGATCTGTGTAAATATCGATGCCCTGAACATCTTCATCGTCATTGAACACCTCCAGGGCATCGACTATTTCATTTGTCGAGAGTTGTTTTTTTTTAAACTATTATTAATTTTCTATTTTTTAGGGTGTTTCGAATTTTGAGACGTATGTCAGCGTAGTTTGTGACGTATGTCAGCGTAGTTTTCGAAGACAGTTTTTTTGCTGTCCTGGTAACCCTAGCAACGATAATGGCACAAATTTATGAAATTATTGCATTGTCATCGGTCCTAGACAGGTGTGCAAAGTTTGAATGAAATCTGGTCGTTTAAAGTGGGTCAAAATCGCGCTATAAGGACTCGGTTATAAAAAACATACATACAAACATGCAAGTGAAGCTAATATAAAGCGTGTAAAAATACAATATTAAAAAAAAAAAAAACAATTGCAGTGTTTTTTTTATTGAATTCGAATTCGATTGTTATTTTTTTTTTTTTTTTGTAAAAGTTTTTATTTTTATCTTTTAAGTTATGGTTCATTTGTCGCGCAAATACTTCATGCAAATTCAAGACTTATGTGGTTTTCACACGGACCCCATTGTTCAAATGGAACCAAATTAAAATGCAATTCAGAAAACACCAGCTTTCAAATAAAAAAATAATCATCAAAATCGGTTTGTTCAGTCAAAAGTTATGTGGTAACAAACATTTAAAAAAAACAGTACAGTCGAATTGATAACCTCCTCCTTTTTTTGAAGTCGGTTTGAAAACAAGATATGCGCCTACAGGGTCGTTACCGACCCAAGAAAATATATCAACTGATTCTGAATAGAAAAATTTACTATTTTAGAAAAAACAATATCTCTAACCAAAAAAACCTACCTAAAAAATTAAATTATCTGGGTACAATACTAACTACAATACTTAATATCCATAAGAAAGGGTTCCCTATCCATTTGCATAAAATTTAAAGACCTAAGATAACTTGGCATACTTTTTTTCTTTAATTATATTTTCGCATAATATTATTTACGCATAACAGCTTACGCATAATATTTTTAAGCATAATTTCTTTAATCATAATAATGATTAAGCATAACATTCTAAAGCATAAAACATTTACGCATAATTATATTAAAACATATTTTTTAAAGGCATAATAAAAAAGCATAATAATTAACTCCTAAAATGTTAGACACTAACAAACATGTAAACATGCATACATCATGCATGCAGTAGGCATGCAGTATGCAAGGAAGCATACAGCAGGCATGCAGCATGCAAGCATGCATCCAGCAGGCATGCAGCATGCAAACAAGCATGCAGCAAACATGCAGCATGCAAGCAAGCATGCAACATGCAGCAGGCATGGTTTCTGTCACGGCTCCGGCGCTGCGTGGCTCCGGCAGTCCCATACAAGCTTATCGTCGCAGATGTGTTTCACGCTCACCACCACAGCTTCGGCTCGCTGGCCAGCTTGGCCGCCCAGCCTCAGCCGCGGTAGCGAGCGTCAAAACCACCTGCTCCTCAGCTCGCGGGCTGCCTCGCCCCTCGCCTACGCGTTTTTAAATTACACTCTAGAGGTAGGGCAGACAAGACTACGTGCAGTCGGTTTTGCAGCGATTCGTTTCTGTCACAAAATTTTGTAGCACAACATATTTAATGTTTAAGACTATACTTTAACTTTAATTTAGGGTTATTTTAATTTAAAAAAGTATGTCTAAATACTATTATGCTAATAGTCATTATACCTAGTAACATTATGCGAATTCAAATTATGCCAAAACAAATTAGCCATCAAGATCATTATGCCAACATAAACTGTATGCCAAAAAAATATATGGCAAAGTATGATTATGGCAAAACAAATTATGCCAAAATAGGTATGCCAAAGTACATTAGGAAAAAGAAAATTATGCGAAAACAAGGGATCCCACAAGAAAGTTCACACTCAACTGTCGACACAAAAAAAAAAATACGATCAAAACAAAAAGCGCACGATTCATCGACACATTAAAAAACATGGTGAAAGTGTGGACGATCACAGCGGCAGTTTGACGCTGACGCTCTAGAAGCTAATTTTACACTGCCACGAATCGCGAAAAGACAGACGCAACATACAAATTCTCCGGCAGAGAGTCCTACCCAGTTTTGGAACCGATCGTTGATTATTCCCTACCTAGACTCGCCAATTATAATATGTCATTGGAAGAGCGTTTCTCGGAGAACAACTTACTTATATTCTTTGATCTCATTGCAAGATGTTGCAAATGAAAATTCGAAAAAAAATTGAAAAAAAAACAAAGGCCTTTTACGAGTTTTATAACTTCAGTACGAAGACATGGAAGTGGCAGAGCTGATAAAGGATTCAGAAATGTTTTATCCGAGCGTAAAAACTGCACTTGATATTTTACTGGCCCAACCATGTACGACCTGTACTATAGAGAGGTCTTTCAGTACGTTACGGCGCGCGGCGTGTCAAGTCGTGGCTTCGCTTCACCAAGAGTGAAAATCGTCTGCGCGGTCTCTGTATGCTGAGTGTTCACAGGATGAGGATCGCCGAAGCGAAGAATTAATTCAAAATCAAAAGTCATTTATTCAAATTAGGCTGAGGATCAGCACTTTTCGAACGTCAAAATTAGATAAGACAGTCCCCCAAAATGCCCACCCTTCACCACTTTCTAGAAGAAATTGGAAGCCGAAGTGCTAAGGAGGTTCTGCTAGAACCCACACCGACTTCTATTAAATATTATGAAGTTAGTTAATACCTAAATAAATAAACAACCCATAAAACCTATTTTTTTATTTACTGTAAAAAAATAGGTTTTAAAAATGTTGTAAGGCTGTAAAATGAAAGTTCTATAGATAGATAGATATAAACCTCTAAATTGACTGATTAACAAATTGGTAAACGTGCTGAGCCCAAACGGCTTAAGTTAGAGACACATTTTTGGATGGAAAATTTTGTTGTGTAGGTAGGTGAGCAATAAAAAAGTGTATTGGATCATTCCAATTATGCATACAGATACATGGTGCTATAGAGTGTAACCTTTTTAAAACGCTTTTATTAGCTTCATACGTATGTTAGTATGTGCCTATGTAACGGAAACTTTGAACATGATTTTGATCCCGTTCAAAACGTTGGATTAACTCTAAAATTGGCATACTTATCAATAAATTTGTGCCATTACCCTTGCCAGGATTACAAGGATCGCAAAAAAAATATCTTCGAAAACTACATTGACATACGTCACAAAATACGAAAACTTCGAAACACCCTAAAAATAGAAAATAAATAATAGTTTAAAAAATAATGGAAACAAACGTGGGGTGCTTGATATCAATTAAAAATACCTCAAAAAGCTCCCCACGCTTTTTTCCATTATTTTCTACTTTTAAGTTTGAGTTTCTATGGAAGCGTGTCTTTTTTGTATAAAAAAATTAACCGGGTTAAGAACACGGGTATAGTTTGCTAGTTACAAATTATTTTAGACTGCTGTCCCACCCTGCTCCCATGGCTGGCTACGCCCATGTACATGACGTATCGTATCTTTGTAGGACAAGTTAATAATTTTTTAGGTAAACAGTCCGAAGGGTCGGCAATCCGCCTGACCAGGAAGAAAAATGTACTTAATTAGTTATGATGTCCTAAAATAATAGATTTGATAAATTATAGGTGTCGCAATAGCTAGGTACGTCACTTGACAATAAACTATGGCAAATACATAAACTCACGCCTTTTTCTCATGTGGGTTGGCAGACACTACAGAACGCCACCTGCTACGATCTTTATATACCTACTCCTTTTGCCTCGTTTAAGTTCATACATCTAGTCATACACGCACGCCGGTTACCAGTACTATGCACCTGCCCTTCTAAAGATCATCGCCAGTAAGGTCACTATATGTTCTCTTAGGGCGTCCCCTTCCAGCGTGACCAGTCACATCTGCCTTATACATACAGTTTGTTAGCCGCCTTTCATTCATCCTCTGAACATGACCAAACTATCTAAACATACTCTTTTAAATTATTGTCACTAAAACTTCATTTAAACCACACCGTTGTCTTATCAAATCATTCCTCAGTCTATCACATCATTCATAGTCACACCACACATGCTTCGCAACGAACGCACGTATTTCCACAGCATTTATTCTGCTTTCATGCTTCTTTTGCCACATCCAAAATTCATTCATTTATTTATTCTTTAACAATTAACATTGTGTTGAATATAACATATTAAATAAAATTAACACATGCCGAAACAATACATTTAAAAGCCTAATTAAAATCCAAATTGAAGTGAAATGTTAGTACAACAATCAAATTAATTTTAAATATGTCAAAAAAAAAATACAATGTCAAATTGTTAGCAGATATTATGTAAAATTCAATGTCAAAAAAAAAAAATATAATAACAATAACATAACATAACGAGTACAACTTCTTCAAGGTCCAAATGATGAGCATAGTGTTTAGGGCAAAAGATATAAATTTATGATATAGCTTGTTCACTACTATTTTTATACATGATTATTTTTATTATTTGACATATACTCTGATACCGAGTAGAAACATTCTTTCAACAAGAAGGTTTTAAGTTTAATTTTAAATGAGTGACAGCTATAAATTAATAATTTTAAATCAGTCGGTAACCTATTAAATAACTCAACTGCTTGGTATCGGGAACAATGCTTAGTTATGTTAAGATTTGGCGCCTTTTTGTGTTTAAATTCCTTCCTTCTAGTGCTTTCTCTTATTTGACGTTCATCTTGTGTTTCATATTCATGAATATACTTAGCAAAGAAATTTAGGGTTACTAATATATATAAGCTTGGTACTGTCAAAATGTCTAAGTCTTTAAAGTGCTCTTTACATGAGTCTCTTTGTGAGATCCTTACCATAGTCCTTATGGCACGTTTCTGTAAAATAAACGCTTTCCGACAGTTATAACAATAGCTGTTTCCCCATAGCATTATGCTGTATCTTAGCCTAGATTCTATTAGCGCGTAATATATTAGCCTTTAGTTGCTTTAGATCCAACATATCTCTAAGGCTCCTGAGTGCATAGCATGCTGATGAAATAGAAGAGTCAATAGCAGCTAACTCCTGTTTCCAATTTAAATACGCATCTATGTTAATCCCTAAAAATTTGACTTTGTCCACTAATTCAATCTTGTCTCCTTTGAATTGTACATCTAAATTGTCAGTATGGCGAGATGTAGTCTTAAATAAAATGATGTTAGTTTTACTTGTGTTAAGCAAAAGGTTATTGGCTGTAAACCAATCGCAGAGATTTTGTAGGCTTTTATTTACATGTTTGGTCAATTCTTTTAAGTCATTCGCCCCAATTATTATATTTGTATCATCTGCAAAGACAACAAGTTTTACATCAGGCTGAACATAATGCATAAAGTTAAGCAAGTCATTTGTAAATAAAATAAACAATATTGGTCCTAAAATGGAGCCTTGAGGCACACCACGTTTTATATTAGTAATTTTAGACGTGTATATGACTTCATGATTATTTTCATCGATGTTTTTAATTTCTACAAGCATCCGTCTATTATGTAAGTAGGATCTTAAAAGTTTTAAGGACTTGCCTCTGATACCATAAAATTCTAGTTTAGTTAGTAGTAGGTAATTCATAATCAATCGTATCAAAAGCGGAGCTAAGGTCTATGAATAGCCCTGCCACTTTCATTTTGTCATTTAATTTATCAATTATGTCATTTATAAGAGTGTTTATAGCGTCTGAACAACCGACACCTTTCTGATACCCAAATTGTCTTAAATTAATGATTTTGTTAACATTTAAATGTACCATTAGTCTAGTTTTGATGATTTTTTCAAATACCTTTGATAAGGTTGGCAAAAGAGATATAGGTCGGTAATTTTTCGGATTAGTCTTAGTACCTTTTTTGAAAATGGGAACGACTTTAGCCAGTTTTAACTGGTCTGGAAAGATAGCCTCTTCGAAACATTTGTTAAAAAAATCAGAAAGAGGGATTGCTAAAGAGTCTATATTCTCCTTCAAAATCGATATTGGTAAATCATCAAAACCACATGATTTTTTATTGGCCATTTTACTAATAATCTTTATAATTTCAGATGGTGTAGTTGTATTTAAGGTTTGGTTTGGTTTGGTTTGTTTAAGGCTTTTTGTACTATCTAATAGAAAAGACATTGCCCTGTCTTTTTCATTGCTAGCGAGTGCCGATTTAAAGACAAAACTGTCAATGAATTGGTTTGCGACCTGCTGGGGGTCAGTTATCACTGTGTTGTTCACTTTCAGGATTAAGTTTCTACAATTCCTATTTGTTGTTTTCTTTGTACATTCATTAGCAAGTTTCCACGTTTGTTTTGTTATATTTTTAGCGGTATTTAAATGATTCATTATGGCTTTCTTCTTGGTTTGCTGAATAACTTTTCTATAAATTCGAACATAGTTGTTTTTATACTTTTTTAAGCTGGTATTATTTATTGTACCTGAGCATAGCACTCTCTTCATTTTACTTGAAACTTTAACCCCTTTAGTAATCCACTGTATAGGTGTATTTTTATATGGCTTTATTGTAATTGACTTCTTCCGGTAACAATCATGAAAAGCATTACCAAGACAGCTTATAAAACTATTTATTCCCATATTAGTCCAATTTTTATTACCAATACATTTTTTGAAAGCAATTCTATTTCTATCATTAAATATTCTTTTTTTTATTATTACATTTTGATTAGAG
The DNA here is from genome assembly GCA_947507805.1 of Aporophyla nigra. Classification (NCBI taxonomy): domain Eukaryota; kingdom Metazoa; phylum Arthropoda; class Insecta; order Lepidoptera; family Noctuidae; genus Aporophyla; species Aporophyla nigra. The sequence goes on along the minus strand of OX382296.1, from coordinate 84,965 downwards.
TTTTTCGATTTCATATTAATTTTTTCAATAACTAAATTGCAGAAAAGTCCACCATGACCATCTGCTAAGCCATTGTGATCAACAAAACACTGATCTAGGTCATCATCCGCAAGATTTGTAATGATGTTGTCTAAACACGAATTAGCATTGTTCCGTATAAAAGTAGGAGTATTTATAAGGTAGCGAAAATTATAACATGTCAATATGCTTAAAAATTCAGCATGCTTCTTATCGTCAACAAGTACATCAATATTAAAATCACCACATATAATGCATTTCTTGTTAATAAAATGTTCTAACAATTTTTCTAAGCTAGTTATAAAACTTTCAAAATTTTTGTCATACGGGCTCCTGTAGCAACAACAAAGATTTGACCCTATTTCAAGATCTCTAACTCCACATATTTCAAAACTATCTGTTTTATACATTTTTTTTACAAAATCAATATTTTAGCTTTCTTTATCTATATGGGCTAAAATAAGACTACCGCCCCTTTTTTTGTTCGGCCTTGTGTTGTATGACACTAAATTATAATTGGAAAAGTTAAATACATGGGCAGACTGTAGATTTAAGAAATGTTATGTTATGCACAGGTAGTCCAACTGAATACCCGTGGTTGCAATGTAATTCAAGCTCATATTTCTTATTACTTATTCCACATACATTTTGATGGAAAATCCTTAAACAGCTGGTTTTCTGCATCAGAGTACTTTTACAAACTGTATTTGATTCATTATTCACGAAAAAGATCAGTGTCGTTAATAACTGTGCTATAATCAGATACAATTCTAGATGAAAGTTGGTCTTTGTACATTTTGTTGAAGTAATAGGGAATTGTACCAGGTTTCAACCGACACTTTTCGTTATTTTTATATGCTTGCGTCATACTTAAATTATTACAATTAGAAGTATGTTCATGATCCAAAACATTAAATAGCTCCAAATAAGTTTTCAAGTAACCGAAAACATTTTTTATTCCGATATTATTAACTTTGCCGGTATATTTAGAAAACATTTCATAGGAATATTCTAGTTGTTTGTTAGTATCGAAAGTGTATGCAAATTTAAAATTCTGATTACTAAGGTACAAGAGTCGATTAAAAGCTTCTATTCTGGTATTAAACAAACTAGTATTCCATTTAAATTTAAAAGTCGGACAACATACAATAATATTCGTATGCAATATCTTTTCGAGTTTATATTTTATATGATCTACCAATTCTGCATAATTTTTGGAGACTAAAAAGTCTTGTTCACCTAGGAAGATTATACAAAAGTAATTAAGAGTGTAATTAACAAGTTTTGTGTCTAATGTTGCAAGGAGTTCCATAATACCCGCCTTCGGCATACAATAGTGGCATATTCACTTCTATACATAAGCGTAGGCACCAGCACACCATTGTGAACAGACATTCGAGCCTTATCGAACATTAACTGGTTGGTCACTATCGCATGTAGAGCACCATTTACTTTATTTCCCACATTATTTCCACATCTTTATCAATCTATCCATCCCTTGTAAACGTACTCCCCAAATAAATGAAATCATTTATTTGCTCCACACTATTATCATTTATTTTCACATTACTCACCGATACATTCGCTTCTCTTTCAAACACCATGACCTTCGTCTTATTCACATTTATATTCATCCCCTTCATCTTAAATGCTTCATTCATTACAGTCACCATGTCTTGCAACTGTTCTGCTGACGATGCCAGTAGAACTTGATCCTCTGCGTAGAGAAGACATTTGCCAGGCAACTCATTCATTGTCAAGCCATACTCGCCCTCTTTCAGATCTATCAGACAACTATCCATATATAAGTTGAATAGCCACGGTGACGCTACACAGCCCTGTCTTACACCCCTCGAGATGCCGAACCAGTTTGTGTTGGTCCCTTTTATTCTAACAAAGGCGCTGGCATCCTTGTATAAAGCTTTCAGATCCCGCCAGTCCACACCGTAGGATAGTATTGACTACGGTTAATATTCCTCATGTAACACGATCTGTAACAGTTAATGTTTACGGATTTTTGTAAGCGGTGGCAAACATCAGAATTAAGAGAAAATGTTTACAGTATAAGCAAAACAGTAAAACCGTTTGTGACCTATGCTTATTAATAAAACTAAAATTCAAGACTTTTGAAAACTCTGCCACTAAACGGTTCAAATTTCAAATTTTTATTGCATTCCATAATGTATACACGTGGTGGGTATTAATATATGTAGAAACAATTATGGACCCTGTAGGGCACAGCAACAGGTTTGTAAAGTGGATAAAAGTTTGCATGGAAATTCGCACTTTTAGTCAATAAGAAATGAGTCATTTTCAAAAAAATTGTACGTCACACAAAAGAAACACAAGGGAATAATCATTTTTCGTTACAAGGATCATAATATTACACAAAATAATTTATAAAGAATCGTTCGTATTGCCGTTTTCCACTCGTATTGTAATGCATGTACCTACACCAAAGAAAACAAAAAAAAAAAAAAAACTAGGTTAAGATTGTATTGTATCTTTATTTAAGGGTGAACAAAAAACAAGATTTGTTTGTAATATAACAATTGATGAAAACAAACAATTCCAAAAGCAGTTTAAAAATGTGCACAAAACACATTATGTACCAAAAAACAATATAAAAATTAAAAACTATTAGATAAAAGAGATCTATTCTAGCTGCGAAATTGAAATTTTCTTACGTTTTTTAAAATTTCAGATCTGTATCACTATAAACGATATATTTTCTCTGTTCCTTATAAGTGGAGACCTGTAATTGGCTTTCTGACTAATATACTGTTCTTGATCTGTTCGTTGTAGCTGTAAGTCTCCCATGTTATTTAAATAAATAAATAAATAATAGGTAAGTAAAATACTGAATTGCAATATGCACACAGCTTTATACCTTTTCCTTTGTGTAACGTTACACAATGTTACACAAAAGAACAAGATTACGTAGCGTCAAAATAGTATCAAACAAATTACAGGCAAATCTTTCTCTAGAAAGATTTCATATCAGTTGGTATTTAATATCAATTTTCTCATGAGTATACAAAATCACATGTATTTATAAAGATTTTATGTTATTTATTGGTACTTACTTATAAAATCCACGTTCCTCGGAGGAACATTACACTAGTTTACATGAATTTTGTCCATGAAATGTAATTCATACGGTTACGTTACTTTGGGTATCTACATCTCGGAAAAAATATTTTAAAAAATCCAGCACGTCAGTTTTTTTTTATATTTATTACGAAGATTTTTACAGTAAACTACATTTTAATAAACATTACACAGTTCAAAATTGGTAATTTTTGCTCTTTGTTATAAATATTTTCATCTGTATCTCTCATAAAACACCAACAATAGTCATCTAGTATATTTTGGTCCCAAAAACCTTGATAATTTTGCTCAAACGATTTTAAATCTTGGTGAAATCGTTTACCGTGGTCATCACTCACACTACCAAGATTTTCAGTGAAAAAATCTAAATGGGAATGCAAAAATAATAGTTTAAAAAAACTAAAAAACACACTTTTGTGACGTATGTCAGCGTAGTTTTCGAAGACAGTTTTTGTTGCTGTCCCGGTAACTCTGGCAAGGATAATGGCACAAATTAGTTTGTGGCGTATGTCAGCGTAGTTTTCGAAGACAGTTTTTTTTGCTGTCCTGGTAACTCTGGCAAGGATAATGGCACAAATTTATGAAATTATTGCATTGTCATCGGTCCTTGACAGGTGTGCAAAGTTTGAATGAAATCGGGTCGTTTAAAGTGGGTCAAAATCGCGCTATAAGGAGTCGGTTACAAACAAACATACAAATATACAAACATACAAGTGAAGCTAATATAAAGCGTGTAAAAAAGGTTTTTTTGTGACATATTTACACCCATACACTCATAATTTTGCAATAGATTTTCAACAATCTCTTTGTAATGTATCACTTTTTTTATTGCCAAAAAAATGTTTAACGACCCTTTTGAAAGAGTTCCAGGCTGCTTTTTCTACCTCGATTAAAAGGGTCGCGAATTTTGTATCGTCCAACATTCTCCTGATTCGAGGACCCACAAATATTCCTTCCTTTAAAGAAGAGAGAGATTAATAAATACAGAGCAGAGGTAAGCAACGTTTAGATTTAGTTAATCTTTCTATTGAGCGCACTATTGAGTTATCATGTGTTGAACTCGAGGTTACCTCCCGTATCATTAATCAAGACCGTGTTTTCATCAATTGGACGTCCTGCCCAGTACGAGATTTCACACTGGTAACGAGATGTTACAAGTGTCAGCAGTACGGTCATGCACCCAAAACTTGCAAAATTGCTGTTCCTACATGTGGACATTGCAGTGAAGAAGGACACGCTATACAAGACTGTACAAAAAAATCCGAAGCACCTAAATGTGCTACATGTTTGCGCTTTAAAAAACAAGCCGACCACAAGACGGGAGACGTAGATTGTCCGGACAAAAAAGCAGCCGAAAACAGGTACATCAACTCAATTGATTATGTAGGCGCCTAAGAGCGCCACACCCTTCTTTATATTTTAGACATAATTTTCATTGTTATTTCCTTTAGTTTTAGTATGGATAATAACTTATTTACCGATATAGATTTGTAACTCATTTGTAACAGTTTCAAAAACATGTGACGTGGAGGATTGCAGACAATATCTCTCCGATCATCAAAAGTCACTAACTATACTAACCCAAAACATTCGTAGTATAGAACATAGATAGCTTTAAAATTTTCCTGCATAGACTTAATTTTGATTGTGATATAATTGTACTAACTGAGTGCTTGGCTAGCTAACCGCTTAGATAACCTCCCAGCAATACCTGGGTATACCTTATTGCATACCACAATAAACCGCAATCAAAATGATGGTGTAGTCGTTTTTGCTAAAGAATGTTTAAAGGTCACAGTCGAGGAACCTACTCTACCGGACTGTATAAGTAATTATTTGCTCATCAAAATTGGTGCAGCTACAGCGATAATCGCTATGTATAGGTCTCCTTCCGCTAGAAATATGGATATCTTTCTCAACTCCTTAAACCAGATTTTTAAAACGCTAAGCTCGTTTAGGAATGTGATATTAACAGGTGATTTAAATATAAATATTGGCGCCGAAAACTGCGATGCAGGGACCCAAAATCACCTTAATATCTGCTCATACCATGGTTTTCTCCCTACTCACACATTGCCTACTCATCAAAGCGGTTCCTGTCTCGATCATATGATGATCAAATCCAGCTTATCATAATATATATTACGCTTGTTACTAACGCACCAATTACTGACCATCACGCTGTCCTACTTTCGATAAATTTAACGCTGCCTAAGCTAAATCGGCCCCTGACCAAAAGCAAATTAAACACAAATAAACTTGAATATGACTTATCTAACCTCAATTTTTGCTTTGTTTACAATACTGCTGACGCTAATTTGGCTTTATCGTACTTAATAAAACATGTCCAACAAGCAATTTTACGTAACACCACTGTTTCTATAGTGGATAAGAAACGTTATAATATTAAACCTTGGATTACGCCTGGACTAATTCGATGTATAAGACACAGAGATAAACTCCATCAGAGAACAAAAAGATATCCTGATAATCTTATAATTCAAACCACCTATAAAAGATACAGGAATTTCTGCAACAATCTGCTTAAGAATTTAAAGAATAATTACGATAAAAATGAATTGAGCAACGCAGGTAACAATAGCAAGCAACTTTGGAAACATATTAAAAACGTCACCAATATGTCGAAGCGGTGTGAATCGAATACGAGTTTACTGCTTACTAATCGTTCGCCACTCTTGTCAGCTAACAACGTTAATAACTTTTTTGTCAATGTTGGGAAAACTCTTGCCGAACAGATTCCGAAACATTATTGTGACCAACCTTTCCAAAAATTAAGCAAAATATGTAGCCTGAAATCTTTTGCTATGCTCGACACTGACGAAGATGAGATAACCCGAATTATTTCTGGCCTAAAAGAAGACTGTGCTGTTGGATGGGATAATATAAGCAACAAGATTCTTAAACTTTATAAGCATATTTTGGTACCTCCATTAACGCACATATTTCGATCCCTTCAATATCAAAAATATTAGAGAAAATTATAAACAGTAGACTTGTGAACTATCTCGAACACAATAACTTCTTATCCCCTGCGCAATTTGGTTTTAGAGCTAAATTATCTACAGCCGATGCGGTACATAGTTTGACCGATTACATTTCAAAAGAACTTGACAAAGGGAACCAGACCCTGGGTGTCTTCCTTGATTTAGCCAAGGCCTTTGACACAGTGTCTGTTTCTGTTCTTCTGGATAAATTACACAATATAGGAATAAGGGGAACGCCACTAAAACTATTCGCTGACTATTTACATGACCGATACCAATGCGTTAGAATAGATACAACCTTAAAAACGTACGGGTTTCGGTGTTCCTCAGGGAAGTATCCTGGCCTCAACACTCTTCCTGATTTATATTAATGACCTGTGTAACCTTAATATTAGAGACGGCAAAATTATATCATATGCAGAAGACACGGCGTTAATTTTTAGTGCTAAAACCAGTACCGAACTCTTTGAAATCGCACAACTAGCTTTTAATACTGTGACTAATTGGCTTCAAAGAAAACTAACATTAAATGCTGAGAAAACAAAATATATTCATTTCTCCATGCGCAAGCCCCAACTTAAGTTTGCTAACCCGCATCTATATGCCCATCAATGTGGTAACCGTTCAGTCAACAAATTTAACTGTCCTTTTATCCTCAAAACGAGCAACATAAAATACCTTGGCGTAATAATAGACGACACTCTGTCTTTTAGAATACATCTCGAAAGTCTAGTTAAAAGAGTGCGCAAATTAATATATGTTTTTAAAAAATTACGTACATTCGCCGATTCAAAACTAATCACACAAGTTTATTTGGCCCTATGTCAATCAATAATTCAGTACTGCATCACATCATGGGGTGGCGCACCAAAAACTAATCTGGTTCCTCTTGAAAGAGCTCAGAGAGCAATTTTAAAGGTAGCAAACTTCCATCCATTTTTCTTTCCCACAGATTTGCTATATAAATCCTGCAATGTGCTGACTGTGCGCCAACTTTTCATAATGCACTTAGTATTAAAACAGCACACCATGCTTACCTACACTGCTGACAATACTAACAAAAGGCGGAATGATATAGTATGCACATCTAATGCAACCTCAAAACATGTTTTTGTAGAAATAATTTTTACATTCTTAGGCCCTTTCCTTAGGTTTTTTAATATTTTAGAAGGTTTTACAGGTCGGGGAATTCTTTTCTATTGTAGAGTCTTTCTTAAATTGCGTGAAATATATATTTTTCTTAAAATAAGGAACACAAGACGTCTTGTCAATACAGTGTTGCCAGCTTATTATTATTATTTTTATTTATGTTAACATATCTCGGGACCCTAGGGTCCCGGTCTTTTGGAAGGCATACGAGGGGCCGAAGCCAACTCGCAGAGGCCCCTTAGAAAATTTTAAATGATGAGGGGGCACCAACCGACGATTATCCCTGTATGCACTATGCAAGTGCATCCAAAGACAATCCCCGGTTGGAGCAGAACTATTACAGAATATGGAAACAAAGCAAATTAGGCTATAGGTTTGGATGGCTATAGTGGATTGGTAACCGCAACTGTGGAGGGACTATGGCCCCTGCCTGATCAATGTTTTGTATACACGGATAAAATGGCAGGGGGTGACTTGCACACTCAATAATGGGCCCCCGAGAAACGTCGCTAGCACATAGTGACGTAGCGACAAGGGGGAAACACTTCCTGAGGTGCTTGAGAAATGGAGAGGTATTCCACGGCTTTCAGAACAATCCCAGAGCCCGGAAGATGGTCAAGATCCCTACGAGCACTTACTGGAATACTTCCTTTCCCCGAGCACGTTTGCTCTTGCGAATCTCCACTCAAGCCAGCCAATAAAGGCAAGAATGAGGCGGGAGCTCTGAACCTCATCAGTGTTCACTCCAGCCGGCCAATAAAGGCAAACCAGAGATGAGGAACAAGAATTCTCCCAGGAGATAGGGTCCGTGGGGTCGCTACTGCCCAACAACTCGCCTGCTCAAGCTGCCCTGCGGGTTTATTATTTATTATTATTATTATAATTTCCCCTCTGGGGATTTCATTTGTTTCGAATCAGTAATGGAGGATTTACTCAATAAGTTAAAATCAAGTAATAAAAGTATAATTGTATGTGGAGATTTTAATATTAATATTCTAGAGGTTACTCCATTAAGTATTAGACTTCTCAATCTGTTTAGGTCATTTAATTTATTTAACTTGTTTTTGAACCAACCAAGATCACGGCATCTTCGTCAACTTGTCTTAATAATATATTTAGTAATTGTGATGCCAAAAATAAATTAGTGTTAACTGATTTAACGTCCGACCACTGTGGTTTGCTATCCAGTTTCGCTATGCCATTGTTTAAAAAGGCGCGTAAACTTGAATGCAGGCCTTAAACAGCTAGTCGTTGCACCAAGTTTATAAATAATATAGCTCGCAGAATTGCACCATCTATAGTAGAACACGATAATCCTAATGCAATTTATGAAGCCCTCTTTGATGTAGTGTAAAAAGAGTACAAATCTACTTTCAAGACCAAAACCATTGACATTAATGGCACCTCCATTGGCTTTAACCAATGGGCTACTCCAGGTATTTACAAAAGTAGAGCGAGGCTATACGAGTTATATGGTTTAAAAAAATACAGGTTTGATACTCCTTTCCTAGAGTATGTATCTTATGGTATAAGAGGCAAGACATTAAAACTTATGACATTGTATTTACAGAATAGACGAATGTATGTCGAAATTAAAAGTAAAGACGAGCATAATATCGAAGTGATATACAAGTCAAAAATGACATATGTAAAACGGGGTGTGCCTCAAGGTTCAATTTTAGGACCTATACTTTATATTATTTTTACAAATGACTTACTCAACTTCATGAACAAAACTCAGCCGAACGAGAAATTTGTTGTTTTCGCAGATGACAAAAACATAATAATTGGGGCAAAAGACATAGAAAAATTGACATTAAATACAAATCTAATTATAGAAAAAAAATTGCGAATGGTTTACAGCCAACAACTTATTGCTAAATACAGGTAAAACTAACCTATTATTATTTAAGACTACGACTCGTCATAATGATAGCTTAGATATACAAATAAATGGAGACAGGATTGAACAAGTGGACAAGGTTAAATTCTTAGGGATTAATATAGATTCGCTTTTAAATTGGAAACCGGAGCTTGCTGTTATTGAATCGTTCATATCGTCAGCATGTTATGCACTCAGGAGCCTTAGGGACTATTTGAACACAGAACAGTTAAAGGCTGTATATTACGCGCTGGTCGAGTCTAGGATAAGGTATAGCATCGTGTTCTGGGAAAATAGTTACAATTATAACTGGCAGAGAGCGTTCATCTTACAGAAACGAGACATAAAGACAATAGTCGGAATTGCACAATGTGTCTCATGCAAAGATTACTTTAAAAAATTGGGAATATTAACAGTACCAAGCTTATATGTACTGGTGCTCTTAAGTCATTTTGCAAAGTACCTACATGAAAAGAAAAATTTTCAAGCAAAAAATTGCAACAAAATTTAATATAGTAGGGCATTGCTCGAAGTACTAAGCTGTAGAGATATTTAATAAATTGCCTTCTGAGCTAAAGATTCTGATTTATAACACCCACTCGTTTAAAACAAAATTAAAAGCCTTTTTATTAGAAAAATGTCTGTATAATATTTCAGAACTAATGTCACTCAGTAATTAATGATCTACCTATAGTTTTAATTTCTTTTTGCCTTTTGACATTATATAATTTTTTTAAACTTTTGACATTTTATTTGAATTAACTTGACACTATATTGGAAACTGGTTGACATTATATTTTACACTTGTTTGACATTATATTGAAAACTGTTTGACATTACATTTAAAATTGTTTTTGGCATTATATTCGAAACTGTTTTTGCGCTACGAATACTTGAATTTCACTGGGAGGATAATTAATAGTTCATAATTCTCTCTATTTTAATTTTTTCTATTTTTATGTTAACTGCATGTGTAAATATTTAACACAATGTAAATTGTTTATGAATAAATGAAATGAAATGTAAAAAAAATATTCAAAATTATTTAAACAGCTCAGTGCTTTTGCTAAATCTAAATTTTTAAGCGATCAAATTAAAAATTCTAATAATAAAATAAAAACTACTTGGAAAACCAATGAAACGGGTAAATCGGTTAAACAAGAAAAACAACTTGAAATTATGGTCGACAGCAAATTAGTTAATACGGCAGCTGACGTAGCACAGGCATTTAATGAGTTTTTTGCTAATGTACCTGTAACTACGACTCGCTCCTTAATTTCGTCCCCGTCTGAAGCTGATAATCTTTTGCATAGTAGTGTGCCAAAAAGTAGTTGCCTATTCAATTTTGAACATGTAACGCCACGTGATTTAGTTAATGTTTTTAACACACTTAAGTCTGCAAAACACTGGTGATTTCTGGGGCATTTCCATCAAACTATTAAGTAATATAATAGACATCGTAGCCCCCTATTTAGCTGTTACTTTTAATAAATGTGTTGATGTCGGAACTTTTCCTAACCTCATGAAGAGTAGCAAAGTCATACCATTATTTAAATCAGGTAATAAAAATGACGTTTCTAATTTTAGGCCTATTTGTATCTTACCTGCATTTAGCAAAATATTTGAAAAGTTAATCCTCAAGCAGTTGCTATTAATTTAAATAACCTCCTTCATAATGAGCAATATGGCTTTACAAAAGGTCGTTCAACTACAGATGCGGGTGTTGCTCTGCTGAAACACATTTTTAACGCATGGGAGAACTCACAAAATGCTATCGGAGTATTCTGTGATCTCTCCAAAGCCTTTGATTGCGTGCACCATGACATGCTTTTGCGTAAACTACGTCATTACGGTGTCCATAACGAAGCTATAAACGTAATAAAGGAGAGTGACGGGGAGAAGGAGAGAGACAGGAGGAGAGGGGGGAGAGAAAGAGAGGGAGAGAGAGGGAGAGAGGGAGAATATTTTTGTTGAGTGTATACAGGTTTTTTGTACATAATAAATAATTAAAAAATTATAACTATTATGAATCCTGGAAAGGAACTTCGTTCCATCCGGGTGTCCTTTGACACCTCTAAAGTTTTTTTCTGTTTATGCCAATTTTATTTTATTTATTTTTTAGTATTGACATGATCTATGCTTTGACATATTATAATGAGTAGTATTGCATAATATGATTAGCTTGCGACCTCGACAAGTGATCATTCAATACTTGCTTGAGCAACCGGCAGCAAGTTCGTCATGCTACCTTAGATGTCAATTCTTACGGTAGCGTCGGGGGTCCGGTTACCCCCTTCCCTCAAATATGGCGAGGGGGGGTAGTGGCTGATCTTTGCGTTATGCTCGTGAACGGATGCTGCTTGTGGTGACTGGTCGTCTTGCTGACCTTGATGTTGATATTATTATTAATATTACTTGCCTGTTTAATTTATTTTACGTCGATGGTCCTAGTTTATCATTTATGGCCTCGAGTTGTAACTCAGGTCGTAACAGCTATGTGAACATAATTCAGCATTGCATATGTAAGCTGTCACGCCCTTTGTGCCAGGAGGATTTTATTTTTGCAGCCATGTTTACATTATACATATTTTTTTGCTTATGCTTGAGTATAGTTTTCATTTTATTTATTGGTATATTGGGGTGGCTAGCTGGCATATAGCAAATCATTTAATTTAATTTGTCTCTTCATGTTTTACTATATACCATTGTATAGAATCAAGTTCTTCGAACTGGACAGACAGCTGTGCTGCTGGGGAGTTTGTTGGCCACTTTTTCTTCCCAGCTAAAGCACTAGGAAGTGCGCGACGGGTGGGCGTTTTGGGAGACTGTCTTTTGTAATTTTGACGTTCGAAAAGTGCTGATCCTCAGCCTAATTTGAGGGGGAGAGAGAGGGTGAGAGGGGGAGAGGGAGAGAGGGAGACAGAGAGGGAGAGAGGTAGAGAGATGTAGAGAGAGAGGGAGTGAGAGGGAGAGAGAGAGGTAGAGAAAGAGAGAGAGAGGGAGAGAGAAGGAGATAGGGAGAGAGAGAGAATATTTTTGTTGAGTGTAAACAGGTTTTTTGTACATAATAAATAATTAAAAAATTATAACTATTATGAATCCTGGAAAGGAACTTCGTTCCATCCGGGTGTCCCTTGACACCTCTAAAGTTTTTTTTGTTTTATCATTCCCTTATTTTAGAAGTTACGGGGGGGGGGACACATTTTACCACTTTGGAAGTGTCTCTCGCGCAAACTATTCAGTTTAGAAAAAAATATATAAAAAAATTAGTTGACTAAACATGTATTTTATACGTTCTTCTTACCTGGAACATATTTATATTTTATACTTTATTTGTTTTTTGAATTAAAACCAAAAGTTATTGTTAAACAAAATTAACAATCGGTTACGCCGTTAGTTGGCTCTCTCCATATCTTACCTCCATAGTTTACCAAATTTCAGTGATCTATTTTTACCTGAATACCTGCGAGAACCAATCTGTAATTAGTGCAAATCACATGAGGAACCTAATTTTTATCTTGATTTGATACCGGAAGTCCAAAATAATATAAATAGGCTTCCTGCAATGATTTTGTTTTAGAAAAACCACGATTTAACGAAACAATTTTCCCACAAACATAACAAAATCGATTTTAATTTAGTTTATACACCCCGGCATTTTTATATAAAAATAAGAGTTTTGAATCACACAATTATTTACAAAATAGAAAGATAAACGTATAAAGATATACAGTTGCGGGTTGATAAAAAAAAACTTTTTAACAAATGATTAAACCACTGAAAAAACTGAAAAATTATAAAAAAATATGAGTCGGCGCATTGAGTGATCTTTTTTCATTGATTTTTCAGCGCCGATTCACAATTTTCAGGTTTATTATTTTTTGCTTTTCAGTTTTTTCGGCCGTTTAATTTTATGTTAAAAAGTTTTTATTTTACATTTTTTTGTGGCTTTAATGTAATAATAATACTTGGCAAGGTATACCCTATCCAATGAAAAAAGAATTATCAAAATCGGACTACTTTGTATAAAGTTATGCGTGGTTATATATAACAATCAGTGAGTGAACAATCAATTATCCCCTGTTTTCCGACCCTTACGGTTTGATTTTGTTTTCCAAATTTATATGAGACCACTTTCGGAGTATACCCTTTCCAATAAAAAAAGAATTATCACAATCGGACCACTGTGTAAAAAGTTATGCGTGACCGTACATAAAAAAAAAATAAAAAAATATATAATAACCTCCTCCGTTTTTTTTCGTCGGTTAAAAAACAAAGACCTCTATATGTCAGAAGTGTGACGTGCTAGGAAAAATAAACACATATGTTTTTAATTGCCATTCATAGCCTACATAAATAATACATGTTTCATGTCATGGACAAAAAAAAAAAACTTTTTTTTTTTTTGTAAACTAGTATAATTAGCGACAAAAATCGAGAATCAGAGTCTAATCAAAATGACAGTAAAAATTAGAGGGCCGCCCTCTAATTTTAACTCCTCTAAATTAGATACAGGAAACAAATTAGCAAATGAGCAAATAAAGGAGCCTGTCATGCCTTTTCACATGCACAGTATAGTGAACAAGTGAGAGGGCATGACCAAAGCCATTGTTTTCAATTCGTTTCTTTAATGGCATAGGTTATAACTTACAACTACACAAACCCTCGGCTGTCAAATAGAAATAGCAAAACTTTTTTACAAAACAAAAACCGACTTCCTTATAAACACTACAAAGTGAAAAATTCATAATTACTTTAATTTCGGAAGTCGGTGTCTTAGGATCTGTATTTGAGTTTTTTGCCACCGACTTCCGAAATTAAAGTTATTTTTCACTTTTTAGTGTTTTTGAGAAAGTCGGTTTAAAAAAAACGTTTTTATTTTTAACTTATTAGTTATGGTATCTACCCCGTACTTATTCCTATACCACTACTCGCCAGGTGAAAAAGACTTTACTACTGCTGTAAATCATTGAGGAATTCCCTCGACTCGACTCTATGGTCTCCATCATCAGACGTGTAATGGTACTTATAAGCCTTATGGGGGATTTCTCATCAATAGAAATGAATTAAGTTGAAACACCAGGTAATTGCTGTAAATCGTTGAGGAGTTCCCTCGACTGTCTTTCGGCTCCATCATCAGATCAACTCCGGACCTTAATTAAAAAATATTGATAAAATTGGCACTTTGGACCGTATCAAGTAAGCCCAACAATAGGGAACTGCTGTAAATCATTGAAGAATTCCCTCAACTGTCTATGGTCTCCATCATCAGACCTGTAATGGCACTTATAGGCCATATGGGTGCAAAGTTCTCATCAATAGAAATGAATTAAGTCCAAACACCGGGTCATTGCTGTAAGTCGTTGAAGAGTTCCCTCGACTGTCTTATATACAACAATAGCTTCTGCCCGCGACTTCGTCCGCGTTAAATTTCTTGCTCCCCCAACCCTTCCCGTCGCGTTGAATCACCTACCCGTGCGATTTTCCCCGTTTTTGCAACATTTTTCATTACTGCTCCGCTCCTCTTGGTTGTAGCGTAATGTTATATAGCCTATAGCCTTCCTCGATAAATAGGCTAACCAACAAAAAAAGAATATTTCAATTCGAACCAGTAGTTCCTGAGATTAGCGCGTTCAATCAAACAAACAAACATACAAACAAACTCTTCAGCTTTATAATATTAGTATAGATGTAACGTAATTAACGCACACCCTCTTAAGGGGTCATTGTACTCATCATTATGAACAACTTTTACTATGGGACCAAACCTGAAATCGCGAAAAAATAAATCAGCTGTTTCATTCAAAAGTTCAATACCTATTCGACCAAAATGTATGAAACAGCAGACTTTTTTTTCGCGGTTTCAGGTTTGGTCCCATAGTAAAAGTTGTTCATAATGATGAGTACAATGACCCCTTAAGAGGGTGTGCCTTAATTACGGGACATGTTGTATATTAAAAAGTTGAAAATGAAACGGCCCTTCGTAGATAGAGCCTTGTTCAGGCGTATGTACTGTGTAATGTAATGTACGTATCGTGTACTTTAACACGAATGAATCGTGATGAGAATGATGAATCGTGTAATTTGGCACGAACAAGTCTGGACACGGCTTTAAGTGCGATGTAAATAAACATTTTAGAATGCGTAGGTGATATGAGAGTATGTCGTTTTGCAGAGTGAGGGCAGGCGGCGCACGGCGGCGGCGCGATGCGCTGACGTCATGCGCGGGCGGAGATGCCGCGCCGTGCCGCGCCGCACCCCGCGGCCCCGCTGCTGCTGCTCGTGGCGCTCGCCGCGCTCGCCGGCTGCGCCGCCAACCCCGACGCCAAGCGCCTGTACGACGACCTGCTGTCCAACTACAACAAGCTGGTGCGCCCCGTGCTCAACGTCAGCGACGCGCTCACCGTGCGCATCAAGCTCAAGCTGAGCCAGCTCATCGACGTGGTGAGCCCGCTACCGTACTCGCGATGCGTGCTCCCTTCGGCCGAGCCCCTCTTACATGAGCTTCGCTTTTGTTACAGAACCTTAAGAACCAGATCATGACGACCAACTTGTGGGTGGAGCAGGTAAGGATCACCTCGACAGCATGTTTGTCACGTGCGCAGCCGAGCTAACCGTAATCTTGTACCACTTGTCCGCAGAGCTGGTACGACTACAAACTGTCGTGGGAGCCGCGGGAGTACGGCGGAGTGGAAATGCTTCACGTACCATCCGACCACATCTGGCGGCCTGATATAGTTCTCTACAATAAGTGAGTATGAGCGAGTCCTTGTCGTTGGGTGGGCCTACGTCGCCACGTGCTAACCGTGCTGTTGTCACAGCGCCGACGGCAACTTCGAGGTGACGCTCGCGACGAAAGCGACGCTGAACTACACAGGCCGCGTGGAGTGGCGGCCGCCGGCAATCTACAAGTCTTCCTGTGAGATTGATGTGGAGTACTTCCCCTTCGACCAGCAGACGTGCGTCATGAAGTTTGGCTCATGGACCTACGACGGCTTCCAGGTAACAGCCGCGAAGGCGCACTGTGACACTGCGCGCCTCAATCTTGTCTCTTGTGCTACATGCGTTGTGTGCTCAGGTGGACCTGCGGCACATCGACGAGGCGAAGGGCACCAACGTGGTGGAGCTGGGTGTTGACCTGTCGGAGTTCTACACCTCCGTGGAGTGGGATATCCTCGAGGTGCCCGCCGTCAGGTATCGCTCGCTCGTCTACACTCTCTTCTCAATCATACATTTACATTCCCTATGATTGGTTCCTCTTTGTTTTAGATACACGTAGTAATTCGTAAATAACATATAGCTACATTTGTTCGTCAGGAACGAAAAGTTCTACACGTGTTGCGACGAGCCGTACCTGGACATAACGTTCAACATCACGATGCGGCGCAAGACGCTGTTCTACACGGTGAACCTGATCATCCCGTGCATGGGCATCTCGTTCCTCACCGTGCTGGTGTTCTACCTGCCGTCGGACAGCGGCGAGAAGGTGTCGCTGTCCATCTCCATCCTGCTGTCGCTCACCGTGTTCTTCTTGCTGCTCGCGGAGATCATCCCACCCACGTCGCTTGTGGTGCCGCTGCTCGGCAAGTTTGTGCTCTTCACCATGATCCTCGACACTTTCAGGTACTTCCTTTTCCAGTCTCAAGTGACAGCACTGATACTAACCTACAATTTAGCCATTTATTGCGGAACTTTTTCTTTTTATCGTCTGGATAATAAGAATACAGAATTGTGTAGATAGAATAGAGCCATACACGAGCATATTTGCTAAAAACTTTTTACAAAAAAATAACAACCGACTTCCTTAAAAAAAACACTACAAAGTCAAAAATAACTTTAATTTCGGAATTCGGTGTCTCAGGATCTGTATTTAAGGTTTTTGCCACTGAATTCCGAAATTAAAGTTATTTTTGACTTTGTAGTGTTTTTTTAAGGAAGACGGTTGTTATTTTTTTGTAAAAAAAATTTATTTTTAACTTTTTACTTATGGTAGATACCTCGCACTAATCTAATCGCGTTATTCGTTCTTTTGTCTCGCAAATACTTAATCTAAATTTAAAACTTATGTGGTTGTCACATGGACCCCATTATCCGAATGGAACCATTCGGGAAGCACCAGCTTTCAAATAAAAAAAAACAATCATCAAAATCGGTTCACCCAGTCAAAAGTTATGAGGTAACAAACATTAAAAAAAAAAAATACAGCCGAATTGATAACATCCTCCTTTTTTTGAAGTCAGTTAAAAAACACAAAGATTGAAATAATACGAAAACTCTAAGGACGTCCACACAAAACAAATTCCTCCCTTTGCACGAGCTTGTAATAGGTCTTTACTTATGAAAATGCCATTTTGTATGAAAAAAATTAAACGAATTTTTTTCATGTATTTTTTATTTGTATTGATCGAAATAATCACCCATGCAATCAATGCATCTTTGCCAACGCAGTGGCAGTTTATTGATGCCCTTCTTAAAAAAATCAGCTGGACGGGAGGCAACAAATTCTTCAAAGGCATTTTGTACTGCCTCTCGGGTATTGAATTTTTTTCCCGCCAAGAAGTTATCCAAATTCTGGAAAAAGTAGTAGTCTGTAGGCGCAAGGTCTGGTGAGTAGGGCGGATGACGGAGAGCTTCTAAACCCAGTTCTTGCAACTTGGAGACCGTCTGCTGTGCAGTATGAGGTCGCGCGTTGTCGTGCAGGAGCAGTGGAGACGAGCGATTGACCAATGCTGGTTGGAGATGTGCCAGCTTCTCCATCATTGAGTTCAATTCTTCACAGTACACATCTGCAGTAATGCACACCCCGTTTGGTAAGAAGCTGTGATGAATCACACCGGCGCTAGACCACCAAACAGTGACCATCACTTTTCTAGGGGTAAGTTTTCGTTTAGGGTATTGTTTAGGTGCTGAACCAGGATCCAACCAACTTGCTGAGCGCTTGCGGTTATCAAACAGAATCCATTTTTCATCGCAGGTAACAATGCGGTTCAAAATTCCTTCATTTGTGTGTTTGTTGAGCAGTCCAAGGCACGTCTCGACGCGTATTTCGCGCTGGCAATCATTGAGTTTGTGGGGCACCCATTTGTCAAGCTTTTTTACCTTGCCAATTTGACGCAAATAAATCAATATTGTTTTGACGCTAACGTCGAAAGCTGCTGCTAATTCAGCCGTAGATTGTGTATCATCAGCTTCCACAATCGCCTTTAATTCGTCATTGTCGACCAAAGTCTTCGGACGACCGCGAGGTTCATTTTTCAGGTCGAAATTTCCAGAACGGAAGCGAGCAAACCAATAACAGATGAAAAAAGTGAAAAAGTTTTATTCGAATTAACAAGTTTTATCTTACATCAGTGGTGATTGGAGCTTCCTTTTAAGCGTATAAAGCTTGTATTAGGAGACTACGCACTTCCATACATTATTAGTATTTATAAAATACTTGTTTATTTCTACTTCCAATTTATACAAAAGAAATAACACTATGATACATTAAATGTATTAAACGGTATGCAGTGTGCTTGTAAGACTGGGATTGTGTGTGAGAGAGGATGTATGTGAGTTGTGTGAGTGAGGATGTATGTGAGTTGTGTACATGTGTGAATGTATGTGTGTTGTGTGTGTGTGAGTGTGAGGGCAATGATGGTGTGTATTTATAACAACAAAGCCGCTGTGTCTTCATAACTAAGTGGTTTAATCCATTCAGTTAGTATTTTTTTGCATTCATGCCTTTTTTTAATGTATATATGTTAGTTTCTCTATTACATCTGTTGTAAAGCTGGGCAGAGCGCTTTTTGTATTGGATGCTGGCAAATTTAGTTTTAGTTTGAGGAACAACTGCTGCTAGATCTTTTCTTCTTTTTAAGTTTAGTCTGGGGTCATAAGGAAGGGATTTGTGTTTATTAAGTATAGTTTTAATAATATATAGTTTTCTCACAGACAGTAAGTCGCTAATTTGGTAAAGACTTAGTGTAGGAAATCGAGTGTTTTTAAAATACATTAACTTGATAAGTGCACGTTGTCCCAGCTCAAGGTCAATAAATTTGGTTTTTGCTGCTCCTCCCCAAATGGGAATGCAGTACGTCAAGACAGATTGCACCAAAGCTATGTATATTTCATTAAGGAGGCGTCTGGGGGTATTCGAATTAGTGATTACATTCTTTGGAGCAACATGCCATAACGTTTTAAAAATCCAGCTCAGTTTTCTTATTCTTGAATTTACTTGCTCGAGATGGGGGTACCAGGATAGTTTTTGGTCAACGATAACACCTAGATATTTAGTTTGTGATACCTTTTCTAATGTTGGGCATAAACAGTTACTCGAACCGTCACAGGTATGTACTCTTAGCTTAAGTTCTTTACTAGGCTGGGAACGATTGGAAATACTAAAGCAAATATAATTTGTTTTCGCTGTATTAAAAGTTAACAAGTTATCATTTAGCCACGTAGCTACCTGGGTCATACCGGCTTCAGCACTCAGGGCAACATCATGCCAGGTCTTTCCCGTTAAAACGACAGCGGTGTCATCAGCATAGGAAAACACTTTAGCATTCTGGATATTGACGTTGCATAAGTCATTGATATAAAGGAGAAAAAGCGTAGGGCCAAGCACGCTACCCTGAGGAACACCGAATGTGACATTTGCGTCGTGACTCACATATTCTCCTACTTTGACCCGTTGCCTTCGGCTTGCCAAGTAGTCTTTTAAAAATTTGAGCGGAATTCCTCTTACTCCTGCAGCTTCCAATTTGTTTATTAGGATGGGAACAGAGACAGTGTCAAAAGCGTTTTTTGAGTCTAGGAAAACGGTCAGACACTTACTACCCTTATCCAGATTATCAGCTATAAGAGAGGTAAGAGCAATAACCGCATCTTCAGTTGAAACTCCCTGCCTAAATCCAAACTGTGAACTACTAAGGGTATTAAATTTTTAGAAATATGCTGTAAGTCTAACATTAAATATTTTTTCTATTATTTTAGATATGGCTGGTAATATGGATATAGGTCTGTAATTGTTGACATCGTCTCTGTCCCCGCCTTTGTAAACTGGTATGATAATGGATTGCTTGAGAGGCGCAGGGAAGATACCTTTAGTAAAACAGAGGTTGGTCAAATGGGATATGATAGGAACAATTTCCTGGCGTATATATTTCAAAAATCTAGTAGTTACGTTATCCCAGCCAGGTGCACTATCCGATTTCAGACTCATCAGAATCTTACCCACTTCGTGAGGATCTGTTTCTAAAAGAACAAATGAGTTTCCTTGAGTTGCCAATTTGTCTATTTGCGGAGAGATGTTAACTTTGGCTAATAACGGTTGAATTTTTTTGGCCAAGTCTTTGCCAATGATTGCAAAAAAATCATTAATGTAATTTACAGACTCAGTTGGATTTGCTTTAAATTGATAGATAGATAGATAGATAAATCGTTTATTTGGTGCACACAAAAGACATAACAACATACAAAGCACGATTAAATAATAAGTTAACGTGATTACAATTTTGCAATACAACAAGAAAAAAAAAGAAGACATAAAATAGTGATGATGACACTTAGTGTCACAAATTAAAATATAAATGAAAATAACGTGCGGTGGAATACAAAAGTGCGGTGTGCGTCTCAGAGTGGCACCAAATGGGAGTCCAGCTCAGCATGTGTCAGGCAAATATACCTGACGCTGATATTCTGCTGGATCCTTGTAGTGACCCACGGACGTCGAGCAAATGAAATCAATACACGAATAATTATTATAGGTGTTGTGAAATGTGCGGAGTGATATTATGTAAGTACCCGCAATGTTCATACAAAGTATTCTACAGTTTAGTTTAGCATTTCGAAGCGTTTTTGTAAGATGATGATTGTTTACACGATTACTTGATTGTTTAAATATATAAAAATATAGTACCTATAATACGTAAATGAATATTCAAAATATTACTATATTAATATAAATAAATAATAAATTTGACTGGACTGAAATGTGTTTGCAGTAAATTAAAATAGGTAATTAAAAATGTGTATGTGTATTATAACTACTATCGTACATTATTCGTGAGAATCCCTGAAAATGCGTTTCATTTTCAAACATAGACAATGTGTGGGTTGCCATATATTATGTGTAAAAAAGTAAATAACCACTGCTCACGTAATCACCATCTAGGCCCCCCACCCCCCATGTCATCAAAAATAAGCAAATCAAAGACCCCCCCGCCCCCCTATAGTGCTTATGTAATACTTGAACGGCCCCAAAGATTTTCATAAAAACTGTCTTTGAAAACTACGCTGTAATACGTCACAAACTACGCTGACATACGTCTCAAAATTCAGCGTGTTTTTAGTTTTTTTTAACTATTATTTATTTTTTCTAAAATAAAAGTAGCTTAAGTTACTTCTAGTTACATTAGCTATCTGCCAGTGAAAGTTCCGTCAAAATCGGTCCAGCCATTTCAGAGATTAGCCGGAACAAACAGACAGACAGACAAACAAAAATTGTAAAAAATGTTGTTTTGGTATATGTATCGTGTATACATCCATATGCACTTAGTAAAAAGTGGTTATCTTAATATTAAAAGCAGACACTCCAATTTTATTTATTTGCATATATAGATGTATAGATAATTACCTTTGGCAGATTTAACATTCCGCATAATTTCGTTTAGCATAACATTTATTTAGAGCGACGATTATTTGGTACAATTTCACTTGGCATACTATGAAGATGGCAGAATTTCATTTAGAATAATTTTGTTAGGCATATTGTCATTTCTATAAAATTGCATTTTTAACCTTAAATTAAAATTATAATCGTGTCTCAAAAACTCAATATATGTTGTGCTACAAAAGTTATTGACAGAAACGAATCGCTGCAGAACCGACTCCACGTAGTCTTGTCTGCCCTACTCCTAGAGTGTAATTTAAGCCCGCGTAGGCGCGGAGGGGCGAGGCGGCGCCGTGACAGAAAGCATGCATGCTGCATGTTGCATGCTCGCCTGCATGCTGTGAGCTTGCTTGCATGCTGCATGCTTGCTTGCATGCTGCATGCATGGTGCATGCTTGTTTGCATGTCTGCATGCAGCGTGCTAAATATGATTTTTCTGTAATGTAATAGATGATTGTTTCAATTATTATGGATATGAAATGTATGCCAAAAGATGATTCTAACTGTAAAGTTTCTGAGATATGATAGTTCTGCCTTTTAAGGACTATCGATATGAAATAATGCCAAGAGACGATTCTGACTGCGAACTTTCTGCGATATGATGGTTCTCCTTTTTCATATGCCTAAAGATGATTCTGACTTATAAAATTATGCGATGTGAATGTATGATAAATGAGTATATGCCAAACGATTTTCTGCGAAATGAAGTTTATGCTATCCGCTGTTATGCAAAATAATATTATGACAAAAAAAAATCTGCCATAAAGGGTGGACACTTAAACAACAACTTCCCAATAAGTGAATTTTATATTCCGAAATGTATTTGAACCGTGCGTTGCGCATCGTATGCAAAAAGTCTTGATCATTCCCGAACTTCCAGCTGGAACCAGAAAATAGCCCCACTTATGTTGTTTCTGAGTAGACTTTCAATTTATTTTTTTGATACGTATGTACTCGGCAACCTACCAATTCGTTGTGTCCCTACGGACCTCGACGACAGTGTTTCCGGTATGCAGCATGATGGTAGATTTGAAGGCACAGCTACGAGGGGCGACGATTCTGTAGTTAGTGACCGCGTGGCCGCGTGGTGTGATTTACATAGGTGTCATTGATACCTTAATTCGGCCTAGAATTACCTCGTTCTTTATTTAGAATATCATAGTCACTAAGATAATCTAGTAAGGCGTACATGGCAGGAGAAACATGTCATATGGGTGATGAAGTTGGTAACGAGGCACTATATACATAGAAAAAAAACTCACGGGCCTATTTTTCTTTCCTCATCCTGATCAAATTCCAAATCTGAATCTTTAGAGTCCAAAGATTTAAAGAAAAATCTTAGGTACTCTTGTACCTACAAAAGTAAGAATTCTCTTGGATGATTAAGGATTTTCCTTTTTCCCGCCATATCACTGAAATAAAGAACAGTAAAATAAAAAAATAGAAAATAAATAATAGTTTAAAAAAACTAAAAAACACGCTTCCATAGAAAACCAAACTAAAAAGTAGAAAATAATGAAAAAAAAGCGTGGGGTGCCTGATATCAATAAAAAAATACCTTAAAAAGCACCCCACGCTTTTTTTTTCATTATTTTCTACTTTTTTTAGTTTGGTTTTCTATGGAAGCGTGTTTTTTAGTTTTTTTAAACTATTATTTATTCTTTACATAAATGTTTTCCCAGACGGTGCAAAAGTCGGTGTACTAATATTTGTAATGTGGTGCAGCATATGCGTGACGGTGGTGGTGTTGAACGTGCACTTCCGGTCACCGCAGACGCACACGATGGCGCCGTGGGTGCGGCGCGTGTTCATACACGTGCTGCCGCGCCTGCTGGTCATGCGGCGCCCGCACTACCGCGTGGACCCGCACCGGAGCCGCTTGTGAGTATACTGCGCCACCTCGCGCTCGCACGCGCCTCGCGCCGAGAGTGCAGCGTGACTCACGTGTCGGTCTGCAGTGCAGGGCTGGTGACGGCGGTGAGCGAGAGCACGCCGTGGGACGACGGCTCGCCGCTGGGCGTGGGGCCGGGCGGGCCGGGCGCGCCGGGCGGGCCCGCCTGTAGTGCGTGCCGCACGTGCCGCATGCACGACGCGCCCGCGCTCTGCGACGCGCTTCGCCGCTGGCACCGCTGCCCAGAGTTGAATAAGGCCATCGATGGCATCAACTATATTGCTGAGCAGACGCGCAAAGAAGAGGAATCTACTAGGGTGAGTTCATCTTTTCCGGGGCACGTAATTTAGGTTCCTTCTCATTAAACTGACTTCGATCTTACTGAGTTTGTTTTCCTTAGGTGAAAGAGGACTGGAAGTATGTCGCGATGGTGCTGGACCGATTGTTCCTGTGGATCTTCACGCTGGCCGTGGTAGTAGGATCGGCCGGCATCATCCTCCAGGCGCCGACGCTGTACGACGAGCGCGCTCCAATTGACGTGCGCCTTTCGGAAATTGCGTACGCGACAGCCAAGCCGCGCCCGCTGCCGCCGCGCTAGGCAGTGCCGACATGGAAGCGTCACAAGTCGAACGTGCATGCCGAGTGCTCACGCCGACGTGCTCACGCTGACGTGCTCGCGCCGCTGCGCAAGTCGTTGCTGCGTTATGCGCACAACTTTTTTATAATTTATTTGTTACGGTGACCCAGAGACACCATAAATGTCCGTTTGTATTTTCCAGGCGTCTTGGGTCTCCGCAAAACGTAATTTTACGATGTTGTAAATAATATACATACATATTATAGTTTATACGACAAAACGACACGATCGAAAATAAGTCGAATTTCTTTTGATAGAGACGAAATAAAACGATTGTTTGTAAATTATGCAGTTTCATTAGCTTATAAAAACTGTCCCTAACGTAACCCCTAATAACCATTAAACTCGATCAAATACGTGTCCGGGTAAGGGTAAGGGTAAGGGTTCCGTAGTTGGGATGAATTTACCCCAAGAATAAACATAACATCGTAGTTAAAAAACATGTTCTCCCATATAATCCAACTGCAAAATAATGTAAGTTTGTACACACGGCTACAATACATATCAAGCTATACATTTCCAGTTTTAGCTGACCTGGCATTGTATAATGCTTTTCGTGCAATGAGAAGTCAGGTTATACTGAAAATTATAGCTGTGTTTTGTCGCCATGCATACACACAATATTAAGAGATTTTGGAGATCATAGGGTTTGCCCAGTTCCTACATGTTGCTGTATAATGTAACTATGCTGTGGGATGTAGAAACACTCGCAAATAAATCATCATTGAGGCTGTTTTTACTGCTCGATCGACGCGCGCGCAGATTATCGGGTGTGCGTTACGATTGCTCCACCGAGTTATGCAAACTGAAAAAACATCCGCCAAAAAATTGACGGAATTTGTAAAAACCAAAAATTTGTAAAAAAGTTATAAGGGTCTTAAGTTGGGTGCGCAAAACGTAACGTGGAGTGTTGCGCCGTCGCGCGGCGCCGCCGCCACCGTGGAGGGCATAGTAACTACTTTGGTTAGAGATCTAATTCTTTTTAACACGCTTTCATTTTCATTTTTTCTTTATACGTATGTATTTTAGTATATTAGTAGGTATGTGCCTATGTAACGGAAATTTTGAACATGATTTTGAACACCTTCTAAACGTCGGATTAACGCGAAATTACGAAAACACAAACTTCTACAACAGGAATTTCAGAAGAATCTCTAGCGCGAATCATTGAAAGCTTCGCAGAAATCAAGAAAGATTCATCGAAACCTTTCAATATGGGAAAAATGGTAGAAAAATTTGTTATAGAAAAATTCAATAGCAAGATTACTAATGTGACCCAGTGGATGACTACCTTTGAAGCGGAATGTGTCCGTACAGGAATAGAAGAAGACGTCAAAAAAATTTAAATTTTTAGGTTATTTATAGAAGATTCTTGTTTAGACTGGTATAGTTCCATGCTTATAAAGCATACTATAAATTCAGAATGGGCAATGTGGAAAAAGAACTTTTGTGAAACATATGCGGATAAGGGTTGGTCACCGATCAGGTATGCGATGTTATTCAAATACAGACAGGGCTCATTACTGGAGTATGCGTTAAAGAAAGAGAGACTACTGTTAGAAATAAATAAGTCGATAGATAAACTCACTCTAATTGATTTGATTGCCACTGGATTACCGAATTTTATTGCAGATAAGATTGATAGGAATAGTTTAAAGGAAACTGAAGACTTATTTCATAGTTTACGAAGTTTAGAGCATATATGTAGTTAACAATAAAACATTTGATAAAAAGATAGGAACTTCTGAAAGTAAAATTAAAGAGAAAAATGTGAAGCCTTTGTATAATCCGTGTAAAATATGTGAAAAAGAGAATAAAGGTAAACGTTACCACCCTGAATCCCAACGTTGGTTCAAAATAAAAAATAATGATAGGCCAAAAAAAAGATCAAATAAGGAGTGTTACTGAATTGGAAATGGAATTAAATGAAATTGATCCAAAAAACTAATAGTGCCGCCATTAATAAAAATTAAACTACTAATTAATGACACTTTGGAAACATCAGGAATCTATGATTCAGGATCTAATGTGTCCTTAATTAATTCAAGGTTATTATCTTTAAACAAAATACCTACTAATGATAAAAATGCAGGTTTAAAAACAATTAATGGCGTAAAAAAATCAATAGGAATGGTAACTTTGAAAATTAAAATTTTCGAAATTGAAAAACAAGTTAATATTTTTGTTATAGATGAAGAAAACTTCGACTATGATTTCCTAGTTGGGTTAGACTGTATATGAGTTTTTTTTCTATGTATATAGTGCCTCGTTACCAACTTCATCACCCATATGACATGTTTCTCCTGCCATGTACGCCTTACTAGATTATCTTAGTGACTATGATATTCTAAATAAAGAACGAGGTAATTCTAGGCCGAATTAAGGTATCAATGACACCTATGTAAATCACACCACGCGGCCACGCGGTCACTAACTACAGAATCGTCGCCCCTCGTAGCTGTGCCTTCAAATCTACCATCATGCTGCATACCGGAAACACTGTCGTCGAGGTCCGTAGGGACACAACGAATTGGTAGGTTGCCGAGTACATACGTATCAAAAAAATAAATTGAAAGTCTACTCAGAAACAACATAAGTGGGGCTATTTTCTGGTTCCAGCTGGAAGTTCGGGAATGATCAAGACTTTTTGCATACGATGCGCAACGCACGGTTCAAATACATTTCGGAATATAAAATTCACTTATTGGGAAGTTGTTGTTTAAGTGTCCACCCTTTATGGCAGATTTTTTTTTGTCATAATATTATTTTGCATAACAGCGGATAGCATAAACTTCATTTCGCAGAAAATCGTTTGGCATATACTCATTTATCATACATTCACATCGCATAATTTTATAAGTCAGAATCATCTTTAGGCATATGAAAAAGGAGAACCATCATATCGCAGAAAGTTCGCAGTCAGAATCGTCTCTTGGCATTATTTCATATCGATAGTCCTTAAAAGGCAGAACTATCATATCTCAGAAACTTTACAGTTAGAATCATCTTTTGGCATACATTTCATATCCATAATAATTGAAACAATCATCTATTACATTACAGAAAAATCATATTTAGCACGCTGCATGCAGACATGCAAACAAGCATGCACCATGCATGCAGCATGCAAGCAAGCATGCAGCATGCAAGCAAGCTCACAGCATGCAGGCGAGCATGCAACATGCAGCATGCATGCTTTCTGTCACGGCGCCGCCTCGCCCCTCCGCGCCTACGCGGGCTTAAATTACACTCTAGGAGTAGGGCAGACAAGACTACGTGGAGTCGGTTCTACAGCGATTCGTTTCTGTCAATAACTTTTGTAGCACAACATATATTGAGTTTTTGAGACACGATTATAATTTTAATTTAAGGTTAAAAATGCAATTTTATAGAAATGACAATATGCCTAACAAAAGTATTCTAAATGAAATTCTGCCATCTTCATAGTATGCCAAGTGAAATTGTACCAAATAATCGTCGCTCTAAATAAATGTTATGCTAAACGAAATTATATGCGGTTAGGTTTTTTTTTTTTTTTTTTTATATTCACCCGTCATCACAGGGCGTTGCGTGTTTCCTCTGACGTGTATGATCAGAGATCTTTTATGCGGTTAGGTTTTTTTTTTTTTTTTTATGGTGAGATTTTTACCGCGGACATGGTGGTCCGCGCCCTTGTTTAGAATATAAATTATTTATAGGTTTTGATATCATTACAATTATTTGACTCCTACTCCGGACACTTAAATCTAAGTTATTTCTAAACTTAAATCTACGTGAGTCCATCTCATATATATATATAATTTTTTTTTTTTTTTTTTTTTTTTTTTATATTATATGTATATATATATATATTTTTTTTATTTTTTTATTATAAACATGCACATGCTGTTATTTTATATATTGTAGAAGATAGGAAGATATCAGGAGGGGGAAGACCTATATAAGGCGTTGCACCACTAGCACCGGTCCTTTTTTTTTCACTTGGAGCCATCGTGGGAACAACATCGTGAGGACGTCACTCTGTCGGTTACATTTTAAAATCGTGTCTGTATTCGCGCCATAATTTGTTAGTTCTATTGTGAGTGTATTTTTTTTGTTTAGTTAATTTGTTATTCGATTCCTAGTATTAAATTGTTGTCAGTTCGATTTGCATATTTGAATTATTTCCTGTAGGTATTTCTAAAATTATTTTTAAAAAAGTCACTTCTGGTCTAATTTCCAAGATCAGAAGTGGGATTGTTCCCATTTCCATTGCCCACTATTCACTTGGTTTTAATCAAAGTCCCCCCATTTTCATTTTTGTGTCGATTTTTTTTTTCTGCTGTTGTGCAATTATTTTACTTGTGTGTGGGTACTTTTGTTGAGTGTTTTTACTGGTGTACGTTTGATCGTTTGTTAGTCGGTTGTTCTGTTGTTTTCAGTTGTCTTGGGTTAGGACGTTAGGATGGCAGACCGCAATCGCGATCGTAGTCGCAGTCGCTGCAGCAGCCACGATAATAGCTCGCGTCGTAATAGTCAAGGGCGGCAAAATAGTGGGTACCGCGTGCGATCCCCTAATGAAAACGACACGTTAAGGCTCGAGATACAAGCGATGATGTCTCGTCTTGAAACGCTAGAAGACAAAACGAGGGCTTCACCCTTGCCAGTGCGTTCGTGTGACCGTGATAAAACTTTAGTGTCTGATAGTGTACGTGGCCGACGGGCATTGCGGCGCCAGCAAACACCGTCGCTGGAACATAATAAGTTACGATCGTCAGTTCGAATAGAATCGCGTAGCGTGCGTCATTCGTCACCACCGGAGCGTGGCCGCCGTTTAGCTTCACCTTTGCCTAGGGAGACTGTGTCTCGACATACGTCACCGACCCGCCGCCGTTATAACTACCGCCGTTACCCGCGTTCTCGTTCTAGAACACCGCCGTTATGTGTTTCTGAGCAGGCGTCAGTACGAGTGTCAGACCGTCTGATTGGGAACGTGAATGATAATTTAAATTCAACACAAGCTACGGTAACCGATCGTATCGTGGATGCTATTCGGTCAATTAATACTGCGGGTAGTTCTCAACATTGTTATATTTCAAATTTTGATCCTACCCTACATAATATTGATGATTGGTGTGCGGAGGTTGATCGCGCTAAAGTTTTAAACAATTGGAATGATTTCGAATGCTTGTCGCGTATTGGTAATTGCTTGAAAGGTGACGCTCGATCATGGCTTAACGAATGGGTAACTAATGACCGATCGTGGAGCAACTTCAAAAAAGAATTTAAACCTTTGTGCCCTAGAGTACTGGACGTCGCGAATATTTTATATGACGTAATGACGAAAAATTCCGATAACTATTCTACGTATGCGGATTACGTGCGTCGGTCATTGCTGCGTTTACGAGTAGTGCGGGGACTTAGTGACGAGCTAATTTCGGCGATAATAGTACGCGGTATCACTGATCCCGCCATAAAAGCATCGGCGACGAACGCCAAGCTGTCGCCCAACGACTCAGTTGAATACTTTTCGATCTACGTTAAGCCAAACAATACTAGTGCGTCAAAATGTTCCGCGTTTCGTTCTGTGAGAGATAAACAAACTAAAGATCTTTCTCGTAAGCGTTATTTAAATGATATCAAATGTTTTTCTTGTGGGGAATCAGGGCATAGACAGGCAATGTGCACTAAAAAACCGAGAACTGATCAACCGCCAAACGGTTTGTCAAATAATTCTACGATTAACCCTACGTCTGCTTTTGTACCGAATAGGTCCGAAACTTGTAATTTTTGTAAGAAACCGGGTCATAAGGCCGAAAAATGTTTCGCTAAGCAAAGATCGGAAGCTGCAAACAAAAGTAGTGTTAACTTCTGCAACGAGTTTGTAAAAACCAAGAATAGTGATGTTGTTGTAGCAATTATACAGGACGTAGCGGTTGATGTTCTGATTGATAGTGGGTCAACTATATCCTTAATTTCTTCTTCGTTACTTAAGCATTTTAATTGTTCACGTAAGCCAGCGGTTCGTATTTTGAAGGGGTTAGGTACTCAAGAGGTAGAGAGTACAAGTTACGTGACGTTACCTATTGAACTTGACGGCTTAACCCTCGAGGTAGATTTGTTTGTTGTGCCCGCCGAATATATGAACACGCCGGTCATAGTAGGAACGGATGTTCTTAATAGGGACGGTGTTAGGTACGTTCGCACTAAAGATTGTCAGTCACTTACAAGAAGCGTTAATAACTTGCATAGGGTAATGAACATACAATCTGAGACTTCAATTCCAATCAATACACCCCTAGTTGACGGTCACTTGGATAAGTTGTTGGAAATCATTAATCATTTCTCTCAGTATTTTATTTCCGGTACAGCAACATCAACAGTAAATACAGGGTGTATGTCCATTAAGCTTAACACCAATACTCCCGTTTACTATCGGCCGTACCAACTTTCTCACGCTGAGACTCTTCGTGTCCGTGACATAATTAAAGACTTGTTGGATAAAGGAATTATAGAGGAATCGGAGTCTGATTACGCAAGTCCGATTCTTCTAGTTAAAAAGAAAGACGGCACGGATAGAATGTGCGTGGACTTTCGTAAATTAAACGAAATAACTATAAAAGATCGCTTTCCGTTGCCACGTATAGATGACTATATTGATCGTTTAGGGCATAATAAATATTTCAGTTCCCTTGACATGGCAACAGGATTTCACCAGATTCCATTGGACCGGGATTCAGTTCCGCTTACAGGGTTTGTCACGCCAGAGGGGCATTATCAATATGTAAAGATGCCTTACGGTTTGGCAAATGCTCCAGTAGTTTATCAACGTATAATCACAAAAACGCTTCGCGAACTAATTGAATCCGGTGACATCCTTGTCTACATAGATGACATTCTAATCATGAGCCGGAACATTGATCAGGGCCTTGTTCTGCTACAAAGGGTTCTTGATACATTGACTAAAGCTGGGTTTTCCATCAACTTGAAAAAATGCTCGTTCTTGGCCACAGAGATCGAATATTTGGGTAGATCAATTTGTGAAGGTCAGGTTAGGCCGAGTCATGAAAAAGTGAGGGCTTTGATTGACTCAGCCGAACCGCAAAATGTAAAGCAGGTTCGTCAATTCATGGGTTTAGCCAGCTATTTTAGGCGGAATATAGCTGGATTTGCCCAGAAAACTGCGTGTATCGCGGCACTTACTAAAAAGGGAGTACGTTTTAATTGGGGTGTCGAACAACGGGCTGCTCGTAAGTACATTGTGGAATGTCTAACGAGTGAGCCAGTACTTGCAATTTATGACCCTTCATTACCCATAGAAGTCCACACAGACGCGAGTTCAATTGGGTATGGAGCAGTCTTGATGCAAGTGCATGAAGGTAATCGTAAGCGAGTGGTGTCCTACTTTAGTAGGCTTACTCAGGGAGCTGAGAGCAGATACCATTCATATGAGCTTGAAACGCTTGCGGTGGTAAAAGCTCTTCAGCATTTCAGGCATTATCTTGTGGGTGTACGATTCACTGTGGTTACCGACTGCAACGCATTGAAGCTTACACAGCGTAAGAAAGATTTGTTGCCAAAGGTGGCTCGGTGGTGGGTATACCTCCAAGATTTCGACTTCAGTCTAGACTACAGGAAAGGTAGCCTTCTGTCCCATGCCGATTATCTCAGTCGGAATCCAGTTAATATATGCACGGTTCAGAAACCCTTGAGTTGGGCACGGATTGCTCAGGCTTCCGATGACGAGACTCGGTCCCTTATTCAAAAATTGGCGGATGGCCAATTAGACCCCAGCCGTTATATTTGCAAAAACGACATTCTTTATGTAAAGTTCGCACCTACCGGTGAAAATCCCAAATTCCTTTGCTATATCCCAAAAGGTCATAGACTTAGCCTTTTACGAATTTTCCATGATGAACACGATCATCCCGGTGTCGATAAGACAGTTGATCTTATCACGAAACACTTTTGGTTTCCAGGGCTGAGGGCTTTTGTACAGAAGTATATTACACACTGTTTAGTGTGTCTCTCCCATAAGAAAGTCCCCCGAGCCCCTTTACAGCCCATTCACTCTTGGGAAAAACCGGATTCACCTTTCGAAATTATCCATTTAGATTCCTTAGGTCCTCTTCCCGAAGCCGATGGTTATCGCCATGTTCTTATAATTATAGATGCGTTTTCTAAGTTCTGTTTGTTATACCCTATGTACCGACAAGACGCTGATGAACTTAATCGCCATTTCACCAATATGGTCTCCCTTTTCGGAACTCCTAAGCTAATAGTAGCCGATAGAGGTCGCATGTTCCAGAGCACCGAATTCTTAAATCGGGTCAAAGACATGGGTTGTGACACTCACTTTATCACCCCCGAAATGCATCACTCTAACGGGCAAGTAGAACGATATTGTCGCACTGTGCTGAACATGGTTCGTATTGAGTGCAATCATCGACGGGAAAAGTGGCCGAGTGTTATGTGGAAACTGCAGTTGATTCTCAATATCACAAAACATAGAACAACTCAGTATTCAGCTTTGAACCTATTGATAGGTATTGATGCTGCGACGCCACTCATTCGTAGCTTGGTTCGAGATGTGGCCTTTGAAGGTTCCAGCCCTAATCGGGAAGCTCTTCGCGAAATGAGTCGCCAGAGAGCATCGGAACGTCTCCGTTCAAATCAAGGACAACAGGACGCCTATGTTAATCAAAGGCGAAAGCCACCCCGTGTTTTTGAACTGAATTCTTTTGTTTTTGTGAGAAAACAGGCCCAATCTACTGGGAAGCTGGATTCGTGCATGCGAGGGCCTTATCGCGTGGCGAAGGTACTCCCACACGGTCGCTATGAGTTACATCTCTTGGCTGGCTCGTATGGCAAGTCGACACAAGCAGCTGCCGAATACATGATCCCGTGGCAAGGGGAATGGACTCCCTACGTGTGTTCTGCTTTCTTTAGCGGTGAGTGTTTTATTCAGTTGTGTAATGAGTTAGCGAAATGAGTTTTGCTTATTTTTATATAAATGATACACTTCACTGAACCTGACTTATTTGAAAATTTAGAGGTATCTATCAATCTAATGTGTGCATTTTTGTTGGGAGCGATAATGTTGAACGATGTTAAAGGGAAGTCGAGTCTTGCAATTTGAAATAGGCTTGTCTTGGAGCGCATCGGACATGCTATCTCAAATTGACGGATACACTTCAAGTGAGGTACGGTTTCATGTTATTGGATGAGCCTCTGTCTTGGAGCGCATCGGACATGCTACCTAGTATATGGAACATACCTTGGTAATAGCTCATGAAAGGATACTGTCTTGGAGTAGCCTTATCGGACCTACGGTCTTGGAGTAGCCGTATCGGACCCGTGTGGTCTTGGAGTAGCTTTATCGGATCTATGGTCTTGGAGTGGTGTTCTCAGACATGTTATCCTGGAGCTGTGGGTACACGTAGAGTCGGACTATGGGTTGGTCTCTGACTATCGTGTTTAGTGGGAATGAGTGCTTGTCGATAAGCATCATAGTACTATGTTATGTCTGAGATTGGTTTGAAACATGCTTGTATGTGAACCGACTCACACACGCAAAGTTATGCCTCACGCAGGTCTCTAACGAGTCGTGAGGTGGCGATCTTCCGACAAGTCCCGCCCCGGGTGGTTGGTTTAGATATTTGAATGTTTCACACCTACTGTGTGTAGGCTATGCTAGGCTAGCCCAAAGTTACTATGCTGTTGAAATGAATGTTGTTGAAAGGAGCTATCTTATCAGCAATTATTTTGCTAACAATGGCTGTTTTGTTATCTTACAAAATTGATCCTCGTGTGGTTTGTTTGTTTCTTTTGCAGAAAGCGAGGAGTCCGAGCAGCAGGCTGTTGACGAGACTGAGCCAGTTGATGACGAACCAGAACCTTGCACCTCTGGCACGCAGAAGCAGATGGAGGTGCCCCAGCAGCACTTCAGTGATTCAAGCAGTGAAGACTCGGGACCTTCCATGCCAACGTTGGAGACAGATCTTCGAAGCTAGAGGATAAAGGAGTCCGAGGACGGTCTCCAGTCAGGAAAGGCCGTGTAGAAGATAGGAAGATATCAGGAGGGGGAAGACCTATATAAGGCGTTGCACCACTAGCACCGGTCCTTTTTTTTTCACTTGGAGCCATCGTGGGAACAACATCGTGAGGACGTCACTCTGTCGGTTACATTTTAAAATCGTGTCTGTATTCGCGCCATAATTTGTTAGTTCTATTGTGAGTGTATTTTTTTTGTTTAGTTAATTTGTTATTCGATTCCTAGTATTAAATTGTTGTCAGTTCGATTTGCATATTTGAATTATTTCCTGTAGGTATTTCTAAAATTATTTTTAAAAAAGTCACTTCTGGTCTAATTTCCAAGAATATATATAAGTTTTTTTGTTTTCTTTTTTTTTTTTTTTTTTTTTTAATACTATAAATTATAATATTACATTATTACACAGGCATTATTGGATGTTTAGATTTATTCTGTTGACAATTTGTTGTTTTGATGTTATACTATTTAATTTTATTTTAAAACACTTATGGGGGGAAGACTGCATGGCAGTGTGAACCGACCAGCCCCACCGACGGCTTCCGTTCACGGAAATGACGTACGCATCCGCGCCGCTTAGCTCAACCATTTTTGAGGGAACTTAACGACCGGATACGCAGCGCCACCATCGGCTAGACAGTTATGTGAGTATGACAGATTTACTCTGCCACGCAGTTTTACAATTTGGTTTTATGGTGGGTGTTAGTGTGAGTGATTCTAGGTGGGTTTGTTTGGGTTTGGAATTTGGGTGGGACTTGTTAGTTATATGTTTATGTGTTAATTCGGTGTCTGCTGACCAGGGACTTCGCTAACCTGAGCAAGGCTTCCATGACGACTACGTCTCGATGCTGCATGGCCGTCTTCAAGTTGTAGTCGATGACGGCTTTAGTCGGCGCATCCATAGCTTTCTTTGCGAAACGGCCTATGGCGTCGTCGGCGTCGTCGGAGTAATAGACGCAACTGACAGTGTGTCTCGACACCGCCACTACCGCATGGGAGATGCTGTCATGGATTTGGAGCCTCCTGGACTTGGTGTTGATGATGATTACGCTGTCGTAGGTCAACCCCTGAGCCTCGTGTATGGTCAAGGTACGCGACCCTTCGCCGGACCCATATCCCTGGTTCATAAGAGAGGCTTTCTCCTCCTGCGTATGAACCAAGAACAGGGTGTTTTGGGCAGTTTTGGGTATCTGCGCTCCTGTATAACCTTCCACCCTCAGGGAGTGGACCCGCGACAGCGTCGACTTGGAGGAGTATATACCGGAGTATATCTCGCTCAGTGCAAGAGCCACATCCATCGGGTTGCGGTGTGTGCAAAGCAGCTCCCGGGTGATGCCAGCCACCAGGTTTGGACGGGTATACCTAAGAGCGAATAGGTTCTCTCTATCCAAATATGGAAGCTGGTTCACGTCTCCAAATCAAATCAAATCAAAATATTTTTATTTCATATAAACCTACATGGGCACTTATGAAACGTCAGAAGCTAGGTGCACGGTTCCAAATAGTTGGTTCCTATGGAGAAGAGCCGGCAAGAAACTCCACGGTTACTCTTTTAAAAATAATTCGTTTTTACAATTGTTTCAAATTACAGTGTTAATAGTATGGGAGGACAGTGTAGGCCTGTCAACAAGTACCAGGTACTGAATAAGATAGAAAATTGTCTACAGTCTACAAGGCCTACAACGTTCTCACATTCACAAAGTATAAAATAATCTATAAAATAATCTACATAAATAATATTATTTCTTAAATAAGACATATTACATTATTTAAACCAAATGTCATTATTGCCATGACAACTAATATTAAAGAGTACAATGTACAATTGTAGGTGTATAATTTCAAAAATGAGTAAATGTGAAAGAATGTAAAAACTGAAAAACTTGAATACAAAATGTACATCGTCATTCGGGAGCAGTTAATAGACACAGGTCATCCTGTAATGAGCTACCAGGGAAGCCACATGTGCAGAAGGAATTATTGCCAAACTTCCTTGTCTTCAACGTAGTCTTTTATCTTATAATATGCTTTTTTGATAAGGACACGTTTGATGTGTGATTTGAACTTTCCATAGCTAAGTTCAGTAACAGACTTTGGCAACTTGTTATAGAAGCGGATACTGTTTATAAGAAATGATTTACTAGTTTTAGTTAATCTAAATTTTGGTATTACAATTTCATTTTTACTACGCGTATTTATGTTATGGAAATCGCTTCTTATTTTGAAAAGGCCTAAATTTTTGCGAACATACAAAATACATTCAAAGATATAAAGAGAGGGAAGAGTCAGTATATCAATTTCTGTAAATTTGTTTCTAAGAGACTCGCGAGGCCCCATTTTATAGATTGCGCGGATTGCCCTCTTTTGCAAAATGAAAACTGAATCTACGTCAGCTGCAGAACCCCACAGTAGAACGCCATAAGACATAATACTGTGGAAATAAGCAAAGTATACTAATCGAGCTGTACCTATATCGGTCAACTGCCTAATTTTTCTTACTGCATATGCAGCTGAACTTAATCTACCTGACATAGCTCTAATGTGGGGACCCCACTGCAGTTTCGAATCTAGAGTAATTCCTAAAAATACAGTTTCCGAAATAGCATCTAGTTTCTTGCCATCAAGTTTTAAATTTAAATCTACTTGGGGAACATTTGGCAATGAGAACCTAATACATTTCGTTTTGTTCGCATTCAGTAAGAGATTATTAGCTGCAAACCATTTCGAAAGAATAGCTAGACTATCGTTAACATGTAAGAAATCCCTGTCTTTTCTATCTATTTTAAAAATAAGTGAAGTGTCATCAGCGAACAAAATTATATCCGAGAACTTAGCTATCATGTAAGGAAGGTCATTTATGTAAACTAAAAATAAGAAAGGGCCAAGAATTGAACCTTGCGGCACGCCCATCTTAACAAGAGACCCCAAGGACGTAGCCCCGCCAACGTTTACTTTTTGCTGTCTGTTTGATAAATAGGAAAGAACAAGATCGGCAGCTTGTCCACGAATTCCGTAGTGGTGTAATTTACAGATCAGTGTATTGTGGTCAACGCAGTCGAACGCTTTTGAGAGGTCACAGAAAATGCCAATTGCATCCTGGGACTGCTCCCAGGATTCTAATATGTGACTGATAAGTTTTACTCCCGCGTCACTCGTTGACTTACCTTTCGTGAAACCAAACTGTCGACTATGTAAAATTCCATTTGAGTTGAAATGAGCCAACATCTGGTCCAGCATGATTTTTTCATAAATTTTACTCAATGCTGGTAACACAGATATAGGTCTATAATTAGAAGGATCAGTTTTACTACCCGATTTGAAAATTGGTACTACTTTACTATGTTTCATTAAATCAGGAAACGTACCGCGGTCTAAACATTGATTAAATATACCTGTCAAGACAGGAGCAATGGTGTCGATGATATTTTCAAG
The DNA here is from genome assembly GCA_947507805.1 of Aporophyla nigra. Taxonomy (NCBI): domain Eukaryota; kingdom Metazoa; phylum Arthropoda; class Insecta; order Lepidoptera; family Noctuidae; genus Aporophyla; species Aporophyla nigra. The sequence continues at coordinate 47,158 of OX382296.1, read as the reverse complement.
AACTTTAACCGAAATACCCCATAAGTCTTCTGTGTTTTTTATGTTAAGACTTTTAAATGTTGTTTTAATTGTGGCAATAGAAATGGGTTTGAATTCAAAACTAGGAATGTCCTTGTTGAAGTTTTCTTTAAGAAGAGATTCAGCTAATATAGATGATGAGGGGAGAGATTTCGTAACTTCTATTGGAATGTTAGTAAAGAAATTTTCAAGGGTCTCAGCAACTTTTAACTTATCTGAAATAGTTTTATTATCAATTTTTAGAGTCAACTCATTCTGATCTCGCTGTTTTGTGTTTCCAGTTTCTTTATTAATTATCTCCCAGACAGCTTTTATTTTATTGTTTGAAATACTAATTTTGTTACTTATCAATTTAGATTTAGCTTGAGCGCAGACTCTTTTGAATATCTTAGAATAGTTTCTTACATAATTATGAAGGGCTTGATCAGAAGTCAATGATTTTTCGTGATACAAATTATATAAAATATCTCTGCTTTTTCTAATGCCAGCAGTAGCCCACTCACTAAATTTTGGTTTAATATTGATTGAAACTTTTTTTACAGGACATGCTTTATTGAATTCTTGGCATACTGTAGAAAAAAAAGTGCCGTAGTTAATATTTGGGTCTTGTGAATCAAAACTTTCTGCTGAGAGATTCCTAAGAACATTATTATTAAACATTTTCAATTTATTTTTAGTCAGGGGTCTAAGTTCAATGGTTTTATTTAAGTGTAACTTTTTGTCTAAGTCAAACGATACAAGCTGACCGGTATGGTCAGACCTAACGCCACTAATTATGGACGACTCTTTTATTTTACAATTGGTAAATACATTATCTATGCATGAGGCTGTGGTTGGTGTTATTCTTGTCGGTTCATTAAATATGCATTTTAAATTGAATGATTTAAACAATGAGATAAGCTTACATTTTTCCGGTGAATTAACTAACAGATCAATATTTAGGTCACCACAAGCGAAAATTAATTTATTATCTTCAAAAAGTTTGCCTAATATTCCTTCCATAATGATCAAAAATGATGACAAGTTTGAGGCTGGTGGCCTATAAATACATAAGAAAGTATGGCCTTCAACCTCTGCACATGCTACCTCACATAAGCGATCAACAGAGCAAGCAGTAATATCCTTTCTCCGATGAGGACAACCTCGCTTGCTCCTGACAACTTCACTGCCATTACTATGGCCCCAAAATGGTTCATTAGTGCCTCGTCTACCGTGAGACGGTAACATCGGTCTTGTGTTCTGAACCCGTTGGCTAAGATTGAGGCCATAGTGCGCACCTTTGCCTTGACTCGATCTCCTAAGCGATGCGCAAGCTTCTCTCTGAGATCTTTGGCAGCTTCGGTCGTCGTGGTGGCTACGACATCTTTCTCCTCATCGAAGTGTTTCACCACCCAGGTTGTCTTGCCACAACCCGGGACTCCGTTAACCCACTCGATATTGGGTACCGCCCAACTTTCCTTCGAAGCTGGTGTGTCCGAAGTCCCTAAAATGGACTGTGCCATTTCAAGGATCTTATCGTCCAGCATGATTTTGGTACATTTGGCGGTAACCACTATCGGGTCGTCGTTAGGCACGTTGAATTTGGGTTTGCCTGAGCACTCCGTTTCCTCCTCGTCCAGGGCCACAAAACCACTCTTCGCGCTGTAGGCTGCCATGTACGAGCCCGTCATTTCTCCTTTGATGACCTGAGAATTGACGTTGTCGTACACTGCTGCCTCTGCTTCCTTGAGTAATACTCTTAACAGACCTTCTGTGTCTCTCTGGAAGGTCTGTAAGATCTTGCCGCATGTCCTGAGATTGACCTCTCTAGTCGCTCTCACGATTGCAACATACTCATGGAAGGCGCTCTTTACGTGGTCCGTGGTGCCCGAGTCTACTGCGAGGGTCGGCGGGCTGACTTGCCCTTTGTCGGCTCTGGTAGGCACTGGCTTTTGCGGTGATGGTTTTTTGGGGTTCTTCTGGAAGAACCTCTCCACTGCTGCTTCCAGTTTGTGCGATGGTGATGCATTACTGGTGCTTGGGAGCAGTGCACTGAGGAAAGTGCCGATGGCTTTCAGGCGACTCCTCGACTTAGCCTGGTCTTCAGGGCTAATAGTCTTGCTCTGCTCCTTTGCAGCTTTTTCGGCGGCTGCCTTCTGCTGGGCCCTCTCGGAACCGCTTTGAGTAGTCGGGCTTGTTGTGGGGCTCGTCGTCTTGGCTGTTGGTTGTCTGGGGGCTTTGAGGAAACTCAGGGATTCCCCTCTGTCCTCGTAGACAACGACCTCGTGTTGTTCTGAGGCCTTTAGACAGCCGAAACGGTCTACGACGTTACCTCTCTCTCCTCCGACTATCATTGCGTCGACACTTATTGTGCGGGTTGAGACTGCCGTATGCTCCCCTGCCTCCCTGATCCTCTGAAGCAACGCGTTTGCCTGAGCGAATGGAGTCTCCTCTCCCCACTCGAATAATGCGATCGTCTTTCCTTTAGATCGCAATAAACGGCATCGGTGAGTGGCTACTTCCACTTGAGGCAGTGCAGCATACTTGCTGCCCATCATGGTAGTTTTCGCGGTGCTTCCGTTGATCAAGGCGGCAAACTGATTCCTTGTCATCAGTTTCTCAGCTGCAGGGGCCCACGCACTCGCTGCATACATCACGATAGGCTCTATCACCGACACGTATATCGTCCTAATTATCTCTCTGTTGAGACCCCAAGTCACCTTCGCCGCGCATGCCAGCTGCTTGTAGATGTCTGCAGCCTTTTTACAGGTTGCGGACACGTGCGCGTTGAAGGTGAGTTTAGAGTCTATTGTGAGACCTAGCAGCTTGACCTCTTCGACCAGGTTCAGCCGTGTGCCCGACATGTGGAGTACCGGAATGTCGTACTTAAGCTTCTTCGTTAACACCATCGCATTGGTCTTGTGCGCGGCGAAACGTAGCTTATTTTGGACGCCCCATTCCGATACTATGTCTAGCGTGTCGTTGGCTGACTGCTGCAGGGGACCGGCTGTAAAGTCCGAGAAAACTAGGACAACGTCGTCTGCGAAGGCTTGGCAGTACACCCCCATTCTGGCCATCTTGTGTAAAAGCGAATCTAGGATAAGGTTCCAGAACGTCGGTCCGGCAATTGAGCCCTGGACGCATCCTTTCGTGGTACCCTTCTCACTAGTCGCTCTGGCGTAGTTGACCCTGATGTTCCGGTCTTCCAGGTATGAGGTGACGAGAGCGTAGATGTTTTTCGGACAGTGTTTGACCACCATCTGCCTTTTGAGTGCTGGCCACCACGCATTATCGAAGGCTCCCTCTATGTCCAATGATATCAAAAGCACGATCTTTTTGGCTTTGATTTCGGCACGGATATGTCCCATTAGGGCATAGAGGGCGTCCTCGGTTCCGCGTTGCGGCATGAAACCGTACTGGTTTGTGTTCAGTGTCGGGAGGAAGTGCCACTGGAGTCTGCCTACTAGGAGTTTCTCGACGATTTTTCCTAGTACCGAGAGCAGACCTATTGGCCTGTACGACTTTGGGCTGGTGTAGTCGTCCTTGCCTGGCTTGCGGAGAATGCACACGTGGGCGACCTTCCACTGCTTCGGGAAGTGGGACAGCGACAAACACCTGTTGGCTATCGCTAAGAACACTTCCCTATTGCAGTTTATTGCCGCTGTGCAGATGTCTGCCGTTAATCCATCGGGACCGGGAGCTTTTTTCGGATTTTGGTTCTGAAGAACCATTTCCAGCTCCGCGGCCGTGAAGGGTGGATCGTCAGCAGACAGACCTCGGGGGTTTTCCTTCTCCGCTAGCCTCCTCAGAGCGGTGTGGTATGGCTGTTCGGCATCCGTTGAGTCATCGGGGTAGAAGGTTTTTGCCAGAAGATCCGCGGATTGCTCTGGGCTGAGCGTCTCTCCTGCGGTGTTTCTCAGGAGGGTGTCGTCCTGTCTTCTGGCTGTCTTCCTAAGTACCCTGTAGATGCCGTCCCACATGCTCTCTCGGTCCTGCTTCGAGCAGAACTCCTTCCAGTTGGCTGTGGCTGCTTCCATTGCTGCTGTGGTGTACGCTTGTTTGGCCAGTACGTATTCTTGGATGGTGAAGTGTCTCCGGCTTGCGGCTGCATTTCGGATCCTTCTCTTTTTCGTCATCGCGTCTTTTTTGAGACGATCTAGAGAAGGGCTCCACCATGGGGGCTTGGCGTTCAGTTTAGGCGATCCCAGTTTTGGGATCGCGTCCTCGCATGAGCGGTGGATGTTTAGTGTGTACTCTGTGATGAGTGACTCCAATTCCTCTGGGTTCGAGACGCTCGAGACTCTGACTGGTGTGATGTCATTTTCTGCTAAGCTGGTCTTGAAGTGCGTGCTGAAGTCGGACCACTTTGCCTTCTTGGTGTTGTAGATGCGCGTCGAGATCGGCCTAATTGGTTCTAAGGCCTTTTCTAAACGCATGGAGAAGGTTATCGCGTTGTGGTCTGAAGTTGTTAGGCTCCTTTCTACACGCCAGTCCTCAACCTTGCCTAGCAGTGACAGGCTGCATACCGTCACATCGACGATGCTTGTGCACCACCTGTCTCCCCTATAGGTCTCGAACGTCGGAGTTTGTCCTGTATTGAGGATGTGGAGATCCCGCTCATTGAGGAACGAGTTGTACGCCGCTCCGCGATGGTTTTCGGAAACACTTCCCCACCACTGGCTCCAGGCGTTTACGTCTCCTCCCACCAGGATGTTGTTTGTGTGTAATTTTTGTATTGTGTTGTGTGTTTTTGAGAGGTATGGTTCGATGTCCTGGTCACCTTCAAAATAGACCGATAGTACCCCAAAGCTGACCTGGCCCGCCTTCAGCAAAACGGCCGCGACATTCTCGGTCACAAGCTGGGGGTCGTGGATGACCTCCAGGTTGTGCCCGAAAATAACGATAGCGGCTTTTACTGGTTTCTGGCGGTTCAGGCTACACTGGATGACTCGCGTGCCGGGGCTTTGTTTCATCACACCTGTTCTTCCTACATAGGGCTCTTGAACAAGTGCTACTGAAACTCCCTTTGCCTGCGCCGCCAGGTGCAGTTCTTCTGTGGCCAGCTTGGAGCGCTGAAGATTTACCTGGATGAACGGCAATCTTGCTATCGGTCTTGTTGTGTTTTGAGAGGTGACTGGTTGGTTGGTGTGTGTGGTGTCTTGGTCGCCCTTAGCAATAGGAAACGCGCGACCTTGCTATGCCATCCCATTTTTGGCGTTCCTGGCAGTCTTCGCTGAACGCTGTGTGTGCCAGGTCACTGCCCGTCCCGTGTGCCACTTTGCAGTTGATGCAGGTGGGCTGTTTGCCTTCAGCTCGAGTAAGGCAGTCCCTCACATTGTGTGCACCGCTGCAGTAACTGCACGCTTCTTTTCCAGCCTTGCATATGGACTTGTTGTGTCCGTATGCAAGGCATTTTGTGCATTGGACTAGTGGGGACTGGTCCTCAATCGAGCATCGCTTGATGCCCACGTGAACTTTTTGGGCCTGCGTGTAGCTTTTCCAGAGCTCCGGGGAGAGCTCCAGAACGGGGTGGCATTCATGCGGGTTCCTCGCGCGCTTCCTATAGCGCACCTTTAGGGTCTGTCCATCGACAGCGACGTCCTGCAGAAGATGCTTATTCTGCGCCCTAAGGAGATCGACGATCTCCCCGTCGCTGTAGCTGGACAGCACCCCCTTGATGCAGACGAGAGGGTTTTGGGGTTTCGGCTCCTGGACTTTGAGCCCTGCGTTGGTCTTGAATTGGTCCTTAACTTTTATAAGGTCCGACTTACTCGCGCACCTGAGGACCACTTTCTGGTTGCGCGCCTTTCGGACTGTGTCGACACGGGCTCCACTTGTTTTTAGGTCCAGGGCGGTCCTGATCCTCTCGATCACGTTATCTCCAGTGTGCTGGGGATTCGTGGACGAGACAATCAGGGTGTGGTTGGGTTGTGTGGGTGGCTTAGGGGGTTTTGGAGTGCTAGTGACCTGGGCAAAGGTTTTGGGGCCCTGCTGTTGCTGAAGCGGCCTCTCCGCTTTACCCAGGTCCGCCACCCCCTTCTCAATATTTTGGAGGCTCTTCTTCACCTCCCCGACTGCCAGTTCCGCCTCCAGATTCAGCGCCGAAGGCGCCTGGATTGGCGGTTCTTTGTCGCGCAGTACGCGGAGGTCCGCTGAGACGAGCTCCAGCCTTTCAGTTATGGGTTGCAGGTGTTTGGTGATGTTGATTGGTGGGTGTGGTGGTGGTGGTGGGGAGGTTACAGGCCTGTTGGCGATGGCTTGTAGCTGTTTCTGTAGTGAGGCCACGGCCTCATCAAATCTGATGGTAGTGAGGAGGCCTGTCTCCCGGCTACTAGGGACCGACTCGGTGTTTTTTGGGTGGGCGAGGTCCTCCTTGAGTCTCTCGAGCACCTTCCGGAGCACGTCCAGCTGGTTGGAGATACTGGCCATGTTTGTGTCGAGGCGTGAAAGCCCGGCCCCCACTGGATCGCACTTGGGATCCCCCGGGGCTCTTGTGCTCTCTGACCTCGTCTTTTCGTGCTCGCTGATGTTCTTGAGGGCTGCTGCGGCGACCTCGTCTTTTATTTCTTTAATGCCTTTGAAGGCATCAAGAGTCTCGTGTCCGAGCCATTCTCGGATCCCTTTCGCCTCTTTATGAGTTTCGGAGACGTCCGTACGCATGAGGGAGAGCTCCACCTTCAAGTTCATTAGATCTCGGGTATGAGCTCTCTCGACCCGCAAAAGCTCTTTTGCGTGTCGAGAGCGCTCCTTCTCAAGATTGAACTTGTGCCGAGCCCTCGAGTCCGCCAGCGACAGAGCTGTCTCATAGAGGCCTTGTAAACACTCATGGGCCGTGGCCTTGCACTCCCGCTTCATGTTACCGGCGGCTTCCAGGGCATCCTTTCCCCTCTGGAGAAGGTCGTTGGCCTCTCTGGTGGCCAGGTCCATTTCTACGCCTGTGCCCCTTCTCGGTGTTCTGTAGAGGAGGCTCGGCCGTCCGCTCTCGGAACGGTCGGCTTGGCTGATGGATGACGCCACCGAGCTCTCCTCGTCCGAGATGATCCGGCGGGGTGGGGAGATGCCGCATTGCTCCCAGTTTATAACGATTTCTGAAACTCTGCTGCGGCGTTCTGCAGACAGAGTCTCAGATAGTGGTGGTGTGCACCTCGGTACGTCCGGCTCCGACGATGCCTTTGGTGCCTGTGTCGGCTGTGGCTTCTGCGATGTACGCGCCGACTTCTCTGACACCACCGACTTGGCCGTATTTGTTAACACCTTTTCGCGTAGGGATTTTGGGGGTTTCGCGGCCTCCGTGGTCATTTTGCGGGAGGTGGATTGCTGTTTTGATGACATTTTGTGTTACGATTTTATGATACTTGTGTATGCCTGTGTACGATAACTTAATCTAAATACTTAAACTAAAGATGGACTCACGGATGCTCCGCTGGTGGTCTGCGTCTGCTGTCCGATGAGGAGCCCGATAACTGCGGGACTCGATATTCTGAGTCCGTATGGCGCACTGGTGGTGGTCTTCAGTGGGATTCTGCGGTGGTCAGGTCACTACGTGTGTGGGGATGCCGAAATTCGGGATTCTGTTGGGGCCAAGTTATAGAACTTTTCCTGCCCTTTCAAATGAGCCCAAACTCGGCTTTCTAGCTCCTACGGGAGCAAAGTTAGGTCGCGGGGGGGTGAGGTAGCCCTGAGGGGGGAGGGGAGGGGAGGTTTCACGGGGAGACGTTTGAGGGGGGAGGGGGTGAGGGGGGGGGGTCGGGGGGGGGGGAGGTTTCGTGGGGAGACGATTTGGGGGAGGGGGTGAGGGAGGGGGGAAGGGTAGGTAAATGATGGGTTTGGGGGGGGGTTGCGGATTTTCGGGGATGAGGGGCCCCTTGGTGCCTCAGGCAAAGTCCAGAAATCCCAAGTCGATTGAGCCCAAACTCGGGGGGGGTGGGACTAAGGGTTCAGGAGTTCCCTCGGGGCTTACCTGGTGGTGAGCCGTGGAGTCGTCACACTGGTTGCTGGTCTGCAAGCGGAATCCTCGGCCGGCTTCGGAGTCTCCAGTAAGGGCTAGGATCGTTCGGTTTGCGTCACGCCTCGTGGTTTAGAAACACGTGTGGCCGAAGTGAGGTTATTTTGTCACCGAAAACCACGTGTTTTGGCGATTTTCGCACCTTAATAACTCCTAGGCCCGTGCTCCGATCTTGCTGGACGATATGTCGCTGGATAGGTCTCCGCCGCGTTTCTCAGGGTTATTGTAGGTAGAACGACTCCACTAACCTTGGCTGATTTATTCACCGCTAAAGTTCCTGGGGTCCTGCTCTGCAACCCGCTGAGGTAGACACTTGCCCACACTAATCCTGGTGAATCAACACTACAGAATTCCACTGATAACTTTTTCACGCCCGTAACTCAACTCGTCTATTTTAGGGGATTTTTTTACGCGGAGCTGATGTTTATCGTGCGATGTATTATCGGTTACTTATATATGCGGTTAGGTTAGGTTAGGTTAGGTTAGGTTTTTTTTTTTTTTTTTTTTTTATGGTGAGTTTTTTACCGCGGACATGGTGGTCCGCGCCCTTGTTTACAATATAAATTGTTTATTGGTTTTTTGATATAGTTACAATTATTTGACTCCTACTCCGGACACTTAAATCTAGGTTATTTCTGAACTTAAATCTACGTGAGTCCATCTCATACATATTTTTTTTTTTTTTTTTTTTTTTTTTTTTTTTTTTACTATGTATAATTTTTTATAAACATGCACATGCTGTTATTTTTATATATATGTATATATATTTTTTTTTTTTTTATTTTTTTTTTTTTATACTATAATATTACATTTTTACACAGGCATTATTTTGATGTAAGATTTATTCTGTTGACATACTTTTATTGACAATTTGTGGTTTTTTATGTTATACTATTTCATTTTAAGTTACTACACTTTTCGGGAAAGACTGCATGGCAGTGTGAACCGACCAGCCCCACCGACGGCTTCCGTTCACGGAAATGACGTACGCATCCGCGCCGCTTAGCTCAACCATTTTTGAGGGAACTTAACGACCGGATACGCAGCGCCACCATCGGCTAGACAGTTATGTGAGTATGACAGATTCACTCTGCCACGCAGTTTTACAATTTGGTTTTATGGTGAGTGTTAGTGTGAGTGATTCTAGGTGGGTTTGTTTGGGTTTGGAATTTGGGTGGGACTTGTTAGTTGTATGGTTAGGTGTTAATTCGGTATCTGCTGACCAGGGACTTCGCTAACCGGAGCAAGGCTTCCATGACGACTACGTCTCGATGCTGCATGGCCGTCTTCAAGTTGTAGTCGATGACGGCTTTAGTCGGCGCATCCATAGCTCTTTTCGCGAAACGGCCTATGGCGTCGTCGGCGTCGTCGGAGTAATAGACGCAACTGACAGTGTGTCTCGACACCGCCACTACCGCATGGGAGATGCTGTCATGGATTTGGAGCCTCCTGGACTTGGTGTTGATGATGATTACGCTGTCGTAGGTCAACCCCTGAGCCTCGTGTATGGTCAAGGTACGCGACCCTTCGCCGGACCCGTATCCCTGGTTCATAAGAGAGGCTTTCTCCTCCTGCGTATGAACCAAGAACAGGGTGTTTTGGGCAGTTTTGGGTATCTGCGCTCCTGTATAACCTTCCACCCTCAGGGAGTGGACCCGCGACAGCGTCGACTTGGAGGAGTATATACCGGAGTATATCTCGCTCAGTGCAAGAGCCACATCCATCGGGTTGCGGTGTGTGCAAAGCAGCTCCCGGGTGATGCCAGCCACCAGGTTTGGACGGGTATACCTAAGAGCGAATAGGTTCTCTCTATCCAAATATGGAAGCTGGTTCACGTCTCCGATGAGGACAACCTCGCTTGCTCCTGACAACTTCACTGCCATTACTATGGCCCCAAAATGGTTCATTAGTGCCTCGTCTACCGTGAGACGGTAACATCGGTCTTGTGTTCTGAACCCGTTGGCTAAGATTGAGGCCATAGTGCGCACCTTTGTCTTGACCTGATCTCCTAAGCGATGCGCAAGCTTCACTCTGAGATCTTTGGCAGCTTCGGTCGTCGTGGTGGCTACGACATCTTTCTCCTCATCGAAGTGTTTCACCACCCAGGTTGTCTTGCCACAACCCGGGACTCCGTTAACCCACTCGATATTGGGTACCGCCCAACTTTCCTTCGATGCTGGTGTGTCCGAAGTCCCTAAAATGGACTGTGCCATTTCAAGGATCTTATCGTCCAGCATGATTTTGGTACATTTGGCGGTAACCACTATCGGGTCGTCGTTTGGCACGTTGAATTTGAGTTTGCCTGAGCGCTCCGTTTCCTCCTCGTCCAGGGCCACAAAACCACTCTTCGCGCTGTAGGCTGCCATGTACGAACCCGTCATTTCTCCTTTGATGACCTGAGAAGTGACGTTGTCGTACACTGCTGCCTCTGCTTCCTTGAGCAATACTCTTAACAGTCCTTCTGTGTCTCTCTGGAAGGTCTGTAAGATCTTGCCGCATGTCCTGAGATTGACCTCTCTAGTCGCTCTCACGATTGCAACATACTCAAGGAAGGCGCTCTTTACGTGATCCGTGGTGCCCGAGTTTACTGCGAGGGTCGGCGGGCTGACTTGCCCTTTGTCGGCTCTGGTAGGCACTGGCTTTTGCGGTGATGGTTTTTTGGGGTTCTTCTGGAAGAACCTCTCCACTGCTGCTTCCAGTTTGTGCGATGGTGATGCATTACTGGTGCTTGGGAGCAGTGCACTGAGGAAAGTGCCGATGGCTTTCAGGCGACTCCTCGACTTAGCCTGATCTTCAGGGCTAATAGTCTTGCTCTGCTCCTTTGCAGCTTTTTCGGCGGCTACCTTCTGCTGGGCCCTCTCGGAACCGCTTTGAGTAGTCGGGCTTGTTTTGGGGCTCGTCGTCATGGCTGTTGGTTGTCTGGGGGCTTTGAGGAAACTCAGGGATTCCCCTCTGTCCTCGTAGACAACGACCTCGTGTTGTTCTGAGGCCTTTAGACAGCCGAAACGGTCTACGACGTTACCTCTCTCTCCTCCGACTATCATTGCGTCGACACTTATTGTGCGGGTTGTGACTGCCGTATGCTCCCCTGCCTCCCTGATCCTCTGAAGCAACGCGTTTGCCTGAGCGAATGGAGTCTCCTCTCCCCACTCGAATAATGCGATCGTCTTTCCTTTAGATCGCAATAAACGGCATCGGTGAGTGGCTACTTCCACTTGAGGCAGTGCAGCATACTTGCTGCCCATCATGGTGGTTTTTGCGGTGCTTCCGTTGATCAAGGCGGCAAGGCCTGGTGATATTGGTATACGGGCCCTAGCTCGGCTTGAGCCTATGCAGAAGCTTATGCCTAACCTTTCGCCTTCCCTGTTCATAAATAGGGGGACGCCTCGCAGCCTGACGCCGGGGACTCCGTCTCCTCCACATGCCAGGAATTGCGTGATGGGCATGATGTTTGGGGCTGGATGTAGGCTGGCCTCTGGCACTGATGCTGCCGCTGGTGTTGTTTGTTGGTTGGTGTAAGTGCGTGTAGTTTGTGTTGTGGTGAGTGATATTCCTGTTGTGTTTTGTGTGTTTGTCGTTGTTGCTTGTGTAGTGATTGTTGTGGTTGCTGTAGTGGTTGTGGTTGTCGTGGTTGTTGTTGGTGTGGTAGTGACAGGTGGTAGTCGGTTTCGACTATGCAAGGTTGTGTCCGTTTTGTTGGCCCCTGCTGCTACAGTGGCGACTTTACTCGCGAATGCCAAGAATGGTTTCCTGGTGGCCGGTCTCCCCATGATGGTTTGGAGTGTGGACTGGCTTAGCTGGATTTCGATCTTCACTTCCAGCTCCATTCTTTCGTGACTAAACCTTGGGCATTCGAAGAGCAGGTGCCAGAATGTTTCTTCACAGCTAGGGTCACAGACGCACGAGGGACTATCTTTGAGATGGAAGCGGTGGAGGTACGCTGAGAATCCTCCGTGTCCTGTTAGGATTTGTACATGGACCGGTGAGAGAGCTGTTTCTCTGAGTGTTCTTTTCGCCGCTAGGACGTCTGGGAAGAACACTTTTGTGACCGCTCCTGTACTCGAGGACTCGTATCGCGCCTGCCACTTTCTGATAGTCCCCTCCCGTATTTTCCTCCTCACGAACGATACGGGGACCTTGTTATAGTCTGCTGTCTCTTTGGTTAGGGCTGCATCCTTGGCTAGCTCGTCCGCTCTTTCATTCCCGGCGGTTCCCACGTGGGCCCTGAGCCAAAAGAGCTTCACTTCTCTGCCCTCCTCTCGGATCTTGCGGACGCATCTCTTGATTTGGAGTGCCAGGTGGTGAGTGACAGACGGACTCCTCAGCAAATCAAGTGACGACCTAGAGTCACTTAAGATGCTTACGGATGTCTCTCCAGACTCTCTTGCCATCCTGACAGCTCTGAAGAGAGCGTACATTTCCGATTGGAAGACTGTGTTGTGAGGCTCCAGGCCGAAGGTGCTGAACTTGGACTCCTTTCCGTTTTCCCACCAGGTCAGGGCAGCTCCGACCTTCCCCTCTATCTTGCTGCCGTCGGTGTATATTTGGGGACCGATTACTTGGTGGGTTTCCAGGGTTTCGGGAGTCAAGTCTTCTAGGCGTGCATACTCTGTTGTTGTGAGTAGCGCTGGGTGGGGATTTTGGGAGTGGTGCACGTTGCACTCCAGCTCACGACCCGGCGGTATGAACTCTAGGGAATGGCCCTTTTTGATCTTGAAAAGGGTTGCGGCCTCGATTACCCGGAGATCTAGGGGGAGTTGGCCTGACAGGATAAGTGCCGATGTCAGAGACACCGTGCGGTATGCTTTGCAGATCTTCTGCGCAAAACCTCTCTGCAGTGAGTCAAACTGATTCCTTGTCATCAGTTTTTCAGCTGCAGGGGCCCACGCACTCGCTGCATACATCACGATAGGCTCTATCACCGACACGTATATCGTCCTAATTATCTCTCTGTTGAGACCCCAAGTCACCTTCGCCGCGCATGCCAGCTGCTTGTAGATGTCTGCAGCCTTTTTACAGGTTGCGGACACGTGCGCGTTGAAGGTGAGTTTGGAGTCTATTGTGAGACCTAGCAGCTTGACCTCTTCGACCAGGTTCAGCCGCGTACCCGACATGTGGAGTACCGGAATGTCGTACTTAAGCTTCTTCGTTAACACCATCGCATTGGTCTTGTGCGCGGCGAAACGTAGCTTATTTTGGACGCCCCATTCCGATACTATGTCTAGCGTGTCGTTGGCTGACTGCTGCAGGGGACCGGCTGTAAAGTCCGAGAAAACTAGGACAACGTCGTCTGCGAAGGCTTGGCAGTACACCCCCATTCTGGCCATCTTGTGTAAAAGCGAATCTAGGATAAGGTTCCAGAACGTCGGTCCGGCAATTGAGCCCTGGACGCATCCTTTCGTGGTACCCTTCTCACTAGTCGCTCTGGCGTAGTTGACCCTGATGTTCCGGTCTTCCAGGTATGAGGTGACGAGAGCGTAGATGTTTTTCGGACAGTGTTTGACCACCATCTGCCTTTTGAGTGCTGGCCACCACGCATTATCGAAGGCTCCCTCTATGTCCAATGATATCAAAAGCACGATCTTTTTGGCTTTGATTTCGGCACGGATATGTCCCATTAGGGCATAGAGGGCGTCCTCGGTTCCGCGTTGCGGCATGAAACCGTACTGGTTTGTGTTCAGTGTCGGGAGGAAGTGCCACTGGAGTCTGCCTACTAGGAGTTTCTCGACGATTTTTCCTAGGACCGAGAGCAGACCTATTGGCCTGTACGACTTTGGGCTGGTGTAGTCGTCCTTGCCTGGCTTGCGGAGAATGCACACGTGGGCGACCTTCCACTGCTTCGGGAAGTGGGACAGCGACAAACATCTGTTGGCTATCGCTAAGAACACTTCCCTATTGCAGTTTATTGCCGCTGTGCAGATGTCTGCCGTTAATCCATCGGGACCGGGAGCTTTTTTCGGATTTTGGTTCTGAAGAACCATTTCCAACTCCGCGGCCGTGAAGGGTGGATCATCAGCAGACAGACCTCGGGGGTTTTCCTTCTCCGCTAGCCTCCTCAGAGCGGTGTGGTATGGCTGTTCGGCATCCGTTGAGTCATCGGGGTAGAAGGTTTTTGCCAGAAGATCCGCGGATTGCTCTGGGCTGAGCGTCTCTCCTGCGGTGTTTCTCAGGAGGGTGTCGTCCTGTCTTCTGGCTGTCTTCCTAAGTACCCTGTAGATGCCGTCCCACATGCTCTCTCGGTCCTGCTTCGAGCAGAACTCCTTCCAGTTGGCTGTGGCTGCTTCCATTGCTGCTGTGGTGTACGCTTGTTTGGCCAGTACGTATTCTTGGATGGTGAAGTGTCTCCGGCTTGCGGCTGCATTTCGGATCCTTCTCTTTTTCGTCATCGCGTCTTTTTTGAGACGATCTAGAGAAGGGCTCCACCATGGGGGCTTGGCGTTCAGTTTAGGCGACCCCAGTTTTGGGATCGCGTCCTCGCATGAGCGGTGGATGTTAGTTGTGTACTCTGTGATGAGTGACTCCAATTCCTCTGGGTTCGAGACGCTCGAGACTCTGACTGGTGAGATGTCATTTTCTGCTAAGCTGGTCTTGAAGTGCGTGCTGAAGTCGGACCACTTTGCCTTCTTGGTGTTGTAGATGCGCGTCGAGATCGGCCTAATTGGTTCTAAGGCCTTTTCTAAACGCATGGAGAAGGTTATCGCATTGTGGTCTGAAGTTGTTAGGCTCCTTTCTACACGCCAGTCCTCAACCTTGCCTAGCAGTGACAGGCTGCATACCGTCACATCGACGATGCTTGTGCACCACCTGTCTCCTCTATAGGTCTCGAACGTCGGAGTTTGTCCTGTATTGAGGATGTGGAGATCCCGCTCATTGAGGAACGAGTTGTACGCCGCTCCGCGATGGTTTTCGGAAACACTTCCCCACCACTGGCTCCAGGCGTTTACGTCTCCTCCCACCAGGATGTTGTTTGTGTGTAATTTTTGGATTGTGTTGTGTGTATCTGAAAGGTATGGTTCGATGTCCTGGTCACCTTCAAAATAGACCGATAGTACCCCAAAGCTGACCTGGCCCGCCTTCAGCAAAACGGCCGCGACATTCTCGGTCACAAGCTGGGGGTCGTGGATGACCTCCAGGTTGTGCCCGAAAATAACGATAGCGGCTTTTACTGGTTTCTGGCGGTTCAGGCTACACTGGATGACTCGCGTGCCGGGGCTTTGTTTCATCACACCTGTTCTTCCTACATAGGGCTCTTGAACAAGTGCTACTGAAACTCCCTTTGCCTGCGCCGCCAGGTGCAGTTCTTCTGTGGCCAGCTTGGAGCGCTGAAGATTTACCTGGATGAACGGCAATCTTGCTATCGGTCTTGTTGTGTTTTGAGAGGTGACTGGTTGGTTGGTGTGTGTGGTGTCTTGGTCGCCCTTAGCAATAGGAAACGCGCGACCTTGCTATGCCATCCCATTTTTGGCGTTCCTGGCAGTCTTCGCTGAACGCTGTGTGTGCCAGGTCGCTGCCCGTCCCGTGTGCCACTTTGCAGTTGATGCAGGTGGGCTGTTTGCCTTCAGCTCGAGTAAGGCAGTCCCTCACATTGTGTGCACCGCTGCAGTAACTGCACGCTTCTTTTCCAGCCTTGCATATGGACTTGTTGTGTCCGTATGCAAGGCATTTTGTGCATTGGACTAGTGGGGACTGGTCCTCAATCGAGCATCGCTTGATGCCCACGTGAACTTTTTGGGCCTGCGTGTAGCTTTTCCAGAGCTCCGGGGAGAGCTCCAGAACGGGGTGGCATTCATGCGGGTTCCTCGCGCGCTTCCTATAGCGCACCTTTAGGGTCTGTCCATCGACAGCGACGTCCTGCAGAAGATGCTTATTCTGCGCCCTAAGGAGATCGACGATCTCCCCGTCGCTGTAGCTGGACAGCACCCCCTTGATGCAGACGAGAGGGTTTTGGGGTTTCGGCTCCTGGACTTTGAGCCCTGCGTTGGTCTTGAATTGGTCCTTAACTTTTATAAGGTCCGACTTACTCGCGCACCTGAGGACCACTTTCTGGTTGCGCGCCTTTCGGACTGTGTCGACTCGGGCTCCACTTGTTTTTAGGTCCAGGGCGGTCCTGATCCTCTCGATCACGTTATCTCCAGTGTGCTGGGGATTCGTGGACGAGACAATCAGGGTGTGGTTGGGTTGTGTGGGTGGTTTAGGGGGTTTTGGAGTGCTAGTGACCTGGGCAAAGGTTTTGGGGCCCTGCTGTTGCTGAAGCGGCCTCTCCGCTTTACCCAGGTCCGCCACCCCCTTCTCAATATTTTGGAGGCTCTTCTTCACCTCCCCGACTGCCAGTTCCGCCTCCAGATTCAGCGCCGAAGGCGCCTGGATTGGCGGTTCTTTGTCGCGCAGTACGCGGAGGTCCGCTGAGACGAGCTCCAGCCTTTCAGTTATGGGTTGCAGGTGTTTGGTGATGTTGATTGGTGGGTGTGGTGGTGGTGGTGGGGAGGTTACAGGCCTGTTGGCGATGGCTTGTAGCTGTTTCTGTAGTGAGGCCACGGCCTCATCAAATCTGATGGTAGTGAGGAGGCCTGTCTCCCGGCTACTAGGGACCGACTCGGTGTTTTTTGGGTGGGCGAGGTCCTCCTTGAGTCTCTCGAGCACCTTCCGGAGCACGTCCAGCTGGTTGGAGATACTGGCCATGTTTGTGTCGAGGCGTGAAAGCCCGGCCCCCATTGGATCGCACTTGGGATCCCCCGGGGCTCTTGTGCTCTCTGACCTCGTCTTTTCGTGCTCGCTGATGTTCTTGAGGGCTGCTGCGGCGACCTCGTCTTTTATTTCTTTGATGCCTTTGAAGGCATCAAGAGTCTCGTGTCCGAGCCATTCTCGGATCCCTTTCGCCTCTTTATGAGTTTCGGAGACGTCCGTACGCATGAGGGAGAGCTCCACCTTCAAGTTCATTAGATCTCGGGTATGAGCTCTCTCGACCCGCAAAAGCTCCTTTGCGTGTCGAGAGCGCTCCTTCTCAAGATTGAACTTGTGCCGAGCCCTCGAGTCCGCCAGCGACAGAGCTGTCTCATAGAGGCCTTGTAAACACTCATGGGCCGTGGCCTTGCACTCCCGCTTCATGTTACCGGCGGCTTCCAGGGCATCCTTTCCCCTCTGGAGAAGGTCGTTGGCCTCTCTGGTGGCCAGGTCCATTTCTACGCCTGTGCCCCTTCTCGGTGTTCTGTAGAGGAGGCTCGGCCGTCCGCTCTCGGAACGGTCGGCTTGGCTGATGGATGACGCCACCGAGCTCTCCTCGTCCGAGATGATCCGGCGGGGTGGGGAGATGCCGCATTGCTCCCAGTTTATAACGATTTCTGAAACTCTGCTGCGGCGTTCTGCAGACAGAGTCTCAGATAGTGGTGGTGTGCACCTCGGTACGTCCGGCTCCGACGATGCCTTTGGTGCCTGTGTCGGCTGTGGCTTCTGCGATGGACGCGCCGACTTCTCTGACACCACCGACTTGGCCGTATTTGTTAAGACCTTTTCGCGTAGGGATTTTGGGGGTTTCGCGGCCTCCGTGGTCATTTTGCGGGAGGTGGATTGTTGTTTTGATGACATTTTGTGTTACGATTTTATGATACTTGTGTATGCCTGTGTACGATAACTTAATCTAAATACTTAAACTAAAGATGGACTCACGGATGCTCCGCTGGTGGTCTGCGTCTGCTGTCCGATGAGGAGCCCGATAATTGCGGGACTCGATATTCTGAGTCCGTATGGCGCACTGGTGGTGGTCTTCAGTGGGATTCTGCGGTGGTCAGGTCACTACGTGTGTGTGGATGCCGAAATTCGGGATTCTGTTGGGGCCAAGTTATAGGACTTTTCCTGCCCTTTCAAATGAGCCCAAACTCGGCTTTCTAGCTCCTACGGGAGCAAAGTTAGGTCGCGGGGGGGTGAGGTAGCCCTGAGGGGGGAGGGGAGGGGAGGTTTCACGGGGAGACGTTTGAGGGGGGGAGGGGGTGAGGGGGGGGGGGGGTCGGGGGGGGGAGGTTTCGTGGGGAGACGATTTGGGTGAGGGGGTGAGGGAGGGGGGAAGGGTAGGTAAATGATGGGTTTGGGGGGGGTTGCGGATTTTCGGGGATGAGGGGCCCCTTGGTGCCTCAGGCAAAGTCCAGAAATCCCAAGTCGATTGAGCCCAAACTCGGGGGGGGTGGGACTAAGGGTTCAGGAGTTCCCTCGGGGCTTACCTGGTGGTGAGCCGTGGAGTCGTCACACTGGTTGCTGGTCTGCAGGCGGAATCCTCGGCCGGCTTCGGAGTCTCCAGTAAGGGCTAGGATCGTTCGGTTTGCGTCACGCCTCGTGGTTTAGAAACACGTGTGGCCGAAGTGAGGTTATTTTGTCACCGAAAACCACGTGTTTTGGCGATTTTCGCACCTTAATAACTCCTAGGCCCGTGCTCCGATCTTGCTGGACGATATGTCGCTGGATAGGTCTCCGCCGCGTTTCTCAGAGTTATTGTAGGTAGAACGACTCCACTAACCTTGGCTGATTTATTCACCGCTAAAGTTCCTGGGGTCCTGCTCTGCAACCCGCTGAGGTAGACACTTGCCCACACTAATCCTGGTGAATCAACACTACAGAATTCCACTGATAACTTTTTCACGCCCGTAACTCAACGCGTCTATTTTATGGGAATTTTTTACGCGGAGCTGATGTTTATCGTGCGATGTATTATCGGTTACTGGGTTAGGTTAGGTTAGGTTAGGTTGGGGTGCGTGCAGAAAACCTCCTCGTGTGCCTTGACTGCTGCTCGTTCCTTTTGGATACGTCCGGGGGAAAGGGCAGCCGTTGGGCCGGTGCACTCTGGGTACAGCCAATATTCTCTCCATTTCGGAGACAATATTGACTGTGGCGAATTTCTGCGTGGGGGGGCGGAGCTTCATGCTCCTGGGTCGGTTCACCTGGACCGACCAACCGTCATCCACTCCTCCCTCTGCTTACAGAGGACAGGTTGTTTGGTGACGACGGCGGCGCTCGTTGTGCACTCACATGCCAACGGGCTAGCAGCGGGGGATCTGATCCTCCTGACTGCACCCGTCGAAATCGTAATCCGTGACGAGATCATGGTCATGTTTTATGACTTGGAACGGGACGAGGATCTTGGCTTAACCGCCCGGATCGCGAGGAAGATAACCTCTATAAAAAATTCCTCTAATACCAAGTTTTGGTGTGCGGCGAGGGTATGAATGGCTGAGGAGTAGTGTCATCTGTAACTTTAGTTACAGGTGGCGCATCAGTCACGAGCGCACCCCCAGCCAGGGTACCAGTGGACCCCCTGGTTGGGTTACAAATCTACACTTACCTAGGGACAGGGGGTGAACCTAGGCGGACTTTTTATATCCCCCACACTCGTGGGATTCATATGGAACCAAATAAAACAAATTCTTTGATGAAGGTGCCGATCGTTGTGGTCGAGCGTATGGGGTCAGGTGCGGCATCGGATACCGACGCCGCGTCCGACAGAATGAGTGTGGCGAGCGTGAGCTCGCAGCGCTCACGGAAGGAAGAGGGGGTGGCAAGGCGCCGCGGTAAGCGCTCGCCACGCTCCTCTAGCGAGGAGAGCCTGCCGGCACCTAAGGTGCCGACGGGCAGTAGTAGACGAGGTAGAGCAGTGGCTGGCCGAGCTGCTGTTCCTTCGGTGGAGCGCGACGAGCGGGGACGCTTCGCGTCTGTGTCTCGACCCGACACTCCGGCTCCAGTGGGAGCCGTAGAGGTGTTGGAGAGTGACCCGACCAGCGAGGGCTCCCTGCTCGGGCTTAATAAGGCGGAAGCCAATGCCGCAAAGCGGGCACAGCGCAGGGCTGTGGCAGAGGACGAAGTCAGCGAGCTGACTCGTCAGTTACAGGAGCGGCGCTCAGCCCGGATGGCTGCAGGAGGGGGTTTGTCGCGGGTGGCGCATTGCCGCCAGGTTATGGACGGCATGGATGTGATCCTGAAGGTTGCCACAAAATCCGGCAACCTGAAGGGCACATTCACGCGTGCCCTTAAGGAGGTGGCTGAGATCATGAAGGAGTCAGCTGAGGTCCACCTTAATGGTTCAGGCTCGGAGGAGACGGCGGAAATATGGGAGGAGGAGAAACGCCGTCTTCGATCCGAATTAGAGGACCTCAAGCGGGAGGTTGCCGTCCTGCGGGCAGCCCCGCGCACCGGTACATATCCGGTCCCGTCGCTGGCTCCACGGTCAGCCCCCTCATCGGCCCCTGCACTTGCGGATGCAGAGGTCGAGAAGATCGCTCGCATCTGCATGGTGCAGTGCGGGCAGATGGTGGGGGCTCGGCTAGAGGCCATAGAGCCGAGGCTCCTCCCAGCCGAAACCCTCCGCCCACCGCTCGCTGCGGACAAGCGGAGGAAGGAGGCAGTGGCCATGACTGAGCCCAGACAGTCAGGGAAGGGGACCAAAATGCCCGCAGTTGGGGCCGCAAAGCCCGCGGATGCGGCTAGAAAGCCCGCAAAGGCCGCGCCCACTTCCCAGGTGGCGGCATCTCCGAGTGCTCCCTCGGCGACTGCGTCCGGACCTTCTACGGAGGCCTGGACGACGGTCGTCAAAAGGAAGAAAAAGAAGAAGGCGGCACCGCCAGCTCCCGCAAGAGCACCGGCGCCAGCCAGAAGGAAGACCCAGGGGCCGCCTAGGGCGACAGCCCCACGCTCCGCGGCTGTGGTAATTACTCTGCAGCCGGGAGCTGTCGAGAGGGGCCTCTCTTATAAGGCGGTCCTTGCGGAGGCGAAGGCCAAGGTCGCATTCCCTGACCTTGGCACACCGTCCGGCTTCATTCTGAGGCCGGCCATTACAGGGGCGCGGCTGCTGCAGGTTTCCGGTGCCGGTAGCAGTGAAAAGGCGGACATCCTGGCCGCCAAACTAAAGGAGGTCCTCAACCCGGAGGACGTTCGGGTGTCCAGGCCCATGAAGACGAGCGAGTTGCGCGTCGACGGCCTGGACGACTCGACGACCCCGGCTGAGGTCGCGGCGGCCGTCGCCAGGGTCGGTGGGTGTCTGGCTGACGATGTCCGCACAGGCGAGATCCGCGCCGACTCTTCCGGGCTCGGCGCGATCTGGGTGAAGTGTCCGGTGGCGGCGGCCAATAAGGTCGCCGACGCTGGGCGTCTGTTGGTGGGGTGGGTTGCAGCGAGAGTCAAGCTGCTGCAACCCAGGGCTTTGCGGTGTTTCCGTTGCCTGGATATGGGGCATGTCCGGGCAAGGTGCACCGCAGAAATAGACCGCAGCGAGCAGTGTTATCGCTGCGGTCAGCCCGGCCACAAGGCCACCCAGTGCTCCGCCGCACCAAACTGCAGCCTTTGTGCTGCTGCAGGGAGGCCCGCTGGGCACAGAGCGGGTGGCAAAGCCTGTGGTGCGCCCACTAAAAAGGGCAAAAAGCGGAGGCGAAGAAGGGGTGCCAAGGCTGCCGGGGGCTCTTTGCCCCCCCCCTCAGCCTGGGTGCTCAACGGCCGACTCCCGGCCTAGGAATGGTGCTGTGGAGGGAATGGACTGCGTATAATGGCGCCTTACCATTTCCTCCAGGGCAATATCAACCACGCTGCCAGAGCTCAGGACCTCTTGCTCCAGAGCATGGCAGCGTGGTCGATCGACGTGGCTGTGGTCGCCGAGCCGTACTTTGTCCCCCCCAGAGATAACTGGGTGGGAGACTTGGACGGTTCGGTGGCCATAATTGGCGGGGCTCTTGTCAACCCGTCCCGAGGTCACGGCTGGGTAGCCGCCCTCGCGGACGGCATTGGCACGGTTGGGGCGTATTTCTCGCCCAACAAGAGCCTCGCCGACTTCGAGAACTTCCTTGTCGAGTTGGGCGCCGTCGTAGGCCGACTCCACCCTCGCCCTGTGCTGTTACTAGGGGATCTCAACGCCAAGTCATCGGCGTGGGGATCTCCGGTGACCGACGCTAGGGGCGAGGCGCTGGAAGAGTGGGCGGTCACGACCGGCCTGGTTGTCCTAAACCGGGGCTCGGTCCACACGTGCGTGCGGCAGCGGGGCGGATCTATAGTGGACGTCTCGTTTGCAAGCCCTGCTGTCGCAAGCCGTGTCCACGACTGGCGTGTCGCTGTGGGGGTGGAGACGTTGTCGGATCACAGATATATCCGGTTCGACGTCTCCACCCAGACCACCGGCGACCGTCGTCCATCGGCCCCGCGAATGGACGGCCCGCGCTGGGCGCGTAAGCGCATCGACAGGGAACTTCTCGAGGAGGCTGCTATTGTCCAGGCCTGGAGCCGGGAGTCGGCAACAGACGGACCCGTCGACGTCGAAGAGGGGGCGCTGTGGTTCCGCGGGGCGATGACGCACATCTGCGACGCGTCCATGCCCCGTGTCCACACGCATTCAGCGAGGCGCCAGGTGTACTGGTGGTCTGCCGAGATCGCGCGGCTACGTGTCGCCTGCGTGTCGGTCAGGCGCCAGTACACCCACTACCGCAGGAGACGTCGTCGGGTCCCTGACGAAGAAGCCGCGCTGTATGAGGTGTACCGCGCGGCGAAGGAGGCTCTGTGGCTGGCCATCGGCGAAGCGAAGACGCGAGCTAGGGAGGAGATGTTGGAGACTCTCGACGGAGATCCGTGGGGGCGCCCCTATCGGGCGGTTCGAGGGAAACTTCGAGCCGCGGCGCCCCCACTCACGGAGAGTCTCCAACCAGAGCTGCTGGAGGAGGTCGTCGCAGCCCTCTTCCCAGCAAGAGCGGAGCACACTCCACCGCCGATGGCTTTGCCCACAGCCGCAGAGCCTACAGAAGGGAACGCCATCAGCGTCCCAGAGGTGACACAAGGAGAGATGGGGGCGGCCGTGTTGCGGCTCCGGGCCAAG
This sequence comes from Aporophyla nigra, assembly GCA_947507805.1. Taxonomy (NCBI): domain Eukaryota; kingdom Metazoa; phylum Arthropoda; class Insecta; order Lepidoptera; family Noctuidae; genus Aporophyla; species Aporophyla nigra. The sequence continues at coordinate 24,326 of OX382296.1, read as the reverse complement.
AACGTGGCTCCGGGGCCCGACGGTATACACGGCTGCGCGTTGGCCCTCGCTCTGAAGGAGCTAGAGCCCCAACTGAGAGGACTCTTCACAGCGTGCCTTGAGCAGGGCCGGTTTCCCAGTTTGTGGAAATCAGGTCGTCTGGTCCTGCTCAAGAAGGCGGGGCGCCCAGCGGACTCACCGTCCGCGTACAGGCCCATAGTGTTGCTGGACGAGGTCGGGAAATTATTCGAGCGAATTATCGCTGCCCGCCTCGTCCACCACTTGTGCAGAGAGGGGCCTGACCTGGCCGAGAGCCAGTTTGGCTTTCGGCACGGGCGCTCCACCATCCACGCAATATCGCGTGTGAGAGTCCTGGCAGAGGAAGCAGTGTCCCAGGGTGGGGTGATGTTGGCGGTGTCCTTGGACATTTCCAACGCCTTCAACACCCTGCCTTGGAGCTGCATTCGGGAGGCACTGCTGTACCATCGGGTGCCTCCCTACCTCTGCCACATCGTTGGGGCTTATCTCGAGGATAGGGGTGTCACCTACATGGGACGTGATGGCGGAAACCAGCGCCGCATGTCGTGCGGTGTTCCACAGGGCTCGGTCGTTGGCCCGCTCCTGTGGAACATCGGGTACGACTGGGTGCTGAGGGGCGAGCTCCCGCCGGGCGTGGAACTGACGTGTTATGCAGATGACACGCTGGTCACGGCCCGGGGGAGCTCGTACAGGGAGGCAGCGTTGCTGGCGACGGCTGCGGTTTCACAGGTGGTGAGCCGCATACGGCGCCTAGGCCTGGAGGTAGCCCTCAACAAGTCGGAGGCCATGGCCTTTCATGGCCCCCGGCGGGCGCCGCCGGCCGGATCACACATCGTGGTCGGGGGGTGTCGGATCGCTGTCGAGTCCACCATGAAATATCTGGGATTGGTGCTCGACAGCCGGTGGGACTTCGGCCCCCACTTCCGGCGGCTGGCGCCCAAGTTGATGGGCGCGGCTGGGGCGCTGTCAACGCTGCTTCCCAATCTGGGGGGCCCGAGCGCCGCCTGTAGGCGGCTTTACGTGGGGATCGTGCGATCCATGGCCCTGTATGGGGCCCCAATCTGGGCGGCTGACCTGACGGCCGGCAGCATCGCTGTTCTGCGAAGACCGCAGCGAGCGATGGCCGTCAGAGTCATCAGGGGATATCGCACGGTCTCCTACGAGGCGGCCTGTGTACTGGCTGGATCCCCACCGTGGGACCTCGAGGCGAAAGTACTCGCGTCACTGTATCGGTGGCGCGAGGAAGCGCGGGAGCGAGGCGAGCGACTGACGGAGCGACACATGGAGCTTCGTCGGTCGCAGCTCCGCGCAGCCCTGGTGGCGAGCTGGCAGGACAGGCTTTCACGCCCTACCGCCGGCCTCGCCACCGTCGAGGCGGTCCGGCCAGTACTCGGGCCCTGGCTCGGGAGGAGGCACGGCTCCCTGTCGTTTCGGGCGACGCAGGTGCTCTCGGGGCATGGTTGCTTCGGGAAGTACCTGTGTCGCATAAACAGGGAGCCGGACGCCCGGTGTCACCACTGCGTCAACTGCCGGGAGGACACGGCGCGGCATACGCTGGCAGAATGTGCCGCTTGGGAGGAGCCGCGTCGTGTCCTCGTCTCAGAAGTAGGCAGTGACCTATCGCTGCCGGCCGTGGTCGAGTCGATGGTTGGCAGCGAGGGGTCCTGGGACGCGGTGGTATCCTTCTGCGAAACAGTCATGTCGCAGAAGGAGGCTGCGGAAAGGGAGCGGGAGATATCTTCCGCGCACCGTGCCCGCAGCAGGCGCACTGGGCGTCGGCGGAGGGCGGATAACGCCCTCTTCCAGCCCCCCTAAATGGGTCCAGGGGCGACGGATCTGGGGACATCCGTCGCCCCCTATTGTACGGACCCGAGATGGTGGCGCGTAGTGTTCCACGCGCGCCTCTCTGTGATGTATGGGGGGGAGTTTAACACCTCACTCCCCCCCAACGTGAGGAGGCCCGCGAAGGCGGGCCGGCACCAGTCGGGGATCGCGGAAGACATATTGGTTCCCGTGGTCCCCGACGTAGGTGTGGGACGGAACACCGGGGTGGTTTTAGTCAGTAAGAGTCTGACAGACCCCTCCGCCCACCCCAGGGCGGAGGACATCCATGAGGATTTCCACCTCGTGATCAAAAAAAAAAAAAAAAAAAAAAAAAGGTTAGGTTAGGTTAGGTTAGGTTTCCCTGTCGTTTCGGGCGACGCAGGTGCTCTCGGGGCATGGTTGCTTCGGGAAGTACCTGTGTCGCATAAACAGGGAGCCGGACGCCCGGTGTCACCACTGCGTCGACTGCCGGGAGGACACGGCGCGGCATACGCTGGCAGAATGTGCCGCTTGGGAGGAGCCGCGTCGTGTCCTCGTCTCAGAAGTAGGCAGTGACCTATCGCTGCCGGCCGTGGTCGAGTCGATGGTCGGCAGCGAGGGGTCCTGGGACGCGGTGGTATCCTTCTGCGAAACAGTCATGTCGCAGAAGGAGGCTGCGGAAAGGGAGCGGGAGATATCTTCCGCGCACCCTGCCCGCAGCAGGCGCACCGGGCGTCGGCGGAGGGCGGATAACGCCCTCTTCCAGCCCCCCTAAATGGGTCCAGGGGCGACGGATCTGGGGACATCCGTCGCCCCCTATTGTACGGACCCGAGATGGTGGCGCGTAGTGTTCCACGCGCGCCTCTCTGTGATGTATGGGGGGGAGTTCAACACCTCACTCCCCCCCAACGTGAGGAGGCCCGCAAAGGCGGGCCGGCACCAGTCGGGGATCGCGGAAGACATATTGGTTCCCGTGGTCCCCGACGTAGGTGTGGGACGGAACACCGGGGTGGTTTTAGTCAGTAAGAGTCTGACAGACCCCTCCGCCCACCCCAGGGCGGAGGACATCCATGAGGATTTCCACCTCGTGATCAAAAAAAAAAAAAAAAAAGGTTAGGTTAGGTTAGGTTGGGGTGCATGCAGAAAACCTCCTCGTGTGCCTTGACTGTTGCTCGTTCCTTGCGGATACGTCCGGGGGAAAGGGCAGCCGTTGGGCCGGTGCACTCTGGGTACAGCCAATATTCTCTCCATGTCGGAGACAATATTGACTGTGGCGAATTTCTGCGTGGGGAGGCGGAGCTTCATGCTCCTGGGTCAGTTCATCTGGACCGACCAACCGTCATCCACTCCTCCCTCTGCTTACAGAGGACAGGTTGTTGGTGACGACGGCGGCGCTCGTTGTGCACTTACCTGCCAACGGGCTAGCAGCGGGGGATCTGATCCTCCTGACTGCACCCGTCGAAATCGTAATCCGTGACGAGATCATGGTCATGTTTTATGACTTGGAACGGGACGAGGATCTTGGCTTAACCGCCCGGATCGCGAGGAAGATAACCTCTATAAAAAATTCCTCTAATACCAAGTTTTGGTGTGCGGCGAGGGTATGAATGGCTGAGGAGTAGTGTCATCTGTAACTTTAGTTACAGGTGGCGCATCAGTCACGAGCGCACCCCCAGCCAGGGTACCTGTGGACCCCCTGGTTGGGATACAAATTTACACTTACCTAGGGACAGGGGGTGAACCTAGGCGGACTTTTTATATCCCCCACACTCGTGGGAATCTTATGGATTTTACAACAAATAAAAATAATGTGACGAAGGTGCCGATCGTAGTGGTCGAGCGTATGGGGTCGGGTGCGGCGTCGGATACCGACGCTGCGTCCGACAGGATGAGCGTGGCGAGCGTGAGCTCGCAGCGCTCCCGGAAGGAAGAGGGGGTGGCGAGGCGCCGTGGTAAGCGCTCGCCACGGTCTTCTAGCGAAGAGAGCCTGCCGGCGCCTAAGGTGCCGACGGGCAGTAGTAGGAGAGGACGAGCGGTTGCGACTGGAGCTCCTGCTCGTTCCGCGGAGCGTGACGAGCGAGGACGCTTTGCGTCGGTGTCTCGACCCGATACTCCGGCTCCAGTGGGAGTCGTAGAGATCGTTGAGAGTGACCCGACAAGCGAGGGCTCCCTGCTCGGGCTCAATAAGGCGGAAGCCAATGCCGCAAAGCGGGCACAGCGCAGGGCTGTGGCAGAGGACGAAGTCAGCGAGCTGACTCGTCAGTTGCGGGAGCGGCGCTCAGCCCGGCTGGCTGCAGATGTGATCCTGAAGGTTGCCACAAAATCCGGCAACCTGAAGGGCACATTCACGCGCGCCCTTAAAGAGGTGGCTGAGTTTATGACAGAGTCAACAGAGGTCCTCCTTAATGATACAGGCTCGGAGAAGACGGCGGAGTTTTGGCAGGAGGAGAACCGCCGTCTAAGATCCGAATTGGAGGACCTCAAGCGGGAGGTTGCCGTCCTACGGGCAGCCCAGGGCACCGAATCATCCCCGGTCCCATTGCTGGCTCCACAGTCGGCCCCATCGTTGGCCTCTGCACTTGCGGATGCAGAGGTCGAGAAGATCGCTCGCATCTGCATGGTGCAGTGCGGGCAGATGGTGGGGGCTCGGCTAGAGGCCATAGAGCCGAAGCTCCTCCCAGCCGAAACCCTCCGCCCACCGCTCGCTGCGGACAAGCGGAGGAGAGAGGCAGCGGCCACGGTGGCTGAGCGGACTCAGCCAGGGAAGGGGGCCGCAAAGCCCGCAGTGGCCGCCGCAAAGCCCGCAGTGAGGGCCGCAAAGCCCGCGGATGCGGCTAGAAAGCCCGCAAAGGCCGCGCCAAATTCCCAGGCGGCGGCTTCTCCAAGTGCTCCCTCGGCGACTGCGCCCGGACCTTCTACGGAGGCCTGGACGACGGTCGTCAGAAGGAAGAAAAAGAAGAAGGCGGCACCGCCAGCTCCCGCAAGAGCGCCGGCGCCAGCCAGAAAAAAGACACAGGGGCCGCCTAGGGCGACAGCCCCACGCTCCGCGGCTGTAGTAATTACTCTGCAGCCCGGAGCCATCGAGAGGGGCCTTTCGTATAAGGCGGTCCTGACGGAGGCGAAAGCCAAGGTCGCCTTCCCCGACCTCGGCACACCGTCCGGCTTCATACTGAGGCCGGCGATTACGGGGGCACGGCTGCTGCAGGTGTCTGGTGCCGGTAGCACTGAAAAGGCGGACATTTTGGCCGCCAAACTGAAGGAGGTCCTCAACCCGGAGGACGTTCGGGTGTCCAGGCCCATGAAGACGAGCGAGTTGCGCGTCGATGGCCTGGACGACTCGACGACCCCGGCTGAGGTCGCGGCGGCCATCGCCAGAGTCGGTGGGTGTCTGGCTGACGATGTCCGCACAGGAGAGATCCGCGCCGACTCTTCCGGGCTCGGCGCGATCTGGGTGAAGTGCCCGGTGGCGGCGGCCAATAAGGTCGCCGACGCTGGGCGTCTGTTGGTGGGGTGGGTTGCAGCGAGGGTCAAGCTGCTGCAACCCAGGGCTTTGCGGTGTTTCCGTTGCCTGGACATGGGGCATGTCCGGGCACGGTGCACCGCAGAAATAGACCGCAGCGAGCAGTGTTATCGCTGCGGTCAGCCCGGCCACAAGGCCACCCAGTGCTCCGCCGCGCCAAACTGCAGCCTTTGTGCTGCTGCAGGGAGGCCCGCTGGGCACAGAGCGGGTGGCAAAGCCTGTGGTGCGCCCACCAAAACGGGCAAAAAGAGGAGGCGAAGAAGGGGTGCCAAGGCTGCCGGGGGCTCTTTACCCCCCCCTCAGCCTGGGTGCTCAACGGCCGACTCCCGGCCTGGGAATGGTGCTGTGGAGGGAATGGACTGCGCATAATGGCGCCTTACCATTTCCTCCAGGGCAATATCAACCACGCTGCCAGAGCTCAGGACCTCTTGCTCCAGAGCATGGCAGCGTGGTCGATCGACGTGGCTGTGGTCGCCGAGCCGTACTTTGTCCCCCCCAGAGATAACTGGGTGGGAGACTTGGACGGTTCGGTGGCCATAATTGGCGGGGCTCTTGTCAACCCGTCCCGAGGTCACGGCTGGGTAGCCGCCCTCGCGGACGGCATTGGCACGGTTGGGGCGTATTTCTCGCCCAACAAGAGCCTCGCCGACTTCGAGAACTTCCTTGTCGAGTTGGGCGCCGTCGTAGGCCGACTCCACCCTCGCCCTTTGCTGTTACTAGGGGATCTCAACGCCAAGTCATCGGCGTGGGGATCTCCGGTGACCGACGCTAGGGGCGAGGCGCTGGAAGAGTGGGCGGTCACGACCGGCCTGGTTGTCCTTAACCGGGGCTCGGTCCACACGTGCGTGCGGCAGCGGGGCGGTTCTATAGTGGACGTCTCGTTTGCAAGCCCTGCTGTCGCAAGCCGTGTCCACGACTGGCGTGTCGCTGTGGAGGTGGAGACGTTGTCGGATCACAGATATATCCGGTTCGACGTCTCCACCCAGACCACCGGCGACCGTCGTCCATCGGCCCCGCGAATGGACGGCCCGCGCTGGGCGCGTAAGCGCATCGACAGGGAACTTCTCGAGGAGGCTGCTATTGTCCAGGCCTGGAGCCGGGAGTCGGCAACGGACGGACCCGTCGACGTCGAAGAGGGGGCGCTGTGGTTCCGCGGGGCGATGACGCACATCTGCGACGCGTCCATGCCCCGCGTCCACACGCATTCAGCGAGGCGCCAGGTGTACTGGTGGTCTGCCGAGATCGCGCGGCTACGTGTCGCCTGCGTGTCGGTCAGGCGCCAGTACACCCACTACCGCAGGAGACGTCGTCGGGTCCCTGACGAAGAAGCCGCGCTGTATGAGGTGTACCGCGCGGCGAAGGAGGCTCTGTGGCTGGCCATCGGCGAAGCGAAGACGCGAGCTAGGGAGGAGATGTTGGAGACTCTCGACGGAGATCCGTGGGGGCGCCCCTATCGGGCGGTTCGAGGGAAACTTCGAGCCGCGGCGCCTCCACTCACGGAGAGTCTCCAACCAGAGCTGCTGGAGGAGGTCGTCGCAGCCCTCTTCCCGGCAAGAGCGGAGCACACTCCGCCGCCGATGGCTTTGCCCACAGCCGCAGAGTCTACAGAAGGGAACGCCATCAGCGTCCCAGAGGTGACACAAGGAGAGATGGGGGCGGCCGTGTTGCGGCTCCGGGCCAAGAACGTGGCTCCGGGGCCCGACGGTATACACGGCTGCGCGTTGGCCCTCGCTCTGAAGGAGCTAGAGCCCCAACTGAGAGGACTCTTCACAGCGTGCCTTGAGCAGGGCCGGTTTCCCAGTTTGTGGAAATCAGGTCGTCTGGTCCTGCTCAAGAAGGCGGGGCGCCCAGCGGACTCACCGTCCGCGTACAGGCCCATAGTGTTGTTGGACGAGGTCGGGAAATTATTCGAGCGAATTATCGCTGCCCGCCTCGTCCACCACTTGTGCAGAGAGGGGCCTGACCTGGCCGAGAGCCAGTTTGGCTTTCGGCACGGGCGCTCCACCATCCACGCAATATCGCGTGTGAGAGTCCTGGCAGAGGAAGCAGTGTCCCAGGGTGGGGTGATGTTGGCGGTGTCCTTGGACATTTCCAACGCCTTCAACACCCTGCCTTGGAGCTGCATTCGGGAGGCACTGCTGTACCATCGGGTGCCTCCCTACCTCTGCCACATCGTTGGGGCTTATCTCGAAGATAGGGGTGTCACCTACATGGGACGTGATGGCGGAAACCAGCGCCGCATGTCGTGCGGTGTTCCACAGGGCTCGGTCGTTGGCCCGCTCCTGTGGAACATCGGGTACGACTGGGTGCTGAGGGGCGAGCTCCCGCCGGGCGTGGAACTGACGTGTTATGCGGATGACACGCTGGCCACGGCCCGGGGGAGCTCGTACAGGGATGCAGCGTTGCTGGCGACGGCTGCGGTCTCACTGGTGGTGAGCCGCATACGGCGCCTAGGCCTGGAGGTGGCCCTCAACAAGTCGGAGGCCATGGCCTTTCATGGCCCCCGGCGGGCGCCGCCGGCCGGATCACACATCGTGGTCGGGGGGTGTCGGATCGCTGTCGAGTCCACCATGAAATATCTGGGATTGGTGCTCGACAGCCGGTGGGACTTCGGCCCCCACTTCCGGCGGCTGGCGCCCAAGTTGATGGGCGCGGCTGGGGCGCTGTCAACGCTGCTTCCCAATCTGGGGGGCCCGAGCGCCGCCTGTAGGCGGCTCTACGTGGGGATCGTGCGATCCATGGCCCTGTATGGGGCCCCGATCTGGGCGGCTGACCTGACGGCCGGCAGCATCGCTGTCCTGCGAAGACCGCAGCGAGCGATGGCCGTCAGAGTCATCAGGGGATATCGCACGATCTCCTACGAGGCGGCCTGTGTACTGGCTGGATCCCCACCGTGGGACCTCGAGGCGAAAGTACTCGCGTCACTGTATCGGTGGCGCGAGGAAGCGCGGGAGCGAGGCGAGCGACTGACGGAGCGACACATGGAGCTTCGTCGGTCGCAGCTCCGCGCAGCCCTGGTGGCGAGCTGGCAGGACAGGCTTTCACGCCCTACCGCCGGCCTCGCCACCGTCGAGGCGGTCCGGCCAGTACTCGGGCCCTGGCTCGGGAGGAGGCACGGCTCCCTGTCGTTTCGGGCGACGCAGGTGCTCTCGGGGCATGGTTGCTTCGGGAAGTACCTGTGTCGCATAAACAGGGAGCCGGACGCCCGGTGTCACCACTGCGTCGACTGCCGGGAGGATACGGCGCGGCATACGCTGGCAGAATGTGCCGCTTGGGAGGAGCCGCGTCGTGTCCTCGTCTCAGAAGTAGGCAGTGACCTATCGCTGCCGGCCGTGGTCGAGTCGATGGTCGGCAGCGAGGAGTCCTGGGACGCGGTGGTATCCTTCTGCGAAACTGTCATGTCGCAGAAGGAGGCTGCGGAAAGGGAGCGGGAGATATCTTCCGCGCACCCTGCCCGCAGCAGGCGCACCGGGCGTCGGCGGAGGGCGGATAACGCCCTCTTCCAGCCCCCCTAAATGGGTCCAGGGGTGACGGATCTGGGGACATCCGTCGCCCCCTATTGTACGGACCCGAGATGGTGGCGCGTAGTGTTCCACGCGCGCCTCTCTGTGATGTATGGGGGGGAGTTTAACACCTCACTCCCCCCCAACGTGAGGAGGCCCGCGAAGGCGGGCCGGCACCAGTCGGGGATCGCGGAAGACATATTGGTTCCCGTGGTCCCCGACGTAGGTGTGGGACGGAACACCGGGGTGGTTTTAGTCAGTAAGAGTCTGACAGACCCCTCCGCCCACCCCAGGGCGGAGGACATCCATGAGGATTTCCACCTCGTGATCAAAAAAAAAAAAAAAAAAAAAAAAAAAATTCATATGGAACCAAATAAAACAAATTCTTTGATGAAGGTGCCGATCGTTGTGGTCGAGCGTATGGGGTCAGGTGCGGCATCGGATACCGACGCCGCGTCCGACAGAATGAGTGTGGCGAGCGTGAGCTCGCAGCGCTCACGGAAGGAAGAGGGGGTGGCAAGGCGCCGCGGTAAGCGCTCGCCACGCTCCTCTAGCGAGGAGAGCCTGCCGGCACCTAAGGTGCCGACGGGCAGTAGTAGACGAGGTAGAGCAGTGGCTGGCCGAGCTGCTGTTCCTTCGGTGGAGCGCGACGAGCGGGGACGCTTCGCGTCTGTGTCTCGACCCGACACTCCGGCTCCAGTGGGAGCCGTAGAGGTGTTGGAGAGTGACCCGACCAGCGAGGGCTCCCTGCTCGGGCTTAATAAGGCGGAAGCCAATGCCGCAAAGCGGGCACAGCGCAGGGCTGTGGCAGAGGACGAAGTCAGCGAGCTGACTCGTCAGTTACAGGAGCGGCGCTCAGCCCGGATGGCTGCAGGAGGGGGTTTGTCGCGGGTGGCGCATTGCCGCCAGGTTATGGACGGCATGGATGTGATCCTGAAGGTTGCCACAAAATCCGGCAACCTGAAGGGCACATTCACGCGTGCCCTTAAGGAGGTGGCTGAGATCATGAAGGAGTCAGCTGAGGTCCACCTTAATGGTTCAGGCTCGGAGGAGACGGCGGAAATATGGGAGGAGGAGAAACGCCGTCTTCGATCCGAATTAGAGGACCTCAAGCGGGAGGTTGCCGTCCTGCGGGCAGCCCCGCGCACCGGTACATATCCGGTCCCGTCGCTGGCTCCACGGTCAGCCCCCTCATCGGCCCCTGCACTTGCGGATGCAGAGGTCGAGAAGATCGCTCGCATCTGCATGGTGCAGTGCGGGCAGATGGTGGGGGCTCGGCTAGAGGCCATAGAGCCGAGGCTCCTCCCAGCCGAAACCCTCCGCCCACCGCTCGCTGCGGACAAGCGGAGGAAGGAGGCAGTGGCCATGACTGAGCCCAGACAGTCAGGGAAGGGGACCAAAATGCCCGCAGTTGGGGCCGCAAAGCCCGCGGATGCGGCTAGAAAGCCCGCAAAGGCCGCGCCCACTTCCCAGGTGGCGGCATCTCCGAGTGCTCCCTCGGCGACTGCGTCCGGACCTTCTACGGAGGCCTGGACGACGGTCGTCAAAAGGAAGAAAAAGAAGAAGGCGGCACCGCCAGCTCCCGCAAGAGCACCGGCGCCAGCCAGAAGGAAGACCCAGGGGCCGCCTAGGGCGACAGCCCCACGCTCCGCGGCTGTGGTAATTACTCTGCAGCCGGGAGCTGTCGAGAGGGGCCTCTCTTATAAGGCGGTCCTTGCGGAGGCGAAGGCCAAGGTCGCATTCCCTGACCTTGGCACACCGTCCGGCTTCATTCTGAGGCCGGCCATTACAGGGGCGCGGCTGCTGCAGGTTTCCGGTGCCGGTAGCAGTGAAAAGGCGGACATCCTGGCCGCCAAACTAAAGGAGGTCCTCAACCCGGAGGACGTTCGGGTGTCCAGGCCCATGAAGACGAGCGAGTTGCGCGTCGACGGCCTGGACGACTCGACGACCCCGGCTGAGGTCGCGGCGGCCGTCGCCAGGGTCGGTGGGTGTCCGCCTGACGACGTGCGCACAGGTGAGATCCGCGCCGACTCTTCCGGGCTCGGCGCGATCTGGGTGAAGTGCCCGGTGGCGGCGGCCAATAAGGTCGCCGACGCTGGGCGTCTGTTGGTGGGGTGGGTTGCAGCAAGGGTCAAGCTGCTGCAACCCAGGGCTTTGCGGTGTTTCCGTTGCCTGGACATGGGGCATGTCCGGGCACGGTGCACCGCAGAAATAGACCGCAGCGACCAGTGTTATCGCTGCGGTCAGCCCGGCCACAAGGCCACCCAGTGCTCCGCCGCGCCAAACTGCAGCCTTTGTGCTGCTGCAGGGAGGCCCGCTGGGCACAGAGCGGGTGGCAAAGCCTGCGGTGCGCCCACTAAAAAGGGCAAGAAGCGGAGGCGAAGAAGGGGTGCCAAGGCTGCCGGGGGCTCTTTACCCCCCCCTCAGCCTGGGTGCTCAACGGCCGACTCCCGGCCTGTGAATGGTGCTGTGGAGGGAATGGACTGCGCATAATGGCGCCTTACCATTTCCTCCAGGGCAATATCAACCACGCTGCCAGAGCTCAGGACCTCTTGCTCCAGAGCATGGCAGCGTGGTCGATCGACGTGGCTGTGGTCGCCGAGCCGTACTTTGTCCCCCCCAGAGATAACTGGGTGGGAGACTTGGACGGTTCGGTGGCCATAATTGGCGGGGCTCTTGTCAACCCGTCCCGAGGTCACGGCTGGGTAGCCGCCCTCGCGGACGGCATTGGCACGGTTGGGGCGTATTTCTCGCCCAACAAGAGCCTCGCCGACTTCGAGAACTTCCTTGTCGAGTTGGGCGCCGTCGTAGGCCGACTCCACCCTCGCCCTGTGCTGTTACTAGGGGATCTCAACGCCAAGTCATCGGCGTGGGGATCTCCGGTGACCGACGCTAGGGGCGAGGCGCTGGAAGAGTGGGCGGTCACGACCGGCCTGGTTGTCCTAAACCGGGGCACGGTCCACACGTGCGTGCGGCAGCGGGGCGGATCTATAGTGGACGTCTCGTTTGCAAGCCCTGCTGTCGCAAGCCGTGTCCACGACTGGCGTGTCGCTGTGGAGGTAGAGACGTTGTCGGATCACAGATATATCCGGTTCGACGTCTCCACCCAGACCACCGGCGACCGTCGTCCATCGGCCCCGCGAATGGACGGCCCGCGCTGGGCGCGTAAGCGCATCGACAGGGAACTTCTCGAGGAGGCTGCTATTGTCCAGGCCTGGAGCCGGGAGTCGGCAACAGACGGACCCGTCGACGTCGAAGAGGGGGCGCTGTGGTTCCGCGGGGCGATGACGCACATCTGCGACGCGTCCATGCCCCGTGTCCACACGCAATCAGCGAGGCGCCAGGTGTACTGGTGGTCTGCCGAGATCGCGCGGCTACGTGTCGCCTGCGTGTCGGTCAGGCGCCAGTACACCCACTACCGCAGGAGACGTCGTCGGGTCCCTGACGAAGAAGCCGCGCTGTATGAGGTGTACCGCGCGGCGAAGGAGGCTCTGTGGCTGGCCATCGGCGAAGCGAAGACGCGAGCTAGGGAGGAGATGTTGGAGACTCTCGACGGAGATCCGTGGGGGCGCCCCTATCGGGCGGTTCGAGGGAAACTTCGAGCCGCGGCGCCCCCACTCACGGAGAGTCTCCAACCAGAGCTGCTGGAGGAGGTCGTCGCAGCCCTCTTCCCAGCAAGAGCGGAGCACACTCCACCGCCGATGGCTTTGCCCACAGCCGCAGAGCCTACAGAAGGGAACGCCATCAGCGTCCCAGAGGTGACACAAGGAGAGATGGGGGCGGCCGTGTTGCGGCTCCGGGCCAAGAACGTGGCTCCGGGGCCCGACGGTATACACGGCTGCGCGTTGGCCCTCGCTCTGAAGGAGCTAGAGCCCCAACTGAGAGGACTCTTCACAGCGTGCCTTGAGCAGGGCCGGTTTCCCAGTTTGTGGAAATCAGGTCGTCTGGTCCTGCTCAAGAAGGCGGGGCGCCCAGCGGACTCACCGTCCGCGTACAGGCCCATAGTGTTGCTGGACGAGGTCGGGAAATTATTCGAGCGAATTATCGCTGCCCGCCTCGTCCACCACTTGTGCAGAGAGGGGCCTGACCTGGCCGAGAGCCAGTTTGGCTTTCGGCACGGGCGCTCCACCATCCACGCAATATCGCGTGTGAGAGTCCTGGCAGAGGAAGCAGTGTCCCAGGGTGGGGTGATGTTGGCGGTGTCCTTGGACATTTCCAACGCCTTCAACACCCTGCCTTGGAGCTGCATTCGGGAGGCACTGCTGTACCATCGGGTGCCTCCCTACCTCTGCCACATCGTTGGGGCTTATCTCGAGGATAGGGGTGTCACCTACATGGGACGTGATGGCGGAAACCAGCGCCGCATGTCGTGCGGTGTTCCACAGGGCTCGGTCGTTGGCCCGCTCCTGTGGAACATCGGGTACGACTGGGTGCTGAGGGGCGAGCTCCCGCCGGGCGTGGAACTGACGTGTTATGCAGATGACACGCTGGTCACGGCCCGGGGGAGCTCGTACAGGGAGGCAGCGTTGCTGGCGACGGCTGCGGTTTCACAGGTGGTGAGCCGCATACGGCGCCTAGGCCTGGAGGTGGCCCTCAACAAGTCGGAGGCCATGGCCTTTCATGGCCCCCGGCGGGCGCCGCCGGCCGGATCACAAATCGTGGTCGGGGGGTGTCGGATCGCTGTCGAGTCCACCATGAAATATCTGGGATTGGTGCTCGACAGCCGGTGGGACTTCGGCCCCCACTTCCGGCGGCTGGCGCCCAAGTTGATGGGCGCGGCTGGGGCGCTGTCAACGCTGCTTCCCAATCTGGGGGGCCCGAGCGCCGCCTGTAGGCGGCTCTACGTGGGGATCGTGCGATCCATGGCCCTGTATGGGGCCCCGATCTGGGCGGCTGACCTGACGGCCGGCAGCATCGCTGTCCTGCGAAGACCGCAGCGAGCGATGGCCGTCAGAGTCATCAGGGGATATCGCACGATCTCCTACGAGGCGGCCTGTGTGCTGGCTGGATCCCCACCGTGGGACCTCGAGGCGAAAGTACTCGCGTCACTGTATCGGTGGCGCGAGGAAGCGCGGGAGCGAGGCGAGCGACTGACGGAGCGACACATGGAGCTTCGTCGGTCACAGCTCCGCGCAGCCCTGGTGGCGAGCTGGCAGGACAGGCTTTCACGCCCTACCGCCGGCCTCGCCACCGTCGAGGCGGTCCGGCCAGTACTCGGGCCCTGGCTCGGGAGGAGGCACGGCTCCCTGTCGTTTCGGGCGACGCAGGTGCTCTCGGGGCATGGTTGCTTCGGGAAGTACCTGTGTCGCATAAACAGGGAGCCGGACGCCCGGTGTCACCACTGCGTCGACTGCCGGGAGGATACGGCGCGGCATACGCTGGCAGAATGTGCCGCTTGGGAGGAGCCGCGTCGTGTCCTCGTCTCAGAAGTAGGCAGTGACCTATCGCTGCCGGCCGTGGTCGAGTCGATGGTCGGCAGCAA